>CM043319.1:76898668-78202001 GCA_023736055.1 Quercus glauca
CCCTTGAATAATGGAGGAATATGTACTATGTTATTTTTCTTCCACAAAAAATATTGTCAAGTTACATGTTGTAATTGACTCTCATAAATAAATAAATAAATAAAAGAGGCTACATGGTTGTAATTAATATCCTTTTTTTTATTATATTAGTAAGTTACATATGCTTTTCAAAAAAAAAAAAAAAAAAGTAAGTTACATATGGATGTTGAATTCCCTTTCTTTATGCACTTAAATAGGGAGAAGGTGTCAATTGAACTAGAGCTTATAGTTATAGGTAGCTAGCTGTAATTACTATTTTAAAGCTCTTTTTTTCAAAATGCTTTTTCCACCTAAACTATCATTTCATTTCATTATGGCTTCACATTTGAAAAAAAGAACAAGCCACTTTTTTTAAAAAATAAATAGAACAAATCACACGATTGTTCACTTGATGTAATCATCAGTTGTCATTTTTGAATATATTTGAATATTTCACTTAATGAGAAGTTACAAGAAATATTTTGTAAGGGTCTAGAGCATCCTCAAAATAAAAGTTGTAACTCCACTTGAGCATATTAGAAAACACAACTTCCATTTTGAGAGTCATTTGTTAATAAATAATAAAGAAAACTGAGGAAAATTTCCACACCCCAAGTCCACACCATTAGAACAAGAACAACATAAAATACACAAAGCTTAAAGCCTGAAATTAGACGACAAAGTCTAACTAGCAATAATAAATAAGCCCAAAAAAAAAAAAAATGCAACACAGAAACAGTGTTTAGAAAGTCTCTCAAGGTGCAGCCAAGTTACACCTCAAGCTGGATATCTAAACCAATTCTTTAAACACTAAATGATTGCACATGACTTGGCAAAAAGAACCAAAAATTTGTTGAGCACAGAAACAAAAAACTGTCACCATCCACCATCTTGTAACATGTCTCATGTGCAAGCAAATTCTATTCTTTCTTTATTTTCAGGCTAAACAATTAGAACAACACCACATCAAACTTTTCTAATAATTCTTTCTTTAATGTTCATCAACTCAGAAACAAAAATCTGTCACCATTTTCTCAAATGTTGCAGAAAAAAAAAAACTTGGTAGTTCAAGAATTACATTTTCGTTTATTGATTATTTCTCTCTTTTGTTTATTATAAATTTTAAGAATAGTAAATAATACTGAAGTGAGAGACTGGCTAAACAAATAAGGCCTCAATAACATATAGCAATGTCCCAAGAACTGGTTTTGTCAGGAACTATTAATGTCAAAAGATTGTCTTCATCTCTGAAGTCAAATTCCTCAATCTTTGAGTTTATCGAGCATGACTTTGGCTTTGTGCTGGAATATGCTCCAAAATTACCTGATCCTCTCCCCTTGACATGTATTTCACAACTAGAAGAATCACTAAAGAAGTCAATTGCTTCAATGGCTCCACCAGAATTGTACATATTTATCAATCCAATTGGTGCAAACTGATTCTTTTTATTGTAGACCTGCACAAAGCCAAAAAAGATTTCATATTTCATAACTCATAAATAATGATGAGCCAGTAAAAGAAGCTAACCTTAATTGGAGATACAGTAAAGACATCACATTGCAGAACTTTCAATGTGACATCAAACTTTTCTTCCTTTGGTAATCGCAGCAAAGACCCTGAAATTGTAACAGATGTATAGGAAATAGACAGACTGATGAGAAATTGTTCTATCCCTGTATGTACACTCTGTGTTCGTTATCTCCTATCTAAGAAAACTAAGAATGGTATGAGTTGTATGTATAAAAATGTTGTTTGGAAAAATGAAAGAACCTGTGCTGGAGGAATATACTGCACAATCTCCAGTCCAAAGATTCCCAGAGACCTCTTCAAAATACTCTATATCTGTAGGAGAGACCTTGACAGATAACTCAGAGCTAGGATCACCTTGAGCATTACTTTTTGAGCAGGGCCAGATTCCTGCTCCTTGGCAGTTGAATACGCCTAAAACTCCAGTGCATTTGTTTAAATTCCAAATCTTCAGAAGACTGATCAGAATTCACACAAGCTGGTCAGGAGGAATGATATATTATCAAATATTATACAACTTAAGTGGAAGGTAAATACCTTTTCCCGTCCATAACTGGGTCATCGAATAAACAATCACGTGTTGGCCTACCGGGGTATTTAGCTCTGAGCACTGACCCATTAGGAAGGACCAGCCTTTTGAGTACCTTGAAATCATGCTGACCAGGTTTGTCACTGTTATCAAATTTCAAATGTAGTAAATTAGTTGTTGCAAAACCATTTCAAAGGAAGAGCACAGATAAAAATACACTTCACCCCAATAATACATGCGTCAATACAATGTAAAGAGACATACATATTACATATATAAACAACAGAGTAGGGTTTGCATAGTCCCTCCATGGTAATCTTTCTTACTTACCTAACATAGACTCCGCAACCTCCCACAGCCCTAGCAACCGCATGAAACTCAGCTGCATCGTGTTTGCTCTGATAGTTGAAAGATAAAGTCATTAAAAACTGGATAAGAAAGCAGTAGATAAAATGATGAGAAGGCTAGGCCATACATAGAACATGTCCCAATCTGGGACAACAATTTCACCGAGAAAAATGCTGTTGAAAGCCACAGAAGCTATGTGTAGTGTCTGTGTGGTTGGGTTGCTTGGGTAGTAATCATCGGATGCTCTTGTAATAGCACTTCTTTTTGAACTACATTAGCAAATGCGGGGAAGAAATTATGTTGTACGCAGAAATATTGGCATATAAAATAATCTCCTAAAGTAGCACTCATAAGATGGCATACATTTATAAAGAAGTGATATGCCAAGATGACTGAAAGGTTCACTTGGTCCAATTGGAACATAAATTACATTATATTGGTTAAAATACCTACACTAAGATGAAATTCAAGGTGTCACATGTGCGGATGCTTGAGGAAATCTTACCAAAACCATTTCAGGTTAAGTTGCACACTTGTAATGATTGATATCCCATTATTTAATTGTCAATGCTGGAAAAATATCTCCCAATGCAAAATTTCATTGGCTCATATGATTGTAGTAATCTACTCTCAAGTCTTAAATTGCTTTATACATATAGTCTCCTAAATTTTATGGAGGTGTGTAACTTGTTAGATTGCTAAAACAATTCAATTGAAAAAGCTATAGGAGAGGCCTATTAAATGATTTGCATAGTCCCTCTTATTTGGTCCATGCATTTTGCAATTCATGAAATTTAATGTGCACGAAAAATTTTCAGACTGCACTTTGGTTTGTTTAAAAAATAAATTTGGCAGGACATTGTAGTGAAATAGTTATATACTGGTAAATGGAGTCCGTGCTCTGACCCATGCAGCAGATAATGTTGTTGTCTTGAAAGTTGGCGGCTATAGACTTCTCAAGTGCTTGTTGGAAACGTCTGGTAAGAGAAACTCGACCTCCTAAACCACTTGAAATAGTTTCCAGTATGTTCTGAACATCAACCTTAACTCCATCCACATCCTGTGAAACAAGATATTTGTGTAGATCATCATAAAACTGAGATATCTTAGCAGGATCTATTGTACCAACGCCATACTTCTCCATTGCATCCATAGATCCATCCCTCATGTTTGCCAAATTCCCTGGCGACTGTACTGGGTATCTTAATTTTGGATTATACTTTTTGGTTCCTAATGCATTTGGCTGAAGCCCTCCCCAGTATCCCATCAGGGCATGCCATACATATACATACCTGAGAATTTCAAGAAGATAAAGAAAATGAAATGTCCAGAGCTAAAAAAAAAATGTATAGAAGAAATTAAGATACTTGTAAGGAAGACAATCAAATATGGAGACCACACTGGTAGTTTTACACCTGGTATTTGTAGATGGAGTTGAGGATGAGCTACTATTCGACAACCTTATGCTACAATCTTACTTATTGAAGATTTCTATCATAATTAAAAGGGGGGAAAAAGTCAGTCTTGGAACCTTACTTAAGGCCAAAAGTTCTCTTAATATCTGTAACAAAATCCTTTAGACCACTTGGTGCCTGTGCCTCACTTTGAGGCTCATTTTCTGTTCTCCGAAACTTATTATTTTCTTCAATGCTAAGTAATCTGCCACCATGCCTGCAATTTCAAGCAATACAGAAGGTAAATATGCACTCTGTCATGCACAAGAGAATAATGAGTAAACTTACTGTGACCCTTCAACAAATGGCTCCCCTTCTTTTTGGAATTCATTAATTGTATCTTGCCAGCCATCATCTATTATCAAAAACTTTGCTGGAGTGCCTCCCTGGGATAAACTGGCAGATACATATTCAAAATTAAATAAAAATAGTTTCAAGCAACCCACAGAGGTAAGTGGAAAAGAAAAAAGAAAACATGAAATAGCTAATCCAAAAAAGTACTTCTTAAGGGCAAAACAAGCTTCCGCTCAAGCTCATAGAAGCAACTTTTGATATATGGAGAAATAAGTGAATCATGGACTGCAATGCCAATGTGAGAATCAGATATCATCAGTTCCTCCTTATTTTTGTGTAGCAAACAAAGATGATACATAATAGACACATCTCACTTAAGAGATATGTGAATACATTAGGAGCAACATCGTTATGATAGCATATCAGTAGTTTCCTTTTGTAAGGCGCAAAACCATCCAAAATGCTTATTTTACTTGATTTTTCTATTCAACCTTACATATATGGGAATATTTAAATCCTACACAGTATCCCCAAAAATGGTGATTAATAATTTATTTAGAGTTCAATTTCATCCCCCTCAAAATTTTTCATCATAACTCAATTCCTCACCAATAGGCATCTGTCAAGTCTTGGTTAACATCCCTGACTATGTAAGTGAACAATCCTGACATACATAATGAAAGAACTTGTAATAAAGAGCTTTGTTTTGCATATCATTGTAAATCCCTGAATATAAAGAGAAAATGTGTGAGAAACTGAACTAACCTTTTAAGGCCATCTTTGATTCCTTGAGGATGAACTTCAAAGTAGAAGGCGTCCCAGGTACACCAACCAAACCAGTCTAACATTCCAGGCAACTGCATCATAAAATCATACCAAAGAAACAAAAGTTATAGAGGTCTCTACTTTTCTTCTTTTGTTTCTTGCAAGCACAAGTTGACTAAATTTACTTGGTCTGCTACATAAAATTGGTTGGCTGACTTGCCTGTTTGGTTTCCCTAAGTGAAAAAGTTCCAAACTGCTGCTCCAAAATCCTGCATATGGTTCGAAGTTCATATGAGAAAAGTGATGATAAATAGATTTCCAGCTACTAACGACAATATGCAAACTTAGAATTCACAATCTCATATGGTTTTTGTCCTCTGTCTGCTGCTTGAATTCACAAAAGTCAGGAGCTGCCATGCTACAAAGCTAACATTATAAGTGCCATAATCCTAAGTAATTTCAGAAATTTACGTAACTTGAAACCTAAAACTTTCTTGGAGAGCTAACCTACTTCATAGATTCCTTGATCAAATCAAATGGATGGTTTCCATAATTCACAAAAACTGCTTTTAGGGATTCTGATGTAACTATTTCCGGGTCACCTGTCAAAATACATAGAACGTTCTAATCATTAGAATAATAGAATATGAGAAACTTGAGAAGACAATTGGTGAGTAGGACCAAATTGGTTTTCTTTTTTTTCTTTTGTCTCCTCCTAGAAGGGACAAAATGTTCATCCTTATCAACCTTCAGACATAATATACCCGTGGCTGCATACTGTTTTTATTCAAACCCAAATGAGTGCAAAGCCTTATGACATAATCTATTGGTTTTTTGGTACATTATACATAGTGAGATTAGTGCAAACGGTAAGTCAGACTTATCCAGTAGCATCAACTTCTCTAATAAATTTTCACAGTAAGTTTATTTAACATTATATGGCACAACGAGTGCTGGACGGCAAGAAAAATTTTACACCAGATTTCCATTATGCTTCATATCAATAACAAATGTGATAAAATTTAAAAAAAGGGGATAAGCAGAACTTTGAAATATTACCACTTTCAACACAGAACTGGAGCTCATTTGATGAATTCCCCTGCAAGCTACTTCTAAATTCACCATCTAGCACAGGCAAGAAAATGATATAAGAAGTTGCTTTATTTTTTGCATCAATTTCTGGTCCTTCCCTTGCTTCCAGGAGCAACATCTGAGTTTCAATAGGAATGTCACTGCCTGAATTCCCCACTCGAGGTATCATCCACCATATTTTAAATCTAAATATACACAATAACCTCACATCCCTGCATCAAGAAAATATCATTAGGAATTAATTCTAATTGGATCTTCAACGGACATGATTGAATGTGAGATAAAAGACATTTCCCTTGCTGATATCATTACTGATTAAACAGAGGATTAAGAAATGAACCGGTTAAAGTTTAAAGCTTGAGACACAAATTAAAGACCAATTTCAAAACTAAGAATACACTAAGAGCATCAAAAGACTAATTATCTAATTGTATGCCATAAAGCTGTGTTTTGGTAACCACAATTATCAATAGATGTGAAAGATGGAACACTTAGAGTGAAAAATAAATAAAACTAACTTTGATCTTTTTATTTTGATAGATACAATAGGATTGAAATCTATGGCCTTTTTTTATGTAGATGGGATTCAAACCCAGGTCACTTATTCGACTATAAGAGTGGAATTATTTTGCTGTATCCAGAATAATACCAATCCAACCCATTTCACGAATAAATGTGACCAATTAACCAACCAACAAAACTACTTAACGGGTCAAGGCAACTGCAATGCACAACTAACTTTGATGTTTAGAACGAAAATAATATGTCTCACTTTGATTTGATTGAAATAAAAATAAGCACATAACTAGAATACAACACTATATTTTCCAAATGGGTGAAACTAGATAAAGTAAAACAATCCGATTGTAAAGTTAAAATGCTACAAATAAAAATAAAAATAAAAGGAAACGAAGAACATGCATACTCGATGACTCCAAGCTTGAAAACAAGTCGGGAACTAGCATCACCAGTGGAAGTGGCACCAACAAATGCTGATGAATCCGTCAATGGCGTGATAACCACATTGTCAGGCACACTCGTCAATGCTTCCTTACCATTGATACTAAGAGTACCATCTTTAAGGACAGGTTTTGTTTTGAGAAACATGGACTGTCTACATGTCTGAAGCCGACCAAGGCGGCGGCCGCCATGGCCATGATAGAGAACCCTTTGGTTTGAAGGTAGTAAGAAGGAGGAGAATGGAGAGTTGAGTTGTAGAAACCTCGTAGTCGTAGGTGGAGAAAACATGGTGTTTGTGTTTGCAAGCATAGCAAATAGCACTGGAAAGCACTGTTTCATATGTGAATTCGACCGTTATAAGGAAACCATAATAACATGTGAAGGAGGAACTGTAGAAGTATATGTGGATGTGGGTTGGTTCCAAGTTGATGGGGTGATGAGGTTAGCCTTTAAGCCTTTGCTTATTGACCACATTTTTAAATTTGTTAGTGACCTTTTCTTGTTTTGTCATTTGCAATCATATATTGATCGATTCAAACTATGATAATGAGATATCAAACTTTATTCAATTGGACAAGATTATTTATCAAATGAGTCCTCTCTCTCTCTCTCTCTCTTCTTCTTCTTCTTTTTATTTTTGGTTGAAAATATTATCAAATGCGTCTTTTAGTTTTAACTTTTAACACCCCCTTAACCTCTACTAAACCATAGTTCCTTAACCTTGAATCAATTAGTCTTTTAACTACCACCACGTACTTTTGACGAGATGGTCACTCTACAAATATTAAATGCTTATGAAGTGTGGGAGATAAGGGCTGAAGTTCAAGTATTCAGGATAAAGTTTCACGTATATAAAAATTTAGATTAGTCTAGAGTAGAATTTATATCATGTATAAAAGAAAAGAAAAAAAAAAGTCTTTTAACTTTGTTTAAGTTGCAATTAGAGATGGTTATGGGCTGAGTTTGGATCAAGTATACCTGAACCTGACCTAAAATCTTTACTTGAGGATGCCTGCACCCCAAAACCCAATTATTGCTTGTAGCCGAGCCCTACTGGAAATTTTTGCATGCAGATACCCAAGTTTGACCCGCCAGACCTTTCTTCTTCATCTTTTTTAATTAATTAATTTTATGTTAAAACGTGATTTTGCATATAAACCTTTTTAAACTAAAAACCTAATCTTTTACATTTTTTTAAATTTAAAAATAGATGTATGGATTCAAAATCTTGTTTGCTAGACCTCACAAGAGCAAGTCCATCCGTTTCATATAAAAAAGATGATGAAATGTTGATTTCTTTTTGTTTTTTTTTTCAAAAAGTAGTTTCAGTTATCTTTCTGCCTCTCCAATCCATAATAAACCATATCCTATCTGAATAAGCAAACCTCACTCTTAAAATCCTACCCCTGGCAGAGAAGTCTGCTACGACGGTGCAACACAATAGAGGACCAAAATAACATGAAGGAAAGTCATCTACTTTATTTTTAGAGGTTTTAACCTATGATATCCATTCTTAATAATAGTTCTTTATTATCAGATTAAGACACTAATCAGTTTTTGGTGTAAGCGGGAATTGAATCTCAAATTTCTTATTCAACTATCATAGACTTTTCCTGTTGAGTTAACTGGAACCCACTATGTTGAAAATCATCTATTATTCATTAAAGAAAAATCAATATTGATTAAATGCTCACTTAAGTGAATTAATAAATTCAGTTTTTTATTATCAGATTAAGACGCCAACCGGTTTTTGGTGTAAGCGGGAATTGAATTTTAAATTTCTTATTCAACTATTATAGACTTTACCTGTTGAAAATCATCTATTATTCATTAAAGAAAAATCAATATTGATTAAATGCTCACTTGAGTGAATTAATAAACTCAGTTTTTTATCCATTGACATCGATTTTTTTTAATTGAAATTAAAATAAAGTAATAATATCTTTAAATAGTATTAATTATTTGAAAATATCTTCTTTATATATATATATATATATATATATATATATATATATATATATATTTTACAAGATAGAATTTCTACTCTAGTCTTATCTAAGTGTATATTTAGATGATACTGAAAAGCATTTTTCAGCTGCATCCCACATTTTTCAGTGGGCCACGTGCATTGTCCACGAGACTTGTAAGTATTTTTTTAGCAAAAACAACTTCAAAACTGGGTATCATGGCACTATTCTCACATTTAAAAATTATTTTGTTACAATGTTTTCAGTTTTTAGTTTTCAGCAATATGCGGTATCAAAACACACCCTAAGTGTGTATATATATATATATATGTATGAAATTTTTTTCTGAAAACTTGAACCTAGTCCTTCTCCCCACACTTCACAAGTTCTTAAATATTCATAATGTCTCAAAGATGCATTAGATACAATCTTATTAGTTGGCGAAATCAATGCTAATAGATTAGCATTTAGCATTCTTCCTGCTAAATCTTTTATCTCATTCTTCTTGCTCAATTTTATACACTACAAATAAAAACTTACCACATTTCCATCTAGTTAATTAAATCTTAATTTGATGCTTCTATTATTTCAATTGCCTAAATTAGATAAATAAAGAAAATAGAAAAAACCCAACAGTCAACACATCCCCACCAGCTGCACCATCACCGTCACCATCACTCGCCGGCGCCACCAACTCCTCTAGCCATCCAGCTAAGATACCATCTTGGAACGGAACAGAACAAAGCCAAGCCATATCTAGGACCTTCAAAACCCAACAAAGTCCAATATTCTGTGATTTCTTGTCTAGGCTTCCTCAGAAACTAAACATTATAGATTTTCAAAGGTCTAGGCTTCAGGTCGCCATGGCGTGCCTGCACCACTAAAATTACTTTTATTTTTATTTTGTCTTTCGACCATATTAAAGATCATTATTCTATTGATCTTATAACAACCGTCCCTGCCTTTTATTCATAAAAAATTATATTTTTTTGGCCTTCAGTTTCTTATCAATCTATATTTTGAGGTGTGCTCTCTGTGATGTGGAAAATAACGGCCAAGTTTTCTGCCGGCGGTGGATGGCCGTGATTGGAGAAGCTGGTGGGGATATCTTAGTGTTGGGTTTTCTTATTTTCTTTATTTATCTCATTTAGGTAACTAAAATAATAGAGGCATAAAATTAGGATTTAAACTTGAATATGAGAGGAAGCATCATTTTTTGTGTCCTTGACAATACTTGAAAATTACTCTTTTAAAATAACAAACCAAAATTAAAAAAAAAAAAAATAAGAAAAAAGAAAAAAAGAAAAAGAACCAAAATTTAATATGCATTAATTCCCTTGGGTGGTTTATCTCCTTCTTTGCTTATTATTATTATTATTTTTAATTTGCTTATTATTATTATTATTTTTAAGAAACAAACCACTAACTATTAAATACACACACTTAATTATACTCTCTCTCCAATTTCAAACATATTACTTAACCCAAAGTATCACTACAAAAAAGAAAAATTATTGAATACTTAGGAGTATTATAAATGCTTACTCCATCATTTCACATGAATTGTAGGTCTTATCATAAATTTAATTAGTGTGACCCATAATTATGTCAGAAGAGAAAATACTCATTTATGATACTCCGGGAGAACTCAATAATTACATTTACAAAAGTCCTCTTCTTTGCTTAAATTAAAATATCTTAGTTACTGCTGAAAAAAAAAAAAAAAAAAAAAGACTCTAAGTTACATGGACCTAAGCAACAACAATTTCCAAGGATTTCACATCCCAAATATGATAGTCCAATCCATCGTGGATGTGTTGGACTTGGGTTATTCTACCACTTATAAACAGGTTTTAACCTTAAGGCCATCTACATCAGATTGGACCTTATAGCGTGGAGCCCAATTATGAGCAGGCTTTCTAATTATGTAACCTCTAATGACCCAACTGCACATTCAAGCTTTCTAATTGTGTTCAAGCCTGAATGTTGGTTATTACCTAGACTGCTTTGATCACCATTTGGGCCAGCCCCATGTGTAATGGGTGAATGTGAGCTATGATTCGTTGAATTTTGTCCCTCTTCCATTCCTTGAGTACTAAAACTAAAGGTCTATTCAAGCATTACCCTTAAGCAATCAACTATTTTCTTTGAGATTCAATCTGAGATAGTTTGGAAACCTCACCCCAACTTATATTTGCCAAGACATCCAGCGTGGAATTGGTTTATTGAAGGAGCTCCAATCAGTTCTTTTCTTGATTTATTTTTTAATAGTTAACAATGAATCAAGTGCCCGTTTGTCTGCACTTTCGGAAGGCAAAAAGCGTTTTTTGAAACCAAAATTTTTTTATATTGGTTTGATAAGGTTTTAAAAGCTGTTTTTTGAAATGTGAAGGAAGTCCACTTTAATACTGGGCAGCTCTTCAGAACTTTTTGCAAAAGTCAATGCGCGCTTCATAAATATTACTGTTAGAGGCAGTGTTCAATTACCAAATTGCACAAATATTTTATTGAAAATCCAATTTTACCCTTACCCTTTGATAAATCAAACGATAACACCTCTCTGAAGCTCACCTCACACCAGATTCCTCTCATCTCTCTACTCTGCTACAAAACAAGCCTCTCCGTGCCGCTACAAATGTGAATTTAATGGCTTAAAATGACAACAATATAACTTAAAGAAACAAAATATGACAACAGAACAAACAAAGGGATACAAATTTTATTTTATTTTATTTTTGCGTCTTTTCTTTTCTCAAGTTGGTTTTTCCTAAAGTTACAAAATATGTGTTGACTTTTTATTGTTTCCTTCCAATTCAATTTCAACCCTCCCCAGGTGATACTAATAAAGTTGTGTTTAAGGATGATGGTTGATGAGTTTGAAAACAACTTTTTTTTTTTTATAAATTTTTTGGGGTTGAGAAGCAGTTTAAAAACAACCTTAAAATAAAGACAAATCACAACGGAAACTTGTGGATTTTTACGCCTGCATGAGTGTGTGTATTGTGCTTATTTAATTTTTAATTTTTATTTTTTATACAAAATAGAAATTCTACTATAGCCTAATCTTTTAAGTGTATATGTGTGTGAAACTCTCTTTTAGAGACTTGAGCTTTGGCCTTTGCCCCTCCTCCATCTTACAAAAACTTTGTACTTGTGGAGTGAACATCATGCCAAGGGTGCGTGGTGGTAATCATGCTTATGTAATTGATTTGCCTTTTAATAAAATCTATAACAGCCATTAATTGGTACTATTTAGAAAATAAACTCTATGGTTGCACACATGTATGATCTTTAATTAATTTACTTATGAAATAAGTTGTTTATTCATAGTAGGAAAGCAAAAACAACTGACTTTTATAAAATAAGTTGTGTATTCAGAATGTAGGAAAGGAAAAACAATTGATTCATAGGCATTGATTGGTAGTAAATAGAAAATGAGCTCTATGGTTGCATGATGTATGTTGGGAGACTATAATTTGACTCCCTATAACCACACTAAAAACAAGCCTGTGTGGTGTGATATTGAATACCATAAAAGATTTGAGTGTATTTTCCTTATCCCCAATTGCTTTTGAGGTGGAATGGTATAGCTCACTGTCTGATAAATGGTATCAGAGCCAAGGTCATGTGTTCGAGTCAAGGAGTGTCATTGTGAGGGAGGGATTGTTGGGGGGATCACAATTTGACTTCCTACAATCACTCTAAAAACAGGCCCGCGTGTCTTGATGTCGAATACTATAAAAGATTTGAGTGTCTTTATTCAATTGGACAAGATTATTTATCAAATGAGTCCTTTTTTTTTTTAGAATCTTATCAAATGAGTCTTTTAGTTTTAACTTTTAACAACCCCTAGTCCCTTCTAAACCATAGTTCCTTAACCCTAAACCAATTAGCCTTTTAACTTTGTTTAAGGTCTAATTAGGATGGCTATGGGCTGGGTTTGGATCAAGTACACTTGAACCCGACCCAAAATTTTGCATGCAGATACCCAAATTTGACCTGAATGCCAGACCTTTCTTTTTCATCTTTTATTATTATTTTTTTTAAATTAATTAATTTAATGTTAAAACATGATTTTGCATATAAACCTTTTTAAACTAAAAACCTAATCTTTTCAATTTTTTTTTTTATAAAAAAAAAACAAATAGATATGTGGATTCAAAATCTTGTTTGCTAGACCTCACAAGAGCAAGTCCATCTATTTCATATAAAAAAGATGATGAAAAGTTGATTCCTTTTTTTGTTTTTATAGTTTTTTTTTTTTTCAAAAATTTGTTTCAGTTACCTTTCTACCTCTCCAATCCATAATAAACCATATCCGATTGGAATAAGCAAACCTCACTCTTAAAATCCTACCCCCCTGGAAAGAAGTTTGCTTTGACAGTGCAACACAACAGAGGACCAAAATAACATGAAGGAAAATCATCTACTTATTTATTAAGAAAAATCAATATTAATTAAATGACTTAAGTGATTAGTGTCTTGGTCTAATGATAAAGAACTATCATCAGAAGCAGATGCCATAGGTTAAAATTCTCTACAAAAAAAAAAGTGAATTAATAAACTCAGTTTTTTATCCATTGACATCGGTTCATTTATTCATTTTTAAATTGAAATTAAAATACAAGTAATAATATCTTTAAATAGTATTAATTATTTGAAAATATCTTAAATATGCATAGAGAGATGCTATATCTACAACAATTTTACAACAAATCACAGGTGGTTAGTTGTTATTGGTTCAAATTTGAAACTAACACTAAGATTACTTTTTTGCCCCAACAATAACAACTAGTAATAACTTGCAACTTAGGATTTGTTGTAAAAATGTTGTAGACATATCATTTCTCATATGCATAATGTTTCAAAGATGCATTAGATACAATCTTATTAGTTGGCAAATTCAATGCTAATTTATTAGCATTTTTTTTTCAAACATTGTTGACATTTTTAAACTATCAATTGATATCTTTCCTTATTTAACATTTTCCATGTCAAACACTTTAAAAAAATTTCCATGTCAAATGCTTAAAAAAATCTGAATATTAACAACATTACTATATGTTGCACAAAGAAATCAATGACAATTAGTGATTGATAGTGTAAGAAATCAGTTGGTTGAACACTTCGACTTCGGTGGACTACGGCGGTAGTGAAGGCCTGTAAAGAGAAAAAACAATTAAGGGGTGACCAGGGTGGACCGGCCAAATACCCTCCGATGGCAAAGTTAGTTTTCTCACAACAAAATGGAGTTCCAACTTTTTGGGAATAAAATCTCAGAAATCTTATACCTTTGCCTGATTCAGACCAGCCCTTATATAGGGAAACCTTGGGGCAGTTACTTGGTTTAATAACCTCCCCAAGATTCGTAGAAGTCCAGAATTACGGAGATAACTTCCTCAACGGCTATAGAAGTAGTAACCGCTGATGGAAGTTACATACTTAGGAGAAATTGCTGGCGATGAACACGAGTTGGTTAACCACTCCAGAATTTTGTCAAGTGTTACATGGTCGTCCATGTGCTTTGCCCATGGACGACTCTTCATATGTAAATTGATGTTGTGTGGCCGTCCATGAGCTTTGCATATGGACGACCCTTCCGACCTGATTGCCTGAGATTTATTCAATTGATTAATACTCATGGATGACCCAGCTGGACGAATCAGAGATGGTCTGGCCATTTGGCTGACTGGAGATCATGGACGATTCCCTTGGACGAATCATAGATGCAATTTTTGTTATCCCATCAGTTGCCCCCTTGTCCAGGGATCGTCCAAGGATATTGTGGGGATTTGACCCACGCTTTTACGCAGCCACGTGTTATGGTTTAATTGGTTAACACGTTATGTCGATTACTTTTTCCCAGGTGATTGCCACGTGTCGTCATCTTAATGGATGGTGTCGCTTCGTTGGTCTCACTTCTGGGCCTTATAAATAGGCACTTTCTCTTTCTTACCCTTCACTTTTCTCATAATCTCCCTACTGCCATCTCGTCCAAGAGTCTCGTCTAGCTCTTCATCCTAGTTCTCAGGTATTTCCTCTTCCTTTCCTAGGTTTTTTGTCTTAATCTTAATTTCAGTCATGTCTTCGTTTAGTAGTATAGAAAGAGAGATAGACGAATATCAAGACGACTCTTCTGGGAGTTATGAGAGTGATGAGGGTAGCACAAGCTATAGCAGTAGTTCCTCGGATGAGCATTACTCGTTTAGGGTCCTTGGTATTTCCATGGAGGAATTCCAGGAGATGCGACGCAGGACGGCCTCTGGAGTTGGAACTAGCTCGTCCAGAGCACCTCCTAGTCCCGCTCAAGACGAGGATGAAGAAAATGTCATATACAGTTGTGCCCCTGAGATAACGTCCACTTTAGATGCCCCAAAGTTGAAAACTCTAGTAGATAGATATTAGATCCCTGTTGAATTTAACTCTCGTTTACCCACGGAAGGAGAGTGGTGTTGCTCTCCTTCTTCTGGTTTAGGTGTATACACTTCATATCTTTTAGCTGGTCTTAGGTTCCCTCTGAATTCTTTTTGTAGAGGTCTTCTCCACAAGTTGGGTATTGGACCTAACCAGCTCAACCCTAATAGATGGAGGACGATAATTGCCATGCAAGTGCTATGGCGTGAGGCGTTGGAAGGGAATTGTCCTATCACAGTGGACGAATTCCTTTACTGTTATAAGCCCTCAGAAATAAAGAAGTCTGCTGGTTTTTACCAGTTCTCGTCTAGGGGATCATATTATAGTTTAATTAAGGGCCGTAGCTCGTCTAACATGCTATGGAAAAAAGAGTTTTTCATTATTTATGAAAATTGGGCTGGGGACCCAGCTGATGTGGGTAATGCCCCCTTCCCACTTTTTACTGGCTCTCTAGGTCGTCTTCGTCCTGAGGGTATGTTTCCTTTCATTTTTATTTTATTTTTCTTTATTTTTAAACTCTTGGTCGTCTAACCCCTTTTCTTATTGATGCAGCTATTGTTCGTCCACGTTTGGACAAGTTTTACTTGGATCAAATTGACCAAGTGCGTGCCTTCCCTGGGAGAACCTTCCACAATCTAGTGACCCTTAGTCGTCTAGCTACGTGGGGGCTTGGCCCAGAACCTACCGCTGAGAATCTAGGTCATGAGGAAACCACTCGTCGGAGTAAGTATCGTCCATCCTTTCTCATCTTCATGTATTTTTCCTCTCTCTCTCTCTTTTTTTTTTTTTTTTTAAACTGATTTTCTTTGTCATAGGAATAATTACAATGAGGGAGAATAGGAAGAAAACTGTAGCTAGTGGGGACGAGGATGCTCAGCCATCAATCGTCCAAAAGGCTGTCGTCCAGGCTGGGAAGAGAAAAGCAAAAACCATATCAAGTGCTGTGGACTTGGGCGACCTTCCAAGTCGTCGAGGTTCTAAAAAACAAAAGTCTACTAAGACTTCTCTTCCCAAGGTTCCCAAGTTCGCTCCTCCGACGGTAGACCTGGATGAGCCTCCAGTTGATGTGGTGCCTATCCAAACAATTCACCCTGTCCAGACTGATCCTACTCCCCCCCTAGCCAAGACTCCTCACAAGCCTCAAACGTCAAAGCCATCTGATCGTCCTTCCAACTTGGTGTTGGACGAGGGCTATGCATGGAGGACGTTCAAAGGGATCGTCACTGACAATGAAGTTAACGAATGTTACAATATGTCAGTGAAAGAATTTGAACGTTCTGGCATTCATGACCTCTTTAAGGTAAGACCTTTATTCGTCCTTATGTGTTTTCAATAAGTTTTTCAAAAATAGAATTTCTAACTTTCCTTTGTCCACGCATAGGCTATGTCAAAGTTTTACACAGTGACGTGTCAGGCCAAGGAACTTGTTGAGGAGGCCAAGACGGCGAAAGAGAAGGCTAAGGAGCTGAACAATGAAATTTTGTTGAAAAAGGGGGAGGTGATTACGCTAACTGATGACTTCAATCGTTTGCTAGCAAGTGAGACGAAGTTAAAGAACGAGGCGGAGGAACTTAAAGCGGATGCTGTTGAAAAAGATACTCGTATCGCTTATCTGGAGGGACAAGCTACAGAATTTGCCTCGTCCTTGGAGAAAGCACGTGAGGAAGCCATATCAGTTTTTAAGAAGTCTGACGAATACAAGAATCGTCTAGACAGTCATTATGCTGCTGGGTATAAGGACTTCCGTGCTGATGCCAAAGACGCATTCCCTGACTTGAACTTCGATACATTTAAGATCCCCCTCGCAACAGATAGTTCCTTGCTTGTGACGGGCTCTAAGGACGTCAATGTGAAGGATGATGCTAATGACGAGGTGACCCAGGATGATCCGAAGACCAATCCGCCAAAGTGAACTCAGCTTCAGAAAGTTTTTTACATTTTTACTTTTGTTTGGAAATGCCTTAGTGTTTTGGGCTTTTATCTCTCATTTAAAAAAAAAAAAATCCATTCAAGTACAATTCCCTCGTCCAAATTTATGGACGAGTTTTATTAACTATTACTCTACTTTCAAGGGTTTTTGGATGGTGGTCGTCTACCCTTAGAGTTTATGAATGAATGAATGCTTTTTCTTTATTTCCATCATATTTGAACGTGTTTAAGGATTTACGGACAAACTTTATTAGTATCGTCCATACCATTTAGGAAAACATTTTATCTCAACTTGAACTTATAGACGAAGTTCTTTCGTCACAAAGCTGGAGTAAAAATGAACCTTGAAAACACCATTCCTTAATTCGTCCATGAACATCGTCTTATGGCTAGCTCATGGATTTATTTAAACTTGCGATTGTTTACTCGTCCTTGACGAAAGTAATTTCAGCAAATGCTCGTCCATGTGTTGGATTGCTTGGACTGTTTAGATTCGTCCAGGGGCACATGGCGTTCCCTCAAGCATATTTTTGGTCCCTAGTTTGGACGATTATACCATAGGTTTTATCTCGTCTTGAGCTTGGACGGATATACCTTAGGTTTTATCTTGTCTTGAGCTTTAGACGAATATACCTCAGGTTTTATCTCGTCTTGAGCTTTAGACGGACATACTTTAGGTTTTATTTTTCCTGCTTTATCCTTACTTGAAGGAAGCTAATAGACGATATTCCTTAGATTCCAAGGATTTCATTCGTCTTTGGCCTTTCGCCTTCCGTGGATCATCTTGAATCATAGAAAGTTAAGGATTCCCATACAATCATACGTATACTTAGAAATACATCATATATATATATATATTTGGAAATCCATACTATATAATCATTCGTCCACAATCATGGCACATGCTTGAGAGCTAGTGCTTTTAGGAAACTAAAAATACTTATACAACATTACTTCGTCCATGACTAACACAATACTTATACACTTAAAACACCATAGTAGTAATAAGTAAACACAAGAAAATACTTTATGCTTCAACTCGTCCATGGCATTCGTCCTGCAGCAATATTCATCCATGATCACCTTTTATTGATAGTACCTTCTTAGGTGTTCAACATTCCAAGAGTGTTCCAGCTTTCTTCCATCCAGGGCTTTCAAGTGGTAGGATCCTTGCCTCTTGCAGTTGATTACCCTGTAAGGTCTTTCCCAATTTGGTCCCAATTTCCCGTGGGCCGGGTTTTTGGTGGCCAAAGAAACCTTCTTCAGGATGAGATCCCCAATGTTGAAGCGCCTAGGTTTCACCATGGCGTCGTGCTGCCTTGCCATGAGATTTTTGTACCTTGCTGTTCTTTGCTCCGTGTCCATTCTTACCTCGTCTATAAGATCAAGGTTAAGACGAAGCTGCTCGTTGTTTTCCTCATCTTGGTACTTCATCACTCTATGGTTGGCCATATGTACTTCTGCAGGTATAACTGCTTCATTCCCATAAGCCAATTTGAAAGGAGTCTCTCCTGTAGGAGTCCTCACTATTGTTCTATAAGCCCACAAAACACCTGGTAATTCATCCGGCCATACTCCCTTTGCCCCTTCAAGCCCAGTCTTGATGATTTTCAACAAGGAACGGTTTGCTACTTCTGCTTGTTCGTTGGCTTGTGGGTGGGAGGGTGAGGAATAATGATTCTTAATTCCAAGCTGTTTACAGAATTCTCTGAAGGGGGTGTTGTTAAACTGTCATCCATTGTCAGATACTAGTACTCTGGGTACTCCAAATCTGCATACAATACTTTTCCAGATGAAATTTTTGACATTTTGTTGTGTAATTTTCACTAAGGGTTCAGCTTCCACCCATTTTGTGAAATAATCTATTCCCACCACCAAAAACTTCATTTGTCTAGTTCCAGTTGGAAAGGGGCCTAAAATATCCAAACCCCACTGTGAAAAAGGCCAAGGGGCCATCATCGGGGTAAGATATTCCGATGGCTGTCTAGGAATATTACTGAAGCGTTGACATTGATCACATACCTTAACATATGCCTTAGCATCAGCTTGGATGGTTGGCTAATAGTACCCTGCTCGGATGACCTTGTGGACGAGTGATTTAGCTCCTAAATGATTACCACATGCTCCTTCATGAACTTCTCTCAACACATAGTTTGCCTCGTCTGGAGCTAAACACCTCAGGTAAGGTTGTGAAAAACTCCTTTTGTATAGCACTTCGTCCATTAGGATGTATCTGACTGATTTAACTCTGACCTTCCAAGTCTCATCCTTCCTTTCTAGAAGCCTTCCGTCATTTAGGTATGATACTATTGGGGTCATCCAATTCTCCTCACCTTCTATCTGTAACATCTTTGGGAGGTCTATGCTTGACATGTATTGTATTTCATCAAACTTATTCATTGCTTCATTAGCGGAGGCTTCATTCGCTAAAGTATCTGCTTCTATGTTCTCTTCCCTCGGGATTTAAACAAAATTAACTTATTTGAATTTCTTCACAAGGCATATTACTTTCTTCAAATATTTCTTCATTCTGTCTTCTTTGGCTTCACACATTCCATTTACTTGGCCTATGACCAACTGAGAATTTCCCAGGACGAGTATTGAGTCTGCCTCCACAAATTTAGCCAACTCTAACCCTTTAAGAAGGGCTTTATACTCTGCTTCATTATTAGTAGTCTGATACTGCAAGCGAACCTTGTGATTCAATTTGGCTCTTTATGGTGTTTGCAAAACCACTCCTATTCCCCCTGCATGCTGAGTGGACGATCCATCTACATGGACAACCCACTTGTTATTGTCTCCTGTTTCACCTAAGCCTTCACAACTTGGAGTGAATTCTGCAACGAAATCTACTAAAACTTGAGCTTTTATTGCATTTTTTGGTTGGTACCGGATGTCAAATTCACTAAGTTCAACTGCTCATTGTATCAGTCGTCCTGTAGCTTCCAGCTTGTTCATTGCCTTCTTGAACGGGTGGTCCGTCATGACATTGATGATATGAGCTTGGAAGTAATGTCTTAACTTCTTGGAAGCTGTTATCAAGGAGAAGGCTAACTTCTCCATCAATGGGTATCTTCCTTCTGCGCCTTTAAGTGCTCGGCTAGTGTAGTACACAGGCTTTTGCACCTTCCCTTTTTCTCTAATCAATGCTAAACTCACGGCATGTGGGGACACTGCCAAGTATAGATAGAGTTCTTCTTCTAGCATGGACGGGCTTAACAATGGAGTCGCAGCAAGATAGTCCTTTAGATCTTGGAAGGCCTTTTGACACTCGTCCGTCCATTCGAATGCCTTCCTAAGAATTTTGAAGAAGGGTAAACACTTGTCTGTAGCTTTTGAAACAAACCTGTTCAGAGCTGCAACTCGTCCAGTGAGGGATTGGACTTCCTTGATGTTCTTCGGTGGTTCCATGTTCAAGATGGCTTGGATCTTGTCCGAATTTGCCTCAATTCCTCTTTATAAAACCATGAATCCTAAAAACTTTCTTGACGATACTCCGAATGCGCACTTATTTGGATTCAGCTTCATCTTGTATCGTCTAAGCGTTTCAAAGGTTTTCTGAAGGTCATCTAAGTGGCTTCTTTCGTCTAAGCTCTTCACAAGCATGTCGTCTACATACACCTCCACATTTCGTCCTATCTGCGGACGAAACATGTGATTCACCAACCTTTGATAAGTTTCCCCTGCATTTTTCAGACCGAAGGGCATCACTTTATAACAAAACAAACCTTAACTAGTAATGAAGGAGGTCTTTTCTTGGTCAGTCTCATCCATCTTGATCTGATTGTATCTAGAGAAGGCATTCATGAAGCTTAACAACTGATGGCCAGCTATAAAGTCCACCAGTTGATTAATGCATGGCAAAGGATAACTATCCTTGGGGCAAGCCTTGTTCAAGTCAGTGAAGTTTACGCACATCCTCCACTTTCCATTTGCCTTCTTCACCATCACCACATTCGCTAACCAATCCGGGTAATAGACTTCCCGGATGAATTGCGCTGTGGTTAGCTTTTAAATCTCTTCCTTGATAGCCTTGTCTCTTTCAGGAGTGAAAACCCTTTTCTTTTGCTGAACAGGCTTAGAAAAGGGGAACACATTCAACCTATGAGTAATTACACTTTGATCAATACCAGGCATGTCGTCATAACTCCATGCAAAGACATCGGTATTTTTTCTCAGAAACTGGATGAGGTATTCTTTCTCCTTCACCTTCATACTTGTTCCGATTCTAGTGAACTTCTCAAAATCACCTTCTTGCAATAAAACATCCTCCAATACTTCAGTAGGTTCTGCAACAACTCTTTTCTCTTCTATACTCATAGTCTGCACCTGCTCGTCCAAAGCCAACATGGCTAGCTAACACTTTCTGGCCGCCAACTGATCTCCTCTTGCCTGTCCAATTCCGTATTTCGTAGGAAATTTGACTGATAGGTGGTAGGTAGATGTTACTGCTTTCCAACTGTTTAAGGTTGGTCTTCCAATGATGGCATTGTACGAAGAAGAACAATCTACCACTTGGAAATTCACCTCCTTAGTTATTTGCTGTGGATATGTTCCCACTACCACAGGCAATGTAATGACGCCCACGGGTTGCACTTTCATTCCTTTAAATCCTATCAGTGGTGAACATGTTGGACGGAGTTGGTCTCGTCCAAGCCTCATTTGTTGGAAGGCGGGTAATACAATATATCCGCTGAGCTTCCGTTATCCACCAACACCTTTGTGGTTGTATAATCTGCAATGAGTAGGGTGATGACAATTGTATTGTCATGTGGATGATGGATCCTCTCAGCTTCTTCGCCCGTGAAAGAGATGGCTGGCTCATCTGTATCCCTCGTCCTTGGGGATCGTCCAAAGAGTTGGACATTTTGCATCGCTATGAGGTATGTCTTCCTTGCTTTGGAAGATTGTCCTGTCAAACTTCCACCAATGATAACCCTTATCTCTCCAAGTGGGGGTCGTGACGACTCTTCCATTTTTCCTTTCAGCTTCTCATCTTTATGGTCCCTTCCAACGAAATGCCTCAACTTTCCTTGTCTGATGAGATTTTCGATCTGCTGCTTCAAGTCGTAACACTCGTCCGTGTCATGCCCATGATCTCTATGGAAGCGACAATATTTATTCTTATTGCGCTTGTTCGGATCTCCTTTCATCTTCTCTGGCCACTTCAAGGAAGGATCATCCTTAATTTGCATGAGCACTTGATCGAGTGGGGCATTTAAGGGTGTGTAATTCTGATTCCTTGCTAAAAGGCCTGCCTTCCTGCTATCTCTATCCGTTCCCTTCTTTGGACGAGGTCCTTGGTTTGAATGACGAGCAGGGTTTGCTTCCATTCTATCAGCTCTCTTCCTTTTCTTAGTTATGATTGCATCTTCTGCATTCATGAAGTTTTGGGCTGAATGGATAAGCTCAGCCATGGACTGGGGCTTTTTCTCATACAGCTTATGAATGAATAAGTCTGAGTTAACCCCATTGTGGAAGGCTGCCAATAATAGCTTGTCGTCCACCTCATCTACTGTCAAGGCTTCCCTGTTGAAACGAGTGATGAAGGACTGCAGACTTTCATTCTCTCCTTGTTCTATAGTCAATAGGCTGGACGAGGAGCGTTTGTGCCTTTGTCCTCTAATGAAGTTATTGACAAACAACTTACTCAATTCTTCAAAAGAACTGACTGTGTTTGGAGGTATCTTCCTGAACCACATTCGTGCTGGCCCCTTGAGGGTGGTAGGGAAGGCTCTACACATTATTTCATCAGGAACTCCTTGAAGATGCATAGTGGTCTTAAAGGTGGCTATGTGATCAAAAGGATCTCGCGCCCTATCGTATGAATCTAGGGAAGGCAATTTGAACTTTGGTGGTAGAGGGTGACCGTTGATGGAAGCCGTAAAGGGGGAATCGGTTCTGTGGGCCAAATCTTCTACTGGATTAGCCCTTCTTAGGTTCTTTTTCATCTCTTCCATCACTTTTTTCATCTGGCCCATTTCCTTCTCCAAGTGTGGCACCCTTCGTGAAGTGGTGCCTTTGGACTGACTTCCAATTTCGGCATCATCTCCATCTTCTTGCTTACGCGTTTGCCCTTCCTATTCTTCATGTGTCTGCCTTCTTAGATTGATCTCCCCTCTTAGTTCCTAGTTTTGGCGAGTTAACTCTGCCATTGCAGCCGCCATAGAGTGAACATGTTGGACAGAGGGCGTCTGCATGACTGGTGCGGATTGGCAATCGCGATGGGGGTTGCTTGAAGCGTCTTTGCTTCCCTGATGGCCTGGGCTTGTAGCCCTCGACCTAGTCCAAACCATTCAACCTTTTATCCCAGAAAGCCAAATCGTAAAACAATTTACGCTTCCCACAGATGGCGCCAACTGATAGTGTAAGAAATCAGTTGGTTGAACACTTTGGCTTCGGTGGACTACGGCGGTAGCGAAGACCTGTAAAGAGAAGAAACAATCAAGGGGTGATCGGGGTGGACCGGCCAAATACCCTCCGATGGCAAAGTTAGTTTTCTTACAAGAAAATGGAGTTCCAACTTTTTGGGAATAAAATCTCAGAAATCTCATACCTTTGCCTGATTCAGACCGGTCATTATATAGGGAACCTTGGGGCAGTTACTTGGTTTAATAACCTCCCCAAGATTCGTGGAAGTCTGGAATTACGGAGATAACTTCCTCAATGGCTATAGAAGTAGTAACCGTTGATGGAAGTTACATACTTAGGAGAAATTGCTGGCGATGAACACGGGTTGGTTAACCACTCCAGAATTTTGTCAAGTGTTACATGGTCGTCCATGTGCTTTGCCCATGGACGACTCTTCGTATGTAAATTGATGTTGTGTGGCCGTCCATGAGCTTTGCATATGGACGACCTTTCCGACCTGATTGCTTGAGATTCATTCAATTGATTAATACTCATGGACGACCCAGCTGGATGAATTAGAGATGGTCTGGCCATTTGGCTGACTGGAGATCATGGACGATTCCCTTGGACGAATCATAGATGCAATTTTTGCTATCCCATCAGTGATTAATAGGAAGATTCATGTAATATGTGAAATTAAGTCAATTTGGCCTTTTTTGGGATGTAATGATACTAATGACATTAATATTTTCCATTCAAGTGAAAGTTAGAATGATGATATAAGAGGGTTTTTTTTTTTTTTTTTTTTTTTTTTTTTTGAGAATGATGATATAAGAGATTTAACTTTATAAAATGAAAAATTCTTAAGTACTTCCGAAGTACGGAGAAATTTTACTCCATCCTTTCACGTTCGTAGTGAACTCTACCATGAATTTAATAAGTGAATCTCACTATGAATATGAGAGGATAAAGTATTATTCTCTGTATTCTGAGAGTACCTAAGAATTACTTTTTCAAAATTACAAACTAAAAAAAAAAAAAAAAAAAAAAAATAGAAGAACCAAAATTCGATATGTAGTAATTCCTTTGGGTGGTTTATCTCCTTCTTTGCTTAATTTTTTTTGTTTTTTTAGAAAAAAACAAACTGTTAAACACACACACACACACACACACACACTTAATTACACTCTCTTACCAAAATCAAACACATTACTTAACCCAAAGTACTGCTACAAAAGACCTCTTCTTTGCTTAAATTAAAATATCTAAGTTACTGCTATTAATGGGTTCTAGTTAGCTCAATTGGTAAAGTCTCTAATGGTTGTATAAGAGATCTGGGGTTCAATCTCTGCCTATATCAAAAACTGATTGGTGTCTTGGTCTAATGTTAAAGAGTTATAATCAGGAGTAGACGCCATAGGTTGAAACTTTCTTAAAAAAAAAAAAAGTTAACCATTTGGGCTAGCCCCATGTGTAATGGGTGAATGTGTCTATGATTAGTTGAATTTTGTCCCTCTTCCATTCCTTGAGTACTTTTTTTTTTTTTTTTGATACAATTCCTTGAGTACTAAAACTAAAGGTCTATTCAAGCTTTACATTAAGCAATCAACTATTTTCTTTGACTTTCTCCAAAAAAAAAAAAAAAAAACTATTTTCTTTGAGATTCAGTCTGAGATAGTT
This sequence comes from Quercus glauca, assembly GCA_023736055.1. NCBI lineage: Eukaryota > Viridiplantae > Streptophyta > Magnoliopsida > Fagales > Fagaceae > Quercus > Quercus glauca. Next base: position 76,923,997 of record CM043319.1, read on the forward strand.
TGGAAACCTCACTCCAACTTATATATGCCAAGACATCTAGCGTGGAATTGCTTTATTGAAGAAACTCCAATCGGATCTCTTCTCGATTTATTTTTTAATAGTTAACGGTGAATTAAGACGAAGGACCAACGGTGATAACCAATGTGAATTTAATAGCTTAAAATGACAACAATATAACCAAGAGAACCAAAATATGACAACAGAACAAACATAAGGGATGCAATTTTTATTTTTATTTTTTTTATTTATAAATTTTTGTCTTTTCTTTTCTCAGGTTGGCTTTTCCTAAAGTTATAAAATATGTGTTGACTTTTAATTGTTTCCTTCCAATTCAATTTCAACCCTCCCCAGGTGATACTAATAAACTTGGGTTTAAGGATGATGATTGATGAGTTTAAAAACAATCTTTTTTTTTTGGGTTGAGAAACAGTTTAAAATCAACCTTAAAATAAAGACAAATCACAACGGAAACGTGTGGATTTTTATGCCTACATGAGTGTGTGTATTGTGCTTATTTTTTATTTGTTATTTTTTTTAATATAAGATAGAAATTCTACTCTAGCCTAATTTTTTAAGTGTATACGTGTGTGAATCTTCTTTTTGGAGATTTGAACTTTGTACTTGTGGAGTGAACATCACATCAAAAGTGCACGGACAAAAACTTTATACTTGTGGAGTGAATATCATATTAAGGGTGCGCGGTGGTAATTGTGCTTACGTAATTGATTTGTCTTTTAATAAAATCAAAGACAGCCATTAGTTGGTACTATTTAGAAAATAAAATCTATGGTTGCACGCATGTAGACAGCCATTAGTTGGTACTATTTAGAAAATAAACTCTATGCTTGCACACAAGTATGATCTTTAATTAATTTACTTATGAAATAAGTTGTTTATTCATGGTAGGAAGGGAAAAACAATTGACTTTTATAAAATAAGTTGTGTATTCAGAGGGTAGGAAAGGAAAAACAATTGATTCGTAGGCATTGATTGGTAGTAAATAGAAAATGAACTCTATGGTTGCATGATGCATGTTGGGATCACAATTTGACTTCCTACAACCATTCTAAAAATAGGCTTGTGTGGCGTGATGTCGAATGCTATAAAAGATTTGATTGCGTCTTCCTCATCACCAATTGGTTTTGAGGTAGAATGATACAGCTCACGGTCTGACAAATGGTATCAAAGCCAAGGTCATGAGTTCGAGTCAAGGGAGTGTCATTGTGAGGGAGGGATTGTTAGGGGACCACAATTTAACTTTCTACAACTACTCTAAAAATATGCCTTCGTGGCGTGATGTTGAATGCCATAAAAGATTTGAATATGTCTTCTTCATTACCAATTAGTTTTGAGGTGGAATGACACAACTCACGGTCTGACAATGCACATATGATCTTTAATTTGTTCATAAAATAAGTTGTGTATTAAGACAGAAAAGGAAAAACAATTGTACAATAGGAGTCAAAGCTGTTGGCGAAGAACTACATGTCTACATGTAACATGCAATGTGTTCCCCATTGGCTTTGAGATGTTCAAATTAATCAACTGAGTATGTTTGAATTAGGTAAAGTGTTCACAAAATAACTCAACAACTTATTCAAAAATGTAAAGTAACGTTGCCAACCATATGATTCTGCAGTCTAAAACTTTTTGTTCAATTATTTCTAAAAACAAAATACATTTTGTTGTTTTATAAAAAATTATGCAAACTAGGAACACTTTCAAATAGCAAATATGTTTAACCTACCGAATACATATTATACTCCATTACAAATTATATCCATTTTCGTGCTGATTTGCAACTAGTATTGTAAAGAACGTTGTACAGTCTTCAGTCTTCACTGACATCCTCAACTCACTAGAATTTGCAGAGGAAATCATGATAGCCATAGAGCTCACATTCAGCACTGGACCTCACTAGTCGCTAGTGCTGCATTTTCTAAAAAATGATTTGTGAAGGGTGTTCTTATGATTGTTCATATTAATGTTCATAAAGTAAGGGTTTTGTCTGGCGGTCAATCATTTAGACTGTTCAAGAATATCAATATTCATCACATACCATCTAATGTTCTTCTCACACTTATGAATCTAATGCTCTTCTCACACTTATGACGCATATTTTTTTAATTTGAACTATGAACTTGTGCACTTGCAGAAGCCCGCCTGCCCAAATTATGTTCTATGATAACCTTGGGAGCAATGAACTTGTCCACTTGCAGAAGCCCGCCCATGGTTTAACATGCAATGTGTTCCTCCATTGACTTAGAGATGTTCAAATTAATCACCAATTATTTATAAAGCATTCAAAATATAACTCCACAACTTATTATGTAAAGTGATATTGCCGTATGATTATGCAGTCTAAAACTTTTTATTCAATTATTTCTATTAACAAAATACAATATGGTATTTTATAAAAGATAATGAAATTAGGAACACTAATTTCAAATAGCATGTTTAACCTCTCTCTCTCTCTCTCTCTCTCTCTCTCTCTCTATCTATATATATATATATATATATATATATATATATAATATATTTAAAAGCTGAAACGTATTATTTATTATTGCCACGCTTCGGTTGAGAAACCTCATTTGTCACGTCATTGCCACATTATTATTCTTTTTCATATTAATTTTTTTACCTTTAATTTTTTTGAAAATATTAAATATGTAAATATATTGGCTTTTCAAATTTATTTTAGGTAGTTTTAACTTTACATATTCATCTACTTTAATTTTAAAGTTATAACTAAATAATTAATCAATGAAAATAAAAGCAAAGTGTTGTCTATACATATTCATTTTAGGCCGTTTTAACTTTACATATAATTTTGCCCATTTATCTTCCTTTATTTTGGTTATTCTTATTCTTATACTATAAAGTTGTCACTCTCTCCCATTCTATGCATATTTTTCTTGCACAAAAATGTTATTTTTCTCTCAAAGTTTTTTTTTTTGGTTGGATTTGTTTTATTTTTGCATCTCTATCTTAAATTGAGGAATATTTTTTATTTATTTAGAACTTTACTTTTGGTTTTTTATAACTGAAAAACGAAATCAATGAAGAATAAAAAATATATATATATTTTTAAATTGTCTATAAAATGGTATTCACAGGTCTTGCTTAATCATTAATGGTGGAAAAGATATAACCAGACAACTGTCCCATAGGAGGATCTCCTAATAGAGGTTTGTACCCCCAATTATCCTATTATTGAGTAATTCAGATATGTTCCTTGATGCAAATATGTTTTTTTTTTTTTAATTTTTTTTATCATTTTATGTACAATACTAAATACTTTTAATGAATAATGTTTGTTGTTGACCCGATTTAGCGAAAAATCATATTATAATATGTCATATTTTATGTTGTTGTTAGCTTTAGTTTATTTGGAAAATAATAAGATAGTCTGAACAATATGATAAAAAATAGTTAGTACATTTGAAGAAGATAGTCTTTGTGCAATTTTCTTTCACTGCTAGTAAATATTTTTTTTTATCAATTTAGTAGCAAATTGTTATGTCTTTATTATATGATATTCTTAGATGCTTGAGTAATTGTTTTAAACATTTATGAATATTATATATATTCCCCTTTACAATGTATAAAGCTATAGCCATCACTTTTATCTTGGAACAACAACATATTTCTTTTGTGTTACTTTAAAGCACTATTAAAAATTTTGAATTTGATTATGCATTAGATATTTGGATTGATCACATCATATTTGATATGTTTTACATATCCGGGAGAAGGAGTTTTATTTTTCCCTTTCTTTTTTTATTTTGAATTGTAGTTTTGTTGAGTTTTATTAATTTTTTAGATACATTTCTCAATGTTTTTGATTGTACGATAGAAAAAAGTGAGTTTGAGAAAGTTTGTTTAAAACTAAAAGAACAATTTCCAAATTTTATATACTTTTTAATGATACACAAATTGTTACATGTAAATTTTATTAAAAAATTAATATTTTCGCTAACTTGCCTAATGAATTCCTAATAAAACTTGTTTTATTTTCATTTTGGCACAAATATATATATATATATATATATATATATATATATATATTTATATTACATTTGTGATTGTCCTTATAATAAATGAAAATATGATTATTAAATACAGTACAATTTATTAAATTAGTCCAAATTGTAAAAAATAAATTTAGTGAGACTACCTTAAAAATATTATCATGTGTAACGTGTGGGTCTGCAACTAGTACATATTATGCTCCATCACAAATTATTATCATTTTCCTATGCATTGTGCTGGTTTGCGACTAGTATTGTTAAGATCATTGTTCAGTCTTCAATCTTCACTAACATCCTCAACTCAATAGAATTTGCAGAGGAAATCATGAAATCCAGAGATCTCACATTCAGCATTGGACCACACTAGTGCTACATTCGAAAAATTGATTTGTGAAGGGTGTTCATATGAATGTTTAGAAAGTAAGGATTTTGTGTTGCAGTCAATCATTTACACTGTTGGGTTGTCATAAAATGGTTTTTGTTTTATCCTTTTCAACAAAAAAGAAAAAAAAGTTATGCAATTAGTTTCAAAATCTTATTTGTTCAAGAATATCATTATCCATCACATCCCATCTAATGCTCTTCTCACACATATGACGCTTTTTTATTTTTATTTATTTTTTAAATCTGAAAAAAATAGTGTGTTTCTTCATTGATATTTCACTGCCAGAGTAGATTAAACTTTTGAGTACAAAGATTCAAATAACTATAACATCGGTAGATTTCAATTTTACAATGAACGATTACATGAAATATCTGTTTGTATCCAGTGGCTAATTTTTATGTATAGCTTTTTAAAAATTTATTTTTTTTCACAGTTTTCAAAATAGAGTATACTTCAGTAAACTTTTAACAAAAAGCAATTAGCAATAAGCTATATATATATATATATATATATATAACATGATGACAAACACACATGAAATATGAAAGGATCTTGGCTATTAGATTGTTTAGGCAATCTGAATACAGTTATTCCAGAAAATATTTGCTCAAGTAGACTTACTTTATTACAACATTGATTAATATAGTGAGGCAGGAATTCCCGGAGCATTTGAATGAATTTCCTGACATGAATATCCATTATTCTGAGATCTTCTGTTATATGCGGTGGTCAAGTGAAGGAGTATTAAGGCGTAGCAATCAAATACAAGTTTTCCCTGTGGGCAACTGCACCAAGGCCTTCAGTCATATCCAGATCCTCCGGTCTCATTCTATCTGGAAGCTCCTAATCATAATGGTACAGTATTTGAGCAAGAGGAAGTTCAGTATTAGCAAGACCAAATGTTACTCCTGGGCACATCCTCCTTCCTGCCCCAAAAGGGATATATTCAAGGTGAATCCCATTGAATTCAATTGAACTGTTGGCCAAACCTCTCTGGTATAAAACTCTCAGCATCATGCCAATATGCTGGATCTCTGGCAATTGCCCATGCATTAACGATGACTTTGGTTTCGAGGGGTATTTCATATCCATCAATTTCGCATGGCTCTCTGCATTCTCTTGGGAGCACCAGAGAAGCAGGAGGGTGTAACCTTAGAGTTTCTTTGATAACTAACTTTAAGTAACTAAGGTTCTGAATGTCTTTCTCATGTATTTGTTTCTTTCCTTTAAAGGCTTGTCTTATCTCAACTTGTAACTTCTCCAGAACTCTAGGTTGTCTCATCATTTCTCACATAGCCCATTCAATTGTCGTTGATGTAGTGTCAGTTCCAGTAACAAATATGTCCTGCAAAAAAATTGGAACGATTTTATATTATTCTTAAGAAAAGAAAAAAAAAAAAAATGAGGATAGCGATAAAAGTGACTGGTCATAGTAATTGGGAATTTATTGTTTTTGAATGTGTAGGATTTATAGAAGGAATAATAACCAAAATGACTCCTTTGATGTGGTTGGTTGTGATGGGGAACTCAAGGCTACCACTTTGCTGAAGGCCTAAAAGAACGTTAACAAGATCCTCCTTCGAAAGTTCACCGTTGCCTGTTGCCGCACTCTTCTGGTTCTCCCTATGGTCATCGATGATGTTGTCTAGCATTTTGTCAACCTTCCTATGAATATTCTCTTGCTTAGTTTTCACCCCACTAAACATATGAATAAACCTTTTTGAAGGGAACAAATCAGCCAAGTCAAAACCTCCCGTCTAGGTTGCAAGTTTCTTGGCCAGCAATGCAACTGCAGCTTGATCTTTGCATTTATTACCAAATGCTGCTCTACTTACAATTATTGATGTCAAAGAGAAATTTTTTTCAGTAAAGTTGATTGGTGATCCTGAAGATTAGTGGATGGACTTGATGAGATTACATACTTCGTCTTCTCGATGAGAAAAAAAATGATTGGACCCTCTTGGTACTTCGGAGTTCCAACATGCAAACTTTTCGCATTTGCCTCCAGTAATCACCATATGGAGCAAAGGCAATGTCTAAGCCATCATAGAGTACAGTTTTAGTTCCAAGAAGTTGTGGTCTCTGCGCAAAGGCAAGATCATATGTCTTCATGGCCTCTCTGGCCACCCTTGGTGATGATACCACAATTGCAGAAATTTCACCCAGCTGTAGGTGCATAAGGGGTCCATGTTCCTCTGCTAGTTTCTGGAGAGCATGGTGTGGTAGTGATCCTATTAAGTTGTACAAGTGTCCTAGTATTGGTAACTTTCTTGGCCCTGGTGGCAATTTCTGAACTTTGTTATGAGGTTTTGCTCTTCTGCATACCTTTAATAGCCAAAACAAAGAGAGTACAGGAAGAAAGGAGGTGAAAGCAAATTAAAGTTCAAGGGCCATCACAGAGACAAGTGCTTGTCTGAAATTTTCTTTCAGTGATATTTAGAGTTAAACTTGTGTTATTGGCAAAAGCTTGGTATTTAAATTGGAACAATGTCTTCCCATTTTAATTGTCTAGATGCAAAAGCTTACAAACTGTTAATCATTTAAAATTTTAAATGACATAGCTAACGGTATACCTTTTAAAATTGTAAGATCTTATCGCCATCATTAATAAATTGCAACGTAGTTCTAAGACCAAACACTATTTCACAACTTTTTACATATGACAAACTGTGAATGATTGCCTATTAATTACACAAGGACCCACCATTTTTTTCTACCACTCATTCTCTGTCACATCACATTTGTGGCAAAAAAGTTGTGAAATAAATTGTGTTATTACTAGATTTTCTCTAAAATTTTCCTAATGGACAAGATTAAGAAAAAAATAAAATAAAATAAAATTTGAGCCTGTTGTGCCAGGTCGGATCAGACTTGGTCTTCCCTGTGAAAAAAAATAAAATAAAATTCAGTGGTCGTCTAGCTCGCCTCCTTCTCTGGTTGGCTTTTGTTCTGCTGTCAAAGCGACCGTTTCCTTTATTCTTCCTCAATTCTCGGAGATGAGACAGGGAGTGTTGTCTTTGAAAATTAAAAAAAAAATTGTACTGAAAACAATTCTCCAAAAAGTCAGCAAGAATCATCAAATAATAAGAAGAAGCAGGTAGTGTTGTCACTGATGATGATGAATGTAGTTGGAGGTGGTCCTCATTCTTCAAGGTTTGCCTCTCTGTTACTACTTCTCTGTTTGGTCCTAGAGCCAAATAAAAAGCAACTGCAAGCCTTTATGATCTAGTGAAGTGCAAAGCTCTCCCCAACACCCCCCCCACCCCCCCCCCCCCCCCCCCCCCCCCCCCCGTTTTGTTTCTCATCCAAACAAAATCGGATATTAAATTTCAATGGATGAAAACACTTAAAAAGAAAATTGGGTTATCAAAATACACTTTTTATTGTTCCCAGCTGAGGTGGCCAGAAGGAAACATATCTTGAATTCAATCCATATCTCCTTTACTCTACCTCCCATTTAAAATCCCACATACTGGGTCGACTCATCTATTAAACGGGAGTTTGAGCCCACACGTGAGAGGGAATGTGAGAATTATGTGGTTGAATGATTAAAATTTACCATTTTCCAACCGCTTAAGCTTTTGGGGGCAAAAAACACTTCCATTTTGTTGCTGTTATAGCATGACACTCAATTGAATTCATTTCCGATTTCAGGTCTCAACATCAACGTTTTCATTTTGTTGTTAGCCTTTTGAATTCAATTGTGATGTTGCCTTCCATGGATCAGGGGTGTACAAGTGTCTATATCTGCTAGACGTTCGACAAATGGCATCCAGGAGAACTATGAACTCAATTCTCTTGGAGATTCACAGTTATTGTGAGGTAAAGTAGCTTGAGGTAAATTTTAAAAGCTGTGGTTTTCTGTTAAAGAATTTGATGATGGTAGACATTCCAATGGAGAATATTTGCTTTCTAAGTTGTAAGGTACTGCGTTCATGATAATTCGAGGGTAATGCTTTTGGTTAATTTTGGAGTTTCTTTAAGATAACTGCAATTAATTATGTCAAGCACTGGTTGGATGGAAGGGAGTTTGTGTTTATATGGATCGTGGAACCTTATGAATGATTTTAATTTGGAAAAATTAGTTTTGGCTTTTGGATCAGTTGGATTATTAATGGGTGGCACCTTGGGTATTATCTCTGCTGGGTTGGACAGGTTTGAATATGCTTAGGCAAGCAGAGGATTGTTTTGTATACTTTCTTCAATTTATGGCACTTTAAATTTATAATTGCTATATGCAAACGGAGTGTGTCTTATCATATAGATTGGCAATGGTTGACCTTGTTCTGTTTTACATGGCTATAATAATATGTGAAGTCTTGGATCGTATTGAAGCTTTTCATACTATGCGAGGTAAAGGGACAGAGAGAGTAGTCGCATAGTTGATCATTTAAGTTTGAGATCCTGGTTAACCACTAACCATACTTGTCAGTTAAAATAACCACCAGCTTCTCATTAATTCAGAGATAAAATAATATATTATATATGGAAATTAAAAAAAAAAAAAAAAAACCTAGAAGAATGAACAAGTATGGAGTATAGTTTACATGAAGCACTGTTAGAAAATGAGAAGATTTCCAAATAAACAAATCGTTTGCTTTCTATTTTGTGAATAAAAAAGAAAAAAATCAAAATAAAATATACTATCATATGCTTTTACTTAAATAAATTTTGATAGTGTCTGTCCACAATGTTTCAATTTCCAAACATCACTGCATGCCAGTCAAATATACTAGCATATCCTTTCACTTACATAAGTTTTGGAATATAGTAATGGATATATTCTTAATTTTTTTTTAAAATGTTCATATTCTTAAAATACTTAGCCAAAATATTGTTAATATGCTTTTTGAATATGGCTGTGCTGTTTACCTTGCCAAAGGGAGAGACAAGCTGCTGCAAGGCTGTGATCCTTTCTCCTCACAGTCTTCAATTCCTCCACTTGCCGCTGACCCAAGCCCCTGCCCAGCGCCGACAATGCCGACCCAAGCCCCTGTCCAGCGCCGACAACGCTGACCCAAGCCTCTTCATTCTCTGCCCCTATCTCTTTGCTATCTCATTTTTCCTCTGCTTTGTCTCTCAATCTTTTTCCATCTCAAACACCAAGACCCATGATCGCCGGTGCTGGGTTTTGATTTTGTTGCCGTGATTGACAAAACAACATTGTCGCCGTGACTGGGTTTTATGTTGATGGGTTTTATTTTTATTTTGATGAATGTGTTTTGATTTTGTTGATGGTTGATGAATGGGGTTTGTTGATGGTTGATGAATGGTGGCTGGGTTTCTCTAGTTTTGTGGTGGCTTCTAGCTAATTTGATGGTTGATGATGGGTTCTATTTTTATTTTGATGAATGGGTTTTGATTTTGTTGATGGTTGATGAATGGGGTTTCTTGATGGTTGATGAATGGTGGTTGGGTTTCTCTGGTTGATGAATGGTGGCGGCGGCGGCGGCGGCGGTGGTGGTGGTGGTTGTGGCTATGGTTGTGGCTATGGCTGATGGTAGTGGTGGTTGTGGTTGGTGCTGTGGATGTTTTTTGGGTAGTGGGATATATTATTTTATTGTAGTGGTTATATTGTTTTATTGTGATGTTTATATTATTTTATTATGTTGAAAGCTAAAATAGATCCACTGCTGCAGCATGTGTGTAGGTAAAATAGATAAAGTAACTTTTAGTGAAGCTAAAAAACTAAATTTTTAACTCCACTGCTGTGGATGCTCTTATACAGTATATGACATCTCTTTTTGCCCAATTATATATCACATCTTTACAACACAGTCCCAGCAGCACAAAAATAATTAGAGATTAGTAAATACTACTACACTTCAATCTTACAGCATATTCATATCCAACACAAATTTGATACCGATAATATATATTATTTATTTATTTATATGTCTGAACATGGAGAGGGAAATATTGAAAGAGAAATTGTAAAGGGGTTGAAGATTGTCCAAAATCTTCATACCACCAATATGTTTCAAAGCATTCCAACTTTTACGGATGCTAGAATCCACTAATTTATTATTAGGTCAGAAAAACTCTTAAAGTTGTATTATAAAATAAAAAATGTAAACTGTTACTAACTTAACTACCAAAAGATCTCCATCTGAAGTTAGCAATTACTAACCTAAATGTGCAACTACAAAATTTTTTCTAATGAGCTAAAGGATGTCATTAATTTGGATGAGAGTCCGGTGTAAACATTATCTGTCTTATTGGAGACTCCACACAATATTAGTGGCATGAATTTTCCCATGTTTTGAAGCTTTAGCCTTTATACTAACTGAAGAAAATATGCTTCTCTTTTGAACAATGAAAAAGCACAAATCTTTTTGTGAAGTTAGAAGGGTCAATAGCTTGTAGAGCCAATTAAGATCAAGAATACTAAAAAGGTCATACCCAGTGTACAAAACTTCCACTTTTGTGAGGTCTGAAAGAGGTGATTGGTTGGTAGCCATAGTCCCTTTTTTTTTTCTTGTAGATTTCTGGATCAAGAATACTATGAATCAAAAATAAATTGATCCTGAATACTTGAGCATTAGCCAGGATTAGCCATGGGCCCATGACATACTATTTCCATTTTTTTTTTCCATTTTTGTACTAAACTATTATACAGCCTGCCCAAATTGTAAGCGTTGTGGCATTGGACTTCACTTCTCAACATGGCACTTGCCTCATGCAGCTAAAATTGTGGTTCAGTCTTAACTAAAATCTTCACACAGCAGAATTTGCATAATAAATCACGAAAACCAGAGATCTCACATTCAGAACTAGACCTCACTTGTGCTAAATTTTTCCAAAATTGATTCTTAAAGGTTGAAGGATGATTATTATAAGAATTTTGTCTTGCAGTCATTTAGTACTATGTACTGTCATAAAATTGTTTCTTTTTATCCTCTTCCCCGCCCCCCTTAAAAAAAAGGAAAAAGAAAAAGGAAGTCATTTAATTAGCGTCAATTTTTATCCTTCAATAACAACATCATCCATCAAATCCCATCTGATTTTAGCAATGTGCTTGTCTACTTGCAGCAGCCGTCATCCCAAATTTTGTTCTATGACTACTTTGGGAGCAATTAATATGTGCCTCTATATTCCACTGGTATATCCGTTATGTCTTTTCTCGAATAAAGTATATGTAGGAAATTCATATATTCCAATAATCTAGATCATGATCACTTAATTAACGAAACAAATGGATTGTTGAAAACCAAATTTAAGGTACGTGAGCCACCCTCTAGTCATAATGTCATATTATGACAAGTTGATAATACTGCAGACTTACAATGACACGGCTAATCCTCATTTGATTGAATGTAGGAAAAACAGAAAAGGTTGAACGAAAACTAATTTTAAAAGCCTTAAATTTCCACATGACTGGTGATGGAATACATGCATCTTGGTCATTTCATCTGCTACCAAATGCTGCTTTTAAATGGTACTTGTTAAAGTGAAAGTTAAGATAGGTGATAAGGCGGAGAGAGGGGGCACTATTTGTAACGACCTCGCCTTAACTGTGCAGATATTGTCCGCTTTGGGACCCATACCCCTCAAGGTTTTGTTCTTCCCAAAAGCACACAGCAGTAGGGGAAAAGACCTCTACACATGAAAGAGAGGTCATTCCTTATAAACACATTCTCACATGCTTCCCTAGGCGATGTGGAATTCCATGGAATACAAGACCATCCTTTTTGGGTTACTACAATCCACCCCCCTTATGGGCACACGCATCCTCGCGTGTGGGGCCCACACTTTCGACTAGGGCATGGCTCTGATACCATCTGTAACGATCCAAGGAAAAAGCGCTAGCCACATAGCCACATTTGTGCTATACCTCAAAATGACTAGTCACAATTGAGACTCCTTGCAATTGTTAATAAAGCCTAGTTCAACCCAGTAAATATCAAATGTGGGACTTATTACACACCCACATACATCACACAATCAATCAAATTGGGGCATCACAATCTCCCCCACTTAAAGGTATCTGTAACGACCTCGCCTCAAATGTGTAGATATTGTTCGCTTTGGGACCCATACCTCTCACGGTTTTGTTCTCCCCCAAAGCACACATCAATGGGGGAAAAGACCTCTACACATTAAAGAGAGGTCACTCCTTATAAACACATTCTCATGTGCTTCCCTAGGCGATGTAGGATTTCATGGAATGCAAGACCCCCCTTTTTGGGTCACTACAATCCACCCCCCTTACGGACACACCCGTCCTCACGTGTGGGGCCCACACTTCTGGCTAAGGCATGGCTCTGATACCATCTGTAACGACCTCCAACTGTGTAGATATTGTCCGCTTTGGGACTCATACCCCTCACGATTTTGTTCTTCCTCAAAGCACATAGCAGTGGGGGAAAATGCCTCTACACATTAAAGAGAGGTCATTCCTTATAAACACATTTCCATGTGCTTCCCTAGGCGATGTGGGATTTCATAGAATGCAAGACCCCCCTTTTTGGGTTACTACAATCCACTCCCCTTACAGGCACACGCGTTTTCGCGTGTGGGGCCCACACTTCCGGCTAGGGCATGGCTCTGACACCATCTGAAACGACCCAAAGAAAGCGTTAGTCACATCTGCATTATACCTCAAAAGGACTAGTCACAATTGAGACTCCTTGCAGTTGTTAATAAAGCCCAGTTCAACCAAGTAAATATCCAATGTGGGACTCATCACACACCCACACACATCACACAATCAATCAAATTGGGGCATCACAATGTCCCCTACTTAAAGGTATTTGTAACGACCTCACCCTGACTGTGTAGATATTGTCCGCTTTGGGACTTATACCCCTTACGGTTTTGTTCTCCCCCCAAAGCACACAGCAGTGGGGGAAAAGGCCTTTACGCATTAAAGAGAGGTCATTCCTTATAAACACATTCTCATGTACTTCCCTAGGCGATGTGAGATTCCATAGAATGTAAGACCCCCTTTTGGGTCATTACAATCCACCCCCCTTACGGGCACACGCGTCCTCGCGTGTGGGGTCCACACTTTTAGCTAGGGCATGGCTCTGATACCATCTGTAATGACCTCGTCCCAACTGTGTAGATATTTTCCGTTTTGGGACTTATACCCTTTACAATTTTGTTCTCCCCCAAAGCATACAACAGTGAGGGAAAAGGCCTGTACACATTAAAGAGAGGTTATTCTTTATAAACACATTCACATGTACTTACCTAAGCGATATGGCATTCCATGGAATGCAAGACCCCCCTTTTTGGGTCGCTACACTATTGCCCTGCCATTATACAAAACACCCTTAATATCCTGACGTTCTTATGTGACTTAGAAACCTAGAGTGAAATAAGTATGGTAGTTGAGGAAGAAGAAGGTGTCGTTAATGCAAGGAGTGATGGAAAAGATCTATAGCAGGTTAGGACATCCCTAAGGTTCGATTTTGCTTATGGACTAAAGCTTTTAGCTACTATATATAGTGCTAAACAGAAAGTATGCTTCACATTTGTGTTAGCTTGGATGGGTTGGTCATGGTTTAGGAATTTCGTTAACTAGAGGCTGATTAGCTAACCCCTCTAAACCAAAACGGCACATAGGGAACCTATAACTGTGCCAAGCCTCGTCAGAAAACACTGAATGCAACCACATGCTTCTTAGTCTAAAAAAGGTTATGCGGTGCCTTCAAAATCACATAGAGCAGACCAGACAAGATGATCCATCCATGAAAGTGGCGAATAGATGAAACCTTTCACGCGTCCTTGGATTTTTGCAAGTGACCCCGACCCACTTAGCAATCTATGCTTCGGACCCTTGAAAAAACACAAATGAGCCCAAGGGTAGACTAGACAAGATGATCCATCCATGAAAGTGGCCAATAAGGGTCCTTAGATTTTGCAAGTGACCCCAACCCACTTAGCAAAATCTACGCTTAGGATCCATGAAAAAACACGAATGAACCCAATCTTATCCACCATACCACACTCCCTTAAATCCTCATTTAAATTGCATGAGCTTGGGCCACACATGAAAGAGTAAAATATGCTACAAAATAGTAAAATATGCTACAAAATATGTGTAACAAACCCAAAGGGAACTGGGTTTTGCTTTGCATTGGGATTATTGGACTCTGGCAAAAATGGCCATCAATAATGTCTATATAAATTTCGTCAAAATAATAATAATAATGTCCATGTAAAAAATAATGGAAAATTAAAAAAAAAATCATCTTAAAAAGTTTTCAAAAGAATATGAGTAATGCTATTGTCACAAACTATTTTACAATATTTTTATAAAATGTTGATGTAATCAATCTCTTATTAGTTTTTATCTAGACCCACCATTAATATTACATTTTCATTTATTAATAATTACTCACCACATCAGCCGTTTGTAAAAGATTTTGTAAAATAGTTTGTATTTCTAGCATTATTCAAAGAATATATAAGAATACAACCAAACACTGGAAACCAAGCATTTTTCTCTAAAAATACTTTTGTCTTATTGAAAATATTTTACCCTGGAATAAATGAACTTCACAAGTTTAGCAATTTTAAGGCAATAATTAGTTCATTTAATATTTTTGTGATATAATTGGTCATATAATTTTAAAAAAATAATTTTTTTTTGAGAAAGTTGAAAAAAAATAATTGTTTCTACATAAACCACTAAGTATTATTAGTAAAATTTTATAAATGATACATCCATTGGGGGAAAAAATGATAATAAAAGAGAAAAAGATTTTATAAATGATACATCCATTGGGGGAAAAAATGATAATAAGAGAGAAAAAGAGAGATTGTTTGGTGTGGATTTGTGTGAGAGATTAAGTGGCTAATATTGGTACCTACCATATGGAAATTGGTTCACAAGAATTACAGTCTCAAATCATTAGTGGACTTAATTGTTAATGATAATCCAACTCACTAACAACATTTTTTTAAACAATTTAAAATTTTAATTGAATTAGGTTTCTATTAAACCAATATTCTATGCCATTTTTAGAGGTGTGAAAAATCGTACACAGCCTATTTAATTCTTTTTTTTTTCTTACACTAGTTATTATATTATTATTATTATTATTACAAGTCATTATGTAGAAGTGAGCAATGCCAAGAGATTCAATCACAGCTTTCTCTCTTGTTCTTAGTCAAAAATCACATTTACTAATCCAAAAAATGACAAAAGGAACAAGAATATTAAAATAATTGAAGAAAGCAAATCAAATGAATCTATTACTGTGCTACTAACCAGAGGTTGACTCCTAATTACTAATCACTAGCCTATCTTGCTAATCAGTAGCCAAGAGGCATACCAACTACTATTGGACTCCTTACATAGTGATTGCCATCTGACCAAACTATCACTCCAAATACATAGTCTTCAGTTCCCATTCCAGCAGTTTTCTTGGTCACAGTTAACTTGAAACTCTTCTCTTCTCCAATACTCTCAAATTTCAAAATTTTAGGCTCAACATGAACTGAAATTCCAATGGGTTCTCGGACACGAGCTACATAGGTGCCTGGTGAGCCAACATTCTTGAGCTTTCGAGTCACATTTACTGACCGAGATAGATTAGTGACTGTTATGGATGGATAGTTGAAGTCCAAAAGACTAGCTGACTTGGGACATTTATAAGGAGCCTCGGTGAAGAGTTCAAGTAAAGTTTGGTTATAACCAGAAGCGCAAAGAAAGTCCAAGTAATCATTGACGGTTAAGTCATAGACCAAACCAGGATCCATGGCACGGTTTGGTCGAATGTGGCCAGCACCATAACTGAATGGCGTTGCCTTGTTAAAAGATCCATCTAGGATTGGACTCTTAGTGTTGTCCCTTCTTCTAGCTGTTGAAAACATTCACACACACCAAAAAGCAGGTACAAGATATGGTTAAAAAGTGGATACACCAAAGAGAAAATTGGTAACAAAAGCACAGTCATATCCCATGCATATGAATCATTTCTTTCACAAAGCACGTAAGAGAATTTGTTATTTTGTGTCAGACTCATAGTTGTATGCAACATCTCTCTCACAAGGAGATGAACTCTACCCGTGAATGACATATTCCCATAAGAGGGATTCGCACTCGCACACAATACCACCTCCAATAAAAGAGAAGATACATTCATACGTACATATATATATATATATATATATATATATATATCTGATGTTTAAAATAATTATGAATTGAATCAAATTCAAAGGTTTTACCAGTTGTCATGAGTGCAGATTTTATGGCAGATGGGCTCCAGCCAGGATGGAGTTTCTTAAGAAGACCCACAACTCCAGAAACATGAGGGCAGGACATAGATGTGCCAGACATGGTGATAAAAGGAATTCTACGCTCATCAAAATTTTCTTCTGTAGGGCTTGCTTCTCCAGTGTAGGCAGCTATGATGTTCACTCCAGGAGCAGTAACATCCGGCTGAACATTAAGAAAAGCAAATAATTGGTTACTTGGTGGTGAAATGTAAGAAAAATATTACTTCAGCCAACACAGAAAACAAGATTAGAGTCATAGCCAAACCTTAAGAATCTCGGGTGTAACTTGGCTAGGACCTACGGACGAGAATGAGGCCATAAATGGGGCAGGCCTTTTGTTAATTTTTGCTGTCGGGGCCGTAATATATCCCAATGGATCACTGTTAATTCAAAAAACTAATAAGTAAATTGACAAAAGTGTTTGGTGTTGGAGAGAGAAATATACAGAGAGAAAGAGAAAGTACTTAGTAGAATTGATGTAGGCAAAGACTGCTACACCATCTTTATAGTTAATCTGTGTTGCTGGTAGCACGTGAGGATCGGCAATAATTTCATTACCATCGAGCTTATCATTGCAAAGAATCATCCCAACTGCCCCAGCAAGAGCTGCTTGTTCACCTTTGTCTACTCTTGCGGTTTCCCCTCTCAAACAGGCCAGAATTTTACCCTTAGCCTTTCTTGGATCCAATGTACCTGGTTTACAGAGCAGACTGCATAGCACAAACGTAATAACAATTACACTTACAATTAATAGTAAGTCACTACATATACAAGCATCAATTAGGAGGCCTTTAATTGAAATTTCGAAGAGGAAATCTGTCAAAAAATTTGTTCTTACGCGTCTTTGGCAGATGCATTAGCAGCTTTAGCATGTGCAGCACTAATAAGTGGGTAGAATTTATCCCCAGTTGGCAAAGGTTTAGACATGCTTGCGCCCTAGTATAAAATGAGCACATAAAGTCTTAAAACAAATGATAGAATTAAGAAATCTTTTGCATAAAAAGAGGGAAGGAATAGAAAGATAAACCTTGAATTGCTTCCCATTTCGAAGTTTAACAAAAGATTCGAATTCTCTGTCCAAGGTGCTAGCTCCAACAGTTATCATCCAAGGTGCAACATTTGTTACTGTTCCAGATTTTGGTCCAGAATTTCCAGCTGAGCTTATTACAACAATACCATTCTTAACAGCATGGAATGCCCCGATTGACATACCATCATTAAAGTAATCAGTTGGAATGCCACCAAGTGACATAGAAAGCACATCAACCCCATCATGTATTGCCATATCAAAGGCTGCCATTATATCATTGTCAAAGCATTCACTCCCATTAATTGGTTTCCAACAGACCTTGTAGGCCGCAACTCTGGCTTTTGGGGAACCACCTTTGGCAGTTCCATTGCCCACACCAAGTACACTTGCCCCAGGAACAAAGTTCCCTCCTGCAGTTGATAGTGTGTGCGAACCATGGCCTTCATGGTCAAGTGCATTATTAAGTGCAGAGTTGAGCGGCCCAGTAAAATTAATATAGCCTTGGTTGAAGTATCTCGCTCCAATTAGTTTCCTGCATAAATCAACCAGGAAAAAGAAGGGTTTAAGTTCTTAGGAATGCTTGCACTTCATTGGAGAATGAATATTGGACCATCGAGCTTACTGTTGTGCATTTGAATGTACAATTCTAAGCGAATGCTGCTAATGCTAGTACAAAATTACAGCCATACCAACATATATATATGACAGTAAGAAAGTGAAACTGAATTTATACCAAAGTAACCAACATAATGGTATAAGATCATGTTTTGTAAAATAATGGAATTTGAACTAATGGTTTCTTTGATAATTTACTGTTTTGCCAATTTGACTAATTACAAGAAACATTCAAATATATTCATTGGAAACGAAGTTAAAATTTAACAAAAAAAAAAAGATGTTTTGTTTAAACAACATTCAACCATTTTAAGAGAAATTGTGTGATGTAAAAAACATATACAAGTAAAATTTCTTTAGTAGCAGAGTACGATTAATTTCAACAATCGGTAGTCAGTACTAAGCCAATATGGAAAAGATACTGAATCATTAAGTAGAGCAGACCTGTTGCAAGGGACCGTATCATTTTGACAGATTCCTTTCCACTTTGATGGGATAGGTCCATAGCCTGTGCCGCTGAAGCTCTTTGATTTTGGCCATACACCTACAATACGACCAAATCCCGGACTTAAGTAGATTGAAAATTTGAGGTTGACACAACTTCTCTCACACTTTTAAAATGATAAATTGTCAATGATTTTCACATTAACAATTAACTTGCCAACAGTTTGTGAAAAATATTGTAGGGGTAGACTAATTATATTTCAAAAGATCAAAATTGAAAGGACATGGTCCCATGCCAAGGTTTACGGGACCTAGTAGGACCTACAGGCTACGGTAAATGCTGACATTGGGTGGCAAAACAAATACTAGTAATGAAGAACAAAGCAAAGCCCGGAAAAGAAATTACCTGTGTCAAGATTTCCAATAATTATGTCTTCACCAAAATTGGCCTTTTCCCACAAGGAACTGGGGTGTATCACACCCCCGATCTCTTTTTCCATTAACATAAATTCCCATGAATGGGTTGTGTGTAACTGTCTTCCTTGGTTCAAAAAAACCGACACAACTTTTGGATGCTCTGCATGGCAGTTAATATATACTTCGTTAGCACGATATATATACATATATAGAGAATGAAATTGCATACATGCTTGTATAAACTCACTTGCGATTTCAGCTGCCATTTCCTCTTCAAGGTTGGCAGAAAAACCATTGATATGTCTTTGATACGAGTAGATAATTGCATCCTTTGCAATCTCTTTACTGCATGAAAACAAATGAAAAATAAAAAATGAAAGTAATTTTTTCTAAACACAAAAATTAGGTACCACGTTGCTTACCTTCCCAAGAATGATCCAAGGAAGTCATGATGAGAATCAGTCACACGACCAAAATCAGCCTCAGAAACTTCTGGACCGTGTGCATGTGATCCTAAGTACACTATATAAGACTATTTCAGAATGAACAAAATGAAAACAGATTAGTTTTTGTACTTTGTAAATTGTAAAAATGCATGCAGAAGAGTAAAATTTTCAGAATGAAGAAAAAGAAAACAGATTAGTTTTTGTACTTTGTTGATTGTGAAAATGCATGCAAATATATATATATATATATATATATATATATATATATATATATATATTTATATAGAAACGAAAGCTTTTAACAGGTAAATGCATGGAGATTAAGATATAATGCTTATTAATTACCTGTTTGATTGCCAAGGTAGGTGCTTGCAACAGAGACCAAATAATATACAGAAGTAAGAAAAGTGAAAGCTTGGAAAACCATGTTTTGTTTTTCATTGTTAGCATCATATGCTTTGGAGGAAATCAAAGAAGAGGAATATATTATATATTTGACGCACAACTCTATGCTTTATATCAGGAAAATCTCTGTTGTTATGGGATTTGATTTTGAAGTGGTCAAGTAAAACCGTAGTTTACTTATAGTTGAGAACTGGACGTCAGAGAAATATATATCCAGTTATTAATTATGATATTTTTTTTATGCGATGTTATTTATGATTAATAATAATAATAATGCAAATAAGAGGTATATGTCCACTATTTAGCTTTTTTTTTTTTTTGTGTGTGTGCGTGTAATAGAAATATATCCAGCTGTTAATTGTATTCATTAATACTATATTCTAATTCAAAATGATGCAATAAAATAACAACCATATGATGGAATGCAAAACATGTAGGAAAGCATTCAAATCATATATATATATATATATATATATATATGTGTGTGTGTGTGTGTATATGTATGTATGTATATAGACAAAATTTAGATATAGTACCTTAAGTGTTGTTACTTAAGTTCCTCTTTTAAGATTCAGCCGTGTGGCTACTTAACTAAAAAACACACTTTTATCACATGAGAAAAAATTCACGTGGCAGAATTTTAAAAAGAGAACCTAAGGAACATCATCTAAATATTGTACCTAAGTCTTACTCTATATATTTATATATATACACACACCATAATACAAGTGTCTACACTCATTATTAATTAGTTTTTTTTTTTTTTTTTTGAAAATTCATTGTTAATTATTAGTTATTAAGATAACTACTGGCAATAGAATTTTATGGTCAATAGTTTACTCTACTATATAAAAATCTCATTAATTAGTTTTTAGTTATTAAGATAGTTTACAGTAGATTAAATTCTGTTGCCAGTAGTTAACTCATTGATCATGATTGTATAATTGTTCTTATCAACTCCTTATCAACTTTTATATGTGTATATATATATATATATATATATATAATCCGTTGTTATCACTTATCTGAGTTGATATCATCTTTAATTTTTTAAGAAACCTACACTTCTTTATTCTATACACGTTTCTTACATTTTTTTTTTCACGTTTTGTTGCCACCTGCAAGAATCCTAATGAAAAGAAATTCTAGATGATTTTAATCTTTTTCTTTTTTTTTTCTTTTTGATTTGTGATTTTAATCTTGATTACAACAAGAATCCTGGATGATCTTAATTTTCTAATCGTGTAAATTCTAAATAATCTTTTTTTTTACTCGATAAGTGTAAATCAAGTTTGGAGTCCAAAAAAAAAAAAAAAAGAAACTCCTTGATTCCTATGAAACAAAATTATACTTTGTCCCGGATTTATTGGATAGCAAATATCCAGCCCTTACTCTACTACCAAAGTGACTGGATGGTTGTTGTTGCAACTTACAATTACGTAGACCAAGATCAAAGTATTTCATTTTCTCCCACCAAAAAAAAAAAAAAAATTAAAGTATTTCATATAAATAATAGAAAGTAATTCTAAGCTTTAGAATCCTAACAATTTTACACATCATAAATAAATAAATAAATAAATATATATATAAAACCGAAACTTTTGGAGCTCTCACAATTTTTCACGTCAGCACAATATTTAAATAAAATTATAATTTTATTTAAATAAAATTATTTTTATTTAGTCTAAACTTAACAAGAAATGAAACTCTATCTCTCTAACAAGTCCAACTTAAACTCAAATTCATCATTATCATTTTTTTAAAACAAAATTATTTTTGTTTAATCTAAACTTAACAATGAATGAAACTCTATCTCTATAACAAGTCTAATTTAAACTCAAACTAAAATATTGATAATTTATCTCCAAATTTGCGAGGTTAATCATGAACACTATAAAAACAAAACAAACCCCAATATATATATTTTTTTAAAGTTGAGTAAAGGTATGAGCTCTTCTTATATTATTTTCTTCTCATCTACTTTGTTAAAAAAAATAATAATAATAATTTTATGGTGGAGTTAGCACAGAATCAAAATAGAGTTCTTATAGGAGTAGGAGTTTTGTCTTCCTCTTTTCCGATGAATAAACTATGTACACAAGAGGAAAGGCGGTGTGCTTCTTGGCCACGTAGAGCATTTCCTTTTCCAATACTTTTATTGTTTTTATTTAATTTGAATTATTTGAAAAATATTGAGCCGGCCAATTAAATAGGGTTGAAAAAAAATTAAAATAAAAAGGACCACAGGAAGCATGATAGGTATTATTGTAATTTGCTTTTTTCTTTTTTTCTTTTTAAGATTACAATTTTGTTTAAATAATTATAGAATTGATGATTTTTTTCATCGTTTAAAGTTTAGACTCATTAAAATTTAAAACTTATTGTTTTATATGTTCATGTACTTTTTTCTTTTTCTTATATTTCTCTTTCGAATAGTCATATATTTTTTGAATTATTTTAATAACTTATTCTTTAATTATATATCTTTTTTGGCATTTTGGAAGTTTTAACATCTAAATTTGTGTTAATTTTTGCAATATTTGAACATGTTTAGCTGATTTCAATGACTATACCATGTATTATTCTTTTGAAAGTAATCAATTTTTCTTTTATAGTTCTCTATTGTGTAATTGTGTTTTGTTTCAAAAATTTATAGGAAGTAAATCTTTTGATTCTTTAATATTTTTTAGTCTTTCAAAAGTTTTAAAATTTAAATTATTCTTTTGATGGTAACATATCTTTCTCTTAGATTTCTTTGTTGTGTAGTCACACACACACACACACACACACACATAGATTATCTTTAATTTGTAGGTTCCAAATCTTTTGATTCCTTTCAATAGTTATGGCCATAAATTATTTTTTTGAATGTAACTTATCTTTCTCTTATATTTCTCTATTGTTTAATTAAATATATATATATATATATATATATATATATATATATATATATATATATATATATTGTTTTGTTTCAATAATTTCTAATCAGTGTATCATTTGATTCTTTAATTTTTTTGATCTTTCAGAAATTTTAATGTCTGAAATTTTGAATAAACCATTGCACGTTCAAGCAATGACTTCTTCATCAAATTGTAACACAAATTGAAGTCATATAAAAGCAAATCATGTAATGGTGTAGTTTTTTAATCAATTTAAGACTTTGTAAAATTATTTTAGTCTACCTCACAAATAGATAGATTCCTGAGCATAGCACGGGTTAGCGACTAGTTAATTCTTATTTTCAATAGATGTTACTGATACTTTTTCTTCCTCCTCTCTTTAGACTCTCAAATCTCAATGTCTTTGTTCAAAGCCGAAAGCCCTCCTGCTCTGTCACTTTCTGTCCTAGCTTCTCCTAGGTGCAAATACAATCTCTTCTATTTATCTCTAACCTGATCTATTGGAAGAAGTATGGGCTATCTCTGTTATATCAGTCTCTTCTCTTCTTATTTTGTGTTTACACTACTGTCGTTGTTTCTTTTTCGTCTTTTTCTTTATGGGCTCCTCCACCTTCTATTTCTTCATTTCTTCTCAGCCTTGGAGATCTCTCTCTCTCTCTCTCTCTCTCTCTCTCTCTGACTGCTTCTCTCTATTTCTTTTGCTTTTACAAATTTGGTTGCACTGGCCCTACAAATTTAGACATTCTGGTACTACAAAGACCTAGAGATTTGAGGGATATGGAGATCAGGGAAATTCTTTGAGGTGTTGGGGCTTTAAGTGTAAAAGATATACATCCAAATGTGCATGCATTCCAACATCAGTTCCTCGGATAACTAAGAATCCGTCTGAGAACAGTATATTTAGTTGAAACTAAAAACTTTTTGCTGAAAGTATTGCAGATAAAGTTAAAAGATAACTGAAATAGTACAGTGAGACTCATAAATAGTACTAAAAAGTGCAATGAAACTCATGAATAGTAACAAAAATAAGCTGAATAGTAGCAAAAATAAGCTAAATAGTAAAAAAAGTTGGTTGTTTAAGTTAATGCCAAACGCAATCTAAATCTCTAACCTCAACACTAACCATGAAAGAGAGTTCAGAGAGGCTCGTAGTTAAGCATCAACATACTGATTGGCTTGGTAGGAAGCGAAGTGCATTGATGGTGTTGGCATCTCTTATTACAACTGTGGCCTTTCAAGCCAGTGGGAACATGTGGAGGATTTATTTATTTTGGACTGAAGATGATAGCATGTGGAGGAGTTTAAAAGGAGAAAAAATAAAATGAAAAAATGTTAAAAGGTTGTGAGAATAAGTGGATGAAAATAAAAGAAGGTTAAAAAAATGTTAGTTGGATAGTTTGGGTAAAAAAAATATAAATTATGCCAAAAGATACAACAAATTTCATCGCTTAACCTCTAGAAACTAATGTCACTAGTCATAACAAAATTTTTTGATATTTGTTTATTTCTATATATTAAGAGAATTCAAAAAGTTAATTATGGCTTTAGAAAATGTCAAAAATACTCCTAATCTAATTAGATAATCTTTATTCTTAAAAAATTAAAAAATATGGTCAAATTGTAATTCAACAAAATTAAAAAAAAAAAAAAAAAACACTACTAGAGAAATTTTTTTCCTAAAAATTAGCACACTTTCTATCTAAAAGCTAGCACAAATACGTTTGATACATTTTATTTCCTAAAAACTAGCACACACTAAACCTAACAGTTTACTCCATTTCAAATCCTAAATTTTAATATTATAAACTCACTAATAATAGATAAATTCAAATTGAAAAATCATATTAAATTCAAAATAAAAAAAGAGTCTCACTGCATGTGTGGAGCACATGTGATGAGGCTAGTTATTTATTATGATAATGCCATTTACCAATTATAATTATTATCACATTAATTTACAAAATGTTAGTATGTTATAAATTTGTAGTATCTTTAGCATTTTGAAAAATAATTAGTATAGTGTGTGTGTGTGTAGCGATAATTCCAAAATATCAATATTGATCAGAACTGAAATATATCATTTCCTTAGCTAAACCAAAATGATCTTCAATACAAAATTGACTCCTTGTGAAGTACACCATGTGTTTGACGACATGTTTCACTTATGCATTAGTTTAAGTCAACTTCATGGTTTGTGCTTCTTGGTTTAGTTTCCAATGGTTTTTTTTTTCATGTGCATCAGGCATACTAGGTCATCAACATAATTGGTATTTTTAGTACGTTGGAACTTTAATCATAAAAACCCAAATTGCAACATTATAATAGTAGTCTTCTTACAATGAATTTTTTTTATGAATTATGTTTTTTGTTTTATTATATGTTTGCAAGGACAAATCAAACATTGGAGAAAATTATAAACTTGATAACATTTAAACATCAAGGGGTAAGACCATTACTAAGTGAGAGATAGAGGGAAAAAATTCATTGAAAAATATTATTTTAATTAGTTTTAAAACTATTTAAGTATTTTTTTTTTTTTTGCATAGAACGGATTAGCAGCTAGTATACTATATAATAAAAGTTGGGCTTAAAGCCATGGTTATGTCAAGTGGCTAATCTCACTAATTAGTAATTAGTATATTTAAAAATAAATAAGTAAATAAATAAAACAACTCAAGTTTTGACTAAGGGATAAGATTTAACAATAATTTATAATAATAAAAATTGAATTCTATTCAAACTAAAAGTTAATTATTAAAATTTTCAAAACTTAAATCCACACAACTCTTTTTTTTTATTTTTTATTTTTTATTTTTTTTTGTCTTGAAGTATAATAAATTTTGGATTTGCAAACTGTGGTTGGGCTAAGTAGCTACTCTCACTAATTAATAAATCAATTATAGATAAAACAACAACCCATGTTTTGACCAAAGGATAATATTGTTTGGGGGCCTTTTTCGGTTGCCCAGCCACGTGTGGTCTGTTGGAGGGATGATCTTACTAGGTCCGGGTTCTTTTTCGGGAGTTGCGTCCAGAACTCAACATTGGGCCACGTGGTCCAACGGCTACCGGCGTATTTTTAAGCCTACAAAGCCATTAAAGCCAAAATCTAAGAATCGCGATAATGGTTGAGTAAATATGTAATATGTGTTGTGTGTTTGATGTAATGGCTTTGATTAGTAGTTATGATAACAGTTGAAATAAGGTAGTATTTATTTAGAGGTAAAGTAATAGGTAAAGTAATCATATTCAATGATGTAAATTTAAAGATTAGGAAGCAAATTCACTTATCTTTGTATGGTTTGTAGCCCAGCTATGCAGTATCAGTGAGCTGATAGGATTCCACCAGGATGCCAGCGGTAGAGGCTACTTAAGCTTGCTCCTCTTATCATGCATTTAAATGAGTTTAAGCCTTAGTCAATAGTTGTAATAGTAGTTGGAATAAAGTAATAAGTATTTAAATGAGAAGTAATCATGTATTCGATTATGTAAATTTAAAGATATGGAAGCTGAATCACTTATCTCTGATGGTTTGCAACCCCAGCTGTGCAGCTTCTGTGAGCTGATAATATCCCAACATAGTGACCCCAGCAGTAGAGAGACAGTTTGCCATGATAACTTCAAGATTGAGGGGGGAAAAAGGGGTGCAACTGGAGGGAGAGAGAGTATGCCCAGCTGTGTGTAGGGGCTGGTTAAGCTTGTCCCTCTTATCATGCACTTAAATGAGTTTCCTCTTTGACAATACTCTTTTAGTTGTTGTGAAGTTACGAATAGTGTTGTCTTCCATGAGAAGGGTTTTTGTATGGAGTATTTGCACCTTCTAAGATAAGGGCTTTATATAAGTTAGATTTGTGCCTTCTAGGAGAAGGGATTTGATGTGAGATCTTGGCGCCTTCTAGGAGAAGGGCTTTAGTAATAGAAGTTCATGCCGTCTAGGAGAAGGGCTTTTATGAGATAGATGGAGAAGAGTATTGAGATGTGTTTATGGTCATCAAAACAGTAGAATTTCAGAGTGAGAGAGTATGAGAGTGGAGCTTAGAAGAGTCATGGTGTGTTATATGTAATGGTGTAGTAAATGTGTATGAGATTATGTAAGAGGAGGGAAGAAAGAGATGTTTAGAGATATGAGCAGCAAGATATATGTATTTTCAAAATATGGAGAGTGAGATAATGAGTATAAGAGAGTAATAGTATTGTAGTGTGTTTAGCAAAACTGCTGGGATTTACTGCTGGAGGATGTATGAAGGCTTGTGAAGGGCATTTGTGAGCTAAGAGCTGAAGAGTTTAGTTCCTCATTTTAGAAACTAAAAATAACTCAAAAGTTCAGCACTTCATTAATGGCTTAGGAAGGTCATTCAAGGGAGAAAGAATAGGGATGCTTATGAGGGAGTTCTCCCTTGGCGTCCCTTACTTGAGGTGTTGATAAGGGGTCCCTTTAGAGCTAAGTTTAAGGGGGTATTTTAGCAAATAATATCAGCCAAAATCTGTCCAAAATAGTAATGAACTTTCAGAGAATCCATCTTAAGATTTGGCCAAAAATGGTATTTTTAGCTTTAAGGTATTCTTGCTATTTCGGGTAGGAGCTGCTGGGAAAAAAGTAGCAGAAAAGGAAAGTATTTTAGCAAGAGAAAGGTAGTTTCAATAGTTGGTTTTGGTTTTAGCCAAATGAGGAAAAATCAGTAATACTCAGGCTGTTGGGTCAACTGTCACAGCTGTTCTTAAAAGGCTATCCCAGCTGTCAGGAAAAGCTGTGACAACTATCATAAGACAGTTGTTTGCTTTGGGCAAAAGCCA
This sequence comes from Quercus glauca, assembly GCA_023736055.1. Classification (NCBI taxonomy): domain Eukaryota; kingdom Viridiplantae; phylum Streptophyta; class Magnoliopsida; order Fagales; family Fagaceae; genus Quercus; species Quercus glauca. The sequence continues at coordinate 76,951,704 of CM043319.1, forward strand.
ATGAGGTCAGATGGGTCATTTCAGACTGCTGGAGAGGTCATTTCCAAGATTTGGCTGAAAAATGGTAAGATCTCTTGGAAGGGTATCTTGCTATTTTGGGTATAGCAGCTGGCTACTAGGATTTCAGCATTAAATGGTTGATGATATCACTCCTAGCCAAGTGTCAAGTGTTGAATACACTGCTGGGGTTCAGTTGGAAATGTTTCCTTTTCGGGTGTTTGTGTTTTTGGTGTAAGGTTCCATTACAACACATTTCTAGTAAGTAATAGAAGGATTAGTTGAAAGTTAATGAAGCTTTAGAGATTTAGTCAAGGTCTCATTGGGTTGTGACATAATCTTGGTGAGTAAGAAGAGTATTTAATGCCCTGCTCTGGTAGCTAGCGGAGAAATATATGGTCTGATTGTGGCAAATAACAGCTAGGTATGAGAGATATCATGAATATTTTGTATATAGTAGGAGATTAAAGATAGCAAATTAGATTAGGCTATGTGTTTGAGTTGGATTTTAGCTGAAAGAAGTAATAAGATTTATGTAGAATAATATAATGAAGTTTCTAAATTTGTATAGCAACAGCTGGGGATTGAATGAACAGTTATCTTCCCAGCAATTAGATGGCTGAAGATATTGAGTATTTGTCATATGATGAATATCAAGTTTTAGAAAAAGAGTAATAGGGAATTTTATCATCTAAAGTTCTATGTGATGAGAGACGCTTACCATATGTTACCCACTACACACGGACTCCTCAAAGTTTAGGGAGTTGGAGAAGATACACCAAGTAACATGTCTCTTTTATCAACTTTAAACCACTGGAATTTTACCGAACATACCTCTTGGCCCTCCAAACCACGACTCCCAAAGTTTCCCTAAAGAGACTTATGAGCTTGGATCATAAGCCAAAGATGAGATGACATACCTCGGGTTTCATTATCATTTTGTGTAAATATGGGCTCTTGTTGAAGAAGCCCCTTGCCATGAGTGTAAGAGATGTAATATGGGTCGTGAGCTTTGATTCATTGTTTAAGCCTAATCCATATGTTGATGTTGATGATGTCATGGGGTTATGATCCCAATTGATGAAGAGGAAATGTGGACATGAATCCGCCTCTTGAAGTAAGGATCTAGCGGGCCATGTGAGTCCAATCCATGTAGTTGAATGAGATATGAGCTTATTTTGGGCTTTAAAGAGATTTACCCAAAAAATCAATAATATATTGATGTGGCATAGGTTGCCAATGAAGTAATGCCACGTGGGCCAAAGAAAGGGTCCTCAACAAATATTTAATAATAATTCAAAATAAGATTTAACAATAATTTAAAACAAATTTAAATTCTATTTAAACTAAAAGTCCATTAGCAAAAATTTTGTAAACTTTAATACTATACAACCTATGTTTTTGTTTTTTGTTTTTTTTTGCTCAAGTATAATAAAAGTTGAGTTAACAAGACGTGATTGGGTCAAGTAGTTACTCTCACTAATTAGTAAATTAATTTTATTAAAAAAATAAAAATAGCTCACGTTTTGACTAAGAGATAAGATTTAACAATAATTTAAAACAAATTTAAATTCTATTCAAACTAAAAATCTATTATAAAAAAAATTACTAAACTTAAATCTCACACAATCCAAGTTTTTTTTTTTTTTTGCAAGTATAAAAAAGTTAGACTCAGAAGCCATGGTTAGGTCAAGTGACTACTATATATCACTAATTAGTAAATTAATTTTATTTAAAAAAAATAAAAATGGCTCACGTTTTGATTAAGAGATAAGATTTAACAATAATTTAAAACAAATTTAACTTTATTCAAACTAAAAGTTTATTATAAAAAATTGCTAAACTTAAATCCCACACAACCCACACTTTTTTTTCCCTCAAGTGGCATCATATTAAATTAATATTTTATTAGTATATTAAGCTACAAAGCTCTTGACTAAGGATAAGATTGGACAATAATTTAATTTAGATAAAGTTTTATCATCTAAGTTTAAGAAATTTAAATTCTACTCCAACTAAAAGACTATTATCAAAATTTTCAGAACTTATATATATCCAGCTATGACTTTTCATGGTTGCGCTAATTAGCTACCCTCACTAATTAATAAATTAATTATATATTTTTGTTAGGATATATTTCCTTAATTAAGGGATAATATTTAACGACTATTTAAATTAGGTAAAATATTATCATTTTAATTTCAACAAATTTAAATTAGGTAAAATTTTATAACTTAAATTTCAACAAATTTAAATTCTTTTCAAACTAAAAGTCTTTTATATAAAAAAATTATAAACTTAAATCCCATACAAAAACCCACGTTTTCTTTCTAAAAAAAAAAGAAACTCACATTTTGACTAAGGGATGATTTAACAATAATCAAGTTTTTTATTTTGTTTTTTTCCCTCAAATTGCATGGTTTAAGAATAATTTAAAACAAATTTGAATTCTATTTGTGGGTGTAAAAGCCCAATGCCATGTGTTGGGCCTAAGGCCCAACTCGAATATCACTATGTGTCCGAAGAGAAGAAATGGGTTAGGAAGGAGTCCTGGTGGAAGAAATGTACCTGGAAATGAACAAGAGGAGCAGTCCGAAGAGGTCATTCTCCTTGGATTCCAAAGGGACTTGATCAAATAAATATACTGAAAATCTGAATGATCTTCCCAACTACTTCCATGACAAGGACAAGCTTTGGGCATGCCTAGAGATGATAAGAACAGAGAAATATCTAAAAGGAAAAACTGCTACCACTTCATTTAATGCACTGCAGCAACTTTCATGGCCGCATTTATGTGGAGAAAACCCCTGAACAGTACAATCTCAGCTACCACCACTCACGGAGAACTAAAGTAGATATCTAATATGATATGTACTCAAGTAAAGGCTTAGATGAAGAACTGGTGGACGGTGATGATGAAGGAGAAGAAGAATATATAAATGTAATAGGCCTCTCTGAAAAGGGAGAAGAAAAAAGAGTAGAGAAAAAATCTGTGAAAGAACTCTAAGCATTGTATTCATCTTTCAATCAAGAACAATCATTTTCGGACTTGAGTTTATTTTTAAAGCGTGTTCTTATGTCAATTGACCGTTGCTAGATTCATAACCAACCTAGCTTTTTCACCCACTCTCTACAAATTCATTGTTCTGGGTTCGTTGGGCTCATAATCCTAATCCTTTGGGCTTGGGCCATGAAATTTGGACCTTACACTATTCAAACTAAAAGACTACTATAAAAAATTTCTAAACTTAAATCTCACACCATCCACGATTTTGCTTTTGTTTTTGTTTTTTTTCCCCCCCTCAAGTTGTATCTTATTACATTAATATTTTATTAGGATATTAAGTTACAAAACTCTTGACTAAGGGATAAGATTTAATAAAAATTTAATGAACAAAATTTAGTTACAAAATTTGTTGTAGCCTAAGGCAAAAACTTCCTTTAAAATTACAATATATTTAAAATAAAACCATTAGATTACATGTTCTTTATGCTCTTGATATACATGCCAAATTTTGTGTCAATCAGATATTATTTACTGTGGGGACAGGGTTTTGATAACCCGACCCACTTCGTATTAAGCTCAAGGCCCACGCCGAGGAGAAAGAAATGTCTGAGGACGAATTGAGGAAGATTCAGTTACCAAGAAGCACTGCCGAGACCATGGAAAGGAAGAACAAAGCACAATCAGAGGTGGCCCTTCAGAGCGTCTCCAAAGAAAAGACAAGTACAATGGGTCAGCCACAGAAGCATGGTGGAGGAGAAGTAGCTCTTGAGCAGCGCTGCCATAGTTGCTGTAACCCACAGAAAGAAGGGGAAGGTGACTGATGGGATAAGCACTCAAGTGGTGACCTGCATGACCAACAAATGGAGGGTTAAGATTAACCAAAGGGGGGATATATAATGTAAGAAGTTCCCTAGAAAGAGAGGGAGATTTTTAGAAACAGAAAACATTGTAGCACATGTATGAACCCTGTAACCAGGCGTTGAAGAAATAATAATAACTCCTAGCCCCTAAAAGAAGGGCCGAGGAGCCATGTTTCATGCTTTAACCTACGTTTTCGTCATTTAACCTAATCGTTACCATACTTAGTTGTTGCAATCCTTATTAAAGCCTAGTCCTTTAACTCGCTCTCTACAAATTCATTGTATTGGGCTAGCTGGGCTTGGGTCCATTTCCTCCAAAGAAAATGTGCTCAAACTCGGTCTCTATATTTACTATATGATCTATAAGGTTATATTTTATGTATAATTTTAAACTACAAAAACTTACAATTTTAACAATTTATTGATAACAGAGCTATTGATCTTTAATTTTCTAAAAATTTTACAACTATAGAGGATATAAGGAGAAAATGCAATCCAATAGTGGATTTATCAAAATTCGCCTCCAATAAAAAGATATTCATTTCTATTTTTTTAGGTATGATTTTGTCCAAATTTAATTTAAATAAAAATCTATCATATAAGTTTTAGAAATATAAATACTCCAACTAAAAGTGTATTATTAAACTTTTCAAAACTTATATATATTCAGCTATGGTTTTTCGATACAATTCCTCTTAACTAACAAGTCATCCCCTTCCTCAAAAAAAAAAAAAAAAAACAAGTCATCCCAATAATTAAATTCCACACAATGCACCCCACGATGTTGTATTTTTTTTTTTTTTTTCAAAATGCAATTTCCTCTAATGTTTGAATCTAATAAAGTACAACACCCGTTAAGGAGGAATTAAATAATAAGTAAACCACACGTGGAGCCACATTTATTGAAGAAAGAAAAACATTTTTGAAAAGTTAAATTTGTTACTTATAAGACAAAAATACCCTTCTCTCTATCTTTAACATCTGAAGCCTTCTCTCTCTTCTTCTTGTCTCACTCCTCCTTCTCTCTTGGTCTCTCAGAGCCTGTTTGGCTAGCTTTTTTTGCTCACTCAATTTCCGTCACTCAATTTCCATCACTCATCACTCATCACTCATCACCCATCACTCATCACTCATCACTCTAAAATATACACTTGTTTGGCACCATCACTCTATTTCAATAACTCAATATTTTTCACACTATTCATAGACCCCACCTCTGTTACTTGATCAGATTTTTTTTTCTCCATTTTTCTTTCTTCTTTCTCAGTTCTTCAGTTCGTTCTTTTTTCATTTTTCATTTTTCTCCCTTTTCACCCTTCTCATCTCAGATTTCTCATCCAGAAAAAAATTAAACATGCATAAATATATTCTAGAACAAACCAGATTTCTCAATCATGAAAAAAAAAAAAGAAAAAAAAAAAAGCAAACTCAAATCTGCCCAGGCCATTGATGTTGATGTTAGGAACCCAGGAAAACCCAGTACCCACAAACCCGAACCAGTGAAAGAAGAAAGGAAGAAAAAAATTACTCGGATCACCGAACACCGAACCCAGTGAAAAAAAAAAAAAAAAAAGGGAAGAACACCGGGGAGATCGAACCCAGGAAAAGGAAAAAAGAAAAAAAGAAAAAAAAGAGGATGAACACCGGGGAGATTTCTTAGTAAGCGTTTCACACACCACACACCCAAAAGCCCAAATTGAACGCAATCAGTTATCATTTCTCTAACAAAAAAAAAAATGGAAAACCAGCCAACGATTCTTGTTACGAATGACGAGCAGCGAAGGTGGAAAACCGACCAATGCAATCAGTAATCGACGCGCCGGGACTTCGAGCTCTGGTTCAAGTCCTCGTCTCCACGCAGAGCAACGAAGGTGGTGGTGGTTTACATCGGGGAGACCGAACCCAGGAAAAGGAAAAAAAAAAAAAAAATCAAACCCAGAAACCAACGTGAAAAGAAAAGAAAAGAAAAAAGAAAAGAAAGGAGAATAGAAAAGAAACCCAGGAGTGAAAAGAAGAAGGAGACCCGGACTAGTGAAGGACAAAAGGAAAAGATAAAAAAAGAGAAAAGAAAATAAAAGGGAGCAAAAGTCAGAGGTGGGACCAGATATTGCATTATATTTACAAGATTGCCATTGAGAATTGAAAATTGGAAACTAAAAACAGCAAAAAGTTGTTTTCAGTTTCCACAACTCATAACTCAAAAAGGTGAGAATTGAGAACTGAAAACAGAGTTATGAAAACAAAAGATAATGTAGCCAAACAAACTTTTTGTATGGGTTCCACTATTTTTGAGAATTGAGTTATGGAAACAGAGAATTGAGTTACGGAAACAAGCTAACCAAACAGCCTCTCACTCTCTCTAACGTTTCAATCCCAGGGCTCTCTAATGTTTCAATCCTAGAGAAAAAAAAAGTCCACCAACACCACCGCAACCGCCAGATTTGTAACCCACCCACCACCACGAGATCCGTCTCACTCCCTCTTTGCTATCTCGATTCTCTCCCTAGTATCAACCAAGGCCAATGCATTGATCTGCACCACCATTTCTGTTAGCTGTGCTCACCGGCGCCACCATCACCTCCTTTATAGCCGTCGCTCTCCTTTTTCTCTCTCTACCTTTGCTTCTAATTTTCCTTCCTTTGTTTTTGGTTGTATCGAGGTTGCTTTAGTGACTAGGTTCAATTTGGAACGTGAAAAGCTTGACAATTTGACTTGGGTTTGAAATTTGGGTATTTGGGTCGTGGTTTTTGTAAATCTAAAATAAAGAAAAAACTCAAAAAGTACCAGCTGAGAAAATGAAAGTAAAGAAGAGGAAGATGAAAGAACTTAAAAGGATATTTCGGTCCTGTTGTAAAATGTCCAATTTTTTATGCTTTACTAACACTTTTAAGTGCTATGTTACTATGCTTTTTTCTACTCTAAAAAAGCAACTATAATTTATTAATAAAAAATTCAATCTTAACTATGCTGAACAGCACCCGTTAACAAAAGTCATCTAATAAATCCATCTTACTAATTGTTCTCTGTTTTTGAATTCGCATGTAGGTTATTATGCTAAAAGAAGTTTACTATGAAGAAGCAAAATAATGGAAACCCACTTAAGTTCTTGGTTCTTTTATGTAAGTTTTATAATTTTTTTATATTCTCAATTTTGAACTCTTTTGTATATATTTTGATTTTTGGTTTTGATTATTGTATTTAATTTGTGAGTGTGTTGATTTTTTTAATTAGACTACCACTAGGAAAAATAGGTATTCAGGAACTATTTTGTTTATTATTTTTTATACTGGCTAAGGCATAAATTAAACATAATCCAAATAGGAACAATCAAACTCATTCCATATCTCATATTAAGAAATTAACACAAAGCACAAAGAGAATTTTAAAATATAAAAATAGATAAACACTTATAAAGACTAAACTCTAAAAAATCAAAACTTAAAGTAATTTTTTTATTAAAATTATTTATTTATTTTATAATTTATAATTTAATTTTAATTTTTTTAAATTTTTTTTAAACTTAAATATGAATCTTTATCAAACCATGCATTGTACATGAATAATACTAGTATATTATTATTATTAGGCAAAGATCCAAAACTGACCTTCTAATTTTCAGCATTTTTCATTTCAGTCCTCTAACTTTTAGTTTTGTCATTTCAGTGTTTTAACTTTCAATTTTTGTCAATGTAGTATTCCATTAGAGCTCAATTAACTGTTACTATTAAGGTCGTTCCCCTTCCCCTAGTCGAATGATTCATACCCAAAGGGAAAGCTGGTCGAATGATTCTACAAATACTTGGGTTCTTTCTCGAATGATTCATACCCAAAACTCACCAGTTTTATGATTGTAAAGTACCCATTTACACTGATCCATGCTACATCAACCATTGGTGGTTGTTATCATGTGATCTGGTTTGATATCCATGATGCGCTTGTTTTCTGAATTAAGACAACATATATAGGTTTGATTGGAGCTTGTTTGGCTTTTCATTGGCAGCTCCTTGATATGTTTCATGACCTTTTTGGTCATATCTTGAGGTAGTCTACAAAACTAACAAGATACCCATCGTGTTTTGTGGGCTTGGATGATCAACGAAGCTCTCTGAAAATATGGTTTGGCTGCATGACTTTCGTGGCTATTAAAATGCACCCAAATTTAATTTAGCTCCTTTATTTCTCAGTTAGGGTTTGGGTGCCGTGTTCTTTCTTCTTTGTTTTGACTTCAGTTTGGGTGCTGTGTTCTTCTTTCTTCTTCATTGTCGTTCCCCTTAAATGTTTTTTTTTTTTTAATAATAACAAAAAAACTGATTTTTCTTATTTTCTTTTAATTCCAAAATTTATATATAAAAAAGAAGAAGTCAAAACAGCGTCGTTTCAGCACTCTTAACGGCAACAGCTAACTAAGCTCTAACGGAATACTAGATTGACAAAAATTAAAAGTTAGAGGACTGAAATGACAAAACTAAAAGTTAGAAGACTGAAATAAAAAAAGCTAAAAGTTAGAGGGTTAGTTTCGGATTTTTGCCTTATTATAATTATTATCAATCTTTAGATTTTTATATAAATAAGAAATTAGAAAGTTATAATAGTTATTGGCAAATATTAACAAAATTATGATTGTTTTTTTATATGGAAATATTAAATATATAATTATATAATAAGATTCTAATTGAGGGTTTAAATATATAATTGAATTTAAATTAAACTAATTATATATGTGTGCGCGCACAAAATTAAGAGGACTCAAGAGTTTATGTGGCAAAATATTATGAAGACAACCAAATTTTTTAAAAATATTTTTAATCTGGGTCAATCAAAAATCAAATATCCTCAATTTTATATTATTTTTTATCTTAAAGAAAATGATTTTATCTCTCTTTTGTATTGTATATAAACATGAATTTTGATAATTATGATACTTATTAATTGAAATTTACTTTGGTTGTCTTTATATATTTAATATTGAATATGAAAATTGATAATTCAAAGAAAAAATAAAATTTGATAATTATGTTATTAATAAATATTTATAGATTACACACAAACGATATTGAACTTGAATACGGTACTGGCAAAGGAAGGAATGTGATGTGAATTGTACTTAACTGGAGTGGGTAGATGCCTCGAGCCTAAAGCCCAATCTGAAGAGCCCACCAGCATGGGCTAGGCCGAAGAAGAAGAGGATCACATTCTGCTGGGATATTAATAAAACCTAATAAATTCACCCACTTCCACTAATAAAACCTAATAAATTCTCTCTTTAGATCAGTGACAGTGAAGAAGGTAGACACTCCGACACATTGTTACTCTATAATTTTTCTTTTAAGGCCTGCACTGCTCAAGGCCTAGGCCTAGGCCTAAGGCCTCCACGGCACCGCTACAAAAAGATCTCTGTTATTAAAAATGTTCCAACCCCATTACATAGACCCAAATGAGTGACGTCATAAGTACTTTAAATTTATAGTTCACAAAAAAAAAAAAAAAAAAAAATTTACAATATACCCTTTACAATTAATGTGCCCCAAATAACAACAATGTAAATAATTGATTCAATATTTATATTTTTGAAATCCACCAATCAAATTCATTGTGACATCAATTTATAAAGATTGTATTGTAAAATTTGTAGTAACTTTAGCATTTTTCTAAATTTTACTACATATGGCTTATAGAATAATGTGTCACCAAATACAAATAAGTCATTCAAGCATTCATTATTTAGATTGTTGAAGTTCACTAACCACATTCATTGCCAAATAAGTTTGTAAATGTTTTGTAGTAAAAACTTCAGCATTTTCTTTTTCTTATCTCTAGCAAGACCTCCAAAATACTAGATTAATAGAAACCTAATCCAATTGAAACCCTAAATAGTTTGGGAAAAAAAAAATTCTAATGTGCTAAATCATCAATGATAATTAATTTTCCCTAATAGCTTGAGACTTTAATTTTTATAAACCAATATCCTACATGACCTACATTATAGATTGTCAACATTAGCCGCATACCAAAAAAATCTCTATCTCTCTTTTAACATAAAAATATAAAATTTGGTCCAATTTAGTCCTATTTGGTCTTATTCAGTCCATTTTGTCCACTTTGGTCTTATTCAGTCCACTTTGGTCCTTTGTAGTCAACTTCGGTCCTTTGCGGTCAACAATGGTCCTATTTAGTCCACATCAGTGCTATTCGATCCATTCTATTTTGGTCCACTTTGGTTCTATTTGGTCCTATTTGGTCTACTTTAGTCCTATTCTATCCACTTCGGTCGATTCGGTCCATTTCATTCAATTTAGTCCATTTGTTTCCACTTTGGTCCATTTTTGTGCACTTACATATTTGATCCCGTTTTGACCAAATTAAAAAGATTTGATTTTCTAATCTAGATAATTTAGTAGATAATTTAGAAGCTATTTGGTTTAGGTGTTTTAATCACCCATTACTTCCTTTTGGTGGGTCCCACACCTCAGAAGCATGTTTGGCCAAGTTTTCATTTTCAGATTTCATCACCCATAACTCAACAAAATGAGTGATGACTTGATGAGTTGCTGAAAATGAAACATTTTGGGTGTTTTTGAGTTGGAAAATGAGTTAGAATGGTACTATTGCAATTTCACTCATCTTATGGGACCCATGGCTGTGTCTTGTCTTAACATGCCAGCCCACAATTAGCATAACCCCAACGGCTCTCTCTCAAAGAACTCTCATCTCTTCCAAGAACTGAGGAATAGCAAGTCTTGGTGGTAATGATCTGAAAACACAACCCGAATCTCCACTGATTCTCGCTGCTCCTCTCTCCTTCCACTCGAGAATCCATACATCCCTTATTAGTATATGGGCAGCTATCTCTTAAGCACTGGTTTAGGTTCGACCTCAATGGAAAAATAAAACGGAGCACCAATCACATTCATTGTCTGATAAGTTTGTGAACATTTTTTTTTAGAAGAAGTTTGTAAACATTTTGTAGTAAAAACTTTAGCATTTCTTTTTCTCATCCCTATCAAGGCCTCAAAATACTGGACTAATAGAAACATAACCCAATTGAAACCCTAAACAATCTGGGGAAAAATATTGTAAACATGCTAAATCATCAATGATAATTAATTTCTCCGAATAGCTTGACACTTTAAGTTTTATAAACCAATATCCTACAAGACCTACATTGTAGATTGTCAACATTGACCACATACCAAACAATCTCTATTTCTCTCTTAAGAGCGTAATATATAACTAAAATTAGATTACAATTTTACTTAACCATGCATCTTATTATATCGAAAATAAAGTATTAAACCTCTTTTTTAAAAATAAATATATAAAATTTCTTTCTCTTTGTTTTATTTTATACTTGAACTATTTTAGTTCTCTATATGAAATCAAAAATTGTTTAATTAGTATTGTTTTAACAAATTTTATATATATATATATATATATATATAATTTATTAAATTAACCTTAATTTAGTTAGTATTAAATAAATTCATTTAATTAATATTTAAATATAAAATTGTCCACTTAAATTTATCAACTTAAGCCTTAAACTATATTGAACCCAACTGGTTAATCTCTGACACATTTAGTAAGTCTTTCTCTTCTAGTACTAACTATGAGTCCTTAGATGGGAAAATTCTTAGGTACTCTTGAAGCATGGATAAATGATGCTCCTTCCTCTTATATTCATAATTGACCCTACCATAAATTTAATGAGTGAACCACACCATGAATATAAGAGAAAGGAGCATCATTATCCGTGTTTCAGAAATACCTAAGTATTACTCCCTTTGGACAACGCTTGGCCAAAGATTTTATTGTAGTTCATGTTCTCAAATCCACCAGCGACAGTGTTAATAAAATTTTGGTCACATCAAAAAAATAAAATAATATTTTGACCAAAAGAGAAATTGTCATGGATTGTCAAATTAAATCTTTTAGATTTTGCATCTTCTATCAAGCTAAATTCACATATTATTAATGCCAATATCGACATTTTAATTTTGATCAAAATAAAACTTTAGGTGTTATATTATGTATTATTGTCAAACGTAAAAGAGATTGATTCAAACTACATATAATATCCTATCAAAAAAAAAAAAAAAAAACACTTAATATGGTAATGAATGTATTTGGTATCACATTAACAACATAATAATTAATTTGTAAGCATTATGTAGGGGTGACAATTCGCGTTCGTGTGTTGGGTTCGTATCGTGTCAACTTATGAGTATCTGATTATATAAGTCAACACTAATCCGACATGTTTATTAAACAGGTCAAGATTGCTCAACCCTAACATGACCCATTTATTAAACGGGTCAGTTGTGTCGACCTGTTTATCAAATTTTATCAAAATGAAGAATTTTTTTTTTGAAAAACCAAACAAATAAATATTTTTAATATAAATTCAGAACTAATGAATAATTGCATCACAAATAATCATTCAAAACTAAAGTATATCCCAATATTACAAATAATCAATCACAATATATCAGAGAAAATAAACTACAACAACTAATAAGTTTATATACCTAGAGTTTGAAGGGTATATTGGTAAAATGTTATTTAATTAAACGGGATCAAACGGGTTCTATGTGTTAAACACTAACCCAACCCGTTTATTAAACGGGTCAGTCACATTAACCCAAATATGACATGAACCCATTATGCCTCAACCCATAACTTACTAATTTTATGTTGTGTCATGTCGGGTTCGCGGGTCGTGTCCAATTTGCTATCACTAGCATTATGTAGTAAAATTTGTAAATATTAGTAACATCACTCTTAAAAAAGAAGAAGAATATATCTTATTGTTACCATCATCATAACGTCCTCAAATACTACTTTTTTTTTTTTTTTAATATATATATTTTTAAACTTTGCCTAACTTTGTGGCTTGAATCCATCCCCCCTAATTTCCAAACATTTCGTGCATGGAAATATACCAATTGAGTTGCAAGACTCTTGATGGATATTGAATAATTAAATGAAAAATTAAAAACTTCAAACCCACATGAAAGGTATACCCATAGAGTTTCAAATTTTATAGGATAAAAATGAGAAATTTTGGAATCTAGGAGAAAAATCTATCAAATTTTATTAAGGAGAAAAATGAATTGCATTAGAGGCTACAATATAGTTAAAAAGGAATAAAGTGCTAGGGCTACTAGGAGGTTCTTAGAAAACCTTAAAGTACCTATAGGGCAACTAAAAGATGCCTATACACCTTAATTTGTGTTAAGCACAAATTTAGGCGAGAAAATAGGGAAAATTATCAAAAAAGATAAAATTGAGAAAATTACCAAATCAAATCCTACATACTCTAAGAGATGTTCTAAAACAAACGAAACTAGCCTTATTCTCAAATTGAAATTGAAAGTTATAATAAATAGAAAAATAACCATTAATAGAAAAAATTACTAATTAAAGCCCTAGGGGAATGCATTTTCCAAAATAATAATAATAATAATAATAATAATAATAACAACGACGTAGGTCATCGCCATAAAGCAATGACTTTTACTCGTCATGAGTTGGTCATCAAATTTCATGCAATTATATGATAAACTCCATGATTTCTACTAATACTTTTCTACTTTTTAAATTTTTTTACCTGTTGACTTTTGACAATCTTTTTGTCATCTCAGTTCTACTTAACTCTTTATATTAAAATTTATAAAATAATAAAATAATAAATAAATAAATAAAGTTAATAAACCTATGGGAACCACCCCCTTCTCAGTGATTTTTTAGATACTTGCATAATCATCACTGCAGTCGCAACTCGCAAGCCTTATGTCATGAAGCAGAGTAGATTTTTCTGTGTCAAGAATGAATTCCATGGTTTTCTTTAATTTGACCACAAAAAAAAAAAAAAAAAAAAAAAAAAAAGAAAAAAAAAAAAAGAAAAGAAAAAAGACCTCTTATTGATACTGATTCCTGTCATTCCTGACATCTGTATCAAATGGTAGGCGCAGACACAATATTGCAATGTGAATGTAACCCCAAATTTCACATAGCATTAGTTTGATCTTACCTAATATCCATCAGATGTTAAAAGCTCTCATAAATGCTGACTCATAATGTCTTATTCAGCAAAAAAAAAAATGCTGACTCATAGAAATTATGGAATTGAAAAGTATGAACCGTTGTAGATAATTATAAGATTCTCATTCTTTCCGAAAATTATATTATGTACCTAGTATATATGTCAGGTCTCTCACAAGTTGGTAAGCCCCAAAAATTATATTATGTACCTGCATATATGTCAGGTCTCACAGGCTGGTGGGTCTTAACGTGTGTGAGATCCACCAATCTGTGAGTGACCCATAACCCGGCTACACTCACACCCCATCGATCTACTCCACCACTAAGCAATGCTAATAATAAATGTGGGTTGTTATCCCATAAATGTCAATACGAAATAGGCAGAGCCTAGTGTATATCATCGTGGTTTTTAACATTAGATTCGGTCATGCATATGATGTAACCAAGGTACGAACGTAATATCAAACATCACACACATTTTTTTTTTTTTTTTTGAGGAAAAAAAAAAATAGAAAAGAAGATCGCGTTCTCATTTCCATTACTCGAATCTGAAATGATCTGCCAATATATATATATATAATAACTTTTCGAGAACAGTTGCTGGCTTATGCTACCTCGTCATTAATTCTCTCATGTGGATCTAAATAATATAACATCGAAGAACTAAACGCCCCATTGGTCCACATGCTACAGCTTTTTTAACCTACTTTGTCTTGTTCTTTATTAAAAGTTAGAAATTGTAACCTATTTTTAAACTAAGATGTTTATATGAATAGAGTTGGTGGCTACCATGGGAATCCATTATTTTAGTTGGAGGGAATTAGAGCATTAGAGTAACCACATCAGTTCGTTTAAAAGTTTTCGTCTATTTTACATTAAAAACTTACTTTTTCTATTTTACACTACCATATTTTCAAAACATCCATATCAGTTTATCTATTTTATAAATCTATTCTAATTAAATAATATTATTTATTATTTATTTATTATTATTTATTAATACCCATTCTCTCTCATAAACACCCACATCAACTCTCTCACCCGTTCCTCTCTTTCCTTCACTCCCTTCCTCATAGCCGCCTCACGCAGCCCGCCGTCGCTGCCGATCTAGCTTTCCGCCGATCTAGTTTGTCGCCTTAGCCCTTCACCGATTCGGCCTCCTTCTCGCTTTCGGCCTCCCTCTCGCTTTCGCCCTCCCTCTTTCCTTCGCTCCTCCCTCTCTTCCTCCACCATCGACCCTTCGCCTCCCACCCCCAACCGACAACCCTTCGCCTCCCACCCCTAACTGACGACAGCAATGGAAGATCCGACGACAGTAATGGAAGATCCGGCGACAGTAATGGAAGACCATCTGGCGGCAGCAGTGGTAGCAGATCTGGCTCCGTTGGGCATTTCACATGAGTTTTCCGTTGAGTATGGTTTGGGCTGGGTTTTTCGGTGGGTTTGGACTGCTTTTGGGTTAGGTTTACCGGTGAGTTTTGATTGATTTTGAGTTGGGTTTTCCAATGGGTTTGTCTTGATTTTGAGTTGGATTTTCTAATTACTTTTCCGTTGATTTTGGGTTAATTTTCTGTTGATTTTGGGTTAATTCTTTGTACTAGGTTGCAATGTTTGGTTGTGGCGTTGGGTTTGGTGGTTGGGTGGTTATTTTCTTCTTCCTTCTTCTTATTTTGGCGCGCTGAGTTGTTGTAAATGTTGGGGAAGAGAAGTAGTTTGATAGAGGAGAGAGAAAAAAAGAATAAAAAAATCTTTTACACATGAATAGTAACTGTGTATATATGCACGGTTACTGTTCATTTACACAGTCATGGTGTATATTTACACACTTTTACACCCACTGATGTGGGTATTTTTTTGCTCAAAATGTGTAAAATTGGTACCTTTTTCTATTTTAGAAGATTATAGATAGGCTGATGTGGTTGCTCTAAGCATCCAGGGATGCAAAAAAGTTCTTATTTTACATCCTAAAAACCTATTTTATCTATTATGTCATCTCATTTTACAACTCACCCAACATCCAAGTTTCTATTTTTATATACAATTCATTAAAATAATATAAATTTTATTCTTTCTCTCTCTTCCTTTTTATCTATTTTTTTTTTCCAATCTGCTACTGCCTACCAGAGTCTTCCTCTCCTCTTAGTGCTCCCAGCAACCAACTCCATACCACAAGCCCAGCGTCGCTAACAAATACCTACAACTGAAACTCAACCACCACTTAAACACCAAAATCAACCAACAAAACCAATTGCCGATCCACACCACTGAAACACAAAACCTACCAAAAATCCAACCACACCATCAAAACCCAAGCCAAAACACCCAATCTCCACACTGATTCAACCCAAGCCACCACACCCATGCCTGCAGCAACCCACAACCACCGAGAAAGCCACTGATTTAAACCCATCAAAATCACCACCAACCCATGCCGCCCGATTTCAACCTAAGCCACCACACCCACACCGCCTGCCACCGATTCAAGTCCCAAACTCAAAACCAAAGCCCAACGCCACCGATTCAAGCCCCCGCCTCGAAACCAAAGCCCAACGCCGCCAAAACCACCGAGAGGAAACCCAAGGCTTAGCCACTGATTGAAAACCCGGCCACTGATTCAAACCTTAGCCACCAAAATCTATGCCTAGTACCACCAAATCCACCGAGAGAGAGAGAGAAACAGAAACAGAGAACAGAGAGTGAGAAGAGACAAGAGAGTCAGAGACAAGAGAGAGAGAGGAATAAAATTATTTATTTATTTATTTATTTATTATTATTTTTTTTACATCTTGTGCTACCGTTGGTTCTTTATATAAGAACCAATTGTTCACGGGATGCAAAAATTTATAAAAATTTATACCCGGATGGAGCATTATTTTTGAGGATTTGGTTGTAAAATGGCAATTGGGGGGTGTTTACACCCCTAATGCTAGTGCTCTTAGATTGAAAGATATATAGAGTAAAAAATATAATTGATTAAAAGTTTTAATTAACTTTTTTTGTTTGATCTAAAATTTTTGTTTGGATAAAAAATACATATGACATAACCATACATGTCATTTTATTTTCTTTTTAGTTTTTCCCATGAATCAACTAAAAAATTACTAGTGGTGATTTGTGTTAGCGGATCGTGATCGTGTCGTGTTGATGGAAGAGTATACAAATTCGCAGTTCAAATCTAGCTTAACCCATTTAATAGTCATGTCAATAAAACCTTTCAAGTATAACATGACATGTTTAGTAAGCGAGTTGACACAACACAACCCATTTCAACTCGTTTAATAGAAAATCTAAGAACAATAGAGTGAAATGCATTTTTTTGTTGTTGTTTTTGGTAAAAGGGTTAGAGAATTTGAAGTTTTAATAAATAATTTATCAATATAACCATTAAAATTACTCTAGTTTTTAGAATTCAAATTTATATTAGATAAAAAAATTACATTTATTTATATTAATCGGATCATTTCGAGTTAATTGAGGTTAAGCAGGTCAACACAAAATTGACCCATTTATTAATCACGAGAGGATGTGTTGATCCATTTCAACACAAATCGATTTACACTAAACACCAATTCGCAAAAAAACTGTATCATATTCGTATTGTGTTTGCAAGTCGTGTCACCCCTACAATAAATCACTTGGGACCATTTAGCTATCCTCTTCTATTTTTTAATTTTAAATGAATCCCACAATTGAAAGTGGAAATTATGAAACGTGACACAATTCTATCTTGACTTGGAGGTTGTTGAAAGGTCCAATTGTTCAAGTCAACAATGAAGTCTTTTTTTTCCCCCCCTTCTTTTTAGGGAGGCGGTAAAATGATTTTTTTAGGAGCACTTGACACTAGAAAAAAGAGAAGATTTAGACAAAACACATGCATATTGCATCTCGATCCCACATTATGATTTGTTAATGAATATACTATGCATGCCAGGTCTCTCTTCCAAGGTTGAAGACTTTAATTTTAGTGTTCAAGGTGAGTGGGAACTCAAAAAAAAAAAACCCAGTTGGCTGTTCTCTCTTTTTGTTACGCCGACAAATTACAGTTATGGCTGAAGAAGAAGCAAAGACTCATGATCCCTTGGATTGTCTCAATGACCTTTCCTGCAACGAAGATAACATGAGTGCTATTGAACAGCCACTGAGTAATAATCATTTGCCACAAGTTTTAGTGGAACTGGATGAGCAGCTTGACGAGCAATATTGTTGGCTGCATATTCTGTTATCTAAGGAAGACGAGACCCATGCCAAGCTCTCTACCTGCTTTCTAAAACCCGATATGTCTCTCATCATCATTTCAGCTCGTCAAGAGGCCGTGAAGTGGATTTTGGCTGTCAATTCTTACCATGATTTCTCTGCCTTCACTGCAGTTTTGTCAGTTAACTATCTTGATCAATTTCTACTCAGTTTTCAGTCAAGGGGTGACATGCCCATGAAGCCTTGGATGGTGCAGTTAGCTGCTGTAGCTTGTCTTTCTTTAGCAGCTAAAGTTGTGGAGATCCACGTTCCTCTTCTCTTTGATCTCCAAGTAAGTTTAATTTGATCCCTATCTCTCTTTCATATGTGGTAGAAAAATCATGATGATAAAGTATACAATAAAGAAATGACTGGTACATATCCCTTAATGCACACATACTACACACAATTTCCAAAAACGAGAAAAACTGTGATTTCACAATTTGAACTTCCTTAACTTGAAGTCACGATTTCCACTATTTTAGACATTGTGGTAGAAAAATCATAGGGGGTAAAGTACACAAAAGGGAAATGTTTAGTAAGGTACACCCCTTAATGCGCACATAAAAAAAAATCCCAATCACAGTTTTGAACTTTCGTAATTAAAGCCAAAGGCCCACAGTTTTCTTTTGTATTTAGAGATTATGGTACTATGTGTACAATTGTGTGTGTAATAGAGACACCATGTATAAAATCCTTATAGTTTCTCCACAAAATACAGAACCTTTTGAGGGTAACACTTAACCCTTTTGTATTGAGTGTGAGTTTGGATATTGCTAAAAACTGAAAGTTAGTGCGTTTGGCCTTTTTTTGTGGGTCCCGTGCACTGTTCATAGGACCCACAAGTATGGAATTCAGCAAATTTTAAGTTAAAATTGGGTCCCACGACACTATTTACACATTTAAAAATTATTTTACTACAGTGTTTTCAGTTTTCAATTTTTAATAATAAGCGGTATCCAAACAGACCATGATTTGTTTTTTTTACATGATGTATTAGAAATTTCATTTCAAAATTAAAGAACAGCAGTGAAAATAGTTTAGAAACTCAACTCAACCGATCAAGCCCACCAATACAGTTTTTGTTTTTTTTAAGGAAAGACCCCCAGTACAGTTGCTACAACTACTGCACCAAAACAGCTACAATACCAAGACAGTTTCAAGAAACATTGCACAAAGAGCTCAAGCTCAAAAAATGACAAAATAAAATTTCTAGCTATGGGAAAATGCTATTTACACACACTAACAAATTAAAAATAAAAATAAAAAAAAATGGAAAACGTGACTTGAAGAAAGACCTGCACTCCTTTTTTGTCAAATTTCTAGAAATTAAAGGCAGTCCACGGTATTTAACAAGAAGCTTCCCTTCTTTAAATTGGAGTAAGCCCAATGTTTGCTGTTTTAGGCTTGGAGGAGTAGCAGCAATGAAAATTACTCTAAGGAAATGTTTAGCATGTTGTAATAGTTCTTTTAATCGAATTGTTATTCATGTGTAATAGTTATTCTGTTATTTGATTACATTTTTACTATGAAAAATAACCATTTTTTAAAATGAAGAATAGTTATACATTTCTAAAATGGTTGTAATAACTATCCTTTAGTGTATGCAATAGATTTTTAAGTTAATATATTTTAAAAAATACAAATTTTCCTTATGCATCATCTTTACGAGCTTTCCATATGTAACAACCAAACTTATACTATCGCGCACCCTTGGCCTGATGGTCGCTCCACAATTACAAGTTCTTATGGGATGGAGGGGTAAGCGCTAAGGTTCAAGTTTCTAGGAAGGAGTTTCACATACATATACTTAGATTAGTTTATAGTATGATTTCTATCTCATATAATTAAAAAAAAAAAAAAAAAAACTAAACTAAACTTATGAATAAGAATAATACTTATTTCATTACAATTTCTTTTATTTCTAGTAATAAAAATTACTATTTTTAATTAATTTTTATTCAGTATATCAAACGTGCCCTTAACAATGTTTGGTCTCAAACCCAATAGCTTTGTGGACTTATTCAAAGCTTCAAGGATCACTTGAATAAATTGTAGATAAGCTCCCCAAAACACCATCAAATCATCAGCAAAACATAGATGAGTGAGCTTCAATGCAACATACTTTGGATGAAACTTAAACTTAGCACATTTTCCCACTCCTCTTTACAAAATCTTGGAAAAAATCTCCATGGCTAGAACTAATATGTAAAGGGAGAGGTGATCCTTTGCCTTAATCCTCTTCCCTTTTTACAATAACCCACCAGGCTACCATTGAAGGCAATTGAAAATTTTGGAGTTGTTATGCACTCCTTCACCCAATGGACAAAAGTTGGAGATACACTAATAGCTAGAAGATAGTGTAGTACAATATCTCATTCAACGATATTGGAAGCCCCTTCAAGGGATCCACTTTATGAGTGCATCTAGGCTTGTCTTTATTTTTGTGGTAGATTTTCACTATTTCCTGAGTTAGCAAAACATTCTCTGCAATATTCCTTTTGTTGTATATATAGGTATATGCATGGATATGTTGTAATAATGATGTTTGAGTTTGGAGAATATTATTTTATAAAGTGAAAATTCAAATTCTGGAATTTTCTAAGTGAAAATTCGATATACAATATTTTTGATCGGTCGAAATTTTGGCTCAATCGATCGAAAATGTTAAAAGAAAAAATCCTGGAGTTTCTGGATGTCTCGATCACTGTTTGATTCCTTTTCGATCGATCGAAAATCGTGAAATAGGATTTTCTGCAGAATTTTCTGTTGTCTGTTCAGAAAAGTTGAAGAGGTTTCAAGCCTTGTTAATGGTTTTATGAAACATTTTAACTCTTTATACGTGTCTTTTAATTAAATATAACCCTATGGGTATAAGTGGAGGATTATGTTCACAAAATAGTAAGTTTGAGAGAAACACAAAAAATCCTGTGGTCATTCTCCAGAATTGCTATATGTAGAACCCAACATCTTGGTTGTATCATGGGAACAAATTTGCGATAACCCTTTAGCAACAATAGTGTGGAGGGAAAATATTATCTAAGGAAAACGATATAGTGCCTCCAAGTTATCTATTTTTTATTTGTTTTTTGTGTTAATCTTGTTCTTCCATTATTATTTTGTATAATATCCACAACACCTTCTAGGAACAATGGGAGTTTGTTATTATTGTTGGGTTATACGTGTGAGTGAAGTTCCACATTGAATAATGATGAGATGAATGAGTAGTTAATATAACGTAATTGAGTACATACCCATAGGATTTAGGCCTTTTAGGTTAAAATGTGTCTTTATATGTTATATTAATTATTCAAAGAATCTCTCCAATGTGTTTATATCCCCAACAAGTGGTATCAGAGCCCATGGTGTTGTAGGGCAAAGGTGGCAAGGTTATCAAGGTTCCTTTCGCAGTTGGAGTGGGAATGAGATATGTGTACTTAAAGCTCTTTCACAAATGGAGCAGGGCAGGTCCCTTTTCCTATTGGAGTAGGGATAATATATTGTACCAAGTAAGCCCATAAAGCTCTCATAAACGATCTTGGAAAGGCCAACAAAAGAGT
Source organism: Quercus glauca (assembly GCA_023736055.1). Lineage (NCBI taxonomy): Eukaryota > Viridiplantae > Streptophyta > Magnoliopsida > Fagales > Fagaceae > Quercus > Quercus glauca. The sequence goes on from CM043319.1 coordinate 76,973,402, forward strand.
ATTATTGCCAATGATGCTAGATAACGATGAGGTACGAGGTTCCCATGGAGGATAAAAGACATGCGGGGTTGATATGTGAAGGCTCATAAATGATGCACTAATGAAGGGAAACACTTATTGCACAAGGGAGAGCGAGTAGGACTTGCTCATGGCCTATGGAGAGGTCATGAAGCCTACAAAGAGGCAGACTCTCACACATGAGAGGGAGATTGTTGGGTTACACATGTGAGTGAAGTCCCACATTGAATAATGCTAAGAAGAATGAGTAGTTAACATAACATAATTGAGCACATACCATACCACTTAGACAGGGCTTCAATCTATTTACTGAAATTGAAGCAATACATTTGTAGATTATGTTACAGCATGAGGTAAATTGTTTGAAATCTCCCATCTTAGAAGGGTTAGGGGTTTTGGGAATCAAAGACAAGATTGTTGCAATTACCTCACCCAGGAGTTTACCCAATTGAAAAAGGACACACTAGCGGCTATAACATCTTCATGATCAATGCCTTCATAAAAAATTGGGAAGTAAAACCATAGGATGCATAAGCTTTATCTCCATTAACACTAACAAATCATTCTGAATTTTTGAGCTTGAAACCTCAGCTTGCAAGGCAGATTTCTATTGCCAAGAGATTTTATTAGTGAGAAGCTAAGAGATCAATGCTACATCACTATGATTTAAGCTGATGCTTAAAATACCAAAAATTAAAGACACTCATAAAATTCCTTTGCCATGTCTTCTAAGAGCATAGGGTTTACAAAATTCTGCCCACTATTGTCAAATAGGCATTTGATAGTGCTCCTTGATTTTCTAATGGAAACAATTTTGGGAATAGTAAGTATTTTGATTTTGATCCCCTAGTGACAACCACGTTACTTCACTCCAGCTTTTTTCTTTAAAAAACTCTCCCCAGCTTTCACAAGGAACTGATAAAGATGCTTACTTTCCCTCTCCCTCACAATCAAGTGAGCTGTCCCAGGAGTCTGGAATATTGTTTTGTACCTGCTTAAGTTCCATTTTAGCCTTGAGACCTTCAGAGAAATGCAGCCAGATACTTCTTTATTCTTACTCTTCAAAATTCTCTTGTGCTATTGCTTCATGTGGAAACCATACACTTAACCTCGGTAGCTATGGGTTTTTTTAATATTAAAATCTAGAACTGCATGCATTTTCACAAAAATAGCTGAGATTTGTGTATGTTTTTTTCCACAATCATGGAACTGTCTTTTATGTCTTTTTGAGTTTTTCTTGTTAGTATTGCATTTACAAGCTGCAACTCAATACAAAGGCTAACGAGAATCAACTTATATGGTTCCAGGTTGAGAAATCGGAATATGTGTTTAGGCCAAAGTCAATCCAAAAAATGGAACTGTTGGTCCTCTCGCTGCTAGATTGGAAGATGAACCCGGTCACCCCACTTTCATTCATGAACCACATTATCAAAATGGTTCCCTTGGGAGATCACCAGCATTTGGAGTTCTCTGCATTATTTAAGCATCGTGTTCTTTCTCTGCTCAGTGATTTTAAACTAGTGCATTATCGGCCATCTGTAATTTCTGCAGCCGTAACACTTCATATGATGAAGCATATGGGTTTTGGAGGTGAGAATTTGGATTCCTGCAAGAATGAAATCTGTGGTATTCTTCAGTTCAACAAAGAGCAACTCGAGGCATGTTATCAACTCATCGGGACATCTTTAGCAAATGGCAATAACTACTAGTTCCTTTTTCTTTTCATTTTTTTAATAGATGTGGTCGTCTACATATAATACAACATATCAGATGTATCTCTTCTAGTCTTTTCAAAGAAAACCGATCAAATTGAACGGCATAGAGAAGATTACAACAGGTAGCTTCACCTCTGTCATGATGTACTTTTTCCTAATTATCATTTATTATTTTCTAAAAGAAAGTTAGATTGCATGATAGCTTGGCTCTTCCAGCCAAACGAAAGTTTGGGACTGTGCACTTTCTGCCCACAATTCTAAATCTATAAAATTAGAAACCAAGTAAGGGAACAAGATTCTTTTCATTTAATTTGAAATGGAAAGGTTCCATTTCATAATTAAAAATTTTTATTTCCACACTATTCTTCCGCCTGAAAAAAGAATATCTTCATTTCAAATCATGTTCATCTCATCTATTTTATGATTCAAATTAATTTTTATAAATCTAAAGATGTACTGAAAGTTATGTCATTTAAAATTTTAAATAATCTAATAACCTCTACATTATTAGATTTGGCATATAAAATGTGACCTGTGAAATGGAGAAAATGGATAGAAACTTGAAATTGAGGTGATCCTATTCCATCTTGGATGGACACAAGTAGTAGCTTGACAATTTTTATGGATCTTATAACCATATTGCAAGTAAATGTTGGGATTTTTGTTTTGTCATGGAATACCCTACACCCCCCCCCCCCCTTTTTGTGTGGCAAAATGAGCCTTTGCTTATAACGCAGATGGGTCTATTCTCAATAGACTCGTGTGTGGATAAATAAAACACGCAAATGCCCATTTGCCAATTCATTATCAGCTTTTTCTTTTTTTGTTTTTGTTTTTATATATGATAGAATTTTAATTTATAGTGTTTATCCCATGATAATTACTCTTATCTTTTGACTAAGATATCAATCGATTTTTATCAATCGATTTTTTGTATATGCAGAGTTTGAACTCCGAATTTATTATTCGACGATAAAATAGCTTACTAGTTAAGCTAATCTATCATCCCTTGCGAGAAATTAAAGTATAAAAACACTTTTCTTATGAAGGTTTGTTTATTCAATAAAATCATATAGACCTTAGCTAGGTCTATGTTCCACTATGTTTTCCATCATATTGACATAAAATAAAAACATTTTCATAATACTGTTACAACAAATCTTAGGTAATTGGTTGTTACGTATATTTCTTATTATTGGTGAGCAAAAAAATAATTTTAATGGTGGATTCAAATTAAAAACCTATAACAACTTCCCATCGAAAATTTGTTATAAGAGTATTGCAAAAATATTGTAAACGCATCTTTTCTTCGATACAAATGTCTCAGAAGTCAAGTGGAAACTATGGTAAGTAAAAACTAAAGTCCCTGCCCGTGTTATTTTGAAGTAAACTACAGGCCCACAACTTGTCTGCCTCTTTGGTTGAGACTTAAGAGGCCTTGAATGAGATTCCAAATGGGACCCAAGGCAAGCCAATTATCAAACTAAAAATTTGTAGTCTTATTGTTTCTGTAATGGGTTACGTATTTTTTCCATAATACACTCAAGTCCATTAATTATCCCATTCCTAATTCAATCTCCAATTCCTTGCTTTGGAGTTAAAGATATGGGTGGCAATATTTGACATAGCATGTGAAAATGGTGCCAATGGTGTTTCATATAATTGGATTTGTATCGAAGTGGATCAACCCACTTTGACGATTAATAAATGAGTTAATTACTCTGTTGACCTGCTTGAACAGCAATCAAACCAAAATAAACTAGTTCATTATTCGTATTAGGAATTTGGAGGTTGAATTAAGAATGAGATAATTACTGGGCTTGAGTGTTATGGAAAGAATAGGTAACGCATTACAGAAACAACTCTACTGGAAGCCATGGGCTCCCTTGCTCTAGTACTTGGGTTGCATGTGTAAAAGCTGGATCCAAATTTAGTAATGGTCTGAGATGGTTAGTAAACAATGGTCAGCTTTATGGGCTTGCCTTAGGCCCCCATTTGGAATCTCATTCAAAGCCTCTTAAGTCTCAACCATGCGCAAATTGCTAATTAAATCCAGATATTGTAAAAAGTAGAAGAACAAAAAGTGAAAAACTGTGACTTTGTTGATAAATAGTAGTTTTGATGAAATGTGGGTCCTAGTCCTAATGATCATCTTTCTAAAGCGCATGATAAATCATTCTGATCCATAACACTTACCGTTAAAAGATTTGGTGATCCCGAGTGCCTTATCCCTCATTTTAACCTTCAACACAGCCTTTGTATGCTGGAAATAAAACCATACATGGAAGAGGTCATGAGATAGGCATTTTGTAAAGAGTCTGATCCCGACTAACAGGTGTCTTTAAGCCATTTATTAATAGATGATTTTAAGATAGTTTTAATATCATTTTAATGAGAAATATAAAAAAAGGTTATGAGATAGGCATTTTGTAAATATATCCGATGAGATCTTTTCAAGATCCTTCGAGATTTTGGCTAGATCTAGGGAGATCCAATTGAGATTTGATGAGATCTAGTCGAGATCCATCAAGATCTAAACTAGATTTGGTGATATCTCATTCGTTGCCGCCTCCATTAGTTTCGACCGAATCATGGATAGCTCTACTTCAGGTCATCAAATTTCATTCAATTCCACAATTGGCTCCAATGATTTCTATTAATACTTTTCTATTTCTTAAATTTTTTGAATATTAAAAAAACTAATTAAATTTTGCGCCTTAGACATCAAAATGTGTGTTAAGTCGAATCTAGAGTTAGTGCCCTCCTTATGAATTTTCCTCAAGTCTTAAGCATGTTGTCTAGATAATCATTCAACATGGTTCAGTTTGGCTTTTGTAGGGCTGAAAAGCTACATATTTGTTTGTCATGTCATAGACATTTTCTCCGACATTGACAAGGAACAACAAAGAAACCAATTAGAATAGACCTATAACAAATGCCCTATTTTTCAAGGCACAAAAATATCTGGGACTTAGCCACCTATTAGGTATTAACAACTTATCGATAATCTATATTTCCATTATGTTGTACAATTGGATTGTGAAGAACAAGTAACAAATATGTTTTGTGTTGAAACTTAAATGACCATTTTAGTGACATGGTTCCTTTCAATACTACATATGACATCATTAAAGATTTTGGGCCCTAATCGCCTTCAAGAAATAATTAATTTTGGGATTACTTTTATAAATGATGATATTGCAGAATTATTAAAGCGTATTTTTGGAAGCTTTTAAAATGCACATAAGAATAAAAAACCCAAATCTATTTCCATTGAATGGGATACTGCAATGACAAAAGTATAAGTTGAGATGATGCTAAAAATGATGCAAAATGACATCAAGAGAAATTTTGGAAGCTTTTTTATTTTTTATTTTATTTAAAAAGAAAACTTGTATGTTTGTGTACAAAGATAAAAACATTTAAAATTATTGAGTGAAGATAAAATTTGATTAAAAGCAACTTAACCATAAACATAAACATAAATTGAAACAGAGAATACATTTTTTTTTTCTTATTTTGTACCAAAAACATGTGTTTTTTAATCAAATACAAATATGGAATATGTAACTGTAAGGTCAAGATTTACGGCTTAAGCCCAAAAGGTATGGGAAGTTGGCCCAATTAGCCCAAACAATAAATTTCTAGAGAGCGGGTGAAAGAACTAGGCCTTTTATGAGTTTTACAACGGCTAGCGTCAGATTGAAAGAAGAATAAACAAGAAAGACATGCAAAATTAACCAAAATTGAGGTTCGAGGAGGTTCATTATGATATTAATCAGTAGAGCTGAATGTTTATACAATATGAGTGCTACAGTTCTCTCTTTCTCTTTTTCTTCCGATCCCCTTCTCATGGGAGATCTTTCACATTATATAACTCCCTCCTAACCATCATGATCCTACACTTGTCAATCATCTGAATCTTTACTTGAGTATATGTCCCATCAGACACCTTCTTTGATATTCTGTTAGTTATGGTTGCCAATGCAACACTGTTCAAGGGTCTTCTCCATATAAATGCGGCCAGGAGAGTAGGTGCAGGACATTAAATGAGGTGGTAGCAGCTTTTTCTTGAGATATTCATGGACTCCTATCTCTTCCATGGGTGCACAAGGGTCATCCTTATCGTGGGAGTCTCTTGGAAGGTCACAAAGACTGATGAAGTGCAGAGCTGACCAGCATTTGATACTATCCGAGAACAAACCTCTCCTCGGATCACCGTCCTTCACTCCATCCTTTATAATTCGGGAATTTGGGCTTCCTTAAATCATTCACCTCTCCTCGGAAGCACATATCCCTAGATAAAACCTAAGACCCAAGATATAATTCTGGGCTTTTACCCCCACAATAACCCCTTAAAATTCCGGTCTTTCCCTCGCATCCGAGGAGAGAAAATGGGATTTTGAATTATTTCAAATTCATGTGATATGAGTATTAAAAATCCCTGAACTTACACGTGTGAGAGTGTTACTTTACACGCTTCATGATGGCCATTGACGTTTCAAGATTCGGGAAGATGCATTAACTGCTATAGGCGGCATTGTGTCCCTCGAATATGATGATGGGGCTCTAACCCAACGGCTGACATTCCTCCTCAAGGTTTAGACGGGATATCTTCTACTCACTTTTTGCCCTCTATATAAGGCTTCGAGAGAAATCCCTTCTCACTTTCTTTACGAACTCTCAAACTTTCCAAAGATCTCTGGCGTTTCAACACACAAAGCCCGTTAAAACTGTTAAAACTTCCATAGTCGTCTTCTCAGAAATTATTGCAAGCCTCTCTAAAAACTTCAAGGGTCGTGGTATACCTTAGTTCGTGTAAGTTCTAATTTCCTTGAACCTTTTCTTTTCCTCGGCTAGTCTTTTCGGCCCCCAAATTCTTATTTTCCAGTGGTCTTTGTTGATATTTTCCTTTTTAGTTTGTCCAAAATGGGTAGATTTAAGCATTTGGTAGATACCCCCGCCAAAATAGAGATTTTTAAGGAAAAGTACCACATACCATAGGAAGTGGCCTTACAATATTGCTCCACAGAAAAAATAGCGTCCAACCGAAGGGTGGGGCAAGTCATAATTTCGATGATAGTCTTCATAGAGGGGGGAATGACTATCCCGATGGGTAGGATTACTAGGGATTACCTTTGTAACCATAGGATATGCCCTCACCAGTGCGCACCTAACCTCTTTAGGATCTTAGGGTGCATTGATGCTCTAGACGAGCATCTGGGCTTAAGGTTATCTTGGCACGACGTGGTCCACCTATACGAGTTCCACAAACAAAAAGGGGTGGGGTTTTATCTCAAATCCCGATCTGATATTGTCAGACTCATTTCTTGTCTACCCAAATCCAATAAGGGAATGAAAGACGACTATTTGATCGCTTCAGGGGCGTGGCATGATGGTCTTCACTGCCCAACCCGGGTGGGAGAGCCAAATGGGACATCGTAGATCTAGGTCTCCTAGCAATAGACTTAGAATTTCTTTAGTCTCGGCCTCCTTTTGTTGTTGTTGTTGTTGTTTTTTTTTTTTTTTTTTTTTTTTTTTTTTTTTTTTTTTTTAAATTTTGATGGTGGGTTTCAAGTTTCTGACTGTGCTTCATTTTTCCTAGTGTTAACAGATAAAAGGCAAGTGCAACCTTGGCTTAGCTTAACCAACGTCGTCGCTCTCAACTACTTGCTAAGATCCGAGATCTTCGTAAGCGGAGATGAATAGCTTCAGGCCGTTCATCTGATCCTGGACTTTCAGCCAATTTCGAAGGTTTTCCAAGAGGTTGGTAACGCCATAAGAGCAGGTGACTATCATTTGGCTCGGATAGACGTGTCTCGGCCTGACTTTTTATCTCCAAACGATCTTCCACCAGCGGCGCACCCATACCCTCAAGGGGATCCCCTAGTCGTCCCACCCATTCAACAAATTCCTCTCGAAGCTGCAGCAATCGGAGAAGGGGCGGCCTCCTCACACTCTTTACTTAACAAAGAGATTGACAACTTTTGTTTTGGAGAGGAAGAGTCCGAAAGAGTACAACTAGTTTAAACCTCGGACGCTGAGGAAAAACTTGATAGGCATTCAACTGCTTGCCCCCCAGCTATTGTCATTGCCCTTCCAGACGATTCTTCAAAAGAAGAACAAGAAGAGATGGCATTGAATGCAGGGAGCAAAAGTTTGAAGGCCTTTCTAAAGGGAAGAAACCAGGCACCCGTATCTCAAGAAACCGATAAGGCTCAGTTCTCGGCTAACCTTCCTCCTCCTCCTCCTCCCCAGCTTCCTGCCAATCTCGGCCTAAAGCCAAACCTTGACTTGAGAAAGAAAAGGCCAGTTGAGATTTTGGAAGAGGGTGAGCTGATCCCTGCTAAAGGGAACAAACAACAAAAGGTCTAAGACTAGCGAGGCCGAAGATCCTCATCCGTAGATAGCCAAAAAGAGCAGAATAGGGCTGATGTGCGCATGGCCCAGCGAAATTGGTCTCCTCGGCTGCAGGTGGATAGGGCATCCATTCCCTAGAACGCTTCAATTAAGGAGTTCCAGAGGGATCATGGTGCACGTGTGGCCGAGGCCTTGGAGTAGACAATCCTTCTGCCCAAGGATATGGAAGATGTAAGGAAGCTGCAGCAGCAAAAGCTCTTCCTGTCCTTAAAGAGGGATCTCGCAATGGTAAGTTCCTATCCCAACTTTATTCATTTAAGTCATACGAATTCCTCTTTTAGTCTTTTCATGTTCATACGGACTGTTACATTATATTCATGCAGGTCACCCAGGAGGTCTTTGTGGCTGAGGAGTGGGTCAATAAAGCCCGCAACGATGTAAAGGCCGAGGTTCAACTTTGTCTGGAAATTGAGAGAGCCCTGGGAGCTGTAAAGGAGGAGAACCAGGAACTGGCCAATAAACTCACCGCCGAGGAGAGGGAGAGGAGGTCTATTAAAGCTGGGTTAAAAAGTGCTGAGACCCAAGCTAAAGACCAGTGTAAGAAGCTTTATCAAACAAAGCTAGAGCTGGCTACTACAAAGCAACTTGTGCTGGAGCTGCAGGCTAAAGTGCAAAAAACTAAAGATGCAACTTAACTGGTTAATAAAGCCATTGATACTGAGAAGAAGGCGTCTTACCTACTTAGGGTGGAGGAGACCCAAGTTAGGCTTGCCGAGGAGCTCTCTGAAGTTTGCAGGGAGTACTGTGACATGTCATGGGATAGGGCCCTTAATGTTGCAAGTGTCCCTGTAGACTCAGTGTGGAGGGAGAAAAAGAGCATATACTATCATCCGGGCATCCGTGCAACTCCAGTTGTCCTTCCTCCATCCTCTGCCATGGCCCCTAGGACTTCCACCCAACCTTTGGCTCCCCAGACTGCTCTCCCTCTTCCCGAGGTCCCAAAAGGAGTCAGCGAGTCTGGTGAAGGAAAAGGCAAGGACAAGGAGAAAGAGCCCTCGGGAACAGCTAAGGACGTCGAGCAATTCAAGGATGCTGAGGCCAAAGCCAAAGAAGCCGAGGCCAAGCTCAAAGAGTTTAACACTAAGGCCAAGGATGCTGAGACTTCTCTCCCTAGCCTGGAGGAGGATTCCCCTGCTCCCAAGGCAAAGGCTTGAAATATGTAACTGCCTTGTAGTGTTTGATAATAGTGTTAGTGAATTTTTTTTTTTTTTTTTTTTTTTTGCTTTATGACGTTTAGTCACTCGGATACAATGTAATTTTTCTTTTCAATTAATGAATGGATTTTTCCCTTTATGTCTCTTGTTCTTACTCCGTTTGTCCTTACTGTTAATATGATTATTATAAGAATTGACAGAAACATTTTGCAAACGTCAACAATTTGACTAAGTGTCAGTGATGAAAGCTTCTTACTCCACATTAACATCACAAATTGCTATTTTTGCAATGGTAGCTAAATCTAACAGTTATTTAGTAACCAATTTATGCCCGGCTAAGTATTTAAGGCATCCTGCTTACTCCGAACGTATTAACTTAAAGAGTCGGCAACTATTGTAGTGCTATTTGGATGCTGAACGAAAAATAAATGAGTGTCATGAAGGTTAACTTCCCCCAAAGCATCTGGTCCGAGGACTACAGGTATGAATAAGGATCTGTTTGACACTTATAGAAAATGACAATGAATGCTAATTTCACCCAAGCATCTGGTCCGAGAACTACAGGCATGACTAAGGATCTGTTTAACACTTATAGAAAATGATAATGAATGCTAATTTCACACAAGCATTTGGTCCGAGGACTAAAGGCATGACTAAGGATCTGTTTAACACTTATAGAAAATGACAAAGTATGTTAATTTCACCAAAGTATCTAATCCGAGGACTACAGGCATGACTAAGGATTTGTTTAACACTTATAGAAAATGACAATGTATGTTAATTTCACCAAAGCATCTGGTCTGAGAACTACATGCATGACTAAGGATCTGTTTAACACTTATAGAAAATGACAATGTATGTTAATTTCACCCAAGCATCTGGTCCGAGGACTACAGGCATGACTAAGGATCTGTTTAACACTTATAGAAAATGACAATGTATGTTAATTTCACCAAAACATCTAGTCCGAGGACTACAGGCATGACTAAGGATCTGTTTAACACTTATAGAAAATGACAATGTATGTTAATTTCACCAAAACATTTGGTCCGAGGACTACAGGCATGACTAAGGACCTGTTTAACACTTATAGAAAATAACAATGATAGGAAAAAGGCTTCTGAGTAATTAAAGAACATATTAGTAGAAGGAAATTTGCATTAATAATAATACATTTTCAGGTTATTTACATTCCAAGGATGCGGTATTACACGTTCATCTAAATCTTCTAGAAAATACGCTCTTATACCAGCAACTGAGGTGATACGATATGGTCTTTCCCAATTAGGTCCCAGCTTTCCCCATGCTAGGTTTTTTGCGGTACCTAGAACCCTCCTTAGCACCAGGTCATCAATTGCTAGTGGTCTCAGCCTCATGTTAGCATCGTAACCCTGCTTGAGTTTGTGTTGGTAGTAAGCTAAGTGCACCATTGCCTCTTCCTTCTTTCCTCGATCAAGTCCAGGCTCTTCTCTAGTAATTCGTTGTTATTGCTCAGATTGAATGAACTTGTCCGCAACGTTGGGAAACCAGTTTCTAAAGGAATGACAGCCTCTGCTCCATATGTCATTAAAAAGGGAGTTTCTCCCATGGACCTCCGAGGTGTGGTCCGATATGTCCAAAGGACATGTGGCAGTTCCTCCACCCATCTCCCTTTGGCATCATCTAATATCTTCTTGAGCCCATTCACTATGGTTTTGTTTACAGCCTCTGCTTACCCATTTCCTTGAGGATAAGCTGAGGTAGAGTACCGGTTTGTGATCCCCAGGTCACAACAATATTTCCTAAAAGATTTGCTGTCAAATTGAAGACCATTGTCGGAGATGAGAGTATGAGGAACTCCGAACCGAGTGACAATGTTTTTCTAGATAAACTTCTTGGCGTCCATGTCTCTAATGTTCGCCAATGGCTTGGCTTCCACCCATTTGATGAAATAGTCCATGCGACCAGCAAATATCTTTTGTTCCCTACTGCCTTAAGAAAAGGACCAACGATGTCCAAACCCCACTATGCAAACGGCCAAGGACTAGACAGGAGATTAAGAGTTCCTCCGGGTTGATGTATGTTCGGAGCGAACCTCTAGCATTGATCACATTTTTTCACATACTTCAGTGCTTCTTTTTGCATGCTTAGCCACAAATAGCCCTGAGTGATGGCTCTATGAGATAAGGATCTGCCTCCGGTGTGGCTTCCACAGATCCTTTCATGTAATTCTTTGAGGAGCAGCTCTGATGCCTCAGGATGGATGCAAAGTAAGTAAGGCCCAGAGAAGGATCGCTTATATAATTTTTGGTCCTTAGACAACCAGAAACGAGGAGCTTTTCTGCGTATCTTGTCAATTTTGGACTTGTCTTCTGGTAGGGTATCCTTTTTTAAGAAGAGTATTATGGGATCCATCCAGTTAGGGCTTACCTTAACTTGATGCACTTGGACCACCTCCTTTTTCTTTTCTCTAGGCCTGTACAAGTCTTCTACAAGGATGACCCAAGGTAAGCCTTGAGCCGAGGAGGTCGCGAGGGTGGCTAAAGAATCGGCGCGCGTGTTCCCACTTCTAGAGACGTGTAGCAAACTAAATGATTTAAACCTTGATTGTAGATGCCTAGCTTGACACAGGTATTCTTGCATTCTCTCATCCTTTGCTTCTAGCTCACCATTCACCTGCCCGACGACTAATCTTGAATCAGAGAACATCGTTATTACCTTTCCTCCCATCTTATAAACCATGTACATTCCCTCTAGTAAGGTTTCGTACTCGGCCTCGTTATTAGTGGCTGAAAAGTCCAATCTTAGTGCCTTTTCGATGATGAGCTTCTCCGGTGAAATCAAAACTAACCCCACCCCAGAACCCCTTTGGTTTGCTGCTCCGTCAATATACACTTCCCAACCCAAAGATACTCGGATAGAGATGGTGCCAACCAATTTTTCATCCATGTGATGTGTCCCTGTTATTTTTTCTAATGAGGGTTCAGCGAATTTAGCTACCAGATCCGCGAGAATCTGGCCTTTGATAGAAGTGCGAGGCATGTATTTGACATCAAAAGCCTCTAGGATGGTTCTCCATTTAGCAATCCTTCCTGTGTAATCTGCGCTTCTCAGTACGAATCTGAGCGGGAGCTGAGTAAGGACAATAACTGTGTGTGCTTGGAAATAATGGGGAAGCTTTCGTGTGGCATACACCACTGCTAAGATGGCATTTTCCAGTGGTAGATAATGAATGTTTGCTTCTTGTAAGGATTTACTTACATAGTACACCGGCTGTTGTATGCCATTATCAACTCTGATAAATACGAGACTAACTACATGAGGGGCTACAACAATATAAGCGAACAGGACCTCATCCACCTCTGGGCTGGACATAATAGGCGGCCAAGATAAATATTCTTTGAGTTGCTGAAAAGCTAAGGCGCACACTTCAGTCCATTCAAATCCTTTCCATTTATTCATTAGGAGGAAGAAAGGTCTGCACCTATCAGCTGACCGAGGGATAAATCTATTGAGAGTAATGGTCATTCTTGTTAGTTTCTAGACCTCTTTGGGGTTTTGAGGGGGCTGCAAGCTATTAATTTCCTTGATTTGGTCAGAGTTAACCTCAATACCACAGTGAGTCACCATGTACCTTAGAAACTTGCCTGATCTAACACTGAATGAGCATTTAGATGCATTAAGGTGCAGCTTGTGCTTTCTCAGGATTTCAAAGATATTCCCGAGATCTCCTACGTGCTCGGACTCCACTTTGCTCTTCACCACCATGTCATCTATATAGACTTCAATACTTCTTCCCAGCTGAGGTTCAAACATTTTGATCATCATTCTTTGGTAGGTAGAGCCTGCATTTTTTAGATCGAAAGGCATTACTTTGTAGTGGTAATTCCCGATAGGGGTGACGAAAGCCGTTTTTTCTTGATCATTCAGAGCTAGTGGTATCTGATGATAGCCTTGGAAGGAATCCAAGAAGCTCATCCGAGGGTGGCCCACGGTGGCATCTAGCAGTTGATCTATCTGAGGCATGGGAAAAGGATTCTTTGGACACGCTTTGTTCAACTCATTGAAGTCCACACATATTCGCTACTTTTCGTTCTTCTTCTTTACTACCACGGTATTGGACAGCCATTCAGGATAGAAAATCTCCTTGATAGCCCCTGCACGCTTGAGCTTCATTACCTCATCTCGGATTGCATTTACGTGCTCTTTGGATGGATGTCGCAGTGGTTGTTTTTTAGGAGTAGCAAATGGGTTGACATTTAGATGATGACAAATGAAGTTCGGATCCACTCCTGAAGCTTCATACGCACTCCATGAAAAGACATCTACGTTCCTTTTTTTTAGGAACTGTACTAGCTCTTCCCTCTCTTCAGTGGGCAACTAAGACCCAATTTGAAAGAATTTCTCAGGGTCATCGTTAATAGACACTTTTATTAGATCCTCGCATTTTGCTTCCTCAGCCGACCCATCAACAGGTGACGTCGAAGTCCTTAATTGCTATGAGCTTCTTGCAGTATAGGCCAAAGACCCATCCTCGGATTGATTCCGGATAGCAGCTACCAGGCACTGCCCAGCCGTAGACTGATTTCCAACAATCTCTTCAATCTTATCCCCAGACAAAAATTTTACCTTCTGGTGCAGAGTAGAAGAAACAACCCCTACGGTGTGCAACCAAGGTCTGCCCATTATGGCAGTATATGAGGAAAAAGCATCCACCACTATGAAGTCCACCTCCGCTACTTCTGAGCCCGTTTGCACGGGTAATCTGATTTAACCCCTCAGGATAACAACTTTGCCATCGAAGCTCACCAACGGGGAAGTATAGGCTTCTAGATCCTCGGGTCTCAAATTCAGCCCTTTGTACAAATCGGGGTACATGATCTCGGCGCCACTGCCCTGTTCCACCATTACCCTCCTCACATCGTAGCCTCCAATTTTCAGGGTGACCACTAGAACATCATCGTGGGACTGCATGGTTCCAACTTTATCAAGATCCGAGAATCCCAGGACTAGCTAAAATTCCTTTCTGGCCCTCTTGGGTTTTGAATCAAAGCCCTAGCAAGTAATCGGGCAACTGACATGACTCTAGAAGGGTGAGAACCAGTTCTTCCTGGAGCAACGAAGATGACGTTGATTGTCCCCAGAGGAGGCCTGTTGCAGTTGTCTCTCCTGGGTTCTGAAGTAGATTGATTGCTCTGGCTACTGGAATGGTGCAAGAGATTCTTCAGTTTTCCCTCTCAGACAAGCTGGTCTGAATGGTCCCAAAGATTTCTGCAGTCTTCCGTGGTATGCCCGTACTCCTGGTGATAATGGCAGTGAACGTTCTGATTGCGCCTTTCAGGATTTCCTGCCATTTTGTTCAGCCATTTGAAGTATGGTTCATGTTTGATCTTCTCCAGAAATTGCTGCACTGGTTCTCGGAAGACTGCGTTAACTGCCTAATTAATGGTAGAACCTAACTGTCCTGAAAAATCTCTCCGTGGCCGATTATTGTATCTATCCGACCTAAGATCCCTCCGCTCTTGAGGGATAACCTTCTCTTTTCCCCTTCCTTGTTGTTGGTCTTTTTTAACCCTCTTATACTTGTCAATCCGATCCATGAGCTGTCGCACAGTTGTAACAGGCTTGCCAGTCAAGGATTTTCTTAAACCGTGCTCGGTTGGGAGGCCGAGTGTGAAGGTGCTAATGGCCACATCGTCAAAATCGCCTTCAATTTCGTTGAACATTTCCCAACATCGATCCGAGTATGCTTTCAGGGTCTCTTCCTCTCCCATAGACATGGATAACAACGAAGCTAAGGGTCGTGGGACTCTTCTACAAGTAACAAAACGGGAGCCGAACGCCTACATGAGCTCTTTGAAAGAATCAATGGAATCAGCTTTCAGGCCATCAAACCACCTCATCGCCACAGGCCCTAAACTGGACGAGAAAACCTTACACATCAAGGGCTCATTCTTAAAGTGTATTGCCATCTTCTTACTGAAGTGGCTGACATGCTCCACAAGATCGATTTTACCGTTGTACATACTGAAGGTGGCTTGTGGAAACCGCTGAGGAAGTTTCCCTCTCTCGATCCAACGTGTGAAAGGTGACCTGGACACCTGATTTAAGGCCTTATTCATAGCATCATTACCCATGCCTTTATGGGGTGGGCTTCCACGACGTCGCCCATGGTGGTGCTCCTTTTCATAGGAGAAAGGTTCGCTGGACGGTGTCTGTGACCTTTGTCTGTAACTCAAATCTCTTTCATCTTCAGAAGAGACGTCATAGTTAGGTGAAGCTTTTTTCCTTCTAGCGTGGCGTAATTCCCTCCTCAGTTGGTCGATTTCCTGCTACATGTCTTTGTGACTCTTTGCATGGGAAATATGACCTCCGTCCTGAGGTTGGCTCCAGTAAGTGTGGGTGGTGTGTACATTCCCTTCATGGTCACCCTGCTGTTCAAGGATAACAAAAGGGTCACCATGTTGAGATCCCATTGATTCTGCTTGGTGTGAACTTGGTTCTGCCATAGCTGACCGTTATTTTCACTCAAACACCAGTTCTTCCCACAGACGGCGCCAATTGTAAGGTCAAGATTTACAGCCTAAGCCCAAAAGGTATGGGAAGTCGGCCAAATTAGCCCAAACAATAAATTTTTAGAGAGCGGGTGAAAGAACTAGACTTTTTATGAGTTTTACAACGGCTAGCATCAGATTGAAAGAAGAATAAACAAGAAAGACATGCAGAATTAACCAAAATCGAGGTCTGAGGAGGTTCGTTATGATATTAATCAGTAGAGCTGAATGTTTATACAATATGAGTGCTACAATTCTCTTTTTCTCTCTTTCTTTCGATCCCTTTCTCATGGGAGATCTTTCACATTATATAACTCCTTCCTAACCATCCTGATCTTACACTTGTCGATCATCTGAATCTTCACTTGAGTATATGTCCCATCAGACACCTTCTTTGATCTTCTGTTAGTTGTGGTTGCCAATGCAACACTGTTCAAGGGTCTTCTCCACATAAATGCAGCCAAGAGAGTAGATGCAGGACATTAAATGCGGTGGTAGCAATTTTTCCTTGAGATATTCATGGACTCCTATCTCTTCCATGGGTGCGCAAGGGTCATCCTTATCGTGGGAGTCTCTTGGAAGGTCACACAGACTGATGAAGTGCAGAGCCAACCAGCATTTGATACTATCCAAGAACGAACCTCTCCTCAGATCACCGTCCTTCACTCCATCCTTTATAATTCGAGAATTTGGGCTTCCTTAAATCATTCACCCCTCCTCGGAAGCGCATATCCCTAGATAAAGCTCAAGGCCCAAGATATAATTCTGGGCTTTTACCCCCACAGTAACTATTCAATCCATATTTGAATTAGTTATACAATTAACAAATCAATTTTTGACTATAAATGTAAGAGACGTTTTAACTTTCAGTCTTTAGACTCTAAGAAATTTTTAGTATCTCTCCTATAACACTTGAGCACTTGGTGAGGAAAACAATGATCACCCTCCCTAATAGATGATTCACAATTCTAATATTGGGTATTAATTTTTCAATCAATTTGAAGCCATATGCACAAAATAGAATGAAGTGTTTTTTAAACTTCATTTGAAAGCATTTTGAGAAATGTTAGGTGATAAAATATTTTCAAGTTGCATTCAAAAGACTAGTTATATATATGGTGTTTTGTCCTTTCTTATAGCAACAATTCGTGCTTATTAGTTCTTATAATTATTTCGTGCTTCTGCCATTAGATTATGATTTTCTATATTTTTCTCTACCACAATTATTAAAATTTTCCAACTATTTGCAGCATTATTTCAATTTTATAAACAAATGCATCGTCTTGACTTCGTTGCAAATATCAATTGTAAACTAGTTTTCCTTAATATCATATGTACTATTTCCCTTTGCTTTATTTTTTCTTCATCAAATACTTATTTATTACTTCTCCCATTGAGTTATGATTTTTTATATTTTTTTCTCCACCACAATTATTGGATTTTGCAAACTAAAAGTAATTGACCTTTCACACTAATATACCATAAATAATTTTATTAGTATTTAGTGGGTAGAGAAGGTAAATAAGTAGTAGAGTTTTAAATTATTAATATAAAGTAGAAAATAAAACAACTTTAGAATTATCTTTCAAATCTAATTAAATTGGTTCTTTTCTCGTGAATTTTTTTATATAAACAATAAAATTTATGTTAATGTCGACCTTTCTTTTTTGAGAAAATTACAATTTACCATTCTAAACTATACCACTGAATACACTTTGCACGTTAAACTTTTCAAATGCACATTTTGCACTCTAAACTATGATATCTGTTACACTTTACTCCCCGACAACAAGTTTGCTGTTAATTTAGATGGAAAAGTATGGCACTACATGAAAAGAACTAAATGTCCCTCTTTTTAATCTCTTAAAAAAAAACAAGAAATTACAGTTTACTACCTTAAACTATACTCATGATTATACTTTGTACCTTAAACTTTGAATTCCCGTCAAAGTTAATATCAAACTTAACGTCAGAGTGCAAAGTGTAACAAATGTCATAGTTTAGAATGTGAAATGTACATTTGAAAAGTTTAGAGTGCAAAGTGTAATATAGAGTATTGTTTAGTGTGGTAAAGTGTAATTTTCATTTCTTTTAAACCGGAAGCAAAAGACCACCCACTTGACCATCACCATGAGAGTATTGGGTCATGTTTGGATTTTTTGGGTCTCACTTGTATATGATGAGAGTGAGAGATCTAAAGAAGAGAATTTATTAGTGTTTATCTTCTTTAATTATTAGTGTCACTTGACCAGCACCGCTCCTACATTGTTACTCTAATTTTTCTTATGAATTCTTCTAAATTCATTAATTGACTTAAGTCTTAAAGTGCCTTTGATCAACCCTACTAGTCAATCTCCAAGCCTGGCCCAAGGTCTCCACGGCTCCAAAGTTCCCACCCGTTCAATTAAATATTCCACCTCCATTATATATAGGCCCAAATGAGTGAAGTCAGGACCAGGATAATTCAAATTTTACTAAATAGCATTTACAAATATTAATGGGCATAACTTAAATGCAGTACTTAAGTTTTATTTCTTATTTTCGTTCTTAAGATCCAGTCATGTGACTTTTTTCTCATTGAATGGAAGTATATTTTTAGTTAGACAAAAATGCAAAACTGACCCTCTACTTTCACATTTTTTTCATTTCAGTCTTCTAACTTTCAGTTTTGTCAATTCAGTCCTCTAACTTTTAATTTTTGTCAATTCAATGCTTTGTTACTGCTTTTGTTACTGTTGCCGTTAAACCCACTAAACGACGCCGTTTTGCATGTGGTTTTTTTTTTTTTTTTTTTTTTTTTTTAAATTCGGAATTAAAAGAAAAATATGGAAAAAATGAAAAATGAAAAAAGAAAACATGAAGGGAAATGACGACCATTCCTCTTCCCAAATTCATTTCATAGTCTCTTTGAAGCTCTCTTTTAGTTAAGTACAACCATATAGCTGAATCTTAAGAGAGGAATCTAAGGAACAACACCTAAGTACTGTGTCTAAGTTTTGTCCATTACAAATTAATGTGTCCCAAATTAAAAAAAAAAAAAAAAAGTAATTTATTGACCTTTTTTTTTTTGAAATCCAATAATTATATTCATTGTCACATCAATTTATAAAGATTATGTAGTAAAAATTGTAGCATTTTAACAATTTTCCTAAATTTCACTACATATGGCTTACAAATTAATGTGTCACTAAAAACAAAAAGATAATTCAAACATTCATTATTTAGATTGTTGAAGTTCACCAATTACATTCATTGTATGATATAAGTGTTGAGGTACAAATTTTCGGGCCTTGATTTTATTAGCCCACTCACAAAAATACCCACATGAGCCCACACATTATCCTATACCCATATAAATATTCTCATATATATGTTATCCAAATATTCTCTATGCTATAGGGCCTTCACAAATACTCCATACACAAGCCCATAAATTGCTTTGGGCCTTCTCACAAATGTTACCTATTACACAACTTGCATTTTCCACAAATAATACTCACCATGTTGCGACCAAAACTGGGCCACAAAACTACACTACCTACACAAAAGCCTAACAAATACCATTTATAAAGCCTGGTACGATCCGGCATCTCAAAAGCCCGGTACGATCTGGTATATCTAAAGTCCGGTATGATCTGACATCTCTAAAGCCCGGTATGATCCGGCACCTCTAAAGCTCGGTACGATCCGGCATCCCTAAAGTCCAATACAATCTGGCATCTTTAAAGCTCGGTACGATCCAATGTCTCTAAAAGCCCGTTGCTACACGGCAATATCTTTCACAAAATCTTAAAGTCATTTTTTACAAAGCCCAAATACTAATTTGGCATTTATTCTCCAAAGCCCAAAGTGCTATTTTGGCAAAAACAATTACTTTATGCTCAAAGCCCAAATATTCATTTGGCACTATTTTACAAAGCCCAAGTATTTATTTGGCACTATTTTTACAAAGCCCAAATATTGATTTGGCACTATTTCTAAAAGCCCAATATTATTTTCGCACAATCAAGTATTATTTCAACACTTGCTTTGCATTTACTAAATCCTTCACTCATGAGAAATATAAATTACTCATCTCTCAAAAAATATTGCTTTTACAAAATTTATGGAAACTATGTCTTTTTTCCATAATCAATTAACTACAAAGCCTATGAATATCACCCATGGCAAAACTACTCATTTTGTAGGGTTAACCAAGCCTAAGTAAGCTTATCTACAAAGCCTAGTAGGGTCAGTCCAGCCCACATACAGAATCCAGCAGTTGAAGGCCTACGTAAAGTGACCAGCAAAAATCTCAACATAAACAGCTGGAGCCTTTCTTATCAAGTCCTAACTTGTCTAAATCAAATTAGAAGAGGACATGTGTCCTTCAAGGGCTGAATCCTTTCTTTACAAGTTGAAATCCCATCATTCCTCATGTGACATAAAGCTGAGATGGATGTGACAGAAAGCTGAAAAGTTTCAGCCAGCTGTTACTTCTTTCTTCTCCAACTCATTTCAGTCAAGAACCCAAAGTTGCCATGACAAGGCCTTCAAAGCTCCTGAAAAAAGATGAAACTAGCTCATTTTCATGCTAAAAATGTGTATTCTCTAGTTCATGAACCAAGCACATGAACCCCAAATGGGGAAACTTAGGGAAATGTGATTTGGAGGGCATCAAGGGGATCCCAGTAGAGTTTTCAGCAAGGGCTCCAAGGTTGACACTTAGCTTAGGGTCCTCCAATCTGCCCTAGGGAACTCTGATTCTAGTTGCAGCATAACCAAGATCATTAGCCTCAAGCATGCTCTAATCCAATCAGCCACGGCTAATTAGCATTTAATGCTAAACCAGAAACCTAACTGTTACTGCCCTGAACAGCAACAACCTTCTAAAGTTGAGCTTACTACTCTTAGCTAAAAATCCTAAGAACGATTTTCCAAGGATTTTCTGAAGATTGGTAAAGATTTAGCAAAGATTATTTTTGCTAATCACCCCCTAAAAACTTAGATATAAATGGAACTCTCCATTAATGCTTCAACCAACTCAAGCCAACTCACTAAGCTAGACACCAAGATTTTTCCTCAACCTCTTTGCAAAAGGTCTTCTCTAAGCTCTAAAAAGTCACTGAGTTCTCAGTCTCAAGCTTAGAAACTAAGTTCCCCAGTTCTTAGTTCTCAAACACTCATTATACTTCTACTCAAAAACGTTCAGCTCTCCCCAGCAGAAAGCTCCAGCAGACTAACTATACTCTCTCACTCATTACTCATACTACTTACAAATGACTATCTCTACTCACTACACATATTATATTCATGAGCATGCCATGGCACCATAATGATCTTGCTGTGCTAGCTGGGATCTCTCTCTCTCCCTTCATCTCACACTAAGTTTCTCCATTATTTGTTATTATGGAACCCATGATATTTACTTATTCATTTACTATTAATGGTTAAGATGTAACCGTGACTATAGAATTTTTCCCTCATATTGTTGTGTTAGAAGACTCTTCTCCCGAACTAGCAGATGCTGAGTCTAAAAATATGGACACTTCTCTTAATCTGTGAAATACCTAACAGCTGAAATTTTATTCTGTTTTGGTTTCTACATAAACATTTTACTGCTAGGTCATCTTCTGCAAAAACATTTCACTGTTGGGCTATTTTCTACAGAAACGTTCTACCGCTGGGTTATGTCATATAGAATGCTTTTTAACCGTGCTGACATGTTCGCTGTAGGGATTGTTTGTGGGCCATTCTTGTCAATTCCAATCTAAGCCCAAGGCATAAAATATAGTGGATTTCTTGGATTTTCACCGATAGCCTTTGGGCCGTGCATCAAACCCATTGTTGAGTTTCGGTTTAGACCCCCAACCCATTGTAAATCTTATTTGTCGGAAGGAAAACTTTTTCGCCCCTGACAATAAGTTTGTAAACATTTTGTAGTAAAAACTTTAGCATTTTCTTTTTCTCATCTCTAGCAAGGCCTCCAAATACTAGACCAATAGAAACCTAACCTAATTGAAACCCTAAACAATCTAGGAAAAAAATATTGTAAACATATTAAACCATCAATGAGAATTAATTTCTCCGAATAGCTTGAGACTTTAATTTTTATAAACCAATATCCTACAAGACCTACAATATTGATTGTCAAAAGGATGTGGTAAAAAGTACAAGAACAAAAGTTAATAACTCTGTCTCTGTTGATATATAATTGTTTTGAATGTGATTACTAGTGTTAATTATCATAATTTTAGAGCACATGATGGAGCTCTCTAATCTATAAGACCAACCGTTCGCTTCCTTTTTTTTTTTTTTACCACAATGTTGAGTGCATTCATCATCATCTGATGTTTTTGACTACGCATTGTAACCTTTAGCAGAATGCTTTGTTGCAAATAAACCATAGGATAAAAGCTACTCCATATTACACACGTGTTGTTACTCACATAAAAAAGCAACTGAAATCATGACTTCAAGTCATAGTTTTATCAATTATTTTTTTATTTGTGTGTAAATATATGGAAGAGATCATAAGATAGGCATTTTGAAAATATAAAATGCAAAAAATATATATATATATATATTTTTTTATAGATAATTACAATATGTTACTAACCCTACAACTTGAAACCTTTTTCTTTGGACCGCCAAACACTTTGTGCATGGGAAGATGGTAATTAAGCTACAAAGCTCTTGGAATAAAATAAAATAAAAAAAATAAAAAGGAAACAATATCTAATTACAAGTAATACAATCATATTAATAATTTTATTGGAAAACGAAAAGGATTTTTCTCCAATTTCACATGTTGCTTCACTTTCATTAACATTAATAACATATAATGTAAGTAGCAATTAACCCCTATACTTGGTCAGTTTAGCCTTGGGTACTCTACAGTTTTTTGTACTTATTTGCATAATACGTATCAAAAGACACAGTTTTTGGGAAATTTTATGTCATTTGTGTGACAAATAGCTACAAGTAAACTTATTTCCAAAAATAAAAATAAAAGTTAGAATACTGGCACAAAAAAAAAAAAAAAAAAAAAAAAAAAAAAAAAAAACTAAGACAAAAAGCAAAAAGATTTTTGCCTTTACCCAAACGGACACAAGTGGATTGGATGAGGAAATGCAATAATAACAAAAAGGAAAAAGTCTATTGCACGGTGTGTTTTACACACTACAATAATACACTGAAAATGTGACCTTATGTCACATTTTCAACTTTAAAGATTTAATACAGTTTAACTTTAAAGATTTAATACAGTTATATTTTAATGGAGTATAATATATATTTTTTAGATTAGTCAGTGTAGATGTGTCAATTGAAAATGTGATTTTAGTTTTTGTAAGTTTTCAATAGCCAAACATAATTTATTTTGCAATCATGGAAAATGGTATTGACGTGAACATGTTAGTAGAAGCTTTACCCAAGGATTGATGAATTTTTTCTAATTGTCCTCACGATCTTCCCCAAGAACTCGAGCAATGACACATGAATAGCATTTCCTAGAACAGAATACCAACGAGGGTGCTTGCTATAATGCTATGAGAGGAAGAACACACAATTATCTGTTGTCTAGAATCTTCAAACTCACATGGATTTCAATTTATCATTAGATTTTTACAAATTAGTATATGTTAAACATGGTGACTGCTGATTGCAAATTAGTAAAATTTTGTAGTTTGTAACTTAACATTTGATTTTAAAATAACTTTTTTTAATTAAATTTACTAATCTTTATTTTATTTACATTTCTTCATTATTATTATTATTTTTGAACACACCTTCAACTACTATATATAAAACTTTAATAAGGAAAACGAAAAAGGCATGGGATAATTAATGATGAATATTATCAGATTAGAATATGCTTTATTAGATGTGATCAGTTTTTTTTTTTTTGCCAAAAACCTAGCCTTTGGGGGGGGGGGGGGGGGGGCAGAGAGAGAGAGAAACATGCAATGGAGGAGTAAGAGAGAGATGTATACATTTTTTTGGATTTAGATCCTCTAGATTTGTTAGAGTACTTAACCAATAGATTTCTTTAAATCCTGTCGGGGGCGAAGAAGTTTTCCTTCCGACAAATAAGATTTATATTGGATTGGGGGTCTAAACCGAAACTCAACGATGGGCTTGATGCACGGCCCAAAGGCTATCGGTGAAAATCCAAGAAATCCACTATATTTTATGCCTTGGGCCTAGATTGGAACTGACAAGAGTAGCCCATAAACAATTCCTTCAACAGATACATTAGCAAGATTAAAAAGCATACTGTAAGATATGACCTAGCAACAAAACGTTTCTGCAGAAAATAGCCTAGAGGGCAAAGTGTTTCTGCAGAAAATATCCCAGTGGTAGAGCGTTTCTGCAGAAAACGGCCTAGCAGTAAAATAATACAAACAGAATAAATTTCTAATTGTTAGCTACTTCATAAATTAAGAGAAATGTCCATATTTTCAGACTCAGCATCTGTTAGCTCTGGAGAAAAGTCTTCTAACATAACAATATGAGGGAAAAATTCTATAGTGACGGTTACATCATTACCATTAATAATAAATGAATAAGTAAATATCATGGGTTCCATAATAACAAATAATGGAGACACTTAGTGTGAGATGAAGGGAGAGAGAGAGATCCCAGCTAGCGCAGCAAGATCATTATGGTGCCATGGTATGCTCATGAATATAGTATATGTAGTGAGTAGAGATAATCATTTGTAAGTAGCATGAGTAATGAGTGAAAGAGTATAATGAGTAGTATGAGTAATGAGTGAGAAAGTATAGTGAGTCTGTTGGAGCTTTCTGCTGGGGAGAGCTGAACGTTTTTTAGTAGAAGTATAATAAGTATTTGAGAACTAAGAACTGGGGAACTCGGTTTCTTAGCTTGAGACTGAGAACTTAGTGACTTTTCAGAGCTTAGAGAAGACTTTTTGCAGAGATGTTGAGGAAAAATCTTGGTGTATAGCTTAGTGAGTTGGCTTGAGTTGGTTGAAGCATTAATGGAGAGTTCCATTTATATCTGAGTTGTTAGGGGGTGATTAGCAAAAATAATCTTTGCTAAATCTTTCCCAATCTTCAGAAAATTCTTAGAAAATCGTTCTTAGGATTTTTAGCTAAGAGTAGTAAGCTCAACTTTAGAAGGTTGTTGTTGTTCTGGGTAGTAACAGCTGGGTTTCTGGTTTAGCATTAAATGCTGATTAGCCTTGGCTGATTGGATTAGAGCATGCTTGAGGCTAATGATCTTGTTTATGCTGCAACTAGAATTAGAGTTCCTTAGGGCAGATTGGACCACCCCAAGCCAGGTGTCAACCTTGGAGCCCTTGCTGGAAACTCTACTAGGATCCTCTTAGTGCCCTCTAAACCACATTTCCCTAAGTTTCCTCATTTGGGGTTCATGTACTTGGTTCATGAACTAAATAATACACATTTTTAGTATGAAAATGAACTAGTTTCATCTTGTTTCAGGAGCTTTGAAGGCCTTGTCATGGCAGCTTTGGATTCTTGACTGAAATGAGTTGGAGAAGTATAAATACTTGTGGGGTGTAAGGAGCAAGGGTCGAGGTTCAAGTCTCTAGGAGGAAGTTTCATTCACATATACACATAGATTAGGCTAGAGTAGAATTTCTATCTTGTAAAAATAAATAAAAAAAATAAAAAAAAAGATGTGATAAAAATTCTCTCAATTTTTTTCACCTCTTCCTTGGTTTCAAAGTCAGTTAAATTATTATGTGAGTCTCCCTAATTTAACTCTACTTCCATATTTTTTTAATGTTTAGAAATTTGTAATTTTTTTTTCTAATGTTTAAAGTTTTGGATTGTTTTTAATTATTGATTTCAATGTTTCTTTGTGTGTATGGTAATGGTATGGGTACGTTTTTGTGGCAATTTCTACTCTCAATTTTAATTATTTTTTTAAAATTATAAATTTGGATAGTTTTTAATTTCTGAAATTGGATTTTCTTGTGCAACATTATATATAGGGTGGACTGCTTGGTGTTAAAGCACAAATATTAGTGCACTTTTATCCATATTTCGTGTAACATTAGGGTGTTAATTATATTTTTTTTTAATAATTAAGTTGGGGTATAAGATGTTGATATTAATTTTGTACTTGATTTATATAGACATCTTAGAGTGTTAAATGTTGATAGGAATACCACCGCACTAAAAGTGCAGTGGTCACTTCACAAGTATAAATGCTTGTAGGATATAGGAGGCAAGGGTCGGGTTCAAGTCTCTAAGAGGGAGTTTCACACACATATATACTTAGATTAAGCTAGCATAAAAATTCTATCTTATAAAAAAAAAAAAAAAAAGTATTGTTGAGAGAAAAGACATGTCGCAGACATGTAATAATAATGGATAGAAATAACACTGTTGACTAATAACTTTTCTTTATGTCATTTCCTTTATTAGGCCTAAAAGGAAATTGTGTCATAGATGGTTGTTGGAGAAATTGAAAAGTTTATGACTTTTAATGCCTGTTCCTTATTAGGCTAATGTTTTAAGATTAAAGGACCGGTGCCTGTTAGGCAAAAAGATTTTTGCATTTTGCATTCCACTTTTTGTCTCAATTTTTTATTTATTTAAATCTAACGAAATTAATATTTTTAAAATAAGTTAATTTTTATCTTTCTTTTTTTGTCACATAGTTAACAAATAAATTATCAAAATTTATATTTTTTTGTCTCATGTTTTTACAAATAAGCTAAATGAAATCGATTCTCAAAAACAAAAAAAAAAAAAAAAAAAAAAAAAAAAAAAAAAAACGCTAAACGAAATCAAACAATTGGTGTGTTATAGATACTTCATGTGGGCTTTGCTATTTCTCTGTCATGATCACATTCACATTAAGCTAATGAGCTCCAAAAATACAATAGAAACTAAAGGAATACACCAACTTAGAGTCTTTGACATGCAATTTCATTTAAAAATAATAAATAATAAACAACAACAATAAGACATAAAGAGTACTTCATTTTTAAAAGATACTTACAAATTTTTTTGACAAAAGTGACTCCATTATCCCCTTTAAATTAGTATTGACTCTTTAGATACTTCTAAAAACCCCTTTAGGACCTCTTGCAAGTTAATTATTGACACTTGCTTTTATTTCATCAGATTTCACCTGATTCTGGTAATGATATGGTGGCTGTATATTAGCCAGAGAACGCCATCTGCAAATTTCATTACTTTTAAACTATTCAAATATTTCTTATTTTTATATATGTGAACCACTAAAATGACTCGCAAAAAAGTGCTAATATGATTCTTTGTGATCAAGAGTTATTCTTTTTATTTTTTGATTAAGTTTGACATGCTTTTGTAGTAAGTAGGAAAATTAAACAAATGTCTTAAGAATATTGGTTAAAAAAATATTTTTAGATTTTTTTTATGAAAAAAATAAAAAAATAATTGATTTTTTTTAACAAGTTTTCATATTTTTCATAAAAATTGTATTAAATCTTTCTTAATACAGTGCATTAACCAAATGCCACCAGTTAACTAGACTATTGTATTAAGAAGCCAATACTAATTGGTTGATGAGAAGTACCACATTACCCTTTTCAAAGTATCTAATAATCTTCCAAAGTGAAGGACTGTTTGTTCTTGGCTGTAGGTTGGGTCTTTGTCTTGCCAAGTCAAAATTGGCAACCCAAGTTGGACAGACTTCTAGACATCATGATTACAACATTAATGATTGATGTATACAAGTCTTAGCATATGTAGAACAGTTTTCCAAGGGAGTAACACAACAATGGGTACTAATCCTATTGAAAACTAAAAAACAAGAGGGTTCAATAGTATCAAAAACAAGACAACGAACATGTGTTATCTCAAATCTTAATCAAGACATGTACACAACAAAAAAAAGGAAAAGAAAGAAAGGAAAAAATAATTAAAAAGAAAAGATCACCCAACAAATGCTGCAAGCTTTATAGTTACTATATATGATGGCTAGTAGGTCCAGCTGCAATTTGAAGGCAGACATGAATGGAGGATATCAATATTTTTCAGAGGTAGAGGAGATTTAGACACAAAACCCAGGCCCAGGAACCTGCATCAAAGGAGTACTTCACAGCCACATATATATTAAGTTCAGAAAACACTGGCGAAAAGCTTTCATTGACATCCAAAATCTGCCATGAGGTACCACCCATTGATGGTACACTAAAATTTATCTGAGCTTAAGGGGAGGTTATCCTGGGCTAATTGCAATCAACTTGGTTGCTTTAGCACAAGCCTCCTAGAATAAATATATACATACACATATATACACACACACACACACGAAGATCTACCTGTAGAGAGATGCAAGACTAATGTGATATACATATATATCTTACATGAGTTCCCAATTTAGTAGGTTATGATAGTGGTAATTAAGGATGTTGAAAGTGCAATAAAAATCAATGAATTAAAGAAAAAAAGTTCATATATAGAGGATGATGCTTACAGATTGCAAGAGGCATTTACACATATAAGTACTATCAATAATCATCACATTTAGGCCTGCGTGACTCCCCTCATGCCAAGTAGGAAGGTTGCCAACACTCTTTGACAAGCTTCTTAGATGGCATTCAGGGAGCCAGGCAAGCATAGCTAGGCATATCAACAGTAGACAAGTACTACCAGACTTGGTGTGGTCCCTTAAGTTTTGAGCTTCCCAAACCTGTAAAATCCACACAAAGTTATGTAAGCATTTATAATTACACCAAGTACAAAAACAATGGCAATTAAGAACATAAAATTCTTCTTGCCCTACCTTTAAAAATGGAAGAACAGACCATTTAGTTAACAATAATGTTGAAAATATGTAAACACCAATAACTAACGCTGTTATTTTCAGGTATATATTGCTGACTTTATTAAATAAAGTGTTCCTAGGACTTGGAAAACGTACCAGCTGAAATGCAGAGAGAATAACAAAATTTGCAGATGGTAACAGCAGAATTTCAGAGAGAAAGCTGTGTGTAGCTCTTGCTTTTCCCACTATATTGTAGAACTACATATATATATATAGCATAGTTAAGCTTTGATGAGCTCCCTTACAATATCATTTGTGTGGCCTGGAAGAGAGGCAAAGAGTAGCAGCTGGGAATGGATAGAGAGAGAGAGAGAGAGAGAGAGAGAGATGTAAAAGCAGAAGGGTAGAGAAGATAAGACAATAGAAAGCTCATAGATAGGAGAAGGACAGGTCCTATAGAAGGCGGCAGCCAAGGCCTCTTTCTAACAATAGTTCCATCGATAGAGCCAAATTAAAGCTGCCTGGGTTTTACAGGTAGCCTCCTTTGGATTTTCTTCACTCCCTCGGAAAAGGTGATCCCTCTTTCCCCATTTCAATAACTTCTGTCTTTTTTTTTTTTTTTCCTACTTTCAATTCTATTTATATACTGTGTATATGTTAATTTTCTTCTTGGAAATTAATTATTAAAATCTTTTTCTTGTGTACTAAACTCTTTTAGGCTAGAGGAAATGTCAGGAACCCTCTTATTTGATTCTTCACCCATCAGAATTACTATTTTAATTTTTTAATTTTTTTGTATCATATTAAATAAAAAAAATAAAAAAAAAATTGATTAGAAAGCATAATTTTGAGTTCATTTTTAATTTTATCAATATGTGTTTTTTACTCGATTTTGTAATGGACATAATAAATGATTAAAAGGGACTATTTGTTATATAAATAAAAATCTCCGGAGATGGAGATGGAACATAGTTTATAAAAATAAGCAAACTTCGAGAAAGGTTATTGCAATTTACCATTTTCTTTTCTTTTAGCATTCATATTGGTGTAGTCATAAATTTAGTAATATAGCTTTACAAAAAACTATTTTATCTATCATACTTTCTTATTTTACAAAAACCAAATATTAGTAGTTTTATTTTAACTTTCAATATAATGAAATAATATAAATAATACTATAAAATAATATATTCACTACAATAAAATAACATATTCATTGCAAACTAATATGAATACATTAAAAAAATATATTTAATATAAAGTAGTGTAAACACACAATTTAATAATTTTTTTTTCTTTAAGCTATCGTGCACAGCCACTTTGTGGAGCCAAATTATTTGGTTTTGGCTTCACTAATGTAGCCATAAATTTGTATTTAGTAATGCTAAAAATAACAATATAACTTTTTAGTACAACCGATACTAATCTCTTCTTCTTCTTCTCCTTTCTTTTTTTTTTTTATTCTTTTTTTTCTTTTTCTTTTTTCTTTTTTTGAGTACGTTTAAACTATTTAATTGTACACAACGCATTCATATGAAAATCCCACTTTTTATCAGGTACAGATATGAACGTCTTTATATTTTTTTGAGGGGATAGTTACTAGTCGAAAGAAAGATGGAGACAAAACCAGTGAATAAGACAAGGAAATGAAGTGTTCCACCTTGCGTTAGATGAGGCTGAGGTGGATTCTCCAACACTGAAGTTTAGTCATGTATGGACAAAGTCATCTATATAAATTTAATTGGGGGTAAGGGACAAACAGAATCAACAAAATTCAACTCGATCAAAATGGGGCCTATTTTTGTTCAAAGGCTATGACTTATTACATCGAGTTTGTGAAAAAAATGTCAGTAGTTTCACTGAATGAGCTAGGTTTTCCCCACCTTCGCCTCACCACAAAAGTAAATAGTTGGATCAGCAACAATTCATGTTAAATAATCTCCTTAATAATGATAAGTTGATGGTAATTAATATCCTTTTCAATGTTGCCACTGGCATTATTATGATTGTGAACTAATGTCTCAATTTCCATTCGAATAATACATTGCCAACCCATTCTCATAAAATAATAATAATAATAATAATAATAATAATAATAATAATAATAATAATAAAACATTGCCAATCATTCTATTTGGAATAGATCCATTCATGGTTCAAATTAAATAAATTATAAAAATTTTGAAAATATATAATATCATGTCATTTAAAATTTAAATAATATTACGTTTTAGACGCTGTTAGATTCGAAAAATAAAAATTTAATTGTAAAATGGACTTTTCATTTCAAGTAGTGGAGATAAATTTTTTTTTTTCTTTTTTGAGAGAGAGAGAGAAGAGTGCAGAGAATCTTATTCCCAATGTTTCTTCCTAATTTATCATCCCTTTGCCATTCTTCCATCAAAATTGGCTCCCTAGTAATCAATTCCATCATTTGGCATCATTGATAGCCATTGTTTTCTAAAACTTATTGAAGATAATTTTGTTCTCTCTAAAAATAAAAAATTTTCTAAAATTATTTTTCATATTTCTATCTCTACTAATATATCATTCTATTTGTGGGGGCGAGCCCAACGCTACGAATTGGGCCCAGGGCCCAATTTGTATACCATTGTCTGTCCGAAGAGATGAAAGGGGTCAAGGCCGTGCCCATTTGAAGGATATACGCTTGGGGAAGAATACTGGGATACGTCCGAAGACTTTCCTCCCTGTCCGAAGAGGTCCCATCGTCGAATCATCATGGTGCTAAATTAATCAAATGTGCTGGGGGCAAAAGCGACCTTTCTAACTGATTTCACGGAGGCGAGCAAATCTTGGGCATGCCTGGGAACGTGGAGGACATAAAAATATCTCAAAAAGAAAGCTGCCACCACCGCATTTAATGCACTGCAGCAGCTTTCCTGGCCGCATTTATGTGGAGAAGACACCTAAACAGTTCAGCCTCAGCTACCACCACTCAAGGCATACTAAAGCAGATGCCTGATGTGACGTATACTGAAGTGGACGCTTGGATGAAGAATAAGTGTACGGTTAAGATGAAGAAGGAGGGGGATATATAAAGGGCAGAAGCCTCTGAAGGAAGGGGGAGAAAAAATTGTATTTACTAAGTTGATAAGTTGATAAACCTCTTTGGACCGAAGAGGACTTTTATTAAATATTAGTTTGAATGCCTTTTTACCCTTATTCGTTTGCATTGAACCGTTGCTAAATCCATAACCAACCCAGCTGTTTAACCCATTCTCTACAAATTTATTGTTGGGAATTCGTTGGGCTCACGATACGCAAAGTTGGTGCCTAGCCCATCAAATTTCAACCCTACAATTGGCGCCGTCTGTGGGGAACAGCTTGAGCAAAGGTGGAAGCAACACCTCAAGGATGGCTGAACCAAGGCAATGACCAGCGGAGTCCAGGTCATCTCAGTACACCGATCCCTTTCTTAATCTGGAAAAGAGGCAGGATCGTGAGGGTAGCGTACACACCGCACGTGACGATCGAAACCAGTCATATGGAGAGAGCTACATGTCCCACGCAGAGAAAAACCAAAGCATGCAGAAAGAAATTAATAGGTTAAAGAGGGAGTTGCGCCATGCGAAAAGGAAGCGCAGCCCCTCGTACTCTAATGAAGATTCTGAGGACGAACAAGATGTTATCTACAAGCAGAAATATCGAACGCCAGTCAGCGAGTCCTTTACCTATGAGGAAATGCGCCATCATGGGGGGGAACCCTCGGAACCCCTTACCTAGGGGCGAAGGGAACGACGCTATGAGTAAAGCCCTGGACTAGATTTCCAGATCTTCCTTTACATGTAACATCGAGAATGCTAGACTTCCTCGACGTTTCCACCAGCCTACATTCACCATCTACAACGGCCGGACAGACCCAGTAGAACATGTGAGCCATTTCAGCCAGAGGATGACCGTCCACTCCAGGGACGAAGCCCTAATGTGCAAGGTCTTCCCATTTAGCTTGGGACCGATAGCCATGAGATGGTTTAATAGCCATGAGATGGTTTGATAGCCTGAAGGCAAACTCTATAAGCTCTTTCCAAGAGCTAACTCAGGCATTTGGTTCGTGTTTTGTCACATGCCGAAGGGTTCTGCAATCCATGGCTTCCCTATTTTCCGTCAGTATGAAAGGGAATGAGACTTTGAAGTCATATTCGGATAGGTTCTGGGAAACATATAATGAGATGGAGGAGGATTGCGACTTGGTGGCCATCAGCTCTTTTAAGCTAGGCCTCCCCATTGAGCACCCCTTGAGAGCGTCCCTAACGGGCAAACCTGCTACCAGTATACACCAGTTGATGGATAGGATTGACAAGTACAAAAGGGTTGAAGAAGACCAACAGCAGAGCAAGGGAAAGGATAAGGTTATCCCTCAGGAGGGGAGGAATTTCAGATCGGACAGGCAGAACCACAACAGGCTGAGAAAGGACTGGATCGGACAAAATACAGCGAACTTCCAGACGGTCAATGCCGTTTTTCGCGAACCAGTACACCAAGTCCTGGATAAAATAAAAAATGATCAGTTCTTCAAAAGGCCGAACAAGATGGTCGGAAACCCTGAAAGGCGCAACCATAATCTTTACTGTCAATATCACCTTGACCATGGGCATATTACTGAGGATTGCAGGAGCCTGTGGGACCATCTGGATCAGCTGGTCAGCGAAGGCAGGTTAAAGCAACTTCTACACCACTTATACGGTCAGGGAAATCAGGCAAACGCGGGGCCTAGGAGAGGCAATTCTGTAAAACCTCCCTTGGGTACAATCAATGTCATTTTTGCCGCACCAGGGAGGACGGGGTCTTGCCCATCCAGAGTATTGTCAATTGCTCGGATGCCCTCGGAGAGTGTTAACAGAGAGCCGAAGAGACCTAGGATGGAGGTTCCAGTTTTGGGCTTTTCGGACGAGGACAAAATCGGGACTATACAGCCGCATGATGACGCCCTGGTAGTTACTTTGAGAATAGGCGGATACGACGTGAAGATGGTGATGGTAGATCAGGGCAGCATCGCAGAGATAATGTACCCAGACTTATATAAAGGGCTGAACTTATCCCCCGAAGACCTAACTCCATACAGTTCCCCTTTAGTCAGTTTTGATGGCAAAGTGATCATTCCGAAGGGCCAAATCAGACTGCCTGTGCAAACCGGACCTAAGACGGTGGAGGTAGATTTCATAGTGGTAGATGCCTACTCACCCTACACTGCTATTGTGGGCAGACCTTGGCTCCATACCTTCTGAGCCGTATCCTCCACACTTCATCAGAAGATTAAGTATCTGTCCGAAGGGATAGTCGAGGAGATCAGTCTACGTCCAGGCAATGTCTAGTGGCAGCTATCCAGCACAAACCTTAGACTGAGCCCTCGGACTGTAACAAAGAGAGTTTATAGCAATTAAAACCTTCGGCGCTGGACACCGAAACCTCGGCCAAAGAAGCAGAGTGCGAAAGCTTGGCAAGGATAGTTGTTGATAACGATCCAGAGAAATTTTTTCAAGTCAGATCCATGCTGCCTCCTCAAGAGAAGGAAGAGCTGATAGAGTTCCTCAGGGCAAACGTTGATGTATTTGCATGGGACTCTGCGGAAGCCCCGGGGGTAAGCCCAGATTTTATTTGCCACCATCTAAACATTAATCCCACCATCGTCCTCAAGAAGCAACCGCTCCGACGTCCATCGAGGGAACAAGCAGATGCGGTCAGGGACGAAGGGATGAAACTCAAGCAGGCAGGGGCTATTAAGGAAATTTTCTACCCCGAATGGCTGGCTAACACCGTGGTGGTAAAAAAGAAAAGCGGAAAGTGACGGGTGTGCGTAGACTTCACTGATCTTAATAGAGCTTGTCCAAAGGATCCGTTTCCCATGCCGAAGATAGATCAACTAGTTGATGCTACTGTTGGACACCCTCGGATGAGTTTCTTAGATGCATTTCAAGGTTATCATCAGATACCACTGACTCTCGCTGATCAGGAGAAAACAGCTTTCGTAACCCCTGTAGGGAATTACCACTACAAGGTAATGCCGTTCGGCTTGAAAAATGCAGGAGCTACCTATCAGAGAATGCTGACCAGAATGTTTGAGCCGCAACTGGGCAAAAGCATGGAAGTTTATATTGATGACATGGTGGTGAAAAGTAAGGTCATAGCTGAGCACATTGGGGATCTTAGGGATGTTTTTGAAATCCTAAGGGGACACAGGTTGCGCTTGAATGCATCCAAGTGTTCGTTTGGTGTTGGATGAGGCAAATTCTTAGGGTATATGGTCACTCACAGGGGAATCGAAGTTAACCCCGATCAGATAAAGGCCATCAACAACTTACGAGCTCCTCGGAACCCCAAGGAAATTCAGAAGCTGACTGGGATGACCGCTGCCCTTAACAGGTTCATTTCCAGATCAGCAGATCGGTGTAGGCCTTTCTTCTCATTGATCAATAAGTGGAAGGGTTTCGAATGGACGAAGGAATGTGCTGTTGCTTTTCAGCAACTTAAAGACTACTTGGCTCGGCCACCAATCATGTCCAATCCTGAACCAGATGAGGTCTTGTTTGCTTACATCACCGTCGCTCCTAATGTTGTGAGCTTGGTGTTGATACAGACGGACTGTGGGGTGCAAAAACCAATCTACTACGTAAGTAAGTCACTGCATGAAGCTAAAATTCATTATTTGTCACTGGAGAAGGCCATCCTAGCTGTGGTGCTCGGTACGAAGAAGTTGCCTCACTATTTTCAAGCCCACACCGTCATAGTCCTCACACAGCTTCCGCTCAGAGCAATACTCCGAAGCGCAGACTACACAGGAAGGATTGCCAAATGGGGGACGATCCTAGGGGCTTTTGATATCAAGTACATGCCTCGCACATCAGTGAAGGGTCAAGTCCTTGCCGACTTGGTCGCCGAGTTCACAGAGCCCCATCTAGAGGAAGTAACACCGATGCTGGGCATGGAAGAAAGGCACGTTGGTATGGTTTCTTCACGGAACCCTTTGCCCTGGGAAGTGTAGTGGATGGCGCATCGAATCAGAGAGGCTCTGGAGTGGGGCTAGTGCTGATATCCCCAGAGAGAATTATCATTGAAAAAGCGTTAAGGCTGGATTTCTCAGCAACGAATAATGAGGCAGAATATGAGGCTCTATTGATGGGGATGAAGATGGCACGAAGGATGGAAGGAAAGTCGGTTGAGATATT
Source organism: Quercus glauca (assembly GCA_023736055.1). Lineage (NCBI taxonomy): Eukaryota > Viridiplantae > Streptophyta > Magnoliopsida > Fagales > Fagaceae > Quercus > Quercus glauca. The sequence goes on from CM043319.1 coordinate 77,009,158, forward strand.
CTCGGACTTAAGATTAATCGTCGGCCAAGTGCAGGGAGAATTCGAGGCGAAAGATGAGAGGATGCAGGGGTATTTGAACCTGGTTAAGTCCCTGCAGTCAGAGTTTGAATATTTTAACCTGCAGCACATCCCCAAAAATGGCAACACACATGTCGATTCTTTAGCCACCCTCGCCACCTCTTCGGCACAGGAATTACCAAGAGTTATCCTCATTGAGGACACGCAGAAACCTACGGAATTAAGAAAAAAGGGATTCCAAGTTCATTACGTCGAAACCAACCCGTGCTGGATGGATCCCATCATCAAGTTCTTGAAGGACGATGTGTTGCCCGAAGAAAAAGGGGAAGCGGACAAAATACGGAGAAAAGCTACCAAGTTCTGGTTGTCCGAGGATCACAAACTGTACAAACGATCCTATTCAGGCCCATATTTGTTGTGCATGCATCCCGAAGCAGCTGAGTCACTGTTAGAAGAATTGCATGAAGGGATCTGTGGGAGCCATACTGGAGGGAGATCCTTAGCTCACCGAGCCATTACTCAGGGTTATTGGTGGCCAAATATGCAAAGAGAGGCCCATGAATACGTTAAAAAGTGTGACCAGTGCCAGCGGTTTGCGCCGAACATACATCAGCCAGGTGGTATCCTTAATCCACTATCCAGCCCATGGCCTTTCGCTCAATGGGGACTGGATATCGTAGGCCCATTCCCTAAAGCAGCAGGAAACAAGAAGTACCTTCTAGTCGGAACAGACTACTTCACCAAATGGGTCGAAGCTGAACCTCTAGCGAATATCAGGGATGTAGATGTAAAGAAATTCATCTGGAAAAATATCGTCACTCGGTTCGGGGTCCCCCATATCCTGATCTCGAACAATGGGCTTCAGTTTGATAGCAAAGCTTTCAGGGGTTATTGTAGCGAGCTGGGAATCACAAACAGATACTCCACCCCTGCTTACCCTCAGGGAAATGGGCAGGCCGAAACTGTTAATAAAGTCATAGTTAACGGACTAAAGAAGAGGTTGGATGATGCGAAAGGTAGGTGGGTAGAAGAATTACCCCACGTATTGTGGGCATACAGAACCACGCCTCGCAGGTCTACCGGAGAAACCCCCTTCTCAATGACCTATGGGGCTGAGGCTATTATACCTCTAGAGACTGGGTTCCCAACATACAGGACTAGCTCTTTTGATCCAATCGGCAATGATGGGCAGCTGGAAAAGAGTTTGGATCTAATCGAAGAACGAAGGGAAATTGCAATGGTCCGACTGGCGCATTACCAGCAGAAACTTAAGCAGGGCTACGACGCCAACGTAAGGCTAAGACCCCTAGAGCCTGGTGATCTAGTACTGAGGAAAGTGGTAGGTAATGCAAAGAATCCAGCTTGGGGGAAACTAGAACCAAACTGGGAAGGACCATATCACATTACTTCAAGGGCTAGCATTGGAGCATACTTCTTAGAAGATCTGGACAATCATGTAGTGCCCCGGCCATGGAATGTAAATAACCTCAAAAGGTACTACTATTAAAAGAATTCTCCTTTCAGTCACGATACCATTTTGTTATGCTAAGAATTCATAATTGTTTAAACTTAAATCCAATCATGCCTGTAGTCCTCGGACCAGATGATTTGGGTTAGTTAACACTCCTTCACGATTCTCATAAGTATTTAAACCTAAATCCAATCATGCCTGTAGTCCTCGGACCAGATGATTTGGGTTAGTTAACACTCCTTCACGATTCTCATAAGTGTTTAAACTTAAATCCAATCATGCCTGTAGTCCTCGGACCAGATGATTTGGGTTAGTTAACACTCTTTCACGATTCTCATGTGTTTAAACTTAAATCCAATCATGCCTGTAGTCTTCGGACCAGATGATTTGGGTTAGTTAACACTCCACGATCCTCATGAGTGTTTAAACTTAAATCCAATCATGCCTGTAGTCCTCAGACCAGATGATTTAGGTTAGTTAACACTCATTTACTAATTCCCATACGAACAGTTCTTAAGCATTATTGTCTACGTCGTCAACACGCTGCAAGGTCTGAGTTTATAATTTCCCCAAGCATACTAATCCGAACTTAATGGCATCAACAGTTCTCTGACCAGGTTACTATCACAAATAAACATTCCAGTGAAGTCGTTATCACCTTAAGGCCTACTTAGCATCGTTTAAATTGAAATCATGGCATTAGTTGTTTCTCAGTTGTCAATCTATTGCTATTTGTTGTAATGACACATCATGACATATAACATGATAATAATAAAGATAAAAAGTAAGCTATTTCATTGATGAAAGGAAAATGACAGCGTTACAAAGCAAAGTCAAATGGCATCAAAACAATTACAAGTACAAAAAGAGTCCCCTAGACACCTAAGCCTTCTCTGGAGGCGCTGGGTCAGCCTTTGACGGATCACCCATATCCCCAGTCCGAGCAGGAGCGTGGCTTGCCTCAGCGAGGTCTGGGAGGCTTGGACCGACCGGAGGAGCTTCGGAGCTATTTGGCAGGTCGCAGATATCGGGGTCGTAGTAAACACTCCCAGGCTGCCTCAGGGCAGACTCTGGGGGAACTCCAGCCGCATCAAGGCATTTGCCCCACGTTATCTCGCAGTACTCCCTGCAGACCTTGGCGAACTCTTCGGTCAGCCTCGTCTGGGTCTCTTGCACCCCCAGCAAGTAAGCGGCCTTCTTCTCAGCCTCAAGTGCTTCCTTGGCCAGCTAAGCATCCTTCTTGGCCAACTTAGCAGAATCCTTGGCTTTGTCGAGCTCGGCCTGAAGATCCTTCACCAACGCTCGCTCTGTCTCCAGATTGAGCTCGGTGGTGTACAGCTTTTTGCGTTGATCTTCAGCCTGCTCCTGGGCGTTCTTGAGGCCCGCCTCCAAACTTTTTCTTTCTTTAGCCTTTTGTTTCAGCTACTCGGACATCTGGAAGCACTCATCTTTAAGGCCACCCAAGGCCTTCTCGGTATCCGAGCGGGTGCTGATCTCTGCTTGGACTTGGACGTGGGCTTTCTTATTCCACTCCTCGGCCACAAATATCTGCTGGGCGATCTGCGCAATAGACAAATTCTTTATTATTAGTTGTTAGACATAACAAAAAGACGATAAGAGGGTCAATTCCCTTACCATGGCTAGATCCCTTTTTAGGGATAGGAAAAACTCTTGCTGGCTGAAGCGCCTGTAGGAATCCATGTCCCTCGGAAGGAGCAAAGGCTGCTCCAAAGCCTCCGCGATGTAGCCGGCTTTGCCTCCACTATAATTTCTGATGGAGGCATCATATGGGATGTCCGCACCATCCAGTGTCAGCTTTGGGGGCCATGTCCGAGTGCCCCGGCGCACATCGGCGGCCGAAGTGTCTTCCCTACTTTCAGTAGATGAAGCCCTTTTGCCCGTGGTGTCATGAGCCACCTTCTGTAGCTTGGGCCCTTTTTGTGGCGCAGCCTCAGTGCCTTCAGCCTCAGTCGCGACCCTCTTCTTTTTTAAATCCGGCAGCGGCTTTAAGCTGGGATCTGAGGGGGCTTGAGGAGGAAGAGTCGCCGCTGGCTAGGATGGGCCAATGCCTTTGGACGCGGCCTTCGGCTTTCTATTCTTCATCAATTCTGTCAGACTCTGCATGTCTTCGTCCGAAGAGTAAGCTGACACGTTTAGTCTCTTTGGGAGGACAATCGATTGCCTATCTGTCTCCTCGTCAATGTCTATAATTTGAATCTCTTCTGAAGCTTCCCCTTCAAATCTGAATTGGTCGATCTGCTCGTCAAGGGAAGGGGTAGAAGAAGCAACTCTCTCTTCCGCTGCTACTGGCTCAAGAGGAACCTGTTGAACAGGTTGAACGAGTAGTGGTACACCCTGTGAGTTAGGATGTGGCACCAGAGCGAGGTCGAAGGGAGCTAAAAAATGCTTCCGACCAACGTCAATTCGGTTGATGCGGCGGTCTCCGAGTGTTATTGCGTTGCCGATCGGCTGAAAATCCTTTGAAAGTGGAGTGTAGCCGATGATGAGGTGAGCAGCCCTAAGCTGTCCGTCTTCGCTTGCAAAGATCTCTGACCGAAGGAGGTAATTAAGCGCCACGGTGTTTGTAAGGCTGAGCCGAGGAGCAATGTGATTCCTATCTGTAAACATTGCAATGAAACTGTCAGAAAAGCTTGAAACTTGATGAAAGAGAGGGCCGAATAGCTAAAAAGAAAACCCTAAGCCTATTGTTAGAAAATCTTAATGGGGGATATCCCACCTGGCTCTCCTGGCTGGGTTGGGCAATGAATCCCGTCATGCCATGCACCCGAGACGATCAGATAATCGTCTTTCATCCCTTTATTGGACTTGGGGAGATAGGAGATGAGCCTGACAACATCGGATCGGGACCTTAGATAGTATCCCGCTTCTTCTTTGGTACGGCACTCGTACATGTGTACCATGTCGTGCCAGATAAGTCCCAATCCTAAATGACGGTTTAGGTCGTCAACTGCTCCTAAAATTCTAAACATGTTAGGTGCGCACTGATCAGGGCTAAGTCTATGGCCGGTAAGATAACTTCTGGTAACTGGTCCCATGGGGATGGTCATTCCTCCCTCTAGGAAAGCGATAATGGGGATTATAACCTCACCCACTTCTCGGTCCGTTAGTAACCCCTCTGTAGAGCAATACCTCAGGCCCACGTCTTGAGGAATGCGATACGTCGCCCTAAACTTCTCTATCTGGGAGGGACTATCCACTAAGTATTCAAATCTACCCATTTTCGATTAGGTTAGAGGGGGAAGTGCGAAACAGTAACTGGGGAAAAGCTACCAGAGGCCGAAGAGGCAATCCGAAAAGAGTTTAAGAACCTCGAACAAGGGACTTGCGCGGAATTGAATGGAAGAACGACCTTGATGTTCGCAGAGAGATCGTAGTGTGTTCTGGGGTGAGTTGGAGTTGATGACAGGAAGGGCGTTGTGAGCGCAGATGCCTGAGTTCGCTGAGAGTCTGAAATTTGCAAAGTAAGGGGGAAATGACCCATTTTTGGGGATTTATATAGGGGCCAGCAAACTGCTGGGATTTATCCCGCCCAAATTTTGAGGAAAATTACGACCGTTGATCATTAACCCACCGTTGGATCTCATAAACAAGACGCCGCCTGGAGCAATTAATGGTGCTTGGGAAACGACGCAACGACAGCGGCAATAATGAGGCGCCCAAATTTGTGCGCGCACACATGTGAATTCAGCGTTTAATGTTTTCAAAACTTCCATTTTTGCAACGGATCATAATCCTATTTTTTCCCTTCGAATGTGTGGGAAAAATTAGAATTTTGAGGGGCTATTGTGAGGGCGAGCCCAACGCTACGAATTGGGCCCAGGGCCCAATTTGTATACCATTGTTTGTCCGAAGAGATGAAAGGGGTCAGGGCCGTGCCCATTTAGAGGATATACGCTTGGTGAAGAATACTGGGATACGTCCGAAGACTTTCCTCCCTGTCCGAAGAGGTCCCATCGTCGGATCATCATGGTGCTAAATCAATCAAATATGCTGGGGGCAAAAGCGACCTTCCCAACTGATTTCACGGAGGAGAGCAAATCCTGGACGTGCCTGGGGACGTGGAGGACATAAGAATATCTCAAAGGGAAAGCTGCCACCACCGCATTTAATGCACTGCAGCAGCTTTCCTGGCCGCATTTATGTGGAGAAGACACCTGAACAGTTCAGCCTCAGCTACCACCACTCAAGGCATACTAAAGCAGATGCTGGATGTGACGTATACTGAAGTGAACGCTTGGATGAAGAACAAGTGTACGGTTAAGATGAAGAAGGAGGGGGATATATAAAGGGCAGAAGCCTCTGAAGGAAGGGGTAGAAAAAATTGTATTCACTAAGTTGATAAACCTCTTCGAACCGAAGAGGACTTTTATTAAATATTAGTTTGAATGCCTTTTTACCCTTATTCGTTTGCATTGAACCATTGCTAAATCTATAACTAGCCCAGCTATTTAACCCATTTCTACAAATTTATTGTTGGGAATTCGTTGGGCTCACGATATGCAAAGTTGGTGCCTAGCCCATCAAATTTCAACCGTACACTATTATTTTGATTTTATTTGATTAATATTTTTCATGTATAATGTGGTTGATATTCTTTGAAATTATATTATAGTATTTTTTTTTTTTTTTGGTATAACTTAACTTTTTAAGTTTCAAATAAATTATTCAAATTCTTCATTCTCTTAAAAGAAACTATCATGATAATCAAAACTCATAACAAGCTTATATTGAATATGTATAATTTATTCTCTAAATTTTATTGTAGATAATTTGATCTTCCTAAAAATTAAACAATGCTGAAAAGTAATTTCAATCACTTTATTTTACATATATATAATTTTTTATATTTTTTATTGATATCATTATTCTTTTTTGAAATGGTTCATATTCTTCTAACTATTGTTATTTTGCATTATATTTTCATAATTTCTTATTGTACAACTAAAATTTTAAAGTTTTAAAATTATTATTCAAATTCTCATTCTCTTAAGGGGATTATTATGATAACCAAAAATGTATATGATTATTTATGTAAAAAGTTGGAGAATGTGTAAAAATAATGAAAACTAATAATGGGAAGATGATGAGTTGAGAGAGAGAGAAAAGATAATTGATTATAGAGAATGTGTGAACTGGAAAAAAAAAAAAAAAAAAAAAAAAAGATTGACATGTCGATGATGTGGTTCACCTGAAGCATAGCAACAATAAATTTTATGCTTCAGCTTTAAGATATATAAATAGATTATTATAATTTGGGTAATAAATATTCCAAATAAAAATACATTTTTACATAAATAATCATATACATTTTTTTATATAAATAATTAGCACACACCTATAGATAATTAATACATGTATTTACTCATCAAGACCCTCTCTCCCCCCCCCCCCCCCCCTCCTTTTTGTGATAGATATGATAGTATTTTAAACTTATGTTGTCCATTATATAATGATTGCCCTTTATCATCAAGTCTAGATACCAATTGATTTTTAGTGTAGGTGACGATTGAAGTCCAAATCTCTTATTTGATGATAAGAAACTTTATCAGTTGAGCTAATGATAACTCACAACTCTTCAAGACCCTTTTAACTCAACCGGTTGTTATTTCCTAATATCTCTAATAGAAACATCTATGATTCAAATCTCTTATTCCCCCCTGTAACTTGTAACTATCAAATTGTCAAAAAATACATGTATATGTGCCACGTGGCAAAAGTTTAGGCTATAACAGTTGAGATGCCTGTTTATATATATATATATATATATATATATATATATATGCTACACCGCCTAATAACTTTAAATTAAATGTGAATTTTAACAAATTCACCATTAGACTAAATTTTCTTCTTATACTCTTTGTGCTTGCAAAATTTTAAGATAATTCGAGATTAATAACTATGCAATTAATCAAATGTAAAAATTATAATTTTTTGTATTGCAAATTGTGCATAAAAGATGATTTTCTAGATCAAATAGAAAATAATATCCAATAAAAAGTTATTAATTTGTGTAATGAAAAAAATTAAATCAATCATGAGGTCTAGTCCTTGGATGTTATTAGGTGGGTATAAACAAAATATCTAGCGTGTTGGAAATATCCTATATTCCTATATCGTACTCTTATTTGATACACTAAATTAGATAGGCACTTTGATTATTTTTTGATACTCTAATAGTTGGGTGATGAGAAATTTAAACTTAATTATTATTGTTGAAAAAATCAAGAAGTGCCATCTATGATGCACAAATGTTATTATATTGATTCAGGTTGGGTCATTTGGCGGACGAAGCTAGACAGCTGCTCAAGTTCTACAGGCCATTGGACGCAAAATTTGCCCCAAGAGAGATATACCAAGAGGCCCATTTTTAGGCTATACAGGCTAATATGAATTATGCTAGTGACACAACTTTTGGTACAATTTTGTGCCACAACTCGTCACATGACGAGTTGTAATTGGTAATGATATGTTAGTGGGCTATGTGGGGATACACCTTTACTAATCACAACTTATCATGTGGCGAGTTGTGGCACAAAGTTATGCTAAAAATTGTTTCCCTATCATAATCCGCCCAATATTTTTAGATCCAATGATGTGGTTGGATCTCATTGACCAGCTTTTGCATTATGTAACCCAGGGAGGCTTTTTTTAAAAAGATATTTTATTTTTATTTTATAAATTCAAGAGTTCAAGACTTGAAGACGAGAGAATTTAAACCGTTTCTATAAATATTTAAAAATATCAATTCAACTATAAGATTCTTAATAACCGATTCAACTTTATAAACTGAAAAAGATTATATTTTACTTAAAAAAAAGTTATTATATTGGAAACAGGGATAAGCTCTTCTTTTATTGTTGATTCAACTCTTTTTGTTTATTTATTTCTAGCTAACTAAGGAATTAAAAAAAAAAAAAATAAATAAAAAATAAAAAGGAATATTCATGACGAAAACCCAGGGATGTCATTGCATAGGTCACTTTATTTGGTGGTTGGAAGGCTATAAAAGTGGCAGTGAAACGAATCTGAAAGACTAATAGTATTTTTCCACGTGGCACTTTTAGTCGTATATGATTGGACACTTGAAATACATTTTCTAACAGCAAAGTGGGAAATAGCACTAGACTTTTTTGCGCATTGCTAGCGACTTGGATTTTAATACTGTTGGAAACTAGAATTGACAAAGACCAGAGGGCAGAGCACTTGGATTAAGTCGGAGGGTTTCGGATTTTAAAAATTGATTAATTGAGACTCTACTGAGCCATACATGGCCAGTAACGGTTAAATAATTACTACAATTTTTTTTTTATTTTTTGGTAATTCAATTATTGCCACTTACATCAACAAAGATAGGAGATTTGAACCATAATACTTTTCATAAAGGTGAGATGGCTATGCTACCATAAATAATTGCACATGGAGTTACATACAAAGTGATGTTAGGATATGTTATTAATTGATGTGCTAAATTTTAAACACACAACAAAAAAGATAATAATTATGAATTTATTAATTATGTTGTTGATGTGGCCCGAATTATATTTATTGTTATATCAGTTTATTTTTTATACTAATGTATGGATAGTTTTAATTTGTGATTTTTTGGATAGTTATTCAATTTATGGTTTGAGGAGATTTTTTTTGTCCTTTCTCGATCGGTTGCCAGCCTCGGCGTAAATGGTAAAAATCATATTCATTGCCACATCAATTTGTAGAAAAACAACATTATTTTAAGGTTATCCTAAACATACATGCTAAGATTAAGAATTGCAAATGGCTCCAAAAAAAAAAAATAATAATAATAAAAATTAAGAATTTAATTATTGTCTTTCTTTTTAAAACAGGGTAGTAAGTACTTTTTTCATTTATTTACGTTGGTTTTAGGAAATTCGAGAAGTGGACAACAAATATATCCCGCACATATAGAATACAAATAAATGTCCTACATATATAAATAAGCACAGTTTCCTTCTCTTCTCATAATCATCATTATCATCATCACCATCCTTTCACATAGGTAATGCAGTGAATGCCAAGAAGTTCTTGGGATGGTCAAATAAGCTTTGTGTGTGTGTTTTTGGGGTTAAATTTATGTTGTAATAACTAGTATCTATCTTTTGGTGGAGCCAGCTTTGTTTTTTTATCTGGTACTATGCAAGAGTGGTTTCTTTTTTCTCATGTTGACATTCTGAGTAAAGTTGAGGAGTTTTGTGGTTGCATGGAAATTTCCTTGAAGGTTACTTCCACTCTTATTAGTAAATAGTTTCTAGATGACACATAATTTCTCACTAGGTTCCTAATGATAGTTAAAGCAGGGTATGAGGCAACTATTGCTTTCAAGTTTATTTCCATGAAAGTCCGTTTCTAAAGAAGTTCTTGGTTTTTCTTGATTTTGACAAGTCAGAGTTGACATCTATGTTATCGAAATTGATTCAACAGTGTTTTTTAATCTTTGTATCTGCCTTTACTTATTATCTCTCTGCCTTCTTAGTATAAGACACATGAATTCTGTACCAAGCTTTTGATCTATTTACATTTGATCTAATACAGATTGCTTTTTTCTGATTGGTTTTGTATACTTATACGGGTTGCTTTTCAGGTAATGTTTTAAAGAAAGTATATTGTTATTCTAATAAATTAGAAATTTCCCAGTAAGCATAGCTGTTATACTCTTTGGATTTCTATTTTGTCTTGTGGAATATCTTGTATTGGTGATATTTGGGTATTGATATTTGTTTTTACTATGTATCTGGTGGATTGATATGTGGCCCAGGGAATGTTGGGATTGCAATTGTTTACCTCTGAGAAGTAAACACCAGAATTTCAGATACCTTCTGTAATTTTCTGTTTTTAGAGATTTTGGAGTTTAATAGGATTGGCTGATTTATTTTTGATTGACAATTTTGTATATGATTTTGTAATTTGTTTGAGGAATTGAATATCCCTTTTTGCGAAATGATTAGTAGCTCAAAGCTTGCAATTGAACAAAACTGATCAAATTTCAACATGTAGTTTGTGCCACAGTTAGAGGGCCTCTACAGAAGAAGAGCATTATCAAATTTTTGAAGCAGTAGTGAGTTGAGACATTAACATGGGAGGCAAATCATCTAAATCTGACAGTCCACGATACAGTTTCAACTATGATACTTCATATGGTTATGCTTCTCAATCAGACCTTGGCTCTTCATCCTCTTCTTATCCAAGAAATTATGCTGATTATGAAAGAAGAAGCAAGCTGCAGTCAAGGTACAAAAGAATTGGTGACGAATACCACTCTCTGGAACAGGTATTATGCTTATGGAATTTCATGAAAAAGATATTTGCTTGTATTTTTCTAAGCTTGCTTCCAGGCCATTCTGATAAATGGAAAATTTGGAATGCCTATGCTGTGTAAGCACACACATGTTATACATTTCCATTGCAGATTATAATAATTAATAAATGCAGCATAGATCAGGAAATTGGATTACACTTATAAATCATCATTGAAAAATCAAATACTTAGAACTGATATTTGAATAATTAACTCTCTCTCCCTTGTTAATCATGGTAAAGAAAAACAATGCCTCCTCTAGTGGCTTTCACACTTTCTAGTCTATTATTATTGAAAAAAATTGAGGGCTTTTCTTGTCTCTCTTTCATGTACACTAAAAATGGTCCGAGAGTTGAGTTTAGTTGATAGTATTATACTATTCTTAATGTATGCACTACATTTCATACTCCTGACTCCTACTCTTAATGGTAATTGTAGATTGAACTTTATTTGTTACTTAAAGTTAGTTATCAATCTTGGATCCTAATATTTGATTATACATTATAGGTGACACAAGCTCTTCACCAAGCTGGTCTCGAATCTTCCAATCTTATTGTTGGCATTGATTTCACAAAGAGTAATGAGTGGACAGGCGCACGATCTTTCAACCATAGGAGCCTGCATCACCTTGGAGATCACTCAAATCCATATGAACAGGCAATATCAATAATTGGCAGGACGCTTTCAGCATTTGATGAGGATAACCTTATTCCTTGTTATGGCTTTGGCGATGGTCAGTATCAGTAAAACTTTCTGCTCAGATAGAAACATACATCACACATGATACAAAGCATGATAGTGTAAAATTTGTCATGCTTTTGCAGCAACTACACATGATCAAGAAGTTTTTAGTTTTCATCCAGATGAAAAACCTTGTAATGGATTTGAGGAAGTACTTTCTCGTTATCGAGAAATAGTGCCACAAGTACATCTAGCTGGTTGGTTGAATTACTTTCCCAATGTTGGTTTTTGTTTCGCTTTCCTCCTGAGTAATTTCTTTAGTTCAATTGTTCTATTCTGATATGACAGGTCCAACATCTTTTGCTCCGATCATCGAAACTGCAATTGGAATCGTTGACAATAGTGGTGGTCAGTATCATGTTCTTATGATCATTGCTGATGGACAGGTTAGTGACATGACTTGAATATTTTCTTTTATCTGAATGCTACAATAGAAATTTCTTCTCTGAGACTTATTGGAAAGATTATAGTAAATTCAATTGATGTTGCGTATGTTTTCATCTCCCCACTTCCCTATTTTGCTTTATGGTCTTCTTAACCTCATGTTTTTGATTTTAACATGATTTGCAAGGTAACAAGAAGTGTGAACACCGGTTCTGGTAACTTTAGTCCTCAAGAGAGAAGTACCATCAATGCTATTGTGAAAGCGAGGTTGTAATACTATATTACTTGAGCACCTTATTTTAAGTGATATGTCTTCCACAAAATCTGAAGGCCTTATTATCCCTTTTGTAGTAATTATCCTTTGTCAATAGTTTTGGTTGGAGTTGGTGATGGACCATGGGACATGATGCATGAGTTTGATGACAACATTCCATCTCGGGCTTTTGATAATTTCCAGGTAAGAAACTGAATTGAGCAACTTATGCAACATTTCTAACTAGGTTTTTACTCTCTCGTGAATTGTTTGATGCAGTTTGTAAATTTCACTGAAATCATGTTGAAGCACATCCCTGCATCCAAGAAAGAGACAGAGTTTGCTTTGGCTGCACTAATGGAGATACCATCACAGTACAAAGCTACAATGGACCTGCAACTTCTGGGGTATTGTCACCACTGACTAACACACACTTTCACGTATGACATGTTTGTAAAAGAATGCTCAAATATTTTGAATGCTTACCTTCTTACTTTCTTGCAGCTGCCGAAAAGGAACTCCTCGGAGATTTCCACTCCCCCCTCCAGTTAGAAGCATTTCAGAAAATCCTTATCCAAAGCATATACAATCAAGCAGCAATGAACACAGCAATGAACGTTATAATGGACATAGCAAAGAACACAACAATGGATATACGTGGTCAAGCAGCATTGAACAAGAAAGTGGATTTAATTATGCTTATTCCACTCCATCATCAGAGCATTCTCCACACAGCAGGGTAGGTTTCTGCTTTCTCTCCACACTGACACACACATGTGACCTGTTTGTCTATGATATAGTGAATTATAAAAAATAGATATGTAAGATTTCAATTAACCTATAATCTTAAGTTCTGATTTATTGATAGTCCTTTTTTGCCGTACAGACCTGTCCTGTGTGCTTGTGGAATAAGAAAGATCTTGCATTGGGATGTGGACATCAGGTAATCTAAAAATCAAAACTGGGAGGGATGACATCAATATTTTTTTCTAATCAACTCTGGTTAATTGCTATTCTATCTTTATCTTTTGCAGACATGCTATGATTGTGGACAGGTCTTAACCTCTTGCCCAATTTGTCGAACTCACATAACAACAAAGATAAAGCTGTATGAGTAATGCATCTGGCCAAGCAACCATTCTCAGAATCGATGGAATGAAGATTGTTTAACTCTCTAAGCTTGTTTATCAAAGGGCCAAATGGGCATCTCAAATGATTTCCTTGGGTACTCAAACATTTCTTGATAGTGTAACAATATGCTTTTTTTCCCTGAAATAAAATTAGTGGTTCACCATTTATCTATCAAAATACCGAATCTTTCTGAATTGATCATGAATAAAGATAGCAATCCAGTTGAAATGGGATCATTTCAAAAGAACTTCAAATGAGGTCATTTGAGTCTCAGCATAATTTGGCTCGAGTCTTATTACACTCTTACTACACCCATAACAGCATTTTCACCTTTTGCAATTTTGATATGCTGAGCATTTTAAAAGCTAATGAAGCAACATGAGAGCTTCCAAGTTGGATCAAGTTTTGAATATGAACCAGGGATCTTCATGATTGAATGGTTCAAGAAAAGATTGCTAAAAGAGAGTTGGTTATAGGCCACAAGGGGATGGATTCTGTTGCAATTATGATCAAATTTTGACTGAATGACTATAAAATTACTTGGATACTTTCACATATAATAGGCAACTTAGGAAACATCTCTATTTAGGGATTATTAAAAGTTATTGGAAGCAAATTTCCATTTGAGTTTCACTACCGGAGAAATCAGATGGTTTATGGACCCATATGTGATCCTCATATCACAAATTCCACCCATTTTTGCATGAAAAGGGGCCGAACAAGCAAAACAGTCCATCTACAATTCATGCCACACGATTAAAACCTTACAAAGACCTTGGAAAGAGGAAACTGGATTGTTGACATGAAGATTACCCTCTTGACAGACCTTACACTTCAATATCTATTGACTTAACCCGGTGAGTACTTAGAACAAAAACAGAATAATGCAATTTTCAACTACCAAATGGCCTTTCATTTTTACAAATTGATTTAGAAAATGCAGTTTGTGAAACTGATAGTCATTATAAATATAGTTCCCAACCACTTGACTTCCTATTTCACATTAGACTGTCAAAATCTTGAGGTTTTAAATTCTAACTAGGATATTATTATTATTATTATTATTATTATTATTAGTTTAGCAAAAAAAAAGGGGATATTTTCTTTAAATGCTATAATTATAGATGCTTGTGAACTTTCTATAAGGTTTCAAAGATAAAATTAAGAAATCTTTTAGTCTACTGATGTGCTCAGTGCATAATTTCATATAGCCGACTAGTGCAATCAGGACAGAAATGTTTGGCTTAGGTGAATTGAGCAGTAAAAAATATCCTATTACCATTTTTAGTACTTACAAGTTACAATATATTAATATTTGTTAAAATTGAATGACATCTGAAAGCATGGGGCTCAATTCTTACAAAATGAAACAAAAGATACCGCCAAACTATAATGGTAGACGCGGTTTATGTATACTGTGAGCCAAGGATTCTTACATGGACCAAAGGACAATATGTGCATATGCTAGGATAGATAAGCATCACATGCTTAGATGAGGGAGAGACGGCGCAGAATCCATTCCCTTTCGCTAAAATAATTTCCAAAAGAGTTGACACTCTTATAAATAACATGAAAGAGTTCAAGGATGTCATACAACAGTTGGTCATTCAATTTGAGCTTGGTAAAGATGGTGAGAAAGGAAAAATATTGCTCTTGGATGGCTGCTGCTAATGGCATCCATTATTATGTCAGCAAATGCAATGGCAGGTGCTCACCTCAATAAAGTTAAGCATATGGTTCATCCCCAAGGTAAAGTTGAGCTATTAATTCTACTTGCTCAAGATTTTTTTTGTTATACCTAAGAACTTGTACTCTAACCATGACTAGTGCCTCTGCATGTGATATAACACATAATCATGATATTTGAAGGTTGTCGCTGCTGCTGGGGCATTTGGAAACCTGTAATCCGCTGTGGAAAAGTATGTTGTGAGGAGTGTCTTGTTTATGTGTTGGTAGAAGGTATGCTTGTCCTAATAGATTGGGGCCGATGCTTATCAAATAAAAAGATAGAATAACGATGTGTTGTTGAAATACCATCATGCAAGGAGAAGAAAGTTCTAACCTCTGTTTTATTTAAAAGAGGAGGTTTTCTGTGAGTAGTTAAAGAATTGACTTCTGCATTCAACAATAAGCCTTTGCCTTTAATGGATGTCCTATGCAAAGAGATACATCTGAGTCAGTTGAGATGCCATAATGCACTGCAGAACCGTGGTCCATCAGTTTACAAATCTACGGCCCGTTTAGCTTTTTGGTGTCATATGATCACAAATCATGCTTCAAAATGAAGAATGTAGTTCCATTGCAATTCTAAATATCCAAAAGACTAGTATATCCATTTGAAATAAAAGAGAGAGCCAGTGTGGATATAAATTATATTTAAATAGTTCACTACATAAGCTTTTACTCTGTTTCTTACATGATAAATAAGTCAATCAAATATCTGGAATAATTTTGGACATCTCTAGATAACAATCGTATTCTATCACCTAAGTTTAGCATCATAGTATCAGAAGGGGGACTGAGAAAAACCTACTAAAGAAACCTTTTTTCATACTGCAAAAACCCAAAACCCCCACAGGATCAAAAACCAAAGAATAAGCCACCTAAAATTTGGTCGAAAGCTTGATGAACTAACATCGGTGAGGCCCACAACAAACCTACAATCCCCAACAGAAGGGTCTAGGAAAGTGACCATACCAAGCCCATCAAAATCACAGCTCTGTGAATTCTGCATTTGCAGCTGATAGTAACTGTTGAATGCATATGAGATATTTCCCTTTGCTCCAATGGCATTACATGATCCCCCATAGTTAAGTGTAGTACAATCTGCAACACTACAGGCAAGTTTCATGTGGTTCGTCACCTCTGACAAATCTGTAGATGGGTTTGCCACACACCATCTAGATGGAAGATATTCAACATTCCTTGCATTCTTTAATAACCTGTTGCCCGAACCAAGGTTTAGAGCATATTTCGCTTGGCCATCAAAGGAAAAAATACCCCAATGCCTCTCAAAGTTTCCTGGAAGTACGCTCTTTGCCCCTTCATCAAGGAGACTGAAAAGGTAAATATCCACTGGAGGGACACCAGGCCTCAGCGGGGTTCCTTTGTTACTCAGAACATGATTTATGAGCCCTTGATTAAAAACCCTTGCTGCAGTGAGATTTGCACCAATGGCTCCATCCGTAGGCCAACCTACTTCCCCAATAACGATGGGCATCTGACCATATCCAAGTTTGCTTAGAGCCGCGACTAGAGTGTCCAAATTCCCATCAAATGCATTGTAGTAAACATTGGGCCCATCCGTAACAGCATGAGTAGTCCCCTCAAAAAATGCATACTCTTGTGGAAAATCAGTGTTCGCATAGAGACTTAGAAATGGGTAAATATTGACTACAAATGGGGAACCATTTGAGTTGAGGAACGAAACGATTTGAGTGATAATTTGAGTCAGTTCAGGTCGGAATGCCCCTTGAGAAGGAAGGGTGGATTCATATGCATCAGCATTGCAAGGTACCACCAACTTTATATAGCCTGCAAGATTGGCTTTGGCTAAGGACTGTTGAAGGTTGAGCAATGCGGGCATGACATAGGACTCATATTGACCTGCGTAACTAGAAAGGAAGGGCTCATTTCCTACTGCAACATACCTGTCATGAAAGAGTAATAACTGAATAGCTTGCTCAAAAAATCAAAATTTAAAACTCCTAATACATAGAGAAATTTACTGAGATATCTAAATTGCTGAAAATTTTGAAAAATAATTATGAGATATCAAAATTTAAGTTCAGAAAAATATTAAATATATGGGCGAGTTCCCTTTTAGAAAAGAAGTGCTTTGTGAACTTTTTTGAAGAATCAAACCTTCCGCTATCAAGCTTTTTGACAATGATATGTCAGAACTAGGCTCTAGTATTACATTAGGAAGATATGGTGTATTACCAAACTTGAGGATTAATTGCATCACTAGCCTCCAAGGAGGTTCAGATTTCTCATAAATTAAGTCCCGACCTTTCTTCTCAAAATATCAATAATAATAATTCAAATCCCTACCTTACAAATGTGAATACATTATGCATTTAAAAAAGTGCTTACATGAGTCAATTTATTGGTACCATCTAAATGAACTGAAAATGCATCAGTTCAATAAGTTGATCTCAATTCTTAAATGCTTTGAACAAGAAACTGGTTTGCAGGATAGAACTGTTGGGAGGAAGATAATAAGCATTGCAAATCTAACCCATTTTGATTTTGACTGTAAATCAATAAGTTCTAAAAATACTGTCAATCACTACCCCAAGGTGAAGGCTGAGCAAGCCATTGAAATTCAGAGCTTTCATAGGAAAGAGCCTGGCAGCATAGAACTATGCATCAAAAGTTAGCATAGAAAGTAGGCTGCTTAAGTGGAGACAGGCATCAATTAGACTTATCCACAGGACAAGCTTCATTTTTATTTAATTAATATAGCCAATTCATGATCATGATAAGCTTCATGCCAAAATTCCCAAATCATTCACAAAATTTTAAGTGTATCTGTTTTATTTTTTTCCCCTCTCAAGAAGTATACCTGTTTTCATTAACAAGTTATGACCTGAATATGTTTGTAATAATTTAACTACTGTTCTTAAAAAAAAGCAATAATTCTAACTATGGGTCAATCTTCAATGATGCAATAAGAATCAGATTACCAATAAATTTACTACCTGTCACTATAATTCTATAGTAACTAATTGTAAAAAAATCAAATAAAAAAAAATTTTTTTTTTGGCAGAATAACATTTACTTCTATTACAGAATTTCCTACAATGATAGTTAGAAACTGAAACCTGACTCTCATATATATCATCTTTTTTTTTTTTTTGCCCCTTCTTTGGGGTACTATTTTAATTTGATTAGAAATAAACTCGGCCTAATACAACTAGTGTGCTTTGTTGGATTGAGTTGATTCTTGTAAACAAAAACATAAGATCCAAAAATTTTATTTCTTTCTTCACTTTCTTACTTCTTTGCCAAATAAAGAACACATATTAAAAAAAAAGCATTTGAAACATACAAACCTGATATCAACGCCACCTTTAACCATATATCTGGACACATTCTGGCGAACCCACAAATCAGAGGCCATAGTGGATGAGCTCAAAGTGGCCAGCATATCATTGGAGATTCCAACCATGACTTGAATCCCAGACCCCATGAGAGCCTTAAGGGCATCTGGGTCTGCATCAAAAAGCTTAACTTTTTGTACCTTGTTCTCTTTTAGGAGATCCACCACTGTGGTAGGTTTCAGCTTGTGGAATGACAAGGTCCCCCAGTTCACTCCTATGGCTGATTCTGCTTTCAGAGATGAGTTTAAAACTATGAGAGAAATAAAAGCAGCTACTCTGAATCTAGGCAATAACAACATCTTTGTCTGAAAAAGGAGTTTGCTGCTGGGTTCCAAAAAATAAAAAAAATAAAAACCATTCAGTCATTCATACACATACATTGGAGTTTTTGTCTGAAAGTGAGTTATTTCCTTTGCCCACAAAGAAAGAAAGAAAGAAAAAAAAACACACCCTTTCGTTTGTGTTTGTTGTCAGTTGGTGAAATGAGAATGAGTTTATGAGAGGAAATGGGCGGAAGTGCTTTTTGAAAGTAAGAAACTGTGTCAATGTCTAACCTTTGGAAGAGTAAAGATTAAGCTCCCTTCAGAGATCTTTTTTATCATTATGAGTTTTACTTCAATTTGATAATGATATACAAGCCAATAGTAAGTAAATGACCAGAATACCCTTCTCCAGTGGTAAGGGAGCTTAGGGAAGGGACTGGCCTTTGCCACTTGCTCCAATCACGGCATGCCAGCTAGCTTATTCTTTGGGGAAGGGAACCTTTTTAAAGATCTTTTTGGAAAATGCAATTCAAGCCCACCTAAAAGAGAAAAAGAATGTGTTATGTATATATGATGTGACATAGTAATGACCACCTAGTGATAAAATTGGCAAACTGATAATTCCAGACATTAGTCAAGTGATATAAATAATGGAGTAGTTTATCCTTCGAAAGTTACATGTGCTGGTTAGCAAAAATGTTAGTATACATGGAGCTATAGTACCTCTTTTTTTTTTTAATACAATATAAAAATTGGTAAATTGATATGAGTAATAAATTACACAAATACTCTCATCTTTATACACAGCACGTCTCCACGTTTTCCTCTTTCCTTTCCTTTTTTTTTTTTTTTTTTTGGTGCCTTGTCCTCATTATATTCCACCTTATCTATTACTATTTGATTACTTATTTATTTATTTGTTTCTCAAAAAAATACTTATTTGTTTATTTTTCTCATATATTCCCAAAGTTCTTCACAGGTAATGGTCTCTAGGTTCTTCACAGCTTTAAGTTTTTTTTATTTATTCATTTCATCCAGTTTTTGCTTGCTCTCATCTATGGTTTTTATTTATAATTTATACATATTTTTTCATACTTATTAGACCCTTTGGTATTTTGTTATAATAAGGACATAACAATCAATTCATATAAATTATATTTTTCATCCTCCCACTTTTCTCTCCAACCAAACAAAAGAGTTTTCCACGCTCCCACTTTTCCACTCCTCCAACCAAACACACATAAGGGAAAACTAAAACTTTTCTATTCTCCCAATTTTCCATCCTCCCATAATTTTCTATCCTCCCATAATTTTTCATCCTCTCACTTTTCCTCTCCTTCAACCAAACAAAGCCTAAGTGTATATGGGTGTGAAACTCCTTCTTGAAGACTTGAACTCCGGCCCTTATCCCTCGCACCCCATAAGAACTTATATTTGTGAAGTGGTCATCGCACTAAGAATATCTAGTGGTGGAGCTACAGTACTTCTAGTAAAATGCAGCTCATGCTAATTTTTTTTATAAATAATTTCTCTTCCTTTTGCACTGTAGTTCAATGGGTCTTTTTTTTTTTTTTTTTTTCATTTTTTAAATTTCTTCTTTGTTTTGAATTGGTTGATGTGTTGAGATAATATTATTTTAATATGTTGTATATATTATTTTAATGTTTTGTATGAAAGAATAAAGATATTATTATAATGTGTTATAAGGACTTAAAGTAGCATTTTCATTTTTGGTAACATCCGATGCTCATGTAATGAAATTATGAACCAAAGAAAGATCATTCCCCCACAGTAATAATATAATAATTTATTGGGGGCTTTAATAATTTTGAAAAGAAACAATGGAAGTGGTATCAGTATCATGCCTTTGTCTTTAGTGAGGAATAATTTTATCGGGTAGTGACCGACTTCCCATGTGGAATTTGGAGATAGATAGATGCACCGCATTACATCGCCGACGTGAGGGACTTTGAAGTCCAAAACTCCGACGCTGTGCCAATGGCGGTTTGATATTGTTTGTTGCTGCTGCTGTTGTTGTTGTTGTTGTTTTTTTTTTTTTTTTTTTTTTAATTTCTTTTTTACTTAATGAAAAAAAGAGAGGGTTCATTAACCTCACGTCATGTGACGGTATTGAATAATATCACGTGTATCACACGGGTCTTATTGAGACTATTGTTCGAACCGCTTTTTTCTAAGTTCTGGAACAAGAATTTCTACCATTAATCCATACCTCATGTGTGTTTTTTTTTTGGCCCATGTCGGCTGTACAAAACAGGGCATTCGATCATTATCTAGAAAATGGTAGAAAGTTTAGTGGTTTTCAACATTGATTGTGCCAGCTTATAGATAAGTATTTATGA
This sequence comes from Quercus glauca, assembly GCA_023736055.1. NCBI lineage: Eukaryota > Viridiplantae > Streptophyta > Magnoliopsida > Fagales > Fagaceae > Quercus > Quercus glauca. The sequence continues at coordinate 77,030,221 of CM043319.1, forward strand.
CTACGTTGTTATGGTAGGTCATGAATGTCCCCTCTATTGAAATGGAAAGGTTACCTGACCGTCTGGGCGTTTTGTGGTTGCAAATGCAATAAGTATAATCAGTTAATCACACAATTTTTCACTTTTATCTCTCCAAAAGAAAAGAATGACACCCTTTGTTGTGATTAGTTTATAGGTCCGGTAAGTGTACCAGTTTAGTAAAGTTTTATTACCATTTTTATTAAAAATTTAAAAAAATATCAAAAAAATCAGTTTTTTTTTTCCTTCATAAAAAGTTTTTAAAAATATTTCCTAAATTAATGCCCATAGGACATTCATCAAATTTTTCCTAGTCTATATATATTAAGAGGATTCAGAAAGTTAGTTATTAATTTTTTTAATGTCAAAAATACCTCTAAAGTAATTAACCAACAACTAAAAAATTGGGTTAAAATAATAAATTTCTACTTCTACGTTGAAAAGCCTTCATACTTCTAATAAACTCCTACTTTTACATCGATTTAAATTCCTACTTCTACTCACTAACTCCCTACAAAATAGGATTACTCTTTTGTTAGTTTTAAAACTCCTCAAATCTACAAAACTCACCCCATGTATTTTTTTTTTCTACTTCATCACTATGTATTTGTTTCTTCTATCCTCCTTTTTTTTTTTTCAATTTTTTTTTTCAAAAAAATCATTACAACCTTAGGGTTTTTTTTTTTTTTTTTTTTTTTATATATATATATGATTGGAAAAAGTAAAAATCTCAAATTATAATAAATACAAATTATTAATTTTTACTCAAAAAATAGAAGAGCATCACGCGCCTGCTCAGAGGCTAGTTTATATTAAAGTGTTATTAATGGCAAGTGCATGTTTTAATGATATTACTTCAATCCTTATTTCATATTCGATAATTACAACATTGAAAAGGAAGATTTGAACCATAATTCTTCTAATAAAGAAACCGTTCTTCTACTATCACAGCTTTTGCCCCATATTTTTTGTCCACAACTATAATGTGATCAACTGTAAATGATAAATTAACAATTACTTTTACATGGATTCACCATTCACAATTGACTACGTCAAAGTTGTGTCAAGAATCGTGACTCAAAAGTTGTGTTCACAAACTTTCTCATAAAAAAGACTAAACTATATTATTAAACTACAAGCCTCTTGAATTTATCACAATAATAAATTGAGAAAACAGAAGAAAAAAGTGTCCATTAAACATATATTCAAATACACTAAAAAAAATAAAAAGAGGTGCCATTAATTTTATTCATGAATGATTAGGTGTTTGAACCAAAATATTTTGAAAATTTAAAACATAGAAAGACAAATTAGCTTTTTTTTTTTTTTTTTTTTTGAGAAGATAAAGACATATTAGCTAGTAGTTAAATTCTTCAATTAAATTCAAATACATAGTTGCATTAATCAATAATCAATAAAGTATTATCTTTTTTAATAACAATTGAATTTAATTAAAGAACATTAATATATTGCACGTAGGTAATTATACCTACGTTTTACCCAAAGAAAATAACCAAGTAATTAAAGCATTCCTTTAATGGTAAGCTTGGAACTATACCTATAAACCTTGTACTACTCATCTCCTTTCTTTTTTTCTTTGCCAAAAAAAAAAAAAAATGTAATTGATGACTTGTGTTGTTTGTACAACTCTTATAGGCCTTGCGTACACAAAGTTCATTTTTTTTTTCTTAATTTTTTGCTGTATTTAACCTTTATTCTTCTTTATAAATAAAATAAAAATCATAGAAATGAGTTTTGTTCATAAGTTATGAGCACAAATCTTATGTGATAGTATTAAACTCTAATCGATGTCTTAACAGTACTTTTGGTTTTGGAGTAATATTTGTATGGTCTATCATTTATACGTACACATGTATCAGTAGAGAGCATTCTCATCAGTTCTCTCATAAAAAATGCCATTTTACAACACCAAAAACCTACTTTATCATTTTACCATACAATTTTACAACATGTCATTTACCAGATGTTCTATATTTCTATTCTATACATTAAAATAATATTTACACTACATTAAAATAATATATTAAATTCCTTCAACAACAGCAGCAACAACAACAACAACAATAACTCCTCCACCACTGCCGCAACAACAACCAGTGACCACCAACAACCACGGCCGCTACAACCACCACCAACAGCACATCAACCGCCACAAACTACACCCACAGTCACCGGATCCTCCAACAAATTCCAAATCCAAAAACCTCAACAAAAGAGAAAAAAAAAAAAAAAAAAAAAAAACTCAACCAATCAAAAAAATAAAGAATAAAATGCCGACCCAAACTCAGCCAACGATCGGTGACGGCTGTGGAGGTCGGCGACGTGATTAGCGGCGAGGACTGGCGAGAACAGCGGCGAGGACTGGCGAGATCGGCGACGAGGACTGGCGAGATCGCGGCGAGGATGGCGAGATCGCGGCGAGGATGGCGAGATCGGCGACGAGGATGGCGAGATCGCGGCGAGGATGGCGAGCCTGGGCGATCTGTCTTTCGGCGTGTTGAGATCGGCGTGGCGAGACCGGTGATGGCGAGATCGGCGTGGCAAGCTCGGTGATGGCGAGTCGGAATGGCCAGACGGGGAGAGAGAGAGATGGGTTGCAAACGGAGAGAGCGAGAGAGAGATGGGTGAGATGGGAGAGAGCATCTGATTGGAGGAGAGAGAAGAAAAGAATAAAATAAGCCAAACAGTGTTTGGCATTTCTGTCCGTACGCTCTCAAATATGAGAGCGTACTGTAGCGCGTTCCAAATTTTTGGAACATCTAGCATACCTGATGATGCTTTGTTTTTGTGTTTGATGTGTTAAATGTGCCAAATTTTTAGCATTTGGCACATTTAAGAGACCTGATGAGAGTGCTGAAAAGAAATATGCCTTAATCCAGCCATATTGCAAAACCACCTGAATTTACGGTCCTAAAATTGATTTTACCAGTAGCCCAAAAAACCCAAAGGAGATCACTCATAAACAATCTTTCGACAACGGTCGACTTTGGAACATGAATGCTAGCTATGCCATCATGTCGCAACACATCTTTTGATGCCTCTCAGACCTACAATTTTACTGCCACTCTTATCAAACATAGTTGGGGCCAAGTCTGTCCTTCTTGTTCCATCATCCCCATATTCAATACCATAGGTTGAAAGTTTTTGTTCCTATGTTTTCGTTTGATTTTTTTGGGCAAAGCTAATTGTCCTTTTATCATTATCATTGTCTATGCTTGTTGCCTATTTTTTTCTTGTTTAGCTCCTAAATAATTCTCTTTAACAGGCAAAGGTAGTGATAGGATAGCCACTTGTCTAAGGCTCCAATTCTAAGGTAAGCTCTTAAGAGCAAGATATTACATCTTATTTGAACTGGAATGCACTAGATGCTACGTAAAAGGTGTGTGGTTTCTGTTTGGAGGTTCATAACTGCACTTGTAATTTATTCATACTTGCTTTTTGAACTTTTGAAGATTTGTAAAAGTTGAAGCATCATTTTTTAAGGCCATATAGCTAGTAAAGAAAATGTAATATTCCCTAGCATTCACAAAGCCACAAAGCATTTGGTTGTCTTTTTTTTCTTCATGAAAGTGCGTGACACAGTGGGAGATTATCGTCAATATGGGAGAGGAAAAAGAAGAAGAAGATAGAAAGAAACATCATTAACAATTTCTCAAATAGCAAAGATAATATGTGATTCCTCAATGAAAGAGACCTTGTCTTTTTCTACTTTATCTTACATGGAAAGGAAGACAATTGGACTATTCAAATGGAATTGGATACTAGTATTTGCATAATTAGATTTAATATTAGTGATTAAGATTAAAGTTTCTGCACAACTTTTGTGTATGTCAAGTGCAAATACAAAGTATCATATCGAATTATGAAGCCTGAAAAACCAATTAATGCGCAATTGCACATGTTCATCACTACCGTTGCTCCTTTTGCACATTATTTGCGCCTTAGCCTACGACTAAGTGGTTTCACAAAGTTTGGTAAAGTAAAGCTAAGTATGGCCCCAGAATCCAACCGTAAATGCCACCATTAAAAGCATAATATTCTCAGTTGTCTTTCTAAAAGAGATAAACATATATAGCTGACCTTGCTTTAATGGTAATTGTTCAAGCGTTGTGCGGTAGAACAATGTTCATGTCCTTGTTATCTTTTACTACGTGCACACTAAAGGAAAAAGAATATAACGAAGAAAGAAGACATCAACTGTGACAGCTTGACCAACACAGCCGTTTATATGATATGACAGTTCCAAACATTCACAAGTGATCCAACCATAATGTTCGCTAGATGAGCATCATAAAAAAAATAATATTAAAATAAATAAATAAATAAAAAACAACAACATTGAATTATCTCAACAAACAACAAGGTTTCGGGGACAACATTATTTGAAAAAGCAAACCAAATATAATCAGTCCAACCCTTAAAGTTTCTTCATCCCGTGCAATACATTTCAACACTGCCACTTTTAATCTTACCCTTGAATCAACCCTTTGAAGCTACCAAGTATATCAGTTACATGGAATGATCTGCAAGTTGAATCCTGATAAGGTTCAAAAAGCCAAGAAAGCCTCAATGTGAATCAGCTTAAGAGACTACAAAGATGAAACTTGTTGTCTATAAACTGTTGATTGGTTTTTTTATGTCTAGACCTTCATAAAATCGGGTTGATTGGTAACAGATCTCACCCATGCCCATTTGTGATCCTCTGTGTTAACTTCATTCTTAGATTGTGCCACCTCTTCCAATGGAATATATGCATAGATGCCATTAATAGGACCAGGGACAAATCCAGTGTACCCAGCCATAACCCCATGAATTGCAGAGTGTGCTAAAAGTGTACAATACAATCTATCTGTAGCATTTGCAGGAACGGCACGTATCATGTATGTTGGATCTATGTACTTCACTGTAAGCAACTCATTTTGGTGATTTCTTGCCCACCATTTCTTTAGCTCTGACTTCAGCCACCCGCCAACATCTAAGAACACTGGGTTGCCAGATTCATCCCTCTCCTCTTTCTGTGCATCAGTCCTGGGTATCATATCCTGTCCTGCCCCCTCGGCAACTACTAGTACTGCATGACTATTCTCCTTCAGTCGCTGCTCAAGAAATTCAAAGAGCCCTCCTTTTCCTTCCAAGTAAAATTCCATTTCAGGAATCAAGCAACAGTCCACATCACGACTGCTCAATGTTGCATGAAGGGCAATGTGCCCTGTGCTTCGACCCATTAGCTTCACCAAGCCAATTCCATTAACTGCACTCTCAGCCTCCACATGAGCTGCACTAATTGCTTGCTGTGCCATTTCTACTGCCGTCTGGAAACCAAACGATCTGTCAATGATTCCCACATCATTGTCAACGGTTTTAGGGATGCAAGTAATTGAAGCATTCAGTTTCCTGCGACGAATTTCATCAAATATCTTCACAGCCCCACGCATTGTGCCATCTCCACCTATGATGTACACCTGTTTACATGTTGGGGGATGTGCAAATAAAGGAACCCAATAAGAACAAGTATACACTAAGAAATATAAAATTTACCCTAATTGCTAGTTGAAAATCTATCTACCTCAATTACAAGAAGTTTTTTGGAAACATATAAATCAAGAAATTGAATTTCAATTATTTGTGGAAACATATCAATTGGTAGAACCAGTGATAAAAGAAAGAGAAGCTGTATATGAATCGCCCGCAAATTCTTCTGAATTATATGTATCCTCGGGATTAATTTGGAAAAACAGTAGAGATATACAAAAACCAAAAAATTTTATTGGAAACATTCCTCTAATGAACTCCTTGGAAACTTTTATAGTAAATGGAATATTCAGAATTTTGATCAATCAAATATTGCAAAGCCCTGGTATCTAGTACCAGTCAGAATTAGACAGTACCGAAATTTTGGTTTATACAGGCACCATATTATCAGATTGGGAAGGGGGGGGGGGGGGGGGGGGGGGGGGAGGGATTAGAATTAGAGATTGATCAAAAGGCAAGGATATGGGCTTGTGTGAGTAGGAAATCTGTAAAAATTTGTTAAAGCTAATGTGATAACGTGTGATTATACCATTTAACAAAGAAGATATGAAACAGGATGTACTTGAATGGCTAATATGATTTGTGTAGCAAGCCCCCTTACAACTTGCATAATGTTCTGTTCGTGTTCATTAACATCTAGAAAATGTCAGCATTTATTGATTTTGTGGGCTAGCAGTCATTTTTTAGTATCAAATAAAACTTAAATTAGTTAGAGTATATTTTATTGAGCATTGGTTAAACTTACCCAATAATCAATAGCGATCACCACATGTTAATGTTCAGCACTTTTGGTGTACCTTATAATCAATAGTATGGATTTTGTTAATGTTTGTTTTTATTGGAAAGGTCATGCCTACTATATAGCAGAATATTGGTTTGGCAATAAAAAACCAATACATTTTGACACTCACATATATAATATATTAAGTGTAGTGTGCAGACTAACTGAAGGTGAGAGTGCAACAGAAAGAGTAACACACACACACACACACACACACACACACACACTCTCTCTCTCTCATGTGTAACATATAAAAGTGTTAGTGTGCTGACTAACTGAATGTGAGAATGCAAAAGGAAAAAGGTTTAACACACACACTCCATTCTAAAAAACAAGCAACTTTCCTTTTTTCATGGAGGGCTCATCATCATTATCATGTGAGTCACATGCATGGAATCATTTGCCGGCTGTTCTTTTAATATATGCAGCGATTCTAGAGAGTGGTATTAATTCATTTTCTGGTTTTACATCAATAAGTAGGGAGAAACTTTAAAAACATGAATTAGTAAACATCAAAGGCAAGGGTGGCACCAAAATTTAAGTCAATTTAACTAAAAAAGAAGACAAGGAAGAACTTAAAATGAGGAGCTTATTATAATTACAGAAACAGAGAAGAAACAAAGCAACCAATGAGAATAAAGGCATAAAGGGCTTGATACAACATAGATGAAAGAATTCACTCTCTTCTATATAGCCAAAGAACTAAAATAATATTTCTTGCAAGGAAAGGGTATAAGATTTACTCTCTCCAAGAACAGATTGAAAAGTTCTCCAGCCTCACCTTTACTAATGCAGATCTCCAGAGAGTATTACCAATTAATGCATCCAAGAGAGAATATTACCATACAATTGGTATTTTCTAAAATAGACTCTGCAAACATGGGGTTCTGTCCCAGGAAAATTATTCCCTCAGAAATTAAGCTTTCATCTGGACTATCATGCCCATGAAAATAAGAATGGAACACATAGTTCAACTAGTGAAAAAGGTGAGGTACCAATTAGAAATCTAGCACAGCCTCTGCATTCCAGATAGTTTCATCTTGTATATCTTTGTTTCTTTTGGTGTCTCGTCATTTTTGTAACTTTGGAATATGCTATAGCTAAAAAGACTGCTTTGAATGTAAATGGACCTAGCTGAGGACTTGTTGTCTGATAAGTTTGGGTTAATAACACTATCAATCATGCAATTCATGCCTTTTACATAATTGTTGAAAAGGAGGGAGAAAGTGCCAAAGGATTTAACACTTCGGGTTCAAAAGGAAGGTAGAACTTAAGAAATTCATAATATTTCAAAAGATTACGAGGAATGCTGATCTCACAAGCCACAACCAACACTATCTTTTGTGCTTGATAAAGCAAACTGAAGATTGAAGATAACATAGTTTACATGCACATCCATATAAAGGGCATCGATCATTATGAATACACCCTTTAAAGTTGATTATCTAGCCAAAGATAATTGTATAAATAAAAAATGGCAACACTGCTTTTAGCTTTTCATTTTTTTTATTTATTTTTTTATTTTTTTAGTTTAGCCTTTAGCCTTTTAATTTCTTGTTCTAGTAGTTATCTTTCCAAACGTTAAAGACATATACATAGACTACATAAACCAAAGTCTTAAGGACTACATAGAATCTTAGTTAATTCTAAACAACAGTCTTCAACCCAGTTCAGGTTCCACTCTAATCATCAGATTCAGATGAGTACAATGATCTCTTTTTTTTATAGAATTTTACCATCCACATAAAAACCAAACCATGCTTCCAAAATTGCAGAACATTCTTTGACTAGTCTAAAGGGAAAAAAAAATGTACAGCATTAGATTCCACAAATAAATTCAGACAGAGATCAGAAAACAAAACCTGATTAAAGTGACGATCCTGAATACCATCGACAATCTTTTGAAGATCAAAACCACCCCTAGAGGTCTCAAGCACAGTGCCACCCTCATTGTGCCAACTGTGCACTAGCTTAGGATTGAGCTCCACAGGTTCAGAGGAGTAAAACCCTCTGTAACCAGCTTTAACACCGAATATCTGACGCACACCATAGAGGTCCCAGAGAGCCACCACGAGCTCCCTGATGACAGTGTTGAGACCAGGACAGAGTCCACCACAGGTGACAATAGCAGCCCGAGTTTGAGACGGGTCGAAGAAGACACGATCACGTGGACCAGCACGGTGGTAAGCTATGGAGGAAGGAGAGGATGGGAAGGACTCAGAGAGGTCGAAGACTATGTGGCGGAGAACGACATCGGAGTGGGAGATGTAGAAGCCTTGAGAAGGGTGGTAGAATGGGTTATGCTCTAATGGGTTGGGTTGGGTTTTGAGGGCTTGTTGTGGAATGTAGTCTTTGAGGTGTGGTAGTTTTTGCAGGGTTACTGGTGATATTGAAAAGGTGGTGGTGGTGTTGGCGTCATTGCCATCATTGTTGTTGTTGTTGTTGTTGTTTGATGATGGAGTAGTGAGGTTTGTGGCTTCAGTGTGTGAAACAGCAGCCATTTTTAAAGATCTATATATTTTCTGCAGAGATATGAATGAAAGGATATGATGACAAATTAAACACAACACAAAGACAGAGAGTGGGGATTTTCTGAAGCTCAACTCTGATGAGTGAACTCTAAGCTTTGAGTTTTGATTGTTCTTTAACAACTTTTCTGGGTAGAATTAGATACGTGGTAGACTTTCTAGGCGACACGTTTGATTTTTTAACCTTGGTTTGGTTTTTTAACAAGAGTTAAATTAATGGGAGTGCTGAGTCATCAATTTAAAATAGGTGGCAGCTCTCAATTGCATGAGTCCTCCAGGAGGTTCTAATAATATCTCGTGCTGTTGTTAGTTGCTTTGTTTTGGTACTGATAAGTTGCATGATAGAGAGTGGTCGTTTTTTTTTTCTTTTTTCAATGAATTGGGCCTACTAGTAAGTCATGGAGGGTGTTTTGAAAGCAGGCAGGCTTATGAGCTAGAAGCCCAATTATAAACCTATTTTGAAATTGAATTAGATACAATATGGGATTGGTTGTAAAGGATCAAAGGGCTGTCTACTTTTTTGTGCATTTTTTGTTGTTTTGTTTTTCCCTTTTCCACGGCTTATTACTTTGATTTCATTAAAACTCATTTCTAGTTTGTTGTTTCTATTTCTATATATATGGAAAGTTTTAAAATTATTATATAATAATCCAGAAATTGTAATAAAAAAGAAAAATGGAAGTGTGTGATGATTTTAAAATATTTTATACTAGGTAATCTAGTATCCTAATACATGAAGATAATCAATTTGGTCATTGTGGTTGGACTCTTCACATTTTCCATAGGGCCTTATTATCTCTTCCTTCTCCAAACTTGGGTTATAGAAGAAGGAATCGAGAAGAAAGTATCAAATTTACTTCTTTTTTTTGTTTTGCATTTCCCTTTTACACAGCTTATTACTTTGATTTCACTAAAACTGAACTAAATGTTGGGGTTTATCATTTATGGTGTTAGTAGAAATTGATCAAGTTTTGTGTGTGAGATTTGTCAAGTGGCCTCCCAAAAGGACAAACCTTGCAGCCCATGCCTTGGCTAAATGGTCTTTAAATAATAATGTATTAGGTTCCTTTCATTTTGGATGTCACACTCCCTCCCCCCCCCCCCCCCCCCTCTCCTCCCTCTCCTTGGGTTTTGTTTTTGTTATAAGGGTGGGAGGCTTGAGTTTCCTCTTTATAATTCCTTTGTTTTGGGAACAAAATCTTTTCCAGTTCATCAAAAAAGTTTTGTGTGTGAGATAGGAATTAATTGAGTCTTTTTAGCCCTTATATACTCTTCTCCCGTTAGAAACCCTCATGTTGTCTCCCTTTTTTGTATTGATAAAGGACGTGTGGCAATTATATGATCTAATGGTTCAAAAAAACCATGTTAATTAAGTGGGTGTCTTGAGTCCCACATCAAGCATATATTAACTTAATATGGGCTTTATAAATAAATACAATGAGTCTCAATTGTGATTAAACTAGTCTTTTTGGGATATACCACAGATCTGGGTAACACTTTTTTCTTAGGTCATTACAAATGGTTTAAGAGCCAACTGTCAACCTAGTAGCCTCATGTAGTCTTAAAGACATTGCCCCAAAATGTGGGCCTTGTTGAAACATCAACAATTTAAGAGAGGAAGATTTTGATACCACATATTGATTGGATATTGAATTGAATTTGTTGAGTGTGTTGTGTGAATGTGTGGGTTGAATTAGAATATAACTCTTATTTATTTATTTTCTTTTTTTTTTTAAGAATTAGGATATAACTTAAATATGGCTATCACTTTTTCTTAGGTCTTTACAAATTTAAATGCTGCAAAATACAAAGCTACGCATAATCTTTCAATAATAATGTATTATATTTGACTTTGTTCAATATTCTACCTAAATACATAAAACTTGTTCATGGACTTCTTCATTATCTTAAACCAAAAGATTGCTAATGGAATCCTAAATGGTTATAATGTAAAGTTTCAATGGCTTGTCATTTTAAGGAGATGTCAATACTTATGGTGTTGCAAAATATTCTTTCATTGGTTTGAATAATTTTTGATGTTCGTGAGCCTATAATTGAAGCAACAAAACTTTTTTTTAGTACTGCATTTAAAGTAAATGTTCATAAGAAATTGATTTGGCCTAATAACTTTTGTAATTCCTTTTAATTAGTTGGAATCTTATTTCATAAAATAGCTTTAGCTTTGTCTTTTCAAATATCAACTTCTATACCTCAATTATGGGGTAATAAGTCTAAGAAATTCCCTTCCCTTACTTTGAAGGCAAATTGCAAGAAATTCATTTTTAATGGTGTTTTCTCATTTGTAAAATGTTTTTTTTTCTTTCGTATTCTTGATGATGGTAGTCAAAGTCTTGGGACTCAAATATGACACACACAAACATGTGTGCATTTTATAGTAACTTTTAATTCTTTTTCAATATTCTATACATGAGTACTTTTTAAATAAGTTTTAAGAAAAAAAACAAAAAAGTTTTAATTTAATTTATGATTCTTATTAGTATTTTTACATCGCACTTGGAAAACATAAACATAAACATAAATGTATTTTTACAAATTTGCATATAAGTGTGTGCTCTATGAAATATATGCTTCAATAATAATTAAATATGATTTATAAAATATTTATTTAAAAGTGGGTTCAAGATAGTTCAGATTCTTATTGTAGTAAAATTAATAAGATAAATGTTGGTAATTGTATTCTCCTTGATTTAAATATTATTTATCCTTGGTTTTTTTTTTTTTCTATAAAATTAGAAATAAATTAGCTTAGATATTATTTAAAACACAAGACTAAAACTATCAAAGTAGTTCCTTATCATAAAACCTCGAACCATGAATGTGGGAACTTATCAAGTCCGATTTGCCTTAGGTCCAAGGAATATTGAAAAATGATTGTGATTTGCACAATAATTAAAAGTAATAGCAGAGGAAGTGTAATATGCGAAAGCTCGCTTGCGATCAATCTATTTGAGAGAGCTTCTTTGATATTTTCATGTATTACTAGAATGATAATAGTTGCAAACATACCATTTATATAGCATCAAAACATATTATTCACTTGTTAGATAACTTAATCATTAATTAATTTATATAATTACGATAATAACATTATTTCAGATAGCATACTAAGAATTTCATTAACATTTCCTAATAGCTAGGCATGTCTTCTAGGTGCAACTAATATTAAATGTAGACTTGGCAATAATTGGCTCAAGAAAGACCACTCTATAATTCCACTCATTGTTCATGAACAATGATAATTTTTTTTGCAAAAATATACAAAGATACAACCATATGTGTATTGTTATATTTATGTTTATGTTCTGAATATACATTGTATGTGAAGTTAACTCTCATTGAAATAGAAAATGAACTAAACTAAACTTTTTATTTTTACAAAATATAAACAAAAAGTTGACGAAAGAAAATATATGTGGTCGACCTTGATTAGTTTGTTGAGAATTCATACCCAACCCCAAAAAACATATAACTAAGTTGTGGTTGTTGTTGTATTTTTTTTTTATTATTATAAAAAGTTCTCTATATATATATATATATATATATATATATATATATATATATATGTATTTTCTTCATAATATACATTTTAAAAATTAATTTAACTTTTTATAGATTAACAAATTTAACAACCCCTTTTAATTTGGATATATATATGCTGACAAAACACAACACAAAGACAAGAGTGGGAATTTTCTTAAGCTCAACTCTGATGAATGAACTCTAAGCTTTGATTTTTTTTTTCCTCCTTTCTAGGTGATACGTTTGACGCTGAGACTGTGCTATTGCTAGTAGCTTGGTTTTAGTACGGATACATTGCATGGTGGAGATTGGAGAGTGTGGTCGTTTTTTATAATTTTGCTTTCACTGAATTGGGCCTCCTAGTAAGGCATGGAGTGTGTTTTGAAAGCAGGCAGATTTATGAGCTAGAAGACCAACTAAAGCTATTTTGATATTCAAATTAGATACAATATGGGCTTAGTTGTAAAGGACCAAAAGGCTGTACATCAACTTCTTCATTTTTTTCCCCTTTTCCATAGCTTATTATTTTGATTTTATTAAAACTTAACTCTTATGTTGGGGTTTATTATTTATGGTGTTAGTGGAAGTTGATCGAGTTTTGCGTGTGAGATAGTAATTAATTGAGCCTTTCTAACCTCTCTCTCTCTCTCTCTCTCTCTCTCTCTCTCTCTATATATATATATATATATATATATAATTTTTAGATACAATGCTTGAGGGAATTTAATTCAGCATGTGAGAAAATTAAAAATAGATAAGAAAAAAAAAAGGCTTGATTGAGCCTAGAACAAACAGAAAAAACTTCAGTATGGTGACCAATGCCTAAATGCTATCAATGCCACTATGAGGATCCCAAGGAAGGTCTCTTGTTATACAATTCTACTTGAAATTTCATTTTCTAAATTTGTTTGTATCCACATCTAGAATATGTTAGCATTTTTTAAACTCTGTGGACAAGCACAACCAGTTTTTTAGTATCTAATAAAGCTAGAATTGGTTGGGGTATAATTTTTAGAGCTTTTGTTAGACACAAAATAGTGGATTGCGATCACTTGTTGTTAATATTGGATGTTGGATGTGTTTTAGTGATCCTTATAAGTAATAGAATGGATTATGTTAATGTGTGTTTGTTTGTTAATAACCAGCCCTTAATGGGATAAGCTTGTATTTTGAGTTCTCACAATCAAAGCATTGGTTTTGCCCATTAAACATGTAGGCTTATGAGCTAAAAGCCCAACTAACCCATAATTTGGTATTGAAATGAGATTCAAAATGGGCTTAGTTAAAGGGACCAAAGGGTGACTCTCTCTCGCATTTACATTTCTCTCTTTCTCTCTCTCTTTCTCCTCCACCTCCATAGAAAAAAAAACACCCGAGCTGAACACTAACAAGAGGTGCGTGAGGTGCTCTGTTTCAAGTTTAGTAGGATCATTTCCATCATGTGTAGCTGGAAAAGAACTGAGGCACAACACATGTGAAAACACATTGAAATTTATTTAAGCCTAGAGGAGTGGGAGCACATATGGCCACAAATTCACATGTGTTTTAGTCGATGCAAATGTTGAAGTATGAAAAAAAACAAAACAAAACAAAACAAAACAAAGACTTACATTTGCTCCACATTTTCCTGTTGCTCCTCGCTACCTCCAGTTGCCTACAATAAGCGAACATGTATATTTTTAGGGCATTAGTTTGCATAATCGATTCTCTTTGTTTTGTGGGAACTGGGAATTCTCTGCAGATGTTATATCTTTATTTCTTTCTTCCTATTTCAAAAACGGTTTGTGTTTTATCAACTTTAATTAAACTCAATCTTAGTTGCTTTCCTGTATTTGGATTCTTAATGTATTAGTCATATCCAATTATTCCATTCCTTACTAAAAACAAAATACATTAAATTTTGTTACATTGCTGTGCAAATGTAAAGTTTATATCCAATTAATAGCTGCTATGATAATCTATTTCAGTTAGAGTGTGTGCTCAATGTGTGTTGTATGTCATATGAATTGGATTGCTCAATTTATTATCATTCAGAGTTCAGATCCTTAAATACTACTATTCTACTAAACTTGAAATAGAGCACCTCACGTACCTCTTGTTAGTGTTCAGCCTAGGTGTTGGTTTTCTTTTCTTTTTTTTTTCTTTTTTTTTTTTATATGGAGGTGGTGGAGGAAAAGAGAGAGAGAGAAATGTAAATGAGAGAGAGAGAGAGTCAGAAGTCAAACTTTTTTTGGGTTTAGAGATAGGTTTAGAAGGTAATAAATGATGGTAATTAATTAGATTCTAATAAGAATATTTATAATAATTATAGTCTTTTTTTAACCGTTAGATCTACTTAAATCCAATGGTTTAAAAAGATATAACTCTTAAGAGTTACATCAGGTGTAACTTTAAACAATGTTACACCACTCAATATTTTTTAATTTGATGCGAATTTTGACAAATTCACTGTTAGATTACATTATATTCATATATTCTCCATGCTTGCAAAATTTCAAGGTGATCGAAGATTAATAGCCATGTCATCAAACAATTATTTAAATTCAAATTTTTGGTAGTTTAAAACAATGCATAAAAGATAAGTTTATAGATCGAATGGTAAATAACATCCAATTGACATGAAAATTGGCAAGAGTTTTAAGAATATATAGAACATGTAATTCAATGGTGAGATTTTCAAAATATAAATTTTATAATAAGTTATTGGATAATGTAACGTTGCTTAGAGTTACACCAGGTGTAACTTGAAGCTAACCCTATATATATGTATGTATGTATATATTCCATCTCTTCACTAAATTAAAACAATTTTCATTATGTTATTAACTCCCTTGATTAAGAAACTTGATATCTAATTTATGTTTGCTTGTAATTTAATATTTCGTATTTTGTCTTATGTAAGTTATGATATAAAAAATACATTTGAAAGATAAATTTCAATATTTATTTTGGCTAGTTTAGTAATTTTTCTCCTTTTACTAATTTAATATATTTATTTATCTTTTAGAAAAAATTAAATTAATTATAACATCATCAAGGTTCGACCTCAGTTCAATCTCGGTTCGATCTTTAAAACCTTAAACCTCTCCCTTTAACAGTTTATTGAATGGTTCAGATCTAAAAACCATATATTTTTCTTTCAGGCCTAACAAATAGAAGTGATGTTTGCTGAAATTTTGGAGTGGACAGCAAGCAAAGTTTTTTCTTGGGAAATGAGTTTTTACTTTTCAAGCAGTAAATGAATGAGTTTAGTGCCACAAATTTTATACAATTTTGTCACAACTTTGCTACATGATGACTCATAAATTGTGAAATCATGGACACGCTATTTTATTTTCATTATTCACGAGTTGCCACATAGCAAATATAGTCGCATACCCATGTCATATGAGGTCATAATATGGGCATATTCAACATAACTCAACAAAGTCATGCATAATATTTAAGAGGGGTTGTAATCTCAAGATCCTAAATAGCCAAGGAAAAATAAGAACGAATTTGCATTTAACCAAAAATAAAAATCAACTCAAATAATCGTTTGTATTAAAATTTTCCTTCTACTATTGTCATATATGAAAACCAAGGACTTCTTTTCTTGTGTGGTCTAAAAGTAGCAGTTTAAAAACTGCGTTCGGAATGTAATTAAAAACTGTGGTTTTCGCCAAGGAGTTGAGCTTGTTCAAAGTGGTGATAGAGGGTGATAGCTCACGGGTTATCAAAGCTTTGACAGATTCGGGGTGATGTAGTACTTTGTTTGGTGATGCGATTGATGAGAGTAGGAGTCTAGGAGCTACTCTTCAATCTAGCAGATTTCGAAATGTTGGAAGGGAAGGAAATAAATTGTCTCATGCTACAGTTCTATCGGCAGACACAGATGTAGGGGTAGAAACTTTACCTAGTGATTTGGATAATGTATTTCAATAAGATTTAGTTCAATAAAATTTATTTACCTCTTTCTCCAAAAAAAAAAAAAAAAAAAAAAAAGGCATTTCAATGATTTCGTTCCTCTTTAAAGTGAAAACTGAAAAAAATCTTTTTTAGCAAACATATTATTTTAATTATTTATAAAAATATTTTGTTTTTAATCACGCTCAGTAATACAATTGTGAAATATTGTTTGCTTCAACATACAAAAAACTATTGTATAAGATAACAATTCCACTGCAAACAACCAAAAAAATAAATGATTAAACCAATATTATGATAAGTCAACTTCTAAGTCAAGAAATAAAAATATAAAAAAGTCATGAAACATCAGTGCTTAAATACTTGCTGCAGTGACGGCGGCGATGATGGTGGTGGCTCAGCTGAAGCTTCATAAAAAGAGTATATCTCATACCTTATATCACAGCTGTGTGTCATAAATTTCCCTCCCTGCTTTCCAAATACAACATTGTGTTATATAACTCTGCACCTGCTGCAAGCAACTGTTGCATTCCCACTCTCTCAAATCAGGAATGCACTCAGAAAGTGCATGTATGGTTTGGTATTCTGGTGCAAGCACACCCTGCAGAGCGAACTTGTAAGTTGAATTTCCTGTTGCAGTACGGTTTCTTAGGCTATTTAACATGGGCAACAGCACGTTGTTAAAACCTTCTACGTCAGGGACGTTTCCTGTGTTGTACGAGATGGCATATACACCCGAAACATAATATAATTTTTCGTATTATACAACCCCCTTATAGGGTTATCTTCCTCACGATTAAATATGGATCTGGGTGAGTATCGAAGTGAACATTTATTAGCCCAACTTATTGCCTCTTTTTGGTTTGGACAAGCTCCTAATAGGTCATATGTTGACACATTGATACAACTACGGCATTTGCCAAGTGAAACGTCTTTAGTACAGAGTGCAATCGAGTATACTTTGTCTAGAGATTCACCAGCAGAGAAATTGTAAAACCCATAATCCATTTTGGTGTTCTTAATCATGGAGTCCAGGAGGGTTTTGAGGTTTGCCGTGTAGGTATTGTTACTGGTGTAGTTACTAGTGGTATACCAGTACCAGTACTGGGCAGCTGTGGGAATAACTAGACATGGCAAAACGGGTCAAAATTTTCTGACCCGACCTGACCCGACCTAAACCTGATTTTTTTTACCCAAAGCAAAAACGGGTTGACCCGTGACCTGGTCCGTGTTTTTTGCGGGTCAACCCGACCCGACCCACGACCCGACCCGAACCCGAACCATTTTTTTAAAACTTTTTTTTTTTGGGTAAAAATAAAAAATAAAACTAAGACAATATTGGTTTAATTGTTTATTGTGAACTTTAAGGAAACTATTGATACATTTACATAACTGCATGCAAATTAATTAAAAGATAAATGATTGAACAATTTGTAATGAGTAAAGATTTTTAGATATTAAATAGCAAAGTACATGCCAATGCCAAGATAATCTGGTTACTCTAGTTACAGTAGAGTTAAAAATATAGATTTAAAATTATAGACATCTGTGAGAAACATTCACAAGTGTGAAAATAGTGAAACTAAAGTATCAAATTAGTATAAATTATGAATACTTAGACCTATTTTTTAATAATTTATGTCCAAAATAAACAGCTTTTCAAAATAAATTATGATATTTTCTAGAGTGTGTGTTACTTAACAATGATATGATATTCATAAAAAATACCATGTATAAATAAGTAAGCAATCAAATTTTTAAAGTATATCTCAAATTGAAATAGAGTGTCAACCACAATTGATAATAAATTATAAAATTAATTTTCAAGATTGTAAATTTCTTATATGTTTTTATTCTTTATTAAATGAGTTATCCAATAAATCATTTGTAATTTTGTTTTATATTTTTGAATGTTGATATTGTGTAGAAATAAAACTTGTATATTTGTTTTACTTATCTTTATGTTATTTTGTTTTAGATAGCAATGTTAGGATTTGTATAATTTTAAAATTATTAAATAAGTTTAACTGAGTTCATTTTTAATATAAGTGGTGAATTCAAAATAATACATTTTACATCAAGTAATTTGTTGCATAACTTTCCAAATGGCAAATACATGTTGTTTTCTTTATCAAAATAAAAAATAAATTAAAAAAAAAATTCATGTGAAAAATACGGGCCAACCCGACCCGACCTGCAACCCGATTGACCTGAACCCGATTTTAACCCGCTTAAAATGACCTGTTTTTGACCTGTGACCCGTTTGACCCGAACCCGATTGACCCGACCCGCCCGTTTTGCCATGTCTAGGAATAACAAGATGAATGAGAACAAAATAGAAGAATAACACTAGACTTGAATGGCCCATTTTCATTGTTCCTCTGCAGTAGTAGGTTGGAAACATTTTAGTCTAGCAATATACATCCATATCATTCCTGTTCTAAACTTTAATGCATGAATCTACTTTCTACATTGACTAATGCATTGGAAACTTCAATTCCATGCTTTGGACCGCATATTACACTGTCGACGCGAAGACGAGTAAATAGTGATGAGAAAAAATGGAAATAAAAAAGGAGATTTCCATCATATTTTCCTCATGGGCCATGTAGATGTGATCGCCTTTGAAATCACATACAAGCTCGAAGGTTCATCAATGGAGGAGATGGAATCACAGAGAGAAAGAGAAAGAGAGAACATTAAGCTTGTGTGAATGATTCCGTGTGTATTAAATATCTGCCTCTGTTCTTTATATAAGAGAAACAGAGGAGCTGAAACTACAAAACAGAATAACCAACTCTCTAGCCAATGCAAACATGACATGTGGCACTATTGTGTAACTAACTATCTATCAACTAATCTACGTACAAACGACATGCCGTTCTGTACACTAATATAAACAGAAGCTAAAATTGCAAGTAGCTTAAGTAGAACTAAAACTAAACTACACACTTGCAGTCTTCAATTGCATTCTTCAATTCCTTCAATTGTATTCTTCAATTGCATTCTAACACTCCCCTTCAGGATGAATTGTATATATTAATTAAGTTCATCTTGGAAAGTAAGTGAAAGAATTGCTTCTGCCCAAGAGCTTTGGTAAAGAAATCTGCAATCTGGTGCCGTGTAAGAACATGAAATGTTTTAATAACCCCATCTTTAATCTTTTCTCGAATGAAATGGCAGTCTATTTCAATATGTTTTGTTCATTCATGGTACACAGGATTGGTAGCTATATAGAGGGCTGCTTTACTATCACAATAAAGGAAAGCAGGTTGAGAATGATTTAAGCCAAAAGTTTTGAGCAAAGTAATGAGACAAACCACCTCACCAGTGACTGTTGCCATTGATCTATACTCTAACTCAGCAAAGGATCTGGATACCACTTGCTACTTTTTACTCTTCCAAGAGATTAGTGAATCCCCTAAAAACACACAAAACCTTGTGATTGACCTTCTGGCATTAGGGCAGGTTGCCCAATCAGCATCGCAATAGGACTTTAATTGCAATTCTGATCTTGCAAATAGGAACAAGCCTTGACCTAGTGTTTTCTTCAAGTACTTGAGGATTTTGTAAGCAGCTTAAAGGTGAGGTACTCGAGGTGAACTCATGAATAGACTTAACTTGTGGACTGAATAACAAATGTTAGGCCTAGTCAATGTCAAATATAAAAGTCTCCCTATTAACCTTTTGTACAATGAAGCATCTGGGACTGCATCACTAATTGAAGTACTGAATTTAGCTAATTGATCCATAGGAATGATTGTTGGCTTACAAGCTAACATACCAGCATTAGACAAAAGCTTAAGAGTGTATTTTCTCTGACATAATGAGATTCCATTGGAAGTTCTTGCTACTTCAAGACCTAGAAAATACTTCAAGGTTCCTAAATCTTTGAGCTTAAACTTGCTGTCTAGAAATTGCTTAAACACATTCATAGCATCCACATCATTACTAGCAATAAGAATATCATCAACATAAACAAGTATGATGATCATAGAACCTCTCTTAGTCCTGGTAAAGTCAGAATAGTTTGCCTTTGATTGTTCAAAGCCTTGATCCATAATTGTAGAGGATAACTTTGCAAACCATTGTCTGCTTGCCTGTTTAAGCCCATAAAGAGACTTTGTAAGCCTACAAACCTCCCCTTTGCTGCCAAACCCAAGTGGAGGGAGCATGTAAACCTTTCCATGTAAGTCTCCATGCAAGAAAACATTGTTGACATCCAACTGAGTTAAATGCCAACCATGAATAGCAGCAAGAGCCAAAAGAGTTCTGACAGTAACAAACTTAACCATAGGAGAAAATGTCTCATAAAAGTTATACCTTCAGTTTATGTAAAACCTTTGGCCACTAACCTAGCCTTATACCTCTTAACAGAACCATCAGCCTTCAACTTGATTTTATAAACCCATTTACACCCAATTGGTACCTTACCAGGAGGAAGCTTGCACATAACCCAAGTATGGTTAGCTTGAAGTGCATCAATTTTAGATTTCATGGCATCAAGCCACTTAGGATCATTCAAAGCTTGAGCATAAGTTTCAGGTTCCTTAGCAATGGTTAATGCAAGAGCAAAGGATTTATGGGAAGAAGAAAGTTTGTCATAGGAAAGTGTTGAAGCAAGAGGATAAATAATACCTATATCACCAGGAGTAGTGGAAGCATCTGATTGAGTAAGTGAAATTGAGGCAAACACATGTGCAGAAGCCAAGTTGCAATGATAGTCTTGAAGATAACTAGGAGGTTTCCTAACTCTAATGGACTGTCTAACAGGTTGATCATCAGGTTGAGAACGAGGAACATCACAGGAAGGATTAGAATGGTCAGAATCAGGATGAACAAGGTCAGGGAACTCCTCAGAAGGAACAGCCAAGTCTGTGGAGAAAGAATGAGTGAATTTTGCAGTGGGAAAAGAAAAAGAGAGGGAATCTAGTATGATAGGTTGAGGAGGAAACATGGAGGGCAGGAAGAAATGGGAACAAATTTAGAATTGGACAACCAATGTTTAAAAGGAAAGATACTTTCTTTAAAAACAACATCTCTAGAGACAAAACAAGTTTTAGTAGCCAAATCATAAACCTTATAACCCTTAGTGCCAAAAGGGTAACCAAGGAATATACAAGGCTTAGCCCTGGCATTAAACTTAGTCCTATCTCTAGATAAGGTTGAAACAAAACACAAACAACCAAAAATTCTTAATGACTATAGGAAGGTGAATGCCCTAACAGTTTTTCATAAGGAGTGAGATTTTGAAGAAGTGGACTAGGTGTTCTATTAATCAAATAAGTGGTAATGAGAACACATTCACCCCAGAATTTGAGAGGTAAATTAGCTTGAAATCTCAAAGCTCTAGCCACAGTAAGAAGATGTTGGTGTTTCCTCTCAACAACTGAATTTTGTTGAGGTGTTTCCACACAAGATAGGTAGTGTACAATCCCTTTAGAATCATAAAAAGAATTCAAAGCAAATTCAAGTCCATTATTTGATCTAATGACCTTTATAGGAAGTTTAAATTGAGTAAAAATGAGATTATAAAAGGATTGAATCAAAGATGAAGCTTCTGACTTGTATTTCATCAGAAACACCCAAGTGCACCTACTATAGTCATCCACTAAGCTAAGAAATACCTAGAACCATTTAGGGAATGTGTGGAGTAAGGTCCCCACATGTAGATGAATGAGAAACAGAATTAGGAAAAATACAATCTCCTTTGCTTAGCTAATGGACAGATAGAACAATCAAAGGTTTTATTATTGCAAGAAATGATGGTAGGTACAACAGATTGCAACAAGTCAAGTCTTTTGGCAGAGGGTTGACCTAATCTACAATGTCATAGACTAGTAGTATCAACAGAATTCACATTACAAGAATTAAGAGTTGTTACAGTAGGAAAAGAAGATGAAAGCTTGGAAAGAGCATTGGAAACACATGATGGCAAACTATCTGGCAAGCTGCTTTGCAATGTATATAATCCACCTTGATTTCTACCCAACCCAATCATCTTCTAGAGCTGTAAGTCTTGAATGAAACAGTATTGTGAAAGAAAAATGCAACAACAAGAAGGATGTTGGGTCAGTTTACCAATGGAAATCAAATTAAAGGAAAAACTAGGAATGTAAAGCACATTGTCAAGAACTAAGGTAATTCCCCAAGAAATCAAAGACAAGGAAAAAAGAAGAAGAGAAGAAGAAAATTAGATGCTATATTGCAATAAGACGAAAAGCAAAGGTAAAACATGAAAGAAAGAAGAAATGTACCTTAACTATGGCGAAGCACCAATACGCAACACAACAGTTTGAAGAAGAATCGCAGAGTAAGGTTCGCAAAAATCGCTTAGATCAAATGATTGGAAGTTTTTTGAAAAATGAAAGGAAAAATAAGAAGGGGAGAAGTTTAAAACCAAAACTTAGGAGACTGAAAAACCAGCGGGAAACCCAATAATCCCACCAGTTGGAGCATTAACTCCACCAGTCAAAATGTGCCACATAGGCCACCACCTAAGAAGCGCCGCCACTACGCATTTAATGCAGAAACGAAATCCCAAGAGTCATCTACGGTTCGTAACCTTTCACATTCTATAGTCGTCGAGACACGTCTTGACGACCACAGAATCGGGGGGCAGCTGACGGGACTGACGAATCCCTCCGCCACGGACGATCTCAACGAGACAGACGAAGACATACTTGGACAAGCAAACCCAACACCCATGTCACTGACGAGGGTAAACAAGCCATTCAATGTAACCAATTATACATGGAGCGGTTACAGAACCAGTTGTATGAGCCGTTGGAATATATTAAAACATCATTATAAGGCGCGAAACGTTACTAAGAAGAGCATTAAGATCACCATAACTTCCCCAACGACTAGGAGCTATGACAACATATATAAAACCCTCACATTACCAAGTACAAGGTACACACGTACACATGTTGATGCTAAGAGATTTCTTTTGTTCTGTTACATTACATTGTTTATTCCTAAAGAGTTTCTTATACTGACTTTGCCATCGGAGCCGTTGTGGCAGGCACCACACCGGTGACCACCTTCAACAATACATTCATACAAGCTAGAGATTGCTTCCATTTGACCACTCTAACTAACGAACTTATGCTTCATCACAGCGATTGTCCCAGCAAAGCCCGTGTGGTACACGTGGTATTGCTCATTGCCGTCACGTGGCATAGGGTCATACTCCATGTCTTTCATACACCAAGGCTCAGCATTTTTTTCGTTGACAATCTCAACTCATGAACGCATTTGCACCATAAATAACTATTTTCCCCTCATTATAGCTTCTTAGGATTAATATACCCATTTTGTTGTAACACCAGTTTGAGTGAACATAAAAACTTCAATACGAGGAAATGATTATCAAGAAAACATGACATGGAATTTTACTGATATCAAATGACATGCAACCACTGCATTTGAAGATTTTATTTGATTTTTTTTTTCACCCAAATGTCTTATGTCAAAAGTCTCATACACAATCCTGTGGTCAGAGATATTAATTTCTTATACAGTAATAAAGGTTGGTATTAAGGTGGTTGAGGGCTTTTTTTTTTTTAGATACAATGCTTGGGGGAATTTAATTCAGCATGTGAGAAATTTAAAAATGAATAAGAAAAAAAAAAGCTTGATTGAGCCTAGAAACAAACAGGAAGACTTCAGTATGGTGACCAATGCCTAAATGCTCTTAATGTCACTATGAGGATCCCAAGAAAGGTCACTTGTTATACAATTTTACCTGAAATTTCATTTTCTAATTTTGTTTGTGTGCACATCTAACATATGTTAGCATTTTTTTAACTTTGTGGGCAAGCATAAGCTGCACAACTAGTTTTTTAAGTATCTAATAAAGCTTGAATTGGTTGAGGCATAATTTTTTGAGCACGCAATAGTGGATAGCAATCACTTGTTAATATTGAAATTATAAGTAATATAATGGATTATGTTAATGTGTGTTTGTTTGTTAATACCCGGTCCTTAATAGGATAAGCTTGTATTTTGAGTTTTCACACAATCGAAGTATTAGTTTGGCCCATTAAACTTAGAGGCTTATAAGCTAAAAGCCCACCGAAACCATAATTTGGTATTGAAATGAGATTCAAAATGGGTTTGGTTGTAAAGGGACCATAGGCTGTTCATTTACTTCTTTCTTCTTTCCTTTTTGCTTCAATCACACAGCTTATTACTTTGATTTCATTAAAACTGAACTCTTTTATGAAGTTTTTATCATTTATGGTGTTACTGGAACTTGATCAAGTTTTGCATGTGGGCTAGGAATTGAACTCTCAGTGCCCATTTTTCAAACACATAATAATTGATGCTTGAAAATATTTCTTTTTAGGTGAGTTTTGGAACTCTCACTTATAATACCTTCCATTCATTTTACCTTCTCAATTAATTAATCAGCAAATAAAAAATTCTATTTAAAAAATAGATTCCTTATTTGCCAAAGGCATTAAATCTCTAAATGCTCAAAATGTTGATAAGGGATGCCAAAATTACACACACACACACACACACACAAAAAGCTAAGAGAATGTTTATTACATTTTTTTTTTTTTCTGTTGAGCAAAAAGTAAGAATGTTTATTACATTAATGCCTTGCCAATAGACATCTCTCTCTCTCCTGGTTGACAAAAAAATAAAAGAAAAGGTTGTGTCCTTTAGAAGGAATTTTATTTGCCAAGAGTACATGTATATGGCTTTCCAACTTAGTTTCCTTTCTTCACCTCTGCTACACTAATAATATCAGTTTGCCCAACCTTCTTCCTCATAGTAGTAGCCAACCTTGCAGCATCAACTCCATCACCAATCACTACCACTTTATCTTTTTCTGCTCCTTCTAATCCCACAAAGTTCACACCTGCAAAGGAAAAATATATAATTTAAGTCTAGACTTTTAACATATTTTATTTATAAGTTTTTACTATGTGATCTGACACATTTGAGAACATACTCCCAAGATGTTTCCACTTCTAAGAAAACTTGGTTAACAAAGAATGTTGAACATCAACAAAATATGGTGATGAAAGATGGCAAAACTTTGTACAAATTGCAAATCAAAGTCACATAGGTATAAGAATATAGTAAAAAGTGCGTAAGTATGGGTCAATTATCATATTTTTGAAACACATGATAAAACTTTATGATCCATAACACTAACCGTTTGCTTCAGCAGCAACAGTGAGTGCCTTAGTCTGGCATTTTTGGCAATTCATATGAACCTTCATCACAATCTTTTGCTGAAAATCAAACCATGAAAGAGGTCATGAGAGATTTTTTTTGTAAATATAAAACAAAGAAGAAGAAAAGAAGCAATATATGAATTATGATTGCAAATAATACCGTCATATTGACAATTTGATGTTGTTGTCACCAAAAGCTAAGAAAGTATACTACTGAAAATTTCTTCTAATGTGAGAAAAAAACAAGACGAAGTCTACACTTATATAGAGGCCCCAAACTTCTCCTACAAGGAAACAACGTTGTTATCTTCTTCATGACTTGTGGTCTTCGGCATGTATTGTTCACCCAAATTCTAATTACCTGATTTTTTTTATTCATGTGAATGTGTTTATTTCTCAACTAAAGCATGGATAACGCGTTTTGTACTTAAGTGAATTCAATGAAATTGACTAATAGTACAAATGCAGACTTGCATAGCAAGCGCACTTCAAACAAACAAAACTCTTTTCTAGAAACAAGTTAAAAGACAAACTTCAAACCATAAGGTAAATAGTTGTTATTTAACTACCAAAGAAAATGAGGACAAAAAAAATCCTTGACAAAGAAATATTTAAATGTAAATTGTCTTTTCCACTATAAATGATAGGGTTACTTTTAGACTAGAGACTCATTTTGTTAATTTCTCCAATTTTCATCAAATTAATCTTAAAATACAATTAGTCAAATACCAATCTTACTGTTTTGTGATTGCGAGCTTCTATTTCTTCCTCACATTTTTTCCCCATGTTCACATGATAATTATATGGAAAACAAAGGTAAAGTATGATGTAAAACGAAGAGAATTATAGCAATAGGAGGACATAGGGCGGCTCTACGTTGAATGTAGGGGGGTCACAGGACCACCCTAAATTGTACAAAAGTAATTATTACATAGATATTTTATGAATTTTTTACCCTTGAAAAAATTTGCAACCATACTAATTTTTTTTGGGCCCAATGTAATTAAACTTTGGACAAAATTTAGTGGTAGACTAAGTTTACAACTTCACTTAATATATATATATATATATATATATATATATATATATATATATATATATTGGATGTGAATTTTGATAAATTCACTTTTAGATTATATTTTCTTCTTATATTTTTCATACTTGCAAAATTTTAATAAGATCAAATATCAATAGTTATGTCATCAATTAAATGTTTAAATTTTAACTTTTTATAGTCTAAATTTAAAAAAAAAAAAGTAAGTGTACGGATCAAATAGTGAATAACATATGGTTGGCACGAAATTTGTCATGTGTTCTAAAAACATAAAAAATATGCAATTTAATGGTTAAATTTTCAAAATATGTAATCATATTAATTTGTTTAGTAAAAGTTGTAGCCTTACAACTAAGTTTGTAACTAAACTATGATACTCTTAACAATATATCAGATCCTTACAAACAAAAAGGAAAAGTCCAAGATGTAACTTGCAGTATTGATAATGAGACTATTTTATGTATTTGAGTGTGAGTGTGATGTGTGTGCGTGTTTTTTTTTGTCAATATGTGAAGTTCTCTTTTTATTCAATTTTGTAAAATTTTAGTTTCATAATAACCTCATATATATATATATATATATATATATATATGATGCAAAAAAAATCAGTAGGTTGAATGCTTCAGCCTTCAATGGACTAGTAATTGTTTGGAAAGCCTGAAAAGAAAAACACACGATCAAAGGTGACTGGGATAGACCGGTCAAGAACCTCCGATGCTTAAGTTAGTTTCTCTCTTAAATTCTAGAGTTCCAACCTTTTAGGAGTAGTGAAAAACTTACTTTTGTTTGATGTGGATGAGTCTGTATAAAGTGAGTCTTGGAGTGGTTACTTGATTGGTAACTTTCACAAACCGTATGGAAGTTACAAAGTTCAGACATAACTTCTACAACTGCTATGGAAGTTAAAAGTTTCAATCTTATCTTCTATAACTACCATTAGAAGTTGAGAGTTTAGAGAGAAGTTAGAGTGATAAGCAAGGATTCTGTTTATGCTCTAAGGTAGTAGAACGTAGTTCAAAATATAAATCTGTATAAAATCATTCTGAAGATATTCCAATTGTTGGAAGGTCGTCCATATGCTTCCATGTCTTGGACAACCTTCCTTAATTTGGACAGCATTCTCATGCTGGACAACATTCTCATATTAGGACAACCTATGAATGGACGAACTGGTGCAGGCTCAATCGTTGTGGTTTCCTATGTGCTATGGACGACAACTCAAGGACGAGCTACACTTGTCTCTTCCCATCAATATATATATATATATATATATGAGGGAAAACTAATCACATAATTTAAGAGGTTGACTTTTTTAATTTGAAATTTAGGAAGAAAGTGCAAGTAACCCTTAATTTTATTAGAATGGTAGAGTGCAATTCAGTCCGCGTTTTAATATTTTATCACTGTTGTGGGTGTCATCCAAGTACAGCTGGTAAAGCACAAAAAAAAAAAAAAAATGTTTAACAAAATACCAAATATGGAGGTGGAGGGAGCAGAGGGAAAGAGATGGAGACAGTTTAATAAAATTAGTTTGGAATTTTTCTTTAAGGGAATAGGAGGATTTGGAGCAAGAGAGTTCATTTCGTACCTGAGACTGTTTCGGTTTGGTCTAGATGACGAAATATTTCAATACTGATCAATAACAGTGTACTTTTTCGAAATTACCACATTGTATATAAATATTATATATTTAAATTAAAATATTTAATAAAAGGGTAAAGTCTTAAAAAAGAAAAAGAAAAAAAGAAAAGCCAAATCCCTTATTTGTTAATCCATACTGTATATTACATAAAAAAAGAAAAATCCATAATATATATATATATATATATATCTTGTTTTCTATTAGCCGACAGGGGAAAACTGGAAATAACTCAAATGAATTTCAAATGCTTACGCCATTTAAAAATAAAAATAAAAACTACAATTTGAGTTTGACCATATGTAGAATGTGGAACTGTATTTACTAGAAGAAAACGCATGTGGCACTGCCTTACTCTTTATGCTGACCCTCATTTCATTTTCAACAACCCCCACCTACTTCCACTCTCTTTCCCCCTACATTCGGTCTTCTCCTTCCCAACATAGATCAGATCTAAACAAATGCTCTCCATCTCTCTTCTTTGCTGCCTGAAGATTGAAGAATATACGACACTGAAAACGAATCAAATACTGATTTATCTCTCTCTTTCTCTCTAATGTTGTGCAGAGAATTTGAAGAATTTTGTTTCGGTCTGGTATGAATTTTTTTTGTATTATATTTTTTTTTTTAGAAGATTTTGTATTAAAACTTTATTCTCTTTCACTCGTGCATATTTGTTTCTCATGTAAAATTATAACATTAGAACAAGATAAAAGGGTTGCCATTCCCCTCCCCTCTCCTATCCTTTACTTTTTTTTTTTTTGGAATCTATACCTTTATGTAATAATCACATGCCTAAAATTTTGATAATAGGAATTTAGAAAATTTTGGGTCTTTTTAGTTTTTAGTGTAAAATCATTTTGAAAGTTTTGAGGCGTAACCGGTTGGGACTCGTTAATTTACAATTGGAAGTACTTAAGGCCTAAGTTAAATTATTAAAATGTCCTATGTTATTTCAAGTTAGTCATACTTTCAAATATGGTTTTTTATTTTTAATAAAAAATTTAGAAGTACTTAAGGCCTAAATTAAATTATTTAAATGTCCTATATTATTTCAAATTACTCAAACTTTCGAATATGGTTTTAAAAAAAAAAAAAAAAAAAACTTTTATAGCTAACGTAAAAGAGCGTCTTGATAGGATTGTTGCAATTGCTGGTTCGAGGACCTTTCCTTAAACCAATTGTGAGACATTTCATGTTTCAAACCTTTAAGGTTTGTTTGTGTCCATTAACATCTAGAATATCTTGGCATTTTTTAACTTTCTGGGCAAGCACAACCAGTTTTTTTAGTATCTAATAAAACCTTGATAGATAGCGACCACATGTTGTTGATATTTTAGATATTGGGTGTTTTGTGTTCTGTTTGTTAATAATAGAAGTAGAACAATCTTGCATTTTGAGTTCTTTCTTCAGCAATGGGTCGAGCTGGGCCGGCCCGCCCCATTTTTACTTGGCCCTTGATCAAGCTTTGCATGTGAGGTAGGAATTAAAAAGGAGCTCTCGGTGCACATTTCCCAAACATTTTAGGTGAGTTTTGGAACTCACATTTACAATACCTTCCATTCAATTGTCCTTCTCAATTAATTAATTACCAAATAAAACTAATAATTAAAAAAAAAAATTCCCTATTTTGCCAAAGGCATTAAATTCTCTAAATGCTTAAAATGTTGATAAGGGATGCCAAATTAACCACACACACACACACAAAAAAAAAAAAAAAAAAAGCAAAGAGAATGTTTATTACATATTTACATTAACACCTTGCCAATATACATCTCTCTCTTCTGGTTGACAAAAAAATAAAAGAAAACGTTGTGACCTTCAAAAGGAATTCTAGTAGCCAAGAGTATATGCATATGGCTTTCCAACTTACTTTCCTTTCTTCACCTCTGCTACACTAATAATATCAGTGTGCCCAACCTTCTTCCTCATAGTAGTAGCCAAACTTGCAGCATCAACTCCATCACCAATCACCACCACTTTATCTTTCTCTGCTCCTTCTAATCCCACAAAGTTCACACCTGCATACGAAAAATATATAATTTAAGTCTAGACTTCAACATATTATATATATAATTTTTTACTATGTGATCTGACACAATTGAGAATATACTCTAAGATACTTCCACGTCTTAGAAAACTTGATTAACAAAGAAGTATCACCATCAACAAAATATGGTGACGGAAAATGGCAAAACTTTGTACAAATAGCAAACCAAAGTCATATTGATATAAGAATATGGTAAAATTTGCATTAACTATGTGTCAATTATCATAGTTTCGAAACACATGATGAGCTTTACGATTCATATAACACTAACCGTTTGCTTCAGCTGCAACAGTGAGTGCCTTAGTCTGGCATTTTTGGCAATTCATTTGAACCTTCATCACAATCTTTTGCTGCAAATCAAACCATGAAAGAGGTCATGTGAATTTTTTTTTTGGTAAATATAAAACCCAAAAAGGAAAAAGAGAAGAAAGAAGCAATATATGAATTATGATTGCAAATAATACCGTCATGTTGAAAATTTGATGTAGTAGTAACCAAAAGCTAAGAAAGTATACGATCGAAAATTTCGTCTAATGTCTCTCCAAAAAAAAAAAAAAATTTCGTCTAATGTGAGGAAAAAATCAAGACGAAGTGTACACTTATATATAAAGCCCAAATTTCTCCTATAAGGAAACAACGGTGTCATCTTCTTCATGACTTGTATGGTCTTCGCGGCATGTATTGTTTTTCATTCATGTGAATGTGTCAATTTCTCAACTAGAACGTGGAGAACGCGTTTGGGACTTTGGAAACTTCAATAATTGACTAATAGTACGGAATCAAACAACACTCTTTTCCAACAACAAAGAAATATTTAAATGTAAATTGCCTTTTCCACTATAAATTATAGGGTTACTTTTAGACTAGAGACTCAATTATGTTGAATTTCTCCAATTTTCATCAAATTAATCTTAAAATACAATTAGTCAAATACTAATCTTACTGTTATGTGATTGCGTGCTTCTATTTCTTCCTCTCATTTTTCTTTCCCCATGTTCACATGATAATTATATGGAATTGGAGCTAAAGTATGGTGTAAAAATAAGAAAATTATAGCAATAGAAGGACATCATAACTAATCACATAGTTTTTTTTTAGGTAAAACTAATCACATAATTTAAGAGGTTGACTTTTTTAATTTGAAATTTAGGAAGAAAGTGCAAGTAACTCTTTATGGAGGAGGAGGGGAGTAGAGGTATAGGGATGGAGAGAGTTTAACGAAACTTGTTTGGAATTTTATTTTAAGGGTAAAGGGTTTGAGGGAATTGAGGGAATTTGGAGGGACATGAGAGAGGAGTTCCACATATATTAAATTGCAATTTTCCCTTAAAAGTTCATAAAATTTGCGTTGAGTTTGTAGTTGCTTTTATGTTAAAAATTTATTCTCTCTCACTCATGTGAGTTTATTTCCCATTTTAAATTAAAACATTAAAACAAGATAAAAATGTTGTCATTCCCCCCCCCCCCCCCCCTCCCCTCCCCTCCCCTCTGCTTTTCTTTTGTAGTCTATACCTTTATGTAATAATCAAATGCCTAAAATTTTGTTAATAGGAATTTAGAAAATTTTGGGTCTTCTTAATATAAAATCATTTTGAAAGTTCTGAGGTGTAACCGGTTGGGACTTGCTAATCTACAATTAGAAGTACTTAAGGCCTAAGTTAAATTATTAAAATGTCCTATGTTATTTCAAATTAGTCAAACTTTCGAATATGGTTTTCTTTAATTAAAAAAATCTTAAAATAAAAAACTAGAAGTACTTAAGGCCTAAGTTAAATTATTTAAACGTCCCAATTATTTCAATTAGGAAAACTTTTAAATATAGTTTTTAAATAATAAAAATTAAAAAATAAAAATAAAAACTTGTTTAGGTAATGTAAAAGAATTTTACTAATGTGTGCTCTAAGGACACACAATAGGAAACTAATGTTAGAAATATGATATTGATTGATTGATTTGCTAAACGAATTTGACGAAGACTTGCATTCAATTCGTCCGATTGATTGATTGATTTGCTGAAGGTATTTGACAAAGACTTGCATTCAATTCGCCAAAGACTTTGACTTGCATTCAATTCATCCGATTGATTGATTGATTTGCTGAAGGTATTTGACAAAGATTTGCATTCAATTCGTCCGAGACCAATTTGACAATAATTGGGGCACGGATTCCATCAAAAAAAAAAATAATTGGGGCACGGTTGGAGGAAGTAGCATGGAAATATCTCACTGTTGGTTTAAGGAAAGGTCCTCCAACCTACAATTGCAACAATCCTATGAAGACGCTCTTTTACATTCCGGTTAAGTTTATCTACTTTATTTTTTAATGTTTAGCAATTTGGATTGTTCATAATTCACTTGAGCTTTAATTATGCAAACTTCCTTTATATTTTTTTAGGCATCTCTTTTTATATTTGTTGCATAGTTATCTACTATATTCCATTCAATTAATTTTAGACTTATATATGATTTTATTTATTTATAAAAGCTTTTTTTTAGGTGAATTTATTTATAAAAACTTAATCTTACATAATATGCATTCATTATATAACTTAAAGTAAAATGTTACTTAGTTTAAAAAAAAAAAGATAAAAAATTACTTTATTTTTATTATCAATTTTTTTTATTTAAAATAATTTTTTTTTCATTAATTTACACATGATTCTTAATTAAGTCGTGCATCGCACAGACATAATACTAGTATATATAAAAGCAGAGATCTCATGCGAAAGAGCATGAGGTTCTGTCATATGGCACTCTAATTTTGCGTTTAGCCTTGACCATTAACTTTCTTCCTACTCTTCCTACTATACTTCAAAACATGGGCTGGCGTTTTAAACTTCATTAAAGGCAAGAAGCCCATTAAGATGACAAATTAGAGCAAATTACAGCCCAAGTGTAACTCTATTGATTGTCCCCACATTTAGCTCATTTCAAAACTAGGATTTGTAGTCTCAATGTAGTGATCGGTTTACCGTAGCAAGCCTCATTCTGCTTATTTCAAATCATTTAGCTAGTTATGAAAAATATTGCAATCTCTGGGTCATTTTTCCTTTGCATTATTTGATCAACCATATCCACAAATGAAAGATTTGTGCAATGAGACATTATCTCCCTCAAGCATGTGGACTTCCAAACCTTGTCAGCATTTGTATATGTAGGGACTCAATTTGTAACGGACCCTCAATAATAAAATCTGTAGAGAAGTGGGTTCAAGAATTTGGCATCACCGAAGTGAAAAATGGCCGGTATAAAGTTTATCGTGAGTAACTGATAGGATGGGATCTATTCGATCCTCCAAGTCAGAATTTGGCTAAGTGTTTATAAAGCTTCCTTGTCCTCGGCCCAAGCCGAGGATCTCTTTTCTTTTTTCTTTCTTTTTTCCTTTTTTTCTTTCTCCCTCTTCTTGTTGGGAAATCTCTTAATTATATATTGTTTCCTCCTGTTAATCTTAGCCGTCCATCTGGCAATAATCTGTGCCTCTAGTCATAGGGGATTGTCCCATCACCTGTATTTGCAGGCTTTACAATAGTTGAAGTGACTAATGCTTTAGGGTTTTCAGGTCACCTCACCATTAAAGTGGTCAGAATGTTGGTGAGATATATTCAATTGAGGTGGGATATTTTCCCTTAAGCGAAGTCGGTGTGCCTGAGGACAGGTTATCCTCGGCGCGGACCTTGGACGTCCTGGGTTCTTTCCCATTTGTCCTCGGCCTTAACACTATCCTCGGCGCGGGCCCTGGGCCATATGTAGTGGGCAGGCGTGGCTAGTGCAATTAGGGCCCCACAATAGCCCCTCAAAATTCTGCTGCACGTCCCCTTGGGTGGGGAGGAGGATTTTGATTTCCTCGGCACGTTTTCTCGGCTTGTTGGGTTCTATCTTATCGTCAGTGTTTATTGCTATTTCGGCCGTTTTTGCAGCTTTCTTTTTGCGCAAAGTGTCGCCCGAGGATGGTTAGGCTTGGATCGTTTGTGCTATAGCACTCAATTTCTCATGGTTTTTGCCCCTGATGGGACTCGTTTATTTGGCGCCTGAAAGGGAGTTGGCTCCGCCTTAGTTTTGAGCTCATGGTCCGTACAAGAGCCCTGGTTCCGTTCGGCGTTTGTATTGTCTCATAGTGACTGGTTCCTATGTAGGTTTGGGTCCGAGGACCATACAAGACCTCGGTTTTTCTTAACGTTTAGTTTTCTTGGTGAAATGTTCTTCCTGCTGGAAGTATCGAGTTTCTCTATCTCATTAGTCATCTGAAGTATCTGGTCTCCCCAGAGGCTTGGGTCCGAGGACCATGCAATGCCTTGATTCTGTCCAGTACCTAGTTTTCTTATTTTAATCATCTAAAGTATCTGGTTTCCCCAGAGGCTTGGGTCCAAAGACCATGCAATGCCTTGGTTCTGTCCAGTACCTAGTTTTCTCATTTTAATCATCTGAAGTATCTGGTTTCCCCAGAGGCTTGGGTCCGAGGACCATGCAATGCCTTGGTTCTGTCCAGTACCTAGTTTTCTCATTTTAATCATCTGAAGTATCTGGTTTCCCCAGAGGCTTAGGTCTGAGGACCATGCAATGCCTTGGTTCTGTCCAGTACCTAGTTTTCTCATTTTAATCATCTGAAGTATCTGGTTTCCCCAGAGGCTTGGGTCCGAGGACCATGCAATGCCTTGGTTCTGTCCAGTACCTAGTTTTCTTATTTTAATCATCTGAAGTATCTGGTTTCCCCAGAGGCTTGGGTCCGAGGACCATGCAATGCCTTGGTTCTGTCTAGTACCTAGTTTTCTCATTTTAATCATCTGAAGTATCTGGTTTCCCCAGAGGCTTGGGTCCGAGGACCATGCAATGCCTTGGTTCTGTCCAGTACCTAGTTTTCTCATTTTAATCATCTGAAGTATCTGGTTTCCCTAGAGGCTTGGGTCTGAGGACCATGCAATGCCTTGGTTCTGTCCAGTACCTAGTTTTCTTATTTTAATCATCTGAAGTATCTGGTTTCCCCAGAGGCTTGGGTCCGAGGACCATGCAATGCCTTGGTTCTGTCCAGTACCTAGTTTTCTCATTCTAATCAGTTTTATCTGCTTATCTGTAGCCATTTAATTTTACATTACTACAATTTACAATAAGCATTAAATAATCACATTTTTCGAGCAGAATAATAATAATAATAATAATAAATGGGGCTGGAGTTGGTGGAGGATAAGACCTTGCCGTGTTTTGCCTCTTCGTTTGGTGGGATTCTTCAGATAACGAGGCGTCTCCTGGTTGTCCTAGTGACGCGTTCTGACGCTTCGGTGTCTTCTCGTTTAATGAGGCGTCCCCTCATTAATGCCGGCCATGGATCTACAAGGATCTAACGGTTAGCAAGCCCCTTGGAAGTTGGGGCGGCATCATTGCCTCCGAAAATTTCTCCTTGGGGTTTATGGCAGATTGGCACTCATCAATATCCCACCTTCTATATAAGACGTTTCCAGGGCAACCTTCTCCTTCACACTTGACAAACGTCCTTATCAAATTTCTCCCCAAAAATACTTCCCCAAAAAGGCTCTGCCAAACACAGCTGCCTAAGCCCCTACGAACAAGTTGGCCCTTGGAAAGGGCGATCTTGGGGATGCAAAGCCCCTATCAGGAGCCAAGGATGGCACTCCAACCCTGGCCGCTACGCTGGGATGGGTGTATGGGAGATCCGAAGATTCTCCTTCTTTTCAACCTAACCAGAGGAGGAGCCCTCCTCGCCGTCTGGAGGAGGATCCAGGAAGAACGTAACCACCTTCCCTTGGGTTTGGGTACTTGACCCCCCAAGCCAGCTGCATTGGGGGTGGGAGGGAAATCAGGCAGAACCCAGAAGTGGGGCCGTCTTGTGCCGCGACCTCTTCCACCTCCAATGTAGCTTTCCTTTCTTCTAATCCTTCTTCTCTCTTCTCTCTTCTGCTCTTCAACGAGCCTTCTTCTTCTCTTTCCTCCTCTCGTCCTGCACTTCTTTTCTAATATTTGTTCTTCATCTCTTCCTCTACTCTCCTTCTTTCCTTTTGTTCTTCTGCCATCGTTGCTTTCTACCATTGGTTCCTCTGCCGGCTTTGTCAAGCGTCTGCCTTTGTAGTTAGCTTTAGAACAAGCCCCACGGGCTTCACTTGTAAGAGATGTAATGAAATTTTCTTTATGTATGAATAAAAGAAGTAGACTTGTTTTTACTCTTTCTATTTTTCGCATATTTTTGTTCTTGTGATTGTTGATTTCTGAACGATTGTTGCTGTAGTAGATTGTATCGTTTTTGGTAAACTGTTTCTGAAAAAGTTGCCCTCGATTTCTTTACACCGAACACCATACTTGCCAGCGCACAAATTCGGCCCCACGGTGGGCACCAATTATAGGGACTCGATTTGTAACAGACCCTCAATAATAACATCTGTAGAGAAGTGGGTTCAAGAATTTGGCATCACCGAAGTGAACAATGGCCGGTATAAAGTTTATCGTGAGTAACTGATAGGATGGGATCTATTCGATCCTCCAAGTCAGAATTTGGCTAAGTGTTTATAAAGCTTCCTTGTCCTCGGTCCAAGCCGAGGATCTCTTTTCTTTTTTCTTTCTTTTTTCCTTTTTTTCTTTCTCCCTCTTCTTGTTGGGAAATCTCTTAATTATATATTGTTTCCTCCTGTTAATCTTAGCCGTCCATCTGGCAATAATCTGTGCCTCTAGTCATAGGGGATTGTCCCATCACCTGTATATGCAGGCTTTAAGTTATTTCCCAGCCGCCTTTGCAGGCTTTACAATAGTTGAAGTGACTGATGCTTTAGGGTTTTCAGGTCACCTCACCATTAAAGTGATCAGAATGTTGGTGAGATATATTCAACTGAGGTGGGATATTTTCCCTTAAGCGAAGTCGGTGTGCCTGAGGACAGGTCATCCTCGGCGCGGACCTTGGACGTCCTGGGTTCTTTCCCATTTGTCCTCGGCCTTAACACTATCCTCGGCGCGGGCCTTGGGCCGTATGTAGTGGGCAGGCGTGGCTAGTGCAATTAGGGCCCCACAGTATAGCTTAGTAGGATATGGTCTGTTGACTTCACTCCATCCTCACAACATTCACATCCAGCATCAAACAAAACTTTCCTTCTAGTTAGATTTGCTTTAGTAGGTAGTATATCTCTACAAGCTCTCCAAATGAAAGTTTTGATTTTATTACATACCTTGACCACCCAAATCGCTTTCCAAATTTTATTGCTCTGTGAGTGATTGGATGATTGGACATGAGAAGATCTCAGTTGTTGAGTTTGGATGAGCTTATATGCACTTTTTACCAAATATTCACCCGTGTTTGTGTATGCTTAAATTTGGATGTCTTGCACCGCTCTATTGCTCAATGGGATGGATTTAATAATCTCAGCTTCATGTGGGAGGAATACATGATCAATCATGGGTACTCGCCATGATCTTGTAGTTGGATCAATGAGGTTATCCACTGTGGCCATTGTTGACATCGTGGAGCACTGGGTTACCACCTTGAATGATGGTGGGGTTGGAAGCCATCGGTCTTGCCAAATTCAAATTTTATTCCCGGTTCCTACTCGCCATCTCAATCCACTATCCAAGACAGATCTGGCTGCCACTATACTTTTCCATGCAAAACTCCCTGAATTTGGTGATGGAGCATCTAACAAAGATGTACTGGGAAAGTACTTTGATTTGTAGACTCGATAGAACAAGGACTGTGTGTTTTTCAGAAGCCTCCATCCTTGTTTGGCTAACATAGCTAAGTTGAAAGAATGGAGATCCCGAAACCCAATTCCTCCTATCAACTTGGGCATACAAAGTTTAGACCAACTCAACTAGTGTACTTTCCTTTCTTGTATCTTTTGACCCCACCAAAATCTGCTCATCATCCCTTCAAGATCTTTAAGCAAACCTTTAGATAGCAAAAACATCCCATGGCATATGTGGGGATAGCTTGTGCCACGACTTTAATCAAAATTTCTCTTCCAGCTTGAGACATAATCTTTTCCTTCCATCCCTTTAGTTTACTCTAGACTCTTTCAATGATTGGAGCAAAAGTTGCTTTTTTGTTACACCCCACTATACTAGGCAGCACCAAATACTTCTCGTATTCTGGGACTGTCTCTGCACCCAATGCCTATTTAATTGATTCTTGAGCCTCTAGTCCAGTGTTGCTGCTAAAGAAAAGAGAAGTTTTATTAGTATTAATCTTTTGTCTTGAAGCAGCCTCATATAAATTAAGCAAAGAATTGACTTGTTGGCACTTCTCTACTGAGGCTCGGCAAAATAATAAACTGTCATCGGCAAATAGGAGATGAGAAATACAAGGACCACCTCTGCTAGTTGCCACTCCTCTTATAATTCCATTTGTTTCTGCCTTTCTGAGCAAAGCGGTAAGCCCCTTAGTAGAAAACAGAAAGAGATAAGGTGACAGAGGGTCACCTTGTCTAAGTCCTTTAGAAGGCAAGATATAACCTATAGGATTGCCATTAACTAAAACAAAAAAATGAGCAGTTGTTATGCATGCCATTATCAATTGCACCCATTTTGCATGAAACCCCATTTTCTCCATCACCCTTTGTAAATAACCCCATTCAACCTGGTCATAAGCTTTGCTTATGTCCAATTTAATAGCTACCTGACTTATCTTGCCCCTTTTCTAGCCAAGTTTGCTGCAGCCTATGCTTTAGAATATTTGGAAGCTAATTATGGAAGCTTGTCTTGAGTAATTGTAAGATAGTCTTGTTTTTCTTTCGCATTTCTTGATGTAACTTTGCATATAGTTGCTGGTTTTGATAGGTGAAGAGAAAGCTCTGTAGCTAGTACAGTTTTAGCATGGTTGATCTATGATGCTGCCTTGCTTTTGTATAAACTTATTACTTTCTTTGAATAAATTTCTGCCATTTTTTCTCAACAAAAAATGTAGTGATCGGTTTAGTCAATCAATTCTGACAATTAAAAGATTTTAACGTTTTTAGTCTTTTGGACTTCAATATTGGACTCTTCCACTACTAATTTATTTATTTTTTTCTGAAATCAAAGAGTTTCTCCCATTATTTGCATGTTATAAAAACCTGTTATAGTCCTATAGCTCGCTGGACAAAGAAAAGTGAATAGGTGTATTGTTTTTTTTGAAGAATAACCCAAATGCCATTATATTTATATACCTCTGATTTTATTCTCTCACTTTGCCTTTACTTCTTCCATCAATACCAATCTGCTTTGAAGCTTACATCTTCCTTTGATAGCTGTGTATCAGATTCAAACTTCATTCCTTCTTTGCTAAACTCAATGTATTTTTTGCCTTCTATTTTCTTCTCTCCTTTTTATTATTTAAATATTTTTGTTGTCTACTTGAATATCAATGGGTATTTGCACGTAGAGTGTTTGTTAAAATGCCTAAGTGTTTTGCTCTTTTTTTTTTTTTTCTTCTTTTTTTAGAATTTGATTTCGATAACATTCCTCCTATTTCATTTGGCCAGCCCCTAATAGAAATGAATAATAGGATGAAATTACCCTTTAACTTTTGTGATTTTACTTTACTGTTATATAAATCTCCACATGGAACAAAGTCTCACCGAGGAAGAAGCTAAGTTGGTTCTAAGTAGTAATGGAAGCCACGAAAGGAGAATGCATGGATTTTTTTAAAGCTCTCTGATTTTTATTTTGCTTATTGTGTCGATGTTAAGGACTTATTTTGTATCTCTTGGACCAGATGGGGTTTTTTTTTTTTTTTTTTTTTTTTTTTTTTTTTTTTTTTGAGAATCAACGTAATGCCTTTTACTCAATGAATACCATCAGAATCTGCTAAAACAAAAGAATGAAACTATGGTGGAACATCCTCCATCCACACACTATAATCTGAAACATTTAAAGCAAAACGAGCTAAACCATGAGCAACCATATTACCCTCTCTCTTAACATGAGAGTAGTGTAATTTACTAAAACATCTAGCCTTTGACCACACAGCATCAAGTATTATACCATTTGGTGACAAGAAGGGGCTGTCATGTTTGAGGGCATGCACGAGGACCTGACAATCCCCTTCCAAAATGACCTCTTGGAACCCCAAGTCTGAAGCTAGCTGCAAGGCAGAGGCTACAGCCATACCCTCAACTTCAAATGGTGAGTGTATATGGCGTAGGATCCTGGATAGAAAGGCCAAGACAACTCCCTGTGCGTCGCGTATAACAACTCCAATTCCTGATTTTTGCTCCCTACTGAATAATGCACCATCAAAATTGACCTTTACCATGTCCAAGATAGGAGCTCTCCAACGAGCACGGATCAGTGTGGACTGTGGTGGGGAAGGTTGCTATACTGCCTAGAATTCCAATAGGAGTTCTTTGGCCATGTTTGCGAGCTAATTGGGACTGCAACAAGGGTGGTTAGTTCTGACTCAGTTTCGGTGTGCCCTTATTGTCCAAACCGTGACCAAGAACTACTCTGTATTTTGCTGCGTACTAATCATCCACGACAGCAATTCTTTGAAGTCCATGAATGCAGTGGTTCCTTGACAAGCCCATGATGGTTCATCTTCCCATACAACGTCCAGTTTGCTACATGACCAGAGGGTGTGAAGGCGAGTTTCAAGTTCTAACTTGCATGTGTCGCAGAGAGGGTTGTCAATGATTGTGCGACGAACCAGGTTCTGTTTTGTGGGTAAAGAATTTCGGCAGGCTCTCTATAACAAATTTCTCATTTTGTTTGGGATTTGCAAAGACCAAACACCCTTCCACCGTGCCTTATCTGAAGCAACCTGTTCTGTAGCCTCATTAGGAGCCTCCTCTGCTTTGAGAAACCGGTACCCGGATTTACTATTATACACCCTGTTGTGTGTGAAAGGCTAGAAGAGACTGTCCTCGCATGCCTCGATTGACAATGGTAAATTCTTGATTAACTCCGCCTCTTCCTGAACAAATATGCCCTCAACTATGCTGTGATTCCACTGCCTTGGTTCACTGTCAAGAATTTCAACTCTTGCCACAGCCAAAGTTTCACAGATTGGAGAAAGAACCTGTGGAGCTTGCTACCTTGGAAGCCAATTACTCGCCCATATGCCCACTATTTCCCCTCTCTATTCTCCATCTACAACCCCTTTCTAACACATCCCTCCCATGTAAAATACTACTCCATGCATACGACCCTCCCCTAGAATTTTTGGCTTCCATGATCGAACACTTTGGGAAAAACCAAGCTTTAAATACTTTATAAATCAGAGAGTCTTGGTTTTTGAAGAGTTGCCATACTTGCTTAGCCAAAAGTGAATCATTAAACAAAGCCAAATCTATAAACCCCATTCCTCCTTCAAGTTTTGATTTTGTCAATTCTTCACATTTCAACCAATGAATTTTCCTTCTCTCCCCCTTTTGTCCCCACCGAAATTTCTTGATCAAGGCTTCAATATCATGACAAAGCCCCAATGCTAATTTGAAGCACCCCATGGCAAAGGTTGGGATGGCTTGAATGACCGCCTTAATCAATACTTCATGACCCACTTGAGACAAAAGTTTTCCTTTCCAACTTTGTAATTTTCTCCATATCTTTTCTTTAATGAGGTTGAAGCTTTGTTTCTTCCTTCTTCCAACCAAGGATGGTAGACCCAAATATTGCTCATAGTGTTCAATCTCCTGTAACCCCAAGGCTGTTTTCATCTCATTTTTGTTGCTCTCCGTGGTTGATTTGCTAAAAAAAATTGTTTTTTTTTTTTATTGACTTTTTGCCCCCGATGCTTTCTCATATCTTTCAAAGATGTTCAAAATATGCCCACACTCCGTTTAGGTTGCCCTGTAAAAAATTAGGCTATCATCTACAAACAAAAGATGGGTTAGTTTTGGTCCCCTTCGACATAAGGAGAACCCTTTGATATCCCCCCTATTTGCTGCTTGTTGTATGAGGCCATTTAGTCCTTCAGTACAAAGGCAGAAGAGAAAAGGAGACAAAGGGTCCCCTTGTCGAATACCTCTAGTTGGATGGATCAAACCGTGGGTTCTCCATTCACTAGAATCGAATATGTCACTGATTGAACACAAGCCATGATTAACCCAATCCATTGCTCACAAAACCCCATTTTTCTCATAATGTTTTCAAGGTACACCCATTCAACCCGATAATAAGCTTTGCTCATGGCAAGCTTGATCGCCATGTAACCTGTATCTCTTAAGACTTGGTTTTTCATACAATGCAATGATTCAAAAGCCACCAAAATATTATTAGTAATGAGTCTATTTTTTGTGAAGGCAGATTAGTGTTCGGTGATGATTAAGGGTAAAACTTTCTTAAGTCTATTATCTCGAACTTTAGAGAAAATTTTGTAAAGAACATTGCATAAACTAATGGGGTGAAATTCTTGATCCAATTTAGGGTTTTTTTTTTTTTGGGAATAAGGGTGATAAAGTTATGGTTTATAGAGTGAGGGAGAGTACCTGAATTGAGCCAAGATAAAACTGAGCTGGTGACATCATTTTCCACTAAGCCCCAACAGTGTTGATAGAACAATGGAGGCATTCCATCAGGGCCTGGAGCTTTCAATGGGGCCATTTGCTTCAATGCTGTGACCACTTCGGATTCTAAGAATGAACCTGTGAGTGCTGCATTCATATCTTTTGTAATTACCCTTGGGATGTGATCAAGAATATCCATATGTGTGTCTGGTTTTGAGGTAGCAAACAAGTCTTAGTAGTACCTGATGAAGACCGAAGCAATTTGCTCTGAATGGACCTGCCAAATATTTGTTTCATCTCTAATCCCATGGATCAGGTTCCTCCTATGTCTTTTACTTGCTTGGCAGTGGAAAAATTTGGTGTTGTTGTCACCATTTTTTAGCCAAAGTACTCTTGAATGTTGACACTGTAATCTTGCTTCCCTATCAAGGAGTACATTGATATGCTCCTTTAGCTCATTGACTTTATGGTTCACCCCACTAACAATTGCTTCCTTTTCGGCTTGAGCTAATTGGGCTTTCTTCTTTTCCAACTCTTTCCTGACATTCCCAAAGATATTCTTGTTCCACCAAGCTAAATTTTTTCCACAAGTTTCAACCCGCTTCAAGTTGCACTCATCACTTGCTCCACCATGTACCGAGGATCATAAGGCTTCCACAGTTTCGAAACATCTTTCATCCGACAACCACATTTCTTCAAATCTAAAGGGTTGCCTACGTGGTGGTGGTTCAAACCTTGAAAGGTTAATTAATAATGGACAGTGATCTGAAGAATTACAATGGAGGTGAGTAACATTAGAACCTGGAAATTTCATGAACCAAGGATTGTTTGCTAAGCCTCAGTCAAGTCCTTCCCATAAGGAGTGCCCATCCACAGTGCCGGCTCAAGGCATAGGCAAGTTGGGCCTAGGCCTAAGGCCCCACCAAAAAAACAAATTTTTCCTTAGAAAAAAAGGCTCCACTTTTCATAGTTAAAGGCCCAAATTTTTATAAAATTATATATATATTTTCTAAAGGTTTACATTTTTTTTATTAGTGATGTTAAAGATACTACAAATTTTACTATTGGCTTACAAATTACCATGTTATTAATCACAAAAAAGTGATATAAACGTTCATTAGTTAAATTGATGAAGTTCATCAATGAGAGACAATATCACATTATATTTTGAACATTTTATAGTGATTTTAATTAGCGCATTTTTCTTTTTCATTTCTATTAAGACTCTCAAAGTACGAGACCAATAGAACCTTAACTCAATTAAAACCTTAAAATATTTCAAAAAGATGTTGCAAATGTGTTAAATCATCAATTATAAATTAATCTCTCCTAATAGTTTGAGACTTTGATTTTTGTAAAATAATAGCCTACAAAGCCATACACCAAATAATATCTATCTCTCTCTCTTAAAATCAAAATATAAAATTAAAAATTAGATTACAATTTTATTTAACTATGCATCGTCTTATATCCAAAATAAAGTATTTTTTTTAATCGCAATATATTTTTATTTCTTTTTATTAATATTTATAGGTTCAACTATGATATTCAATTCTCTATATGAAATTAACATTAATCTAATTGGTATTATTTATGTATTTAATGTATTAAATTAACCTTAATTTGATTAGTATTAAATAATTTTGTTTAATTAATATTTACATATTAAAGGCTTCACATAAATTTTTCGCCTTAGGCCCCAAATTATGTTGGGCCGCCCCTGCCCATCCATGAAATGCTTACTCCAAGTGAATCGGGTACCCACATAGCCAAGGTCCATAAAGCCACACTCCTCTATTAAATCCCTATAGAGTTGCATCTGTCCATTGCTTCGAAGTGCTCCTCCTTTCTTTTCATCTTGCCTAATGATTTCATTGAAATCTCCGGCACACAGCTACGGTACCTGAGAATGATGGTTTAAAGTAGCTCAATCATACTTTTGTTGCCCTCATTCCAAATTATGGGTTGTAACTTGTAAAATTGTAATGGTAAATCAATTTATACCAATCCGTCTTTGCAATGTAAGTTATAAGATTATTTCACGGACAAATCCAGGACAACTTGATCAAATATGAGAGAGACTACAAAATTATTGTTACTAGAGTGGAAGTTGGATCACTCTGATAGGGGCTGTACCATATGGTTA
This sequence comes from Quercus glauca, assembly GCA_023736055.1. NCBI lineage: Eukaryota > Viridiplantae > Streptophyta > Magnoliopsida > Fagales > Fagaceae > Quercus > Quercus glauca. Next base: position 77,075,042 of record CM043319.1, read on the forward strand.
CGAAGAAAAGTGACCTTAAATCCTGAAGACCAACAATTTGGCTCGTGCTTACCCCAAGATTATCACGTTGAATTGGTGTTGGTAACATGGGGTTTCAATTTCCGTCATGAAGTGCACTTGAGTTTTAGCGGTGATTTGGCTTATGAAATTCCCAGCCTACGTAGGCTAAAGTGGCCTATATAGTGAAGATTATTAGCCCAAATAAAAAAAATTAAAAAAATTAAAAAAAAAAAAAAAAAAAAAAAAAAAAAAAAGCCTTACAAGTAGGGAAATTTGGTTGATCCTGTTCAAGTAAGAAGCCAAGGCAAAAAATAAAAAATGCTATTTTGGTCCTTATATTTAGAGTTATGGTCAATTATGTTTTTACATTTTAGTAACAATCAATTGGTCTATGTTATTTTCAACTTTCAGTTAATTTCCATTAGTGTGTTGATGGTAAGAACCAAATTGACTGATAGTTGAAAATAACAGTGACCAAATTGACTTACAACTAAAATATAAGGAGCCATAATGATATTTTTGCCAAAAAATATTGCAAGGACCCATGGAAAAACATAAGAACTGCTGGGAATCTAATGAAACTTCAACGGGAGGAATTGCATCATAGCCATAGACTAAGGAGTATAGTGTAGTGTTTATAGGGATTAGGATCGAGTGGGTATTGCACCCAATGCAATTGCCCTCATCCCTACTCACAAATTTTTTTACCACTCTTACTTTTTTTATTTTTACATTTTATACTTTTTCTCTCTTTTTTTATTAAATAGTTGTGATTAAAAGTTATTTATATATATATATATATATATACTTTTTTTTTTAACTCTTAATCTCAGCCGTGGATAGCTATTACATCAGGTCCTAGATATTGCACCTGATCTCAATTCATATTAATAGATGTTTTGAAGTTCAATAAGCCCATAAGACTTCTAATGACTTTCCTTATATTATTCTTTCTTTATTTTATGAGTGGACTGGCCTGACTATTAGCTTCTGCATAATATGAGATAGAATTCAGTCTCGATCCCATGCTCTTAAGAAAAGGCCTAGATTCTCACTCCTCTAAATACTAATCCATTATCAAAAGTGATGGTTTGTGGTACTCCTTATACATGAATAATGATCTCTTTTAGATATTGGATTACATCCCCTTCATTGATGTTACAATATGGCTTAACTTCAATCCACATGATAAAATAGTTTGTATCTACCAAAAAAAAAAAAAAAAAACAACATTAATGTAGAAAATCACCAGTTAGGTAACTTGTCCAAAGAAATGCAGATATAAGGTCATCTAGGCTGCAAAATAAGAATACAACTCAGAGGGTACTGGTGTGGCACCGGCCTCAAAGAGTTAAAATAGAAAGCTAATAACTAGTAAATAGTAAATACTCTCTTAGTAAGTGTTTTTCATACCTTATGCGAGGGATGAGTCCTCAACTAATAATTGTTTTATGTGACCATTGGGAGGCCATTAATATCTCCCTCCTTTCCCTCATAATTTTTTTTTTAATATCTCCCTCCTTAAATGGGGCGATTAAGACTAATAGTGTTTAATTGTCCCATCACTTACACTTTTCTTAAATGTTGCATAATTAATGCTAGGAGGTCTTCTCTTAACATGGAAGACCTTGGTTTTTCTAGTCCCAACAAAAATAAGTCAAAAATATATTTTTGGGAGAGGGTGTTAGCTTTCATGTCAAATCAATGGACCAATTACTAAATGGTCATGGCTTAATGATAAACGGGTCATATTAACAGGTGCCTTCAGGACAATGGTTAACAATCTATTTTAAGAAAGTTTTGATACTATTATGAAAAATGGAAAAAACTATCAAAACATTAAATGCTTTTTTTTTTTTCTTTTCTTTTCCCATAAAAACTTTTTTAAAAATGATTGTTAACCATTGCCCTAAGGGCATCCGTTAGCATTTCCTACGATGAAATTAAGTTCTGCAACTAGTAGGTTTCAGTTAGTTCAACTAATAAAATCTCTAATAATTGAATAAGAGATTTGGGGTTTAATCCCTACCTACACCAAAAACCGATTAGTGTTTTAGTCTGATGATAAAGAGCTATCATCAGGAGAGAACACCATAGGTTAAAACTCTCTAAAAAAAAATCTTAGGAAAAGCTCCATGCCTTTCACATGTCTCTCAATCTTAAGCATGTTAGTTACAATCTTTCAAAACGTTTGTCCAATAATATCCATAGTGATGTCTTAGGCACTTCATTTTGATTCTAGATTGACATTCTCTACAAATTCCTTCATCAATTTCTGTCATTACTTGCACCGATTCATCTATACCTATACATTTTAGGAGTCCATATGTGCTTCGTTTGTATAGTGTTAGGGTACAGCTTAGACTAGATTAGCCCATTGGGCTTAGCCCAGTATACTGTACTTGTAATTTACTCATATTACTTGTACTGCACGTATACCTAGCCTATATAAGGCTCTCTATTGTACATTATTATTTATATATTAATATACGGACTATTCAGTCTTTCTCTCTCACTTTATATTGTTAACATGGTATCAGAGTCATTCCTCTGACTTTCTGGTTCCTGTGGACATCTTCAGCGTTCTGCTGCTTCCCTCGCCTTCAACCAATAGTAACTGTCAGAAGCGAGTCACTGCCATCACGCCCACAGTCCCTGTAACTCTTGGATCTTATCGTTCTGTTCATCCAACTGCCAAAGCAAAGGCATAGAGTGACAGAACAACCAATCTCGAGCAAAACCCAACCAAGAACAGCCAGAAAGGACCTGACACGTGCCCACACGCGCCACCTGAAGCTTCTACCTGTCGAACACGAGCTCCACGCACTGCCACACACCACCAGCAGTTCACACGCGCTGGGAACCCAAGCTCCACGCGCTTCACGCGCCTGAGACCATCAGGAGTTGTCCACGTTAGCCCTAGGCTGACATCATCTTGCACACATCAACGCCTGCATCATCAGCTTACGTAAGCACCTCGCGTCAGCAGCCTACGTCAGCACACATTAGTTGTTGACTTTTGACCATTGACTTTCACTGTTACCGTTGACTTTTGCGTTGAGTTTTTGACAAAGTCAAAATTTTCCAACAAGGCTTGTCTTGCTCAGTTTTTCACGTAGATTCTAATTTTGGGCCCCGTTTCTTCATTTGAAGTCTTTAAATCCCACTTTTTGGTCATTTTCTTCATTATGGCTCAACAAAACGAATGAGATATCATACGTCATATTACCATTATGCTGGATGGTCCTACTAGCTATCATGCATTGTATCAAAATATGACTGTCTTTCTCAAGGGTTGTAAACTGTGGAGATATGTGACTAGCTCAATTCCTAAGCCAGTACCAAAACCTCAATCCAAAGCCACAATTGTTGAAGATGCCTCCAAGACTACTGTTACAGCGGATGATAATGAAGAACGCCTAGAGGAATAGGAGAGTATTCAGAGTAAGATCTTGTCTTGGTTTATCAATACCTGTATTCCCTCCATTCATAATTTTCTTCCTCGTCTTGAGACTGCTGAGGCTGCTTGGAAATTTCTAGCTGATCGCTATAATTGCACTAATGATTCAAGCTTGGAGTTCCACATTGAATCAAAGCTTTATCAAATGCGCCAACAGCCAGGTCAGTCTATTTCTAATTTTTATTCTCAGACTTCTACTATGTGAGAATAACTCTCTACTGCAGATCCTCCACTAGTGTGTTCTAAGGACATTGAGCTCTTTGTCAAATATCAGGATCGCCCTAAATTTATGCACTTCATGATAAGTTTACATGAGGATTTTGAGCCTACTAGGGCTTCTCTGCTTAGCCGGTCTCCGACTTCTTCTCTTGATGCTGTAGTTAAGGATCTCATTTCTGAGGAGAATTGTCAGCCTACTCATCACATGTCATCATCTGATCATGTATTGGCTACACCATCTCCACAGCCTCCCATTGCTGCATTCACTGCTCCTTCACGAATAAACTCTAGGCGTCCCACCTCTCAGTTTTCCAAAGGTACTCGCTGTGAGTTCTGCCATGCCAAAGGCCATGACATCTCAGTTTGTTGCAAACTGTAGAAATTTATGCAAGAGCAAAATAAAACTTCTCTTCCTCAGGCAGCTGTTGTATGTCCTTCAGATCCATCGGTTCTTAAAGGTCCATCTTTGGCTTCCTCACTTACTACAGTTGATGTTGAGGCAATAATTCAACAGGTTTTATCCCGAATTTCCACTGCCCTTTCTATCACATCAGGTAAACAACCTTGGTTTTTTGATACTGCGTGTTGTAACCATATGACTCCTGATGAATCCCAATTTTCTGATAAGGCACCTTAGAACATCCCATCACCATTTACACTACTGATGGAATTCCTATGCCTGTTAGTCATAAAGAAACAATCTCTTCTCCTTGTTTATCCCTTAGTGACACTTTTCATATCCCAAAATTATCCCTCAATTTTCTTTCTGTTGGTCAACTTTGTAAATTAGGCATAGATCTTCTATTTACTAATCATGGTGTGGATGTGCAGGATCCTCGGACCGATTAAGTGCTTGGGACAGGCTGTAAAGTTGGTCGCGTGTTTAAGGTTCATAACTTGAAGATTCCTTCACAAGTTGTTTCTGTAGCTGCTACCCCTGCTACCCCCTCACCTGATCTATGGCATGCTAGTCTTGGTCATCCATCCTTATCTCATCTTTAGTTGTTAGCTTCTCAAGGTCATTTAGGTTTAGTTCAGTTTCAAAATTTTGATTGTACTTCCTGTCATTTTGGTAAACAAACAAAATTGCCCTTTAATAATAGTGACTCCTTTTCTTCTGCACATTTTGATCTTATATATTCTGATATTTGGGGTCTTGCACCTGTTCCCATTGAGGGGGGATCTAGATATTTTGTCATATTTGTGGATGATATTTCTCTATATACTTGGATTTATTTGCTTCACCATAAGTCTGAACTTGTGTCTATTTACCAAACATTTCATAAAATGATTGAAACACAGTTCAATCGCACTGTCAAAGTTTTTCAATCAGATAATGCTCAAGAATATAATGATAAATTTTTCCTATTCTTTTTAGACAGTCATGGTGCCCTTACTCAGTGGTCTTGTCCTTACACCTTTCAACAAAATGGTCATGCAGAACGGAAACATCGTCACATTCTTGATGTTGTACACACCCTTCTCATTTCTGCCTCTCTTCCTAAACGCTTTTGGGGTGAGGCCGCACTCACTGCTATATACACTATTAATCATATTCATTCACCAACTACACACGACAAATCACCATTTGAGCTTCTCTATGGTCAAACCCCTGACTACTCCTCTCTTCGGGTTTTTGGTTGTGCTTGCTTTGTCTCTCTTCCTCCTCATGAACAAACAAAGTTTCAGCCTTGTGCTCATCTTTATTGTTTCCTTGGTTATGGTGTATTTCTAAAGGGGTTTCACTGCTATGATCCCATTTCTCATTGCCTTCGTGTCTCCTGTCATTTTGAGTTTTGGGAACATCGTCCTTTCACTAGTCTTCAGCAGTTTCCTGTGTTCTTTTCCTCCGAGTTTACCATTTTAACTGATCTTTTCCTCCCTCTCTATCCTAAACTTGTTGAGGATTCTTCGACATCTGCTACCTTTCCAGACGACTCATCTCCGGCTCTGTCCCCGACATATTACCCGTCTGTCTTGGATCCTGTGACACTACCCTCTCCTGAGTCTCCTGTTGGTCCTGAACTTCGTTGTTCCACTCGGGTAAGCATTCATCTCCCTTATCTCTCTGATTATCACCGCTCTTTTGCTCTTGCCACCCTCTATGAACCTCACACCTATTGTGAGACCTATACTGACCCTCTTTGACAGCAAGCGATGAATAAAGAACTAGATGCCCTTCATAAGAATCACACTTGGGATATGGTTGATTTGCCTCTTGGTCAGTATGTAGTAGATTGTATGTGGGTTTACAAGATCAAGACCAAGGCTGATGGATCTGTTGAACAATACAAGGCTCGCCTAGTTGCCAAGGGCTTTACTTAGAAGTATGGCATTGACTATGAGGAAATATTTGCTCCTGTTGTTCGCCTTACATCTATTAGATGTCTCATTGCTATGGCTGTTTTTCATCGTTGGCCTCTTTATCATATGGATGTGAATAATGCTTTCCTCAATGGAGACCTCCAAGAAGAAGTGTACATGCAAGCACCCCCTAGCTATCCACACTCAGGCAATTAAGTTTGTTGCCTTCGCCGTGCTCTTTATGGCCTCATGCAAGCTCCAACTTGGTTTAAAAATTTTAGCTCAGTTGTTGCTCAGCAGGGTTTTACTTCGAGTCCTCATAACACTGCTCTCTTTGTCCGAAGATCCTCTGCTAGTATCACTTTTATTCTTCGTTATGTTGATGATATGATTATTACTAGAGATGATTCTGTAGGTATCCGCTCTCTTTAGCACTTCCTTAGTCAGCATTTTGAGATGAAAGATTTGGGCACTCTCAGCTATTTTCTTGGGCTTAAGGTTACCTCATCCTCTGATGGATACTCTCTTTCCCAAGCTAAATATGCTTATGATCTTCTCTCTAAAGCCGGTATCACTAACAACAAGACTGTTTCCACTCCCTTGGAATACAATGCAAAGCTTACACCCTTGGATGGTGAACCTATATCTGATGCTTCTCGCTATCATTTGTTGGTTGGTAGTATGATCTATCTCGCTGTTACTTGTCTGGATATTTCACATGCCGTGGGTATAGTTAGTAAGTTCATGGATGCCTCTCATTCTGTCCACTATGCTGCTGTTCTTCAGATTCTCCAATATGTCAAGGGCACACTTTATCATGGTCTCCACTACTCCTCTCGGTCTTCTCCCAAGCTTCATACTTATTCAGATGCGGACTGGGTAGGTGATCCGATTGATTGACGCTCTATCACAGGTTTCTATTTCTTGTTGGGTACTTCTCTTGTCTCATGGTGTAGTAAGAAGCAGGATGTGGTTTCCCACTCCAGTACTGAGGCTGAGTATCGTGCCCTTACCGACACCACCTGCGAGCTTGTTTGGCTTCACTGGCTCTTGGCTGACATGGATGCCCCACAGCCCATTGCCACTCCTCTTTATTGTGACAATCGTAGTGCTATCTACTTTGCTCATAATGATGTCTTCCATGAACGCACCAAGCACATTGAGATCGACTGCCACATCACTCGCTAGCATCTCAAGAAAGGCAATTTCAAGTTGTTTTCCATCTCCTCTGCTGACCAGCCTGCTGATATCTTCACCAAGTCTCACTCGCCTGGTCGTCTTCGAGATCTTGTATCCAAACTCCAGTTAGCTTCCTCCTTACCACCTCGAGTTTGAGGGGGGATGTTAGTGTATATAGCTTAGACTGGATTAGCCCATTGGGCTTAGCCCAATATACTGTACTTGTAGTTTACTCATATTACTTGTACTGCACACATACCTAACCTATATAAGGCTCTCTATTGTACATTATTATTTACATAGTAATATTAGACTGTTCAGTCTTTCTCTCTCACTTTATATTGTTAACATATAGGAGCTTTGTTTTTTCTCCCAATAAAACATATTTCCTTGCCTTCAACTTAGAGGTCTTCTATTGGGATTTTTAAGATAGGAAATAATTAGTTCCTCCAATCTCATAGGCTCACATCAAAGATGAATGCTTCTAAGTTCTAATGCTAGTTATGTATCTATTACAAATGGTAACAATTTAGATGTAAAATGTCCTAATTCTTTTGCCTTACCATGGTCTACCTTATAACCTGAAGTTGCTTGAGCTATTCGATTGGCTTCATGATCTCATTGTCTTGGGATGTGTTGAACTAGATAGTCACTAAACTGCATTATTTGTTTAATGACTAACCATGATTAGGAAAATATTTACCCCAATTTTTAATAAAGTTAATTGCTTTATCATTTTCCCATAAAATGTTTCTAAAAATAGTTCTGAACCCAATGTCCATAGGGCATTTGTTAACATTTCCTTTTTAACAAATGCTCTAATCCCATTATTAAAGCTTCATATTCAACCTAATTATTAGAAGTTAGAATAATTATTTTCTAACTTAAAGGCTATTTAGGTCTTAAATCTTAAGAGCGATTCTAACACTAAACTTATCTCTGCCCCGAGGTCAGTTCGAGGCCCATCAAAGTACAACTTCCAATATGCTAATTCAACAAACATAGCCTCATTTATATATATCTTGCATATCATCACAGGGATGATTTGCTAGATATTTTGCTAAGGTTTGTCCTTTTACCCCGTTTGTGGAACATAAATCAAATGAAAGTCAACTAAAACTAAAATCCATTTGCCTATTCTTTTCCTTAAAATGGATTTTGAAAGCGTATACTTTACTACATCATTTTAAATAAGAATCTAAATTACATATGATAACATATAACGTCTTTAATGCACCAGATTGATTACATATTGAGTTGAAATAATTGAGTGGGCTTCTTGAGTCCCCCACATCAAACATATATTAAGTTGATATGGACTTTATTAATAACTACAATGAGCCTCAATTGTGATTAAACTAGTCTTTGTGGGATGTAGCCCAAATGTAGGTATTGCTTTCTTCTTAGGTCATTACAGATGGTACAAAATCTAGCCTAGTAACCCCATGTGGGTATGAAGACTCCACCCCCACAATGTGGACCCTAACAAATATGCCAACGATTTAAGTGAATGAGAATTTGATGCCCCATATTGATTGGATTTTGAATTGAATTAGTTGAGTGTGTGTTGTATGAATGTGTGGATTGAGTCCCATGTCAGGTATATACTAAGTCAATCCAAGCTTTATAAAAAAATGTAACTTAAATGTAGCTAACACTTTTACTTGGGTCGTCACACCTTTAATTTAATTTCAGCAAAATACAAAGCTAAACATAAACTAAAAATATCTTATATTTGACTATGTTCAATATTCTACTTAAATACAATAAAGCTTGTTCATGGGCTTCTTCCTTATCTTAAGCCAAAAGATTGCTAAAGGAATACTGATTGGTTGGGATGTAAAGCTTCAATGGCTTATAGTTTTAAGAAGAGGTCAATATTTTGAGGTAGTGGTCATTTTATCCCCTTGAACTTTGATTTTAGCCAATTTGCTCCTTAAACTTCACACATTTGCCAAATTGAGGCATTTATTAGTTAGTCAATTGTTAAAAGAGACTAATGTTGACTAACTAGCACGTGCAATTAAATTACCAAGGCATAATCGTGAGAGAGAGAAATGCTTCAATGGTCAGAGATAGATTGAAAGGAGAGAGAGGCGACGGCATTACCGTCATTCATTGTCCAAGCAGCGGATCTCGCTATCTATGGGTACCACCAACTTCGATGGGTATGGATTTGGAGTTTTAGTTCTGGAGGTGGTTATTGGGAAAAGGCTTGTGGATTACATAGATTTAACATATATGCAAGATGTGCTCTTTGAGTCTCGGCAAATCTTTTCAATTGCTTTCTTGATGACCCCAAAGCCTCTGTTGTTTACTTTTCTTTTTCTTTTTTCATTTATTAAGTATAATCCTCTGTTAACACAAAATACAAAATTGAATCTATCTAAATAATGTATTATATTTGACTTTGTACAATATTCACATAAAGCTTGTTCATGGACTTCTTCATTATCTCAAGCCAAAAGATTGCTAATGGAATCCTAAATGGTTAGGATGTAAAGTTGTAATGGCTTGTCGTTTTAAGGAGAAGTCAATACTTGTGGTGTTGCAAAATATTCCTTCATTAGTTAGAATAATTTTTGTTGTTCTTGAGCCTTTAGTTGAAGCGATGGGGAAAGTACTTTTGTTTTTGGTACTACATTTAAAGTAAATCATATTATCATATTATATATATATATATATATATATATATATATAATATAATATAATATAATAAAAGTTGGGCTTAGACGCCGTGGTTGTGCCACGTGACTTCACCAAATTGTAGAAATTTTATTAAATTTTTAGATTTTTAAAGAACTAAAAAGGAATAATATACTACCAGGACTCTAATTCATTCTTATCATTAAATAAAATTAGATTAACATTATTTTTTTATTTGTTAGGATATATTTCTTAAATTAAGGGATAATATTTAACATACAAAAATTTAATTTAGATAATATTTATCATCTAATTAACATTATTTTTTTATTTGTTAGGATATATTAAATTAGGTGATAATATACAAAAATTTAATTTAGATAATACTTATTACCTAAATTTTCAAAATTTTAATATTATTAAATTAATATTATTTTATCAGAATATCAAGCTACAAAACTTGATTATTAAGGGATAAGCACAATCCAAATTCTTCAAGAGGTGATTAATATAAATCTATCCCAAGAAACAGTATATATCTCCAATAATTTGATAATCTCTATCTATTCCAAAAAACAATATATATCTCCATTAATTTGATAATTTCTATGTTGATGACATTTAATATATATATATATATATATATCAAAATTCCTTATAGCTATCAACCACGTTCTCTTTCTCTCTTTTCTTTTTTAATTTTTTTTTTTAATTTTAATTTTTTATATGTTATGTTATGTTGAATCAACTCTTTTTTTTCTTTCTATTCATATGACTTTTTTTTTTAATTCCAATTTTTATGGGATAAAAACGAATACATTGATTAGATATCTTTACTTTCAATAAGATTTAAATGAATTATATTTCAAATGGAACTCTACCAATATATATAACCCTATATATCCTTTTTGGAGTGAAGCTCATTTCAATATGTGAATGCCTAAATCCCATGACAATGCAGGTATGCATTCTTTCTTCTTTTATTATTATTATATTCATTTTTTTTTATTTTCTTTAGTGTTATTATTGGTTTTTTGTCTTCATGTGATTTTAATTAATGAATTCAAAACATTAGAAAACATTGTCAAGTTTCTAAAGACTCCTTCTTTGTTTTTGTATTTTGTTTTTATTAAATTGATTAAGTTTTGTGTATTGGTTGCCTTTTGTTTAAACTAATTTTCTTAGCTTTGATCTAATTTATATGCTTTGGGTTAGGGTCTTAGAATTAATGATTAAATATGGTTAGAATTAATAGATTAATTTTAACAATTTTCTTATTTTATTTTTATGTTACATCAAATTATCAAGATGTTCTACACGTGTATTCTTGAATTATCAACTTTAATTTTAATTTATAATATTATCAAGATTATATTAATTTTAGATTTATCAATTGTTTAGTACATTTTTTTAAATATAATTATCAATTTAAAATTCAATTTGGAATTATCAATTTAATTTAGTTTTAGGAAGAAATATTACCATTTATTTTAGTGAGATAATTATTTAAACTTGATAATTTTTTCTTTTATCTTTATTGAATCTATTAAAATATATAATTATTTATACATTTATTTTATAAGTTTTTTCATAAAACCATGCAACGCATGGGCCTATGACTAGTATTCATAAAAAATTGATTTGGCCTAATAACCTTTGTAATTCCTTTTATTTAGGTGGAGGCTTATTTCATAAAATAGATTTAGTTTTTTCTTCTAAAATATCAACTTCTATACCACAATTATGGGGTAATAAGCCTAAGAAATTCTCTTCCTTTATACTAAAGGCAGATGGCAAGGAATTCTTTTTTAATGGTGTTTTCTCATTTGTAAAATGTTTTCTTTTCCCCCAATTTTTGAAGATGATAATTGAAGTCCTCGGACTCAACTATGACACACACAAACATGTGTGTCTCTTATAGTAACTTTTGATTCTTTTTCAATATTCTATACGTGAGTACCTTTTTAATAAGTTTTAGGAAAAGAAACTTAAAATTTATAATTTAATTTATGATTCTTGTTAGTATGAAATTTTACATGTGATGCACCGTAAAAACATAAACATATACATAAATATATGTTTATAAATCTATATATAAGTGTTTGTTCTATGAAATATATGCTTCAATAATAATTAAATACAATTTATGTAATCTATATATATATATATATATATATATATATATATATAAAACCAAAACCTCTGAAACTCCCACAATTTTTCACGTCAGCATAATATTTAAATAAAATTTTCATTTTATTTAAATCTAAATAAAATTATTTTTAAGGGCTTAGACGACATGGTTGCACCACATGGCTTCACCAAATTGCAGAAATTTTATTAAAATTTTAGATTTTTAAAGAACTAAAAATGAATAGTATACTATCAGGACTCTAATTCATTCTTATCATCTATATTATATATATATATATATATATATATATAACCGAAGCCTCTGAAACTCCCACAATATTCCACGTCAGCACAATATTTAAACAAAATTCTCATTTTATTTAAATAAAATTATTTTTATTTAGTCCAAACTTAACAAGGAATGAAACTCTATTTCTCTAACAAGTCCAACTTAAACTCAAACTCATCATTTTTTTTAAACAAAATTATTTTTGTTTAGTCCAAACTTAATAAGGAGTGAAACTCTATCTCTCTAACAAGTCTTACTTAAACTCAAACTCATCATTTTTTTTAAACAAAATTATTTTTGTTTATTCCAAACTTAATAAGGAGTGAAACTCTATCTCTCTGACAAGTCCAACTTAAACTCAAACTCATCATTTTTTTAAAACAAAATTATTTTTGTTTAGTCCAAACTTAACAAGGAGTGAAACTCTATCTCTCTGACAAGTCCAACTTAAACTCAAACTCATCATTTTTTTAAACAAAATTATTTTTGTTTAATCCAAACTTAATAAGGAGTGAAACTATATCTCTCTAACAAGTCCAACTTAAACTTAAACTCAAACGTTGACAATTTTTCTTTAATATTTTTTGATCTTTCAGAAGTTTTAATATTTGAATTTTTGAGTTATTTTTTTGTAGCATCTGAAATTGTTTGACAAATTTTTTGTAAGTCATTGCACATTCAAACAATGGCAAATTCATCAATTTGTAACACAAATTGAAATTATACAGGAGCAAATTATGCAATGGTGTAGTTTCTTAATCAATTTAAGATTTTATAAAATTATTTTAATCTACCTCACAAATAGGTAAGTTCCTATGCATAGCACGGATTAGTGACTAGTATTTATCTAAAAGTGGGTTCAAAATAGTTCAAATTCTTGTTGTAGTAAAATTAATGAGATAAATGTTGGTAATTCTAATCTCCTTGAATTAAATATTGTTTATCCTTAGCTTTTTTTTTCTTTTTTTTTTCTATAAAATTAAAAATAAACTGGCTTCGATATTATTCAAAACATAAGACTAAAACTATCAAAATAGTTTCTTATTATAAAACCTCGAACAATGAATGTGGGAACTTATCAACATAGTCACCACAACAACTCACAAACCATTTCAGTTATCCATTGTAACCCACAACCTAGCCACCACCATGACGCACAACCCAATCACCACCACTACATAACCGCGGCATATGCTTGTTACTCATTTTAGCTAGTTGCTCACTCATATTACCCACAATCTTCAGGCATTCCTATCCACAAAATAAGCTCCTGATTAAATGCCCACAATCATAATATTCTTATTCCATTTCAATCTAAAAGATGATTTTTTTTTTTTAATGATTTGAATGTCCCAATATTCTTCATTCTTGTATAATGAAAGCTTTTTTGAAAACTAAAAAGGACTGGGGATTCCCCATCACAATCACAAACACTCTTCTCTTTTGTTGTCTCTTTAAACAAATCCCTGTGACTGTGTACAGACAAAATAGTATACAATAATGTATGAGCTATGGGAATGATCAATTTAAAAGTGTATATTGTGTGTGTTTGATATCTTTTATTCATTTTTTTAAAAATATTTATTCATTTTTTGTTCTATAATACAATTGAAGTTTCTAAAAGAATTTATGCTTCTTCTGAAAACCTCTTGAGGTTGGGTGTGAACCTATACTATTGGTCTTTCCAGAATGGATACCTTCTAATAAAATTAATACGTTAACATCAATAGAACCCTATATATGTCCAAAATAAAAAGAAGCGAATGACCATTGAAATCTTTCTTACTCTGGTACTCTCATGTGCTACTTACACTTGTATAGTTGCATATATGATTTTTGTTGGTATAAATAACCATTTGGAATTGTTATAATAGAAAGTTCTATTTGAACTAATTAAAAAAATTTAAACAAATTATTCATTGGGATTCATATTTTGGATCCCATCATCATTTTTTGTATCCTATTCTTGAATACAAGTTTATGTTGGCACGAGTGTGGATCCCATAGTCATTTTCTTGAAAGAAAATTATAAGAATGTAATGTATTCTAGACTCTATGGATTTGAATTTTGAATTTCAAAGAGAGTTTGCATTGAGTTCCACATTATTATAGAAAAGATCAAGGATGTGGCTAATAATCAAAACTTGTTTGGAATTTTTCTTAAGGGAAAAGGGTTTGAGGGGATTTGGAAAGGTAGGTGTTACCTTCTTTAAACCCCTTACTTTTAATTCCCTAAATTGAGGGACTTTGGAGGGATATGATGTCAATTTGTCAATGTATGTATATACCTTTTTTTAAATAGCAAAAAAAGGTCATAGCTCATAATTGTCAATTATGACCATCCCTTCCTATTGATTTTTCAAAGCATCCAAACAATGAAGAGTAATATATTGATATTTGTTTCCTTTCTTCTTACTTAATGTTTAAAGCATCTTTCCCTTAAGAGTTATCATAAAATTTGAGTGGATTTTGTCGTGTGCTTTTATGTTAAAAATTCATTCTCTCTCACTTATTTGTGTTTGTTTCTCATTTAAAATTTGTTGGGTTAAGATAGCTTGACCCCGGTTAATTAATTCAATTACTCAAGTTGATTAATTAAGTTCAATTGCATGCAAAATGTGAATGCACTAACAAATCACCAAAAATACTAAGTGCAGCAAAAAATAAATTGAACACGGTGATTTGTTGACAAATGGGGAAAACCTCGCATGGCAAAAATCTCATCGGGTGATTTTAAAGTCACCACTCCCAAGAATCCACTAATTAACAATCAAGTGGTTACAAGTATAAGGAATCTTACCAACTACCCTGGTCTATCCCGAAATACGAACCTATAGTTGAACCTTTGCTCCAATACCCAATTGGACTTGATCTTGTAGTAGCTTTCTTTCCTTTGATGCACAAACCTCCAATTTGTGACTAACCCTTTGCACAGATCCCAGTACGTGACTAACTCTAGCAACTTGAACAAATGTTGTTGGCTACAAAGTTCATCACTTCATCAACAATGAAGATCTGGAAGCACTTGGTTACAAAACCCTATGGCGTACAAACGCAGTAGTTTCATACAGAAAAAATAAGTCTCTTAGTCTCTGTATTTGTATGTGACGGCTTTTTAAATAAGTCTTATATATGTCTAGAGCTGTTAGAAAAGAAACTCTAAACAAATACACAAGACTAGGCCAAGTTTTAGATCTGAAAACTAAGAAATCATAATTCTCAATAGATCGAGCTGCTGTTGAGCTATCTATAGAGCTTCATATTAAGTCTCAATAGCAGGCATCTGTCGAGCTATCTATCGAGACTTAATAAACAGTTTTTCATTACTTGTTTCTTGGACCAATCTTCATGTCTTTAATACTTGACTTGAACAACATGTTTCTTGAAGTACTAAACCCATCTTAAAACTACCAAATTACAAGTAAAGTACATTTTGTCAAAGGATTAGCCAATTACAATAAATTATGACCCTAACAAAATTAAAACATTAAAACAAGATAAAAGGGTTGCCATTCCCCTACCTTCCCCTCTCATCTCCTCTACTTTTGTTACGCAATTTATACCTTTATGTAATAATCAAATGCCTAAAATTTTGATAACAGGAATTTAGAAAATTTTAGGTCTTCTTAATGTAAATTCATTTTGGAAGTTTTTAGGCGTAACTTGTTGGGACTTGTTAATCTACAATTAGAAGTACTTAAGGCCTAAGTTAAATTATTAAAATTTCCTATGTTATTTCAAATTAGTCAAATTTTTTAATATGGTTTTTTAATTAAAAAAATTATTAAAACAAAAAACTAGAAGTACTTAGGGCGTGTTTGGTAGACTGTAATAAGTATTGTAATATAATAGTTGTTCCTATGATTTAGCTATTCAGTAGTTTCATTATGTTTTTATTACAGGGATTAGTCATTCCTTATGAATAACTATTCTTTAAAATGAGAAATAACTATTTCTCTCTAAAAGGGCTGTAATAGTTATTCCTTAGTAGGCGTATTAATTTCCAAAATTAATATATTTCTAAATTAAAAAACTTTCTATATACACATAACAATTATGAAAATAAAAATTCATAAAAAATAACTAATTTTTCTTTCAAATTTAAAAAAAAATATTATTTTTTAGAAAATATGATTATATGAATAAGATATTTCCTAAAATATATCTTAAGTTTTATTCTAATGTTATAATTTAGACAATTTGATTTAAATATTCCATTTTTTTTCAGGGTTCTATTCTTATGTTGTTACCAAACAAATAAATAGTAATAAGTATTGCATTACAACAACTTGTATTTCTTGTAATACTTATTCCTATTTCTATGTAATCACTATTATAGTTTACCAAACGTGCCCTTAAAGTCTAAGTTAAATTATTTAAATGTCCTATATTATTTCAAATTAGTCAAACTTTTGAATATGATTTTTAAATAAATAAATAAGTAAAAATAAAAATAAAAACTTGTTTAGTAATGTAAAAGAGCTTCTTGATCGCCCTCCAAGCGGTCAATAATCCACTAGAAAATGTAGTTGGGATACATGAACAGCAATAAAACCTCCAAGCCTAATCTACCCGATGTACCTAAGCCCTCCAAGCTTCTTGCTCCAACGAGGTTGCGCCGAACCTTTTTCTTTTCTATCTTACCGGATTCCACTATAGCCCATAGCATCAACCAATATGAATTGGTCCCTTCCTAACTGCTTCCCAAAGCACCAAATAAACCTTCTCACAGATATGGGTATGGTGAGAAAAGGATTTTGCTAAGAACCTCTCAAGGGTGTAACAATGGAGAGGAAGAGAGTAAAGGAATTTGAAGAGTCTCTTAGGTGAAGATTGTGGATGAATCAATCTTGTTTTTCTTTAGGATTTCTCTCTCAAAATTCTCTCTGGAAGCTCTCTACATTTCATGAATATAAGGGTCTATATATAGTGGTGTGTGTTTGGAATGCGAAAAGTCAGTTTTTCCAAAACAGAGCTGGCTGGCGGCTTGGCCTCGTGACTTAACTGAGTCGTGAGTTCAAGCCGCGAGGTAACTGCATTGCCATTCTGGACTTTTTGTCCTGTAGTGCAACAGCTGGCATGACGCTTCAGCTTCCCTCATGCTTGACACGTGTTCCAGTCGCGAGCCACCAGCGAGTTCCAGCCGCGAGTCCCTGCATCTTTGCACAATCTTGAACATTTCTTCACACTCTCTCACACACTACCCTTACAAGAATTCCACTTAAATACAGGGTTACTAATTGCTAAAATACAAGCAAATTTGGCACGGAACAAAGCCAACAAGATGGTTGATTAAATTCAACCTTACAAATATAAATAACCTTCTTCACAAGACTTTTGCTTAAATTATCATACTAAATATGAGAAAACAGGTGCAAGCATATTGTTGTTGACTCTACACTGTATCCCAATGAGTTTCTCTTGGATTGCTTCGTTCTTTTCTCTGGCTTAACAGCTAAAGCTCCCCTATCATAATGTTCCTGCCTTGTAAAACTTTGCAGACAAAAGCAGAATCACTCCACCTTTGTTTATCTCTCAATAATTAAGATAGATACCTAACTTACACATTTCCAGAATTTTCATTTTCTACTTTTGCAGCCCCCAAAAAAAGTTGTCCTAATTTTATCAAAAGCTTACTTGCCATTAGTATTAAAATTCTTAGTATATACACCATAAGCATAGATACAAATTAATTTAAGAGTAGCCTTGTTTTAAAAAGGCCATAAAGCTCAAATATCACCAGCAACCAAATAAATGAAATCATTGCTCAGTACTAATAGTAAAATTCTCATTAATCTAGTGCAATATAGAACAAATGTAGATCTTATAAAAATATCCTATAATACTCATACAATATATCTTACTCCCATATTCATGTGCTAAATGGTTTTGCTTTCATATATAAACATAATAAGGATTTGTGTCAATACTAATATGCTACAAACCTAATGTAGATTTTGCTCTCATATATTTTGTGCCTTAGTGACAAAATTCGCAAAAGCCCCATCCAGTAGTTTATTGAAAAAGGAATGAAATAAAAAAATATTTAAAAATCACAAAATGAAGAAACGAACCTAGCATGAATTGTGAAGAGTCAATTGGTAAGATTTTAGACTTGATTAGAAAGGAAGCAACTCTAAAAGTTGAAGCTCACCAAACTCTCTTGCATTGTTTTTGTACCTCCTGAGGTAGGGATACCAAGGGTTTTACTGGATGAGCAACTAATAGACCAAACAAATCGGCCTGTATTTCAACCATCAATAATACACCCAAAATGACAAAAATCTAAATAGATTAAAATGGAAGATGGCAAAAGAACTTAACAATTTATTTATAACTACTGAAAATGTTACAGGATTTCCAACACTGCTAAAGTTTGTCAAAGTTAACAAATTTTATATACCTAATGGATAAAGATGAAAAGCATATATTAGCAATACAAATATAAGCATATACTACTTATGCATAAAGATGAAAAGCATTGTCAGTAAAATCATTTGGTGTACAAATATAATAGCAATACTGTTAACCACTATTCAATTGGAAAAACTAAAAGTTGTTTTGGTAATCAAACGTAAAAATAGTCTTTTACCTTCCACAGCCTTAGGGTGTTATCTTTAGAAGCAGCAGCCACAATGATACCTTCCACAGCCTCTTTTTCTAACAAAGACAGCACCACCTTAACAAAACAAAGTTCTCATGAATCAAAATTCCTAAGCAAATATAAATATCCCCATAAGCAGAGCACTCAACAATAGGAGTATAGGACTGCTATATTAATAGGAAATATTTTCCTCAGAGTGAAAGCTTATCTGTAAAAATTCAGTGAACCCTTCACATTGATGTTAAGATTTAAAATAACTTTCAGTAAGGATGGAAAGTTTTCTATTAGATTTTTTACCTTGTACTTCCTAAGTGATGGAAAGTTTGGTTTAGACATTTTTACAAACACTTCGGGGAGCAAATAACACAGTCACCAACCAAAATCTTCAACTTGTAGAACAACTTTAAACAAAATACAAATGTATAAATAGTTACTAAGTATTTAACATCTAACCACTGTAATTTATCACACACACAATGAAGTATACAAAAAATTTACAATACCAAGAGCAATATAAACAAAGAGAAAGTAAGAAAACACATAAAGGACACTTACAATGTGGTTCATGTGGGTGTGAGAGTATGCAAACTTATGCAGGTTTTATGGCCTGCGACTGACAAATCCTTCACTAGTAACTTTGTTTTATATTCATAACACTCTTAGCTTTGCGACTCAATCGAGGAGAACAAACCACCATCTAAAAAATACACATAATTTAGTAAATTGACACAAAATTAAAATAGAAAGGAAGGAAAAATCCACATTAAACAGAGGCCCAAGAAGGACAGTAAATAAATAAAATTTACTAAAATTAACAACAATTTATAGCATAATAACATATTACCAGTAAATTTTATTTATTTCAATCAACCTAAACAAATAAAGACCAATAAAATTATGGTATATAATACCAATAACCTAGAGGTCAGAGGTCAGCTCGTGTTTTGTGTTTTTCAGGAAAAAGATGGAAAGGTTAAGAGAGAGTTGAAGAAGAAGCAGATATCTTCAATTCTGCATGGGTTCAATCTTAATCAAAACCAATTATCCAAATACCTAAATTAAAGAAAATCAAACCAAATCCAAATACCTAAATCTAAGATAACAAAAATTAAAATACCTGCACTGGTAGCGACTTTGGCGGCATATGACAGTGGTGGAAGGCTGGCACTTTTTGCCACTAAAGGAGTGTGAGAGTGCCCATGGGATATGGTTTAGGGGTTTTGAGAATTGAGAGAGGCAGAAGCAAGAGAGAACGGCAAAAGAGAAGAAATGGTATAAAACCTAAAATAAAAAAAGAAAAATAAAATAGTGGCAAAACATCGGGTTCAGGTTTTAAAAAGGTTTTATTATGTTTTTTTTTTTTTTAATATTGTGCTGACATGGAAAATTGTGGGAGCTTCAAAAGTTTCGGTTTTATATATATATATAGATAATAAATGAAGCATAAATTACTTTTTTTTTCCCTTTTTTGATTGATTTGGTTAGGTTTGTGGACCTTGTGGTTTATTTTTCCCCTTACTAACATTATTTATTACTATTGTCATCGTATAAGTTGGGTTCTATGGTCTTCTTAAAAAAAAAAAAAAAAAAAGTTAGGTTCTATGGTTTACCAAAACAAAGTTGTTTTCTTCTCTTCAAAAAAAAAAGTTGTTTTCTTATGGGTAAATGCATGCACATCTTCAATAGATATTATCTTTTCTCCATGGGGCCACAGGAACATCTAGATTGACGTGGCACAACCCATTCAAGCATCAGAGCACTCAAAGTGCCTTTTCTGGTCAAATTAACCAAAGTGCCCCTGGTCAACCTGGGTTAACCAAAAGTCAAAGTTGGTCAAAATCATCCCAAAACAAAAATTTTCATGTTTCTACATCAAACTCGAGCTACTCGGTGATTTTAGTCAATTTTGACCAAGTTTAACCCGAGATTGACTCCTCAGGGCACTAGAAAACCTAATTTTGATCTAACCATCAAAACGGGGTGGGACTAGCACCATTACGAATATTATCAAATTCCCTTTCCAATGACTATTTATGGGTCAAAATCGGAGTTAAAACGGTTGAGATATCTAGAAAACTGTGAAAAGCACATCAGCCCGCTTCCTGGGGCCATAACTTTTGATACGACCATTGGATTTTCAACTTCTTTAGTGTTCTGGAAACTAGACATCTAGATATTTCCAGAGACACCAAGATCAGCTTAATCCAAGTCTGGGAAAGCCTTCAAATATGCGTCCGAATTCAAACTGAGAAAAGGCCAGAATTGCTAATGTTAGCAAAGTGGCCGGTGGCCCTACAAGGTGCGCCAGAAGCCAAAGGGTCATTTTTCTAGTATAAATGACCCCTAACCCCTCATTTTACCACCAAAAAAAAAAAAAAATTTATTTTCTAGACAATTTTGGGTAGATTCTCTCTCTGATTTCTCTCCCAAACACATCCAAACACATCAAAACACCTTCAAACACCTTAGATTCTCATCTTTTCTCTACAATCTTCAAGGTAGCGTTCTTGTACCCAATCTTCCTCTCCTTGGTTTCATACCTTGGATTTGAGGTTTAGGGGTGTGGATGTAGCTTTTTAGCTACAATCCACACCCCTTTCTCTTTATAGCTTTTCCTAGCTTCTTTTTGCTTAATAAAATGCTTTTATTGCTTTTCCTAGCATGTTCTTGCTTCCTAGCATGTCTTTATAGTTTTTATAGCATGTTTCCTTGCTTATGCCATGATTTATCACTTTGATGTTGTTTGCCTAGCCTTCTTGGGCTAGGATATATCTACTTTTCATATTTGTGCTTAGATCCACATGTTTTTAGGCTTCTTGCCATGTTTATGCTTAGATCTACATGCCTATGTGTTCTTGGCCATGTTTTTAGATCTACATGTTTATGCTTAAATCTACATCCTTATGCATAAATCTATGTGTTTATATGCTCCGTGCCATGCTTGTGTGCTCGGATCTATTTTGGTTGCTATGTCATGTGCTACTTTAGGCCTTTTTGTCTCTTGATATCTCTCTTTCTTGTGTTTTGGCCCTTCCGGTAGGCTGTAGATCCAAATCCGGTGGTCTAGGCCTACATCCATACACCTAGGCCTATATTAAAGGGTTTGGATCATTTTCTTTGCATGTCTATGTTTGCTTACTTGCTTCTATGCTTTATTTCCATGTTAGCCTCTCTAGATCTAAGCTTTGCCATGCTTTATGCCTTCCGTGGGCTTGTGCTTGTGTGGTCACATCCATCCCTCATAGGGATTGATTAGGTGTGACCACTTGTGAGATACACCTCTGCGGTGTTGGTGTGCTTGATATACACCTTTCTCTGCTCTGTGCAATGTTGATATGCTTTCCTTGCTTGGCTTGCGCCCCCGTTTGGCTTTCTTTGCTTCTTTACATCTTTGCACGCTTGCCTACATGTTCATGCATGAGTCTATATGTCGTCCATACTCCAATCCAATGGAACTATGGACACTCAATCCAAACCTACATTTGTCCTCCTAGAACAATTCCTTTTGATAACATGTTTCTTTGCCTCTTCATGTGCTTCACATGTTTGTTTGCCCCCATTTGGCATCTTTTCTCAGCTTGTTTTTAGCATGCTTTTCTTTCAATTTGTTTCTTTGCTTGTCTGCTGGCTTGTTTCTTTCGTCCTTTCATATACACACATGGAGTGAGGATGCTTAGAGCAAGGGTACGACCTCCTAAGTGCAAGCAAAAAGGGCAATGATGCAAGCAAAAGGATGCAAGCCCATAAAGGGCAATGATCAGTAGATAGGAGTAGTTTTCTCTTTCCCTCTCTCTAAGCCTATTCTCTAAAGCTTGCATTAGGGTCCCCCTTCATGTACCGCCTTTTACTTTTCCTGCTCCTTGATTGGGCCGCATTCCTTGGGTATGGCAATGTTTGTTTTACATTTCCTATACCTTGCTGCGCCATACCCTTGGAACGTTGGTAATGTCTAGTTTATTTTCCTACTCTGTGTGATAGCATTGTGCATGATGTATGTATATCTATATCTGCTTGTACATGGATGATTGTGCTCTTTGTATGATGGACTCTCGTGACTACGTGAGTGCCCCTCTCTACTCACGAGAGCTCTTGACCTTGTAGTGTGGGTATGCACTCAAGGCAACTATCGTAGGTGCATATTCATGCTATATTGTGTGCACGATCATCGCGGTGTGATTGTCTTGATCCATGTCACCAAGTGACATTGGCTTCCCTGTGTATGCAACACGCATCAACATGTTTAACACTTTGGAGAGCTATGGCTCATCACGATGCGAGCATGTGTTACGCGCCGTATACACAAATGCAAAACCCTGCTGGTGTGCCATAGTACACCAAACGCGAAACTCTGCCAGATTTTCACCATGAAAATGGGGCATCCCCATTGCCATATTCTCACATCGAAAGCATGGTGAGAATAGTGTTTTGCATGCTATGACGCATCTGAAGTGAAGCGCTGTCAGATTTCTGCCACGAAAATAAGGCTAAATGCTGCCGGATTTTCACCGCGAAAATTTGGTAAGGACTTCTAACACACTGGGAAAGCATCGATTGGGACCACACCCATTCCAAAACCAAACCTCAAATCCCAACACATTTAAAGCCCCGAAAGCTAATGCCAATAGCTTGGTTTCAATTGCCAATGTCTAAAAATTATGATTTTACCAAAACAAAGGACTATCTTCGAACAGGCAATGTGGGATGCCTAACACCTTCCCCACACGTAACCAAACTTTCAAACTCAAGAATCAAGATTTTTTGCCCATCCACATTAGATTAGGAAAAACGAAATTTTTCTTAACCTAGGATCGATAATAAAATTAAATAGAGTCAGGTGACCAATCACACCTTAGAGAAACCCAATGATTGGTGGCGACTTCACTTACCCTTGGTAATATCCTTAAAATCGACTCAGATTCCAGTCAAACACCTGAGGTACGATACACCTCCTCCACACGCCCATAGAGCGCATCGAGCGTCGCTGTAATTGTTGGTCAACAGCTGCCGCAAGGCGTCAACAATAGTAAACATATTCAAAGCAACATTCCTGCAATCTAGAGAATGGCAACCATAAAGCAATTTATAACAAACATGATCAAATGCTCAACTCAAATCAATTTTGAAAAAACAAAAATATATTTGAATAGTTTGAGACCATGAAAACTCAAACTCATCATGAAACCCCAAAATTGAATTACATTCTTTTTTTTCTAGTATTGAGATGAAAATGAATAAATAAATAATAAGAATAATACAAATATTAAATAAATAAATAAATAACTCATTTTGAGTTCATACCCTTTGGACCTGGGCTACTAATGTTCGCTTCTCATGTGCTTCAGTTTTGTCTGCAAACTCTAGAATCGCTCTCAGACTCTTGCAATCATTTGATTGGGTTTTGGCAGACAGTCTTGAGCCATGACCAAAAGAACAGGAAAAACACTCAAGAAACTAAGGTGACTATGAAAATTGAAAATTTATAAAGAAAAAAAATGAGAGGTGAGCAGGTTGCAATTTTGGTTTAAAGGAAAAGAAAATCTATTGATGACTATTAGAATTCCATATAATAGCGGCATCTGAAGAGTCTAGGTCAATGGAGAGATAAACGGTATTGTTGGAAATAGAGTAACACTTGAATTTAAGAGAGACTCAATAAATGCCAACCAATAAATCAAAAAAAAATGAAAAAAAGAAAATAAAGGATGACATGACATGGATGTAGCTTAATTGGAGCGTAGCAATAATAAATGTTATACTTCAGCTTATATATATATATATATATAGGCTTGAACCCCACAATGAGGACCTTCACGAATACGTCAATGATATAAGTGAAGGAGATTTTGATGCCTCATATTGATTGAATATTGAATTGAATTAGTTGATTGTGTGTATTAATGTGTGAGTTGAATCCCACATCGGGTATATACTAAGTCAATCTAAACTACATAAAAAATTGCAAGGAGCCTCTATTATGACTAGATTAATCTTTTTAGGATAGGACTTAAATGTGGCTAACACTTTTTCTTGGAACATCACACCTTCAATTTAATTGTAGCAAAATACAAAGCTAAACATAATCTTACAATAAAAATGTATTATATTTGACATTGTTCAATATTCTACTTAAATACAATAAAGCTTGTTATATTCATGTGCTTCTTCCTTATCTTAAGCCAAAAGATTGCTAAAGGAATCCTGAATGGTTGGGATGTAAAGCGTCAATGGCTTGTCGTTTTAAGAAGAGGTCAATACTTGTGGTGTTACAAAAGATTTCTTAAATATTTTCTGGTGTTCACGAGCCTTTAATTGAAGCAATGGGAAAAGTACTTTTGTTTTTGGTACCGTATTTTGTGAGGTTTAGGCTCTAATCCACGCGAATGGGGTGGAGTCGTGTTGGTGTCTCTCAAGAGACAATGGAGATTTTTATTGTTGTTATCATCCCTTCTAGGTCAAGGATTTTACAATGGAATTGCAATTTATTTAATTGAAAAAAATAAGAAAACCAAAAATTAAAATGATAGATTATTGTTATTGAAGATTTGAAAAATAGTACATCTCTTTGATAATAACTAGAAAATTACATTTTTTGGTCCTAGATACAATCTAAAACAAAGTACAAGGCTTTGATTCCTAGCTACAATCTAGAAAGAGAAGATTATAAGGATAGGTCAAATTTACTTACCCTGAATCAAAGTTCAGAGGCCAAATTATAGGATTAGGAAGGTGTTAGGCACCTAACATGCCTGGTGAAACTAGTCTTCTATATTATGGTGGCCAATAATCAAATCATATCATATCATTCAAGGGTTTATATCATCCAAAGCATGTGATTGCAAAGATATTGAAACAAACAGGAGCATGTTGAAACCTTATTCTAGGCATGCATAGATATATATTGAAAGAGATGGTGAATATGTGTGTGATGTGATAAACCCTAATCTTAAGAGCATGTGAACATATTATTGAAATTGAAAAACCCCAATTCACGCAAAGACTACAAACATTCTAGATCCAACATGCTAACAATCAAGAACAAGTGAAAAACCTAGAAAATAGATATGCTTGAATCTAAATAGATAGGGTATAAATTAAAGGAAGGTTTAGAAACCTTAACTTCATGCACTAGCACTCCAAGCTAAACAACACCTCTAGAGGGGGATTCGTTAGCAAGAAGTTGGTAGTTTGTGACCAAGAGATCCAAACTATCCCTTCTAATGAATTGAGACTAGGAGGTCCAAGACACCAAAGACACCTTCCTACTAGTAACTCTAAAGAAGAGGGATAAAGGGAGAGAGAAATTTCAATTTGCTAGGAAGCTCTAAAAATTTCTTGATTTTCTGAGATACTCGGTGTGTTTTTGAACTATTGGTGAAAGGGGAGTATCCTCTGGATCTTTTCCTTTTTCACTCCACCTGTTTCCATTTTCAATTGAGATCTAATATCCTCCAACTTTTAACTTCCTTTTCTAATTTACTTGGTCCTCAAGGTCAGAAAATTTATTCCAAAAAGGTTTAAAAAATTAATTAATCAATTAATCAATCAATTTTCGCCTATTTTATCAGAAATTAATAAATGCTTTGACTTTGGATTAAATTGGGTGCATGCAACCTCACCATAAATCCTATCCTCAGCCAATAGAATTATTACACATCATTTAATTTTTATTGGACTAAAATTATACCTATTAAAATTAGGAGATCAAAATCAGTTATGGTTGGGATATAATTTACGCAAGTGCACCTTATTGTTAAAACTTGTTTGCTAGATATCTTTTAATCCAGTCGTCCGATTAATGCTCATGAACTGTCATTTCAATTGTTATTATCTCAAGATTTAGTTTATGAAAATTATTTGGAGACCAAATGGTCAAAACTACAGTCATACCCTAGAGATATGAGATGGTGATGACATGCAATGCAATGCAAGTGAGGTTAAATGAGACTTGTAAAATGGGGTGATGATGCCGAAAAAACCACCAATGAGCCACACAGTATTCGCACACTGATGATGCCAAAAAAACTACCAGTAAGCCACACAATACTCGCACATTCTAAACAACACCTGCACAACAAAAAGGAGAAGACCTAACAGAGAGCACCGGTGTGGTGCCGGCCAAATACCCTCCGAAGGTCAAGTTAGAACTTCTTTTCAACTCTAGAGTGCTAAAGAGGGGTTAATTATGCATACCTTGATCTATGAGGGTATTGGGGTTTTTATAGTAGTAGAGGGTTGAACTCTTTTCCTTGGAGTAGAAGTCTTTTCCTTATAGGAATCTTCATGAGTGTAGATTGCGGAATCCTTTCCTTGTGGGACTCTAACACTGAGCGTGGAATACAAGCAATTTCCTTATATATTCATACGTAGTGTTCAAGCCATGTTTTAGTAAGGTCGTCACTTTTTAGGACTATCGGTCTACTTTACCCCCGTCAGCTATATCGCCTTCAGCTTTATTAATGGTGTCAGCTTCAGCCACCCCCACTACTTATCCTGTCAGCTTGAGCTGTAGGTTCAAGGCTGACGAGTTGAACCCTTTATGTTATTATTTCACTTATCATGGGGTGTTTTCACATTTAAAGAAAATATTCATAAAAAATTTTATTTGGCCTAACAACCTTTGTCATTCCTTTTAATTATTTGGAGTCTTAGTTCGTAAAATAGTTTTAGTTTTTTTTTTTTTTTTTATCAACTTTTATACCTCACTTGTGGGCTAATAAGCTTAACAAATTCCTGATAATAGCTTAAAAGTACAATATTATCTTAGTTTTGGTAGACATTATCATATCTATTTTTTGTGTATTCCCACACTTGCAAGTAAATATGAGAGTTTGCAAGTTTTTTCTAAAATATACCCATTATATGTATTTTTCTCTTGTAAGAGATTAAAACTAATGAGCTAAGCGTGCAGACTTGAAGTCAAGAGAATCCAAGGATAAATATCAATTGAGAAGTGGCTTTTGAAGAATTTAATGAATTAAATATGTGCGGAAACATAAAAGGAAAGAGAGAAATTCGTTTGAGCCAAAGTTGGAAAAAAATCTTGACATGGAAATATTCTAACTAGTTTTGGCATTTTGGCATTACATTTTTACTCTGTTGTCGGATTGACTTCATTCTTATGGCCACGGAAAGAGGACTTTGAGATCTAAAACTTTGTACTTTACCAAAACTTTAGAATTTGCTGTTTTAAATGCTAAAACCAACCTGGAAGTTGACACACTGTTAAAAAACAGGAATTGACATTTTTCATTTTCCTTTCAAGGAGCATATGTTTTAGGGTTTTGAATGTTATACATATTAAAGGGATACAAAGGCAGCCACATTTTTTGGTTGCTAAAAAACCTTATTCTTCATCAATATTGAGAGTTTTTATTTTCTATGGAAGCTTAAGAACCTAAGCTAGAGTTAAGGGTGAATCTTCAATGCTATGACCTATCCACTTATCAATCCTAACACGTTTTTCATGTTTTGATTATTGAAATCAATTGTTCACTTTTCACAATTGTTTTATTAGATTGATATTTAATTTCTAATTCTTTCATAATTCTATTCTTGAATCTTCTTATTGTTAGAATAGGATTTTATAGTCTCTCTAGTAAAACGTGATAATTTTGTTAGATTTTACTTTTGCCATAGTATCGCCTCTAGGGTATGCGATGTTCTTGAGTTTTTCTTGCAAAGTTATTATTTTCTAGATTAAGTTATGGAACAATTAATGAATGTAATCAACCAAAGAGAGTTTTATAAATAAAGCTTATTTAAAATTCTTCCAATCACATAGTTTGTGTTTACTTACTCAATTGTATGCTAAATTGGATTGATAGTGGATTCTTAACAATATTGGTGGATAAACCCTAATGCCCTAGTGATTTTAATTATTGAATTTTACCAAACTTTCTTTGTCCTAGTTTCAATTATATTTTTTACATATATTATTGGTGCTTTTGCCATGTTCTTATTTTCCTTTTCTCTATGGATCAACAACCTTAGCTACACTACAATTTCCGTTACAAAATTGGACGACATCAATTCTCTTCCCTTATTCTAAAGGAAAATTGCAAGGAATTCATTTTTATTGATTTTTTCTATTTCATAAAAAGTTTTTTTTTTTTTCTAATTCTTGAAGATGGTAATTTAAGTCTTGGGTCTTAACTATGACACACACAAACATGTGTGTATCTTATAGTAACTTTTAGTTCTTTTTCATTTTTCAATATTATATATGTGAGTACTTTTTAATAAGTTTTTGGAAAAGAAACTTGAAAGTTTTAATTTAATTTATGATTCTTATTAGTATGAAAGTTTACATGTAATGCACCAATAAAACATAAACATATACATAAATTTGTGTTTATAAATGTGTATATAAGTGTGTGCGTGTTTTATAAGATATATGCTTCAATCATAATTAAATATGATTATAAAATATTCATCTAAAAGTGGGTTCAAGATAGTTCAAATTCTTATTGAAATTGTTGAACTAGAAGAGCACTTAAAGGTGAAATTAATGAGATAAATGTTTGTAAGATATTATTTAAAATTAGAAATAACTTGGCTAAGATATTATTTAAAACATCAGACCAAAACTATCAAAGTATTTCCCTATCAAATATGGGTTAAAGAAGATTTTTCAGGACGAGGAAGAAGTAGAAACTGAACTTGTTGATCTGAAGGACCGATTAAGGAGTAAGCAATTAACATCTTCTTATCAAGTCTCTAAAAGGGCGTACCGCAGCAAATTGTTCAAGCAAAGGTTTCTACCCGGAATCTTTCCGATGGTTATTTCACAGCTTGTCAATATTCAAACAATAACATATACTCAGAAGAAAGTCATTGACGAGGCTAAGACCCTAATCTCAATGGTATCATCAATCACCAGTTTACTGTTGGACGTCGTTCTCCTCAAAAAGATAAGTAAAAAAAAAATTAATGGTTCTTTCCCTTCTAATAGTTTCCCTTAACCTGGCATTATTGCTTTTCCTTCATA
This sequence comes from Quercus glauca, assembly GCA_023736055.1. Classification (NCBI taxonomy): domain Eukaryota; kingdom Viridiplantae; phylum Streptophyta; class Magnoliopsida; order Fagales; family Fagaceae; genus Quercus; species Quercus glauca. The sequence goes on from CM043319.1 coordinate 77,104,863, forward strand.
CAATGGAACCGAGTTGGGTGTGCACCATCATGCACATCATCCTTATTCAAGTTGTCTTGATTGCACCTCAGGCAGGAATTGGTCCGATCCCGCTTATTCTAAATATTGAAATTTATGAGGAGAGATTCCTTACTCTGGGAGGAGCAGCTATTGCTGTTTTTATAAAAGTCAGTAATACATTGGCATTGTTGGTATCCCCCCTTGATGAAAAGAAAAAAGAAATGAAGAATTACTCAATCTTTTTGTTTGTAGCAATTATTGGACTCCTAGGAGTACTAAAATTCGTACCAAATCATAGCAAGAGAGAAACAAAGAGGAGGGCTTTACTGATCCCTAGAGGAGGCAAGAAATTTAAGTCAAAGGAGGTTTTTCATTATAATGGGCCCCTATGGGTTATTATTCAATTCTAAGAGAACAATTTAGAGATTATGACATTATGCGTCAATATTTTACATTTTTTGTTTTTTTTTTTTTTTTAGTTTGTCATAGTTTTTAGGACTAGTGATGATGCAATACAAACTTTCATCTTGCCTCATATTTGTATGGGTTTTCACTAATGAAATTTACTATTTTTCCAAAATGAATGTAAGAATGCTTCTTTGGTATTTTCAGTTCTCAATCAACATGGTGGAGAGCAACCTTACCTCTGAAGCACCTCTCTCTCTCTCTCTCTCTCTCTCTCTCTCTCTCTATAATGTCTTAGTTGTGTGTTATATGCATGCATTTATAGTGTGTATATGTCTATGTATATTCTCTTTGGTTTCATATATGGAATTGGCTCAGAATAGGGGAACTGTGGTCTGCTGTAGTAGACATAGGAAAGTTAGAGTTCTCTTTGTTTATCTTAAAAAACCTCAAACCATGAATGGGGGAACTTATCAATTCCAGTTTCGCCTATCATTCAATGGAGGATAAATTAGTTACTTTGTCTAATCCAAGCCATAATAGCAATATTCTTAGGAAAAATATGACTCTGCAGAAGTAAGGATGAACAACCAATTCTTCAAGAATAGTTAACAACATACACTTTTTTCTATTTTATATCTAGATAATTCTCTATGATTATAATTTATTAATTTTATTTCTACTACTTGATAGAATCTCTTTTATATTTCCATAGATTACTAGAATGAGAATAGTTGCAAACAAACCATATATAGCATCAAAACATATCATTCACTTGTTAGATAATGAAGCTAACATTATTTGAGATATCACACTAATTTCACTAACATTTCCAAATAGGCATGTCTCCATTCTAGGTGCAACTAATATTAAAAGTAGGCTTGCCAATAATGAGCTCAAGAAAGACACTCTAGAGTACCACTCATTGTTCATGGACAATGATGTTTTAGTTTATATGTAAGTATTTATTAACTTTTTTTTCCAAAAATATTAAGCATGTGTATGGTTAGGTTTATTTTTATGTTCCTAATATACACACATATGAAGTAAACTTTAATTGTAATTAAAATTAGGGGTAATTACATCAAACTTATTTGTGGTTTGGCCTAAATTCACTTTACCAAACCATTGTTTAAAAATTTTCACTTTACCCACCTTAGGTAAGCTCTGTTTGTCTACCGTAACCCATCTCTGTTAAAAATGGGACAAATATGTATTTTTGCTCTAATTTTAAGTCTCTCTCCTCCACACACACACACACACGCACACACACACACACACAAAAAAAAACACCCAATAGAACATAGAAAAACAAGATCAAAAAATGTCATTTGTTAAAAATGTTCAAGGAATTTCTTACCATTAGAAACTTAAGAGTGGCACAAGAACCGAACCCCCTCTCTTCAATATTTAGGGGTTGTTTGGTTTTGGTGAAAACTGAGTTATATAACTCAATTTTCATCACCCACAACTCAAAATATGTAGGATCCTCCAATGGTTCTCTTGTTTGACTTAATTTTTGTTTCAATTCTCATCACCCATTACTCAAAAAAGTGAGAATAAGTGATGAGTTATGAAAACAAGTTTTGGGAGTTTTGGATTTCAGGAAATTGAGTTAAGTGGCAATACCATAATAACACACACTAAATGGGACCCATATGTGATGAGTTGTCTCACTCAAGTCAGATGGCATTTATTGCCCCAACGGCTATTTGCTCCTTTTTACTCCTCATTTACTAAACTGCTTAAGAGCATTCACATCCCATTTTTTTAAAAAAAAAATCGCATTTTACCATCTCAAAATCTACTTTATCATGTATACAATACCATTTTACAAAACACTCATTATCCCATATTCTATTTTATTATTCCACTCATTAAAATAATTTATCCTGCCACCAAGCACAACCTACGGCCATTATTCCACCAAGCCAAACACAACCCAACCCACCACCACCTCCACCAACAAAACCCACTACAACCATTGCCCACACCACTACAAAACTGTCATCCAACCCACTACCCACACCACCACTACCAACCCACCACGACACCAAGGAAAAAAACCCAGCCACCACCAAGCAAACCCACCACAACACCAACCAGCAAGCACCACCATAATCACAGTAGCCACCACCACGCCACCACCATGCCAACCACCAAAACCCATTAAAAAAACCACCAAAAACACTACCAATAACTACCTCAAAAGTTTCTCAAAAAAAAACACCACAAAAAAGCAACCACCGCAAGAACCACCAAGAGAAACCCACACCGACAACCTACAATAAAACCCACGCCGACAACCACGAGAGAAACCCACACCAACAACCACCAAGAAAAACCCACAAAAAAAAAAACCACCACTGATCTCACCATTGTCAATCTAGAAATCCATCAACCATGGCAGTAAAGCCACCACGCTAATAGACAGAGAAGAAGGAGACGGAGAGAAAATAAAGAAGAGAGAGGATGAGTAAAAATAGAGAGAAGTGAGTCAGAACGAATAAAAATGATCATTTTATGTTTACAATTGTGTTACAATACCATCACAAATTTGTGATGGTACTGTAGCATAATTGTAAATTTTTTTACGATACAAGACTAGGTAATGCTCACTTTTAGGGCCTTGATGCTAAAATAACCCTACATATGGCATATAGCAGTCCAGATGTGAATGCTCTAACAGTAGAAGCAAAAACACAATCTCATTCCTCTTGATCTTCACCGGATCTGTCTCCATCTCAATTGATTATCAGTTGAACCTTTCTTCCTTTTATTTTTTGATTCAAATCTCCTTATTGCTAGGTTCTTGATGTGAAGTTGTTTGGGTTTTATGTTTACATCTCTCTTTGTTGCCATCTCTCTCCCCTCTTGGTCCTTCATCTTTGGGTCCGTCAACATTGAATACCTTCAGTTTTTTTTTCGTGATTGCACTTTATCAATGTTGACACCTCCAATTTCTACCCCCAGTTTAGACCTCCAGTTGTTTTATTTTTTTATTTTATGGTTACACCTCTAGTTTTTTTGGTCCGTCAAAATTGGATCCATCTTTGCACTTGATCACCCTTGACTTAAGTATTTCTCATTTGCAAGGCGAAGGGAACAACTTCAAATTCAAAGGAAATCGTAGACCAACGTGATGATTGTGCATATAGGTATTGATCTAATATAAATTCCTATAAGACCCCACATGAAAAGAACCAAAGACAAAATTATTTGGAGTATTAGAGAGGACCCGTACTGTACCAAGGGCCCCACCAACTTAGTTATTTTTTGTTTTTTAAAACCAAAAACTAATGAGATATCAGGTGCCAAAAAGCTGGGGAAAAATCCACATGACTTCTAACAATAAGTTGTCCTCAATTCAAGGGATTGTTATGGATGACTTTGCTTGTATTATTCTTTCTTTATTTTATGAGTGGACTCAGGCTGGCTAATGGCTTGTGCATAATATGGGATAGAATTCAAAAGTGATGGTTTGTGATAATCTTTTAAATATTGGATTACATCCCCTTCATTAATGGAAAATAGCAAGACTTAGGTACAGTACTTAGATACTATTCCTTATGTTTCACTCTTAAGATTTTGCCATATGGGTTTTTTCTCATGGGATTGAAGTGTATATTTTAGTTAAGTAGCCACATTACTCAATTTTAAGTGGGGAATCTAAGGAACAGGACCTAAGGTATTGTACCTAAGTTTTGTCCAATGCAAAAAGTGACTAGTTAGATCATTTGTGCAAAGAAGTGCACATAGAAAATCGTCTAGGCTACAAAACAAGAATACAGCTTGGAGGGTGCTGGTATGGCACTGACCTATGGGCCTCCGATGCTTAAGTAGTCAATAAATTTGAAAGAGCTGAAACTGAAAGCTAAAAACTAGTAAATACTCTCACAGTGAGTGTGTAAGATTACAAATCACTAAGGGAGCGAGTAAGGTATGAAACACGTATTACAGCTCAATAAAAAATTTATTCACTTAACGTGGAAGACCTTCTTGATTTAACAAAAATAAATCAATAAATAAATCACTAAGCGGTCATTGTCTAGCTCACCATTTTACACCTGACTCACATGCGTGGTTGATCCTTTTTTGGAAAGTACGCCTCAGCAGAATGGACTAAAGGCGGAGGATTTAGGAGTCACCAACAAATAAAACAAATATAACAATTAGAAAAACTATGTTAAGAAATTCATGTAAATTATATTAATCAAAGGAGGAGTTCATGATAAGAACACTTACCTTACTTAGGATCACAAGTTTGAGATTTTTGACCGACCCTTAGTGCCTACAACACAGAAATTAGATTGATTTGAGAGAACAAAGGAATTAAAGAACATACCTCAAGAACAAAAAGCTTTTGAAAAAGGTTTTGAGAACAATGTTGAAAACTAGTTTTTTCCCTAGAATCAATAGTACTAGAAAGAGGTCTTTGAAAGACTAAAAAACGTGCAAAGGTGCTGTGGTGAGTTTAGAAAATAGAGAATAGGGTTTAGAAAATATGAAGGCACAAAAATAAACTCCCTCTAGTTAGGGTCTGGATTGGAGAAATAAGGTGGGTATTTATACGATAAATTAAGGGTTTTCAGTGCTTTTTAGAGGCCTTTAGATTTTCCCGAGAGTCTAAGACCAGCCCACATCAAAGAATAATGTTTTGAGTAGGGGTGTGTGCGGTTCGGTCGGCTTGGTTTTTTTCAAATTTGTTACCGAACCGATAGGGATTGGTTTTGTAATAATTAAAACTGATGCATACCGATTAGGGTCGGTTTTCCAACCTATAGCAATGCGGTTTGATCGGCTCAGTTTAATCGGTTTGGTCGGTTTGATTTGAAACATTAACAATCTATTTTTATTTTTTATTTTTTTTAAAACAATCTGTTCAACCTATAAAAAAAATCTGTTCAACAGAAACTTTATAAAAAAAAATCTGTTCACCCAAACAGTAATGATCCAAAACCTGTGCAAAAAATCTGTTCACATAAATGATAAATAAAATACAGCAACCAGGCCTTAAGTAACACATTCTCAAAAAAAAAAAAAAAAAAAAAAAAAAAAAAAAAAAAAAAAAAAAGCCTTAAGTAACAGTATAAACTTAGTAATACATTGTTAATTTAGTAAGTTTATAGTAACAGTATAAACTTTTTTTTTTTTTTTTGGGTAAGTTTATAGTAATAACAGCCAATGGGATACTATCATTTCATTAACTAAAAACATTAAAAAAAAACAGAGCATTTATAAACCAAATACAAATAGGTAACAATAACAGGGGGGAATGGAACTTAGTATAAACTATAAACTTAGTAACAATTTTAGTATAAACCAAATACAAATAGGTAACCCATAACAATATAAACCAAACTGTTTGTCCACTTTTTGTATAAACCAAATACAAAACAATGTTAGTATAAACATACAATGGACCTATAACTATAAACGAATAAACCAACTCAAACCGAAAAACGGAACTATAAACGGATAAACCTTACTGGTGGTTTGCCTCAGTGAGCCGATGACTCAGGCCGGCGAGAGGCGAGAGAGAGAGAGTTAAGGACCTCTGAGAGTGAAAGAAAGAATATATAGTAAGGGAAAATTTTGGAAACCTAGCAAAATACGACACCATTTTGTGCCTTTTTTTTTTTTTTTACAACACCCAATACGACAACATTTTGTTAAAAAACATTAAAAGACATACTTGGTGAAACGGCATCGTAGGAACAGACCAAACCTCTGAAAGTTACGTGCAAGTTTGTATCAGTTCGATTCGGCAAGGACTCGGTTTCGGGCTCTTTGATCCGATGACTGCACCGCACCGGCATTGGAAGTCCATTCGAGCTTCGATCGCCAACATTAGCTCTGTCGGTTGGTGGCAGTGGCGGTGCGAGACAATCGCCACTGGTCGGTTGGATTGGTGACGGCATCTCCGAGCACACCCCTAGTTTTGAGCCCTTAAAACTGAAGTTCTAGTGACCTAGAAAATATGGTGCGTACACATGGTCGAGGGTGCTCACACACCCTTAATTCCTAACGGCACTAATAGCCCAACTTTAAACGATTATAACTCACTCAATATAAATCCAAATCATGCCAAATTTATATTCAAATTTGTAAAGTTGTGATTTACAACTATTTTATGTTGGCTTTAATTCCGTGCCAAATTTGATTGTAATTATGTTCAATCTTATGTACCCTGTATTACTTGTGGGATTTCATTGTAAGGGTTATGTGTGAGAGAGAGTGTGAAGACTCAAGGCAATTTAAAGATCAAAGAAGTTTCCGCGGGTAGCTTGTGAGTAGCCTTCCCGCGAAGTGAAGCATGTGCTCAACACATGACTGGAATGCGAAGAGTCATGGCAGATGGTGACAGTTGGTTTTCGCAAGTGTCTCACAGGTAAGGCCTTCCCGCGAGATACCCGCGAAACATGCTGTTTTGCTATTTTGTCATATCTGATACATCCTGTCTCTACCCACACTATATATACCCACATTACTCACATATGTTGAGGAATGCTTTTAGAGACAAAACCCTAGCCACAACCTTTGAGAGTTAGAGATTGTTATATCCACGATCCTCTACACAATCTATTGTAGTTTTCCTCAACTCCTATCTCTCCATTTCCAAATCCTTGAGAGGTTGATAGCCCAAACACTTATCACACCCATTCTGAGTGTAAAGTGAGGTTTTGGTGCTACTGGAAAGCACTAGAAGAAGCCATTTGTTTGGTGGATGCAATAGGGCTGAATTGCGTAATCCAGAGAGCTAGAGAAGACAAGGCTTGGCGAAGTCAGTTGGTAGCAGGAGCTTGGAGGGCTCAAGTACATGGGGTAGACTAGGCTTGGAGGGTCTTTTGTTATTCGTGTACTCCAACTTATTCTCTAGTAGATCGATTTACCGCTTGGAGGGCGGCGGAGAGGTTTTTTGCCGAGTTCTTCGGTTTCCTTTTCGATAACACATCGGCGTATTATCTTGTGTTTGCATTCTTCTTCCCTACTCTTTTAGCTCTCTTTTTACTACTGTGATTTGATGAATATGGCTTAGAGTAGTTATATTGTTTATCCGCTCGCATTTACTCTATTCCGTACTTAGTTTAAGTTAGAGTAAAATCAACCAAGCCGTAATTTTAATTTGAGGGTCTAAACAGCTCCTGTGTTTTCACACATATTTGAGCTTTCAAAATTAAAGACCAAGATGCCTACTTTCCAATGGTACAAACATCACTCAAATATAATTTGTGTATCAACAGTTGTGGTCACAAAATTGAGTAAATGTCATTTTTTAACATCATTTTTAAAGCGATTTGAGCACTTTTGAATTGTGATTACTTCCAAATTGTTGTGAATTCTTTAATTACCCTTGGTTGACGTATTTCAAGCTCATCATTGGAGCCGGGGACTGAAGTTTATTAACGGATACAAAATGAAGTTTCTATAATCATAATTTAATTATTAAACTAAGTTCTGCAACTATAATCTTAGAAATAGGCCCACGCCTTTGACATGCTTCACAATCTTAAGCATGTTAGACACAATCTTTCAAAATGTTTTTCCAATAATTTTCACAGTGATGTGTTAGGCACCTCGTTTTGATTCCGGATTGACGTGCTCTACAAATTCCTTCATCAATTTTTGTCACTACTTGCATCGATTAATCGATTCCTGTATATTTCAGTGGAAATCCATTTGTGCTTTTTTTTTTTTTTTTAGAGAATTGTTAAGTCTACAACATTTTCATGATACTTTCACAAAAAATCTTTAAGTGGTAAGTTGTTATTGGTTCTAATTGAACTCACAACTGAAATTATTTTTTTGCTCCCTAGTAACAACCAATTTCAAATTGTCACTTTAAATTTGTTGTGAAAATATTGTAAACATGGCATTCCTCATTTGTACTGGTCTTTCTCTTTTTCTCCCAATAACACGTGTTTCCTTTCCTTCAATATATATTTTTTTGAAGTGGGTGTTATCTTAAGCTTTGCCTTAACCTTAGGCTTCTAAAGAGGATATTGTTTCTTTAAATATGTTATGGTTGTGCAATCAACTCTCCCCCTACAACAAGAAATTGACTTTTTTTAATTAAAAGTTGGATAAAGAATGCCATTGAAAGACACAATATTTCAAATAAAGAAGAGACATTTTTTTGCAATTTCAAGATTAATGTGTTCATCACACGAGAGGATACCTCTTGTTGCCATCAACGAAAGTATTGGCACGCATAGCATGGTGTTCCTCTGCCTCATGAACTTATATTCTTGAGTGACCAAAAAGTATCTTACAGAGTTTAAGGTTGTATATCACACATAATGGTTTCCCTGAGCTTACCAATTACAAATGTAACTAGGCACTACTTAGCAACCTTCAACAATGTATCAATGATCCATGTTATATGATGAAGATTTGGATGACACTTGACTTTGAATCCCAATTTCATCATTGCTTCTTCAAATAATTAATACAAATCTCAGTTTCAATTACCAAAGAATATTCCTCAAAAAAAAAAAAAAATTACCAAGGAATGTATACTTTCCTTACAGTCAACTCAAGTTTGAAAATATATTCCCTATGATAGTGGTCTTTGTTCACATGACTTGGCATCTTATTTAATTGATGTGAAAGGATGTATTAATTTTTAAATAATAAAAAATTAATGTAACAATCTCTTATAGGATGGTGTAAAATATTGATTTTATACCATGTTCTTACCAAATTCGAACTCTAAATTTAATACTATTAAAATTCAGAGGATTCCTTCTGCTTATGTATTTTTTTTTTTTTTTTGAATAATAAAATACTTAGGAAATAAAATGCAGGTTCACATACCAAGTTGAAAACTCAGCAAACAGTCACGCTACAACCATTGGCCACTGCGAACTCAAAATTACACATTACACAAACAAAAGTTAAATACATTAAACATGAAGTATTTTTTTGAAGTGGGTGTTACCTTTCATATCATCAAATCAATGCACCAATCACTAAATGGTCATGGTTTGATGATAAAACTAAGTTCTAAAACTAAAATATTAGGAATAGGTCTGGTCCATGCCTTTGACATGCTTCACAATCTTGAGCATATTTGATACAATCTTTCAAAATGTTTTTTCAATAATAAGTCCATCTGTGCTTTTTCTTTTTCTTTTTTTATCCCAATAACACGTATTTCCTTGCCTTCAACTTACAGGTCCTTATTTTGGGAACTAGGATATAACTTAAATGTGGCTAGTACTTTTTCTTGGGTTGTCACACCTTTAATTTAATTGCAACAAAATTCAAAGCTAAACATAATCTTTCAATAATAATAATGTATTATATTTGACATTGTTCAATATTGTACTTAAATACAATAAAGCTTGTTCATGGGCTTCTTCATTATCTTAAGCCAAAAGATTGCTAATGGAATCCTAAATGTTATCTTAAGCCAAAAGATTGTTAATAGAATCCTAAATGGTTGGGATGTAAAGATTCAATAGCTTGTCGTTTTAAGGAGAAGTAAATACTTGTGGTGTTGCAAAATATTCCTTAATCGGTTTGAATATTTTTGGTGTTTGTGAACCTTTAATTGAAGCAATGAGGAGAGTATTTGTATTTTTGATACCACATTTAAAGTAAATATTCACAAGAAATTGATTTTTGGCCTAATAACCTTCGTGAATTATAATTAATTTTAATTAGTTGAAGTCTTAGTTCCTAAAATAGCTTTAACTTTGTTTTTATCAAATTCTATACCTCAATTATGGGCTAATAGGCCTAAGAAATCCCCTTCCCTTACTCTGAAGGCAAACTGTAGAGAATTCATTTTTAATTCATGTTTTCTCATTAGTCAAAAAAAAAAATTTTCTATTTCCTTAAGATGGCAATTGAAGTCCTAGGACTTAACTATGACACACACAAACTTTTTTTTTTTTTAGAATACTAAGTATTTTTAACACTTACACACACAAGGGAGGGGAGAAAATATCTTAAAAAAACTTACAGTAGTGTATATCCAAAAGGTTCTAACTCTTGGATACACAGCACAGGTATTAAACCTCTTTAACTCACACTCATTTTCCAATGTGTATCTTGTAGTAACTTTTAATTTTTTGTCAATATTATATACATAAGTACCTTTTTAATAAGTTTTTGGAAAAGAAACCTCAATGTTTTAATTTAATTTATGATTCTAGTTAGTATGAAAGCTTACATGTGATGCATACACACATACATAACTTTATGTTTATAAATGTGTATAAATACGTGTGTTCTATTAAATATATGCTTCAATAATAATTAAATTATTTATGAAATATTCATCTAAAAGTTTATGAAAGTTTACATGTGATGTACCACTTAAACATAATTACATAAACATAACTATATATTTATAAATATGTACATATGTGTGTGTTCAATAAAATATACGTAATTCAATATGATTTATGAAATATTCATCTAAAATTGGGTTCAAGATGGTTCAAATTCTTATTGAAATTTTTGAACTAGATGAGTACTTAAATGTGAATTTAATGAGATAAATGTTGGTAATTGTATTCTACTTGAATTGAATATTTTTTATCATTTTTTTAATTCTTTTCTATAAAATTAGAAATAAAATGACTAAGATATTATTTCAAACGTAAGACTAAAACTATCAAAGTAGTTCCCTATCATAAAACCTAAAACCTTGAATATGGGAACTTATCGAGTCCGATTTGGCTTGATGTCCAAGAATTTTTAGCCATAAAATTCTCTGAAGTAGCAGAGAAAAAATTTATTTAGAATTGTGCAAAACTAAGTGAATATTAATTATACTGTATTGTTTTGGAATCACAAGAAACAAGTATTAGTTTCTAAAAGTCTATCTAGCAGCTTCCCAAGCTACACAGAAGTTAAAAATTCATTAATTCGCGTGTAGCTCTTGTCATTACAGACCAACAACCAATTCTGTAAGAATAGTTAATAAATTTTATTTCTATTTTATGTTTTGATAATTCACTATTATTATAATTTATTAATTTTCTTTTAATTATTTGGGAGAATCTCTTCTATAATGCCATAGATTACTAGAATGCAAATAGCTGCAAACAAACCATATATATAGTATCAAAACATATTATTCACTTGTTAGATAACTTAATTATTAATTAATTTATATAATTAGGATACTAACACTATTTGCGATAGTATACTAAGAATTTCACTGACACTTCCAAATAAGCATGTCTCCATTCTAGGTGCAACAAATATTAAATGTAGGCTTTCCAATGAAGGGCTCAAGAAAGACCACTCTATAGTTCCACTCATTGTTTATGGACAATGATGTTTGTGTTTATGTGCAAGTATTTATTAATTTTTTGCAAAAATTTACGAAGATAAAACCATATGCGTATGGTTATGTGTATGTTTATGTTCTCAATATACATTGCATGTGAAGTTTACTCTCATTGTAATCAAGTTGAATTAACTTAGAGATTTTATTTTTATATAATATGTCAAACAAAAGGTTAATGAAAGAGAATACATATGGTCGACCTTGGTTAGTATGTTGAAGATCCATACCCAACCCCAAAAAATATATGACTAAGTCATGGTTGTTTTTGTATGTAAAACAAAAAGTTCTCGAATTTGTGTGTGTGTGCACAAATGCGTGTTTTTTCTCATAAGATACATATATGTATCTTATGTGTGCTTGCATATATGGAGGATTAATGAATCTAGGGTACAACTTTTTAAAAGAATGTTTTAAGGAGAAATTGAGTTAGAGTTGAAAAGAGGTAAGAAGAAATGGAAATCAAAGTTCTCCACAATCTATTAATGACACACATGAACAATCTTGTGAATGATACCATAAAAAATAAAATAATTAATAAAATAAAGAGGGGAAAGAGGGGAAAGAGGGGAAAAAAAACTAAAAGGCCAACATGCCTCAATATTCAAAACACACAATGTTCTATTGTCCTCTTTTGTCAATAAAATAACACACTTATATAGACCTTTGGTCCTAACTACTACTACTAGAATTAGGACACCTACTTTAACTTGTAAACTTGCCCCAATTAACCCAAAATATCAAATCTCACAAATAAAGACCTATAAATTAAATAAGACTTATTTATAAATAAATAAATAAAAACATATGGCCTATAACTAGCAATTACATAATTACTAAAATACCATTGACAGTAGAACAACCAAATCTATATATATATATATATATATATATATAAAAGCAAAGACCTCATGTGAGAATGCATGAACCCCTACCATATGGCGCTCTAATATTGTATTTAGCCTTTTTAACCTCTTTTCATTAAGTTGTTTTTACTATTACCCAAAAAATCACATTAACTTCTTTTTACTATTATCTAACAGATGAGTTGTTGTTGAAAGTTAAACCAAACCTTATGTGATAGGCCAAAAATGTATTGACCCATTTGGTAAATTAATCAATTAATTAGCCAAGTGAATTAATTAGATTCAATTACATGCAATAAGTGTGGTAGCACAAACAAATCACCAACTAAGTTAAATGCAGCAAAAAATAAATTTGACATGATGATTTGTTTACGAATGGGGAAAACCACCAAGGCAAAACCCCACCAAGTGAATTTAAAGTCACTAATCCTGAGAATCTACTATTATCAAAACAAGCGGTTACAAGTAAAATGAATCACAGTACTTAATACTAACTGTACGGCACCAAACTCCCTGGGCCCGTTGGATCGTTAAGGCCCAACAGGTCGTGTGGCACCGGGCTCCCTGGGCCTTTTGGATCATTAAGGCCCACTAGGACCTTACATTCTTAGCACGCTTGGGGGAGGGCATTTTGATCTTAGCCGCCCACATGGGCTGTCCGAACCTGCGTCATCCCCCGAGGATACTTCCCGGGGAAGTTCAAATATGCCCGGGAAACTTACGACCGAGCATTTGCGACCAGGAATTGTATCCGCCTAGCGTCAGAAAGTGGGAACCAGTTCCAAGGCCACTCCCACCTAAACACCCACCCAAAACCATCTGTATTGGACCTCCAAATGCACTAGCGTCAGGCGTAATCATCACTATCCCACTAGCATCTCACTATAAATACAAGGATCTTGTGGAAGGGAGAAGGTGGTTAAAAAATTGGAGAGCAAAGAGAGAAAAGATAAGGCTAACCTAGAGGGATAGAATAGTGTCTGATCAGTCTTAGCATAGGAACGACCCAGTGTAGGAAATCCAAACCCACCACATAAATAGATTGTGAGCCCAAGCGAACCACAACCCTGCAGCTTCGTTTCAGGTGCACACAATTGGCGCCGTCTGTGGGAATCTCCTACAACGCCGTGGTTCTGCTAGGACCTAATCCCAGGAATTGAGATGTCTAGGCGACGGTCAGGGAGTGACGCGAAAAGCGGTTCCGTGGGGTCCTTTCGAGGATCCTCGTGGCGAGAAAGGAGGCAAAAAGGGCGAGAGGACAGGGACCGCGAAAGAGAGGAGCAGTCGGGACTCGGGGAGGGGTCTTATCAAACGCAGCACAGAATTTCGAACGCCTCGGGCCAGGGGAATTACGATGAAAGAGACGAAGAGCTTGAGCGGTTGCGCGCACAAGTGAGAGACCTGGAATTGGAGGCCGGATATCGGCACCGTAGGAGGGGTCGGAACGACCGCGAAAGGAGGCCTAACACTGAGCATGATTATCGCGAGACGAATTCCTACCAATCTGAACATCATCGTAGACGAAGGCGTTCCCACTCGCGAGAGGGCCGTCAGCACCGAGAGCGTACTCGTTCCCTTGAATCCAGCCAGCACCGAGACCGCTCACGATCGCAGGGCTACATAGGCCAAGATTCAGATGGCCCGGAAGAAAAACGACCCCACAATGCGGCTATGGACGCAATGAGCCGTGCGTTGCGCAGGGCCGCACAGTCTCCATTCTCGGCTGATATTGAGCGGGCACCTATGCCGGCCCGGTTTACTCGCCCTCCTTTTGACTTCTACGACGGAAAGACTGACCCGGTGGAGCACGTAAGCCACTACATTCAAATGATGTCCTTGCACACCCGTAATGACGCCCTGATGTGTAAAGTTTTTCCGTCGAGCCTCGGCCCCACCGCTTTAAGATGGTTCAACGGGTTACGTAAAGGCTCGCTTCACAGCTTCGCGGAACTGATACAAGAATTCGGGACTCGGTTCGTGATGTGCAGCCGAGTGCCACAACCGGTGGACGCATTGCTATCTATGAAGATGAGAGCTGGGGAAACCCTTCGTAGCTACGCTAGCCGATACTGGAAGCTCTACAACGAAATCGGTGGAGGAAACGAGAAGATCGCCGCGAGTACCTTTAGGATTGGATTACCCGAGGATTCAGGGCTGAGGGAATCACTGACGAGGAAGCCCCCCGAAGACATGAGACAGTTAATGAGGCGCATCGAAGAATATAAGAGGTTAAAAGATGACCGAATACAGAACAAGGGCAAGGCACCTATGATAAACCACCCCCGTTCAAATGTTTTTCAACCGAGGACCCGGGGGAATTTCAGGATACAAGAGCCAAGAACACCGATAGGGGAAGTGAACGTGATGTTCAAGGATCCAGTACATAAAATTCTGGACAAGATAAAACACGAGCTGTATTTCAGGTGGCCAGACAAAATAGGGGGTGACCCCTCTCGAAGAAATCAGAACCTGTATTGCACCTATCACAAAGACAAGGGCCACACGACCGAGCAGTGCAGAATGTTAAAAGACTTCCTCGGGCAGCTGGCCAAGGCCGGGCACCTAAAAGAGTTCGTGGTAGATGCAAGGGATAAGGGGACGGGTCAAGGGGCTGTACAGGGAGGCAACCCCCTCCCTCCCCCACTCGGGGTAATTGAGGTCATCCACGCGCACTCAAGAAGCATCACCTCGGCTAAAAAGAAAGGGGTATTAATTGTGGAACCGGTGGAAGAAGGCTCGGAAGTGTGACCGCCGGAAAAGAAGCTGAAGCTTACCAGGGAGCCCATCGCTTTCAGCGACGATGATTTGGAGGGAACAATACAACCGCACGACGACGCACTGATAGTCTCCGCCCGGATAGGCGGGTTCCTAGTGAAGGGAGTGATGATAGACCAGGGGAGTGGAGTGGACGTGATGTACCCGGATTTGTACCGGGGGCTCGGGCTTAAGACCAAGGACCTTACAGAGTACGGCACGCCTCTGGTCGGGTTCGACGGGAAGATAGTCATGCTCGAAGGGAAAATATCTCTGCCCGTGAACATGGGGGGCAAGGAGAAAGTGGTAATGTTTATAGTGGTGAACTCCTTTTCCCCATACACAACGATACTCAACAGACCGTGGATCCATGCAATGGAGGCCATACCATCAACCCTGCATGTGAAAGTGAAGTTTCCAACCAAGAGTGGGGTCACTATGGTGAAGGGGAGCCAGCAGACGGCGAGACGGTGCCTAGTGGCTATGATTAACCATAGGAAAGAGACGTCAAATCAGGAGGTATGCGCCCGTCGAGAAGAGCCGCCGCAAGAGGGCCCATTATAGCAATTACAGAAAAACCAAGAGGGGTCGAAGGGCGGTTGCGCCGAGGATATGGTGAGGATGAGGATACTCCCGGACACCGACAAATTTTTCCATGTGGGGGCAGGCATGGGTGAGCAGGAGAGGGTGGACATGCTGTTACTCCTTATACGGAATGCAGACGTTTTTGCATGGAGCCCGTATGAGGTGCCCGGGGTGGACACTGAGTTCATCGTCCATAGGCTCAGAGTTGACCCGTCATTTCCCCCAAAGAAGCAGAAACCTAGAAGGTCCGCCAAAGAACATGTCGAGGCAGTAAAAGCAGAGGTCCTTAGGCTGAAAGATGCTGGGGCTATAAGGGAGGGTTTCTTCCCGGAGTGGCTGGCAAATACGGTAGTAGTGAAGAAAAAGAACGGTAAGTGGAGAGTTTGCGTGGACTTCACCGACTTGAACCGAGCATGCCCAAAAGATCCGTTCCCCATGCCTAAGATCGACCAACTAGTGGACGCTACGTACGGGCACCCGAGGATGAGCTTCCTGGATGCTTTTCAGGGGTACCACCAGATTGCCCTGGCCCCCAAGGATCAAGAGAAAACAGCATTTATATCCCCGGAAGCCAACTATCATTACACTGTGATGCCCTTCGGCCTGAAGAACGCCGGGGCCACGTACCAGCGAATGATGACAAGGATGTTCCGAGATAAAATAGGGCGAACAGTTGCAGTATATATTGATGACATGGTGGTGAAGAGTAGACAAGTGGCGCGGCATACGGAAGAACTTCAGGAGGTTTTCGACGTTTTGCGACGACACAAGTTGCGGCTTAATGCCGAGAAATGTGCATTTGGCGTTGGGGCCGGGAAGTTCCTCGGGTACTTGATTACTACGCGGGGTATAGAGGTCAATCCCGATCAAATCGAAGCAGTGAAAAGGCTGAAGCCACCGAGCAACCCAAAAGAAGTACAAGTGCTAACCGGAATGCTGGCAGCCCTTAACCGGTTCATCTCCAAATTTGCAAACCGCTGCCGGCCATTTTACCAGCCTCTGAAGAAGTGGACGGGTTTTCAGTGGAATGAAGAATGTGACAGAGCATTTGTGGAGCTGAAGGACTATTTGGCGCGTGCTCCAATGCTGACAGCACCAGAGCCGGATGAGGACTTGTTCATGTACCTGGCCATATCCGAACACGCCGTAAGCGTCGTACTACTGACTGATCGCAGAATACAGCAACCTGTGTACTACATCAGCAAGACCTTGGTGGACGCCGAGACTAGGTACTTGCCACTCGAGAAGCTCGTCCTGGCCCTCATCCATGCTACAAGAAAGCTGCCGCACTACTTTCAGGCTCATACGGTTTACGTGTTGTCCGAGTACCCCCTGCAGTCCTTACTAAAAAGGTTGGATTTCACGGGCAGAATAGCAAAGTGGGGGACGCGGCTAGGTTCTTTCGACATTCGTTACCGGCCGCGAAGTTCGGTGAAAGGCCAGGTCCTCGCGGATTTTGTCGCAGAATTCTCCCCAGGGAGAAGAGGGGAAGCGGTCTGCAGTGTGGAAATCCGCCCGTAGAAGGTGTTCGTGGACGGGGCTTCTAGCTCCACGGGATTCGGTGCTGGGATCGTTATCTTCTCCCCGGACGGAATACGAATAGAGCACTCGTTTAGGTTAGGCTTCAGGGCCACCAATAACAAAGCAGAATACGAAGCCTTGTTGGCCGGGCTGAGGACAGCCCTACGTTTGGGAGTCCGAGATGTGGAGGTATATTCGGATTTGTGCCTCGTGGTAAATCAGGTACAAGGCAATTTCGAAGCCAAAGATCTCTGGATGAAGGCCTACCTGGAAAAGGTGAAGTAGGAGATAACCAGCTTCGACACAGTAAAGGTTTTTCAAGTGGCCCGAACCCAGAACAGACACGCAGACTCACTCGCCACGCTGGCATCCTCGGTAGCCGACGAGATACCTCGGCTAATCAAAGTCGAGCTCGTAACCAGGCCGAGCATATGTGTAACTGACGATCCGGGGGTGGCAGAAAAGAATGTAGCGGCAATTGCAACGCTTGGCCCATGCTGGATGGACCCCATTATTGATTTTCTTGCGGAGGATAAACTCCCGAGTGACGAGAATGAGGGAAACAGGATCCGTAGGATAGCTCCGCAGTATTGGCTGTCCAAGGATCGGAAATTATATCGAAGATCGTATGGGGGACCGTACCTATTGTGCTTACACCCAATAGAGGCGACCAAACTCCTAGCCGAACTTCATGGGGGGATATGCGGCAGTCATGTTGAGGGTCGATCGTTGGCACACCGAGCAATGACCCAGGGGTTTTTGTGGCCCCAAATGCAAAGAGATGCCGCTGAGTACGCACGTAAGTGTGAACCATGTCAGAAGCATGCAAACTTGATCCATCAGCCAGCCAGCCACTTGAACCCGATCAGCAGTCCCTGGCCTTTTGCTCAGTGGGGATTGGATATCATCGGCCCATTCCCCCGAGCATCTGGTAACAGAAAATTCGTGTTGGTAGCCGTTGATTATTTCACTAAATGGGCGGAGGCGGAAGCTTTGGCAAACATCCGAGACGTGGACGTGAAGAAGTTCGTATGGAAGAACATCGTCACCCGATTTGGTGTACCGAACTCCCTTATTTCGGACAATGGGTTGCAGTTCGACAGCCGGGCATACCGAAAATTCTATGGTGACCTCGGCATCAAGAACGGATACTCCACTCCTGCTTACCCACAGGGCAATGGCCAGGCCAAAGCCGTGAATAAGGCGATCGTAAACGGGCTGAAGAGGAGGTTGGAAGGTGCCAAGGGGAACTGGGCAGAAGAACTGCCCAAGGTATTGTGGGCCTACCGGACAACTCCGAGGAGATCCACCGGGGAAACCCCATTCTCTCTCACTTATGGGGCGGAGGCTGTGATACCCACTGAAGTGGATTTGTGCAGCGCCCGAGTTACGGGCTTCGACCCCTCGCGGAATGACGATATGATGGTGGAACGTCTGGACAGGTTGGAAGAATACCGCGAAGTGGTGACTATACGGCTGGCCGAGTATCAGCAAAAGCTCACTCAGAGGTACGACCGGAACGTAAGGGCAAGGGAGTTCAGCGCTGGGGACTCGGTTCTAAGAAAAGCCGTAGGGAACATGCGAGACACGAGCGCCGGAAAGTTGGCACCTACGTGGGAGGGGCCGTACAGGGTCACAGCCGTCGTTGGCACCGGGGCGTACTATCTGGAAGACCTACATAAAAGGTCATTACCCCGGCCGTGGAACGTCCACAACCTCAAGAAGTTTTACCACTAATGATATTGCAAACAATGAACCATGTAACGTTGAACCAACTTAATCGATGGAAACGATACTCTTTGCCAGTGGAAAGTTTATTGATTGTCACGGCATCTTTGTCCTAATTCAATTCCCGGTCTTATAAATATATGCGTAACTATAAGGATAGAAACCTCGCTCCCGGTTCGATTTCACTCGCCGAGCAGGTGGAAACCTTAAAACTGAAATACATTCTAAGGACAGAAACCTCGCTCCCGGTTCGATTTCACTCGCCGAGCAGGTGGAAACCTTAAAATCAAAATATATTCTGAGGACAAAAACCTCGCTCCCGATTCGATTTCACTCGCCGAGCAGGTGGAAACCTTAAAATCAAAATACATTCAAAGGACAGAAACCTCGCTCCCGGTTCGATTTCACTCGCCGAGCAGGTGGAAACCTTAAAACTGAAATACATTCTAAGGACAGAAACCTCGCTCCCGGTTCGATTTCACTCGCCGAGCAGGTGGAAACCTTAAAATCAAAATACATTCTAAGGATAGAAACCTTGCTCCCGGTTCGATTTCACTCGCCGAGCAGGTGGAAACCTTAAAATCAAAATACACTAAGGACAGAAACCTCGCTCCCGGATCAATTTCACTCGCCGAGCAGGTGGAAACCTTAAAACTAAAATGCGTACTAAGGACGGAAACCATGCTCCCGGTTCAATTGTACTCACCGAGCATGAGAAACCCTTACGTCTGAAAAATAGTTTAAGGAAATAAACCTACTGAACTGGACAAATGCGCATCCCTATCAAACTAAAGTGCCTTTGGAAAAAGTAACCCGTCACCCGGGACGCAAGCCCGGGTTGCATATTTGATAGACAACATGCTAATATGCAATAGTAAAATGAGAGCAACATAGTAGATTAAATGAAACCGTTCAACGCCAAATGTTCGAAACACGATCAAGAATAAAAACCGAGAAAAGATAATGTCATGTCACCACAGCCCGGTGACCTGGGCAAAACTTACGCAGCAACATAGCTAATTAAACTAAAAACAAATAAGACGGTTCGGCAATTAACTTGGAGGAGCCTCAGGCCGGGGATCGCTGGTGACCTCCAGACCAGTTGGTTCGGCATGGGCATCAATGGCCTCCACCAAAGCCCGCATGCTGGAAGTCTCCTCCTCGTCGATAACATGTGGGGCGTTCTGTATGGGCGCAGCAGGGGGCGGAAAGGGGATCTCGCTCGGGTTCCAAAGCTAAGAATCCTCGGGAACCCTCGCGGCCTTCAGTGCGGCTAACCAACCCTCCTCGAACCCGAGCTTATGAGGCTGGCGGATGACCGGCTCTGCGGAGTTCTCAGCGTCAGTAAACCCCTCGTTGTACCACTTGCTTTCACAAGCGTCCAACGCGGCCTTTAAGTCCGCCAATTCCTCCCCCTAGGCTGTCTTTAAGCTCTCCGCCTTGGCTAACTTCAGCTGCGTATCCCCCAGCTACTTTTCCAATTCGGCGCTTATTCCCTTGGCACGAGCCCTAGCCTCCTCGGCTGAAGCGGCCCTTTTCGCTGCGTCCTCCGCAGCCTTCAGCTTCTCCGCGGTAGTGACCTCAGCGACGTCCTTCAGAGCTTTCTCCCGACCAGCGTCTTCGGCAAGCTCTTTCATCCTCCCGTCAACTATTTGGGACAACTGCATGGCCTGAACAAGTGATTGTATAGAGATCATGCGGCAAGACCCATGCATAAGTAAAGATAAAAAACAAATCAACGAAAGGACTAAGAATCAAAGTTGTAAAAGGCCTTACCACCACAGTGAGCCATACAAGCCGCCTCCCCAGAGATTCTTCCGTCCCCTCCATGTAGGCGTGGACGTCCTCGGGCAAAAGCAGGCCGCTTGCCAAGCTCTGGGCAATGCGACCCCCCTGACCCTTGTCCCAAACTCGGACGCTGGCAGTCTCCGTGAGGGGTTCGCCGTCCAGCAAGTAGGAGGGCTGCCAGCTCGCGGCGGATCGGGAGGTTGACGCACCGTCCGGCCGAGTTTGAGTCACCGGCTCGCGGATGACGATACCAGTGGACGGGCGGGAAGGTGAGCAAACCGGGACACTGACCGGGCCCGGCGTTGCCTGTTCCATGACGCGCTGCCTTTTGCGTGTGCGGATTGGTGGGGCTGGAGGGGCTTGAGAGGGCTGGCTCGAATCCCCCTGCTGCCGTGCTTCTGGCCAGGCTCCCAGCAAGAAGCAGCTTATGGTCATTATCTTCCTCGTCACCATCTCGTGACCATGGTCGGACTCTGTCTCCGAAGAATCAGCGGGCCCAGCTACGGGTCCTTCGGCCAACTGAACGGGAGCCTCTGGCTCCTCCGGAACCTCAGGTTGAGCGAGTGCTTGGGGTTGAATTTGTTGATGGGCCCTTTCCCGGAGCGCACGCGACACTCTTTCAACTGACTCGTCGCGGAGGGGTTGGCGCTCGTCAGAACAAATGTATCGGGGTCCCAGGTCACGTGCTTCCCCTGCCGTGAACTTCGGAGGGAGAAAGTTTGAGTTGCGCACGTCGATATAGGAAAGCAGGGAGCTGTCAACTAATAAGGCCTGGCTAAATGCTTGCCAGGTGGAATAAACGGGGTCAACGCCGAGGATCAGATGCGACGCTCGGAGCTGTCCGTCCGAATGAACGAAGATCTCCGACCTAAGCACAAAATTTAGGTTGCGCACATGCACCACTCGGCGGTCCGGCTTGAACCTTTTGCTGTCTGCGCAAAAACCATACAAAATCGGTTAGGAATTACTTATGAGAACCAAACGTAAGGTAAAGTAAGGACGCTCGGTACCGACCAACGTCGCGCTGCGAAAACGCGCAGGGGAGCTCCTCGGCAAACCAGTTACCCCTCACCCGTACAAATTCCCCCGCCGAATTTCTATTGGAATCAGGTAGGCATGAGATTAGCCGTACCCTCATATCCCTAGTTTTCAGATAATAATCCGAATTGATATTGCCACACAGACTGTACATGAAGTTAATATCATGTTGATTCAACTCTAAACCGAACAGTTGGTTCAACCTACTGACGCAACTCACCACCCGGTAAAAGTTGGGAGGGAGTTGGTTGGGGCAAAGACCGTAAAACCTAAGGGTTCTCAGGATAAGGGGATCAACCGGGAATCTAATCCCGCCCTCTAAGATAGCCATTAATGAAAAGAAAATAGTATTGACGCCCTGGCGTCGTTGAATATCTATATCACCCTCGGGACAATACGCAATATCTACATCCCCGGGCACATTGAAAGAGGCCCTAAAGGTAGCCAAAGCGGCTTCAGAAGAAAGGAAATAAGAGTAACCCATTTTCTAAACTAGGATCTCTAAAAAGGAAAGCTACGATCTACGAATCCAAAAGAACGAGAAAGAGAGTAACCAGAGAGGAGAGGAAAGAGAACTTACTTGGGGCTCTAAGGAAGAAAGGTCCTGAACTAGAAGAAGGAACGCACAGAGGGAAATGTTCAGCCAAATGGAAGATGGGAGATTAGAGGATGCGAAAAGTGAAGAAAAATGCCTGAAGGGGATATATATAGGGGATGGGGGAAAGGTAAATGACAATTAATAAGCCATTGGCGGGAAACCCAACGAGCCATCGCATCAATTGCCACACGCGCGACGCCTCGATTCGCGAAGCGTCAGGCAATAATGACAGCCTATCAGACTCAGTGCGCCTTTTGAGAAGCGCGTTAATGGCCGAGGAAATTTCACTGGCCGGGCCATCAACCCTCAGGTTCCTTGATTCACCCTCGAGAACGGAGGTTGAATCAAGGAGGGGCTATTGTACGGCACCAAACTCCCTGGGCCCGTTGGATCGTTAAGGCCCAACAGGCCGTGTGGCACCGGGCTCCCTGGGCCTTTTGGATCATTAAGGCCCACTAGGACCTTACATTCTTAGCACGCTCGGGGGAGGGCATTTTGATCTTAGCTGCCCACACGGGCTGTCCGAACCTGCGTCATCCCCCGAGGATACTTCCCGGGGAAGTTCAATTATGCCCGGGAAACTTACGACCGAGCATTTGCGACCAGGAATTGTATCCGCCTAGCGTCAGAAAGTGGGAACCAGTTCCAAGGCCACTCCCACCTAAACACCCACCCAAAACCATCTGTATTGGACCTCCAAATGCACTAGCGTCAGGCGTAATCATCACTATCCCACTAGCATCTCACTATAAATACAAGGATCTTGTGGAAGGGAGAGGGTGGTTGAAAAATTAGAGAGCAAAGAGAGAAAAGATAAGGCTAACCTAGAGGGATAGAATAGTGTCTGATCAGTCTTAGCATAGGAACGACCCAGTGTAGGAAATCCAAACCCACCACATAAATAGATTGTGAGCCCAAGCGAGCCACAGCCCAGCAGTTTCGTTTCAGGTGCGCACACTAACTTACGGTTGAAACCTTACCCCAATACCCAATTGGACTTGTAATGTAGTGACAATCTTTCCTTTCAATGCACGGCTCCAAGTACGTGACTAACCAATCGATGCATGGATCCAGTACGTGACTAACACGCCAACTTGAAAAAGATGTTGAATACAAAGTTCTTCAGTTCATCCAGACGATGAAGATCAAGAAGCTCATTGGTTACAAAACCCTTGGTGCAAAGACGCAGCAGCTTCTTCAAGATAAAAATGAATTACGGCAAATTGTCTCCGATCACAAGATAAGTGAATAATCATTTTGCATCAAGTTGCATCATCTTTGACGGCCCTTAAAATAATCCTTATATATATCTAGGGTTATGAGAAAAGAAAACCTACACAAATAACTTAGATATGCGTGAAAAACAAATCTGGAAATCTGAATTTCATAATTCTTGATAGATACAGCTTCTGTCAAGAGCTGTCGAGAATTATACATTAAATCTTAATAGATATATCTATCAAGCTTTAATGAACAACACTCCTTCACTTGTTTCTTGAACAAACTTGCATGGCTTTAATACTAGACTTGAATTCTTGTTCCTTGAAGTATTAAACACATCCTAAATCTACTCAATTACAAGTAAAGTGCATTTTATCAAAGGATTAGCCAATTCTACATAACATATGTTCTAACAAGTTCCACATATGTCCTAACATTATGAAAAGCCCAAGTCCACTTATTCCCTTACATATTATGATATAAGCATGATCCTTTCCCATGTGTAGATGAAAGGCCAGACCCTAACCCACTTACAAACTCTCTTTCTCCTCCCCATGTGTAGATGAAAACTTGAAAGTCAAGACTCTGACTCACTTAGAAACTCTCTTCCTCCATACAAGCTTCCCTTCAGACTACACACACTCTTCAACTTCTTTACAAACAACGGTTTGTAGTTCGGATTCACTAATCCTATCTGACCAAAACAACGTTCCTACTCATTTTGTAAGTCTTAATTTAGCCCTTCTATGTAAACAAATGGATATGTATGGTCAAGGAAGATATACAATCACTCTAAAAAATAAAAATAAAAAGGAAATGTACAATCTAATCTCAACAATCCCACCACTCTATTTTCTCTTCCTCTTCCAAAACATCGCTCTCTCTCTCTCTCTCTCTCTCTCTCTTTCTCTCTCTCTCTCTCGAATTCCCCAAATTGAAGATAATATTCAATCTTACCAATGGGCCACACATTGGAATGATAGTCTACCAAGATAACGAGTACTTCTCTTACTGTGTTACAGGAGTAATTCTTAGGTACTCTTGAAGCACGGTGAATAGTGCTCCCTTATCTCACATTTATGATAGGTCCATTCATTAAATTCATGGTGGGATCCATCATGAATGTGAGATGAGAGAACACCATTTTACTATACTCAGAAAGTACCTAAGAATTTTTCATGTTAAAGAAAAAGTCAAATGCTATGTGATATGGCATAGTCACCAATAGTCATATTGCATTCAACTATATTCATATTAAATTTTGAGTCATCTATGATGCTATGGTACTAGTTATGAAAACCAATTTATTAATGACTTTTGATATGCTCCTACAACCGATTAAGAAATTCATAACAAGTTGGATCAAACTGTTTGTGTTCCTTCAAATTGCAAGTTTTTTTTTTTTTTTTTTACACAAATGCATGAAAGTGGTAGGTCCATCATAAGCATAAAGATGATCATAAGTACAGATATTGACAAATAATTGAGATACGACGGTAATAGATTCTAATAGCATTTGTCTTTTCTGAAATTCTAAACAATTTATAGGATTCTAGTCACAAATATTTGGCATAAAATCTATGATGCAAAAATAATTTTGGTATCCCATAGTAGAAATAAAAGAGGACTACAGAAACTTTTAGTTAGATGCACAACAATTTTTTTTTTAAGTCTTCTTATAGTATTTATTGTTTCAGTTTGAGACCAATATAATTTAATTATACTTTTTATGCAAAGTTTGAGACTAACATACTTTTAGGTAAAATTTTCCTGTGCATCGCACGAGTTTCTGACTAGTAAAACATAAACTTAAAACTTAATTAACTACCATAGACATTTCTTGAACTTTGTCTTAACCTTAGGCTTCCAAAAATGATATTGTTTCTTTAAATATGCTATTGTTGTCCAATCAACTCTCCCCCAAGTCCCCAACAACAAGAATTTGGCATTTTTTTAGTTAAGAGTTAGACAAAGAATGCCATTGGAAGGCACAATTTTTCGAACAAAGAAGAGACTCTTTTGCAACTTCAATATTAACATGTCATCAGCACACATGAGAGGATACCACTTGTCGCCATCAATGAAAGAGTAAGTATTGGCACATACAGCATGGTGTACCTCATGAACTTATATTTCCGAGTCACCCAAATGTATCTTACAGAGTTTAAGGTTGTTCATCTATCATAATGGTTTCCTTAAGCTTTCCAATTACAAGTGTAACTAGGCAATGTTTAGCAACCCTCAACATTGTATTAATGATCCATATATGTCATATGATGAGGATTCGGATGACACTTGACTTTGAATCCCAATTTCATCATTGCTTCTTCAAATTTTCCATTAATACAAATCCCAGTTTAAATTACCAAAGAATGTATTCTTCCCTTACAAATGGGCTTTTGCCCTTTTTAAAATAAAAAAAAAAATCCAGCATTTTGCCCCCTTTTCCAAACTAATTAGGGAAATGCCCCTGTTTTGAAACTCGATTTTCTAAAAATCGAGTTTCAATTTAAAACTCGATTTTTGGACAATCGAGTTATAACAAACTGAAAATTTTAAAAAAAAAAAAAAATTTTGGAGCCCTATAGTGGCATTTTAAGGAGCCCTATAGTGGCGTTTTGGAACTTAAGTTCCATGCAAGTTTTTTTTTTTTTTTTTTTTTTTTTTTTTTTTTGTAAGTTTGATCACCCCATACCTATAGTGACGTTTTAATGAGCCTATAGTTATGTTGAAACTCGATTTTGAGAAAATCAAGTTTCAAAACAAGGACATTTCTCTAATTAGTTTGAAAAATGGGGCAAAATGCTAGATTTTTTGCGCGAAAGGGGCAAAGGCCAATTTTCTCCAGACAACTAGAGTTTAAAATTCGCCTATGATAATGGTCTTCATTCACTTGACATCTTGTTTAATTGCTATAAAAAGTGGACAAATGCCGCTTATCATACCATTAACATCAAGATCTAGGTCATCAAAGTTCACTTTCAAGTTAGCATTGAAGTTTCTTAAATCTCTTCTTCAAGTCAAGTAGTTCAGATCATGGTTTTAAAACCCGGACCATTTAATAAACCAAAAAATGGAGAGGTTCAAGGTTTTTGATGTTGGACCGAGTTTTAACCGAGGTCAAACCATAATGTGTCATTTAATTTTTTAATATATTTGGTACTTAAATTGGTTTATATTTTCTAATTTTTCATTCCTAACCAGCAATTTTTGCGAGGCTCAATGGTTTGTATGCTGGAGTTGTTATCTCACAAAAACAATGGTTCAGATTCCTTGATTGCCTTCTGACTTATTTTAGGACTCCTTTTTCTAGCGTAAGCTGCGTAACAATTGATAATGAAGAAGTACTAGAACGAACCTTATTTGGGACATAAGGCTTTCTTTTTAGAGTCTTATTCCAATTGGTATGCAACTTGAATTGCATCGGCCTTGGTAGAAATTCCATCTGTAACCAAACTTGACGAAATATTAGAATTTATTTCTTGGTGATACATAGAAATCATCATATCTTCATTCCACGGAAATCTTGATCTTATAGCCAAGCTATAAAGCTTGTTGGCTGAATTTTCAATAAAATAACTCCCTTGCACCAAATGTGTGAATTGCAAGTGATCTTGTTGCTTGTAATTGGGTGGTTCAAACTAACAGAGTCATTGTTTCGCATGTCATCCCAAGATTGAATGGCTAGATAATGAGTTTGTTGATACATTTCCCTCCAAATTCTTGCTCTCCCTTTTTATATTAGCCTCCATGAAAAAGAGTGTTCGCTCTTTGCTTAATCTATCATTTCAAAAAGCTTTCCAAACCATGCAACTGATCAAATGACACTTCAAATTTCTCTCTCCCATAAAAATCACTAACTGCTAGTTTAATACCTCTATCCAAATCAATCATCTAGACTCTCCTTCGTACTAGACTAACGGTGCATAATAAGAATGATTCCCTTACCTTGATGCATAAACACAACATTGGATTGTATTTACTATTGGGGCGTCTAGCTAGTGTTGCATCCATAGGAATTTAGGAAAGAAAATGGCACTAGGCTTGAGGGAAACATAGGGGCTAAACTTGGACCTTTATCACTAGAGAGAATAATTTCTAACAAATTAATTGTAGTTTCTTTCATAGCAGATGATTCTTTGTGTTTTGTTGGTATTGAATTCACCAATTTATCCAACTAATTTAATGTCTTTTTGTTCACTTGTAGATGTAGTATTGAGGAAAAGCCATTAACTTTCACTCTAATTCCACTTTAGTCACCCTTATCTTGGATGAGAAAATTTATCGAGCAGTTAAGAGGTAGAAGATTTTAGCAAAGAACTTGTGTTCGACTGTAATACTAAATTAACGTAAGACAAATTGGATAAACAAAAATTGAAATTCTACACAGTTTGTGAACAATCTAAGTGAGCAGGGAGGGAGCCAAGGTTGGACTTGGAGGGGACAATGGCCCCCCAATTTTTAAAAAAATATATTATTATATATATAAGTATTAATTTTAGCAATTTTGTTCTATAAAATCACACTTTGCCTCCCTTAACAATATCATTGATTCTTTTAAGAGTATTGTTATAATCACAAACTTTTCTAACTTTTTTAAAAATGATTAAGGTAGCAAATTCTTATTGATTTGCATTTGGGCCCACTATTTGTAAACAATGTATGTGAGCAGTACATGTTCTCATGTACGTGAATTGTACATGTAAACAAAACCACAAGAACTGAAGAAAGACGAGAATATCAAGTTTAATGTGCCTCAATACTAAAAAATAGTCTATATATTATTGAAAACAACTCTATTTGAGGACAATAATACACTTATTATGTAGATCCTAAATTTTAACCTCTCACAATAGATCCAAGACTCCTACTTTGATTAGTAAACCCAACCCGAGTTGAATCAAACTAAAGCACACAGATAAACATACGTAAATTAGATAAGACTTACTTATTAATAAAATAAAAGGTAAGGCCCAAAATTGTGGCCCATACTTAACAATTACAAAGTCACTGAATGACCGAAATAACTATGAGTCTAGAATAACCAAAAAATATATATAAAATAGAATATAAAGCCGAATAAATTAACACATGCACATATTCTGGGGTTTTTCCTTAACCTTAAGTAATTAAGTTTTCAAGATGGTACTGCTGTTCTATTTTTGCTATGGTGATCTTATATAATTTGATAGTTAATGTAACAAGGAAAAAAAAGATTTAAACCCCACTCCTTCGAATAAAGGAAAGGTGGTTATACCATTGAGTTATACTAGGCTCCTGGCCTAACATGCTATAATTGCGCCATCAAAAACTTAGATTGATTATTTGCTACACGTATCATAAGATATTTTGGAATAGTTCTTATGAGATGTATGAAACAAATATTGTCCTAACACTATTGTGGTAGAGAGTTTTATCACTCAACTAACACTTTCTGGTGTTTCCAACAAAAAAGTCCAATGTTCTCAACAGGCACGTCCAATGTTCTAATCCTCCTCCCTAAAAAAAATTTAAAAGGCTAAATATTGCACAAGTAGAGATGTTAGCATTTAATTTTAATGTGACAATATAATATAATATAATGTAACATGATAATTATTGTTAGAGAAACTTTTTTTTTTTTTTTTTGAGAGAGTTTCAACCTATGGCGTCCGCTCCTGGTAATAGCTCTTTACAATCAAACCAAGACACCAATTAGTTTTTTGGTATAGGCAGAGATTAAACCCCAAATCTCTTATACAACCATCAGAGACTTTACCAGTTGAGCTAACTGGAACCTACGTTAGAGAAACATTTTGTTGTATATTTATTGATTAAGAGTAGAGCCTACTATTCTTAGTGGATTAGTTCATGAAACATATTTCTACAACAAAATTTTCCTTTGAATATCCCTCTACTGTGATATTCTGAAATTTTTCCTTACAAACTAACTGTTAGTGCCCTATAAATTGCGTATGCTTCTGCAACCAGAGGTTCCTTAGACTCAACAGGATTAGCCCAGGCCTTCACTATTTCACCTTTGTCATCCTTGGTTACTACCACAATAGTGGATTTTGTCTTTGGTGACTGCTGCGTCCACATTTAACTTTAACACTCCACAATATTTTATTTATATATATATATATAGAGAGAGAGAGAGAGAGAGAGAGAGAGAGAGTTGAGAAAGTATGATATAAAATATAATTCAATTGAGAAAGTTATAAATTTTTTTAAAAGAGCTTTTTTAATTTTGACAAGAAAACAGAATGACCTACCCAAATTCAACAAAAACCAACTGCAAATTGCAAAATCCTGATCAATACTCTATTGTTTGAGCAAAAATAATTAGAAAAGTTCATTTGTTTTTGTAAATATAATTTCTTTTTCTTGGATTTTGAATTGAGAAAAAATGATGACATACTGCAGAGAAAAAGAACATAAAACTGAGAGGAACTAATGAAGAAACAAATTGAATATATTTGAATTTGTTTGAAAACGTTCTATTTTGTAGATAGTGTTTTACATGGGAGTTAAAAAAAATTACCATGTTTTGCCCCAATTTAAATGTGGTGTAAGGGTATTTTTGAATTAATGAAATTTTCATCCCAAATAGGGTAAGCCCCTTAAATAGTAGTACTACCCTATGAGCGCGTGCTTAGAAACTCTTTTCTTTTTTCTTTTTTGATTTAGTGTTATAATTTTGGCAAAAATGCAAAACTGACCCTCCAACTTTCAGTCCTTTTCATTTCAGTCCTCTAACTTTCAGTTTTGTTATTTCAGTCCTCTAACTTTTAATTTTTGTCAATGTAGGACTCCGTTAGAACTCTGTTAGGGGTTGCTGTTAATTAAGCCAAAACGACGTCATTTTGGCTCTTTTTATAATTATTAAAAAAAAAAAAAAAAAATCGGATTTTAAAGAAAAAAAAAAAAAAAAAACCAAGAAATTGATGCAGTTTCATCTTAGATCTTAAATTTGCAACTACCAAAGGCTCTAAAAATGCAACGTAAACATAATAGTAACATTCAGAATTTCTG
The DNA here is from genome assembly GCA_023736055.1 of Quercus glauca. Classification (NCBI taxonomy): domain Eukaryota; kingdom Viridiplantae; phylum Streptophyta; class Magnoliopsida; order Fagales; family Fagaceae; genus Quercus; species Quercus glauca. The sequence goes on from CM043319.1 coordinate 77,135,686, forward strand.
GTAGTATTTTTCCTTGTACATTTTCCTAGCAACCAAATAGAGAGACATGGGGAAAAAGAAAATAGCTAGGAGTGAAAATTTAAGGAGCAACTCCGACATTGACTTTACTGGGACTGGAATCAGCCAAGGAAGCCTCTGTAATGCCGAGAATCGGATCCTTCGCTGCAGGCTCCACGTTCCCCCACCACGTTGACATCCACCTCGCTCCAATATTGGAGCTCCGATTCGTGACCCGCCTCGACGTCACCGTCCGAAACGCCATCGTTTCTCACACTTTTTCTCTGAAATAGTGAAAGAAAGGTGTATGGAGCAGAAGTGTTTTGAAGAAAGAGCTAGCTGAGATTAAAACAAAGAAACCGATTCAGAACTCCATCACCGAACTCCATCCCTGAAACGGTATCTTGTTTTCGTATCCCTATCTGTTCTTGGTTCCATATTGTTCACTGTGGAACCTTATAGCTCATTTCTTTATGATTGTAGATTCTGAAAAATAACATTTGTTTTTGTAATTTATCATTGTCTTTCAGTCTTCTGTTGACTATTGTTTTTAGTTTTCTACATCTTCTTTTAGATGGGATTCTGTTGGAGTACTTAAGGATTTATATTGTGGGTTGGAAAATTAAAAACGTTTAAGGCTTTCTTCTGGTATAAGTGCTTTTGTTTAAAAGAAACCCTAATCTGTCTTTTTTTTTTTTCCTAATATTATGCACTGTCACTGGAGTTCGGTGATGGAGTTCTGGAGTTCTGATGGTCGATGATGGAGTTCTAAATCAGTTTCTTTGTTGTTCCCCTTAATTTTTTTTTTTTTTTTTTTTTACAGATTTTCCTTTTTTTTAATCAGAAATTTTTTATTAAAAAAAAAAAAAAACCCAAAACGACGGCGTTTTGACTCATTTAACAGCAACTCCTAACTGAGTTTTAACGAAGTCTTGCATTGACAAAAATTGAAAGTTAGAGGACTGAAATGACAAAATTGAAAGTTAGAGGACTGAAATAAAAAACACTGAAAGTTAGAGGGTCAGTTTTGCATTTTTGCCTATAATTTTTCATACATCTCAATTTGAAACTTTTTTATCTTTTATTCAATTAAACCACACACACAATAATTTTTATTTTGGATAAAGAAAAGACATTCATTAAAATGAAGAAAAAAAAACAGTGCAAATAGATGTGAAGAGAAAACAATTCAAACACCAAAATAAATAAATAAATAAATCATTAAAAAGGACTGGGAAGAATTGGGAAGAGTTTTTGTTTGTAGTTAGTCAAACGTGGGGTCAGAAGTTGAGTCATGGGATTGGAGGTTTTTTGTCTTTTAGACAGGTGAGGAATTTGTATTTGTCTGACTCTAGTGGAAAATTATAGGAAATTTATCAGATAGTTTTTTTGTTTTTGAATTTTTTTTGAAATGATTTTAACCTCATTTTTATTTTTTATAAATAAAAATTATCTAATTAGATTAGGGGTATTTTTAACAATTTTGATAGTGATAACTAACTTTCTAAATCTTTTTAATATACAGAAAGTAGAGACTAGCGTATTTTTTTAAAGACAGTCCCATCAAAATTTTTTTAATTGCATCCAAATATGGTAGATACATTCATACCTTCACTATTTTCTAAAAGAGTACCTAAAAAATCCCTTTAAATATAATTGCATTTGTTATTATTATTTTCCTTCTCAAATGGAAATAAATTTCAAAGAACATGGACATTGAAATAGTTATATATCTACAAGGTCATTCGATCAGCATTTTCTTATTTAATTGTTTTATGATCAATGATAGCAGGACGTTAGTGCGAATTTCTTCACAGTTTGTGAACAATGTATATGAGCAGTACAAGTTAATATGCGGCTGACTAGTGTTGCATCCATAGGAATTCAGGAAAGAAAATGGCATGCCATGATATAGCTTCTAGCATGAAATTTGAAAATTACTTTTTTTTTTTTTATTAATGAAATAGGCAGGTACATTTTTGAATTCTAAATCTAACAATATACATGTTTATAAAAAAACATTCCAAGGCATTCATAAATCATTGCATAGCAATTATATTAGGCAAAAAGAAAAAACCATAAAATGTTCTTAATAAACTTGGTTGTAAATTAAAACTATAACTCTACTTGTAAGGACTCAAATTGGATTGGACCCAAAAGAGAGATAAGTTTAAGCCCAAATAATAAAATTTCTAGAGAGCGGGTGTAAGAGCTAACTCTAATTGGTAGAAAAAGACACAATCATTGTGCAGCAAAGGGAGCTTCAAACTATTTAAGAGATATCAACTCTTCTCGGCTAGGTTTCAAGGGATATCTTAGTGGATGTTCTCCTGTTCTTCTCCTTTCTTTTTCTCCAAAAGTCCTTTTTCATGTCATCTACTTTCCTATTATATACTGTGTCCCTCCCTCCATTTTTACCGTACACGTGTAGGTTCTACTCTGGAAACTTCTTTCTGTCCCATCTAGTACTTCTTAGAACCTTCGCTCAATGGCCATAAGGCTGCTTGGCTACTGTTCAAGTATCACCTCCACATTAATGCGGTTAGAGAGTTAGCTGGGAAGCATTTAATGTGGAGGTAGCAGCTTTAGAAGATATTTGCTACCTTTCCCGGTTCTTCCTTCGTTGATGTTCATTTTTAGTTCATACGTAACTTTGTGAAGGACCTTGAATACTAAAATAGTTACATCCACCTCAGACCTTGGTATCAGAGGTAGATCTTATCCTCGGACGCAATTTGGGCCACCATACATGACTTACATCTCTTTGTCTTATACTACTCCCAAAATAACTCTCTTTAGCCATCCTCGAATAAGTAAATGTCCTCGGACTGGGCCGTTGGGCCACAAGCCCACTTCCTATGAATTCTATGTCATCTTTTTGGGCAACCGGCCCCACACTACTCAATATATATATATATATATATTTTTTATACGTGAATTTTGACAAATTCACAAATAGATTACATTTTTTTTCTTATATCCTCCATACTTGCAAAATTTTAAGAAGATCAAAGATTAATAGTTATACCATCAATCAAATCTTTAAATTTGGAGTTTTTGTAATCTAAAATTAAAAATAAAAATTAAATTTATGGATCAAAAGTAAATGACAAACAATTGACATGAAATTTGACATGCGTTTTAAGAACATAAAGAACATATAATTCAACAAGTAGAATTCAAAATATGTGGTCATTTTAATTTATTTAATGAAAGTTGCAGCCTTAGGGTACAATTAAGTTTGTAGTCAAAGTTTGTCCTTAAACTTTGTCCCTTTAACAATATATTAGGTCCTTACAAACAAAAAGAAAAATCCCAAGAAAATTTTTATCTAGCTAAAATTTTGATACATATGTAACTTGAACATTGGTAATGAAACTATCATGCAAAAAATTTCAAAATAAAAATAAATAAATATAAAAAATAAAATTGTAGAAAGAAATTGTAAGACTTTATGTATTTGTGTGTGTATGTTTTTTTATTATTAATATATGAAGTTCTCTTTTAATTAAATTTTGTATAATTTAAGTTTCTTAATGACCACCCTAAAAAATATTTCTGGAGCCGCCACTACACCTTACCATGGGCCACCCGATTTTGCAAACTCCAAATGGTGTCCAGAATTAAGGCAACCAGTAGTTTCCTGAGATTTGGATCTTCCAACAGCAATTGGGGCTCTGTTTGTGTTTGTAGCTTTAAAATGTCAAAGGTGCAGCTTATTCCCATTTTGTCTATATTTTGCTCCCAAATCAAATTGCTCTAGCAGTCAGGCAATTAATGAAAATATGCAGTCTTGTTTACCTTGTATCTCAAAATCCCCCATTTGGTTGAGGACTAATTGTGTAACTAAACCTTTTCTAAATATTATACTAATTGGTCTTCCACAAAAATTCACAACATTCCTTCATCTTCAGTCAGAAAAAGGTAATCATCCAAACCTTCTTCTTTTGATGATTCAAAGTCGCTTGACAGAAAGCCGGGAAGGGGGTAACCAAGTTCTTGCCTCATGTAGACATGATGACCATCTAAAGCATGAGATTATTGATTTGCACATCACATAAAAAGTGAAAACTGATAAAGCAATAGGTCTTTCTTTATATGCACCTTATACTATTGTAACTAACCATGGCCACTAATGTCAATCCCAGACATTTTAAAACAAATGAAAGCAAATAATTAAAACAGTTCATCCAGCAAATAAAGACGTCTTTTCTTTTTCTTTTTCTTTTTTGAGAGATAAAGATGTCAAAAGCAAATAAAAGCTGAATGCACATTTGCTGGATGAGCAAGGTGCACGCTAGTGCATCTATTTTTAAGGTTCACTGGACCATTCAAAGATGTAGGGCGAACACAACCACAACTAAAAGTAGTGTGAATGCATGGTGGACATTGGGAGAGACAAGAAGAGGTTGTGAGATAGTAAGGGGAGAAACAAAAGCAGTGTGAACGCAAAATAAATAAAAATAAATTTACCTTTAAGCTATCATGCACAGCCAAAGGTAGCTGTGCACTGTATCTGTGAAGCCAAAAAATATAACTTTGACTCCACTATTGTAGGGTATATTTTGATATTTAGTGGTGCTAAAAATAGCTATTTAGCACTACTATTGCTAGTGCTCTCAGGGACAAGTTCCATGTTCTCCATTCAAATTTGTGAAGGAAGTGCACCACACAATATAATATTCATCCCTCAACAAGGGCAAATATATGAAAGGTGGTAGGTATAGCAAAGGTTGTTATCACAATGCACATATCTTGGATTATCACTCTTTGCACATAATTCTAAAAATAATTATTATCATACCATCAGTTTTGAGATGGCTTAAAAATCGTTGATTGGTTCCTCCAAAATAATGATTTGTGGTTTCAAGTTTCAACCGAAAGAACAATTCACTCTTTCAATTCCATTGAAGGGAAAATCCTAATATTCACAAACATTATTTCTAAATAAGTGACAAGTACACAAAGAGAACATTAACACTTCTAAAAAGTCCAAGCCTTTGATGTTGCAGACACGATCCAATAAAATGTACATTTTTAACAAGCCATTCTAAGCAAACTAAGGGGAGTGATTGAACCCGAACTTATAAGTACTGGAATCCCCAAGGTGACCCAAGGTGAAACTGAGCATCAGAAGAGCTCAGTTTCCATTGAAAGGCATCCTCTTATGTTCATAAACATTGGTTCTAAACAAGTCCATGAAGAGAAAATTGACACTTCTACATAGTCCAAGTTTCTGACGTTGCAGACGTGATTCAATAAAATGTACAATTTTAACAAGCCATTCTAAACAAACTAAGGGGAGTGATTGAACCGGAACTTATAAGTACTGCAATCCCCAAGGTGGAACTGATCATCGGAAGAGCTACCATGGGCTCTCTTATTGCAATAACCAGGATAATCATCCTTGCAGAAGGGCACAACATCATGCGAAACGAGGCCTATCTTCTCTGCTTTCCTAACTAAATCCCATTTGTTGTAAGGGTCACCCTCCTTGTGTGTCACATGAATCTCCCCTTCTTTCTGTAGGAGAACTTTAGCATTCTTCAAAAATCCCTTTACCAATCTCTTGTTCAACCTATTTCAGTGCCATCAAAATCGCATCAGTTTATATTTTTTTCATTCTGTCAACCAAAAATTCAACTTAGAGTGCTTCAAAAACAAAATCTACATGTACATCATCATCATTAGCATCATGAAAACTATTAAATGTGCAGTCAAACAGAAGAAATCTCACTGACAAGAAGAGAAAGAAAGGTTCAGTTTTGCTGAATTCTACCCATATGTCTTTATACTTAGGTTTTGCAAAATGTATTGAGATTTCTTTTCTTATATGATGTGTTTATCAAAATCTTTTATTTCATTTTGGAAGCTTGTTAACAATATTAGATGTTGCATTACAACTATTCTGTCCAATGCAGCTACCGAAAGAGTTGAAAATGAAATCATCATCAAAGGAATTGTTCTGAATATAATTTGTTAAATGTGGGCATAATAAAAAGACTCTTTCATTCCTTCTTGGACTTATCTCCTAGTTTTGTGTCTATGTCATCCTTCATTGATGAAGTATTGCTAATACATAACAATCCTATGTTTTGATAAGTGAATTTTTGGATTTATCCCACTCCATATGAGAGGAATGATGTATGCAATTGTTACACAAGAAACCACCTCAATTATTTTTATCCCAAGGGAGAGCAATAAGAGATCAGACTAATTAAAAGATTCAAACTAGTTAATAGATGACAATCCTATAGGTTAACACTAAGGAAAAAAACTCTATTCAGCTAATAGATACTATCATATAGTCTATAAAACTAAGGAAATAAAATATAGAAGAAAAATTAAATAAAAAAAAGGAGAGGGGAGAATAGAAAAGGAATATAAGGGAAACATAACATAACTGGATCTGGCAGTAGCTACTCTCACGATAGAGAAATCCAACATGAGGTAAATTGTAGACGATCCTATCAAATCTCTGAGTCTTGAGGAAGTAGTGCTGGCTCATCTGCTTTGCATCAACTTTATACAATACTAAGCAACCTCTCTCTTCCAGCTCCCTAACATTCCCAATACCATTACTGTACTTCCTTGCTATTTCCTCTGATCATCATCATCATCATGCACAACAACAAAAGTAAAAAGTAGTAATCAATACTCACATAAAATGCCTATTTATCCAAAACCCATTTCATAAAATGTCCAAAAATGTTTTTTTTACGTACCTTGGGTATCGAGAGAAGTGGCAACTATGTTGCGGGCAGAGCCAAAAGCTCTGGCTAAGCACAGAGAGAAAGACAAGTCTCCCTCTCCAACCAACAATATTCTTTGCTTCGATGAGTAGTGTTTCTTCCATATCTCTGCTTCTTCTTCTTCATCTTCATCTTCTGTGTCACTGTTGTCATCATCATCATCATCATCATCATGGTCTTCTTTTGATTCCTTAACTTCCTCTCGGTGTTCTTCTTCGTTTCCCATCACGGTGGAGGTGACCAGACAAAAGACTTTTGGTAGGTCCAGAGAGTATTTTTCTTTCTACTTTTCTCTTTTTTGTTAGTGCTCGTAACAAAAGCAAAAGTCCAAAAGTCATCAAAGTAATGAGATATTGCTTCTTGGAATCTTGGGGTACTGCTTGCATGACAAGCCTCATTGAATTTCTTGGTTGGTAAATTACATAGCTTGGAGAAATAAAGATTTAAACCAAATAAAAAAAAATAAAGATTTAAACTATATACATCTTTTCGTTTGAAATACTAAAAGAAGCTACAAAAACCTTGACAATACCTTACTGTATCTATTCTTTTCTTTTCTTTCCTTGTCCTTGTTTGTATTTTTGATAAATTAATTTTTATTATTCCAAAAATTTAAAAGAATTTGACGCAGAAATCTTCCGAACCTTTTTCCTCGATTTCATGATAATTTATTATTTATCCAAAAAATTTAAATGGTTAGAAAACTGTAAATTTAAACACTTAATGGTTAATACCATGATAAATTATTAATTTTCTAAAAGTTTAAATTTTTTAGAAATTGTGAATTTAAACCCTTAATCATAATTCTAACGCATTCTCTATTCTTTTAGATTGTTAATTTTTTTTGTGTTAATTTTTTTGGGGTTCAATTTGATAAATGCCTAGGCCAAAGTTACGTCTAGAGATCCCAAACTTACGTAGGGTTCGTTTTTGTGGAAAACATTTTCTTGCATTTTTCGGAGCTTGATATGACAAAAACCTTTGATCAATCAAAAACTTATAGTATGGTCAAGAAAAAAAAAAAAAAAAACAATAGCTTTTAGACAGAATTCCGTCCTTAAAATGGAAGCTAGCAGTGTAAAACCATAAAAATCACAAACCAAGAATCTTTCATGTTGTAAATGAGAATATTGTTATGACTATTTAGAATAAAAAATATATATCAACATTCGGAACAAAATTTATTTAGAAAACATTATACAGCCTTTTTCAAGTGTCATAAGTTATAACCACATCTATTTACAAAACCTTTTTCTAATTGCTAACCCACTACCTATCCTCCACTCATTTTCATGGGAAGAAGTGCATCGAGCTAAAAGCCTAAAACTTTTTTATCCTACCTGATCATATTTTTCAGGTGGTGTTTCTCTTTTAGCCTGTAATCCTCCGCACAAGCCATGCTCTAATTGTTGATATCTACCAGATGTAGGACCTTTTAATCCAAGTGTGTGTCAATGTTTCAAGGCAAATCTCTATAATAATCACCAATAAAAATTCTAACCAGGTAAGAAAGCATAAGGTCACTAGAATTAACAACATAACTTTGCATGTGTAGTCCACTTTCTTACATGAGATAGGATTGTGTGTTTTTTGCAAAACCATAAAACAGCTACTGGGAGGGAGGGAAATCCCATTTTGTGAACGCATTGACACACAGCCAATAAGAAACCTAGAAGGCCAGAAACCCTTCACCTCCTAGGTTCAGTTTGGCTTGCTACTAGCTGGCTCATATTATGTCAGAAAAAACATGCCACAAAGCTACCACATTTATGACAAACCTTTCAATGAACAGTTTTGAGGAACAAATCACATGGATAAGCTTGTCACTAGAGTATAATACTTACATAAGAAAGGATTCCCATTTCATCTCTAAGTTAAAATGGGCGGAAAAAGTTGTACATGTACCAAGACTAAGAGTGCATGTTACAGAAGGGATAGCAGGTACTTTGCTGGCCTTCTAAGCTCTGCAAAGCTAACTCAATCACATTAGCCATCCACAACTCCCAGGCTCACAGCATTACCTGCACCAAATTTATTCCAATAAGTACCCTATAGCGAATGGCAGCTAAAAAACATCAAGCTTAAGCAGCTAAATGAAAATTTAACAAGGAATGTCAATTGTGTGGGCTTTACTTAAGCTTTGCTATATGTCAGGTAGGAATCCTGATGTGCACTTTCCTCCTTGTGTTGATCTTCTTCCTTGTGTTGACTTTCCTCCATGTGTAGATCTTCCCCCTTGTGTTGAATTTCCTCCAAGTGTTGATCTTCCCCCTTGTTTTGACCCTCCATGTGTTCATCTTCCCCCTTGTGTTGACTTCCCTCCATGTTTTGATCTTCCCCCTTGTGTTGAATTTCCACCAAGTTTTGATCTTCCCCCTTCTGTTGACTTTCCACCAAGTGTTGATCTTTTCCCTTGTGTTGACTTTCCTCCAAGAGTTGATCTTCCCCTTTGTGTTGAATTTCCTCCAAGTGTTGATCTTCCCCCTTGTGTTGACTTTCATCCAAGTGTTGATCTTCCCCCTTGTGTTGACCTTCCTCCATGTGTTGATCTTCCCCCTTGTGTTGATCTTCCTCCGTATGTCGAATTTCCTCCGAGTGTTGATCTTCCCCCTTGCGTTGACTTTCCTCCATGTGTTGATCTTCCCCCTCGTGTTGACTTTCCTTCATGTGTTGATCTTCCCCTTTGTGTTGATCTCCCCACTTGTGTAGACTTTCCTGCTTGTGTTGAGTTTCTAAATTAGCAGACTCTTTAAGCTTTGCTAGCTCACTTAATATACCTTTGAGGGGCTCCCTAAGCTTGCTTCTCTTAGCCTGTGAGGAAAAATATAGTGAATCATCTTCTAATGACTGAAATAAGAAGCAACTACAGCAAGTTGTCACCTCAAATAGTAGCTTTAAAACCACAACACAAGTGAACATAACCATAAACCAGGTTGGTTATACAAAGTCTCTTGAGTTGTTAAATGTAGCACTATAAATTGGGTCTATAGTTCCTCCCCACCCCAAAAATTAAAAAGCCTGAAAGAAGCTTTATAAAAATTATTTTTTTAAAAATAGAAAGTAAACAGCATAGCAGTAGAAAACCGGTACATGTTTCAATTGCAATACCAGATGCTTCCCTAGGGAACTAACAATTGAATCGTGAGTTGCTGAATTGAGTAACACACATTTATATTATGACAACAACATTATCAACTGAAAATTTTCATTCATTAGTCATTCAAAAGGGATTAAGGGAATGGCATGAAAATTAAGCCCCAAAGTCAGGAAATATTGACATTTTGTCTTAAGCCTTCACATTTAAAATAATGGGTTGCACAACAAGTATCAGTTCCGCATCCATGGTCATTAATACTGAGCACCAATTTGGCTTATTCATACTTATTTACAAAATATCAGTGGTTCAACAGATATCATCCTTACCTCTGCAGTTATATAGAGCGAGCACAATTTCTTCCTATTTTCTACTTGTTTACTTATCAAACATAAACAACCATTCCCAAGCATAGAACTAGAAATAAAATAGTAAGCAACACCAGCACGGCAGGCAATCACAAACCCATGCATCTCATACCTTCAAGGATGGGACCAGAGAAAAAACTTCCTCATCAGACTCTGGACAAACATTGGCAATCACGCATATCTGCAGTCCAAAAGCTTAAAATAAGAGTGCTGCAAGACTTTTAAGATTTAAGTGACTCAGGTTGAGATTTAAACCTCACTATTGGAGACACCATATTTTGTGAGATCCCTTATTCTGGTCAAGAAATCAACAGCCGATGGGTGATATAAATAAATGCCACAACGGAAGCAGTGATCGGTCAACACACACACACACACACACACAAAGCAAATCTAAAGAACGAAAAAATTATTGGAAAAAAAAAAAAAATTGCTTAAAATGAAGTTCAAGGATACTCAAGAACTTGTCTAACAGCCTGGGGATTTGCATAATGGACACCCCTTTTGGCATACTGCAGTCCCTTGTCAAATGGTCTGGAAACAAACGACATGTTATAACACTTAATATATGTATTAAATTTCTATTCAATAAAAAAATCATAAAATTTGTCCCTCACACAGGGAGTCTAAATTCTGGATCTTTTGATAATATGGGCAGCTGATCCTGGATTCCTTGTAAAATATCTAAAGCCTCACAATCCATCATGCATTTGACATTCTCTGGTAGATCTGCATATGCCACCATAGATAAGTAACAACATGGAGTTAACAAAATTCAAAGGACATCCCCCACTTAAGAGATAAGTCTAGAAATAAGTTCTCCAAAACCAGAAAAAATCCATGGTATACAACCATAAAATCTACAGTATTAACAAGAAAAACATTCAAACACATAAAGAGGCCACATTTTTCCTCATCTCAATAAAATAATAAATATAATGCCTTTAAACCAAAAGCATACTTCCAAGTACCCACCCTGCTCAACTTTAAGCTCCAGCGGTTGTGGTTCTTTAAAGACTGTGCTCTTTCCACCATTAGCAATTTTGTCTCCTTTTCCACCTCCTTTGCCTGAATAGCCTGAAAATTTATTTAAAAAATTAAAATAAAAAGAACAACAAGAGAAGCTCATTCAAGGGAAATCAACAAAAGAGGTAATCAATCATAGATTGTGCAGAGAAAGGTAAAATCAACACAAACAGGCAACAACCAAACAAAACAATAAAGAAAATTGGACCTTTTGGAAACGGAGTGTCATCCTTCCCTAAAGATTTTGGTAAAGAACTAGTTTTATATTCAGGTGAACCTATAAAAGCAAGACCACCCATTAGAGAGGATTAAAGAATATGGATAAGTTTCCCTCAACCAACCATTCAAGATTAAGAAGATAAGTATATTCGCTAAAGGAAGAGAAGAAAACATTAACCTTCAAAATTGAACTGAACTTTCCTTGCACTCTTTGGCTTTGTTGAGCTGTCATCCTTCCCTTTCAACTTATCTTCCTTTCCCTTTGATCTCAAGGGTGCTACACCCATGAATTTACACATCAAAAAAAGAGTGTATTCAAAACATTGTTTGTTCTAAACAAAGGTTCAGCGCAGGTTAGGAGGAAAGAAAGAAACAGGAATGTGGAGATGTATAAGTACTATTGCCTATATTTCAGCTTGATTGGTCTGACTGGTATATGCAGTTAACCAGAGTCCCAACTCCTACCAATACCATTTGGGCAATAACACAAATTTAAGAGAACTGAGATATAGTAGAGAAGAAAAGCGAAGAAACCAAATCAAACAAACTCCAAACAAGACATCATTAAATTTGTGATCATAATCTCACTTATAAATAAAATTTTCCAACTGGGGTATATAACCTGTATACTTAAACGGTTAAACTGCTATCCCAAATCAATGTAAAACTATTGTGTTCTTACTAATACAATTACTCTTTACTCATCCAAAAATAAAATTTCCCAACATGGACTACCAACATTTGAAAGGATCATATCTGCATGCCATGACCAGGCAGAGATTTTCTAGGCACTATACTGTATACACCCTCTAAATTTGGAATTGCTTCTAAATCAGACCCTTGATTTTTTACAACCTTCAAATTTACACTATCAACTACTATAACAATGTCAATGTGCTCTTCCAATATGGTCCATCTGTTAACCAACATAAAAATGAGGTCTTTATTATATTTTTTGACATCTTTTTCGAGGTGGGTTTTAAGTTTAACATGCAAAATACCAATTTAAAAGCAAACCCAAAAATAAAAAATACAACATTTTCAGATACTCCTAATGAAAAATAAAAAATAGCGCATGAAAAGTATAGTGATAAATAGAAGGAAAATACAAGAAAGAAAGAGTTATATTTGAAAGCAGGCAATGGTGGAGATACATAGAAGCAGAAAACCCTTTACCTCCTTTCTCCATGGCTACTTGTATTTCTGCAATCACAAAACTTACTACTTTAAAACAATGTACATACATAACACAAAAAACCCACATACAAAAACAAACCCTCTTCCCCAATCAACAGCAACAGCTTTTACTTTACTTTTTACATGAAACTCTTCAAAGACCCAAAAATGGCCTAAAGTAAAAGAACAAACACACCCAGAAAATAAATGAAAATTAAAGACAAAACCATGAACCAGGAACAAGAACAAGGTACCTGGGAAAGAGAGCAAAGCAGAGACAGTATCAAAGAGTGATCGGTCAAATAGGAGGAGAGGAATGGGAGATATAGAGCACTTTGCAACAGTAGCAGTTTTCTATTTGGACGCTTTTTTTGGCTTCTTTTTTCAGTGTTTTGCGCGCTGTATATTCGATCGTCCTGTGCCATGATGACGATACTGCCCAGAGTGTACAGGTGACGTTCTGCTTTGACATCAAGGGCATTTGAGACTCTTTGAGGATATTTATACTCTGAGTGGACCTCACATGACCCGGAGCAAAATCCGCTCCGTTTCGAAATGTTGCTACCTGCACACAAATTTTCGCATACACCCTCTCACACACACATTTGAATTTGAATAAGAATAAATTTTAGTTGTTATCAAAAAAGAAAAAAGGATAAATTTTGGTTGCAGTATTTGAGGATTAGATTTTTTTTTTAATAAATAATATGTTAATAACATTTTTATAATATTTTTTCAATAAATTCTAAATGATAGGCTGTAATTACTTTATTAATAGATAAAAAAGTAATCTCAATTATGGGTTTAAATTATAAGCAGTAGCATCTTATTATGTGGGATTTGTTGTGAAAGTAACATCTCAATTGAACATGCTTGATGATGCATTCAATAGCTTCTCCAAACCAGTTACTTCTATGAAGGACACTCGAATCCAATGGTGAGGGATATTAAGTATTAACAACTTGTAGTGTGCTCATAGGGATATTAGCTTAGCTTTAACTGTGATTCAGCTTGCATTTTTAGTGGGGATTTAAGGTTTGATAGAGACATTTAAACAAACCATGTCCAACAAATGCAAGCAAGTTCTACGTGTACCTGGCTAATGCACAATGTGCTATTTGATTTTGATTTTTATTTTTATTTTTATTTTTATTTTTTTAGAAACAAACACACACACAAAAGAGAGAAAGAAATTCTAACACAAAGTTTCTGATAGTTGAATAAAAGAATTGAGATTCAATTTCCACCTACACTAACTACTGGTTGGTGTCTTAGTTTGATAATAAATAGCTATTATTAGAAGCAGATACCATATGTTGAAATTCTCACAATGCGCTATTGAGCCTAAAACAAAGTGAGAAAAAACTCTCTTGCCCTCTCCAATCTATGATTCCTAAAATTTTCCTTTGGCTTTTTATGTGGCCTCGTACCACATTGTGAAAAGAAAAACAATGCTTTGAGTTTAGGCCTTGTTTGGTTAGGGTGAAAACAGGAAGGATGGAAAAGAAGGAGAGAAAAATATGGTAGAAAATGGAATTTTCTCTTGTTTGGTTCAGGAGATAAAACAAGAGGGAAAAAAAATGGTATGAAAAATTTTCCCTCCAGGCCCTCAAAATTTTGTCCTCCCAATTTGGGAGGAAAACTAAGGAGAAAAAATTATGTGGATTGTAAATTACACAAATACCTTCATTTTTTCACACTTATTAGACCCTTTGATATTTTGTTATAACAAGGACATAATAATCAATTCATATAAACTACATTTTCTATCCTCCCACTTTTCTTTCCAACCAAACAAAAGAGTTTTTCACCCTCCCACTTTTCCACTCCTTCAACCAAACACACATGAGAGAAAACCAAAACTTTTCTATTATCCTAGTTTTCCTTTCTTTTCTTTTTTTTAAGTAAAAATACGATTGCATTAAGAACTACGGAACAAAAGAAGATTCAGTACACATCCTGGTTAAATACAAACCATTCAAATCAGAATTGAAAACAGTCACTAAGTCCACAGGCAAACACAAGAAAAGCTTAAACTGACTATCCTAAGCAACTCCCATCCTAGCCAGCCTGTTTGCACTTCGATTAGCTTCCCGAAAACAATGCTTAAAGCAAATTTGGTGAATTTGTGTAGCTAGTTGTCTGCAGTCATCAACCAAGGGAGCAACCAAACTGTTAGTGCATTTTGAAGCAGAAAGAACATCAATTACAACTTTGGCATCCAATTCAACTTCAACAGCATTAAAATTCCTATGAGCACAAATCAACAACCCGTCCCTTAATGCCCATAATACTACTATGAAACTAGAAGAAATTCCTATATTCCTTGAAAATCCCACAACCCAGGCACCTTCTAAGTCCCCCACCTCCTGCTAGTTCCGGATTTCCAAGGAAAAACCCATCTGTGTTCAACTTAACCCATCCACGCCCAAGTTTCTCCCATCGGATCTGCTTGGCAACTAGTTGAGATGGTATTTTTGGGAAGTAAGTACAATAAAAGAACTCTATCCCACTTTTCCTCTCCTTCAACCAAACAAAGCCTTATGATGTATTTGTTTGGAGGTGAAATAGGAAGGATAGAACACTTTGAAGAGAAAATAGGAAGGAAAACTTTTTTAGAGTGTGTTTGGTTGAGTGAAGAGGAAGAAAAATAAATGGTGGGGCCCAAGTGTTTTCTCTCCTAACCCACTAAAAAGTTTTCTCTCCAAAATGGAGAGAAAACTGAAAAGAAAAAACTCATGAAATGAGCTTCTAAAAATACTCTTAAAAATCAGCTCCAAGTCTCTAATGTGCTGGCTTTTTATTTTTTTTTTCCTTTCATTTTTTCTTCCTTTGTTACCAACGCGTTAACTTTTTTTTTTCCTTGAATTTTTTTCTTTGTTGCTGACGTGATAGCTTTTTTATATTATTATTTTTCTTCTTTTCTTTTGTCTGAACGTAGCTTCCTTTCTTTTCTTCTTTTTATTTTCTTTGACTTTTTCTAGATGTGTAGCTTTTTTATTTTATTTTTTTTTGTGCTCATATGTTTATTTTCTCATTAATTTTGGTTGGTTTTTTTTTTTTTTTGTTCTCTGTTTTTTTTTTTTTGAAAACATTTTGTTATGCTTTTTTTTAATACTTTAATTAGTGTCTACCTATACATGATTAAAAAAAAAAAGTATAATGTGTTACCTTTTATTTTATTTAATAGGGACATGATGGTCAATTTATACAAACTTTATTTTTAACAAAACAAAAAAGTTTTCATTCATCCACTTTTCCACCCTCCCAACCAAATACAAATGAGAGAAATTAAAATTTTTTCTATCCTTCCACTTTTCTATCTTTTCTGCATTTTCTATCCTCCCAATCAAACGGACCTTTAGGGTCTCGTTTAGCATGGGGATTTATCCATTTTGTATTCCTTTGGATTTGGGTTGGGCTACATGTCGGCTATCCATCAAAGCCCCTCGTGTCCCGTGTTAAAGATTGGGTCTCTCTTGATTTTTGGACCCATAACATGTGAAGTTTGTTTCATTGGGCCTATCTATTGGGCTGAAAAAAATAGCCCCAACCACATTTGAATCACCCTCCATCCACTTCTTGTAAAAAAAAAAAAAAGGGTTAACGAGACCAATGGTGTGTTTGGATACTATTTATTTTGTTGAAAACTGAAAACATTATAACAAAATAATTTTTAAATGTGTGAATAATATCGTATGACCCATTTTTAATGAAAGTTTTGTTGAAAAAAGAAGTTTGTAAGTCCCGTGAATAGTGCACGGGATCCACTGAAAAAACATGAAACGCTCTACTCCAAAAAAAAAAAAAAAATGCCAAAACACAAATACTGCCTTTATCATCAGTATCCAAACGGGTACTGTGGGGCCAGTCACCCGAAAAACTAACAAAGCCCATAAAAAGTGGGCTTGTGGCCTAATGACCCAGTCTGAGGACACTCACCCGTCCGAGGATATTCCTCTGTCCGAGGATACTCCTCTGTCCGAGGATACTCCTCTGTCCGAGGACGAGTTTCATTCCTCAAACCGGCTTTTGAAGTAGATGTAACTATCTTAGTTGTCAAGGAGTTTCGCAGAGTTACATGCAAACTAAACTAAATGAATATTGATCAAAGGAGGAACCGAAAAAGGTAGCAAATATCTCCTAAAAGCTGCTGCCTCCACATTAAATGCATCCCACCTAACTCTCTGGCCGCATTAATGTGGAGGTGATACCTGAACAGTAACCAAGTAGTCTTATAACCACCAAGCGGAGGATCCGGGACGTGCTGGATGGGACAGAAAGAAGTTCCCAGAAGGGAACTTACACGTGTACGGCGAAAATAGAACGGGAAAGTAGTATATAAGGTGAAATCGAAATACTCAAAAGGGAAGATTTTGGAGGAAGGAGAAAAAGAGCAGAGGCACTGAAAACGGAACCAAGAGAAAGAAAGAGAACATCTGTCCCTCATTTGCCTGGAAATTCCTTCTGCTGTGCCGCAACTACGTCTCTTCCTATTTACTGGAGCTAGTTCTTACGTCCACACTCTACAAATTTTATTGTCCAGGGTCCAAGACAGTTTGAGTCCCTACAGGTACCAAATATGCTATATATTGGGTTTAAAAAGCTACATGTTCATTTTAACTAGCTCTCTTTTATTCTTATTTTTATTTTTATTTTTGTAAAAATTAATAATTTACATCTATAATAATTTGATATTACTACATTTTTCACACAATTTTACATATTTGTTGTAAGTAGGAAGTGGGATAGATAAATAGATAAGCAAAAAAAAAAAAAAAAACATCAAAAGATTTTTTTTTTAAGAAAGATGTAAATGTGTGCTTATTTTAATCTATATCCATCCCATATATTTTCATGTTCATTTCAATTTTCTAACTAAAAAAAAAAAAAAAAACCTGGATTCCTATTAAAAAAAACCCACGTTAATTTTTTTAAAAATGTATCATTGTCCTTATCCCATATATTTTCATGTAGTTTTTATTTTATTTGTTATTTTTATGAAATTATCTCAAAAAGAAAAAAAAGAAAGTGTAAAGAGAAGTGGTGCTTAATTTTATGGGATATGGAGAAATGCGGTGAGAAAACACTGTTTTTTTTTTTTTTTTTTTTTAATTTACCTAAACTTTACTATTTTAGAAGTTTTATTTGTAGTCCAAGGCTTAGACGGTGTGAAATTTCTTAAATAATAATATAGATATAGATGACAACCTTTTGAAATTTTCAAGAAATTATAATGACAAAGTTTGAATATAAATTGGTTGTAGTCTAAGGGTACAATTTTACTCAATATCTTTTTATTAAATGTGAATTTTGACAAATAGTGTTATCTATGCTTGCAAAATTTCCAGAAAATCAAAGATCAATGGTTATGTCATCAATCAAATGTTTAAATTTCAAATATTTTAGTTTCAAATTATACATAAAAAATAAGTTCATGGATCGAATAGTTAATAACGTTTGATTCATACGAAGTTTGATATATATGTTTAAAAAAAAAAAAAGTAATCTAATGATTAGATTTTCAAAATATGTGTTATGTTAATTTTTTTTAATGAAAGTTGTAGTCTTAACAACCAGGTTTGTAACTAAATTTCGTCTAAATTATAGTTGTAGGTTAATTAACTCAATTGATTAAATTTTTTTATTGTCCAATAATAGACAAACAATAATTATGGAGTAAACTTTCAAATTCTATTATATCTATTTCTCTTTATAAGCTATTATGGTTTCTCAAAAAAAAAAAAAAAAATCTATATATTTTATTATACTTTGAATGTTATATTCTTCACACATGCACGCGTGCACATACACATATATATATTATTAATCTTGTTTTTTTCAATTATATATAGAACTAAATTATTTTTTAAAATTCGTTAACAAAAGGCTAATACAATTGGGAATTAATGATTAGAAGGATCTAGAAAAAAAATTGTATAAAAACTTCATGATTGTTTGTTGAGAAGAAGAAAAAAAATAAATACACTATGAAGTATTATTAAACGGTGATACATTAGAAGGATCTAGAAACCCTAAAAACAAAACAAAGAGCAAAGACTTGGGAGACTTTGAGGGCACTATATAACCACATACACACCTACATTGCCCTCTGCATCTCTTTCTTTTTCTTCATTCACTCTTTGCCTCTGCTGCTTTTAGGTTAAATCTAGTATTCTTCTCAGATCTACGTAGAAAAAAGCAGCAATGGCGTCGGAGACTGAGACGTTCGCATTCCAAGCCGAGATAAACCAGCTTCTCAGCTTGATCATCAACACCTTCTACTCCAACAAGGAGATCTTTCTTCGTGAGCTTATCAGCAACTCCTCCGATGTACTTTCTCTCTCTCTCTCTCTCTCTCTCTCTAAACCTAGTTTTTGTTTTAGGGTTTTACTTGTTTTGTGGGTTTTTTGTGTTTTAGTGTTTAAAGTTTGTTGCTTTACATAATATGACTGTAAATTTCATACATGGTCTTGTTTTTGTGATTCTGGGTTTGTTTAAAGTTTGTTCTTTTACATAGTAGGACTGTAGATTACATACATGGTTTTGATTTTGTGATTCTGGGTTTTGTTTGTTTGTTGGTTAATGTTGTTTGTTTATTACTTATGTGACTATGGTTTCTCACTGTTTGCCAAGCTTTTACTTGAAGAGAGTATTGTAAATCGAAGTATTATTGGTTAAATAGGTGGATGGTAATTGATTTAGAGAGACATGTATATTGAGTGTGTGTCAGTGATGATAGTTATGGTTTAATCATTATTATGTGCAAAAGGGAGATCCTAATATGTTTTGATTAATAGTAAGCATGCTCTTTGATTAATTTGCCAATCTGACTAGTTTGTTGAGGATCCGTGGTTGTCCCCAAAATTTTAGGACTAAGGTTTGGTTGTTATTGTTTATATTAGCATTAATCACTCTTGCGTGGAATAAAGAGGTTCTAATATGTTTTGAGTTTTGGGACTAAGGCTTTTTTGTTGTTGTTTATATTAGTATTAATCACTCTTGTGTAGAATAAGGAGGTTCTAATATGTTTTGGGTTGACCTTTGAAATAGGCTCTGGACAAAATCCGTTTTGATAGTTTGACTGACAAGAGTAAGCTCGAGGCGCAGCCTGAGCTTTTCATTCATATTATCCCTGACAAGGCCAGCAATTCTATCACCATCGTTGACAGTGGAATTGGAATGACCAAGGCTGGTGAGTGTCTCACTGTTTCCCACTGTTATAATGTTATTTCAGAATCCTTGGGTTCTTGTATAAAATAAGTTTTTTTTTTTTTTGACTGTTGAATTTGTTTTTGTTGTTCACAGACCTGGTAAACAATCTTGGAACCATTGCAAGGTCTGGAACCAAGGAGTTTATGGAACACTTGGCTGCTGGTGCGGATGTTAGCATGATTGGGCAGTTTGGAGTTGGGTTTTACTCTGCTTACTTGGTTGCTGAGAGGGTGGTTGTTACCACAAAGCACAATGATGACGAACAGTATATCTGGGAGTCTCAGGCTGGTGGTTCTTTCACTGTAACTAGGGACACTTCTGGTGAGAACCTTGGAAGGGGTACTAAGATCACCCTTTTCCTCAAGGAAGATCAATTGGAATACCTTGAGGAGCGTCGTCTTAAGGACCTCGTCAAGAAGCATTCTGAGTTCATTAGTTACCCAATTTCCCTTTGGGTGGAGAAGACTGTTGAGAAGGAGATTTCAGATGATGAAGATGAAGAGGATAAGAAGGAGGAGGAGGAAAAGAAGGAGGAAGAGGAAGGTAAGGTGGAAGATGTTGATGAAGAAGAAAAGGACAAGGAAGAGAAGAAAAAGAAGAAGATCAAGGAGGTGTCCCATGAATGGTCATTGGTTAACAAGCAGAAGCCTGTCTGGATGAGGAAGCCAGAAGAGATCACTAAGGAGGAGTACTCTGCATTTTACAAGAGTCTCACCAATGACTGGGAGGAGCACCTTGCTGTGAAGCATTTCTCAGTTGAGGGTCAGCTTGAATTTAAGGCTATCCTCTTTGTTCCCAAGAGGGCACCTTTTGACCTATTTGACACAAAGAAAAAGCCCAACAACATCAAGCTCTATGTCCGCCGTGTCTTTATTATGGATAACTGTGAGGAATTGATTCCTGAATATTTGGGTTTTGTGAAGGGTATTGTGGATTCTGAGGATCTGCCTCTCAACATTTCAAGAGAGACGCTGCAGCAAAACAAGATCCTCAAGGTTATCCGCAAAAATCTTGTCAAGAAATGCATTGAGCTCTTCTTTGAGATTGCTGAGAACAAGGAGGACTACAACAAGTTCTACGAGGCATTCTCAAAGAATCTGAAGCTTGGTATTCATGAGGATTCACAGAATAAAACCAAAATTGCTGAATTGCTGCGGTATCACTCCACCAAAAGTGGAGAGGAGATGACCAGCCTGAAGGATTACGTCACAAGGATGAAGGAGGGGCAGAGTGATATCTACTACATTACTGGAGAGAGCAAAAAGGCTGTAGAGAATTCCCCATTCCTTGAGAAGCTGAAGAAAAAGGGGTATGAGGTTTTGTTTATGGTTGATGCTATTGATGAGTATGCAGTGGGTCAGTTGAAGGAGTTTGAGGGGAAGAAGCTTGTCTCTGCAACCAAGGAGGGACTCAAGCTTGAGGAGACTGAAGATGAGAAGACTAAGAAAGAAGCATTGGCTGAGAAATTTGATGGACTTTGCAAGGTGATGAAAGACGTGCTTGGTGACAAGGTTGAGAAGGTGGTGGTATCTGATCGCGTGGTGGATTCCCCCTGCTGCTTGGTTACTGGAGAGTATGGATGGACAGCAAACATGGAGAGAATTATGAAGGCTCAAGCACTGAGGGATTCAAGTATGGCTGGTTACATGTCTAGCAAGAAGACCATGGAGATTAATCCAGAGAACCCCATCATGGAGGAACTGAGGAAGAGGGCTGAAGCAGACAAGAATGACAAGTCAGTGAAGGACTTGGTTCTATTGTTGTTTGAGACCTCTCTTCTTACATCTGGCTTCAGCTTGGATGAGCCCAATACTTTTGGCAACCGAATTCACAGAATGCTTAAATTGGGATTGAGCATTGATGAAGACACTGCTGAAGCTGACACTGAGATGCCTGCTCTAGAGGAGGCCGATGCTGACGCAGAGGGTAGCAAGATGGAGGAGGTCGACTAAGTCTAATTCATGTTGATGAATTTTTCAATGCCTGGTGCTGCTTCTTTGTTGGAGTAAACATGCTGATCTGATGCTATGTTAGAGCTTTATGGTTTTTTTTTTTTTTCCTTTGTTTTCCTTTCCATTTTAGAGTTGATTACAAGTGCAAACTGTATGCCCTTACTTTATGTTTCAACTTTTAAGATGTATGCTGATATTTATTTTTCTACTCTTCTTCCTCAAGTTGATTTTAATTTGCCTTTTTTTAAAAAAAATATATGTTTGTTCATGGAAAAACTTGTTGGGTTTCTACAATATTTTCTGACTGCTGTTAGGTATTCCTGAATGATATTGGAGGACCATAGAGCCCAAAGGTTGAGGGATTGTTAATTAGTGCCTTCTTGGTTATGTTTACAAATAGGTTTGATAGCTTCTGGGGTGGTCCAAAAACTACTCGTTGCAATAGCCCAAAGGAATTAAATGTTTGTTCAATTCTTTTTCCTTGCCATTGAAATTTTTATGGTGGATGGTTCTGAGAGCATCGTGCCAATAGAATTCAGGTGCAAGCGTGGCCAGGTTCTTCATAAACCTTAAACCTTAGGAAGTTCTTTAATTTTTCTTCATGATCAAACTTAGTCATGATATTTTGAAAATGCTCTAAAAATTCTAGTTGCAAAGCTTCTAGGTTCTTCAATTCTGGTGTTCTTCTCTATCATTCATAATTGATCACGTCAAAGTTATGACAAATGTTGTAACACAAAAGTTATCCATTGAATTTCTGTCTTGTAAATTCTATGAATAACTTCGCTTTAATGCATATATATTTTTTTTTTGGGGTAATTTTTATGGCTAATTTGTGTCATTTTTGTGTGCAACAAGAAGTCTTTCTTCTTAATAAAATACCATTAATCATAATTAAAAAATAAAAAGTTCTGCAATTTCCAAAATTCTGCGGCTCTTTGTTTGAAAAGGCTCATTTGCCTCACAATAATAACATAGCTTGAAAAATACTCGATCAGTAACACTTTCCATTCATTGCATCATCCAAGATAATCTGCTAAAAAACATCAATGCAGAAATGGTACCATACACATGTACACAAATCACCGAGTGCCAGTGTTTACACAAATGGGGACAAAAAAAAAGGCGCTTCGCAATTCTTTTTACTGAAAAAGATAGTTATACAAACCTACAATAAGAAAAATGAGGGAAGCCAAGGCTACAATTTCCAATCAGTTTTCTGCACTACTGCTTTTAGTTCACCTCATCTGCTAGTCATGGTATACTTTACAAAGTGCTAATAGCACAACCTCAATTTGATCACGGGTATGGTGAAATGCCAGAGAATTCCTTCCCCCTCTGATTTCCAGTGAAGCAAATAAACACTGAGACCAACCAACAAACAAATAGCTCAAACCCATTTGGTCAAAAGCTAAAATGATTGAACCAAATGGGGAGCAACTTTTGTTCATTGAGAATGTAAAATAAATAATTAATCCTCTCTAATGATGAACCTTTGCACAGAAAAAGCTACATTGGCAGTAAGAGAAAAACAAGCTCTTCCAGCTAAAGACTATCAACTTGATGTCACCGATAAACTCAGGTGTCATCAACTTGTGAGTGAAAAACAAAACTTGGGAATGTGGTAGTGATATCTCTGTCCAAGAAAAAACGGATGGATGTTAGCATCAAGAGCTTGAATTTAGAAATTATTCATGATGGAGAGGCCATCATGCTCTAAACATGATATGGGCAGTGAAATACCAGTCTATAATAACAAATAACACACGCGTCCCATCAGTGTGAGTTCAACAAAACTATCTAAAATCTAGTAAGAGGGACAAATGCCACATAGCACATTTCAACAGGAGACACCATGTATCAAATTTCAATAGGGATCTTCCATCTTTGATGACATATTAAGTGATTCTCATTTGTGCAGGGAACATAGAGCTGTTATAACTTATAAGTAACTTACTTGAGATATTGAAGAGTCATGTTTTTCAGAAGGGATGGATGTCGCAAAACAAGGTTTCGCCACTCTTCCTTGTCAATCTTCCCATCATGCTTAGTATCAGCTTCCTCAAATGTCTAAAATAACCAGAACGCTAACATATATGTGAGAGGATTACAATTGCAATATCAGTCATATATGCATCCACAAAAGATTGATTAATACTACACATCATCCATATATGCATTCGCCACAGGAATTTTACTGCTACAAAACCAATGATCTAGTATTATAGAGTTGGCATTGGCAGACCCATCTTGAGGAATTCAGACGTTGGAAACTCCATTTGTTAGTTACACCAGTTGCAATGTGTCCATCTTGAGGGTGGATTTTGTGGTATTCAGATTCTTCAATCATGGCAAAGAGAAAATTTCAACAAAAATAATTTCTACTCCAGAATTTGTGGATGGAAATTACCATGAGAACAGATGATAACTATGTGATATTTACTAACATAGAAATTTGCTTGCCGAATTGGTACATGGTTGCTTCATAATCATATATTAAAATGGGAGAGAGAACTGTTTTATGTTATAGGGTTGCCTCTGTTACATTAGAATCATTTAGCTCCCACTTTAATAACATCCCCATGGGGATTTTCAGTGTCATGCTTTATTACCAAAAAGCATGCTCTACCACAAGTAGTTTAATGCTAAATGCTTTCCTGTAAAATAGTTGTTTATTATACTTCCTTGTCAAAACTCCCGAGTGTAAATCCACATTAATCATGCATTTTTTAGAACAAATAAAAACTATTCAATTAAGCAACCTTTTCCTGACAACTTCAAGAAAATAGGCCTCACAAAGGGTCTGTTTTTGGATCATATCCCTTTTTCTTGTTTTAAACAAAAGAAACAAGCAACATGCCTTCGTTTTACTTCCATTTTTTTTCAAGAAGAATTGATTGCCATGCATGAAGCAATGTGGCTCTAAAAGGAAACATTTTTGTTTTTAATTTGTTACACACACACACAGTGGGCCCTAACCCAAGATCTCACCCTCCATCCCATTATTATGGGAGGAGAAAGTGCCTATTCAGCTATAGCTCATTGGCAACTTGGACAGGAAACATATAATACTGAGAGCAAAAATAAGTCAAAACACATGTACTTGATCAAAAACATATATAGCAATGATCAATATCATTAAGAACTGAAATGTGAATTGAATTAAAAAAAGAGAAAGGAAGTACCTTATCAATTATGCTTTCTATCACATCATCTGAAAGATTCATTCCAGATTCAGCAAGTGTGGCCACTACCATTTGCTTTACCTATTCATTAAGATAATGAACAATCAACTCTCTTTAGATGCATGCCCGAGTAATTTTTCTTCAAAGAGAGAGTAGAAGAAAAACTAAAGTTGTGGCAGGTATGAGATACAAAGTTAGGCAAATATATCATTAATAAACTCATATGAATCAGTTCCAAAATTTTGATGTAAAAGCAATTTAAAAGATGGAAACAGCAAAAGGGTGAAAGTGATTTTGTCATCATGATTGGTCCATGCAAAAACAGAAGGCATTCTTCCACTTTCAGTGTGGTTGGGATCAGCCTGCTGCACCGGCCTAGCTGGCCAGCTCACCAGATCAAGTCCACTGCAACCAACCTCTAAACCTCCAAAGCATGACTCTACATTGCAAAGGTGATATTAATTGCACGTGAAATCTTCATTCATTGCTAGGGAGGCTTGAGAATTTTGAATCTTCCCATACATGGGTATCTGGCTGCCATATAAGTCCTAAAAGAGTTATTTCAACCTTATCTTCAACAATGTATTTAGAAGTGAAACATGAGAATCTTGACTTTCGAGAACTTGTAGCTTGGAAGCTGCGAGGTCCTTTATGAAAGATTCAGCACTTATATATTTGGCCTTACTTAGTCAGCCCTTTGCAAAGCTCACCCATTCAAAGCCCTAAAGTTCTAAGAGGCCCCGATCATGATTGAGAATGAGCCAGATTATGATTTCAGTCAATCAGTCCTCCACACTGATGCTTCAAATACGTAAAAACTTTCTCTATTATATGCCTTGTAGAATGGCACTTGTATATTCAGCCTTACTGAGTCAGCCCTTTGCAAAGTTCACCCATTCAAAGCCCTAAAGTTCTAAGAGGCCCCTATCATGATTGAGAATGAGCCAGATTATGATTTCAGTCAATCAGTCCTCCACACTGATGCTTCAAATACGTAAAAACTTTCTCTATTATATGCCTTGTAGAATGGAGGAAAAGAATACATGTGACTGAACCTAAGTAATCTATGGAAGATCCACTGCCAACCCCAAAATTTTGGGACTAGGGATTTGTTGTTGTTGTTGTTGTTCCACATTTTTCCAGGATATGCAATTTTTGTTCAGTATTCTTATTTTTTATTAAAAAAAGAAAGAAAGAAAGAAAGAAAGGATTTCATATGAGCAATGAGCCAATGAGTGCCCTAATAGAAGTTTAGATAACTCCATTGTCACCTCAAAGAAGTATAAAATAGTCGGAGCAATATTTTGTCAACCACATTTTAACCTCCCACGGCTAATATCCAGAAAACTACATTTTTCTAAACACCCTAATAAATGGAAAAAAGAAGAAGTTATAGAAACAACTAAATTTTCCATTTTTAAAAGATAAAATGCTAGAAATCATATAGTACACACACACACACACACACAGTTTCTGTAGATTAAAATGCCAAGTACATAATTAGTTTTGCAAGGGTAGTTGACAAAATATGCTATATTCACTCAACAGCAACTAAGAGCAATACCTCCTGTCTCTCGATGAACCCTTGCTGTTTGAGATCATACAATTGGAATGAAACTGCAAGAAGGGAAATGTTATGCATCCCCACCACACAATCATAAGGCAATCACCAAGAGAGAAAGGGCTAACAAGAGAAAAGCTAAAACAGAAGAATTGAGCTATGACACCCCCTCAAATCCCCAATAAAAAAAAATTATGAAGGCATAAAACCAGAATTGTACTCAAGCTACAGCTGCCTATCTCTCCACTAAATCAAAGCATTTAATTTGAAGGGATTTAACAATTTCTGAATACTTAGCTGATACTTACACTCGATCTTATCATCAATTGGTGCATTGGGGTGAAAGACAGAGAGAGCACGTGCAAACTCTTCAAAATCTAGTATCCCATTGTGCTTTGTATCAAACAAGTCAAATACCTACAAAATTAGAAAAGCAGATGGTTATAAATAGCACAAATCTTCTTTTTTTGGCTGAGGCACAATTACTTTCTTATGGCTCATGAATGAACATGTGTTCATAAAGGATTTCATGTAAATTAAGGCAATAATGTCGTTCAAGCAGTCAAGCTTAAACCAGCCTGCCATGGGTTTACATCCCAAAATGGGTCCAAAGGTTTAAAGCCAAAATAAGGTCAATGAAACTGTGGGTAGATATTTTAATTATATAACATGTCAGCAGATCTACAAGATACAGAAAGGCATTCTAAGAAAATAATTTCATGTCTTCCAAGTGAAAAAAAAAAAAAAATAAATAAATTATCTGGGACATAAGCGGATCAAAGCCAAACCAATAAAAACTGAAGAGTGGATATATAAAAAAGGAGTACCCGATCAGCAAATAAGCTTTCCTTTTTGTTTGTCTTAAATAAGGCCAGTTGAAATTCTTCCTGAAAGATAATATCAAGAGGACAACCATTATAAACACAAGTGAGATAATTCATAAGCAATATATATCAATACTCAAGCGACATTATTTTTCCAGTTCAATAGGAGAGTTGTCATTACATTTAAATCAAATAAAACAAAGTCACTTTCTACTTTAAAGTGCAAGGAATATAATAAAACTCAGATATAACTAGAATAGTGGTGTACATTACAGCATTTGGTACCTTATTGATTAACCCGTCATCAATTACAGCACTGCTTATCCTCTTAAACAGTTCATACAGCGCTTCTATCTCACTTACACTAACTGCATTTGAAGTAGGAAAATTTAAAAATCTTAGCATGCTCCAAATGTTTAAACTACTTCATAAAGTGTAAAGATATAACTAACTAGCACAAATCAAATATTGGAAAATGCAGTAACGTGGTGTTAAGAATCACTTAGGATATCAGCGAGGGATCACATTACCCATGAGGACCTAGATGTGCCCCTGTGCCTATTATTGCAGCATGTAGAAAATTGAGAAGCAAAGTACATCCTTTCCCTAGTTTTAAGATATGCCTTTTATTTTTTTTTTTTTTTCCAGATAGGTTAAAAAAAAAAAAAAAAAAGATCTTGAAACAGCTGAGCAGATTCCCATTAAAGAGGCCTCAGGTAATATCAGTTTTTTTTGTGATCAATTTGTAATTTGGAAATCAAAATGAGCTGTTCAAGTGTTCATAATCAATAATATTATTAAAAGAGACAACTCTTCCATAACTTATGTTCCCAGGCAGTGGTGGAGCCAAGATATTAATCAAGTGGGGCAAGGTTAAAAGACAAGATTAAGAGCAAATAATTCTAAAATTATTAATCAGAATTAATAATAATAATAATAATAATAATAATAATAATAATAGCAATGTAATTGTAATACAAAAAATTATTTAAATATAAATAATAATTTTTTTTTTCAAGTTTATTAATTATTTTTTTAGGTTATTTTCCCTAGCTTATTAGGTACAAACTTTTTAAAATATCACTTCTTTCTAGGTAGAGTATATTAAAACTTTACTTTAAAATAAGCCAAATACGCTACAATTTTAAGCAATCCATACATAAAAATTTCAAACATAAAATTTGATTACTTAAAAGTAAATTAAGAAAATAATTCAATGTTATATGTGCATTGATTGTTTAAAAAGGAAAAAAAAAAATTAAATAGAATCTAACATTTCCTTCTCTTTCAATTATTCAAATTTTAGTTTATAACAAAAACCCTAAAAAAGTATGGACAGAGTTAGCTAAAAATGGTTTGACCTACGGTTTTTTTTTTTTTTTTTTTTTTGAACTTTTAAATATGGCTAAAGGGAAGTAGGATGGGATTGGAGAAAAAAGGGGAGGGTCATGGAGTAATGTATGACTTACAAACCTTTTGCGTTTAATTTTTATACAATGGAAGAATAGAGCCCCATGTTCTATCAGTTCCTTATTAACATTTATACTGTTATTGTTCAATAAGATTGCTAAGAGACTAGAGACGGAGTATTGAAGGGAGGGGGAAGATGGGAAGGTGTTGGGTCCAATTTAGTGTATCTAATTTCAATTGAAGATCATGTGAATTGGAGTTTTGAACAGAAACCCTTTGCATTTAATTTTTAGTTTTAAGTATTGTGGGAGGATTTCAAAGTGGTGGTGTTAGTTTTTAGTTCAACATAGTCTAGTAAAATTTGATAGCTTTGTTGATATTGTATGGAGCATATCAAAGGATTTTTTTGGCGGGATCGGGCAATTGCCCCCTCTTGCCCTCCCTGGCTCCGCCATTTTTCCCAGGTACACTTCCTGACATCTATAATTGGAAAGTTTAGCAAAGAAGGCAACATACAGACTGTCTCTCTTGCAAGAGCTTCTGGATCTTCAAGACCCTTGGGTTGCTTATATATCTCAGTGTCACAACAATTTATGAAGGCAGCACACAAACGCTTAACACCGTCTAAGCACTGCACCATGATCTTTTCCAGATGTCAAAACACTCCATACCTGTGTACAAGGAAAAGCTAATTCTTGAAATATGAAATCTCCAGCTAAGAGAAACCCAAATACTAGTCATTAATTGAAGAGAACAATTTTAACCTTTTTTATTTCTACAGCAGACCCATGCCTAAATAGTGAATGGTTAAGGAAACAAAGAGCACACCCCAAAAAAATAAAAAATCTAGAATGCTTATAACAGCTAGTTTACTCTTGCCTAAACTTGCAAAAAATTATCAGCATTTGCCAAATTTAAAATTGTATTCTTAAAGACACAGGACTGTGATGAGAGTATATTGTCCTACATTAAAGCATAAAGGTTATTTGTGACACATTGATGTGTCATCAGTCCAGTGAGTTTGATGAAAGTGACAATAAATAGTGGAGGTGATTAACTGAAAATCAAGCGGGTTATCAAAAAGCACTGCTGGATAAAGGAAAGGCAAAAAAATGACTATGATCATAAACGTATATATCATCTTTATAATCCTGATTAGAATGTCCAAATTAGCTGACATCATACGATATGAAAATATGCATAATCAGCGCGCACACACAAAAACCCTGTATTTAGCAGAATTTTACAACAATTTCCATTTTGTTCAGTTTTCTGGTACCCTTCCATTTCGCTCAGTTGGAACTAACAATCTTGATCTCAGTCATGAATCTACTTGAGCTTTATGCAATAATATCTAATTTATTATTATTTTTCTTTATTTTCAACATTACTTTAAGTTCAATTAACCAAAAGTGGTATTATTTAAAAATATTACCAAACAAGTAAACTTTTACAAATATATTTCAAACCATTTCCAATTTTTTCAATTTTCTAGTGAAGCTACGATTTTTCTAGAGACATTTTTCACATCAGGAATCCAGAAATTAATAAGCTGATGGAATTGGCTACCCAAAATATTGACTTCATATGGTAACATTAACTCCAAACAGAGGGACCTTGACAAAAATGCATACAAATGTATTGTTAACACTCCTATGTATATATAGCATGCTCATTAATGCATTAACAGGAGATCGATGGTGAAAAAATATATAAGATCAAAGTACACTATGAATAACTTCAGGAAAAACCTAAGCTAACGCCTTTATGTACACCATTACCTAGATAGACAGCAAATATGGAGTATGAAAATTGTAAAGTTGTGATTTACAATTATGTTTTATGTTGACTTTATTTCATGACAAAAAGTGTTATAATTGCATTAATTTTGTTCCTTGTATTTTGTGGGATTTTATTATATTGGGTTTAGAATTAAGTTGGTGAAGAATCGAACATGAAATGAAGAATTAGTGCAATTTCGCGACTAACTCGCAAGAAGCTCACGAGTAAAGGTTCTCGCGAAAATGGCATGTGAGAAGCACATGCTGGAAGCTGAAGAGTCCTGTCAAGCTGTCAGTTTCGCGAGTGTCTCGTGAGAAGGGCCAACCCGTGAGGTACCCGCGAAATTCTCTGCCTGGAGGATTTTAAATGTGGCTTTCTTACCCTTCACACATACTATATATCCCCTCATTACCCACAAAAGAAAGAGAGGCTATTCAGAGAGAAAAACCCTAGATAGGTTTTCTACAACACAACACACCCATCTTTTAGAAAGAGAGCTACTCATCCTTAGTGAAAATTCATTGTAGTCTCTTCTCCTTACCTCTCCCATTGTCATACCTTAAGAGGAGATTTGTACCCAAACACAACCCACACCTTTTCAGAGTGTAGAGAGTGTTTTCGAACTTGGGAAGTTTTGGGGATTTGCCAAAAGAAGCCGGTGAGGCTTAGCGGATGTAATCGGGCGTATTGCAGAATCTGGAAAGCTAGTGAAGACATGATTCCGAGAAGTCCGTTGATAGCAGAAGCTTGGAAGGCTCAAGTACATTGGGTAGACTAGGCTTGGAGGGTCTTTTGTTATTCGTGTACTCCAACTTTATTATCGATTTCAACTTGGAGGGTCGCAGAGAGGTTTTTTGCCGAGTTCTTCAGTTTCCTCTTCGATAACATGTCTTGGTGTTATCTTGTGTTTGCATCTCTCTTCTCTTACTCTTGTGCTTTATATTTATTGTTTGTTGTTCATGTTTATGCACTAGATTAGTTATCAGTTCATTGTGCACATTTACTCTTGTTCCACACTTTGATAAAGTAAGAATACAAGCAATCCAGCCGTAATTTAAATTTTGGGGTTTGAACAAGCTCTTGTGTTTTAGCACAAATCCAAGCTTTCAAAAATAAAAATAAGCAGGCAATTGTAACAGGTGTCTAAAGAACATTGTATGTGACCTGAGCCCAATTTTGCAGAATTAGACTAACGTATGTAACAGCATCAATGATTGCTTTGAAGTCCCACACAACATGCAACAATGAAATTCAATCACTTTTTGTCACCATAAATACTTACATATAAATAAAAGGAGAAGAAACATCAGAAACTTACAATTTGTTTTCAAAACTGGATATTTGTAAAAATCCAAAACCTTCCCCCCCCCCCCCCCCCCTTACTTCTCTCTTCTTACCAAAAACTAAGTAGATGTGAATAAAAATTCCTCGTACCATTTTCGAAAACAAAAGATGTGTGTATAGAGAAATTAAACATGTGACAAAGGAGTCCAATCTACTCTCTTTGTCACAAAGTAGATTTAAGAAAGGAAATTTCAGAATCTAACAAATTCTTTAAAGTCAGCTGATATAAGATTCCAAAATTTATGTTCCTTCTTCTCCATCCTCTCGGAAACAACATATTATAAATGCAATGTCATATTTCACTAATAGAGAAACTGCTAAGTTCAATAATTGATTCAAAATCTTATTCCAGCATGTGAAAAAGGAGTCCAATCTGCTCTTTTTGTTGCATGACATAAATTAGAAAAAGGAACAGAAACATTGGTATCTCATCCTACATATCTTTTTGTTTTCCTCCATCTCAGCTACAAAGAAAGCCTATGTGGAATACTACAAATGCATGCACAAATGAAAAATATAAGATTTTACGCATGGTGAAACTGCTACAAATATAGCAGAATCAATGACTAGTTTGACAAAAGAGAAATAACAGATTCTTTTGTTGCCGTGTAAATTAACAAAAGGAAAGTAAGCATTGGGACCTTATATAATTCGTACCCTAGACTGTACTTTTTCCTTCTACTCTGTCCTCTTGGCAACAACCCAAGCAAAATTGTGATATGAGAAACGCCCATACAACATATAAAGTTAAGCATAAGTACATAGCTGTATCAACAACTGGATTCATATTCCATTTGAAAACAATAGAGGAAAACAATCTGCTCCTTTGTTGCCACGTATATTAATAAAGAAAAAGAAACAGTAGGATCTTACGTCATTCATACCCCCGATCACTACAACAACACAACATTCCTTTCCCACACTCTGTCCTCTTGGCAACAAACAAAGCATATGCAATATGAAAAATATCCGCACTCTCGGTGAAATTAAACCTATATATATCTTGCTTATTAAAGCATTTATATTGCAATAAAAGAATAGCTATATATGCATGCAGGTAATGGGCAGCAGGCTAGGCCATGCTCTTTCTACAATCATTTAACACCATCAACTTGCAGCTCACTGTGATTGCCCATGACAGAGAACTTTTGGCCTTATATTCTAGATGCTTAGAATTAATTCATTCCCAAGTAATTCTTCTGTGACAACTCAAAAGTTTGTTAAACCAAGTGAATCTTTTGGGGATTCATTTCCATTGTTTCCCATAAATGCTTAAACAACATTACCTAAAACAGATAAATTAATAAACGGTGACCCAAAACTATGAAAAACAGAGACTTTAATCTGACAGAATTTGCCTTGAAATCAACCTGTTAGATTAAATGATTAACTTCACAATTTCCAAAAAGCTTAAGCTTTTAAGAAAATAAGTAATTTTTGATGGTATCAGAGCAGAAGACCTGAGTTCAAATCCTGTCTCCATCTTACCTTCCACTTAAAAAATTCTCACGTGTTGGGTTCCACTTGATAAGGGTAGTTTAGGCCCACATGTGGACACGGAGTATTAGATTAAATGATAAAATTTACAATTTCCTAACCGCTTAAATTTTAAAAACAATCGATAATTTATCACTAAGAACTTAGTTAATAATAAATATATATTAGAGGCAAACAAATCAGAACCCATCAATACCATTGTCAATTGCATACATTTGCAAACACATACACGGACAAAAATACATCCAGAGAATGGAATGAATAATGGCAATGCAACAAACAGAAACACCAACAGATGCCAATTCAAAGAAACCCGAACTTTCTGGTCTAGGAACTCAAATGCCGAAACCAACATTGAATAAGACCCATATCAGATCAAACAGAACCCACCAAAAAGATTTGTGCTTTTCATAATTTACACGACAAAAAAAATAGTTTTTTTTTTTTTTTTAAATGAATGATAACATGAATCAAGACAAAGAGAAGGAACTACAACATAGATGGATATAAAGGGCATAAGGGGTTTTTACCTTTCAGAAAAACCAAGAAGAGGAAAGAGGAGAGAGCCACCAACAAGATGAGAAGGAAAAGGAGGACGAATCAAGATTTTCAGACATGTCTAAAGAATCATTTTGTTGTTGTTGTTGTTGTTGTTTTTTTTTTTTTTTCCTTATGTTTTTATAAATAACCAAAAATAAAAGTAAAAAAGAAAGCAGCTTTTATGCTAGTATTTATGGAGGTGGGGGTTCTATTCTAGTTTAGTTTAAAAAAGCAGGTTCGTGTTTGTGAATTGTGATTAACAAAAGGGGTACATGAATAAAACAACATCAAAAATGGTATCTGCGTTTCTTAAAGGCCTGAAGCAGACTAGTAGCTAGCTATATTTGGAAGGCAAAGTGTGCAAAAACCAAAAGTAATTTCCGAAACACACGTGGCTCTTAGTTTGGGGGGGTCCCAGAATCAGGTACAGTTGTGAACATTAGAGTTAGGTGGTCTCGCTGCTGTCATTCACCTTAGCATAACCATAAGTCCATAAGTATATA
Source organism: Quercus glauca (assembly GCA_023736055.1). NCBI lineage: Eukaryota > Viridiplantae > Streptophyta > Magnoliopsida > Fagales > Fagaceae > Quercus > Quercus glauca. The sequence continues at coordinate 77,170,131 of CM043319.1, forward strand.
TAGACACCAATTTTTTTTTTTCTAACTTTTTACCTAAACTTTGATGGATTAGCATATAATACAATAAAAGCGATATTATAAGTGAATTCATAAAGGACTTAGGCTTAACCATAAGTCCATAAGTATATAGACACCAAATATTTTTTTTTTTCTAACTTTTTACCTAAACTTTGATGGATTAGCATATAATATAATAAAAGCAATATTATAAGTGAATTCATAAAGGACTCAGGCTACTCCAATCATAAGTTATTGGTTATTCAACAGGTTTTCAATAATTTATTTGCAGTGTTTATCAAAATATGTAATTTTTAGTAATTTTTATGCTAAATGTGTATCAAAAATCTAAAAATTAGTTTTTTTTTTTTTTAATTTTAAAAAAGCTAGTTTTGTTAAATTTTAGAAAGAAAAAAAAAACTGAGACAAAAAACTAAAAACAAAAGGTTTTGGGCTAAACAGACAGTCAAACAAATTATGAGAAAACTTGCGTGTAACATTGCTCTTCACCTTATCTAACTCTGCAGTAAACTTTTGGGTCAAAGTTGCCACGTCTTGCTTAGGACATTTGATAAGTCTACTCTTAGGGCTGAGTTTGGATAGCGTTTTCAGCTTGCATTTGCGTTGTTTTTCTGTGAGTTTTGTGCACTGTTTATGAAAGTTATGAGTATTTTTTTTTATTCAAAATAACTTTAAAATTGGATCTTACGGTACTATTCACATATTTAAAAATTATTTTGTTACAATGTTTTCAGTTTTTAGCAATAAGTAGTATCTAAACAGAAATATTTGTTTGGCAAGATTATTTTTGTCAATTTATTTTACTATTCAGTTTATTTTTTGCTATTATTTATGGATCTCACTGCACTTTTGTACTATTTATGGATTTCACTATACTATTTTAACTAACTTTTACTTTTATTTATAGTACTTTTAGCAAAAAATTTTTAATTTTAACAAAATAAGCGAATCCGAACAGACCCGTGATATAAGCATGGTCGAAGGAGATTAATTGAACCCCCCTGACTAGGCTTGGCTGAAGTGAGATATGGTTTACATTTTTTTAATTTTCAAGTCTTTTTATTTTGATTATAATAATAGTTGGCTTTGATATGAATGTTATGGGGGACGTGCTCTCAAAGGTATTGTTATGGAAATTCAAGCCAACTTTAAGATTTGAATGTGGTATGTCACGTGGGAAGATGGAGCTGTCTGGTAGAAGTCAGAGAGAAGAGGCCTATTAATTATTATTAGGTGCCTTGGTGGTATTTGTTGTACAATATATATATTAGGTGCCTTGATGGTATTTGTTATACAATATATATATATATATATATATATATATATATTTTGAGTAATTCTTAGGAAATTCAAGCCAACTTTAAGATTTGGATATAATATGTTACGTAGGAAGATGGAGTTGTCTGGTAGAAGTCATAAAGAAGAGGCCTTTTAATAATTATTATTAGGTGCCTTAGTGGTATTTGTTGTACAAAATATATATTTTGAGTGATGCTTAGGTAATTTTGGGCACGAAAAATGATATTTTTTCATCTCATATTTATATTGGGGTCCACTTATTAAATTTATAGTGAAATCTACTATAAATGTGAGAGAAGTAAATATAATTTCTCTATGTTCTATAAGTACTTAAGAATTTTCCTATATTCATAAGCATGCTTTTTGTTGGCAAAACACATGTTTGTATCGCATACAAAACATACGCAGCGAAAAAATAACGAATTTACTTCATTCGTAATTGATAACATGTACTATGTAAATTTCAGAATTTAAAAATAAGAGAGCGTACCTTGGTGCAGTAAAATTTAAAACCAAAGATTAGAAATACTTGGAAACACTTTTAATCTTCACGCTAATTCCACCTATGTCCAAGAAGTGTGATCTCTCAATTAGTTTATATGTATGTTTCCAAGGGAGAATAAGAGAGTGGCTTATACTCACATACACATCATTTCATTCATCACAAAATTTTGTATGTTTTTCTCCTTATATATAACTGATTATCTAATTAGGTTAGCTTTTTGGGCCATTCCAATTGGGTTTTAGTATGTGGCTTAGAGTGGAATCAAAAGGGACAAATAAAACACTAGCTCCAATGGATTTTAGGCATTTTTGTTAACTCTTGACAAGCCCAAAATTACCATTAATTATATTTAATACCACTATATAAATATAATTGCACTCTAGGCCTTATTAATAAATTATATCTCAAGACTTTATTATACATTCAACCCTTTCATTAAAATATTCGTAGTAATACAAAGTTATGAATGTTGACTGTCATTTTGAAGATTACTACATCTTAATCTTTGAGTACCTAATTTAATATTTTAAGTTATTCATCATATATTTATGAAATCCAATTTCATAAATATATATATTTTAGTAACTTCTCACTAAAGTGATTAGGCCTAACACTCTGAATAACTAAATCCATTAAATTTATCTCAAGGGAATATTTTATATCTCCGTTAAGAGATTATGAATTTCATCTTGAGAATATATGTTCATTCAACACTAAATGTGGCTGCCCAACATACTAAGGTTTTGATCGTGACGTTAGATCTCACTCCGATATATCAAAGCAACCTACATTTCATGATCATATTCATTATTCTCTCAAGATTTTAGGTTAGCTTTTTGGGCCATTCCAATTGTGTTTTAGTATGTGGCTTAGAGTGGAATCAAAATGGACAAATAAAACACTAGCTCCAATGGGTTTTAGGCATTTTTTTCAACTCTTGACAAGCTCAAAATTACCATTAATTATATTTAATACCACTATATAAATATAATTGCACTCTAGGCCTTATTAATAAATTATATCTCAAGACTTTATTATACATTCAACCCCTTCATTAAAATATTCATAGTAATACAAAGTTATGAATGTTGACTGCCATTTTGAAGATTACTACATCTTAATCTTTGAGTACCTAATTTAATATTTTAAGTTATTCATTATATATTTATGAAATCCAATTTCATAAATATATATACTTTAGTAACTTCTCACTAAAGTGATTAGGCCTAACACTCTGAATAACTAAATCCATTAAATTTATCTTAAGGGAATATTTTATATCTCCGTTAAGAGATTATGAATTTCATCTTGAGAATATATGTTCATTCAACACTAAATGTGGCTGCCCAACATACTAAGGTTTTGATCGTGACTTTAGATCTCACTCCGATATATCAAAGCAACCTACATTTCATGATCATATTCATTATTCTCTCAAGATTTTAGGTTAGCTTTTTGGGCCATTCCAATTGTGTTTTAGTATGTGGCTTAGAGTGGAATCAAAATGGACAAATAAAACACTAGCTCCAATGGGTTTTAGGAATTTTTGTCAACTCTTGACAAGTTCAAAATTACCATTAATTATATTTAATACCACTATATAAATATAATTGCACTCTAAGCCTTATTAATAAATTATATCTCAAGACTTTATTATACATTCAACCCCTTCATTAAAATATTCATAGTAATACAAAGTTATGAATGTTGACTGCCATTTTGAAGATTACTACATCTTAATCTTTGAGTACCTAATTTAATCTTTTAAGTTATTCATCATATATTTATGAAATCCAATTTCATAAATATATATACTTTAGTAACTTCTCACTAAAGTGATTAGGCCTAACACTCTGAATAACCAAACCCATTAAATTTATCTCAAATGAATACTTTATATCTCCATTAAGAGATTATGAATTTCATCTTGAGAATATATGTTCATTCAACACTAAATGTGACTGCCCAACATACTAAGGTTTTGATCGTGACGTTAGATCTCACTCCGATATATCAAAGCAACCTACATTTCATGATCATATTCATTATTCTCTCAAGATTTTAGGTTAGCTTTTTGGGTCATTCCAATTGGGTTTTAGTATGTGATTTAGAGTGGAATCAAAAGGAACAAATAAAACATTAGCTGTAATGGGTTTTAGGCATTTTTGTCAACTCTTGACAAACCCAAAATTACTATTAATTATATTTAATACCACTATATAAATATAATTGCACTCTAGGCCTTATTAATAAATTATATCTCAAGACTTTATTATACATTTAACCCCTTCATTAAAATATTCATAGTAATACAAAGTCATGAATGTTGACTGCCATTTTGAAGATTACTACATCTTAATCTATGAGTACCTAATTTAATCTTTTAAGTTATTCATCATATATTTATGAAATCCAATTTCATAAATACATATACTTTAGTAACTTCTCATTAAAGTGATTAGGCCTAACACTCTGAAGAATCAAACCCATTAAATTTATCTCAAGGGAATATTTTATATTTCCGTTAAGAGATTATGAATTTTATCTTGAAAATATATGTTCATTCAACACTAAATGTGGCTGCCCAACATACTAAGGTTTTGATCGTGACTTTAGATCTCACTCCGATATATTAAAGCAACCTATATTTCATGATCATATTCATTATTCTCTCAAGATTGAGAGTTCATGTAAATAGAAGTCGTGAGATTTATTATTCATTTGATAGTCGTTAGTAGAATAATAAATCTCACAGCGGTCCGGTTCAATATGTCTTAACACTTAAAATATATCAACATATCAACTAGAAGTCTCCACTTTCATGATTAAGACAAATCATCTTAGTTGATATGTTATAGTCTTCGCAGATGAAATGTCCAATTTCATTACTGACTACCAACTAAAATTCTGAGTTTACAAAGAACTTATGATTTATATCTTCTATGACTAAATCACACAAATCACATACTATGCACTCATGTACTACATGATAATGTCCAAATATTCATGTTACCATTATTTTAGATAATAATAAAACAACTTTATTAATCACAACATAATGTCATACATAACATCATACAATAGGATTTAAAGGGTACATATTCTAACAATCTCCCACTTACCCTAAAGACTATTGTGCACTAATCTAACTCTCATTCCCTTCAAATGTGACTTAAAAGTCCTTTGAGGCAAGGTTTTGGTAAATGGATCTGCTAGATTATTTGCATTATTAATCTTTACTACTACTACATCTCTTCGAGCAATAATGTCTCGAATGATGTGGTACTTTCTTTCAATATGCTTTCATTTCTTGTGATTTCTTGGATTCTTGGATTGTGTGTAACCACTCCACTATTGTCGCAAAATAATGTGATAGGAATTTGCTCAATTCTCACAACACCAAGATTAGAAAAGAATTTCTTGAGCCAAGTAGCTTCCTTTGCCGCTTCATAAGCAGTAACATATTCAGCTTCCATGATGGAGTTAGCAATACAAGATTGCTTAACACTCCTCCAACTTATGGCTCAACCTCCTAAGGTGAACACACAACCTGAAGTGGACTTTCTGAAATCGAGATCTGATTGAAAATCTGAATTTGTATAACCAACGAGAATCAAATCCTTACACTGGTAAACAAGCATATAATCTCTCGTTCTCTTGATACTTGAGAATATGCTTGACGGCCTCCCAATGTTTTGGTTTTGGATTTGATTGATATCGGCTGACTATGTCAACTGAATAACAGATATCTGGCCTAGTACATAGCATGACATACATGAAACTTCCCACTATAGAAGCATAAGGAACTTGTCTCATTGTCTTTTCCTCTTCAAGAGTCTTAAGCCTTTGGTCATCAGATAGAGGAACTCCATATTTGAAAGGAAGTAATCATTTCTTGGAGTTTTTCATGCTAAACCGTTCTAAAACCTTATCTATATATCCAGCTTGTGACAAGCCTAACATTCTATTCTTTCGATCTCGCCAAAACTTGATCCCTAGAATAAAGTTAGTTTCGCCTAAGTCCTTCATATCAAATTGGCTTGACAACCAAATCTTTACTGATGACATTACCCCTACATCATTTCCAATGAGTAGAATGTCATCAACATAAAGCACTAGGAACATTACTACTTTAGCTCGATGTCTTTTGTACACTCATAGTTCATCAAGATTTTGTTTAAAACCAAATGACTTGATTGCTTGATCAAATTTGATGTTCCTTGATCTAGATGCTTGCTTAAGTCCATAAATGGACATTTTCAAGTTGCATAACATATGCTCTTAATTCTTTGCTATGAAATCTTCCGGTTGCATCATTTAGATTTCTTCTTCAAGATTGCCATTTAGAAATGCAGTCTTGACATCCATTTTCCAAATCTCATAATCATGATGAGTAGCAATGGATAAGAGAATTCTAATAGATTTAAGCATTGCTACTGGTGAAAAGGTTTCTTCATTATCGATACCTTCTTTTTGTGTATATCCTTTCACCACTAGCCTTACTTTAAAGGTTTCATCATTTCCATCTATCCCTCTCTTCCTCTTGTAAACCCATTTGTAACCAACAGATTTAATGCCATTAGGCGCCTTTACAAGATCCTAAACTTAATTGAAATACATAGAATCCAATTCAGATTTCATAGCTTTGACCCAATGATGTGCATCTATATCTTTCATTGCCTCTTCATAAGTGTAAGGATCAGATTCAACATTTTCTAAGATAGCTTCATAAGTTTCTCCTAAATTTATAAATCTTATAAGTGGCCTTATAATTCTCCCACTACGACGAGGCACCTGTGTACTAGACATCTCATGAGTAGAATCTTGTGGTGTATCTAATACGACCACATCATCCCTAATTTCATCCATTGGTTGTTCAATTATAGGTTCATCTATTTTAGCCAAGACAACTTTACCTCTAGGATTAAAATTATTCACATAATCATCTTTCAAAAATTTGGCATTGGCACTAACAAACACTTTGTTATCTTTATGATTATAGAATAAATAACCTTTAGTTTTCTTTGAATACCCTAAAAACATGCATACTTTTGTTTTTACTTCCAACTTATCAGACTTCATTTTCAACACATGTGCTGAACATCCCTCAATGTGAAGGTATTTCATATTAGGCTTACGCCCACTCCACAATTCCTTAGGTGTGTTGAGAACTGATTTTGAGGGAACTAAATTTAAAATATGCATTGCAGTTTTTAGTGCATATCCTCAAAAGGAAATTGGTAAAGTTGAATAACTCATCATAGACCTAACCATTTCTAAAAGAGTCCTATTCCTTCTTTTTGCTACACCATTTTGTTGAGGAGTTCCAGGTGCAGTCAATTGGGATACAATCCCATTTTGAGTTAAGTAATCCTTATAATCCCCAAGAAGGTATTCGCTACCTCGATCATATCGAATGGCTTTTATGCGTTTATCCAATTAATTCTCAACTTCAGCCCTAAACTCTTCGAATTTTTCAAAGGCTTTAGACTTCCGTCTCATTAGATACACATAACCATATCTTGAGTAATCATCCGTAAAAGTGATGAAGTACTCATAACCTCCTTTTGCTTGGGTTGACATAGGATCACATACATCCGTATGAACTAATTCAAGCAACTCTTGGGCTCTTCTACCTTTTGCATTAAAATGTCGTTTAGTCCTTTTGCCCTCCAAACAAGATTCACAAATTGGAAATCCATCAAAGTCCAATGACTCTAAGAGTCCATCTTTGATCAATCTTTGAATTTTGTTTAGATTAATATGACTCAAACGCAAGTATCAAAGATAAGCATCATTAGTAGAAGAAAACTTTTTCTTTAATGATTTTACATGAGAATTATTATCTAATTTAGAATTATATAATTCATACTTATCAGGAGTTAAAATATAAAGACTATTAACAATATTGCCAGAATAGATAAACACTTTATCCTTCTTTATTACAACATTGTCTTTCAAGATAACATAATATATATGTCTACCTCAATAAGTTGTAGAAATTAAATTCATACGAACATTAGGTACATACAGACAGTTTTTTAATATTAAAACTCTAGGACCAAAACATAAATTAAACACTCCAACAGTTACAACTGGAATTCTGCTCCCATCAACCAAAGTAAGAAACATTTCCCCTTCATTCAGCTTTTTGGTCTCCTGGAACCTCTGCAAAGAATTGCAGATATGATTAGTACAACCCGAATCCACACACTACGAATCTATAGGATTTTGTACTAAACATATTTCAAGAAAGAATGTACTTTTCATACCCTTATTATTGGCAGTTCTGAATTTTGGACAATTCCTCTTCTAATGACTTTTCTCGCCATAATAGAAACACTTTCCTTTGGCGTAATCCTTCTACTTTTCCTTGTTAGCAATTCTTAAGACAATTTGTTTACCATCTTACTTGGTGAAGTCCTTCTTCTTCTTCTTTTTACTATTGCCTTTCAACTTAGGTTGAGAAGAAGAAGTTTCAACCATGTTGGCATCAACACTGGATGTACCAAGAATGTCTTCCGCCGCCACCAATTCATTCATTAATTCAGACAATGTATAAATCTTTTTGTTCATGTTATAATTAAGTCTGAATTCCTTGAATGATTTTAGTAGTGACTGGAGTATCATATCTGCTTGAGATTTTCCATCAATATTAACATCTAAAACCTCTAGTGTATTTAGATGAGAGATAATCCTAAGACAATACTCCCTTACTGAAGTACCTTTAGCCATTTTGGTATTATAAATCTGCCTCATAGTTTTTTGCCTAGCAGAACAGCCTTGCTCACCAAACACCTCCTTTCAGACTTAGCATTATGTTCAAAACTAGTTCTACATCATGTATTTGATGCTGTAGAACATTTAAGATAGATGCTAGGATATAGCACTTAGCCATCTCATTAGATTTCTGCCAACGATCATTATGCTGTTTTTCCTCAAGAGGAGCATATAATGATGGGAAGTTAGGACAAGGTTGACTAAGCACATACTTTTGCTCTTCAGCAGTTAAAACAATGTCCAAATTTCTTTTCTAGTCAATGTAGTTGGATCCAGTCAATTTGTTTTGATTAAGAATAGCAACAAGTGCGCTAAATGATGCCATGATTTAAATATAAAAATAACAAACGTGAATATAATAAGTAAACTGGACATTATCAATTTAGCATATAAATATATAGTATGGAACCTTAATAAAACCATAACATAAAATATGCAACGACAACCTAATCCATGTCTATAATTCATTGGTAGCAAGTATATTATAAACATCATGATTGATTGAGAACTATTATCATTATTAGTACCATCATGATAACTCTTATCAAACACTAATAATATTCTGTATTAACTTTAGCCTCTAAGTAAATAATGACATAGCTCCTTAGGAGGTTAACATTACACTTAGTCTAGTGTACAACATTATCTAAAATCATGTGTAGCCACATTTTATCTGTCTTATAGTGTTTAAACTTGTAATACCATGAAACAAAGCACCCTCTTGATGATTAGATCGACTCTCGATTCCTATTCGATCGATCGAAAGGCAAATCCAACCGATCGAAAGGAATTCTCAATTGGTTGAAAAATTGAAGAAATTTTTTCACAGAGTCTCAGGTTGACTTGATCGATTCTCGATTCCTGTTTGATCAATCGAAAGGAACATTTGATCGATCGAAGGAAATTCTCGATCAGTCGAAACTCGTGAAACTAAAATTTTTTCAAATTTTTCTGGTAACCATTTTTGACGTTTCACTTGAACAAAACATAGTTTCTTGATCATATCAGAATGAGATTGAGACCAAAACTGAATTTTATTGATGCTATAGTCTTAAAGTTCAATCTAACATACTTAATATCAAACTTAAACAACATCATAACATCAATATCAATTTTTATCAAACAATAATTTCAATAACCATGCAAAAAATTGATTGTAGAATTTTCTAACATCATGAAATTACTATTTTTGATTCCAAAACTCACAAAACATGTTATACAAATTCGAAATTGAAGACCAATCTGATACCAGTTTTTGGTAAAACACATGTTTGTATCACATACAAAACATACGCAGTGGAAAAATAACGGATCTACTTCATTCATAATTGATATGTATTATGTAAATTTCAGAATTTAAGAATAAGAGAGCGTACCTTGATGTAGTGAAATTCAAAACCAAAGATTAGAAATACTTGAGAACATTTTTAATCTTCACTCCAATTTCACTTATGCCCAAAAAGTGTGGTCTCTCAATTAGTTTATATGTATGTGTTCAAGGGAGAATAAGAGAATAACTTACACTCACATATACACAATTTCATTTATCACAAAATTATGTATGTTTCTCTTCTTATATATAGCTGATTATTTAATTAGGCTAGCCTTTTGGGCCATTCCAATTAGGCTTTAGTATGTGGCTTGGAGTGGAATCAAAAGAGACAAATAAGACACTAGCTCCAATGAGTTTTGGACATTTTTGTCAACTCTTGACAAGCCCAAAATTATCATTAATTATATTTAATACCACTATATAAATATAATTGCACTCTAGGCCTTATTAATAAATTATATTTCAAGACTTTATTATATATTCAACCCCTTCATTAAAATATTTGTAGTAATACAAAGTCATAAATGTTGACTGCCACTTTGAAGATTATTACATCTTAATCATTGAGTACCTGATTTAATCCTTCAAGTTATTCATCATATATTTATGAGATCAAATTTCAATAATATATATACTTTAGTAACTTCTTACTAAAGTGGTTAGGTCTAACACTCTTAATAACCAAATCCATTAAACTTATCTTAAGGGAATATTTTATATATCTGTTAAGAGATTATGAATTCCATCTTGAGAATATATGTTCCTTCAACACTAAATGTGGCTGCCCAACGTATTGAGGTTTTGATCGTGATTTTAGATCTCACTTCTGATATATAAAAGCAACCTACACTTCATGATCATGTTCATTATTCTCTCAGGATTGAGAGTTCATATAAATAGAAGTCGTGAGATTTATTATTCATTTTACAGTTGTTAATAGAATAATAAATTTTACAGCGGTCCAGTTCAATATATTTTAACGCTTAAAACATATCAATATATCAACTAGAAGTCTCCACTTTCATGATCAAGACAAATCATCTTAGTTGATATGTTATAGTCTTCGCAGATGAAATGCCCAATTTCATCATCGACTATAAATTAAAATTCTGAATTTACAAAGAACTTGTAATTTATATCTTCTGTGACTAAATCATATAAATCACATACTATGCATCTCATGGATTATATGATAATGTCCAAATATTCATGCTACAATTATTTTAGATAATAATTAAACAACTTTATTAATCACAACATAATATCATACATAATGTTATACATAACATCGTACAATAAGTTTTAAATGGCATATATCTTAACACTTTTGTCAGTTGGTTTTAGATTAGACTCACAAGGGACTGCATGTTTATCCAAGGAATAGACTCCGCTTTCTATTTTATTGGTCCAGCAGTAGTAAATCAAATACTTTGTTATTCAGCATAAAAAACAAGGGACTGCATTGCAATTTGTTATATTTTTTAGTGTTTTTATAATAGGAGCATATGGAAGGAGGTGGTGGAAAATGTTTGGTTTAGAGAAAGATTGGAAAATGGGTAGGGATGAGCTGGATTGGACTAGCAAAAACCTCAAGGGCAAAGTTTTCTAGAAACAGATCTACATATTTGCTTGGGCGGCTACATTGCACTGTATATGAATTTTTTTTTTTTGCACTGTATATGAATTGATAGAACAATAAGTGATGCAAGAATCCATAATTTTCCAAAAGAATATTCATTGTTATTAGTAGCGGACTGGCATATACTTGCACACAAGTCAAAAACTCAATTTAAAATAGAAGTTCTATACAGCCTCCGGAAGATCCCTTTTACTGTTTTTGATACTCATTAATTTTGAAGTTGTTGTATTGTATGTCTACTTGGTTTTTGTTTGTTTGTTTGTTTGTTTGTTTTTTTTTTTTTTGAGTAAGAAATTTTATTAGAAACAGTTGAAACAACAATACAACACAAAACAACAGCAAGCAGGAGTTACCAAAGTGAAAGATAAGGGTTTGTGAACTCTTATTGTTGCTTTTACTATTGCCATTTAAACCTATCAAAGCAAGTGTCTCAAAGGTGTTCAGGGTTTCTTTCAATAAGTTGTTTGGAAGATTTCATTGTGGTATAGTTAAGTTTTGTAAAGCTCTTTCAGGTAATTTTGATTCCTCCAAGTTTATTGTGCAAGCTCAAGTTGTGTGATAAAACCTGAATAAAAGGCCATTGCAACTTCTTGACTACAGTAGATTGTTCAGGGCTTGATCCATGGATTTTGGTGGATGTAGGCATAGAGCCGAATCATGTAAATCTTGTGTGCATTTTGTTTGCCTTCCATATATTTGATAATTTGTTTCTTATAAATTCCATATTACATATCTTGCTAGCTTAGCCTTAATATTTGTTGTGGCTAACTTCCATTACCTTGTGGTGGTAAATTTACACTTGGTTGATAATATTGGTTGAGGCTTTGCTCTCATCAAGAAGTGGGTATTTTTTCCCAACAATTACTTAAGAGGTTTTCTAATTGATGAGATTGGGTTCTCTTTGTATTCTGATGTAAGGGTAGGTTGGTCTGCAGCAATAGGTTTTGCTTTGTTTTTTTTTTTTTGGTTCATAGGTTGTACTTTCATCTGATTGAATAATGCTGCTTATTCCTTAAAAAAGAACAAGATTTTATTTGCAAACTATTTTTCACTCTTACCAGTTACTTAAGCCTACTTCTACTACCTAATTAGGTGAAGCAGGTGAAGCTGATCAGCAAATGAGTAGCCAATTGCTTCAAAAGCATATCAGCCAATATATTGGCGAAATGGTTGATTATGCATGAATGTATGACCGTATTTTAAAGTATAGAATTTCCATGGTATAATTAGCTGCTTGAGGGTTAATGTTGCACAGTTCTCTCTTGTCTATAAACTGGTTGGCTTGTTTTCTTTCAATGATGGTATAATTAGCAGTAATTCTTAAATGGGGCCTCTGGGGATCCCATGGAAATTAAATTATCTATTAGGTAGCAGGAATATGTAGCTTCTGAAAGACAGACTAATATGAGCACATTCCCAACTAATGATAACTTCTACTGATACAAATGATGCAAATGGCTTATGTAACAATTTAAAATCAATACATTTACTAACAAAACAAAGGCCAATTACTGTAAGTTCTAAGAGAAACAATTGGGTCTTCATTTACTATCTGTCTCTGCCTTTGTCACGGCTATTGTCTGATCTACTTCCCTTTGTTATGATCTTCTTAGGATCCAACTTGCTCCGAGACATTCCCTCTCCTCTAATCTCCTTCCCCTTCTCTGACTCTGTTTCCTCAATTTCTGCAATGATCAACTTTTTTTCCAATTCTAGGGGCAATTTTCCATCTGATCTCTTCATTTTATTTTGATCTTTTTCACTGTTTCCTGCAGGAGTGATGGTTCTTCTTGTGCTCTCCCCTCTACTTGATTTTTCGTCCAGACCCAGTTTTAGCTTACCCTGATCATCTCCGATAGTTGGTGTATGGTTTCGAATAAGCTCTGGTGGTGGTAGCAGCCTGTTACCTGTTTCCTTGGAACCTTTCTCTTGTTCAAAAAAGAGGACTTGCACAACAGTTCTCAGGGGTAGCCGTTCATTTTTTACAGCATGGGCACGTACTTCTGGAGACAATTTTTGGCAGTCTAGAATCCGGCAGAGGCGCTTTTTGTCTGCCTTACTCAGATCGGGATGCTCCTGTTTATCAATTGAGACACATTGTGAACGTGTAAGAAATGAAATTAGTGAATTAAAGTTACCAAGAACTTAATTCCAGCTAATTTTATAATGAGAATGTGCAAGAATATATTTGGCCCTGCATCTAATAGCATTAAGCTTTGAAAATTTTGAATGTATGTGGCAAATTGGTTCCTATCAATCCTTCACTTTTCTTTAATTCCATGTATGGTATTTAGTACGATACCTTAAGATAACTGTTGATTGCCTTGTAAAGGTCATCATGATCTAGCCGAGCAATATCTGGCAATGCTTCAGCCAGAGACACAATCTTTGACACTGGCATGTTGACATCCTTTGCAACCACTAGAAGATAGGAATCAATGAGCTTCCCAACCTTCCTAATAGATACCAGAAACTGGCTGTTTTCTGAAGCTGTAGGAGATATTCTTCTCCATAGTACCACTAGACTTTCTAATACTGACACAACTAAGTCAATGTCATAAGAGTGCCTCCCAGAGGTTGAGGGCAAGGGAAAGAGCAAATCATTCACTGTTGCCTCCTCAAATTGCAGACTAGATCTCCTTATGAGTTCTGCCTTTGTCATTGGAGAAGCTCCTAGATAATTTGCTATGCTGAGAAGCCTTAGCATAAAGCCAACTGAAACTGATCCTCTCTCTCCAGGAATCATGCTTACTATAGTTTCAAGAACTCTTCTATTCTTTTCCATAAGCTCTTCAGTTCGAGACACTGAACTCTCTGGAGGTCTATTCTTTGTAGTGTCTGGTAGCCAACGACTAGCATAGACATGTAAAGCTTCACCAATAAGCTGTGGTGATAACATGTATGTTGATCTGATGGCAGTAATCAGACAGCGGAACAGGTCTATGTCAAGGTCGGATATATCCTCAGTCCACCAATCCTTTGGGACAGAATGGTGATGTTTTTTGGAGTAACCGGGTCTAGTATAGGTGTAGGACCATGCCACCTGCAGAGAGTCATCAGTTTTAAGCAAGGATTTATATCTAAAATAAAATTCTTAAAATTTAAATCTTAGGATCAATCTCTCATGAAAATAAAAAGAAATTTAGAAGAAAAAGTCTTCACCTTTGCTGGGGGTGTGAGGATTTTCTCAACAATTGAATCAATGCACTTTCTGGTGATTCCATAAGTCTCAGACCACTCAGGTAACTTAGATGTGTTCTGGAGTGTGATGATAGAGTCCTTCCAGCCTTCAAGAATGCATGACATGAAGAAAGCCTCAAGTTTTAGAACTAAGTTTCCCTTCTCAACAGATTCAGTCATTCTAAGGAACTTAGCAGCACAGAATAGAGCTACAAAGTTATGAGCACTGACATTGATCATAATTCCATAGCAAAACTTGGCACACAGTTCAAAAGCATCTTCCCCTCCAGGAAGATCATGAAGCTCAATTGTAACAATGTCAGAATCACCAGAATCGGAGCAAAGACGTTGTAGGAGGCCACACTTTGGAAGAAGTGGAAACTGCAGCTAAGAATAGTACAATTAAGAAGGATCTAAGTGACAGATCAAGAAGAAACGTAAAAACACAAGCACAAGAAACAAAGCTCTTCTTATAGGAATTAACATTTAGAAGCATTTGACTATCCTGAAATTTTAAGTTGAATTTTGAACATCTTTTTCATGCATCTTAGCTTTCTGTTGCTTATGGTTTTCTTTGGATTTGTTAATTTTTTTTCCATCATTTTTTTATGTATCTAGGATCATTCACATATGCTCTGTCCATGACACTGTGTCCTAAGAGAATTGCCTCCTATCTTGAATTTCAACCCATGACCATCTAGATACTAATTTGCTGCATGTTTTCTTAATCCATGAATGTCATTTCTATTTTCTTCTTCCCCTGGTCCTATGATTCTCTTTAATTTGCAGCTTGAAAGCACTTGAGTCTAAACAAGAACCATGCAGGAAGAGATACAACAAAAAGATTGCATCAGTTAAAAACAGAAATACAAAATCACCTTTTCTTTTTGGCTAAATGAGGCACAATTATTCATTATCAGTTCATACCTTATGGAGAAGATAATTGGTATCATTAATTTGAATGACAATGTCACTAGGTATATCTGAAATCACTGTCCTGCATTTGTACAACAAATTCTGTTAGTTTTAGCTTCCAAACATAACCACACACACCACCCCCCCCCCCCCCCCCCCCAAAAAAAAAAAAAAAAAAAAAAATCTAATACCTGGTTGCTTCTTCTGTGTAAAAGGTATCCGGCCTTGTTCCAAGTTTCATAAACTTCATTTTTAATGACGGCTGTGTTCTTTTTGTCAATAGACCCTGATCAGTCCTTTCTTCGTAACACTGGGACGTGCCCCTTTCAGATGACTTCCAAATGAAATCCAGAATCTGAAAATCATTGTCACATTTTCATGATAGAGAAAAAAAAAAGTATAGAAAGAAAAAGGCAAGTGTATTTGTGCATACATTTAATGCATGCATGAAATTAAGTAGACACCTCACACATCATTCACAGAAAAGAATCAAAGCAGTGGTATCATATTTCAGAGAATTAAATTCATTGGAAAGAAACGCACTTGAGATTTTACTCGAAGTCAAACGTCAGCTTTACCAATATTTTGATTCCAATATAGTAGTAATTAATGAAGGCTTAATGAAATGGAGAAAAGGAAAAAAAAACACAGCATCAAGACTAACAAGTTAAATAAAATAGTATTGAGAAATGTACAATTTAAAACTAAAAATCACTTGGAAAAGAGGGATTAGAGAGTGTTTTAGGACAAACTTACAAATAAAGATATGTTTGATTGTAACAAAAGGGTGATCTAATACCTGCAACAGCCCATTGAACATGTTTGAATTAATTAAGTCCATCATCATTCGTCTCAAAATTTCAAAAAGAACAAATAATACATAAAATTTTAAAAAAGAAAAATGGAAAAAGAAGATGAAATGGAAGTAGATGAAGAGCAGAATAGAGATTATGAAAAGACAGGTTGGGGTTCATCATTCTAGAGCTTATATGCAGAAGTATAGTACATGAAGATTCACTAGTAGAATGAAAATAAAAATAGGAAACTTTTCTTTAATTATCTCACCTTGCATCCAACAGAAGCTCAAGCATCCTCATTTCCTAAATGTAGTCCCACATGCACCTTAATTTTAAGAAGTAAGTTACACCTAGAAATCAGAAGAAAACAAAACAAAACAAAACCAATAAATATTATCAAGTTTCTGCTGTGATGTGTGCTGTATCAGATAAGAGTATCAAAGAGGCAGTATAGCATTGTGCTACTACTTTCAGGCCTTTACTGCAAGCCATGCAAATTTGTCTCTACCCTAGTATGCTTGGACGTTACTTTAGAGTTAATTAAGTAGTTTTAAATTCATTCAAAGGACGTGGACACAGCCACTCTCACTGATTTACATTAGGCTCAAGATGTTTCAGTCTTCTGTGACAATTCCTGACATATGGTAAGTTTTGTAACAAGAATCTGAACGACCCGAGGAATCAGTTACAGATGACATAAACACACACATGACAATATAAGAAAATATAAGAAAATATGACTATCATTTGTCCACTAGACTAATCCATCTCTTTCACCTGTGTTCCCAAAGGACCTTTATTTCATGGAACATCTTGTGCTCTGTGGCTTCAATTGGAGTGTGATGGTCTTATATATGCCGGGCAAAATAGAATGTCCCCTAGTAATCTAGTTTCATAGTTCTGTTAAAAGATCAATATTTGTGCAGTTCCATCATGAAGCATCAGAATAAACCAAAGCAAAAAGTTGGGCTACAGTATAGTACCATTGACAGGAAAATATTGAAATTGAAACTATATTATGGACCGTCAATTCCACTTTTTTTCTCATTTCACATTATAATTTATACCATCAAATCTTCAAACACGCCTTTTAATTAAAAGAAATAAATTAGTGCCATTATATTAAAGATTCATAAAGCGCAAAATTAGAGAGAAAATCAATCTTAAGCCTTTTTACCCTGAGAGAATTTGTTTCAGTTAAAAGAAAAACTACTTATTTTTTGGTGAACAAAGGAAACAAAAAAGAAGAAAAAACTCAATGAAAATTGAACAAGATCAATAATTCTTTGCCTTCATCAGTAATTTATTATTTTCCACTGGTATCTGTTCAGTGATAAACACTATATATAAGCAATTAAGCATATACGGTGAGAATGAATTACTTACAAATTATTAGAATTCAAAAAATATAGCCACGGCAGCGTTGGATCAATCATCAATTTTGTATTGGTTTCGGGCATAATCAAAATGCAGTCTTCCATATCATACTCCTACCTTGATGTGCAAACTAATAATTTTAAACGAGAAAATATTGTGTAGAATAACGTTGAAGGTGCTTGAGATGATCGAACTTTTGGCATGTCTTAGATTGTGTTCTAGGCCATTGGATTCTGTGACTCATTTTCCTTGTGACATATAATAATTATGACTTGAACTATCCTACCAGATGGCATTAAATTATCATGGACATGCATAGAATGTGGTGTTTCCAGTCACAATCTTCTAAATTAGGAAGTATTAAAGACATCAAGGATTCAATGGAGTAGGTGGAATTACCAATATGCACTCTTGACGTGATGGTCACACACATACACTTAGATTATACTAGAATAGGATTTCTATGATTCTATCTAAGATAAATAAAAAAATAAATGTAGGTGGAATTATAGGTCTTGGTTAATGTACCTTAATCGCATTTATAATTGATGCCCATTAATTCACCTCACAATTTATACTCTCTTGAAAGGAAATCCTATGTAGGGGTGTCTGCGGGTTGGTCCAAGTTGGGTTTGGACACAACCAAAACTCAACCTAATCCCGTCAAGTGGAAAAAAACAACACCCACTATTAATTGGAGAGAAGACAGTTCAAATTGAGTTGGTTTTCAAGTGTGGCGAATTGGGTTTATTCAATCGATTTAGATTGAAATGGAAACAAAGAAGATGCCGGAGATCACGAGATCTCCACCAGATCTAGTCAAAGATTGTAAAATCTCGACCAGTTTAGGTGGAGATTGCGACGGAGATTGTGGATCTAAATGGATATTCAAACAGCGAAGGAAAATGATGGTTGGATAAAGTAGAGTTGGATTTTGGAGGAGAAAACCCACCACTTGACCTGTCGTTTGTCGTGTTTGATGGTGAACACCCTTCGACAACCACTGCAATCGTTGAATCGGGTGTAGGTTGAGTCGGTTCCAGTTAGGTGGCTCAGGTTGCTTGCATGGTTGGATAACCCTAATCCTATGTCTCATACTAAGTATTCCACTTTATACTCTATTGATCACAATATGACATCTACCTTTTTTTTTTTTTCATTTTAAATTTTAGTCATTTTATTAGGAAAGAAAAAATGATTTGTATCAAGTTGTGGTTGGTGGAGTATGGAACACCCAAAGTGGAATAAATTATTTTTATTCATGTTCTCTCAAACATTCCATAAATGGAAATTTTATATTCCACTCTTATTGTTTCATTTTATACTCCACTAATTGTCATAATATGCTATGTGTATAATTGTTTCCTATTTAAAATTTTATTTATCTTATAAGGTATATTATTGTCATAATTGTTTCCTATTTAAAATTGCATTTAACGGAGTATAAAGTGAAACACTCAAAAATATCTAAAAAGATTTTTATTTGCATTCCACAAGTCTCTTAATTTGAGATATGCCATGCATATAATTTTTTTTTTTCCAATTTAAGTTATCTCATAAAGTAAAAAAGAAAAAAGAAAAAAGAAAAAAGAAAAAAGAAAAAAAGATAAGATAAGTGGAATATAAAGTGGAGCACTCTAGAGTATGAGAAAATGTTTTTTTTTAGCATTCCACATGTCCCTTAGCTTGGAGAGTTGAGTGCAACAAATTTTTGTTTTTTTATTCTTTTTCCAAATACATTTTTAATACCTCCTCTTACATTAATGATTAACAAAATACTCCAGCCTATTTTGTTTAATGAACTTTTACAAGTATATCTTAGCTTTAGTATGATACTATACTCAAGGATATGCTCTAATATGTTAGACAAGTATACCCAAGGCATGCAATAGTCACTCCACAAGTATAAGTGTTTGTGGGGTGTGGGGGGCAAGGACCGGGATTCAAGTCTCCAGAAGTAAACTTCACACATATATACACTTAGATTAGGTTAGAGTAGAATTCTATCCTGTATTAAAAAAAATAAAAAAATAAAAAAAAAGGCATACTTCTATTTTCTTGGGGGGAAGAAAATGACTTTTATCACCCCCATCAAAAAAAGAAGAAAAAAGAAAGGGAAAGAGAAGAAGAATCTTCTATGGTTCTATAGTTCCAAGGGATAACGTGATGTTGGTCCAGGTGCCTTTATCACCACCTATTGGTTGAAATCTAAGCTAGTGTGGTCTCTGCTTTCGCAGACAAATGGTGGTAAAGAAACAACCACAAACAGTGCTAA
The DNA here is from genome assembly GCA_023736055.1 of Quercus glauca. NCBI lineage: Eukaryota > Viridiplantae > Streptophyta > Magnoliopsida > Fagales > Fagaceae > Quercus > Quercus glauca. Next base: position 77,190,249 of record CM043319.1, read on the forward strand.
TGTGGCATGGCACTCAGCACTTTTTATCATATTGAAAAAAAACCCTTGAGGTTTTTCTTCCAAGTAGGAAAAATAGCATTATAAAGCCTCCCTATAAGCTACCTTTTTTCAAAGGTAGCTTTACCAGATCCCAACATCTACATATCATTATGAACATCAATAATCAGGAAATGTGTAACTTGCTTCTCTCACTTTCTCACTGAGTATATATACATAATATATATAAAAAATTGACCTTTACAAAGTTAGACGATTTGATGCCATTCACCATGCTATTTATCTGCTTAAGTTAACATTCTCTTTTTGAGATTGATAAAGAACTTTCCCTAAAGACCCCCATGAGGGTCTTATTGCTTTCTTTTTGTCCATATTCTTTTGGAATTTTATATTTAACGCCTACAGTATAGTTTCTTTTTCTACATTATTTTTATCTGCTAGCAAAGTATGGTAGAATCTTCATGATCTGTATAAACAGAACCAAAGGGCACCTTGAGCTTTTGGTTGGTTTTGGAGTGGGGATACAAATATACAACAATACAAACTATATAAAAACAACTATATATTTCTATAATTTCTATCAATCAAAATCACTCCTAATTATTCCATGGATATACCAACAGAATTAGCGCTGTTTACCAACAGTGGGACTGAACTAAATACTGGAAAATACATTGACAATTCAAAAAAATCAGGCTAAGAAAACGTACATACCAGAAATATGTGACTGGTGTTGTTTGATTCCAAGAGAGCAAGCACCACCACTAACAATTTGAAAAGGCAGAAAATTTAGCCTCAGAACCCCAAACTGGCTGCATAAAGTTGAGAAAGCAAGGCCGTGAAGCTGTGAAAAAACTTTCTGATATGAAAGCCTAAAGTAAGAAACATACATATATATTCATCCGGGTACTTGAACATGAGATGCATATATGCGACGTGAAATGGGATCGATTTCATGCATATAATCCTCAGAGAGAGAGAGGGAGAGAGAGGGAGAGAGAGAGAGAGAGAGGGTTATGGGTTTCAGTTAATATCAGCTAGTGAGACATACCAACTAAAAGAAAAATGAGGCCCCCCCGGTGTCTCACCAAGAGTATTGGAGAGAGAGAGAGAGTGAGAGAGAGAGAGTGCAAGTGGTTGGTTGGGATTAGTCAACATGGTAATATATCAAAAGCATATTATGATAAGCTGCTTGAATAGAAGAGGAGAATAGAGAGAATAGAAACTCATTTTTTTCCAAGGGAAGAGAAGATAGAGAGAAGAGACTAGAGAGTTGTATACTCTAGGCTATAGGGTCATGGGCTTGCTTGAAATATTGGTGCTCTATGATTGAATTTCACACAAAAAAGCATGCAATGCAAGTGGGCAAAGGGGCTTTGGTTATTGATAGAACTTGTTGAGATGAGATGAGACTAAAAATGAAAGAGTGCTCACTCCTAACTAAAGAAAGAAAGCTAGCTTATCATCGTGGGACCAAACTCTCATTCATTCATACACACACACACACAAACAAACACACTGAAAGAAAGATGTAAGAATTAATTCTCTCTCTCTGTGCACTTCCTCATCATGGTTCTCCCCACTATCTTTTGGTATATTCTTCCTCTATAGGAAGCATTAACCCCTTCTTATTGATCTGCATGTCGGCCACGTGTCTTGTCCTGTACCGTTGGTTACATCATCCTTGGTGGGATTTCTCTGGCTCCTTTGTTGGTTGTTTTGGAGGCCAAACACAGACAACTATTTCTCTACCTGTCACCGTGTGTCTTGTAAATTTTTCATGCGTGGTGTACCCTTCTTTGTGTTCGTGTTCATTTGCACGTGTGTGTGTGTGACTGTATGTATCACTCTCTCTCTCTCTCTCAATTCATTCATTTTTTTCATTGTATTTTACAAAAGAAACTACAAAGGCCCACCCTCTCCCATCACTTCAATCCCTTCATTTGAAGCCGACTTGCTATCTGTTAAGACACTTTTATTATTATTATTATTATTTTTTATCTTATAGCTTAAAGCATGTATTAGCTTAAAGCAATATTCTGGGGTATTCCCCAATCCAATTTATGTTATGATGAGCTGCTGATGATGGTCATTATGACTATCACCATATATCTTATTAACATGACCATCATCATCATTGTCACCATTATCTTAATTTTTCTTTCTGGATTCCTAATTAGATTTTGCTATCATTGTGTAGTATCTGGCTAGACTGATTATCTTCCTGAAAAGCTAATCATGTGCCTGTCATTAAAAAAAAGTTGCCTCTCACCAACCCATTTTTAGTACTGATGTGCTGCTTTAATGATGCATTATGTTGAGAATGATAAGGATTTTTTGAAATAAAGTTGTGACTAATAAGTTAAAATGAAGTTGAATTTGTGTCTTTAATCTTTGCTTTTCTCTTGGTTTTAATCCTTTGGTCCCCTCCAAGAAAGTCAATGTTACATAATATATTACTTTTTGACTATCCAATATATATATTTGTCGCAAATGACATTGTATTTGAATAACATTTTTCCTTTCATATTTAAGAAGTTATAGAAATGTTTAAGACTATGTCCCTTTTAAGCGGTTTAAGTAATAGCACAATGATGGTAATACAAATTTTTTTTTCCTGGTGTCTATATTTGTGATTCAGCACCACCTTTCCCACTAATTTGGTGATAATAGTACATATTTTTTGTAGTACTCTATCACCATGTTATCGGTTCAAAACTCACCTCTCCCGAATACAAATCATTTGTACCACATTTTGTATTTCATTTTATATTCCATCAATCTTAATTTGTCATGTGTTTATTTTTTCTATTTTAAACTTTGACTATTTTATAAGAAAAGTTAAATAAATACATGACAAGTTGTGATTGGTAGAACATAAAGTGAAACATAAAAAATGATACAGAAGATTTGTATTCCCTTCTTTCATTATCTACTCATCAAAAAATAAAAATAAAAAAATAAAAAAAATAATAATAGTACCCCATTGCTAATCTAATGCTGCCTCATAAGTTTAGATGTGATAGTTTACCTTAGAAAAAGTAGGTTACGGCTACTTCTTTTTTTAAACAATAATTTACTGCATAAATATTAATCATGGAATATTGTTTTTTTTTTTTTTTAATAATTCAATTGTTATAAGTTATAACAAGTGGGAAAAAGATTTTATTTTAAAAAAAGATCAAATAATGTTATTGAATAACAAGACTCTCCCATATATTTTTCTAATTGAGTGTTATATAGCCTTTTAACTAGAACTTGAATCTCATTTCTCATCCAATTCTTCAGGTACCTCATCACAAAAAACCAAAAAAAAAAAAAAAATGGTGTTTTTCTTTCACACACTGTGTAAACACAATTTATAAAAACACAAATGCGAAAGATTTTGCCATTACCAAATTGGGTAATAGGGAGCAGGTCCATTGTCTATTTCTAAGTACAACTTTTGTCTCCTATAAATTTGTACAAGTACCTAACTTACTCTGGTTAAGATGAACAAGATTGCCTAACTACAATGAGTACACATGCTTCAAAAAAAAAAAAAAAAAAAAAAAAAAAAACGACTACACATAAATCATGCATTAGGCCTCATCCATCAAGTCCATTTAGATTTTCCATTTTTCTTTTTATTTTTAACAAATAGCATCCTCTAATGCATCATAATATATCAAAGTATATAAGAATATATATGATAATCATCGTTGCATCATTACCATAGATTACTTTTTGGATTCAAACCTTAACGTTATATAATGCTTTGGAACAAATTACTCATTCATGTCTAGTGTTAAGGTGGTCACTAAGCGTCACCCAAACCTATCACATGTGTTAGTTGAATTGATTAAATCATGTTATTTTAATTTTTATTATGCTATGTCAACTTTTTTTTTTTTTTAAGAAAAAAGACATCCATATATTTAAGAAAAATCAACTAAATTAGTCTGAACAAAAGGTAAGGTGTGGGATGGAACAACTTCCATTCACATGGTATATTCTGGCGTGGTCATAACTAGTCAGGCTAAATTATGAGCAACCTTATGAGAGTATGACAATTCTGAAACCAATTCTGAAAACAAAGCTGCATCAATGATCAAAAGACCATAAGAGTGGAAACCATTGTCCAAGTTCCCCAAGTCTTCACAACTACTTCTGAACCTCCCTCCACATTTTCTCTGCGAATGCCAAGCTCGCTGCCAAACTCCAAGGCTCTACAAGTCGCTAGTGCTTCGACGTCCAAAAGTTGGTACGCTTGCCCCAGCCATTGCACTAATGCAGCTATAATCTGTCCATTATAGTCACTGATCACCACTCTTATACCTAATTTATTAGCTCCAGCAAAGACCTGTCCATCATAATTTATTTTGTATACATTCATTGGAGGAGTTGCCCATCGAGGTTTCGGTTGTGGTCGACGTGGGCTTGGCGCTGGGTTGGCAGCCTTTATCTTCTCCCATCGTTCTTTGGCGACCTGATGCAAGTTATCCGTGTGGGGCAGTAGGCTTGATGAAGGCGGGTCTGGTTTCTTTGATTCCATATCGACCAAACTTGAATAGCAAAGAGTTCCGGTGTCTTTCCGTTTTCCATGATCCACCTGACCAAGTATTTGAATTCTGCAAAAAAAACTCTTGATCAAAAACCCCCACAAATCCCCCTCACTCCACACTTCATCCAATCCCGAGCAACCCCATAGAGCATGCAGCGGATCCTCCATGTTAAATGAGAAGTGGTCATAGGTTGGATTGGTTATGATGGTTCTTCGGGTTAGGTTCATTTTTGTAGGAAGGGAATTTCTATAGGCTTGCTAAACCAGGTTTTTTTATTTATTAGGAACCTCCAAGGACCAAATGCCTTTCCAAAGCTTCTTGTGCAAATCTGGTGGTGCTTCCCCATCAATATCAGCTTCCATCTCTTTAAAAAAATGATAACCCGACTTGCAATTATAACGCCCATCAGCAGAGAGACGCCAAAATAGAGAGTCCTTAGTAGCAATTCGGGCTAGTAGAATTTTTTTGACTAGCTCGGCTTCTTCAGGAATGAAAATCCCATCTACCATCATTCCATTGTCTTGAGTTCTCATCAATTAAGCAATCAACTGTTGCATCCTCCATGGACTCAATGATTGGGGAAACAACCAAGGTTGGGTGCTTAATGGGAAGCCAATGGTGCTACCAGATATTCTTCACATTACTAACCCGAAATTTTGAGCCCCTTTTAATGACATCCCTACCTTGAAGAATATTTTTCCAAGCATATGACCTAGGTACGCTGAATCCTTTGCTTCCATAAATGAACATTGAGGGAAAAACCGAGCCTTGAAGATCCTGTAAAAGAGAGTAGCTGTTTTATGCATGAGTCGCCAAGCTTGTTTGGCAATAAGAGAATCATTGAACAAATCAAGATCCTTAAAACCCATCCCCCTAGCTAGCTTGGATTTTGTCAATTCTAACCATTTAATCCAATGGATTCTTCTCTTATCACCTCGCTACCCCCAAAAGAATTTTTTGATCATCGCCTCAATGTCATGACATAGACCCAGAGGAAGTTTGAAGCAACCCATGGCATATGTCGGTATGGCTTTGACAACTGCTTTGATTAGGATTTTTCTTCCTGCTTGAGACAATAGTTTACCTTCCCACCCTTGCAATTTCCTCCATATCTTCTCCTTGATGTAGTTAAAACTTGCCTTTTTACCTCTACCAACCAACTCAGGAAGCCCCAGATACTTCTCATAAAATTTTATTTCTTGAACATTGAAAAGCCTCTTTATCTCCTGCCTAGTATCATCATCAGTGGACTTGTTAAAGAAAAGAGCTGTCTTTTCTCTATTAATTTTCTAACCAGATACAACTTCATATTTAGAAAGAATATTGAGCACATTTCCACATTCTTGGGGTTTAGTCTTGCAGAAAAGAAGGCTATTATCTGCAAAAAATAAATGAGTTAGTTTGGACCTCTCTTACAGAGGGAGAAGCCGTTAATATCCTTAGCTCTTGCAGCTTTTTTAAATAAGCCATACAGCCCTTCAGTGCATAATATGAAGAGGAAAAGGGAGAGGTGGTCCCCTTGCCTAATTCCTCTTGTTGGATTAATTAACCCCTTTGGCTTGCCATTCACAAGAGTTGAATCTAAGACAGTACGTACACATTCCATAATTAAACCAGTTCAACTGGAACAAAAGCCCATTCTCTTTATAAGATTCTCCATAAAAACCCACACCACCATGTCATAGGCTTTACTCATATCCAGTTTTAGTGCCGTGAATCTTATTTTTCCTAAATTGTGATTTTTCATACAATGTAAAGTCTCAAAGGCAACTAAAATGTTATTTGAAATAAGACAGTTTTTAGCAAAAGAAAATTGATGCTCAATTATAAGTTCTGGCAAAATTGTTTTTAATCTGTTTGCTAAAACCTTGGCGAAAATCTTATACAAAACATTAGACAGACTAATAGGGTGATATTCAGAAACAAATTTAGGACTCTTCATTGTTGGGGTTAGAGTTATAAAAGTATGGTTTATTGGGTGAGGCAAATTACCTAAATTCAACCAAGAAAGGATGGTAGTTGTTACCTCATGATTCATCATTCCCAAAAAATGTTGGTAGAACAAGAGTGGCATCCCATCTGGACCTGGCGCTTTTAGTGGCACCATTTGTTTGAGGGCTACGTGAATTTCCCATTCCATAAATTCTCCATTTAGTTGTGAATTAATCTCGTCTCTTACAAGCTGAGGAACATAGGAAAGTGAATTTGCTCTCAAGACTAGATTGCATGTGGTGAACAACTCCTCATAACAATCAACTATTGTGTCCCCAACCAACCTCCCAATTTCTCATCTTTCTTAATGATTTCACTAAAATCCCGCACAAAGCCAGGGTACATTCAGCCAAGAATTTAAGCCCCTCAGTTTGTTCCAGGCTTCAATTCTTCTATGAGTCTCAGGCTCCCCATAAAAGCCCGTGAACCTCCATTCCGTTGCCAAATTTTTATCAAAAGTAGCATCAATAAAATATTTGTGAGAGTCCTCAATTGTTACATTTGCTTCATCTTTCCAAAATAGTACCAGTCCACCTCCTCTCTTACCTTTCGAAACCTCCCACTTGTGATCAAAATTAATGTTGTGAAGAATATGATCTAGCCTAGCTTCACCTGCCCATGTTTCGACTAAAAACAAAACAAAGGGATCTTTTGCCTAGATAATATTTTTGATGATGCTAAAAAATCGTCAGTGAGTCGCACAGTCCTCACGTACCCTAGACAAGACCTGCATAACAAAGAAGAAGAAGACTTCACAGAGAGTACCGGTGTGGTAACGGCAAAATACCATCCGAAGGTTAAGTTAGAAAGCTTTCACAACTCTAGAGTGCCAAAGTTGGGGTAAATTATGCATACCTTGATTTCTGAGCGTTTTGGGTTTTTATAGTAGTGTAGAACCAACCTTTGTTTCTTGGTGAAGAAGATGTTTCCTTGTAGGAAATATTCTCATAAATACACATATTTTACGCAAGGTTTTCAAATCCGGACTGTTCATTGAACCATAAAAGAGAGAGGTTCAAGGTTTTTGAGGTCGAATCGAGGTTGAACCGGGGTTGAACCGTGATGACGTCATAATTAATTTAATAATTATTTAAATATAAATAAATATATTAAATTAGTATAAATAGAAAAATTAAATTAAATAGTCCAATTAAAACTATAAATCCATATTTTAACTATGTCTAATATATCCATCTCAAGCCCAAATATGAAATATCTATCCAATGATAATAATAACCATTTTTTTATAAAAAGAAAATTAAAAGCATCAATTTGTACCGGCAAGTGGACAAAAGAGGATGATATGCATCAATTTGGGTGATAAAACCAAACACATGCCTGCCTGATGCCTCTTGCCAATTGCCTCCCACTCCCACCTCTATTAATTTCTTTTTCTTTATCTGATCCACACGCCTAGGACCTACAAGTACAACCTACATGTCATTACAATTTCCAACAAGCCCTCATCTCCACACGATCAAACTTATCACTTCACTGTCAAAAATTTCTTTATTTATTTTCCAAAACTCTTTCACCTCAATCACAACTCTCTCTATCTTTCACCTCAAACTCTCTCTTTCTATTAAAGCTTTAGACCTTCAACCCCTTCTCAAGGACTCAAAGCTTGCTGGATATTTACTGGTGCCGCCGCTCTCCACCAAATGGCATGACTTCATCGTTAGTGTAAAGAGAGTTAGAAATGAAGGGAGGCAGAAAGTATACTGGCATGAGGGGAGGAAAAGAAGCATTTTGTGTGTAATTTTGTACCGGTCCGGTATCCATTAACCGGCCAGAATCCGGTATATATCGCGGTATGGTGCCGTTTAAGGCCTTAAATTTTTTTTTTTAAGAGGGACCTATGAGAACTGCGAGAACCGTTCACGGTTCTCAGAACCTTGAGATCCGACCGCGTTCACACGGGTCCCTGCTTTTTTCCCATAGAATGGTTCTCGAGACTAAAAGAACTGCAAAAATGAGCGGTTCGAGGTTTTCTTGGTCGGACCGTACGGTCCGGTCCGGGTTTCAAAACCTTGATTTTACGGGATCCTTTCCATATAGAGATTTTTTTGATTAGGGTTAATCGTGGGGCATAAGACATTTCCATTTGAAGTTTCTTGGAGACCACTTAGGCCATGTGGACGCCACGTGGCTTTGCTACCCGTCTACCTTGTATCCATCTACTTGGAATTAGTCCACCATGGAGAGTCCGTCCATCTTCTCTTCCTCTTCGTCTGGGGCGCGATCTTTTTTCTATCCGTTGTTTGTCACTACGTTTAGACCGTCATTCTCCTTAGCACCGTTGCTTTTGATTGGCTTTTTTGAACGGATCCATCTCAAATTCTATCTCCTTCAATTTACAAGCACCTTATCTGTACGTACGTTTCCAAGCCCATAATAGTTCCACACTAAGAAACTCGTAATTCTTGGCGAGGTTGATTATCGGCCTCCACCAATGGAAAAGAGAAAACAACATCATCCTTCAAAACTTATTTTTTACTGCAAGGTAATTCTAAATGATCATCCATTTACGAAAAAATCCTTTTGCCCCACCTACATTTTCTGTGTGCTCATTGTTGTGAACACTTGTGCCTGCCCTAGCCAGACGTGTCCACATGCCTAATTTTTTTTGTGCCCTATCTGTATCATGCTTCTCACATGACTCGACTTCTTTAATGGGGCTTTGATGGCTAGAATTTAACTGGGCCATGTCTTGAATGGGATTGATGGAATTTGATTGAGGTAAAGAGACATCCAGCCCCACTCGAATCCTCATGAAGTTACCACCCTTTGTTTTAGCAAGACCAATAGAGTGTATAACATGTTCGACAACATAACAAATTTTTTCAGCGGCCTTGACATTCATATATTTATATGGGATCCCATGATCTTGCACCCAGAATAAAGTCCTATCAAACTTCAATTCATCCACAGCAATACTTTTATCATATTTTTGCATGATCACAAGATATTTGTCAAAGCTCCAAGGCTCAGCACTGAGAACCATATCCACATCAGAGGCATTGCCGAAGATGAATAGGATTACATGATCTCTGAGATTTCGAACCTTAAACCCGCTCTTGGATCGCCAAAGTGGAGTGAATGTTTTAGCAATAGCATCAATGTTGAGGGCTCGTTTCGTAAGAAATTTTATTGCAATGATATGTTCTTGAGAGCTAAGATCACTCTCTAAGCAACAACCTAGTCCCTCCCTCTTAGAAAGCATTAGTTTTGTCCAATATTGTGTTAACTCCTCCATTGCAGTCAGAGAAGAGTTTGTAAACAAAGATTAGAAAAAAAAGAAAGAGAAAAGTGACTGTTTCTTGAATTCCCTTGAAGAAAACCCATGATAACATAATTTCAAAAACATATAATAATAAATTATTGTTAAGGACTCTTTTTTCGGCCCATATGGCATGACTTCATTGGCAACCCATGCCACATCAATATATTATTGATTTTTTTGGGTAAATCTCTTTAAAGCCCAAAATAAGCTCATATTTCATTCAACTATATGGATTGGGCCCATATGACCCGTGAGATCCTTACTTCAAGAGGCGGATTCATGGTCTACATTTCATTTTCATCAATTGGATCATAACCCATGATATCATCGACATCAACATATAGATCGGGCTTAAGCAATGAATCAAAGCTCATGGCCCATATTACCTCTCATACACTCATGGCAAGTGGCTTCTTCAACAAGAGCCCATATTTACACAAAATGACAACAAAACCCGAGGCACATCATCTCATCTTCGGCTTATGATCCAAGTTCATAAGTCTCTTTGGGGAAACTTTGGGAGTCGTGGTTTAGAGGGCCAAGAGGTATGTTCAGTAAAGCTCCAGTGGTTTAAAGTTGACAAAAGAGACATGTTGCTTGGCATGTCTTCTCCAACTCCCTGAACTATGACGAGTTCGTGTGTAGTGAGTAACATATGGTAAGCATCTCTTATCACATAGCACTTTAGATGATAAAATTCTCCATTTCTCTTTTCCTAAAATTTAATTTTCATCAGGTGAAAGATACTCAATATCCCCAGCCATCTAACTGCTGAGAAAATAATTGTTCATTCAATCCCTAGCTGTTGCTATACAAATTTAGAAATTTTATTATATTGTTCTACGTAAACTACATTACTTCTTTTAGCTAAAATCCAAACCAAACACATGGCCTAATCTGATTGGCTATCTTTAATCTCCAACTATATACAAAATATTCATGATGTCTCTGAATACCCAGCTGCTGTCTGCCACAATCAGACCATATATTTCTCTGCTAGCTGCCAGAGCAGAGCTTTAAATACTCTTCTTGTTCACCAAGATTATGTTACAACACAATGAGACCTTGACTAAATCTCTAAAGCTTCATTAACTTTCAACCAATCTTTCTTTTACTTGCTAGAAATATGTTGTAATGGAACCTTGCCCCAAAAACACAAACACCCGAAAAAAGAAACATTTTCAGCTGAACCTTAGCAGTGTATTCAGCATTTAACACCTGGCTGGAAGTGCTATCATCATCCATTTAATGTTGAAATCCCAGCAACTAGCTGTTATACCCAAAATAGCAAGATACCCTCGAAAGAGATCTTACTATTTTTCAGCCAAATCCATAAAATGACCTCTCCAACAGTCTGAAATCACCCATCTGACCTCATTGGCTTCTGCCCAAAGCAAATAGCTGTCTCATGACAGCTGTCACAGCTTTTCCTGATAGCTTGGACAGCCTTTTCAGAATAGCTGTGACAGCTGACCCAGCAGCCTGAGCATTATTGATTTTTCCACATTTGGCTAAAACCAAAACCAACTAAAAAAACTACCTTTCTCTTGCTAAAATACTTTCCTTTTCTGCTACTTTTTCCCCAGCAGCTCTTACCCGAAAGAACAAGAATATCTTAAAGCTAAACATACTATTTTCGGCCAAATCTTAAGATGGATTCTCTTAAGATTCATTGTTGATTGGTACAGATTTTGGCTGAGATTATTTGCTAAAATACCCCCTTAAACTTAGTAAATAGGACCCTTTCTCAACACCTCAAGGGGGGACACCAATGGAGGAGAATAACTCTCTTATAAAACTTCTCTATTCTCTTCTCCTTAATTCTCTAAAATCTCTTAGTGAGGTTTTGAGTCTTTGAGCTCTTAGTTTCTAAATGAGAAACTAAACTCTTCAGCCCTTAGCTCATAAATACCCTTCATAAGCCTTCATCCATCCTTCAGTAGAAAATCCCAACAACATTGCTAAACACTTTACAACACTATTACCCTTCTTATACTCATTCTCTCACTCTCCATATCCAGAAAATATATCTATCTTACTGCTCCTGTCTCCAAATACCTAAACACATCTCTATACTCTTCTCTTACAAAATCTTTTCTCTTGGAAGGCAATCTTTACAACTTCTCCAGCGGTTACAATCTCACATTTTTGCTATCTTTAACCTCCATATCTCTCATACTTCCATATATCATACATATTACAAATACTACATCCCACAAAACATCTATATCTTTTATCATCTCCACATTTCTCAAGAGATATCAAACACTCATACTAAAGGCCCTTCTCATTGAAGGCATAAATTTCTAATGCTAAAGCCCTTCTCCTAGAAGGCACCAAGATCTTGTATCAAAGCCCTTCTCATGGAAGGCACAAATCTATCTTACATGAAGCCCTTCTCTTAGAAGGCACAAATTACATCTTACAAAAGCCTTTTCCATGGAAGGCAACACTATTCATAGCTTCACAACAACTAAAAATGCATTTTCAAAGGGAAAACTCATTTAAGTGCATGATAAGAGGGACAAGCTTAACCAGCTCCTACACACAGCTGGGCATACTCTCTCTCCCTCTAGTTGCATCCATTTTTTCCTTCAATCTTGAAGTCATCATGGCAAACTATCTCTCTACCGCTGGAGTCATTTTGTTGGAATCCTATCAACTCACAAAAGCTATACAGTTGGGGCTACAAACCATACAAAGATAAGTGACTTTGCTTCCTTATCTTCAAATTTACATCGTTGAGTACATGATTACTTCACATTTAAATACATATTATTTTATTCCAGCTACTAATTACAACTATTAACCAAGGCTTAAACTCATTTAAATGCATGATAAGAGAGGCAAACTTAACTAGTCTCTACCGCTAGCATTCTGCTGAAATCCTATCAGCTCACTGATGCTACACAGCTGGAGCTATAAACCATACAAAGATAAGTGACTTTACTTCCATATCTTTAAATTTACATCATTAAGTACATGATCACTTTACCCCTAAATAAATACTACTTTATTTCAACTTTTATTACAACTACTAATCAAAGCTATCATGTCAAACGCATATTACATATTTATTCGACCATTATCATGATCCTTAGACTTTGGCTTTAATGGCTTTGTAGGCTTAAAAGTACGTTGGTAGCCGTTGGACCACGTGGCCCAATGTTGAGTTTCGGAAGCAACTCCCCAAATAGAATCCGGGCCTAGTAAGTTCATCCTTCCAACAGACCACACGTGGCCGAGCAGTCGAAAAAGGCCCTCGAACAATTATTTTTTTTCTAAAAAAAGTAAAATAATTCACAAAAATCGTAAAAATTACATAAACTAAATATATATATATATATACACACACACATATATTTTAACAATTGGGCATACAAACGAAAAGCCTCTGAACAAACCCCAACAAAACACAATCACTATCTAAACAAAACACGTCTTATCAATTCTTAGAATGTATGATCTACCACCGCACACTTTTGGTGTGATGGTTACTCTACAAGTATAAGTGCTTATGGGGTATGGGGTGTGGGGGGCAAGGGCTGGGATTCAAATCTTTAGGAGGGAACTTCACATGTATATACACTTAGATTAAGTTGGAGTAGAATTTCTATCTTGTATATATATATATATATATATATATATATATATATATAAAATAATATCTAATCTAAAAGATATATATATATATATATATATATATATATATATAGTAATAATATCTAATCTAAAAGTAAACCAACTTAACAAATTAACTCAAAATATTCATTATTATCAACAACCCACAAGCAGAAAAAGCTAGATAAATTCGAGGCACTTCCATAAAACCTTAAATTACACGAAAATATACCACCCACAAACATGAAAATAGAAACCTATCTAATAAAACCTCAAGTGTACAAAACATCTAATCCAATATATATCCATAAATTTTTACAAGAAAACTTGACACATGACCCAACAATTCCCAAACCCATGAAACCCATCTCAAAAATCAAGCATACACATATGATCTACAACAATTCCCAAAATTTTCTTTTACCCATATGATATGGAAGATTTGCAAAACGACTTGAGTTAATACAGTTTGAGATCTAAGGTGATAATTTGAAGTGGAAACTTTTCACAAGAAAACTTAATTCATGACCAAACAATTCCCAAACCCAAGAAACCCATCTAAAAAATGAAGCATATGCATATGATTTTTTTAACAACAATTCTCAAAAATGTCTTATACCCATATCCACGAGAAATTATAGAGTTCTCTGGTGGACCACGTCACTTATCCACCATTCCACTAAAAAATTTCCACCTATTTAAAATTGCTGAGTCAATAATTAATTTCTATTTAAAAAAAATTTCTGACTAACAATTTTAAACAAGTGGAAGTTTTTTGGTGGAATGGTGGACCACATCACTTGTCCACCATGTGGATTTTATAATTTCTCCATATCTACCTTTAAGATATGAGATGGAAGAATTGCAAATTGGCCCGACTCGATACAGTTCGAGATATATGGCGACAATTTGAAGTGACCTAACTCGATATAGTTTGAGATATACGATGACAATTTGAAATGGAATTTTTTTTTTAATATTAAAAATTCATTATAAATTTTTTTTTATTTGAAAATCATATTTCTTGCTTTTTGAGATTTTTATATTTAGGTTTTGTTTACTTCTATGATAAACACTAAAAAGTGTCAGTTGAGTTATAAGGTTCTTGACAATATCTACTTTTCAATTGATAATATGACTAACCAACTTGTGACATAATAGATTTTAGGCATAAATACACTTTTAGTCCCTACATTTTGGCGTTTTTCTATTTTAGTCCCTACATTTTAATTTTATCACTTTAGTCCCTAATTCAATTAACGCGTTCCATTTTAGTCCTTTCCTGTAAGCCACCAACGGAAATTACTTAGGTGGCAAACTGATGCTGATGTGGCCAATTAAAAAATAATAAAAAAATTTAATTAGCATTTAAAAAATGCCACGTCAGCTTTTAAATATAAAAAAAATTTATTAATGAATTTTAACAAAATTAAAAAACAAAAAACAAAATTAAAAACAATAAAATTCATCAATTAAGATCTAATTCATTTTGAACAAGAACACAATCACAAATTTAATCATCAACACAAGAACATGAAGATCAAACCCAGAACAAAACACAAAAAACACAAACATTAACACAAGATCACAAACACAAAGAACACAATTAAAAAAAAAACATAAACTCCTGAGACCCATAAAACAAGATCACCACCTAAAACTCACCATCAACACCATCACAACACCATCCACAACCCACAATCCCAAATCAACCAAAGACCCACACCATAAACCCACGAAATCAACCCACGAAACTCAGATCGATGAGGGGCGAGACCAGTGGCGAGTTGGCGGCATGTAAGGTCGGCGGCGGTGAGATCTGCAACTTGTAAGGTAGTGGTGGTGAATGTATTCAACCTCTGATTCAATTTCAAAACTCAACCCAAAATTAAAGTTGAGCAGCACCCAAAACTCTTCGAACAAAATCATCCACCACCACCGCGAACAAAACCCCAGTAACTGAAACTCAAACAAACCCCCAATAACAACCACTGAAACTTAAAGAAACCAATCCAGCAAGCAACGAAAATTAAAGGAGCCGGTCGATTTAAACCCATAACCATCGATTCAAACCCACCCAACAATCACAAGTAAAACCCAGCCAATCCATTATCGTCCCTAATTACTCTTGACGATAACCACCGAATCCTCGTCTCTTGTCATCGATCGACTGTTGTCTTCGCTGGGAATTTGGTCCTTTGTAGCTTCATTCTCATTTTCGCGTTTAGGGTTTTGGGGAAATTAAGGTTATGGCTTATTCGCGGTCGAACCGGGTTCAGAGATTCTGGGCCGGTCATGGTGCAGAGGGACCGGTGTCTTGGGGGAGGAGAGGTTGTTGTTGCTGTTGGCGTTGGGAGAAAGGTCAAGGAGAGGGAGACTTTGAAGAGGGATTCTAGGGTTTCGAGCAATCCGTTGTCGCCTTCGGTGGCAGCTTCAGCAACTAATGTGGGAGTGTCGGAGAGGGTTTCGGGGACTCGGGTTCGGCCCCGGGAGAAGAAGTTGCCGAAATGGTGGCCAGTTTCTGTGCTACAGTCAGGGTTGGTGCTGAATGCGGAGCAGTATCAGAGGGAAGCCAACTGGTTGATTCAAGGTCAGTGCTTAGTGGTGATTTTGGGTTTATGGATTTAATTGTGTTCTTTGTGTTTGTGATCTTGCGTTAATGTTTGTGTTTTTTGTGTTTTGTTTTGGGTTTATGCTTGATCTTCTTGTGTTTGTGATGATGTTTAAATTTGTGACTGTGTTCTTGATCAAATTGAATTAGATCTTAATTGATGTATTTTATTGTTTTTAATTTTGTTTTTTGTTTTTTAATTTTGTTAAAATTCATTAATAAATTTTTTTATATTTAAAAGCTGACGTGGCATTTTTTAAATGCTAATTAAATTTTTTTTTTATTTTTTAATTGGCCACGTCAGCATCAGTTTGCCACCTAAGCAATTTCCGTTGGTGGCTTACCAGAAAGGACTAAAATGGAACGCGTTAATTGAATTAGAGACTAAAAGTGGTAAAATTAAAATGTAGGGACTAAAATGGAAAAATGCCAAAATATAGGGACTAAAAGTGCATTTACGCCTAGATTTTAAGTAGGATTTGATCAGTTTTGATTTTGAAAAAGCTTCCTTTTTACAAAAATAAATATAGCAAGTTTTGTTAGTAAAATTTTGTAAGAGATACATGCATTTGGAAAAGAATTTAATATTTTTATATAACAAGAATTGCTATATTACATATTTGAACGTCATTATAATTATTTTCATTGTTATCTTTATGTTGTACTATTTTATTATCTTCTAGGTCTTTATAATGGATTTCTTTTTGATGTGAGAGATAACTCATAAATTTTCTATTAGATTTTTTTTTTTTTTTTTTTTTTTCTAGTAATAGCTTTGTCAATGGATCTAGTGCTGAGCACGGGTTGGATAAGTTTGGATTTCTTGCATACTCGCAGTCTAAGATGATGATGATGGGGGGTAAGGCACGAGATTAAGGAAGGGAGTTCGACCAAATCGATTTTACTAGTTTCCTCTCACGCTAATCTGAATGCCATGACGATTATAAAACCTAGTCCCAATCAAGTATTCAAAAGAATCAAAACCGCCCGTTATGGATCGGTTCAACTGGATTGGATGATTTAAGCTGGCCTTAAATAGATATTATTTGAGATTCATTTAATTTTTTATCTTCTTTTCTCAGTTTTCATACGTTTTCCATATACAAATTGATTTATTTTTAGTAAGTAGTTATAATTAAAAAAATATCTACAAATAAAAGAAGGCGAAAAACTACTTTTAGTCCCTACATTTTCAGGCTATTCCCATTTTAGTCCTTACATTTTATTTTTACCGCTTTTAGTCTTTATCTTGAAAAACGCTTCCCGTTTTGGACCTTGCCGTTACTCATTTAACAGAAATATCCTACGTGGCAAACAGTTCAATAGTAAATGCTGACGTGTCTATTAAAATAATATTTAAAAAAATATTTGCATTTTTAAAAATGCCACGTCAGCAATTTAATTTTTTTTTAAAAAGCCACATCAGATAAAAATAATATAAAAATTTCTAACCTAATTATTTTTAAAAAAAAGAAAAGAAATTAGTTAAATTAATTTTTTTCCTTTTTTTTGGAAGAACATGAAGAACGTGCCAGGAGCATGTTTCTCATTCCTCTTTCTCTATTCACAGTTCTCCATCTCTCCCTCTATATCTCTCTTCTACGTTTCCCATTCCTCTTTCTCTATTCACAGCATGTTTCGCTCATCTATCTCTTCTCATTTGACTAAGTTTTGGTTGGATCGAATCGGTGGTTGTTGGGTTTTAGTGGTGGCGTTTCGGTGGTGGATTTCGATTGTGGAGTTGAATCGGTGGCCGGCTTTGGTGGTAGGTTTTTTTCAGTGTTTGCTGGATCCATTTGGTGGTGGGTTTTGGTGCTTGCTGGACCAGTTTGGTGGTGAGATTTGGTGCTTGCTGGGTTTCGTGATGGTCTTTTTGGTAGTTGGGTTTCATTGGTAGCCAGGTTTTGGTGGTGGTTGGGTTCTGTTTGAGGTGGTGGTGGTCATGCCTTTGGGTTTTGTTTAGGTGTTTGGTGATTTTTTGTTTAGGTGTTTGGTGAGTTAGGTATTGGGTTTGGGTTTGAATTGCTCAGCAGTGGGTGGTTTGATTTCTGGGTTTATGGTGCATGTTGATTTATGGGTTTGTGGTGTATGTTGTCTGAATCCAAATCGACTACTCATTAGGAGAAGATTTCGAATACAGAGTGGAATTAGGTGTACGCTTTCTCTAAGATCTTATTCAGGCTTCACTGGGTTTGGTTGTGCATGGAGGCCGAAAATCTGGGTTTGAGTTTTGTGTTTTTTGTGTTTGGTTTCAAAGCATAAGAAAATCTTGTTGAATGTTTGTGTTTTGTAAATTTTTATGGGCATATCTTTTTATTTTGTAAATCTGAGTGATTTTATAGTTTTGGTTGCTAAGAAAATGCAAGAAAAGAAAAGTAAATTTTTAATTTTTAATTTTTTGGGCAAGCTTAGTTGGGGAAGAAAAATGAAGAACACGTTCTTCATGTTCTTCCAAAAAAAAAAGGAAAAAAAAATAATTTAACTAATTTCTTTTCTTTTTTTAAAAAATAATTAGGTTAGAAATTTTTATATTATTTTTATCTGATGTGGCTTTTTTCAAAAATTAAATTGCTAACGTGGCATTTTTAAAAATGCAAATATTTTTTTTAATATTATTTTAATAGACACGTCAGCATTTACTGTTGGACCGTTTGCCACGTAGGATATTTCTGTTAAATGAGTAACAACAGGGACCAAAACGGGAAGCGTTTTTCAAGATAGGGATTAAAAGCGGTAAAAATAAAATGTAAGGACTAAAATGGGAATCGCTTGAAAATGTAGGGACTAAAAGTGGTTTTTTTGCATTTTTTTAACACTAACTAAAATATAAAATATCATAAGAATGAAAGAGAAAATTTAAAGTATAGAACAATAAAATCTAATTTGTCAAAATTACTATTATGACTTTACTCAGGACACGTTTTGTATGCATAATAGATCATGTAACAGAATGTTTATTCATGTGCTACTGAACCCCTTAAAGCATTTTTTGTTTGTCTAGCTATGTGTTAAAGCACATCCTTGAAACTATCTTTGTGCAAAACAACACTTTAAGCAATTTTATCATGTCTTGTAACTTACATAAAAGAGCTTTTAAGGCTCTAACAAGCTCTTTTAGTGAAAGCTCAAAATTGAAACTTTTAGTAAATTAAGCTCTTTTTGTTGTTGTTTGAGTTTTATGAAAGCCCCTGACAAAATTGTCTCTGTCCTTCTTTTTTTCTTTTTCTTTTTCTTTTTTGGGGAAAAAGATTCTTGTCTGAGAAAAATAAATCATTTACAACCACTATAATAAAGGATTCCTCAAAAAGTTAAGGATTGGTAATCTTTTATTATGTAATCCTCAAATTTTTCACTCACACTCATAGAGAAACTTTAAAAAAATACAATTAAAAATTACAATCATGAACTAGTGAAGCCCAAAGTTAGTTACAACATGAAAAATAAAAAGCCCCCGACCCTCCATGCACCACCACACAACTCTCTATTGAAGGTCCTTGTTATCAATATAATGAAGTAGTTGCCAATCTGATGACGTTGTTATTGAGAGAGAGAGAGAGAGAGAGAGAGGAACTGAACCATTTCTCCTCCATTCTCATTCATCTTCGTCGCTCCCATCACCGTCACTTATCATGACACCACTGTCGCTTGCTACTATTGAGAAGAGTGAGAAAAAAATCGATTTTGGGGGTTGGGATGATTTCCCTAAGCAACAACTACAACAACAATAATAATATGTAAAAGAAGATTGAAATTTCAATCAAGAATCTAAATTAGATTTTAATTTAATTTCAATTTTGTGCCAAGTGTCATGCTAATTATCATATAATTTGATGCTAAGAGCTTTATAATTCAACTAACACCTGCTAATGTTTCCAACATAGAGGTCTAAGGTTAAAATCCTCCTATCCCCCATTGTAACTATCAAATTGTTAAAAACCCACTACAATTTCATTCCAAATGTCATTTCAATTACACTTTATTTGTGTGTGTCAATTATGTTTATATACAAATTTGTGTATCTAAATTTAGAAAATATAAAATGACTCAATTCAAATTTATTATGCTTCCATGTAATACTATGGATGTGTATGATCTATTATTTAATAGGTAGAAATGATGTGTGTGTGTGTTGCACCCCTACACATGCAAAGGTTATAAGCTAGTAATAATAATTGTCAAGAGCATTATACTTCAATAAGAACTCCTAGTGTTTCCAACAGAGAAGTCCCCGGTTTGGATCTCTTATACCCCAATTATGAAATTATCTATAATAATAATAATAATAATAATTGCAACAAAAGGGGTTGATAATTATTGGGTAATTAGAAATTTATGGTTTAATATAAAAGTAGTGTCAAATGTTCAGAATTTTATGTAATTTCACTTAATAAAAATTAAATTAATATTGATCAATAAGTGAATTGATTAGATTCGATTTTGAAAAAGGTATTTATAAAATAAAATAGCACTAACTAGCATCATTTTTATGCCAACCAATTCTAAAAATTAAAAACAAAAAACACTTTTATTTGTCCCATTATTGTCATTTCCCACGTTTTAAAACTCTTTAGCAATAGATTAGCAAACGGTTTAGTAATTTTGAAGCACTTTAGTATTGTAATTTGCCAAACTTTCTAAACATCAAAACTCTTTCTCACAAAAGGTCTACTACTGAAGCTTTATAGCTAAAGCTCTACTTCCTACACTAATACCAAACGGGCACATCAAAATGCAGTAGGGTTCCAAAAGTATTTTCTCTCTAGCTTTAAGGCTAAAGCTGAAATTTGAAACTTCTAAGAAAAAAGTTCTACAATTTACTGTTCAGGCTTTATAAATCTAGAACTTTAAAGCATTATTCATTTTATTTTACCAAACATTAAAAACATTAAATAGTTTTTCAATTACAGTTCTATATCATAGAAGCTTTACTTCCTACAGCAATGCCAAAGGGGCACCATGATCTCCTACCCAAAAAAGGAGAGAGGAGGAAGTACTAGCCTGTCCTACCGAGCATTATGAGAAATAAATTGGAGGGCAAAACTAAATGCATGCGTTTGTTACTCAAAGACCGAAGACAGTGTTTTGGACCTTTTGGTCCTCAAATGCAAAGTGGCTTTGACCTTCTACATTTCACGGCCTATAAAGAAGGGGATAACAATCCCCATAACATCAAATTTCAAACTCAAGAGAGCACACATTTGTGGCAGAGATACAAAAGAGCTAATGCCTTCCAACATATCAAGAACTCGGGAGTGAGTGTGACACATTTTTAGCAGAAATACAACAGAGCTATTGCCTTCTAGCTTATCAAGAACTCAAGAGAGTGAGTGTGACACATTTTTAGCTGAAATACAACAGAGCTATTGTCTTCCAGCATATCAAGAATAGGAATGGCAACGGGTCGGGTTCGGGCCGGGTTTTTCCATACCCGGACCCGACCCGTGGGCCAAGACTTGCGGCCCAGACCCTGCTCGTTTACTAAGCGGGTTTTTTTCCCGGGGCCCGCGGGGTCCATTAAGAGATTGGGCCCAATTCGTGGCCCAACCAAAAAAAAAAAAAAAAAAAGAATTGAAGCGTTTCCGTTTCTTTTCTTATTCTCCTACATTTTCTCAGCAACCAAACAATGCACCAACAATCAAAACCTTAGCCTAGTAAAAAAGAACTGGAAAAAAAAAAAAAAAAAAAAAAAAAAAAAAAAAAAAAAAAAAAAAAAACCACATCAAACTCATATTTAACAGCTCATTTTCTCTCTTTCATCACATTTTCATATCAACCAAACAGAGAAAGAGGGTGAGGGAGTGTGGGAGTGAGGGTGATGGAGCGAAGCATCGGAGTGAGGGTGACGGAGCGGAGCATCGGAGTGTGGCCTGTGGGACAGTGGGAGTGAGTTGAGGGAGAGTGAGCGTCGGACTGAGAGAGGGAGGTGTGAGTGGCTAAGTGCTGAAAAAATGAGGGTTAGGGTTAGATTAGTGTGTATATATATATAGGGTAAGGGTATTTTTGTAATTTCAGACCGGGTTTTATCCGGGTCGAGTTTCGAGCCAGGTCTCGGATTTTATTGATAAAACCCGAACCCGACCCAGACTCGCTTCGGGTTTTTTTTTTAAACCCATACCCAACCCTATTCCTAATCGGACCGGGTAAAACCCGGCCCATTAGGGTCGGGCCGGGCCGGGTACCCGCGGGTCAGGCAAAAATTGCCATCCCTAATCAAGAACTCAAGAGAGTGAGTATGACACACTTTTAGCAAAAATACAACAGAGCTATTGCCTTCCAACATATCAAGTTGCACAAGCAAGGAGAAGTGAACAACGCCGTAAACCTTGTAAGATAACCTACTTGCCAAACCACAGGGATGCCAACCAACTATTTGCAGTCTGTCAACATGATCTTCATTGTTGTTAGGCCAACACAAGCACATTAGTCCAGGTTTACACGTGACACAAAAAATAAAAGGAATAACTTGACCTGCTGAAAATCAGCCATAATTAAATTCCTTTTGGCCTCCTCTAGGATAACACAGGTTAAAGTCTTGGGTTATAACTGAATTGGAGGATTATAGACCCTTGGTGGGGCATGCAATTACAACAACAAAAAATTGTTAATGAATTCACCATATATCACCCATTTTCAAGGGAAGCAGTTTCAAATAATTTCCAAAAGTTACTGCTTCTCAACTTCCAATCATATTATAAAACTCACAATACAGGAAAATAACACAATCCTTCCACTGCCTAGTCTGCCCACTTCAGTTAGTCACCAAATAAATCATCGTCATTTTCTTCATCAACATTACTTGAGCTTACACTTAATGTCCATCCTTGGGCCTCTTTTGTTGGAGAAGCTGGTCTATCACCAGAACTAACAGACGGATAAGCCCAGGAAGAACCTAGTTTTCCAGAAAATGATTCCCCATAGAGATCATCATAAATTCCACCTTTTGAAGTGGTTTTGACCTTATTTAGGACTTCCTGTAGTTTATTGGTCACACCTTTTTGGGAAGTAGTATCTTCCTTCATGGAGGACTGTTGCTTTCCTCTAGGTATTACTGTAGTCTGTATAAGGTGTTCATATTTTCCAACAAGACTTCCTTCTTTCACATCTAATGGACCAGGTTCTGTTTCTACATCAGCACCATCTGAAACCCCAACGACTTCAACTAACTCTCCCCCAGCTTGATCCCTGAAGGCTACTCTCAGCTTCCTCATTCTCTTAGTAGATCTCTCCAACTGGTGGCTGTCATCTCTTCCACCTTTTGAGCTACCAGACATGGTGGATTTTGATGGTAGGTTAAGCTTGCTCAGACCATAACGATTTAGCTGTGTGTTATAAGCCACAACAGCTTCTTCGTCAGATGGATCAGGAGGTGGCGGCAAATTGAGCTCTTTAGGTGGAGGACGAGGAAAAAGAGCTGCTTCA
The DNA here is from genome assembly GCA_023736055.1 of Quercus glauca. NCBI lineage: Eukaryota > Viridiplantae > Streptophyta > Magnoliopsida > Fagales > Fagaceae > Quercus > Quercus glauca. The sequence continues at coordinate 77,213,716 of CM043319.1, forward strand.
TTCTTTCTCAAGATATAAATTCTTGTTGATGCAGCAAACCGCAAAGACTGTCCCACTTCTAACTCAACAGGGCTATCTTTAGTCAAGCGCTCATTTGCAACAAATGTACCATGAGCAGATCCCAAGTCAATTACATATATGCTGTGGGAAAGTTAGAACATTGTGAATGCCATGTATAAAATAAAAGAACCTTCCAAACTTCACAAAACCAAATTATCTATGAGAAGTAACAATTATAAATGACACATGCATGCCATCATGGGCGCCTGTCGCCTGGACAGTGAAAGATTACTTCACCTCAAAAGCACCCATAGCCCACTGGAACATCAACAAAATGCAAACCCAATAATGTTGAACCCAGTATGATAAACATTTTTATTCTAGTACAGATAACAATAGAAACATCCACCTCCAAGCTCTAACTCTAGCTCAGACGATTTGTTCTTTCCTTCACTGTTTTCCCAGAATTCAGGTGCATTACGAATTTTTGAATTGATCAACCAACATGAACTCAATAAAACAAAAGTTCCACTGCACTAAGCCGCTATCACTCAAAACAATCAAGCCAATTTCACACTCTTTCCTAACAATTCTGTTTTCAATCATAAACAATATAGTGGTGTAACATGTAATGCAAATAAATGTCAAGAAATGTTATGCAAAGAACAAAACAAGAAGTGCAAATAATGTCAAGGAAGATTGCAAACAGATCTAACCTCCCATTCTTGTGAGGAATGACTGCAGCATGCTGGCGCGAAACAGACTGATGGTCAAGCACAAAATCACAAGTATGAACCTGCCTCCCGAAGATTTGTCGCCGTCTATCTAGATTAATCTTATCAAGAACTACCCCATCCTTCAAAACCTCAAGAAAATAAACTCCTGCCCGAGGCTCAATCGCCCAGTCAGGTGGTTGCCAAGTTGATTCCCCCCCTCCAATCTGAGTCACCTGCTGATTCTGCCCTACCAAGGGTGCTGCCTCCGGCACCGCTGACCTATTAGAAACATGGGATTGTTGCTGGTGCTGGTTTTGGGCATTTTTTTGCAAGTGGGTATTTGAAACTGAGGAAGTGGAAGAAGCTGGCTTGGATACAGACTGGGTATTGGGCTTGTAAGCCGAATTAACACTCACTGAGAATGGTTCCAAGGTTTCAGCTTTCTTGAATCGATCAAGACCAGCTCTTCCATACATTTTTTTTTTATCTTTTCCTTTTCTAAATTCCCTAGTAATTTGATAAACCCCCCACAATATTACAAATACAATTGAACCCAGATGCAATTTCAGCCTAAGTATCTAAAACACTACAAAACCCATAAATTTAAAACTCCAATCCATGCTATATACAGACCCAAAACCTCAAAATACAACAAGTAACTTAGCTTAAGCTTCAAGTGGATGATTATATATGAGTGTCAACTAGGATTCAACTATTCAACCAGATTACAATGTTGAGAAACAAAGGTATAAAAGCAAAAACTGAATAATAAAATTAATTTTAAAAAAAAAAGGAAGAATAAGAATAGGACAAAACGCAAAGCAAAGGGTTTAATTGTAATGAAATTTGTTTCAATATTTTTTGATCTAAACTACGATTCAAGATTAAGAAATATAAATGTTGTTATACAAATACTAATAAGATTGGATTTTTTTTGTATGGGGTTACTGGTTTTTACCTTGAAATTGAATAGGGTTTCTGAAGTTTTAACGGGCTCCTCTGGCTCTGGGCTTTAGAGAGAGAGAGAGAAAGAGAGAGGGAGAGAGGTGAGGTGTTAAATATGGTATGGAGTTTAGGAATTTTTTTTTTTTTTGAGAAAGGAGTTTAGGAATTGGGACGAGACAATTGGGACAAAGCGAAAGTGTTTGAGCTATACTATACTTTAAATCTCCCACATGTGTTTGAGGCTCAATGTCAATTTTATCCTTAGCTTTTTTGCTCAATGCCCTTTCGTTTTGCACATTTATAAATTATATTTATCTTACTATGTAATTTTGTCATGTGGCTAGAATAAGTATATGAAAATAGTAGCAAAAAGGGAAGTATATGAATTAGAAATTTTTCCGATCAAAAAAAAAAAAAAGAATTAGAAATTTTTTTTTTCCTCAAAAATAAAAGAATTTTTTTTATTAAGCTAAAACTTTGTTATCAATTTTTGAAATAGTTTAAAATGCCTGCTATTTTATTTGAGAACAAGTGACTTTACAAACTGGAAACTCAATTGATGTTTTTCCCTGATAATAGAAAGTAATTATCATTAAACTAATGTCATAGGTTTAAATTTATTGTACTATCAAAGAATGGTTTAAAGTAATACTTTAATTAAAATTAGCCTATAGGCCGCTATGCACCGTGTTTCTTTTTCTCTCTTGTCTTCGATTGGCAAAAGTTTGGTTGAATTTAATTGATTTTCTTTCTAATTGATATTTGTCGACAACTTAAATGAAAATCTGAATTCAATTGGTTGCCATCTACAAGTTGGTTTTCTTTAAAGACTCTATCTTGGTTGGAATGATGGAAAAGTAGGAAGATGAAAAAAAATAAGTACAAATAATATGCATTTTTTTTAATTAAAAAAATCATTTTCACTAGAGATCAAGTTCTTTGACACCTCTCCACTAGTAATTTTCCGTCCTATGAAGTAAACTTGTGTAATTGCATCTAGTTGAAAAATCAGAAGGTAATCTTGTCTTCAACTTGCATTTTCCTTCTCATTTTTCTTTCCATTTTGGATGAATTAGATTGTGAGTTTTGGAGAAAATTCCACCCATCCCCATATTGATGAAATTATCAATCTTCATCTTATTTTCTTTCCTCTATTTTTTCATAATTTCTTAATTCACCCTAACCAAAAAACTTTGTCATGATGAATAGTTTGAATACTATGTCTATATATATATTAAAAGTCAAAACTCAGAAAAAATCCAATTAAATTTCAATTAGATTCTCAATTTTACGTCACGTGTTCTATTTAATTTTTAATTTTTGTGCAAGTGAATTATTGAGTGTAAAAATCGAAGAGTCCAAATCCAATTAGATTCTAAATTGGATTTCAATTAAAATCCAATTTTATGCCACTTGTCCATCTAATTTTTTAATTTTTGTGGCAAGTGAATTATTGAGTGCAAAAGCCAAAGAATCTACGTCTAATTAAATTCTAAATCATAATTGTGGGTGAGAAAGCCCAAAGCCATATGTTGGGCCTGGGGTCCAGTCCAAATACGACCATCCATCCGAAGAGGCTAATAATATCAGCGCTTCACCATCCTGATGAGAAAAGCAACCTATGAGGGACAAAGTCTCCGCCCGAAGACAACTGATTGAGCCGAAGGGGCCATATCCATCGGATCAGCCCAGAATTTGATCAAACGGATATGCTGAGGGTTTCCCTGCGAGGATTAAGCTCCGCGCGTGTCTAACTGAGTGGCTATCATGAAATCCCCTGCTAATAAAGCTGCCACCACCGCATTTAATGCGCTGCAACAACTTCTCTGGCCGCATTTATGTGGAGAGGACACCTGAACAGTGCGTCCACACCCATCACCACTCACTGCAGGATAAAGCAAACGGCTGATGTGAATGGCACTCAAGTGGGCGTGTAGATGAAGGACAAGTGTGCGGTGAAGATGAGAAGGGAGCGCATATATAAGAGAGGCAAGCCTCACGGAGAAAAGGGGGAAGAAAAAATTGTATTCATTAAGTTCTTAAATACTAAGGCTCTTCGGACCGAAGAAATTCTTGTTAAAGGCTGGTCTAAATTCTTTTTATTGGTCTGCTTGCATGAACCGTTGCTAAATCCAAACCCAGCCCAGTTGTTTAACCCGCTCTCTACAAATTTATTGTTGGAAATTTGTTGGGCTCACAATACAGAGAGTTGGTACCTGGCCCAACAAATTTGGACCCTACAATTGGCGCCGTCTGTTGGGAACAGCTAGAGCAAAGGTGGAAGCAACACCTCAAAAGATGGCTGAACCAAGGCAACGACCAGCTGAGTCTAGGTCATCTAAGCACACCGATCCGTTTCTTCATTTGGAACGTAGGCAGGACCGTGAAGGAAGTGTGCACACCGCACACGACGATCAAAACCATTCACATGGAGAGAGCCACATGTCCCATGCAGAGAAAAACAAGGACATGCAGAAGGAGATCGACAGGTTAAAGAGGGAGTTGCGGCATGCGAAGAGGAAGCGCAGTCCCTCGTACTCTCAGGAAGATTCTGGCGACGAACGGGATATCAGCTGCAGACGGAAACGTCGGACGCCAATCAGCGAGCCCTTTACCTACGAAGAAATATGTTATGGCGAGAGGAACCCTCAGAGTCCCTTACCGAGGGGGGCAGGGAACGATGCTATGAGTAAAGCTCTGGATCAAATCTCCAGATCTCCCTTTACCCGTAATATCGAAAACGCCAGACTCCCTCGACGCTTCCACCAGCCCACATTCACCATCTATAATGGCCGGACTGACCCAGTGGAACATGTGAGTCATTTTAACCAGCGAATGGCAGTTCACTCCAGGGACGAGGCCCTCATGTGCAAAGTTTTCCCATCCAGCTTGGGACCAATAGCCATGAGATGGTTTGATGGTCTAAAGCCCAACACTATCAGTTCTTTCCAAGAGCTAACCCAAGTTTTTGGGTCCCGTTTCGTCACCTGCTGAAGGGTACCTCAATCCGTGGCGTCTCTACTGTCCGTTATCATGAAAGGAGGTGAGACTTTGAAGTCGTACTCAGATAGGTTCTGGGAAACGTATAACGAGGTGGAGGAGGATTGTGAATCGGTGGCCATCAGCTCTTTCAAACTGGGCCTCCCCACTGAACACCTCTTGAGGACTTCTTTGACGCGCAAGCCTGTCACCAGTATTCGCCAGCTGATGGACAGGATCGATAAGTACAAAAGAGTTGAGGAGGACCAACAGCAAAGCAAGGGCAAGGAGAAGGTTATCCCTCAGGAAGGGAGGGATTTCAGGTCGGACAGGCAGAATCACAACAGGCCGAGGAAAGACTGGGCCGGACAAAACACGGCGAACTTCCAGGCGGTCAATGCGGTTTTCCGCGAACCAGTGCACCAGGTCCTCGATAAAATAAAGAACGAGCCATTCTTCAAGAGGCCGAACAAGATGGTAGGAAACCCCGAAAGGCGCAACCACAATCTTTACTGTCAGTACCACTTAGACCATGGGCACACTACCGAAGATTGCAGGAGCCTGTGGGATCATTTGGATCAGCTGGTCAGCGAAGGAAGGTTGAAGCACCTCCTGCACCACTCATGCGGTCAGGGAAATCAAACGAGCGCGGGGCCCAGGAGAGGCGAATTTACAAAACCCCCCTTGGGAACAATCAATGTCATTTTCGCTGCGCCAGGAAGGACAGGGTCTTGCCCATCCAGGGTATTGTCAGTCGCTCGGGCACCCTTGGGCAAGGTTAACAAAGAGCCGAAGAGATCTAAGACAATTGTCCCAGTTTTGGGCTTCTCGGAAGAAGACAAAATAGGGACTACGCAGCCGCACGATGATGCCCTGGTAGTGACTCTGAGAATAGGTGGATATGACGTGAGGAGAGTACTAGTAGATCAAGGCAGCGCTGCAGAAATTATGTACCCGGACCTATATAAGGGGCTGAATTTGTCCCCCGAAGACTTGACTCCGTACAGTTCCCCATTAGTCAGTTTTGATGGAAAAGTGATCCTTCCGAGGGGCCAGATTAGACTGCCTGTGCAAGCCGGTACTGAGGTTGTGGAGGTAGACTTCATAGTGGTCGACGCTTACTCACCGTACACTGCTATAGTAGGCAGACCTTGGCTCCATACCCTCGGGGCTGTGCCCTCCACTCTGCATCAGAAGATTAAGTATCCATCCGGGGGGATTGTCGAGGAGATCCGAGGGGATCAGGCCATGTCCAGGCAATGCCTAGTGGCAGCAATCCGACACGAGCAGCATGTCGAACCCCCCCACTGTCATAAGGAAGGCTTATAGCAATTAAAACCTTCGGCGCTGGATGCCGAAGCCCCTGCCGAAGAAGAAGAGTGCGAAAGCCTGACAAGGGTAGTTGTTGGCGACGATCCAGAGAAGTTTTTTCAAATCGGATCCATGTTGCCTCCCCAGGAGCAGGGAGAGTTGATAGAATTCCTCAGGGCAAACGTTGATGTTTTTGTGTGGGACCCTGCGGAAGCCCCGGGGGTAAGCCCAGATTTCATTTGCCACCACCTAAACGTAGATCCCACCATAGTCCCTAAGAAGCAACCCCTCCGGCGTCCATCGAGGGAGCACGCAGATGCAGTCAGGGAGGAGGTAACTAGGCTCAAGCAAGTAGGGGCTATTAAGGAAATTTATTACCCCGAATGGCTAGCTAACACGGTGGTGGTAAAGAAGAAAAGTGGGAAATGGCGGGTGTGCGTGGACTTCACTGATCTTAATAGAGCTTGTCCGAAGGATCCGTTTCCTATGCCGAAGATAGATCAGCTAGTTGACGCTACTGTTGGGCATCCTCGGATGAGTTTCTTAGACGCGTTTCAAGGTTATCATCAGATACCATTGGCTCTCGCCGACCAGAACAAAACGGCTTTCGTGACTCCTGTAGGAAACTACCATTATAAGGTAATGCCATTCGGCTTGAAGAACGCAGGGGCTACCTATCAGAGGATGATGACCCGGATGTTTGAGCCACAGCTGGGCAAAAGCATGGAGGTTTATATCGACGACATGGTGGTTAAAAGCAAGGTTGTTGCCGGACACATTGGGGACCTTAGGGACATCTTCGAAATTTTGAGGGGACACAGATTGCGCTTGAATGCCTCCAAGTGTTCATTCGGGGTTGGCTCGGGCAAGTTCCTGGGGTATATGGTCACTCACAGGGGAATCGAAGTTAACCCCGATCAGATAAGGGCCATCAACGACTTGCGAGCCCCTCGGAACCCCAAAGAAATCCAAAAGCTGACTGGGATGACTGCTGCCCTTAATAGGTTCATTTCCAGATCTGCAGACAGGTGTCGGCCTTTCTTCTCGTTAATCAATAAGTGGAAGGATTTTGAATGGACGGAGGAATGTGCTATCGCTTTCCAGCAACTTAAGGACTACCTGGCTAGACCTCCCATCATGTCCAGTTCCCTGCCTGACGAAGTGTTGTTTGCGTACATTGCCGTGGCACCTAATGCTGTAAGCTTGGTACTGATCCGAACAGACTGTGGTGTGCAAAAGCCAGTTTATTATGTGAGCAAGTCGCTGCAAGAAGCTGAGACCCGCTATTTGCCACTAGAAAAGGCCATTCTGGCAGTTGTGCTGGGAACCAAGAAGCTGCCCCATTATTTTCAAGCTCACACGGTCATAGTCCTTACCCAACTCCCCCTTAGGGCGGTACTCCGAAGCGCTGACTACACAGGAAGGATTGCCAAATGGGGGACGATGCTAGGGGCTTTTGATATCAAGTACATGTCGCGCACGTCAGTGAAGGGCCAGATCCTTGCAGACCTGGTTGCCGAGTTCACAGAGCCCCATTTAGAGGAAGTAGCCCAAACTCTAGGCACAGAAGGGAGGCAAGTCAGCACAGTTTCGTCACAAAACACCTCACCCTGGGAAGTATATGTGGACGGCGCATCAAATCAGAGGGGCTCAGGCATAGGGCTAGTGCTGATATCCCCTGAGAAAATTATCATTGAAAAAGCCTTAAGGCTAGACTTCTCGGCAACGAACAATGAGGCAGAATATGAGGCTCTATTGATGGGGATGAAGATGGTGCGAAGGATGGGAGGAAAGTCGGCCGAGATATCCTCAGACTCAAAGTTGATCGTAGACCAAGTGCTGGGGGAATTCGAGGCAAAAGACGAGAGGATGCAGGAGTACTTGGACCTGGTCAAGTCCCTACAGTCAGAGTTTGAATATTTTTCCCTTCGGCACGTCCCTAGAAGTGGCAACACGCATGCCGATTCTCTGGCTACACTCGCCACCTCTTCGGCGCAAGAGTTGCCAAGGGTCATCCTAGTTGAAAACGTACGGAGGCCCACGAAGATAAGAAAAAAAGTACTCCAAGTTCACAGCGTCGGAACCAACCCATGCTGGATGGACCCCATCATCAAGTTCTTGAGGGACGATGTGTTGCCCGAAGAAAGAGTGGAAGCAGACAAAATACGGAGAAAAGCTACAAGGTTCTGGCTGTCCGAAGACCATAAACTGTACAAACGATCCTATTCTGGCCCGTATCTGTTGTGCATGGCCCCCGAGGCGGCTGAATCGATGTTAGAAGAACTGCATGAAGGAATCTGTGGGAGCCATACTGGAGGGAGATCTTTAGCTCACCGAGCCATTACCCAAGGCTATTGGTGGCCAAATATGCAAAGAGAGGCGCATGAGTACGCTAAAAAGTGTGACCAATGCCAACGTTTTGCGCCAAGCATACATCAACCTGGTGGAACCCTTAATCCGCTATCCAGCCCGTGGCCTTTTGCTCAGTGGGGGCTGGACATCGTTGGCCCTTTCCCTAAGGCAGCAGGAAACAGGAAGTTCTTGCTGGTCGGAACGGACTACTTCACCAAGTGGGTAGAAGCTGAGCCTCTAGCAAATATCAGGGACGTAGACGTGAAGAAGTTCATTTGGAAAAACATCGTCACCAGATTTGGAGTCCCACACACCCTCATCTCGGACAACGGGCTTCAGTTCGATAGCAAAGCTTTTAGAAGCTATTGCAGTGAGCTAGGGATCACAAATAGATACTCCACCCCCGCCTATCCCTAGGGAAACGGGCAGGCCGAAGCCACCAATAAAGTCATAGTTAACGGGCTAAAAAAGAGGCTAGACGATGCGAAGGGTAGATGGGTAGAGGAACTACCCCACGTATTGTGGGCATATAGAACCACGCCTCGTAGGTCCACTGGGGAGACCCCTTTTTCAATGACCTATGGAGCTGAAGCCGTCATACCTCTCGAGACTGGGTTCCCAACGCACAAGATTAGCTCTTTTGACCCAACCAACAACGACAGGCAGCTGGAAAAGAGTCTAGATCTGATTGAAGAACGAAGGGAAAGCGCGATGGTCCGATTGGCACACTACCAGCAGAAACTCAAACAGGGCTACGACATCAATGTGAAGTTGAGACCCCTCGAGCCTGGTGATCTTGTCCTGAGGAAGGTGGTAGGGAATGCAAAGAATCCAGCATGGGGAAAACTGGGGCCAAATTGGGAAGGTCCGTATTGTATCACTTCGAGGGCCGGCATTGGAGCATACTTCCTGGAAGACCTGGATAATCACGTAGTGCCCCGGCCATGGAATGTAAATAACCTCAAAAGGTACTACTATTAAAAGAATTCTTCTTTCAGTCATGATTGTTCTTTTGTTATACTAGTGTTTCTCAAGGGTTTAAACTTAAATCCAAGCATGCCTGTAGTCCTCGGACCAGATGACTTGGGTTAGTTAACACTCCCTCACGATTCTTACAAGTGTTTAAACTTAAATCCCATCATGCCTGTAGTCCTCGGACCAGATGATGTGGGTTAGTTAACACTCCTTTACGTTCCTTACAAGTGTTTAAACTTAAATCCAAGCATGCCTGTAGTCCTCGGACCAGATGACTTGGGTTAGTTAACACTCCCTCACGATTCTTACAAGTGTTTAAACTTAAATCCAAGCATGCCTGTAGTCCTCGGACCAGATGACTTGGGTTAGTTAACACTCCCTCACGATTCTTACAAGTGTTTAAACTTAAATCCAAGCATGCCTGTAGTCCTCGGACCAGATGACTTGGGTTAGTTAACACTCCCTCACGATTCTTACAAGTGTTTAAACTTAAATCCCATCATGCCTGTAGTCCTCGGACCAGATGATGTGGGTTAGTTAACACTCCTTTACGTTCCTCTCAAGTGTTTAAACTTAAATCCAAGCATGCCTGTAGTCCTCGGACCAGATGACTTGGGTTAGTTAACACTCCCTCACGATTCTTACAAGTGTTTAAACTTAAATCCCATCATGCCTGTAGTCCTCGGACCAGATGATGTGGGTTAGTTAACACTCCTTTACGTTCCTCTCAAGTGTTTAAACTTAAATCCAAGCATGCCTGTAGTCCTCGGACCAGATGACTTGGGTTAGTTAACACTCCCTCACGATTCTTACAAGTGTTTAAACTTAAATCTAAGCATGCCTGTAGTCCTCGGACCAGATGACTTGGGTTAGTTAACACTCCCTCACGATTCTTACAAGTGTTTAAGCTTAAATCCCATCATGCCTGTAGTCCTCGGACCAGATGATGTGGGTTAGTTAACACTCCTTTACGTTCCTCTCAAGTGTTTAAACTTAAATCCAAGCATGCCTGTAGTCCTCGGACCAGATGACTTGGGTTAGTTAACACTCCCTCACGATTCTTACAAGTGTTTAAGCCTAAATCCCATCATGCCTGTAGTCCTCGGACCAGATGATGTGGGTTAGTTAACACTCCTTTACGTTCCTTATAAGTGTTTAAACTTAAATCCCATCACGCCTGTAGTCCTCGGACCAGATGTTGTGGGTTAGTTAACCTCGATTTCGATTACCAGTCTAATTTAGCGGAATATGCGGACTTAGGCAAAACTACGTCAGTGGTTATTCCCACAATTCTTTGTCTTAGCCATACATGGAAGATTACCGCATTTATGATTCATTCTTAATCACTAAACTGTCATTATTAGCCGCAATAATGCAATATGATAAGTACTCCACAAGCAACAAGTAACGAAAATAAGCCGTTTCATTCATTTAAATGATAATTTCCATACAAAAAAGGTCAAAAAATATACTAGCAACTACACAAGATGGAGGTTCTAGGCTTTATCTTGAGAATCTGGGTGGATCTCTGGCAAATTGCCCGCATCTCCGATCTGAAGAGGGGCCTGGCTCGTCTCAGCTAGCGCTGGGGGGTTCTGATCTGCCGAGGATGCCTCCAAGGCCTCAGGAGCATCACATAAGTCCGGATCGTAATAGACGCTCCCAGGCTGCCTTAAAGCTGACTCTGCAGGGACTCCAGCTGCATCGAGGCACTTGCTCCATGTGATGTCACAGTAGTCCCTGCAGACCTTGGCGAACTCCTCGGTCAGCCTTACTTGGGTCTCCTGCAACCCCAGCATGTAGGCGGCTTTCTTCTCAGCCTCAACTGCTTCCCTGGCCAATTGCGCGTCCTCCTTGGCCAACTTAGCAGCGTCCCTGGCTTTTTCCAGCTCAAGCCGAAGCTCTTTTACCATCGCCCTCTCCGTCTCCAGATTGGTTTCAGCCGCGAGCAGCTTCTGGCGCTGGTCTTCGGCTTGCTTCTCTGCATTTTTAAGGCCCGCCTCTACATTTTTTCTCGCTTTCACCTCCTCCTTCAGCTGATCGGAGATGCGGGCGCTTTCATCCTTTGCCTTGCCCAGTGCCTTCTCAACGTCCTCCTTGGACCGGATCTCAGCTTGCACGTCAACATCCTTCCTCTGAACCCACTCTTCAGCCACGTAGATTTGTTGAGCAAGCTGCATGACGACCAAAAGACGGTTACATAAAAATATACATGCACGAAGGCTTCAAGATAGTTGCGAAAGAGCATCAGTTGTCTTACCATGCCTAAATCCCGTTTGAGGGACAAAAAGAGTTCTTTTTCGCTGAAACGCCGATAAGACTCCATATCCCTCGGAAGGAGGAGGGGCTTCTCGAGCGCTTCAGCAATGTACCCGGCCTTCCCCCCAGCGTAGTTTCTGAGGGAGGCGTCAAAAGGGATGGCCGCACCATCCAAAGTAAGCTTTGGGGACCACACCTGGACCCCCCGCCGCACGTCAGCAGCCACGTTCTCCTCCCTGCTCTCAGTAGAAGAAGCCCGTTTATTTCTTGTATCGTGGGCCTTCTTCTGCTGCTTGTGGCCCTTCGGAGGGACCATTTCCCCCTCCTCGACGTCAGTTACGTCCGTCACCACCCTCTTCTTCTTCAAATCGGGTAGCACTTTCAGACTTAAATCTTTTGGGGCTTGAGGAGGGGGAGGCGGTGGTGGGAGGTTCACTTGGGGCTGGGATGTGCCAGTACCCTTGGCCGCGATCGTTGCTTTCCTGTTCTTCATTAGCTGGCCTAGGGGCAGCATGTCTTCCTCCGAGGAATCTTCTGGCAAAGCTAAGTTCAGAACTGGGGCAGTTGACTGCCTGTCAGGGGCCTCTTCGGAAGATAAGATCTGAACTTCCTCCGAGGTATCCTCTTCGAACTTGAACTGATCGATCTGGGCGTCAAGCGAAGGGGTAGAGGAGGCGATCCTTTCCTCGGCTGTTGGTTCAAATGGCGCTCTTTGGACTGGCTGAACTAATACTGGGATGCCCTGCGGATTGGGATGGGGCACTGGGGCGAGGTCAAAAGGGGCCAGAAAGGTCTTCCGTGCCACGTCGATGCGGTTTATGCGGCGATCTCCCGCTGTGATTGCGTTCCCTCTCGGCTGAAGTTCAGTCTTCGGAGTGTAACCGAGGATGAGAGGAACAGATCGAAGCTGTCCGTCTTCACTCACGAAGATCTCCGACCGAAGAAGATAGTTTAAGGCCGCAGTATTGGTGAGGCTCAGCCGAGGAGTCACGTTCCTTCTATCTGTAAACATGGCAAAAGAACTGTCAGGGGGATTGCAACATGATGAAAGGAAGTCCGAATAGGTGAAGGTACAAAAGTTGGAAGGGCTCAAGGGGAAAAGTCCCACCTGGCGTTCCTGGCTTGGTTGGGCAGTGAATCCCATCATGCCAGGCACCCGAGACGATGAGGTAATCATCCATCATCCCTTTGTTGGACCTGGGGAGACCGGAGAGGAGTCTGACGACATCGGACCGGGACCTTAGATAGTATCCCGCCCCTTCCTTTGTACGGCATTCGTACATATGCGCCACATCATGCCAGGTTAACCCTAAGCCTAAGTGGCGGTTTAGGTCATCAACTGCCCCCAAAATCCTAAATGTGTTGGGTGCGCACTGTTCGGGACTAAACCTATGGGCGGTGAGGTAACTTCTGGTGACCTCACCCATAGGGATGGTCATTCCTCCCTCCAGGAAGGCGATAATGGGGATTATCACCTCGCCTACCTCTCGGGCCAGTAATAACCCCCCCGTGAAGCAATACCTCAGGCCGACTTCCTGTGGAATGCGATGGGCCGCCCTAAACTTCTCTATCTGGGATGGACTATCCACTAGGTATTCGAATCTACCCATTTCTAACAAGGTTAAAGGAGGGGGGACGTGAAACGGCGATTGGGAAGGTCTATCACGCGCCGAAGAGGCAATTCGTACAGATTATTAAAACCTCGGGAAAAGAACTTACGCGGAATCAGTTCGGAGGACGAACTTCAATCTGGCAAAGAGAACGGCAGTGGATTGGGGAGCGAGCCAAGGTGGATGACAGGGAAGGCTCTGGGAGTCTGAGCGCTTGAGTTCGTCGGAGGATCTGAAGTTTGCAAAATAAGAGAACAACCCATCCTGGGGCTTTATATAGGGGGAGGAGAAGTGGGGAAAATATCCCGCTCGAATTTTCAGGAAAGAATCTCGTCCGTTGGATTTGAAACGGACCAATAGATTCCATTGACAAGACGCCGCCCGGAGTAGTTAATGACGCCTTGGAAACGGCGCGACAGCAGCGGCAATAAAGAAGGCGCCCAAATCCATGCGCACATACGTGTGAAGTCAAAATCCAGGGCCCTCACTCGTCAAAAGGTCAAAACTTCACTTTTTCCCTTCGGGCGCGAGGCAAAAAGTAAAATTTTGAGGGGCTATTGTGGGTGAGAAAGCCCAAAGCCATATGTTGGGCCTGGGGTCCAGTCCAAATACGACCATCCATCCGAAGAGGCTAATAATATCAGCGCTTCACCATCCTGATGAGAAAAGCAACCTATGAGGGACAAAGTCTCCGCCCGAAGACAACTGATTAAGCCGAAGGGGCCATATCCATTGGATCAGCCCAGAATTTGATCAAACGGATATGCTGAGGGTTTCCCTGTGAGGATTAAGCTCCGCGCGTGTCTAACTGAGTGGCTATCATGAAATCCCCTGCTAATAAAGCTGCCACCACCGCATTTAATGCGCTGCAACAACTTCTCTGGCCGCATTTATGTGGAGAGGACACCTGAACAGTGCGTCCACACCCATCACCACTCACTGCAGGATAAAGCAAACGGCTGATGTGACTGGCACTCAAGTGGGCGTGTAGATGAAGGACAAGTGTGCGGTGAAGATGAGAAGGGAGCGCATATATAAGAGAGGCAAGCCTCACGGAGAAAAGGGGGAAGAAAAAATTGTATTCATTAAGTTCTTAAATACTAAGGCTCTTCGGACCGAAGAAATTCTTGTTAAAGGCTGGTCTAAATTCTTTTTATTGGTCTGCTTGCATGAACCGTTGCTAAATCCAAACCCAGCCCAGTTGTTTAACCCGCTCTCTACAAATTTATTGTTGGAAATTTGTTGGGCTCACAATACAGAGAGTTGGTACCTGGCCCAACAAATTTGGACCCTACAATAATATTAATATATATATATATATATATATAGAATATGAAACCATTACATATTTTAGAAATGTATGATTTTAAAAAGTTGTAAGCTAATACTGTGTATAATTTAAACCTCTTCTAAAAAAATTTATAATTTGAGTCATGAAATTGTGATTATTTTTAATTGTACCTGTGTATATGCACGAGGTTACACACTAGTTCAATATAACACTCAGGAGTTTTGAGATGATTAGAAATCGTCATAAATTGAGAATGATTGAGTAATGAGTTTTGCCTTTCCCATTATCTTTTGTAATAATAATGGTTAATGTAGTTAATTATTATTTTTTTTCAAAATTTAAAGATGTATTATATGATTTGCCTATGCTATGTAACTTAAGGTTTAAAAAAAAAAATCTTTCATTTTATTGCCTATTTTTATTCAACTTATTATACCACTACCATGTTTCCCACGAGTATACTATTGGTGATGACTCAACTTGCTACAAATTTTAGGGTTGTAGGTGGAGCCTTTGCAGCAATCGCCAATTGGTTGATAATTTTTATATTTCACTTGTTTGAAGCTGGGAATACAAATATCGAGACATTTATTACTAGTATCTTGGTATTAGTTATTGTAATGTATTACATTTGAGCCCATATACTAGAACTCGTGGGGTTAGGTTATAGGAAATTTTCCAAACCACTAGAAAACGCACTTGGTAGAAAAAAAAAGTGTGATATTGAATAAGCCAAATTGTCTCCACAAGTGAGGAAAAGAAGCCATTAAATGCCAACTGAGAGGTAAAACTTGCTCAACTATACATTTTAGAAATGCATGCAAATATTACGAATGATAAACTATCCATTATGTTATACATAAATACGTTAAAAATAAACTTGTAACAAATGTAAACAATTAAAAAATATATTTTTTATTTCCACTTCATGTGCTTATTTTTTATGTACTAAGCTATACACATAAAAGAGAAAATGTGGAGACCTTCAAAATTTAAGCTTTAAAATATTTTTTGAAATCTAAAATGTAAAAAACGAAATTTTTTAATAAGGGGAAAAACCAAATGAAAGGCAGAGTGTAAATATTTTTCTAATTATATAAATATATATATATATATATATATATATATATATATATATATATATATATATATATATATATATCTATGTAAATTAGAAAAAAAAAAATGAAAAGAACCAATGTTATGGTGTTAGTGAAAGACCAGCTGTTATTTGTAGTTGGTTGTTACATTGTTTTTTTTTTTTTTCTTCTATTTCTTTGAATTATTCTTATTATTTGTTTTTAAATACATTAGAGTAAAATTTTCACTTATCATGTACTAAACATGTTAATAAACATATAAGTAAATTTTTTTTAAGGTAAATATTATTTCCATACTAATTTTGATACTTAAACTTTTTCATTTTTCATATTATAGATAAAAATTACAAGCAGTAGAGTTGAGTAAAATTAATTTGGACTTGATGGTATGTTTATGTTTGAACATTCAAAAAAATTACAATAACTATAAGACCCACAAAATCATTGTATGAGGAGTAAGTTTTGATTAATGATTTACTTGACACTTACATTGGTTATCTAACATACTGTTTCAGATCAAGATGCCAAATTTATGAGATATTTTTTGAATACTTTATGAAGGATGCTAAATACAAAGCTTAAATTTTCTTCATCAAGACAACTAATTGAGTGCTGAGTTCAAAAAAAAAAAAAAATCCTATATCATGAGGTAAATATTATTAAAGAAAACTAAAATGAACAATTGATTTTGAAAATTTAGTCATTTATACACATACAAGACCAACTCAACTTCTAGAGTAACTACCACGGAGACTTTTGATAAAACCACATAATTAGAGATTGAACAACAACAAGAAGATTGGCCACACCCAATATCTGATGCTATCTTTAAAAAAAAAAAAAAAAAAAAAAGTATTACAAGAATATAAGCTACCCTAGCAGCAGAGAAAAAAGTTTGGACAGTTGAATGCGTGAATTGTTATTCTGTACATGTTGTATTTGTCAAACTTAACAACAATTCCATGGGTAATGGCTTCGGAATATTATCTAACAAAATATAAGGTTGTAGGTGGAGCCCTACATGTGGTGGAATGTGCATAAGAGGTGAATATTATAGCCGAAATTTGTATATTGTTTTGTCACGGGAGTAAAAGACAAAATGATTGTTAAAATTGTATTCCTCTTTAGTGTTGGTGATAATTGATAAGAACCATACAGAACCAATAAAAGTAATAAGAAATAGTTGCACTCATTATTAAATAACATTTTGATATTATATTTTGGGAGGAAAATCTGTTTTTTAGAGCATCTCCAGCAACATCACCATATTTTTGTACTGTTTGGAGAGTGAAAAGTTATTTTTACCTTTTACCTACTTACTTTTTCAACTATACTTTCCAACATACTCTATCATTTCTCTATTTCATTGAAATATTATTTCTTCATTCATTCTTTAATCTTATTTTTTCTTTTCAAATTCCAAATAGCTATATATTTTAAATCTCCAATTATATCATTTTTAAATTTTCTAACAATCTAGTATATTGTTAATGGTCTAATTTTAATTTTCATGCATTTTTTGACAGCAATCATTAATTGACTGAGAATTTATATTTCGCCTCTTTGAAGATGAAAATATCGAGACATTTATTACTAATATTTTGGTATTAGTTATTGTAATGTATTATATTTGAGCCCGTGTTCCTAGAACTCGTAGGTTTAGGTTAAAGGAAGTTTTTGAACTGTTTAAAATTTAAACCACTAGAAAATACATGAGTTACAAAAAATATGGGTGATATTGAAGAAGGAAAATCATCTCCAACAAGTAAGGAAAAGAGGACATTAAATACCAATCGAGAGGTGAAACTTGCTCAACTACCCCTTTTAGAAATGCATGCAAATATTACAAGTGATGAACTATCTATTTTATAAACATATTGTTATACACAAATATGTTAAAACATAAACTTGCAAAAAATGTAAAAAAATAAATTAAAAATATATATTTTATTTCATTTCATGTGAATATTTTTTGTACTAAATTATACATATAAAAGAGAAAATGTAGAGACCTTCAAAATTTAAACAATAAAACATTTTTTGAAATCTAAAATGTCAAAAACGAAAATTTTTAATAAGAAGAAAAATCAAATGAAAGACGGAGTATAAATATTTTTCTGATGATATTTTCATATTGATTTATTTAACACTTACATTGGTTATCTAACATTATTGTTTCAAATCAAGATGCCAAATTTATGAGATATTTTTTAAAGACTTTATGAACACTCCAGATTTTTGAACTATCGTTCTATATTTTTTAAACAGATGCCAAATTTATTTGACACTTACGCTGTTCGATCTCTTATTATTGTATGAGATATTTTTTGAAGACTTTATGCTAAATACAAAACTTAAATTTTCTTCATCAAGACAACAAATTGAGTGCTAAGTTAAAAATAAAATCCTACGTCATTGGGTAAGTGTTATTAAAGAAGACTAAAATGAACAATTAATTTTAAAAATTTAGCCATATTTGCATACATAAGACCAACTTACGTTCCAAAGTAGCCACCGTTGAGATTCCTAATGCCACCTCATGATAAGAGATTAATTGAATAGCGAGAGCAACATTGACTCTACCTGAAATTTGTCTTTCAGAGTAGCCACCACGGAGTCTCTCGAAGCCGCCACATAATAAGAGATCGAATAGAGGTACGAAAAATAGCCATAACCAATATCTAGCGCAATCCAAAAAAAAAAAAAACCAAAGTGTTAAAAGGTATAAAAGTTACCCTAGGAGTAGAGCAAAAAAGTTTGGACAGCTGAATGCGTAGATTATTATTTTGTATATGTTGTATTCGTTTGGCTTTGGAATGATACCATGGATAATGAATTGGGAGTATTATCCAACAAAATTTTGGGTTGTAAGTGGAGTCTTGGCAACAATAGTCAATTGGTTGGAAAATCTTTATATTTTGTCTGTTTAAAGCTAGGAATATCGAGTATTTTGGTATCAATTATTGTCATCTATTATATTTGAGCCCATATTCATAGAACCCATGGGGTTAGGTTAAAGGAAGTTTTTCAATTGTTTAAACCACTAGGAAATGCACAAGGTACAAAAAATATGGGTGATACTGAATAAGCCAAATCGTCTCCAACAAGTGAGGAAAAGAGGCCATTAAATGCCAATTGAGAGATGAAACTTACACAACTACCCCTTTTAGAAATGCATGCAAATATTACAAGTGATGAACTGTCCATTTTATGAACATATTGTTATACATAAATATGTTAAACATAAACTTGTAATACATAAATATTTTATTATTTTCATTTTATGGTAATATTTTTTGTACTAAGCTACACACTTAAAAGGGAAAATGTGGAGACCTTCAAAATTTAAGCTATAAAATTTTTTTTGAAATTTAAAATGTAAAAAACAAAATTTTTTAATAAGAGGAAAAAGCAAATGAAAGGTGGAGTGTAAATATTTTTCTAATTCCTACCTATAAATTAATAAAAATGAAAAGAATCAGCGTTTCAAAATTCAAACATTATTTAAGCTAATGAAATACCAACTGTTATGTGTAGTTGGTTGTTACATTATTGTTTTTTTTTTTTTTTAAAGTTTGAGTAAAATTTTTCACTAATTAAATATTGTTTAAAGATGTATTATATGATTTGCCTATAATATGTAACTTAAGGTAAATTTTTTTTCCTTTCATTTTTACTGCCTATTTTTATTCAACTTGGTATTATACCACTACCATGTTTCCCACCCTAAATTTTTATTCAATTAATCAGTAAGTGACTAAGTGAGTTTTGAAACAATTTTAGGGCCCTTAAAAGGAAAATGCTAGGACCACAACTTTTCTTACAACTTTTGCCACAATTTACTCATCTGGCAGGTCGTGAGTGGTGGAATAAAAATGGTGGGTCCACAACTGCAGCACTCACAACTTGCCATGTGAACTAGTTGTGGTAAAAGTTGTGGAAAAAGTTGTAATTCTAAGGCTAGGTTTGGATTGCGGCAGACTGCAAACTGCGTGTCTGCATTTTTTTGGTTGGGTCCCGTGCACTATTCATGGGAGCTGCAAGTATGGAAAAACGCAAATCAACTTTAAAACTAGGTTCCAAGGCACTATTCACACATTTACAAATTATTTTGTTACAATGTTTTCAGTTTTCAGTTTACAGCAATAAGCGGTAT
Organism: Quercus glauca; assembly: GCA_023736055.1. Taxonomy (NCBI): domain Eukaryota; kingdom Viridiplantae; phylum Streptophyta; class Magnoliopsida; order Fagales; family Fagaceae; genus Quercus; species Quercus glauca. Next base: position 77,233,410 of record CM043319.1, read on the forward strand.
CAAGACAGACCATAAGATTACTCCCCTTAAAAACTTGAAAATGTAAAAGAATTAAACCCAACCTCCAATTCCTCTCTTCTCTCTCTTCCTACTTGGACATGCCTAGTTCCAATGTGGTACCCATTAATCCCAAACTCAAACAACCTAAAATGGAGGGTTTCAAGATTGTTCTCTCATTGATTGTATTTTGGGTTGGGCCTGTACTCTCCAACCCAACACAAAAAAAGTCCAAAGAAACCGCGATCGTTACCTACCCGCTATCACACAGGCACAAACTAACAAAATCAAATAATCAATTCAATATAATAAGAAAAATACATGTAAAAAAGCATTCAATAAAAAATAAAAAATAAAAGTAGAAGAAGTTATTTGTTCTTTGGGTTTTTTATTTGTATTCAAACACTTGGTTGAATTGAAAATAAGATAAAAATAGTATTATCTTTTTAAAAACAATTAAATTCATAGTAATTAAGTGTTTGAATAATTACAGTACTTAATTTTTACTCTTCTTTTTTTCGAAGTTTAAATCCACCTTTTTCCACTTATTGAAAAAATAAATAAAAAAAACACCAAAAGTATTTCATTGATATTTTGCCTAGGGGAGGCTTGGTAACTGGGGTCTAAGGGAAAAAGGTCCAAAAAAATTAAAAATTTTTGTTTTAAAAGATAAAATATGTAAGGTTAAATTTAATCAACCATTTTGTTGGCTTTGTTCCGTACCAAATTTGCTTGTAATTTAGCATTTAGAAACCATGTATTTAAGTGGAAATCATGTAAGTGTAGTGTGTGAGAGAGTGAAGAAATGTTCAAGATTGTGCAAAGAAGCAGAGACTTGCGACTGGAACTCGTGAGTGGCTCGCGACTAGCAAGCCACTAGAAGATGGTCACGTGTCAAGCATGCGGGAAGCTGAAGTGTCATGCCAGCTATTGCACTACAGGACAAAAAGTCCAGACTGGCAATGCAGTTACCTCGTGGCTTGAACTCGTGGCTCAGTTAAGTCGTAAGGCTAAGCCGCCAGCCAGCTCTGTTTTGGAAAAACTGACTCTTCGCATTCGAAACACACACCACTATATATAGACCCTTATACCCACGAAATGTAGAGAGCTTCCATAGAGAATTTTGAGAGAGAAACCCTAGAGAAAAACAAGATTGATTCATCCACAATCTTCACCTAAGAGACTCTTCAAATTCCTCTACTTTCACCATCTCTATTGTTACATCCTTGAGAGGTTCTTAGCCAAATCATTTTCTCACCATACCCACATCTGTGAGAAGGCTTTTTAGTGCTTTGGGAAGCAGTTAGGAAGGGACCAATTCATATTGGTTAATGCTATTGGCTATAGTGGAATCTGGTAAGCTAGAAAAGACAAAGATTCAGCGTAACTTTGTTGGAGCAAGAAGCTTGGAGGGTTTAGGTACACTGGGTAGATTAGGCTTGGAGGGTCTATTATTGTTCATGTATCCCAACTACAGTTTTTAGTGGATTATTAACCGCTTGTAGGGCGGCGAAGAGGTTTTACATCAAGGGCTTCAGTTTCCTCTTCGATAATACATCGAGTGTTGTCCTTGTGTTTGCATCTCTCTTCCCTTTATCTTTGCTATTTAATTACTACTGTGGCTGTGATTATTTATGGTTTAGATTTTTTATCAATTCTGTTTTAGATTATGTTCATGTTTCGCACATTTATTGTTTGATAATAAGCTTGAATTGGTAATTTGTAATTTGGGGTTTAAATGTTCATTGTGTTTTACACACATTTTGAACATTCAAAATAGTTAAAAATCAATTTTTAATTTATATTTTTAAAAAATTAGTTTTTATTAAATCATTTAAAAAAAAAAAAAAAAAAACCTCTAGTCTTTCTTTGAAAAATTAATTAAGTGAACAAAGAAATAAATGAATTTATTTGTATCATAGTTGCTAAACCTATTTTTTCAACCAGTAGATTAAATTTTATCATGTGATGAACGTTTTAAAATAAATTCAAAAAAAAAATCATTTAAAAATTAGTTATTTATTTAAATTGTTGATGATGTGGTGATAAGATTTGATAAGGGTAATTTTGAAAGTTTGACAAACTTGAGGCAAAGCTGACGAACCTAATAAACCCAACGACCTTGCTTGTGCACCTGTAAATGATACCATAAAGCTGACGGTTTCACCTCAAGACCGACAGGTGTGCCTTGAGATCAATGACGCTTGAAATGAGATGACTAGAATGCATAGTCAGATTAAAAAGCTGACGGAAGGAAGCCAAAGGGTATAAGTAAACCTTTGACGGATCCGATGTGGCCTTGCTTGGCCCCCACATATGAATATATAAGGAAATATTTTGTGCTCCACGACTAACCCTAATTAAGGGGATTCCTACAAACAAAGGATTCCACAAGATACGCGCCAAGGAACGAATGTTAACCTACCTACTATAAAAACCCCAAAACCCTCACAAATCAAGGTACGCATAATTTTCTCCTAGCTCTGGTACTTTAGAGTTGTGAAAGTTCTCTAACTTGACCTTCAGAGAGTATTTGGCAGGTACCACACCTGTAGCTTTTAAGGTCTTCCTTTTCTATGTTGTGCAAGTGTTGTCTTGAGTACGTGAGGATTGTGTGACTTACTGACGGTTTTCAGCATCATCAGTTGGCGTCGTCTGTGGGAAACGAGGCACGACTTGTAAGCTATACTATTACTTCCCAAACAAAGAGTTGCATGGTCTTTACTCGCTCGATGGCAACCACCAACAACGTTCAAGGAGACGAACCACACACCACCACCCTCGAGAGACAGGTTCAAACTCTCTCCGCTACCGTAGAACTCCTCACCAAGCAAAATCATGACCTAGAAGAGCAGCTGCGCCAAAAGAACACGGGGCTTAACACTCAAGAAGAGGACCAGGAAGGCACTAGCATTGAGAAAAGGGACCAAGAGGGGCCGAAACGTAGCAATGCTCCAAGCAGACTAGAGCGACAGGACACGAGCCGTCCATCCGTCACAAATATGGCTCCGCTTCACATAGTCATAAAGATGTAGATGATGAAGGAACTGATGGACTTCATGATGAAAGCCCTCAGAGGACGGGTGTCTAGCGACCTCAATGACCTGGTCCATCGAACTGATTCGCCATTCACGGCATCCGTCACTTCGTTCCCCCTTTCACTGAAGTTCCGTATGCCACAATTGGAGACCTACAACGGATCTAAGGATCCCCTGGACCACTTAGAGTCCTTCAAGACCTTGATGCACCTGCAAGGAGTGGCAGATGAGATCATGTGCAGGGCCTTCCCCACTACGTTGAAGGAACCCGCAAGGATTTGGTTCTGCAGGTTAACACCCAACTTTATTAGTACCTTCAAGGTGTTAAGCATACAGTTTGCCTCACACTTTATCGAGGGACATAGGTATAAGAAGTCCATTGCATGCCTGATGAACATTAAGCAATGGAAGGATGAGATGTTAAGGTCTTACATAACCCGTTTCAACAAAGAGGCCCTTTTAATCGATGAAGCTAACAACAAGATACTCGTGACTGAATTCACGAATGGGCTAGGAAGGGTAAGTTCCTATTTTCTTTATATAAGAACGACCCAAAGACCATGTCGGATGTACTTTATAGAGCTACTAAGTACATAAACGTGGAAGACGCACTATTGGCCCGAGAAGAGAAGCCCAAAAAGAGGGAAAGACAGGAGGACGTTCAGCAGGATAAGGGGCAAAAGATGGCTAGGATTAGAGAACAGCAAGAAGACTGGCGCTCCAAGCCCCCCATGAGGAGGTTCACAAGTTTCACCTCACTGACTGCCCTGATCAACCAAGTCTTGATGCAGATCAAAGACAAAAGAGCCCAAACATTTCCAGGAAAGTTGAAGGGAGATCCCAATAAGATATCTAGAGACAAGTACTGCCGCTTCCACCGTGACCACGGTCATGACACAATTGACTGCTACGACGTGAAGCAATAAATAGAAGCTCTTATTAGACAAGAAAAGTCACAAAGGTTTGTCAACAAGGAAAAAGTGGACCCGCCACAAGAGTAGGTTCCCTGACAAGAGAACGAGTGTCCTAGGTCGCCCATAGGAGATATAAGAACGATTGTAGAAGGCATTGCGGCCTCTGTTTTGTCCAAAAAGGCCTGTAAGACTTATCTCAGGATAGTTCAGAATGTCCAGCTAATGGGCTTCGTCCCAAAGATGGCACAGATCGACAACCCCATCATCGAATTCTCATAAGAAAATGCTTGATGTCTCCATCACCTGCATAACGATGCATTTGTCGTTAGCATACGGGTAGGAGACTACAACACATACCGGGTCCTGGTCGATAATGGAAACTCTGTTGACATTCTCTACTATTCGGCATTCCAACATATGAGGATTGACATAGAACGGCTAGTCCCGACCAACTCCCGCTTGTTGGGTTTGGAGGGACTAAAGTATACCCCCTCGTCACAATCATGCTGCCTGTTACGGTTGCTGATTATCCTCAACAAATCACTAAAGATGTTACATTCTTGTTGTCAACTGCTCGTCTGCCTATAATGCCATCCTCAAACGACTTACCCTCAACTCATGGAAGGCTGTAACTTCAACCTACTACCTGATATCCAAGTTCCCCACCGAGTACAGAGTAGAAGTACATGGAGATCAAGTGGCTGCACGCAAGTGTTACATAGCAATGTTGGAGATGGATGATCATGTGCAGACAATGAACATAGAAGAGCAGCGGACATTGGCAGAGCCTGTTGAAAGACTTAAAGAGATACTTCTTGACAACTCTAGGCCATATCGGACAACAGGGATCAGCACCCTTACCAGCCTGATGGTCTGCCAAGCACTCACGACTTTTCTCAAAGAGAACCAGGACGTGTTTGCCTGGAGCCATGAAGACATGCCAGGAATTGACCCTTCGGTCATAGTGCACAGGTTGAATATGTCACCTTCCTTTCCACCCATTTGTTAAAAGAAGCGGGTGTTTGCCTAAGAACAAGACCGAGCTATAACGGAAGAAGTCTGCAAGTTACAAGAGGCAAGCTTCATCAGAGAAGTTTACTACCCTGACTAGTTGGCGAATATGATGATGGTCAAGAAAGCCAACGGGAAATGGAGAATGTGCGTGGACTTCACAGACCTGAATAAAGCATGCCCCAAGGATAGCTCCCCGCTCCCACGGGTTGACGTCCTAGTTGACTCTATGGCTCAACACCAGTTATTAAGCTTTATGGAACCTTTTTCAGGTTATAATCATATCAAAATGGACAAAGCGGATCAGGAGAAAACTCAGGCCTCTTCTACTACAAAGCGATGCCATTCGGCCTCAAGAACGTGGGCACGACATATCAGAGATTCATGAACAAGATATTCGCACATCAGATTGGAAGAAATGTCCAAGTCTACGTTGATGAAATGCTGGTAAAAAGCCAAAGGGAGGACAATCATTTGGATGATCTTAGGGAAACCTTCGACACCCTTCGCTCTTACAACATGAAGCTCAATCCAGGTAAGTGTGCATTTGAGGTGATGGCAGGAAAGTTCCTAGGGTTCATGTTGTCTCAAAGAGGTATTGAGGCCAACTCGGACAAGATCTGGCCATAATAGAAATGGCACCCCCAAAGAACGTGAAAGAAGTACAAAGCCTCAACGGCAAGGTAGCCACGCTGAATAGGTTCGTGTCAAGGGTGACAGATAAGTGTCTACCTTTCTTCCACACGCTGAAGAAATCTTTTGAGTGAACGACCGAGTGTTAGCAGGCATTTGAGGATCTAAAGTCCTACCTCTCTTCCCCACCATTACTGAGTCCTTCAAAACCAAGGAAAGAATTGTTCCTCTACTTGGTTGTATCCCCGGCCATCGTCAGTCCGGCCTTGATCAGAGAAGAAAATAAGGTGCAAAAGCCCGTATACTAAACCAGCCGGGCACTTCACGGTGTAGAGGAGAAGTACCCATCGATGGAGAAGCTCGCCTTTGCTTTAGTTACAGCAGCCCACAAGCTCAAGCCATACTTCCAAGTCCACACGGTGGTCATCCTGACTAACAAGCCCTTACGGCAAGCAATGAGCAATCTTGAAGCCGCTAGACGAATGGCATTATAAGCAATAAAGTTAAGTGAGTTCGACATACAGTACCGCCCACATACTGCCATTAAAGGGTAGGTGGTCACTGACTTCATTTCGGATTTCACTAATGTGGAAGGCCAGGGGGGCAGAAGAGTATCCTCAGTGAAGTATACACACAGATGGATCATCCAACAAATAGGCTAGTGGAGCGGGTATTGTACTTCGTTCTCCAGAAGGGGACAAGATTGAATGCATAGTTCGTCTTGACTTCCCTACAACCAACAATGAAGTAGAGTACGAAGCTCTAGTAGCGGGACTAGATCTCGCTAAAGTGGCAGGGGGCGCGAGTGTGGTTATTCATTATGACTCCCAGGTCGTCACAAACCAAGTAAACGGTGATTACGAATGTAAGGGCAAGAGGATGAAGAAGTACCTAGAGAAAGTAAAGAGAATGGTGGATGACCTACAGGCCAAGATTGTTCAAATCCCCAGAGGAGAAAATGAGCAAGTCGACCATCTTGCCAAGACCGCATTAGCAGAACACATGATCATCCCAGACAAGGTACTTTCCTTTGTTCTGTTTTCACCATTAATAGATCCCATCGATGTGCAGGAGATAGGTTCTGAAAGCAACTAGACCATACCATTAGTCTCCTACTTAAAAAACAGCGCATTACTAGATGATAAGGAAGCCACAAGGAAGTTGAAGGTCCAAGCAGCATGATTCATTTTGATAAAGGACGTCTTGTATAAGAGAGGTTTCTCTCACCCATACTTAAGGTGTTTAAGCCTCGAAGAAGCAGACTATGTCATGAGAGAAGTCCACGAAGGGATCTACAGGAACCACTCAGGGTTGTAGTCGTTGGTACATAAACTGATTCGAGCTAGATACTACTGGCCTACTATGCAGAAGGATGCCCAGACTTATGTCAAAACCTGCAACAAATGTCAAAAGTTCAGCAACATCATCAGACAGCCGACGAAAGAACTGACCTTAATGATAGCCCCGTGGCCATTCGCTCAATGGGGACTGGACATCATGGGCTCGTTCCTAATAGCAATACGATAGCTGAAGTTCCTTATAGTCAGCATAGATTATTTTATCAAATAGGTAGAAGCCAAAGCCTGGGCTGCCCTCACAGAAAAGAATGTGAGAAGTTTTGTATAGAGAAACATCATCTGCAAGTATGGATCCCTAGAGTCTTGGTCTTAGATAACAGGAAACAGTTCGACAACGACTCTTTCAAGGATTTTTGCTCATAATTAGGTATCAAGAACCACTACTCCTCCCCTGCCCACCCTCAAGTCAATGAACAAGTTAAGGTCATGAACCAATCCTTACTTAAAATCATCAAGACTTGGCTCGAGGGGCAAAGGGTATATAGCCGGAAGAGCTACCAAGCGTATTATGGATGTGCAGGACACCAGCCAGAACACCTACAAGATAGACACCGTTTTGACTAGCATATAGGAGCGAGGCAGTTATCCCAACTGAGGTCGGACTCACAAGCTACAGAGTGAACAATCATGATGAAAGAAAGAATGACGAGGCCATGCGTCTATAACTTGACCTAGTTGATGAAGTCAGGGTAACAGCTGAACAAAGGCTTGCGCGATACCAGGACCTCATGGCTAAACATTACAATTCCAGAGTTAGACATAGAGACTTCAAGGTTGGAGACCTCATCTTGAGGAAAGTGATGGGCGCCACTAGAGATCCCACCTAAGGAAAGCTCGGGCCTAACTAGAAAGGACCCTACAGAATCACTTTATGGTAGAGGAAAGGCACTTACCACTTAGAGACGCTAGACGGACGGAAGTTGCACCATCCATAGAACATCAAGCATCTCAGGAAATACCACAAATAGATGACAGCATAAAGAGTAACACTCCTCATTTCCAGTTTATTTCTTTTAGTTAAATTTTGCTTACAGTACTTTCTAAGCCCAAAGGGCAGTATTTTTTGTCCTTTTTAAGAACAATTTTTTTACTTATGCATGCATTTATCGTAATAAGAGGAGTTATTCAGATATGACTTGCGTACACATTTGTCTCTACAAAACTACTTTTGCAAGTCCTTAAGTGGACGAGTTCTTTGCCAAGTCCTTAAGTAGACATGTTCACTATTAAAGTCCACAAGTGGACTTGTTCGTCCCACTAGGATGCCTTAAAATTACTTAAGTCCACAAGTGGATAGGTTTATTAAGGTTCACAAGTGGACGAGTTTATCCTATGAGGATGCCTTTATATTCTTTAAGAGTACAAGTGGACGAGTTCATTACAAAGTCCACAAACGGACGAGTTCATCCCATGAGGACGCCCTTATATTTAAGTTTACAAGTGGACGGATTTATCATAAAGTTCGCAAGTGGACGGGTTCATCCCATAAAGATGCCTTGAAATTACTAGTCCACAAGTGGATGGAGTTATTACAAAGTCCATAAGCTGACGGATTCATCCTAGTTAGCTATCAAGTTCTTTAAAGGATGAATGCATCCTAACACGTAGGCATAAGAATGGATGGACATACGCATAAAGATCAAACAAACATGCTCAAAGCGATGGATGTAAAATAATAAAAACATACCATAAATAAAGTAAAATCGTTACAAACAAGGCCCAAAAAATAGAAGGGCACTAAGCATTGTCTGGAAATTGGACGAAATACATAACAAGATTATCATTACAAACAAAAAAAGCTAAGCTAAGGGGTCCCTGACATCCTGAGTTGGAGGGTTCTCGTCGTCTTTGGAGGGAGGGTCTTGAGCATCCTGAGTAGAAAGATTTTCAGTATCTTGAGCCTTAGTTGATGAGATCAAAGAAGTGACGGTCTTCTCCACTGTAGGCTGAGCAAGAAAGACACCATCATTCTTTGGATCCTATTCTGACTCAATGGAGTCATCGGTATCCTTAAAGATGGTGAACAGGGGTTGACGGCAACAGGTCATCCATGGAAACTTTGGATAAATCCAAGTATAGGTAGATGGACTTGACCTACTTTAGGCAATCCTCAAACCCGTCACCATAGTAGATGGTGTAGGCGTCAATGAAAGGTTATGAAGCCTTGAATTCAGTTACAGCGTTAACCCTCGCCATCTCAACCTGCCCAAGAAGAGCCGTTAGCTCCTTCTCCAACGTCGCCATAGCTTTTTACTCCTTTTCCCTCATGGCACCCTCCTCCTTCAACTTCTCGGTCAACTCTGTCACCTCCTTATTAAGAGTACGAAGGGCTTCCTTGTACTGCTTTTGCTCATTGGTCAGGGTCTCGTTGCGCTTGCGTAGATAGCTGGTCACCCCTTCCTGAGCAACGCTCTTATTCTGAAGCGCCTTCATACGGACCAGTGCCTACAAACAAAACAACTGTCAGCTACTGAGCAGTAAAGAAGAAGAAGAAAAAAAAAAAGGATAAAAAAGGGAAGAGACGTACCCGTGAAAGGTCAAAAAGGCCTGACACCCCCAACTCCTCCGTCTTCTACTCAGCATAAGGATCCATGTTCGTGTCCTTAATGATGGACTCCATCACCTCAACGGCATGTTCCTTGTAAGTAAGAAGATGACGAATAGATCCCTGAGTAACGGGACCAGTCGATGTCATCAAACCTTAGCCAACCCCATGGTTAGGTTTGAGAGGCGACGACTTCTTTGGCTTACTGCTTGCAGGAACGACCGGTACTTTCTTGAGGGTACAGTCATCCTTCCTCTCTCTCTTTCTCTTGGACATCACTTTAGTGACGTCCTTGGGAGCTGACTAAGAGGCCCCATCCTTCTCCTTCTTCTTCTTGCTTGCTGCGGTTGCCCTTACCAGAGCTTTTTGCCTCGTTGCTTCAATTTCTGCAAAGGACAAGTGACGGATGTTAGATAAGTAAATAGAAATAAAGACAAAAATAAATAAATAAATAAATAAACATAACTTATGGCGACGGGAGTATGCGTTTAGTCTGCGAGCTACTGGCGTCTGCTTAGGACCTCCGCAATAAGCATACAAATTGTCAAGGGTAATTAGATCCTAGCACTTCCACTCGTCCAACAGGATCTCTATGACCTGACGGATGAAAGCTTCTTGCTTGTTTGTAATATATAGACGAACACTAGCTGAAAATGAGAAAAGTAGAAGACGTTAAAAACTTGAAATAAATAAATAAAGAAAAGGGAAGATGTAGATGGTACTAAACCTGAATCCTCGACGATGCCCCAAGTATTGTCAAAGCCATGAGGCATCACCCACTCTTTTTGACGACACACCTAGTCTGTCCCTCAGACGAAAAAATATATGCCCTTCCAATTCCTATTAGAGTCAAGTATGTCTAACACCAGTTTAAGTTCCTTCTTCCTTACCGCGAAGTGATATATCTCTTGGGACGAAACGATATGTTGGGGTCTATAGCACCAAAAGAACTCATCAAAAGTTTGCTGACAGTTCCCGCCACTAAGACGACCCCACAGGATTTCAGCCTCAATGAATATCCTCTAGGTGTTGGAAGTTGATAGGCCACAAACTGAATGACCCCTTGTGATTAAACCAATTAATTAATTAGCCAAGTTATTAATTAATCAATTTATCATGCAATTGCGTGGCAGCACAAACAAATCACCAAATAACTAAATATGCAGCGGAAATTAAATGACACTGTGATTTGTTCATGAATGGGGAAAACCCTAACGGCAAAAACCCCACCGGGTGATTTTCAGGTCACCACTCCCGAAACTCCACTATTATCAAATCAAGCGGTTACAAGGAAAGGAATCCCAAGTACCTTACCAACCTACAGTTGAACCCTTACCCCAATACCCAATTGGACTTGATCTGTAGTGACAGTTCCCCCTTTTGATGCACAGCTCCCAAGTACGTGACTAACCAGATGCGCGGATCCCAATACGCGACTTCAAAAACCAACTTTAGAAAGAGAGGTTGGCTGCAAAGTTCTTCAGTTCATCCTATGCGATGAAGATCAGGAAGATGCTTGGTCACAAAACCCTTTGGTGCAAATACATAGCAACTTCTTCAGAGAAGATGAACTAGGTCAAGAAGTTCGTCTTTGATCACAATTTGCTTGAACAAAGATTGCTCAATGCTTTTGCAACTTGTATCTATGTTGACGGCTCTTAAAATAATCCTTTTATATGTTTAGGGTTAGAAGAAAAGAAGGCCCAAAAACACATTCACGAATCCCAAGAAATCAGAACAGAAAAATCTGATTTTTAAATCTCGACAAATAGCAGGTGTCGAGGTAGCTATCGAGAAGGTGTCGAGATTTAAAAACTCTGCACTTCAGCTTGCTTTTTCTTGGATAGACTTGATGACTTCAACACTTAACCTTGAAACCTTATTTCTTGAAGTATTAAAAATACCTAGAACTACCCAATCACAAGTAGAGTGCGTTTTGTCAAAGGATTAGCCAATTTACATAAATAGTATGACATATGTTCTTAACATGTGAACCACATATGTCCTAACAATCTCCCCCTTTGGCAATCCGTGACAAAACCACAGCAAACAAATGAACATATGAGAAAAGTCATAAATCACTCAACTCATATTCACTTGTTAAATACAATAAAATCTATCCTAACACAAACTCTTGAAAAACTTTGCAAGAAGAGAGTTTATGGCAAGTAGACTTTGACAACCTGTATTTCTGAAACACTTTTAAACAAAACTCATCAAGGCATCTTGTGTGAAACAGAGATAATTAGATTGCATACAAGTATAAAGAACATGTGTCTAAAGATAGAAAAGAAACAACACATGAAGAGATAGGTGAAAGAAAAACATACATCCACATATATAGAAAATAAGTACAATGTATGTAAAACTGGTCACAAGACCTCATATACAAGATCAATGTATCTAACAAGAATAGAAAAGAAAAGATACATCAACATCTCACTACATCCCTCAACATATCAACTCTCCCCCTATAAAAAATGTCCTATACTAACTCTCCCCCTAAGATGACTACTCTCATAATCCAAAACTACTCCCCCTTTTTGTCACGAGTGACAAAGGGTAGAGTGTCATGTAGACATCTCATCAGTGGAGCTAGCATCTCCATCATCATCTTCCGAAGCATCATCATCATCACCATCATCATCATCATCCTCAGCATCAGAATCCGAAGCGACTGGAGGAGGTGGTGGAGGAGAAGCCTCAGAAGCAAAACCACCCATGGTCGCCTGCCGTCGTGCAATACGACCAACACGAACGTTCACCTGATACAACTCAGAGGAGAGTGTATCGAGGCAAGCATCCATGCACTATAGCTGCGCCATAATATCTCCAAGAGATACATCGCCTGTAGAGGTAGAAGGAGCCGATGTAGATGGTGCTGATCTGGATGGAGCCGAACGAGAGGGAGGAGTGGAATCCGGCTGTCTCGACCTAAACTGAGCCTCACTACGTTTTACGGTAGCGACATCTATGGCAGATATGTGTGTGAAGTGGTCGGACACAGGGAAAGGGATGGAAAAATGGCGTAGAATCCTCGTGATAGCGGAAGGAAAGATGAGCTTATCACAAGACGCCGAATCTAGATGAACATCTATGATAGAGAAAATGAAGTGAGAAGGAAAATCTATCGTAAGATGCTCAAGAAGAGATAGCAAAAATCGAGCATGAGGCTCTGTGATAGAGTTGTAGTGAGAGAGAGGATGGAGTACAAAAGTCATCACCACGTTAAGAAATTTAGGACCTTTAGCAAAAGGTCTACATGATGTATACTGATGCTCACCCCAATCAGAAGGGCGCTCACAAAAAACGGAAATGAGCTTATCCTTGGACACAGTCCTCAAACGCTCACAAGTAGGATAGTCAGGAAACTCTATCCTAGGAACCCTAAGCACATCCGCAACTAGCTGTGGTGTGACAGCAATGCGCATACCTCGAACGCAAGTATGAAAAAGAGGTACTGAACGATTAATTCCGTGCATATTGGAGTAAAACTCCTGAAGTAGCACAAGAGGACAGGTGACCGGGACGTCACACAGTGACTCCCATCCCCTACTGTGAATGACAGAGGGAAGGTCAGTGTCGGCGAAGTCCGCCAGAATGACTTGGTGTTCCGAATGAACATCTCGTCTAGAAAAGTTCTCAGTAAATGCCTTGTGGGCATCTCCATCACGAAACCGAAGGTTAAGAGGAGCAGAGTCAGAAGAAGAGGAAGCTCCAGAACCCAGAGGGTTCCGAGCAGGAGTGGATTTACGTTTAGGTGCCATAGACACAACTAACGTAAAAGAATGAGAAAGAGATAGAGAAGGAGACAATCAGAAAAGTACCAAACAGTTCAAATATGACAAAAATATTGAACAAAAAGATACGTATGCATGGGAATGCATGAGCATGTGACGTGCAAATCAAAAAACATCATGGGCTCAGCCCAATCCAATCCTATCAGCACACATACAAGAAACACACATCTAAATGCATGTAAATATCATTCTAATGCACATGGAATGCAATGTATGACATTTTAAAAGCATTTAAGTGAAAACCCAACCCAAAATTTCAAGAAAAACTCATCAATTTTGAAAAACCCCAAAATTTTCAAAAAAATCCCAAAACTTAGGTTTTAAAAAATGCAATGCATGAAAAAGTAAGGGAAAATGAACATACCAGGTGATGGAATGCAAGGGAAGACCAAAAATCAAGAGGGTTTAAGGATTTGAGTGAGAAAAAGGGTGTTTGGAAGAGGAACAGCTGCAGACAAATCGAGAGAGATCGAGCAAATGAAGATCGGATCGCGACAGGAGCTTAATTAGAAGCTTCAGTAATTCTCGACAGCAGAGGTGTCGAGAGGTATCGAGGAAGGTGTCGAGGAAAGTGTCGAGGATTTTGCCTTCGACAGCTGAAGGTGTCGAGAAGGTATCGAGGTAAGAACACCTGAACCAAGAACAGAATCTCAATCGATCGACTAGGTGTCGAGGAGACAGGAGATTTCTCGATCGATCCATCAGGTGTCGAGATTGCGATAAGAAAATGCTTGAGAAGCTCAACAGATGATCAGGTATCGAGGAGGTGTCGAGGAGGTGTCGAGCCAGCAGTGAAAAGCAGTTTTTCGAGAAGAGAAAAACACAGATATGAATGCAATCCGACAAACACCTCAACAATGATCCAATCAACATAAAAAGCTCTCAAAATCATCTCTCAATGAAAAATTTAAGCACATGGATCTCCCAAAAACACACACACACACTAAACAGGTCTAACCAATTTTATTTTTCAAAAACAAGTCAGGACAGTTTAGTGAGCATACAAAAGCACATGTAAAACCTTAGTGATGGCCAAATCACATTGTACCTACACATGTATCATGAGTAGCAAAGAATATTGCGTGTTGTGTGTGAAAAACATCGCAAGATTGCATATGTGTATACATGTTATGACGATCTGAGATAAGAGAAAATAACTTTAACTCACACACAATCATAACTGTTTGATGGGGACTATCACCTTCGAGATACATTCTATAACTCCCACATCTCTTAGAATACACGCTTGCAACCATTTTTAAAGCATTTTTAATCTTTTTGCTTTTTATTTTCTTTGCATATTTTCTTTTTAAGCATATCATGCATGGGCTTATGAGAGAGAAAAGAATTACCCATTGATATTTGACATTCCAATATTGCTATGCCGAAGCACACAAATGTCATTGACATCACACTTTTGCTATGCCGAAACATACAGATGTCATTAATGATTGGCAGACAACAGTGGTAAGATGGTTATTTATGCCTTTCTCTTAGAATTTTCTAGTCCTACCCGTCAAAAAGAGTGATATGAGTGTTAAGTTTTAAGAGATAACCTAATCTTACTCATCACAAACAAGAGCCACAAAGCTCACTTACTTAGTTGTGCATAAAGATACTCATCTAAGTTACAAGAGATACAAAGTTTAGAAAACTCTGTTTCATTGGCCATCCAAGGTACACAAGTACCAAAGTACACAAAACACACACTGTTTTTGTATTTTTCAATTTTTCAATTTTTTTTTATTTTATATCAAAAACAAAATAAACAAAACTGAAAGTAAACACACAGAAACATGTTAACAAAGTAAAAACAATGCATAAAACTAGACTGACTCAATAAAAATGCAAAACACACAAGCAATGCAACAAACAAGAAAAACAAGAAGGGAGAAGAAAGTGATGAAATCACTTTGAGTCCTTTTTCTTCCACACCTTGGAAGAGCCTTTCCTTTGATTAAATCCTTGAACCGGCGGTGATGGGGAAAAATTGAAACCGTTCAAGTTCGAAAGGAACATGATGGCTTTTAAAAGATCTCCAAGAGGAGCAAGAGAGGATTGAAGCTGATTTTAGCTTCTAGATGCTGTCATGCTGTTACTCTGTTGGGTGGCTAGCCACTTGTAGCAATTTGGTTGAGTATGACCGACAGCTCCACAATGATGACAGAGATGCTGCTTCTTTTGTTTAGGCTTTTGAGAGTTAGCCTTCTTAGCCCTAGGGTTTCTAGCATCTTTCTTATCTTGCTTAGGGGGTGCTCCTAAGATGGATTTACCCTTGTCTATATTCTTACTAGCTAATTCAGTTTTAACATCAGTGTTCTCAACTTTAATAGTATTAGCAGGAGGAACAAAAATAGTAGAACTAATAGAAGTAGAATTAGAGAAAGAAAGATCATACCCTAAACCTGTTCGATCTGAAGCAGATTTCTGGTTGCTGAGCATCTCATCAAGTTTTGCACTTGAAGTCCTCTCCAGTTGAGCTCTGACTTGAAACAGCTCTGCTTCAAGCTTCTTGGTCTTCTCAGCTAGGAAGTTGTTTTCAAACCTCAGTGCTCTAATAGTTTGATTTGCCTCATCAAACTTTGTGGACAACTCTTCTTGATCAAGTTCCACATCACTGAGCTTCTTAGTGGCCAGCCTATATAACTTCTCATGCTTCTCAAAGAGCTTGTAAAGCTTTTCATAGGCTGAATGGATATAATCTTTATCATCCATCTTCTCACATTTAGTATCCACCAATTCTTCTTCTTCTTCCACTTCTTCAACAATCCCTTCAGTAGGATTGACTGTGGCAGTGAAGGCATTTAAGATTCTGTCATCCTCATTGTCGGAATCATCTTCAGGCTCAGTGTCACTCAGGGTTGCAGCAAGTGCCTTGCTCTTCCCAATGCTCTTGAGGTATGTAGGACACTCATTCTTCATGTGTCCAAATCCGTGACATCTAAAACACTTTGGTCTTGCCAGAACAGTGTACTGACCACCATCCTTAGCATCCTTCCTTCCTTTGTCTTGGCTCTTGAACTGAGAAGAACTGGATTGCCTATGGTCCTTGTCGAATCTCCTCACATTGGCATTCTTCATAAACTTCTTGAACTGCCTTGTAATGTAGGACTTCATCTTGGAGTCTTCATCATCGGAAGACTCATCTGTATCACTGCTCTTTGCCTTCAAGGCCATGCTCTTGCCCTTGCTTGACTTGCCAATTCTTGATAACCCTAGCTCGTAAGTCTGCAAGTTCCCAACCAACTCAATCAAAGGAATTTTGTCAATGTCCTTTGATTTTTCTATTGTCGTAATCTTGGCATGAAATCTCTCAGGTAGAGATCTGAGCACCTTCCTTACAACCTTGGGTTCAAGGATGGTTTCCCCAAGATTGAAGGCTGAGTTCACTATGTCCTTAAGCTTGGCATAGAACTCATCAAATGACTCATCCTCCTCCATCTTAATCTCTTCAAAGCTAGTAGTGAGCCTCTGTAGCTTTGAATCTTTGACAGCCTTTGTTCCTTCATAAGTTGTCTGGAGGATGGTCCACGCCTCCTTAGCAGTTTCTTTTGACGATATCTTCTTGAACTCCTTATTGGTGACTGCGCTAAATAGAGCATTCAACGCTCTGCTGTTGAAGTTTGCCGCCTTGATCTTGGCTTCATCCCAATCGGCCGGCGCTTCCTTTGGCTTGGTCCAGCCAATCTCAACAGCTTGCCACACCTTCTCATCTAAGGACTGCAAAAAAGCTCTCATGCGTACTTTCCAGTAGGCATAGTTAGTCCCATCAAATAAAGGAGGTATAATTAGAGATTGTCCTCTATCCATGACAAACAAGGGTCAATGGATCAATCACAGCAAAGATTAAACCTAATCAGAGTGTGCCTGCTCTGATACCACTTGATAGGCCACAAACTGAATAACCCTTTGTGATTAAACCAATTAATTAATTAGCCAAGTTGTTAATTAATCAATTTATCATGCAATTGCGTGGCAGCACAAACAAATCACAAAATAACTAAATATGCAGCGAAAATTAAATGACACGGTGATTTGTTCACGAATGGGGAAAACCCTAACGGCAAAAACCCCACCGGGTGATTTTCAGGTCACCACTCCCGAAACTCCACTATTATCAAATCAAGCGGTTACAAGTAAAGGAATCCCAAGTACCTTACCAACCTACAGTTGAACCCTTACCCCAATACCCAATTAGACTTGATCTGTAGTAACAGTTCCCCATTTGATGCACGGCTCCCAAGTACGTGACTAACCAGATGCGCGGATTCTAGTATGCGACTTCAAAAACCAACTTTAGAAAGAGAGGTTGGCTGCAAAGTTCTTCAGTTCATCCTATGCGATGAAGATCAGGAAGATACTTGGTCACAAAACCCTTTGGTGCAAATACACAGCAACTTCTTCAAAGAAGATGAACTAGGTCAAGAACTTCGTCTTTGATCATAATTTGCTTGAACAAGGATTGCTCAATACTTTTGCAACTTGTGTCTATGTTGACGGCTCTTAAAATAATCCTTTTATATGTTTAGGGTTAGAAGAAAAAAAGGCCCAAAAACACATTCACGGATCCCAAGAAATCAGAATAGAAAAATCTGATTTTTAAATCTCGACAGATAGCAGGTGTCGAGGTAGCTATCGAGCAGGTGTCGAGCTTTAAAAACTCTGCACTTCAGCTTTCTTTTTCTTGGACAGACTTGATGACTTCAACACTTAACCTTGAAACCATGTTTCTTGAAGTATTAAAAACACCTAGAACTACCCAATTACAAGTAGAGTGCGTTTTGTCAAAGGATTAGCCAATTTACATAAATAGTATGACATATATTCTTAACATGTGAACCACATATGTCCTAACAGAAGCAATTTGGCTGACGGACAATCCTAAAAAATTGGCCAACTGACAATGTAATGCCATCAGTGGCAATCTCAACCCTGTCGTAAGCATGGCATCGTACATGCCGACGTCCGCGGTCTTCCCGGAGTAGCACTTCTTAAAATTCCCAGGGAAACGAATTGGGATGTGGTTAGGGATTTGATAACGGTCCCATAAATTCTTGAAGATGTTGGCCGTCATCGTTGGCTTAAAGTCATTAACAGTCCAAATTTTAGGGAGGATGAAGGGACGAGTATGACTGTCCCCTGGGCTCTATGAGCTTCCCTCCACAGAAGCTCCCCTGTTACTCTCATTCTCATTTTCGTCATCTTCTACCTCAAACTCCCCCTCATTTTCTCATTCACCTTTGTCATCCTCACCACCCTCTCTTTCCTTTACTTCATCTTCATCAAAGTCTTCCTCCTCATCAACAGGTGGTCGGGCAGATGGTTCCTTCTTTGACGACCAGAATAAGCCCTCTTTAGGCCTAGACCTGATGGGAATACTTCGTCGTAGCCCGCTTCCTCACGGACTGACGACTGCTCACTCGTCACTTCACTATGTCCTAACATCTATTCACCTACAAGCGATGGAGGTGTTCTGAGAACCCAAAACTAACGGATCCCTCTATAGAATTAACAACCAACTAGAAAAATGAAAACAAAAGATAGCATGAAATAAAAGGAAAGGGGACTTACGAAGTTAGTAAACGGTTCCTTGAGAAATGATGGCCTCAGCAAGATGATGGCAGCAAAGGTGACGAGATCAGTAGGTTGACGGAAGCGAAGTAGTCAAAAATGACGAGCTCTCTCTCTTAAGATCAGCAAGGTTGAAATAAGAGGAATGAGGGGAGGAGGTGAGATATATATAGGATAAAAAATGCACGGAAGTCTAAGCGACACCCTCGTCCAAAAACAAGGCCAACTAGCTTGTGCCACATGTTCTAGCATTTAATAATTGCTACTCGAGGAATCATCCATAAATGCACCTTCCTTTTTTCTGGAAAAAAAAAAAAAAAAAAAATCTACAAATCAAACTCCATAACCCGTCAGCTAGAGCTGACAGAGCTATGGAGTAGGAGGCAGCTGATAAGGGTAATTCTGAAAGTTTGATAAACTCGAGGCAAAGCTGACGAACCTAATAAACCCAATGACCTTGCTTGTGCACCCGTAAACGACACCATAAAGCCAATAGTTTCACCTCAAGATCGACGGGTGCGCCTTTAGATCAATGACGCTTGAAATGAGACGACCAGTATGCATTGACGGACTAAAAACTGAAGGAAGGAAGCAGAAGGGGATAAGTAAACCTTTGACGGATCCGACTTTGCTTTGTCTGGCCCCCATGTATGCATATATATGGAAACATCTTGTATTCCACGACTAACCCTAATCAAGGGGATTCCTACAAGGAAATGATCCCGCAAGATATGTATATTAATAAAGATCTTCCCCACAAAGAAAAACCCTCTATGCCAAGGAACAAATGTCAACCCTACCTACTATAAAACCCCAAAACCCTCATAAATCAAGGTACGCATAATCTTCTCCTAAATCTGGCACTCTAGAGTTGTGAAAGTTCTCTAACTTGACCTTCGGAGGGTATTTGGCTAGTACCGCACTGGTACTCTCTTAAGGTCTTTCTTTTCTGTGTTGCGCATGTGTTGTCTCGAGCACGTGAGGATTGTGTGACTTACTGACGATTGTTAGCATCATCAAATTTTAAGGACTCCATGATAAAGTTAAACTCTAAAAAAATCTTTTTCTTTATTATGAAAAATCTTATTAGGATTTTTAAGAAAAATTATTACGTATTTCTGAACTTCCATATTTACGGTAGATCTCATCAATTTTTTTTTTTGAGAAGTATCTCATCAGAATTTAATTAGTGAAATTTGTTGTGAATGTCGGAAGATGAAGCACCAGTATTCACTCGTGCTTTGAGAGTATCTAATAATTAATCATAAGGCCTATATAAATAGCTAAAGATTAGGTAAGAACGGGTCTTTAGGTAAGACATTTTTTTATCAAAAAAAAATTAACACATTTTTCTATCAAAAAAAAATTAACACATTTTTCGCTTGTGTTCTAATCCGTTTTTCATTCTTAGTCTATTATAAAACAGTCTCCTGCCACTTTTTTTCAAATTCTGGCTTCTCAGTCTCACTTCAAAAGGATTTTTTTTTTTTTTCAAAAGAAAAAAGGTTGATAGAAAGAGAAAGAGAGACACATATCACAACAATGACTCCAAAAAGAGGACAGGTGAGTGAGTGGCAGTGTGGGTGTGTGTGTGTGTGTTTTTGTCGTTTTCCCACTTATTTTCTTGCACTTTCTTTGTAATTGCATGCATGTTTTGCATATTGAGTTGCAATTGTGCATGGTGTGAATTTTAGATAAGTGATTCAATCATTATAAGTCAAAACTGTTACATTGTGATTCTATTTTGTAGTACCTTAAAAAAGGAAAAACTTGTATGTTGTCCCTTGTTTGACATTTTCGGGCTCGTTGATTCAATGTTTGATGTTTGTGATTTGGTATTGTCGATGTCTAGATGCTACTTGGCAGTATAATTGTGAAAACCGATTCACAATTTTAACTGAAATTGTATACACTGTGGGACAATCATTAATTATCAATAATACTATCATAAGTTAAGTTGCTTTAGATTCTTAAAAGTTGCTAGGTTTTGATTTTATTTTATTTTATCAGTAAGTTAATGCACACCCATTGTGTTTTGAACTTGCACATCACCCTCCATTCCATTGTTTTGGGAGGAGAAGCTAAAAGTCCAATTTTGGAGTGGCTCTCAAGTTGGTAGTCATATGTGTTTAGGTTATACTCTTTTAGTGTTGAATCGGATTTTTCACTTGGAATTAAGTAGTGGATACCTTTGTTCAGGAAGATTCCTTTTCTGCTAGTTTTTGTGAACACTGAACAGTGTAGATTTCAGTTGGTCATCTGAACATGTAGAAATATGTAGATGACTGTCCTTATTCAATGTGATAGCTTTTGAGAATTCTCTCTTGTTTTACTTCCTTTCATTTCTATATTTATTTCATGTTGGTAGGTAAATAGCAAGTGATAAATCCACAGATTAAGGTTAAACTCTTAAAATTGAATATTTGATCAACTTGTCATGCAGCCACATTTTCATGAAATCCGTAGTCTTACTAGCTAAACTAACATATTATTTTCTTTCTTTTGCAGAGGCGTGGTACTAGAATGGACGCAGCCATAGATGCGATGCGTCCTATGGGATTTGCAGATAAATTGGTTCGAGGCACAGTTAGAGATCTTTTAAAGGTGGGTATTTTTTTTGTTTGTTTTATATGCTCCTTGTTTCTTGAATGCAAAAATATTAATTATATGACTTGGGCTTCTTGTTCAGGTATATGGTGGGAATGATGGGTGGCAATTTATAGAAGAAAATTCATACTTCTAATTGAAACGATCCTTGAAAAAACAAAGGCTCGACAAGAGGAGGTAAATTTTTTTCTTTATATGCTTGATTTCTTTTATTGTTAGTTTGTTGCCAAGAAAATGAAATTTTGAATCGTGAGTTTTTTTTTTAATCGTTTAGTGTCTGGGAAATCAGTGTCTTTCATTGAACCTATGCATATATGGCTAAATTGAGTAAAGTTGTTTTTGTTTTATTTTCCTTTTGCTTGTTTTTCTTGGTAATTAAACAGGGGATATATGCCTGATTTGAATGGAGGAAAACAAAATAAATTTTCTTTCAACTTAGGTATTATACCAATTAGCTTTAGCCTTAGTGGCTATGAATGTATCCGTTTCAGTTTATATAGCATCTGTATGTAGAAATGCAACAAAGTGAATGGACTATAAAACCACTTAGTAGTCATCTTGTGAATTATACCAAAAGATCTTTAGCAGTTGCATTAAGAATCCTGAAATTAATTACATACCATGATCTCACTTGTAAATAAACAATTGTATCATGATTTTTTTGTTGTTTGCTTTTATTCCACTGGCTGTTGCAATCCCATTAGATGTACCTAGCCCTTTGAGAAATTTAATGAAGCATTGAATGTGATTTTTTTTAAACAATATCTGGAAAAGGATAATAGCAGAAACTGGTCAATTAAGACTATATCAAAATGCCTTTGGCAATTTGTTTTTTGGTTATTGGTAAATACATGCACCTAGTGGGTCTTGAACTCATGACCTCATCCTCCACCATGTTCTTCAAGGGAAGGAGATACCATTTGAGCCAAAACTAATTGGCAAACCACGATCATTTATTCCGCAGAGAACTATGAACTCATAACAGTTGTTTCCAAAATAATTTGTTGAATGGTTACTGGTGAGTCTGTAAATGCCTGTTTTAAAAGGATGTCATAGTTTGAGATACAACTTGTTCCACCCCTCTTTAGTCCTTCCTTATAAGAAATCCATGGTCATATATTGTTCGTAATGACACTGAAGTTCATTTTCTTTTTCTCTTGATGCTTACCAATGTATTGTCTAATTGAATGATATCCTTCATACTTGATTCCCTATGGTATGGCTCATTGTGATTTGCTAATATCTAGTTAACATTAGCACTTTACATTGCTGTTATAGTAGTGTCAAACTGCTCTGATTTGTAAGTTATGGTGCTCTCCTTAGTGGAGTATTATCCTATTTCTGGCAGTTCTCTATATATTGTGCAGCTTTGTGGTTCATTGGTTGTACTTAAACTGATGGAAGTTTTTTGATTGGTAAGGTACTAGATATACAATATACATGGACTCATTAGTCTTAAACCAAGATCCCATCATTTTTTTAATTATTTAAGCTAAAGCTCATTAGTTATCTTATTATGATTAGCTGCAGTTTGGTTCTTGCTGGTTTATTCCTTGCACTAGAGCAATTAATTGTACAAAATGTAGTCATGATGATGGTTTGAATCTTGACGTTATTACTAATATAGATACTATTGGCATTTCCTTCTTTTATACTCATATTTTTACTATTTGAAGGAGGTTCCTCTCGAAGCAGCTGTGGGCGATGCAGATGCTCATAAGCATCCCGTTGCTGGACCTTCCTTGGCAGCTTCCGTACCTGCTTTGTCTAACACACAGGTTGAGGTTTCTGAGTTACGAAATTTCCAGGCTCCTGGCTCAACTTCACGGGCTGATGAGGATTCAGATGCTGAATCAGCCATATATGGACCTTGTATTCAACTTTTACCCTTTTAAATGGTTCTCTTTCATTTGTTTGTATATATAGTGCTAGAAATGTATTTGCAAATGAAAGTTTGCATGACAACATCTCTTGGACTTAAATCATGTGATGTATGCCATTGTTTTGCAGATAATGAGAGTAATCTCCCAGTGCCATCACCAGAAAATACTGTTGGTGCTGAAACAATTACCCGGAAACGCCGGCCTTATCATGGATGGATAAGCAATGATGAAAAGATCGATCTGGTGCAGCTAACTCCAGCTCCTTTGCCTGATAACATAGCCAGGTTGCTCGAGAAGTTTGATCAAAAGAGTGACAGTGATAGTGACTTGACTGATTAGCAGAGGTGGGATGTGACTCAGGCCTCTAATGATGAGTTATCTCTGTTTTTTAATCACTTGAAAGGTTGTTTACTTGTTCATAGAAGTTAATACATAGACAAGGATCAAGTTTTTATGTAATTGCAGTAGGTTAGGATGACTTTCATTATTAATTCAATCTTCCTCTTGTAAAGTTAAACATTTATATGGTTGGAAAGTGGAAAGTCATCTTTCTTTGTTGCTATGATTCCCTCCATTTGTGAAGGCCAAATACCCCCTTTTCTCATGCTTACATAGAATCTTCCATGGAATGTTTTGTTTTCTGTCTTTTGCTGCTGCTGCTTTTGTTTTACTCTTTAATAAATCTCTTCTTATTGGATTCCCTTTCACTTGTGCTAATAAGAAATTTTTTGTCCCCTATAGATGACCACCACGTGTGCTATCAAACTTGTTTTCTTATAATGCGTGTACTTTTTATTTAATATACTATGGAAAAGCCTGTTTTCGTATAACAGCTTTGAAATTTTTATTAATATATTGTCCCACCAAAGACTATTCTTTTTAGCAAAATTTTTAATTGCCACCAGATTTTGTAAAATTTGCAAAAATTCTTAATTCTATACCACGATGTTAATGCTGAGATTGGTGGGGACACCGAATTTGACCTATTAATGCTGAGACTTTTTATGATTTAATCCTCGTTTATTTTTTTCCTTAATATAATCAATTACAAGTGTATACTTCCCTTCAATGACGTAATTTGGAAGTCCTATTTATAGGCCATGGTGGAATTGTAAACTTTGGGTTCCTATCATACTTTGTGCTCATTTCAAACAATCCTCTTAAATTATATGTTTATAGTGTTATTGTATGGTATTGTCTCCAAGCAAACATTGGCTTTAGATTTTATTGTCCTGTATATATATATTTTTTATAATTACAAAAGGAAGAGAGATTAGAACTTTAGACATCTCCGTTGAAAACATTAGAAGATAACGGTTCAACTACAAAACTCTTGTTGTGTGTTGCAATTACTATTTCTCACGCATTTTAATAGCGAGGCAGTGATTGTGGAATTAGAGATATTTTAAAGAAAACTCTTGCATATTTTGCAGAAACACTGACTCGTTATGACAATGAGTCAAATCAAACTTCAAACCTCATAAGTGCCAAATTCATGTAAAACAGTTAATGAGCATTTTGGTGGGACAATACCACCAACTAGTTCCTCAAAAAAACAAAAAAAGAAAACATAATATAAATCCATAAAACACTAATGCACATTTATAATGACATAACAACCTGCCAAAGCTTCTACATTTCTAAAATAAATTTATTGTACATACATGGCGTTACAGACAAAAATCATATAAGGTATAACTATAAACTAACATATGACTTTGAGGCTTCAGCGGCCTATCAAAATATCGTTTTCTGACTACTAATTATACAAGCTAGAAATGCCAATCCTATTTTTTAGTCTCTTTTTTGGTAAGTACCAAGCCTAATTCTGTATACATTTGGACATCATCTGAAATTGTCCTGCCATCATGTTAAATACTGGTTAAATAAAAAGGAGCAATGGATGGTTGCTCTATCTGGCTTGTGAATTGGAAATAAGGTCCAATAGATCCGTGTCTGTCAAAAATTGCAGCAAACTTCAGCCTGTTTAGATAGAGTACCAAACTCGACAAGAATGGAAAGTATCCAATCAATCTCTGCCAAATCTTAAGCTCCACATGTAAATAACTCCACCATCTGTGTGTTCTACTTCTACCAAATTAAGGATATTCTTGAATAAATTAATGCTGCAATACTAACATAAATCAAGGCTAGAGGGCACTTCTGCAAGGAAAAGTTATGACCTGTTATGCAATCTAGCTTAAGCCTCCACCGAAGAAGACATTCACAGATATCATCACAGACACTGCATTGGGAAAGTGATGCTATACGAACCTCAGCTATCTCCAACCCAAAGTCAATATATCGAAATACAAAATGCAATAGATCGCTCTACTATCTTGCTGCAAATTCCTTCTCAATTACAGAGAACATCCCTTTCAGGAGATCTTGCAGGTTTTTTTGGATGTTCTTTGTAATCCTTTTCTGATGCTTAGTGCTTTTCAGCCATTCAATTCCTAAGAACACCTGTACATTACATTCCTTTGATTTTGAGGGTAATTCCTCCAATTGGTATCTAAGGTGAAGCTGCAAAAGAAGAAATATGAAGGTCAATATTGCCTACCCAAGAAATAGGGAGAAACAAGGCAAAAAAAAACAAAAAACAAAAAAACAAAAACAAAAATAACCAAAAAACAAAAAAACAAAATGATACATCAAGCAGCCTACATCATACATTGAAATTGTCACCTAGTGGAATTCCATGGAGCGTCATGACCTCCTCAACAAGCCATCCATTTTTATCAGGTAAGGGGAACTTTTGCTGAGTACTTGTCACCTCTCCTCTATAACGGGAAATACATTTATCAAATCTGTATTGTATTTGTCTCTCGTAGACATCACTCTTTTCCGATTCCCATGGGGTGATAGAATAGTCAAGACAACCAGATTTCTCCATAACTCTAGTCTCCAATTCACCCCCACTGAATGCCTCCATGAAGAAACTTGTCTAAAGTAGCCAACAAGACAAACTTGACGGTTAGAGATATAGGATGACACTTACAATATATAAGACTAAAATAAAAAAATGTAAATTTCTAGTTGCAAATTTAAGGATTCTGATTTCCTGGGATTAGAGCAAAAGCAAAATAAATAAGAATGGATCTGTTCCTATGGAGCCACACATCTTAGTGCACCTCTGTAAAAAGTTCACATGGATATATAAGTACACAAACAGAGAGAGAGAGAGAGAGGTAGCTTACAGGAACAGAGAGTATACATGAATAAACCTCAGACATGCTGACATCATCAAGGCCCAAGAAGGACCCACTCTCATCAGTTTGGAGGATTTTGGCTTCAGATTCTTCTTCAACTATTTGCACCTTCTGCTCAGGACTCAAGGATCTAGCCTTCCATAGAGCCATAATTGTCCTATTGAGCACCATTAATTATTCGAGTCAAAATAGGATATCAAAACCTCTAATATTCTTTTTGCTTTTTTCCCTTTTAGACACTATGCTGTTAATATTACATAATTCTTACTTATCAAACATTCATCAATTAGTATTTAAGCGTTCTCTATTTCAAGACAATTAAGGATATCAATCAATAGATTCAATACATTAAAGCATGACTTCAGCAGTGAGAGATAGGATTGTTTTAAACACGTATCTCCTATATCTAATTGCTCTGCAGATGTTCAACATGATAAATAAACATGAACAAAGTGGGTTGCTAATGAGTGTAAAGGAATGTTTTCTTGGGTGGCAATAAGATCAACCAGGCTCTAGTACAAAATTTTGTAGTCAAGAAATAACATGCCCATAGAATGAATCTGGTGTGAGGGTATTAAACATAAGTGGCAAGCAATAAGTGTTTTGACTAAGCATCAAAGCATTTAATTTTTTTCACTGGCAATTGTAACTTTTGAAAGCCAAATTATTTTTGTATAAATGGACCATCATGGCCTGAAAAAAAAAGTTATATGTGTATAATCATGGAATTATACAACGAAAGCAATCATAGGTGTTTTTTTTTATTTCCTTTCCTCACATTAAAATGACAGTATTTAGACATGCTCTTAAGTAGAGCAGCCAACACAACCACCCCACCCCCCCCCCCCCCCCCACCCCCTCCCCAAAGCAAAAAAAAAAAAAAAAACACGATGCAAAAACAAACCAATAATTAAATAGAAGTACTAGGGGGAGCTGCTTGGTCTAACATAAGTCTAGTTTAAGTTGCTAGACAGGCCACAGAGAATAACAAAACATATATTATCGCACAAATAGACGATAGAGCTCCTAAGAAAATAGTAGAAACTCCATTTTTGCTTAAAGATGTGAATGTGTGACACTAAAATATCCCCATTAGTTACCTATGTGCTACATTAAAGGACACAAAGGACTGGAAATGGAACTTCAGCCTGCCTTCTGCATCTTGTGTCTTTGCACCATGCCTGGCATCCATACCTCGGCCAGGCCGAAGAGTCATTACAACAATTGGACTGCCCATTGATGACAGAGTAGGTGGAACAACCTGGATAACTTCTATATCCTCCCAAAGGAAAAAGAATTTTGTCTTATGCCCAAACAGATTTGTATGAAACCCAATTATTCTTGCTGAAAGGAACAGGCGACCCTGCACAGATATAACTGCAAGTTGATGAGATATAATTTGGAAGAATGCATCAGTTATGAGAGTCAAGAATGTTGATATTTAAGTTCTCTAACTACAGTTTAAAGATTGACATAATTAAAAGGATGTGTACAATCATTATTAAACTTTTCAGTGTGATTGACCCACAGCAACAGCACCTGCAGGGGCATTTTTCGTTTCAGGTGGCAGGTAAAGTCGTTGATGAGAAACTCCTCTGGTGGAAGCCCAAAGAGTTTTTGGAAGGCAGAATTTGTTTGAGGAGACCGCACATTTATCTACAAATAACTAAAATTAATAATTACAAACGTAGAAAGCCAAGTACAAACGTAGAAAGCCAGAAGCAGCACATAGGCAATGTGGATTTTCAAAGCAGAATTAGCCATGTACCTTCTTCCCCACCTCTTTCTCCATCTTACTTAAATATTCTTTAACAACATTGCCACCTTTTGTATTGTTCAAGAAAATTCTTAAGTGAATCTTAGATTGGCAAGCCTGAGCTAACTTTCCTTGAAGCGGAACCCAAATATCAGCTAGATCTGATATATTATTTCTCAGAAAATTGACTTCAGCATGTCCCAAAGAAGTAGGTTCATCAAAAGGTCCATCAAAATCATAAACTTCCACGTCCAGCACAGAAGGAGGCTCATCCATTGCATCAAATTCAAAAATTTCTACAACATGGTCACAAGAAAAAAACAATCAGATTCAGATTCAGATTATATTTGGATGAGGAACCAAACAGAATTTGATCCAACTATGTAAAGATCAACACTGTTACAGAAAATAACAGTTAAAGACCTAAAGAGAACACTGATGGAAAAGAAAATAACATTCACCATTCCATTGAGGATTAGACTTCTGGAATTTGATTGAGCTGGCTCTAGTTTTCCCATTACAAGTAAACACCACATATGGATCAGAGGACCCACTTGGATCAACGGCTGCTAAACTACTTCCTTCAATCAAGGCAACAGTTAATAACCAGCCATCTCCTTGTGCTTTGACTCCATGATCACTGCCTATTATTGAATACAAAAAATAAATCAAATTTCAAAACGAAAGATACAATGATATTTAGACATACAGATGTAGGAGAATAAGGTGTTAGATGTTTAGGCAGTTGATACACAGCAAAGGTATGCAAATCACAGTCTCCATGAAGGAGAAGACAACAATCAGAAGATGCACAAATGCCAGGAGTAATTGTTAAATCAGCATTCAGCTCTCCATACAAGTTGAAATTTAATTTAAAGTATGTAAGTAACATTCATTTTTAGTAACAACGACAATATAGAAACCACAGGCTTTCAGCTGGGGACAGAAGATATGCTTAGGAGACAAGAGCTTGTTGTCACTAATCAGAGAGGGAAAATCTCACAGGTTATATTACCTTTTTGCGCTCTGGCCTGCATGAAGCGCGAAATCAACCCCAGTAGCCGTTCACCTTGAAGAACCAGGACACCACAGACTATGAATTCACCAATTGAATCTGGCAAGTCAAGCCCAACAAACTCAAGCCCTTGAAGTGTGCTGGGTGTAGCCAGCCAGATGTGAACAAGCACATACAATCCCATAATAATAGTGAAAAACACATTAAAATTTAAAAAATACTGTACAGCCAGCTTCCAATCTGACTGGGGCTCCACCTGCAGTGATGCCAAGACCTGTTCCTTATTCGAACCAAGTTCCTTAGAGTCAACTAGCTTAACATTCTGAGATAATACAACTGCATACTGCTCAAAGCTTTCCTTTATACCTTGTCGAGCTCCATTTTCTATCATTCCTTTCATCATGGTGCTTTGAAGAAAATTTACTCTCCAGGATACTACCAAACGGGAGGAGAGTTCTCCTGATGGTAGCTCTGGCCCAGGTGTAATGCAGTAGAGCACTTCCGGCTTAAAGGTGCTCCCATACATGACATCAGGAGTGCTCACGATTGCCAAAACTGCAAAAACCTTCCCATCAGCTTTCAGATACGTTTGCTCCTCAGTGGCTTTCACAGCTTTGATTAATTTACTTGGAGCCTTAATGTACGTGACCACTCTTTTCAAATTCTCACCATTATTTTCAAATTTCCAACATCCTTGTTGCAGTTCTGTAGTTCCTTGCACTTCTGCCACTGATTTCGGAAAACTTGAATCAAGTGAAAAGAGTAAAGAGTTCAGGTCAGGTGGTGCTATCTGATACACTTGGTCTAAAACCACTCCTCCTGGTAAATTGCTTGGGGTTTCACTTCCTTGATCCCTTGTCTCCATTGTGCTCATCACTTTTTCAAAAGTATCAGATGAAGACTGATCCTCATACTTGTTCTCATAAATCTCGGGTCCTGCAGTTTCAGGTGGCTCTGACCCGTCACTGTAGGTGGATGAAGATGAAGC
Organism: Quercus glauca; assembly: GCA_023736055.1. Lineage (NCBI taxonomy): Eukaryota > Viridiplantae > Streptophyta > Magnoliopsida > Fagales > Fagaceae > Quercus > Quercus glauca. Next base: position 77,263,738 of record CM043319.1, read on the forward strand.
TGTATCTGAATGTTTATTGAAAATCAGAGCAAGTCGGCCAGCAAAGGACTTCTGTACACAAGACTTGTCTTCCTTAGAGAAAGCAATTTCTTCTAGTCTTAGTGAAGATGAGTTTGATGAGCTATTGAATGTCCTTGAAGGTGATTCACCATTACAATTCAAGTTTACAGATGAATTGTTTTGAGAAAAATATATTGTTAGAAGAATTTCACCTGCAGAAAAAAAAAATAGTAAAAATTGCTATTTCATTGACTAGATTAGAGACTACAAAACCAAAACTACTTCAATCATGTTATGATTTGAATCCTTAACTTCCAACCACAGAAGCAAATCTCTTGACAGAAAAATCACAACTAGGCACCAAAAAATATGCAATGAATTCCAAATTCTTAACTCAAACACAAAAGCAAATATCATCTTCAGGACACCACTTTGATTTGGGTAATGGCAATAAGTAATGAAACCAAAATATCCACACAAAAAAACAGGAAAGCAAATATCAAAAGCTAATAAAAAATACTTCAAAAACTCAATAGGAAACTTGAACCAATAAACAATAAAATATAAAATTGTCAAAAATAAACAAAGAGAAGACAAAAGAGAGGAAAAAAAAAAGTGCACAGAGCATTAATGTGGTTCAGTGGAAGTAGCATACATCCACATGCAGTGTACAAAACCCAAAACCTAAAAGGCTGCTTTTTTGTTGTTAAGTTTTGTGTGTCATTATAGTAATCTTCAACTAAAGCTCATAAACATACTATAATCACCCAATGCATACTTCATACAATAACCATAGCAACTCACATAAAAGAAGAAAGTGCGATGCTAGAGAAGCAACCATTTTCACAACCTTTTTAACAACAATAAGTATAACTTTTGCCACAACTTTTTTCACAACTTCCTAAGGCTAAAGTGGTCGAGTGTTAGCGATGGAAAAAAAATTATTGACAAGCTAAGATCCTTCTAACAGCTAACAGGATTTCACTATGCAACAATTACAATAGGCAATGTCAGGAGCTGTCAAAAAAACTGCCAAAAAAATTCTGTCCTAGACTTATTGAAGAAAAAACACAAAACTTAAGAACCCAATTAGCCCAAAAAAAAAAAAAAAAAAAAAACAACAACAACAACAACAACAAAAAAGAACACAAACCCAGAAACAGAAGACAACATACCACAATCCTTGTTCTTGGACTTCTTGTTCTTGGGTTGCAGAGAATACCAACAGGGACCAATTGACTTGTCCTCTGAATCAAAGACCTTGGAAACAGGTACCCTGAGCTGGCCAACAAAGTCATCGTTGAAGTACTTGTCCTCATCCAAAACATAAACCACTAGCTCCTCATTCAAGTCATCAACCCGGAACCCGAATTCCTCACCCCATTGAGGATTCAGACTCTTCTTCACCACTTTGGTCTTAAACTTCTGCCTCCCAAGTTGTATCTTCACGTACGGATCACTCAAACCGTTCAGATCCATTGCTGGTATATTCCGAGCCTCAATTACACGTACCTGTAGCCTCATTCTCATGAAACTCCCCAACCAAATCCAACAAAATTCAGTTTCTTTTTTTTCTTCTAATTACCCATCAAAACAAATCGGGTCAGAGATATTTATATGGGATAATGTGGGACATGAGCTGAAAAAAAAAATCTCCGATTTCTTCAAACCCACCATAAAAAATTGAAATTTGAACAACTAGCCCAAAAAATTGAGCTTTTAGACGAACTGGGTATCCGAAAAATTAATCAAAATTGGAAATCTACATGACCAAAAAATCACAAGAACCCTAAAACCAGGGTTATTGAAGCATTACAAAGAATGTTTAGCGAGAGAGAGAGAGAGAGAGAAATTATAGATTTGAAAATAATAATGGAAGATTTTGACAAATATCCAATCCAAGAATTGAGAACTGGAGAGAGAGAGAAAGAGAGACTCAATCCAATTTAAAGAATGAAAACAAAGAAAGCAAAGACACTTTTTTTCTGTCCTTTCTTTTTTTTGCTGCTCTGTTTTTCATTGAATTGGTTACTGTCGCTTACAACGTAGGACTTTTATGACTTACACATATGACCGTTGGTTACTAAAGTTATAGCTTACGCGTTGTTTCATTCACCTTTTCTGCTTGTTCTTGTTACTCGTTTTTTTTTTTTTTTTAACTTTGGGGTTAAAAGCTTTTTGCTTTCTAAACAAGTTTCTAGATTTGGCATGGATTCAAAAATTGAAAGCAAGCAAGTGAATGGTTTGTTTATGGGTACGAGTACACGTTTTGTCAAAGACCGTTTACTTTAGAAAGCTCTGTCCTTATGTTTTTTTTATAGAAAAACTCAAGAAGGCATCCTTAATACTCTTCCTTTTTAGTTTTTAACAAACAAGTACAAGAATTGAGATTCTTAAATCAAAGATACATCACAAAATGCTCTCTTTTTGTAACGAAGGAACTATATTATTTTCTAGACAAATAATTCAAAGGACACAAACAATTGAGAAAAATATATATGTATATAAATAGACAAACAAGTGTGATTTTCTTTTCTCATACCCTATGGGCGTGGGGTTTGGACTTTAGTTTCTAAAAAAAAACAAAGCACAGGGGTGGAGTCCAAGTCGCGGGTACCATTATGTGCTAGTGGTACTCACAAGCGATGTATCTGTAAGGTGTGGTCGGCTATGATATCATACATGAGCCACCCTTTTTGACTCTAAAAAAAAAAAGTGTGATTTTCTTTTCTTTTCTTTTCTTTTTGGATATGAAAAGTGTGATTTTCCTTTTTTAAGCAAAAGTTCATCAAATAAAAACATTGCAATAAAAGTAATACAATTGATAGATGTAGGGTCACTTTTTGCTGGCCCAGGCCCAAAAACTGGTTTGGACTATAATTTGATGAGCCCTATACAATAAATTTGTAGAGAGTGGGCCAAAGAGCTAGGTTTATTGATTTGTGCCAACGGCTAGGAAATGGTTCAGTAACAAAAGAGTGAGTAATATATAAAACTTAACTAAAGGGATGTCCGAGGACACTAAATACAGCTAAATGCAATATTTATGAACTTTCATACAGCACTTGGAGCTACAGTAGTTCTCTTTTCTCTTTTCTTTTTCTGATCTCCCCTCCTTCCTCCTTTTTTCTTGGGAGATCTTTTACATTTATATAAGCCTTTTCAGACCATCTTGACCTTACATGTGTTGCCATCAAGATTCTTACTTGAGTGTATGTCCCATCAAGCTTCCCCTTTTGCCATCTTTGAGTGATGGTAGCTGTAAATCGTACTGTTTAGGAGTCTTCTCCCCATAAATGAGGCCAGGAGAGTTGGTGCATTGCATTTAATGCGGTGGTAGCTGCTTTTCTTTGGAATATTTCCACATTATCTTCTCCTTTGCACGTGCCTGTGGTTCACCCTTATCATTCTAACTTCCTGATCAGTTGCCTAAGTCATCCGAGCACTTGCTTGAGCGAGACTAGTCCTATCCAAGGAGGACAAGCTCCTCGGACTATACTCCTATCCACTCGGCGGGGTCATTTCGGGGCCTCCTCTAACTATTTATTGCTCCTCGGACGTATCTATGAATAGGGCCCAAAGCCCAGTATACAATTTCGGAATCTTACCCCCACAATAGATAAATTAGATCTTAAGTTCTAGAAATGTAACAAATTAAACCTTCAACATACATTAAACTAACACAACATCATTCCACTTAAATGGTCAAAATTTTGATTTGTTACTTTCTGAAACTTGAGAATTTAATTTGTTACCTTTAAAAGTAGAAGGTCTAATTTGTTATTCCATTAAACTCAAAACTTTTCAAGTGTATAGCAGGGTGTGCATCCAAACAAAATCGACATGCCCCCACTCAATACATTGGATTCGTCTTTTGTGAGGAGGTGGATTAGGTTAGGTCGGAGTTTTTGAGCCTCGGGTTGAGTGGCGTTTGGGTTGACAGTTTTTTCAACCCATATGATCCCTACCCAACCCAACATATATAAAGGTTTTTTTTTAACACCCTTATTTTCTTTTTCTTTTTTTGATTTATTTTGGTAGTTTGAGAAATAGTTTTAATAAATTTGGAATATAATTTAGGTATATCATGTGAATTATAAGGATTTATTTAAAAAAATTTATTTAATAGTTAATGGAAGCTTTATTTTTTATAAAATCATGAAATATGCTGGTATAACCCATCAACCCAATCCTACTCATGTCAGTTGATTTGGTTTTTATTACACATGTGATGAGTTGGATTGAATTGAGAATTTCTCAACCAATCGGGTTGGATTGAAAAAATTCTCATTCCAACTCAACTCAACCCTTAAACTCCCGTGATCTCTTGTATTACTCTTTTTAGAATTCATGACATATTCTTTGTACTAGGAGCCTAGGATCATCCTGGATTTTGTGAAGTAATTGATATTCTAAGCAAAGGCAGGCAAGAATCATATATATGTTGGGTCCCAAATAGTATTATCACAAATATTAGCAATCTAAAATAACAATCACACACAAGAACAAAAAATTTACATGGAAAACCCTTTCTCTTTGAAGGGAAAAATCACGGGACAAACTCCAAATAATTTCACTATTGTCAAATCAATTACAATAATTTTTGTATATGCCTGACAGCTAAAAAAAAATCTCTCTTATTTTTCTTTGCGCTCACACACACAAATTATCTTTCTCAAGGCAGCAATCCTTTTTCTTTATTCTTTTTCTTTTTCACTGTGCAACGCATTTCTCTTTTCTTTTTTCTTTTTTTCTTTTTTGGTGGAAAGCAGGAGGTATTATTTATATAATACTTAGTTCATACAGCACCAACAACTGCGCTTGGGGCACAGAGTCTAGTTTCCCCAAGGCCAGTCAAGTCCCTAACATATGATACATCAACAAAACTGGGACAGTCACTATACACAGACACCAGAGCATCAACACAGCCATTTGCCTCATGGTACACGTGCTGCACGTGCACCTCCCACTCTTGATCCAAGAGGTTCCTGCAATCACAAATTAGAGGCATCATATTAGTGGGGTAATTCATATTGTTATTTGTCAGCCAAGTTAGAACCACCTTTGAATCCAGTTCAAGCTGAAGGAACTTAATGCCCATATTCCATGCCATCGCCAGGCCCTGTCTGACCGCAGCCATCTCAGCCATATTGAAGTGAGAATCCCGAGATCCACCGGCCCCAGTGATCTCACAACACCCCCCCTGGACCAACTAAACCCAAGTTACCTAGGGCACTACCATCAGTGTTAAGTTTAAGATAAGGATAGGGGGACACCTTTCTCTTTTCTTCTTTTCACTATGCGGCACCTAATACCTAATAAACCTTATTTATATATAACCCAGCCGCCACACCAATCCTTGTAGCACACTAACTCCTACTCAAACACAAATTAAAACTTATGAGGTCTCCTATTTCTAATAGAATTTTTTCACTACATGGTTTTCTTGCCACCAAATGGGGCTGGACCCACAACAATATATGTTCCTAATTTTGTCCTTTGATGCTAGGAACCTAGGATCATTCTTGACATATTTTGTTTATAAGTGATTTGATATTCTAAAGCAAACGGAGGGAATAGTCATCTATATGTTCCTAATTTTGCCCTTTGATGTGAGGTTTGTATCATATGTACTAAGAAGTTTTTCTATTTCAACTTATGTACTAAGAAGTTTGTTTAGCTAAAAAAAGAAGTTTGTCTATTTTATATGATAAAATTTTAACTTATGATATCTGCTCCATAATAATTATTCTTCATCATTAGGTCAAAAATACTAATTGATTTTTGGTATAAGTGGGATTTGAACCTCAAATCTCTTGCTTAACAATAAGAGACTTTACTAATTAAGCTAATTAAAACCCCTACATTTGCTAAGAAATTAAAACCGTTGACTTGACTATTCGAGTAATGCAATTGGAGTTTTATTTTTGTAAAAATATTAGAATTTAATTTTAGATGTTGGGGAAATAAAAAGAAAAATCAAGTACAACTTAGTGGTATGGTTAATGTTGGCACATAACACCTTTGATTCATTATGAAACCTTCTTCTATATTTATGTGAACTCATTTAAGAATCATGATTTTACATGAATCGAGAAATCAGTTCATGTCCATTAATAGAAGGGCAAATGACCTTGGGTCTGTTTTTTTTTTTTTTTTTTTTTCTCCCAAGCAAATGACTTCTGTGTCTATCAACAATTTAGGAAGCTAATTGACCTCAAAGTGAATGGCTGGTAGTCTAATAGTCTAAGTAATCACCTACTTTCTAAGATCAAAATTATAGTTGTAAAGCTTCTTCATTGAGTGGTGGAGGTGCAAACGAGACAGCTTATACACCCGGCGTTTGAGACTTATGTCTCATTGACATGTGAGTCCGGACTCATCCGTTGGACACATACAAAACTCTCACAACTGTTGAACTCTATTTAGTAGGGTTATAATTGTAAAGCTCCTTTTAAAATAAAAAAATAAAAATCATAGTTGTAAAGCATTAGAGTGGTAAATACAAAATGGACAAAATTTAATACAATTGTTTATATGTTGTACACAAGAATTTTCAATAAATCATATGGTTGAATTTAATTGTTTTTGAAAATATTTTAGATTTTGTGTTTCATAGATCATTGCAGCCATATGTTTAAAATTAGTAGAAAAACCTGATTAATTGCATTTAAGGTATTGTATCTTTAGTAAAAAAAATAAGTATTATATCTAAGTTTTATTCATTATTTTATGTAGTGCATGATTGAATTTAATTAAAAAAATTAAAAAAAAAATATATATATATATATATATATATATATATATATATATATATAATATTAGTGTTGAGCAGTTTGTACTTCCACCGTTCAATGAGAGAGAAAGAGAGAGCTGACTACTAACATTTATTTATTTATTATTTGTGGTCCATTCTTGACCAACTTTACGTGTCAATCTGAAAATTTGTCTCCCGGGGCAATCCAAGAACTTTCCTGTAGAAAACCATTAAATTGGTAGCTGACCTTTTTTTTTTTTGAGAATGGTAGCTGACTTAAATACACATCGTGTTCATATCATTTTCACATTATCTATCAACTATCATACAAAATTTATATATTTATATTTTGCTTTCAATTAGTAATAAACTAATGGCAATATTATATTTGTAATTGCAATTACACAATATGCTAATCATGCCCATGAGTCATGACACTTTTGTTTTCTTCCTTTTTTACAATTTCTTATTTTGGGCAAGAATGAATGGTGCTTAATAATAATTATAATATATAGTGGTTAGTGGACTAGAACTTTGAAAGTTGAAACATGCCATTAAGTTCATTTTAGTATTGGAGTATGACCATTACGTATTCTTGGTGTGGTGGTCACTCTACAATCATAAATGCTTGTAGGGTGGGGTTAGAATCAAAGTTCAAGTTTTTAAAAGGGAGTTTCACACACATACATGGTTTTCAAAGCAGGATCATTCAATGAACCGTTAAAGAAGAGGTTCAAAATTTTGAAGGTTGGACCAAGGTTGAATCGAGGTCGAATCGTGATGACGTCATAATTAATTTAATAATTATTTAAAATATAAATAAATATATTAAATTAATACAAATAGAAAAATAAAATAAAATAATCAAATTAAATGTATTTTTCATAAAAATTCCTTAATTTATTTAATATGCCATTTTATTAACAAAAACAAAACAATAAATGCACTTAGATATTTTCAACAAAAATTGAAGTATAATAATAATAATATAAAAAGCTCTTTGTTCCGACTGAGTCTTGGTTATAGTACAATATATATATCTTTCAATAAATTTTTTAAAAGATAATAATAAGTAATTAATTAATTATCAAAGTAACCACAAATTAGCAAATAATGAGGTGATTATTCATTTTTAAATATTATTTATATACTATTAATTGGGTGCCTTTTTAGAGCAATATGTTATTTTTTCTTCTTCTAAACAAGTACCAGTAGTGTAGTACTATTTTTAATGGTCAGCACATGTCAATATGTGGTACTAATTGGTAGAAAAGAAAAAAAAAACGTGGCATCATTTGCTTTTTTAGCCATTTAAGAGATTCCACCTACCCCACCTAACCCCAGCTCCTTTACCCAAGTCCTAGTGTTTGATAGGCCAAAAACGTATTGACCCCTTGTGATAGATTAACAAATTAATTAGCCAAATTGATTAATTAATCAAATTAACATACAATATGTGTAGCAGCACAAACACCAAATAACTAAATATGCAGCGGAAAATAAATTGACATGGTGATTTGTTTACAAATGGGGAAAACTTACACGGCAAAAACTCCACCGGGTGATTTTAAGGTCACCACTTCCGAGAATTTATTATTATCACAACAAGCGGTTATAAGTAAAGGAATCCCAGTACCTTATACCAACCTACAGTTGAACCCTTATCCTAATATCCAATTGGACTTGTTCTGTAGTGACAATCTCTCCTTTCAATGCACGGCTCCCAGTACGTGACTAACCAATTGCGCGGATCCCAATACGTGACTTGATCACCAACTTGAGAAGAATGTTGGCTACAAAGCTCTTCAGTTCATCTAGACAATGAAGATCATGAAGTTGCTTGGTCATAAAACCCTACGGTGTACAAACGTAGCAGCTTCTTGAAGAACTAGGGCAAACTAGATTTCCGGTCACACTTTTCTTCACACTTGTGAAATTTTCTTTTGTGCAACTTGTGTCACCTTTGACGGCCCTTAAAATAATCATTATATATGTTTAGGGTTGTGAGAAAAAAAAGCCTAAACACATACTCATGAATTGGATGAAAAATAGTCTTGAAAAACTAAACTTCATAAATCTCGACAGATACCTATCTGTCGAGCAGCTGTCGAGCCATGAGATTCAAACAGCTCTAAGCCTCGATAGATGCTAGCTGTCAAGTTTTTGTGAGCAGCACTTTCACACTTGATTCTTAGACAGACTTGCATGGCTTTAACACTTGAACTTGAAACAAGGTTTTTTGAAGCATCAAACATATCCTAGATCTACCCAATTACAAGTAAAATGCGTTTTGTCAAAAGATTAGCCATTTACACAAAATAATGACATGTGTTCCTAACATGTGAAACACATATGTCCTAACAATCTTCCCCTTTAGCAATATGTGACAAAACCACAACAAACAAATGAGATATGAGAGAAATCATATATCATTCAACTCATATTCACTTGTTAAATACAATAAAATCTATCATAACACAAACTCTTGAAAAATTTTGCAAGAAGAGAGTTTATGGCAAGAAGACTTTGACAACATGTATTTCTAAAACACTTTAAACAAAACTCATCAAAGCATTTTAGTGTGAAACAGAAATAATAGATTGCATATAAGATGTAAGAAGCGTGTGTATAAAGAGAGAAAAGAAACAACACATGTAAGGGTAGGTGAAAAACATACATCAATATATAATGAATATAAGTACAATGTATGTCAAAATGGTCACAAGACCAATATACAAGAACAATGTATCTAAAAAGGAGAGAAAAGAAAAAGATACATAAAAACCTCATTACATCCCTCAATATCAACACTCCCCCTAACAAAAATCTCACATACTAACTCTCCCTCTAACTATGACTACTCTTATAACAAAAACTACTCCCCATTTTTGTCACAAGTGACAAAGGGTAAGAGTGTCAAGTAGACATCTCGTCAACATTGGAAGAGCTAGCATCTCCATCATCCTCATCGTCGGAAGCAGTGGCATCATGATCAACATCCTCATCCTCAGAAGCCTTTGGAGTTGGTGGAGGAGAAGTAATGAAGCCACCCATGATCGTTTGGCGTCGTGCAATACGACCAACACAGGTGTTCACCTGACACAACTCATTATTGAAAGTATCGAGGCAAACATCCATGCGCTAAAGTTGCGTCATAATGTCCTCGAAAGTCACACTGCTCGTAGAAGAAGAGGGAGCGGATGTGGATGGAGTAGAAAGAGTGGGAGGAGCTGTTGACCCAGACCGCCTGGACCGAAACTGTGCCTCGCTTCATTTAACAGTAGCGGCATCTATAGCACCCATAACAGAGAAGTGGTCGGACATGGGAAAGGGAAAATCTATACTAAGATGCTCTAAAAGTGAAAGCAAAAACTGAGCACGGGGCTCTGTAATAGAGTTATAATGAGATAAAGGATGAAGAACAAAGGTCATGACCATGTTTAGAAACTGAGGGCCTTTAGCAAAGCCTGAACAGTAAGTGAACTAATGTTCACTCCAATCAGAAGGGCGCTCACAAAAAGAAGAAATAAGCTTGTCTTTAGACATTATCTTAAGACGATCACAACCAGTGTAGTTAGGATGCTCTACCCTAGGGACACGGAGCACATTGGATACAATATTCGGTGTGACAACAATGCGTGTACCTTGAACGCAAGTAATAAAAAGAGGTACTGAAAAATCAAATCCATGCATTTTAGAGTAAAACTCCTGGATCAGCATGGATGGACAAGTGATCGGGACGTCACACAGTGACTCCCTTTCCCTTCTATAGATGACAGTGGGAAGGCCAGTGTCGGAGAAGTCCGACAAAATGACTTGGCGTTCAGAATGAATGTCTCGTCAAGAAAAGTTCTCAAAGAAGTCCAATTTGGCCTTCTCAACACGGAATCGGACAGGAAAAGGTGTAGGATCAGAAGAAGCGGATGCCCCGAAACGCAGAGAGTTCCGGGACGGAGTAGATTTGCGTTTGGGTGTCATAGAAGCAGACTAACGTAAACAGAAGAGAGAGAGGGAGAAAGAGACAATAAAAAAAGTCCCAAAACAATTCAATATACAAGAATATAGTGAATGTAAAGTACGTATGCATGAAAATGCATGAGCATGTGATATGCAATAGTAAAAACTTCATGGGCTCAGCCCAATCCAATCCTACCAGCACACATGCTTGCAACAAAGTAAACACACATCTAAGAATGCATGAAACATTGTTACAATGCAAATGAGATGCAATGCATGAAGTTTTAAGATTAAAAACATAAAACCCATCCCAAAAATTTTCAAAAACCTCTTTGATTTTGAAAAACCCCAAATTTTTCATCAAACCCCAAAAGTTAGGTCTTAAAAGATGAAAATGCATGAAAATGAAAGATTAGGACCCTTACCAACTGAAGAAAAACTTGATCTAGGCCGAAAATCTCTTGGGAATGAAGTTTAGAGAGTGAAAAGTGTGTTTGGGAGGGGAAATGGTTGAGAGCAATCGACAAAGATCGAGGAAAGTGAAGTCTGAATCGCGCTGACCCTATATATAGAAGCTCAGTAATTCTCAACAAATCGAGAGGTGTCGAGATCTAATAGGGTCGATAGATGCATCTATCAAGAAGGTGTCCAAGGAAAAAAGAAGCTCAATGGATCGAGGATCTGTCGAAGAGCTATCGAGGGGACAGAAAGTTTCTCAATCGATCGACCTAGCTATCGAGAGGTGTCGAGATTGCAATAAAAAGCAACTGAAGAGCCTGATAGATAGGCTAGGTATCGAGAGGTGTCGAGGAGCTGTTGAGATTGCTTAAAAACAGTTTTTCAAAGAAGAGAAAAACATAGACATGAATGCAATCAAACATGCAACTCAACCAAGGATCCAAACAACATTTTGAACTCTCAAATACATCTCTCACAAAAAATGATTAAGCACATAGATCCCAAAACACACACACACACACTAAACAAGTCTAACCAATTTTATATTTCAAAAACAAGTTAAGATAGTTTAGTGAGCATACATTAACACATGTAAACCTTGTGATGGCCAAATCACATTGTACCTGCACATGTATCAAAAGTAGTAAAGAATATTGCGTATTGTATGTGAAAAACATTGTAAGATTGCATAAGTGTATACACATTATGACGATTTTAGATATAAGAAAACCAATTTAATTCACACACATTCATAACTGTTTGATGGGGACTATCACTTTAACTTACACACAAGCGGTTACAAGTAAAGGAATCCTAGTACCTTATACCAACCTACAGTTAAACCCTTACCCTAATACCCAATTGGACTTGTTCTGTAATGACAATCTCTTCTTTCAATGCACAGCTCTCAATATGTGACTAACCAATTGTGCGAATCTCAGTACACGACTTGATCATCAACTTGAGAAGGATGTTGGCTGCAAAGTTCTTCAGTTCATTCAGACAATGCAAATCATGAAGTTGCTTGGTTACAAAACCCTATGGTGTACAAACACAATAGCTTCTTGAAGAACTAGGGCAAACTAGGTTTCCGGTCACACTCTTCTTCACATTTGTGAAATTTTCTCTTGTGCAACTTGTGTCACCTCGGCCCTTAAAATAATTTTTATATATGTTTAGGGTTGTGAGAAAAGAAATCATAAACACATACTCATGGATTGGATGAAAAATAGTCCTGAAATACTGAACTTTATAAACCTCGACAAATACCTATCTGTTGAGCAGCTGTCGAGCCACAGGATTCAGACAGCTCTTTAAGCCTCGATAGATACTAGCTGTCGAGCTTTAATTAGTAGCACTTTCACACTTAATTCTTGGACAGACTTACAGACTTTAACACTTGAACTTGAAATAAGGTTTATTGAAGCATCAAACACATCCTAGATCTACCAAATTACAAGTAAAGTGCGTTTTGTCAAAAAATTAGCCAATTACACAAAATAGTGACATATGTTCCTAAAATGTGAAACACATATGTCCTAACAGTGTTCAAACTCTTTACTTTGAGTTTGAGTTTTTCACTTTTAACTCACAGCACTCTCTTTGCCGCAAGACTTTTTTTGCAACTCTCTTTGTGCTGTAAAATTGCAAATATGTGAAGGTTGAAGTTTCATGAGTAATCTACCTCAGGCTCAAAGAATGATCGAAGCTCACCTTCAGGTTCTTACCTCTCTCTCTCTCTCTCTCTGTTCATCACTTCATTGTTGTGGATTTTGGGGTTGTATTTGATGCTATGATGTAGAATAGAATATGTGGAACTCAAAACGTTTTTGCACGTAATGGTGAAAAATATCCTTAGGTTGAAGAAGGGAACAGAATTCATAACATTGCTTTTTACAGTTTACTTGCCAAAATCTGAAATGTTTCCTAGCAGTTGTGTTTCTTTTTCTTTTCTTTTCTTTTTTTTGTTTTTGTTTTTTTTGTTTTTGTTTTTGTTTTTTGTTTTTGTTTTTGTTTTTGTTTTTGTTTTTTTGTTTTTGTTTTTTTGTTTTTTTTTTTTATTTTTTGTTTTAGGTTCAGATTCAAAGGGAAGTAGGGAATTGTGAGAACCGGTCTGATCACGGTTCTCAAAACTGTGCAGTTGGACCGCGGTTCGAGTGGTTCCCTGCTTTTTTTGGCATAGACCGGTTCTTAAGATTAAAAGAACCGTGTTTATGAGTGATTCACAATTAACCCGGTTGGACCGTACGGTCTATCCAAGTTTAAAAATCATGCACACATAGACACTTAGATTGAGTTAGAGTAGAATTTCTATCTTGTAAAAAAATATATATATATTGAAGTATGAGTATGAATCATTTCCTACTTAACTTTTTTTTCATTTTTGGAGAAGATTGATGAGTTGGTTAAACGATATGGATAAAGCCATTTGCATTTGGTGATTGGTGACACTGTGTTTGAGTTTGAGCCGCCGTATATTAACAAACAGTCCACATTAGCCAAATTTCCTACGTTTTTGCTTAAAATTTTGTGTTCTTTGGCATCCACACAATTAGAAATTGTGGGCTTTTTCTTTCCTCTGACATTTCCTTCTTTCACAATAATAATTTAATGAGTTCTAAATTCTAATTCAAATGAAATTTCCTCAATTCACACTAACAGAATTGATGGTAGGTATCCCTTAAAAAAAAAAAAAGAATGAAGGATAGGTACAGCATACTTATATATATAGCCTTTCAAGTTCAAATATGTCTAAATAACACCAAAAAAAAAAAAAATTTATAACTTATTTTTATCAAAAGGGGGTGGCATTTTGTGATTGGTTTATAATAAAATGATTTTAATAGGGAATTTATGTGAAAAGTGATATATTGCTGCAATAACAACTTATTGCCTTAACAAAATATAAAGAATATTGTGAAAAACATTGTAATCCTAACAATGCTCAGCATTCAGCAAGCTCAGAGAGTAGGCTTTAAAGGGAACTGTGAGTCTGACTAATTTTTATTTTCCTTCTCTCAGGTTGAGCGCTGAACAGTTCATTTTGTTAACAATGAAGAGCCTATAGATTGAGCTGCTAATGAAGGTTGGAGCCAATGAATAGTTTTTAATCAGATTGAAGGATATAATCTGATTACGTAATAAATTTACTAGCCATTCACAAATCAACATTACAAATCGAAAGTTAGGAACTACAAAGATTTATTTGATAGTAGACACAAAACCAAGCAAAACCAGCAGCATTAAGATGTTTTTAAGAATAGGATACAACAACATTATTCTTCTTTGATTGGAAATACAAATCAGGATAAGAAGACTGGGAATATTCTGCATATTCCACCCTTTTGTCTCTGTCCTGGTTCTTCACTGATCCTCTATTTTTGCCTCTTGTAGATTTTACCCAAGAATGATTTCAACACTGCTTGCACTGCCTTGCTTGGATGAGCTTCAATAGAGGTAACCAGCTTCTCATAGCTCTTGCTCTCATATTCCGCAAATACACCCTATGAATTGGAAATAGGGAAATATATATGATAATAATCCAATGGCCAAACAACATAAATTCACGAGAATAAGCCAACATATTATTTCAACTTCTTGATGTGAAAAAAGCAAAGAAACGATTTATTTTTTTCCTTTCAAGCTGATGTTAGAGGAAATTATAAAATTTCATATCCCAAAAGCATGTCTTAATTGAAATACTCTTTTAAGTTAATGTACAAACCTGAAGATCAAGCTCCTTATAGAGGGCCTTTACTTTTGCAACATTTGCCGGGTCTGGTTTGCCATAATTCTCCTGAAAACATAGTAAATGAGCAATTCCAATTTTGATGGGGAAAACAGGATAACATACAAAGGAAGATCCACTCTTACATGCAACGCTTTCTTTTGTTCCTCATTGCAAAGTTCCAGTGCTTTTACCACCAACCAAGAGCACTTAAAATCTTCAATGTCTGTTCCTATCTGATAGTAGAAAGGACTCAAGTAAAGACTTCCATATCTTAAAAAAAAAAAAAAAAAAAAGAAACCCAGAGTTCATCTGTTTATAAATAAATCCATCAAGATGAATCTCACCTTGCCAATTGTTTCAGGATCACCAAAGCAATCCAAATAATCATCCTACAAAAGAAAAGAAAATGCAGACTATTGAAATTGACAAAAATAAAGGTCCATCTGAGCAAATAAATCATTGCTACACACACACACACACTCTTTGGTCTTCACAGTGATTGAATTAACACTGCTGTAAATCTAGATAAAAATAAAAATAAAGTTATAACTCAAGTTTCCTTTCATCGGACAAGTATAAGATAATAAGAATGACATTATATCATTAAGCCAATATGGCTTTGGTTATGCATAACTAACCCAATTTAGAAGATACATATAACACTTCAAATGAAAAAATTATCATCGTTGAAAATCTATCAAATCATTTACACCTGTGCCTCTCCAAACTTGATAGCTAGATCCAACAATTTATGTCTCAGACTCCCATACATATATGTGAAAACCAAATTAGAATTTCTTTCTGCTTTATAAAAATTACCTGTACTTGAAAGTAAATCCCCATGTCCACAAGAATGTTCTTCACATCAATATGGTTGTCCAGTTGCTCACCCGACATAAGCAATGCACATGCAACCTGCGTGGATTGGCAGAGTTTTGGTTAACCAAAATGACAATGTCTCAATGACAAAGATCAAATGAAGTCATTAAGATTAGATGTCATTGTACGGGGTTTGGAGGGGGGGAGATACGGATACACTCCAACAACAAAAAATGGTCAACATTGTCTTGCTGACTTCTCAAAGAATAAGTCTATATTGCATTTAAGCGAAGATCAAAAAAGTCTATACGTGCAGGAACAAGTAGCTAATATGTTACTTCAAACTTCAGAGACCAGTTTTTTGGGGCTAGCAGAGGGCAATCTCAAACCAGAAAGAAGAAAAAAAAAACCACACAGATTCAAATTGATGTAATTCTCTCAAGAATACAGCACACTATAACAAAGAGGAACACTAATTATCCAGGCAATGCATACTTCAATTGTGATGAGGATTTATACTCACCGAAAGGTAAAATGAGTAATAGGCAGTTTTGTATTGAACAATGCGGCGGTGACTGCATAAAATTTCAACCAGTTTGCAAAAACATTAGATATAGAGAAGAAATCACAATTGTCATGAAAAAATAAGTAAATAAATTTTACAGCTTAAACAATACTACAAGAGAATTTGGATTTAGAAAGAGACCCATATAGTCACATTGCAGAATGCATAAGCATCCAGAGTTGAAGCTACACACTAGTTTTTCCAAAGACAAGGAAATGCAATTATGTGTAAGATGTCTAAAGCAAGAAAGATGGATCTGTCTCCGTGCTGACTAGAATCAATTCCTAAAGTGAATATGTTATTGTCATGCTAAATATGACAACTTTTCCCTGCAATTAGTGTATTATTTTCTTGTTCAAATCTAAACTAATTTCTTGTCAAAATCTAAGCCAGGGTTCATAACTTATACTCTTGCTGATGCAGAAATTTGCCTGTATTGTCTGGGTAGTCTAGAACTTGCATATGGGTTGGCTATTTATCTTATGCACAAAGGACGAAATACAGTATTTCCTTAAAAAAGATCTGTCATAATATTTTACTCACAGTGACAACGTGTATTTGGATAGATCTTTCTCTCCTTCAATTGTAGTAATCAAATCTATCATTTGTCCTGAAGCAGTCTGAAACTCCACCTATGTAAAGCACAAGATAAGGAAACTTTTAGCATATAACCTAAATGAGAACTCATTAAGCAAAAGCTATGCAAATCAACCACCTCATTAAACAGATCAAGCAGATCTACATAGTATGGCTTATTCCTGAAGTGTTTCCTCAGGATCCTCGGGATATGATTTCGAAGTATAACCCCATCATTTGCTGCAATCAAACCAACCTAAAACATACATATTATCCCAGTTAAGTGATTTACCAGCAATGTCAACCTCAAAAATAATTGAAGTTAATAGAACAAATTAATTATTGGCTCAAACCTTAGGCAATCTGAACCAGCAAGGTTGACCACGCCGTGTGTGAGAGTTATCCATGATGTCATCAAGAACAAGAAAATAGGCCTGAAGCTGCAATATTTTTATCACAAAACAGTAAGTACGTAATGTACCTGCATAACGCAAAAAAAAAAAAACTATGGAAAAAAAATCTTTGAATAGGGGAGGCCTTCTATTGTCATACCCATTCGATACACCAACCAAGAGAGCTAGCAAGAAAAATTTCCTCTTCAGTTAGTTGCTTTCCTTCTTTCAACAATTTGTAGCTGTCAATAACAGACAACCCCCGGTTCAACTTTCCTGCAAAATAAAGTACAACCAAAAGCTATTTCAGCAAGGCATGTTTCTTTTAAAAGTTCTTCCTTATTTCACCCAATTTCATTTTCCTTGATGGCTTTAAATTCACAGCAGAAGCGTTGTTCAACATCTTTACAAAAATGCTTAATTCCTACCTCCAGGCACATTGTAGTCCAGCATCTGGAATAGAGAGAATAAACAAGACAGTGAGGAAGCCAAATATAAGGTGCATAAATTTATGAATGACAATCACATGCACCCACATACACACACATCAAGAGAGAGAAAGGGAGGGAGATTTTTACTATTAAGAGTATGAAGTATGAACTTAGTTCGAATTATAAACTAGAGGCACAAAAGGGAAATTTATGTTTAGGAACTAACAGAAAGTAATTAAAAACAGAAAATTGCAATGGTTATTGAACCAGCAGAAGTTTTTAGGAGAGGATATTAGGATTTAGAAGTGATAAAGACAAAGGGGTAAGTCTTTCAAGTGCCGGAAACAAATCAAAAGGCATTTGCTAGAATACCATACTTCTAATTTTTCAGTCTCCCTAGGAACATTTTGGTCTATGATCTACAATCACCACCTTCCCAACATATTATGTATGGATTTAATAAATAACAGTATGAGAAAAACCTTCCCTATCAATCAATGTTGGGAAACAAAACAAAACCCAGAATTTACCATTCCATTCAAGGGCCAACCAGAATTAAACTAGCTCTTCCCTATAACCAAACCCATTTTGCAGTTTCCAGTGTAATTATGTTGGGTCAAATCTACAATTCTTAATTCTTAGTACATGAATATTACCATTTACCATCTCAATGTTTTCCAAGACTCTCTTAAGAATATCAGTTAACCCGAATCTCTCGTACTAGTCATTCAAAACACAGTCATTCTCATTGTTTGATTTGTTGAGGTTTCCTATTTTCAAGCAAAAAAAAAGTGGATAACATGTAAGGAATGGCATCTGAACTTACAGCTTCCTATAAAGTAATAAAATTATTCAAAAAATAATCAACCCCATGACAAAAATAGAAACTCTATCAAATATGAAAGAGCAAAAAGAAGAGCTTGAATGATGAGAAAGCTAATGAGAAGCAATATAGGAATATGAGATGGAAAGGAAACGAACCCGCTCGACCCATTGACGAGAATCATCTGTCCACTCAAAAGCAGGGTCTTCAAGGAGCTCTGATTTCAGAACCGAGTATACCTTCAGAAATGTGGACTTCAGATCCGCCATTGACACCCCCACAAAGAGCTTTCAGAGAGAGAGAGAGCGAGAGAGTCAAAGAAATACAAAGACACAGAAAGACAGGTATTATGGCGCACTTCTTGTTTCGGAGTGAGCTATGTGACTTACGGATCGAACTCAGCTTATTATTTATAGAAATGGACTGCATTTTCTATGAATTGCACAAGTTTGCCATTACTTATTATTATTCCTATTTGGGAATATCTATATTCTATAGGGACCCATATTCTAACTTTTGAGTTTATACTTTATAGTAAAGTATATTTTTCAACTCTTTTTGCTCATTCAGACCCAAAAAAAGATGAGGGAATGTGTTGGATTGGCTCCACTTTTATATGTGTCACCTTTTTATTGATTTATAATATATTTACCAACCCAAAGATTCAACACATTCTTATGTTATAGGGGCATAAGAATGTGTTGAGTGGATGCCCATTTAGTGAGCTTGTGTCTTTTAAGCAACAAGTAGAAAAGTTGATAAAGTGAGTAGATTCCTTGTGAGCTGTATTTGTGATTTTGTTCCTTATAAACTTATGATACAGCATGTGTATGTGATTTAATATATAGATTAAATAAATCTTCCTTATGTGAATTATCAAAAAAAATAAAAAAAGACTTCCCTATGTTGGCTAATAGATGCTTTATATAGTGGATATAATTATAAAATCTTTTCCTCTATTCTTTTCTTATAGGCGAAGGAATCTGAGCTCGTAACGTTCACTTTATACAGTTCTGAACAATTATACGTTATTACTAAACATAGATCTATATGATAGGTTAGTTAATTTTTTTAATATTGGGTTAGATTTTCAAAGCATAGTATAGTTATTTGAAAATTTTGAGAATTTGAAATCTTATAACTTTGAAAAATAACGTATTTATATTTTTTAAATTTATAAAAATCATAAACTCACTAAGGTCATCACATTTCCATCTGCTGGACCAATCCCTCCACGTTAATTAGATCAATTGGTCATGTCTATTCACCTTAATCTCTATGTTAAGATTACATTTGAATGTGTTTTGCCTTAACTTCTATATGGTTGTATATGCTTGGATTAATTGGTCATGTCTACTTGAATTTATTACTCTATTTTTTTCTTTTTTCTTTTTTTGACAAGGTTCAATATGCATCTTGTTATAGATGAACTAAACATTGCAAAATGTGGATGCATTTCTCAAATCAAGATACAATGGAACATTCCTATCCAAAAATGAAAAGATACAATGGAACACGTCTATATTTGATCATGTCTTTGTATGAGAACTCGACACAAGCAAGATCCTTTTTAATAAGTATACTCCATTCTAGGATTCATTAAATGGCTAAAGAAGCAACAACGTTAAAATTAGCATTAACACAGATTGCAATTGCATAATCAAGCTTTTATTTTTATTTTGTTTTCTTGCATATTTCACATGTTTGTCTTTTATTCTTGCAACCCCACAACTACCAATAATAACTAATAGCAAGTATTTTTCTAAGTTTTTACCAAAAGAATAGGGCCCAGTTAAAGGATGATGAATCATTTTAATAAAGTCTTTATACCACTTTTATAATAAAAAATATATAAAAAGCTGTTAAAAAATTAGTTACCTTTTTATTTTTCCATAAAAATTTTCTAAAAATATTTCATAAACCAATGATCTTAGAGAATTTGTTAATGAGATATTTTAGAAGTTTGATACCACACTTTATGAAAAATATAAAAAATTATTAAAAAAATTAGTTACTTTTTTTTTTTCCTATAAAAAGTTTCTAAAAATATTTCCTAAACCAATACCCTTAAGACATTGGTTAACTTTTCCCAAAAATAAAACTTGTATTATTCTTGAAGGAAGAAAAATAGTTCTTTATTAGTGAGCTTAAGCACCATCATTAGCCAATAATAGGATTTTTTTAGTGGGTTTTTTTTTTTTTTGGGAGATATATTTTATTACTGGTTTGTAGGTGTAAGAAAGAAAGAAATAAACAAAAACGAAAGGAAACAAGACAAGGGAAAGCATATTGCCTTTCAAAAAAAATGCATATATAAAAGTAGTTTACAAATAAGGGCCATATCGTAGTTTACAAAAAAATGGAGGTCATAAAAGTTATAAATCCAAAGGATATCTCCGAAGTTGTTGGCAATTTTAGTTGAGGTAATTGTACAGTACTTTGAGAAACTGACTGTCAACATGTGACTGGTAACACGTTGTTTTACTTTTTTTTTTGATAAACACACGTTTTTTTACTTAATTGCATATTGTTGGAGTATAGAGATTCTCGTATTTGATTGGTCCTTTGTTTTTTATCTTCTTGGCACAAAGATCCACCAAACTAGTCAGTTTCACACGGAGCCCACGTTGTTTTAATGCATAAAATATAAAACAAAGTTGCTGAATTCGTGTGGAACAAAAAATCAGGTGCATTCACAATTTCGCACCAACTAAAAGTCCAATCTTACCTAGCTCCTCTGTTTTCTGATCAAGTACGAGTAAAAGCATCCAATGGTTGAGATTGGCCTAATACTCTAATAGATCTCTGCAATAGTATAGAACTGTTAGAATAGGAGTAGCTAACAACATCTAATTATCTATTAATGCAGCCATCAATCTTGAACTGGACCCATTATTAAAAAACTGCATGAGCTACAAGTACAAGCTACCTTATTTTCAAAGCTCAATTTTGCGGACTTTCATAATGGTGTCATTTTTCTTTGTTGTTCACTTTGGTCAATCAAATTTCCTGGTCATACAAGATATAAAAAATGGGTGGTTGGCAAGGAATTTTTAATTTTTTTTAATTTTTTATTATTTTCAACTTTGGGCAGGGGGATAGTGAAGTTAGGGGGGTTGACACTTGGGACTTTGAGATCGTATTTTGCTGCTGAACTGAAGAATGTAAAGATCAATTTGATCATTCTAAGGGAATATTGCGGAGTTTTGAATGCTGCACTTTGAATAGGGTTGAGGGTTTAATGACATACACAACAATTAATGTGTCGTAGTTAATATAATATATAAGATCATACTCAATTTTTTTTTTCTACTTCTGATGATATTTCTTTATTATTAAATCAAGACACCAATCGGTTTTTGATGTAAGTAGGAATTGAACTCCAAATCTCTTATTCAACCATTAATGACTTTACCAGTTAAGTTAATTAGAACCCACAGATCACCACTCAACTTGAAAGATTAAATTTGATGCAAATATGTTATATTAACCACCGCTATTGACTTGCTATAAAAAAAAATACTAATCACTATTGATATTATTATTTAATGTGAGACTTCTTGAACACGTGGAAAATTATTAGGTACTCCCAGAGTAGCATTGTACACAATAATTTCACTGAACGTGTATACATAACAATTAATGTGTTGTAGTCTATATATATATATATATATATATATATATATATATAAATAGACAAAACTCAGAGAAAGTTCAATTAGAATTTGAAATTAGAATCCAATTTTGTGCCATGCGTCTAAATTTATGTGGAGAGCACACCATAATTATCCATTTAAGTTTGTGCCATGTGTTCACTTTAGTTTTTTAATATTTGTGTTAAGTGAGTTAATGAATACAAAATACTAACAATCTAATATTAATGAACTATAAATTTTTTTCTAAAAAAACCAATCACATATACTCAATAAAAATCATCATACAACAAAGATCACCAAACATTCTATCTTATTTAAAATTAGAAAAAAATTATCATAAGTAGTATTAAATTTAGGTAAGAATTTTAATATGTGATTAATTACATTTACTTAAAAAAATTGACTAATTATTTATATTTTTATGATAGAAATTGTGTTTAATTTTAAATATATTCATACGTATACGTTTGCTACGTGCTATTTTTTTTTATAAAATAATTTGACTAATTATTTATATTTTTATAATAAAAATTATGTTTAATTTTAAATGTATTCATGCGTTTGTATGGGTTACATGCTAGTTGATATAATATATAAGATCACCACTCAACTTGAAAGATTAAGTTTGGTCCAAATATGTTATATTAACCATTACTATTGAGCCAACGGGGGCTTGGCTGAGTGGGTAAGGATTGTTCGCTTCGTGCACCACACCTAGATTCGATTCCCGCTGCCCGCAGGCTTTCGTTGGTGGGCATCCTTGGTGGGGTTGACCCCCCACACAGCTCTGGATAGAACGGTTGGACCCTGATCCCAGTTTGGCGCCCTGCCCGGGGGTATAATATAACCATAAAAGCCCCCATTTTTTATTCTCAAAAAAAAAAAAAACCATTACTATTGACATTATTATTTAATGTGAGACTTCTTGAACACGTGTATACACAACAATTAATGTGTTGTTCTTGTACAAGGTACTGCGTCATGGCAAAGGTATGTGTTACAAAAAAATAGAGTTATAATAAATAATCTTCTTATATTATTATTATTATTGTTTGATTGTTGCAGGCTTATAGCTCAATTTACATATTTTAGTATTATTGTTGCTTTTTCCAAAGGAAAAGTTCAATTAAGAATTTTTTTTATCGCTAAATAAAAGGCTTGGATTTGAATTCTGCCCATAAAAAAACAATTAGTATGATGATTTGAAAGTAGAAGGCAATAATAATGACACCTCATAATAATCGTTAAGAGACTTGTAGCTCAATTGGCACTTCATAGTATTTTTAAATAAGAAATTTAGGATTCCACCAATGTATATAAAAAAGGACAAAATCTAGCTACAAACTTGGTTGTAGTCAGTGGTTATAATTCCCACTAAAAAATTAGCATGATTACATATTTTGAAAATCTAACTATTGAATTGCATATTTTTTATATTCTTAACACTCATATCAAATTTCGTATCAATCAGATGTTATTTACCATTTGATTCATAAAATTATTTTTTATGCATAATTTTAGACTACAAAAACTTGAAATTCAAATATTTGATTAATGATATAGCTATTAATCTTTGGTATTTTGAAAAATTTTTAAGCATAAAGGTTATAGGATGAAAATTCAATCCAATGGTGAATTTGTCAAGATTCACATCTAATAAAAAGATAATGAATGGAGTTGTAGTCATTAACTATAACAAAGTTTGTTGTAAAAAAAAAAAAAAAAAAAATCTAAAAACTGAAGTTTCTTTTGTATTTTTTGGGAGGGATAAACATCTGAAATTTCATTCGTTTTAATACAGATAAAATAGTTTTTTTTTTTTTGAACACTAAGTATTTTTTAACACACACATGGGAGAGGGGAGAAGGTTTTTTTTAAATAAACTTACAGTAGTGTATATCCAAAACCAAAACGACTTAACTCTTAGACACATAGCACATATTTTAAATCTAGATAAAATAGTTAACCAAAATAGTTTATGGTGTTCAAAATAGCCCAATAGTATCTATTGTTATTCTAAAGTTTCTGTTATATTTATGGTCTGGACCGAGTGAACGCTTTGGGCTGTTGAAAGGCAGTAGATAGTTCTAAGCTTTTATAGAGCATTCATTTAAACCTCAACCAAGGCCCACATAACAAAAAGGGATATAAACATTTACCGAAATCTCAGAATCACTAGCAAATATTCAAAGAGAAAAACACAAAGATTTTGCCTTGTCCCCAACCATCACCTACTTAGGGGGTTGGGGGGGGGGGGGGGGGGAGGGAGATAGTTCGATGTGAAATTGCCATTCCTAGATTGACACATTATCTCTAAGGACCTTTAACTCATCCTGCTATATCGATCCTCTTAACTTCACTCACCCTTGTTGGCATTTCTCTTCACTAGTTGCTAGCCTCTTTTCTTGACCTCTACCATATTTGGTGGAGATTGGCTAATCAGCCAAATTGGCATATATAGTTTTGAGTAAAAACTCACACAATTCCTGAAATCCAACTAAACTAATTCAACCTAAAAGGTCGTTGTCGATTTTGACTACTCTCAGGTCAAATGTGGGTTTAATGGGTTTAGAATGTTCAAATTTCAATTACATTATGGGTTTAAGTAAGGAACACTTGAACTCAAATCGACTTAATATTTATTAATTTATATGGTTGTTTTCCGCACCATGATTCATTGCATAAATTACATTATTTGCCACTTGGAAACATTGTCATCAAACAGACAACTCTATGCCTTTCACTATCTCAGTCTCAGTCCTAGCCTTTGCCTTAGCCCCTCCAAGCTTCACTCTTTTCACTCGATTGCCATATGTGTCCTTGACATCAATGACATAAATTCTTTTTTAGTACTGATGAAGAGAAAAATCGCCATCGTCTAAAAGAAGAGAAACCTAGCTTTGTCCATCAAGCCAGCATCGTCTATGTGATGAACGACTACAGCATACATTAAATGAGTTCTCCATGAATGACATGAGTAACGGTTAATGCGCTAGACAGAAAAAAGCATAACCAACGGACTAACGGGTAGAAGATCATTGAAGTTTATTACGCCTCCGCATTCATTACTGATGAATTATTAAGATTGTCCACCTCTCGACGGACAAATTAAACGCTATTCAATACAAGGCGTAACGTATTGACATCAATGACGGACAAAGCCATAAAAGACATTTAATGCCTAAGATAGCTAAGGAGTAACGTACGGGCACTGACGGACGAATAGCCATTGGCGGACAATAAAAGCCAGTCATTAATACCAACGGCTCCATATCTCATGAATGTAGATATTCATTTAGACAATGAAGACAAGGGCTATAAAAACCCACACAAACCAAAGGCAAAGGTACACACAATTCTCATGCCAAAAACTATTCTCAAGTTGAATTCTTTTGCAATATACTTCAATTGAATCCCACTCTAACTTAATCATCGAAGGGTGTTTGGTAAACGCCACACCAGTGTATCCATATTTCTCTATTTCATATCTCATTGTAGGTTCGTCTCTGGACGAATCCAATGCCTTCGTCCATCTGTATTGACAAGGAGAGAAGTGCAGCACCGAAAGCTATAAAGCCAGAGAAGAACAACATTAACAAGTTCGTCTCTGGATGAAGCCAATGCCTTCGTCCATCCGTATCGACGAGGAATTCATATTGACGATTTTTTGCATCATCAAATATTATTTTAAATTGGACTACTTCTATTTTGAACAATTTTACTAGTGTTTTTTTTTTTTTTTGCTGATAATTTGAAGATTTGTTTCTTGTTGTATAATTTCTTCCTCTTTGGTTAAAGTTGCACAATAATTTGGTGATACTTTTATCTCTTTATCTAATTGAAGGATTCTTAATCTCTAAAATATTGAATTATCAAATTTGTTTGTTGATTTTTTTTCTTCATATTTTTCATTTGAGGAAGAGTTAGGCATTTTTTCTCATTGTTAGATAACAACAGTGAGCAACTCTCTTTTTATGTACACCCTTGAGTTATTATTATTGTTAAGTTCGCATTTGTATGAATAATCACAAACTATGTTTTCAATTTTAGGCTATTTATGACCAATTTAATTTATTGGGGGGGGGGGGGGTTCTCTTTTTGCAGTTACCTAAAATAAACTATTTAAATAGGCTTTTATTTTTCATTAAAGGCCCAACTTGTCTACCTAAAAGTGGTTTTCTAGCAATCACACCTGACTTTATTATTACTAGTAGATGACATTTTCACCTACCTAGTTTAGATCAAGTGTTAGATTTTATGAGACTTGACCTAACTCGACCCAATTTAACTTGTGATCAGTCATATCAATAGAATTGTAGGAGTTTTGAATGGCAAGGAAGTTGATTTACATCTGATGGAGTCAATTCTTCGTTTTCCACCTAACATGATTGGATCAAATGGCGGGTTAACCATTGAGAAGTCATGTTTTAGTGTTGGCTTAATTCAGTGACAAAAGTTTGTTTGTAATGCATTTAATGTTGATGTATAGTTTCCTGGGTTTTCATGTATTCTAGGGTAGAGTACTTAAGCCTTTCCTTGAAGATTTGAAGCAACATCAACCAGTGATCTTGTGACCTAGAGGCGACTTGCTCATGACCTATCTTGCCCGCAAGATCCACGTGGCAGGTATTTTGGATGAGAGTGCAGACGTGCACCTCGCGACCAACTCGCGACCTTAGGGGTTGACAGGGTTACGAGCTGCACGATCTCTGTACTTTGCTATGTACCTGTACACTGCACATCTTCCAGCACACACACAACACAACTGTGAGGCGTGGCAAGAGGCTTCAAATAAAGGTTGAAAAAACCCTACAAATGCAAGAACTGTGAAGATTATTGAAGCCAAGCCTTTGTATGAAAAGAGAGAGCTTTTCCTTGAGAAAAACCAAGTTCCCATCTTTCTTTTCCATCTCTTTCAATGTATTAATAGAGATTCTATAAACACCTTCCTCATGCACAAACACATACCTTGTGAGTGACATTGGAAACGTGAGAAGCCATATCCATATCCAAATCCTTTGGTGGCTTTTCGTTGGCAGCTTAACATTGGTGACTTCGAGAAGTTAGGTGAAGAAAAGACTTGTGGAGTTGGTTGCTACCTAGAGTTTGGAGGGCTCAAGTACATAGGGAAATATAGGCTTGGGGGTTTATAGTCATTTATGTACTACAACTATTCATTCTAGTGGAGTTTTCCGACAGGTGGTTGGAGGAGAGGTTTTTACCTTAAGGACTTGAGTTTTCCTCTTCCATAACACTTTGTGATGTTATGTGTGGTTTGCTTTCTTGTTCTTTATTTCCTTTATCTTTCTGTATTGCCATATTTGTGTAGTGTAGTTAGTGGTTTGGAAATTTGCTAAGTAACTTACACTTGGACTATATTGTTTTATTTAGTGGTAAAATCAACTTAGCCATAAAACTGTGTCAAGGGTTCTAAATATTGTGCTAGAGTGTATTTGGCATATTTCAACCCTTTTAAGCCATGGATCATAATTACCCATAAAAATAGTAATAAATAAACATTTATAAACTCACGTCACACATGACACATGTGAAATGACTAAAAGTTGTAATCCTCCATGGTTTAACAAAATGACTAATCGACAAAGAATAATGCTAGAAATACAAATTTTTTTACAAAAAGTTTTACAAACTGTTGATGTGGTTAGTGATTATTGGTAAATGAAAAAGTGATATTAATGGTAAGTTTAAGTGAAAACCAATAAAAAGTTAGCCACATCAACATTTTGTAAAAATATTGTAAAATAGTTTGTGTGAAACTGAGAATCTATACATACTCGGAGAATAGTGAAGTGTTGGAAAAACATTGGATTAATCCCAAAAAAAAAAAAAAGAAAAGAAAAAAAAAGAAAAAGAAAAAGACCTAACGGGTAGTCTTTTTTTTTTTGAGAAAGACCTCTAACGGGTAGTCTCATTCAACAAACATTCTGAGTTTCTTTTAAGAGTTATGCTAATGAGTAGCCTTAAGTCATTAATTAACAATCTAGTTAAAGAAAATTTTTATAAAAAAAAATATATATATATATTTTCATAATTTTTTTTATTTTTTATTTTTCATAAAAGTAATGTTTACGCTTTTCTAAAATGAACGGTTAAACAAGGTCACATCTTAGCATTTCCCTTGAAGGGCTGCTGGCATATTCTTATTCCGAAGTACCAAAATCCAAGCGTGCAGCTTTGTCTTTTGGTTCCAACTCTTCCCCATAGATATATATTTTTTCCATTGCTGTGCAGTGCTTACATTTCACGCTCCCTCAACCAATGAACATGAACGTTGCAGAAAGACAAAGAGACTGTCATTCCCAGCTTCTCTCCTCGCACAACGCCCGAGATCTTCTCAACTCTGTCGATGCTTTTCTCTTCGACTGTGACGGTCTCATTCCTCTCACTTTTAACTTTTAACTTGCATTCTTCTTCTTTATACACATATATTTCTGAATTTCGATCTCAATCTTTGTTATATGTATTAAATTTGCAAAAAATACAACTGGGTTTTGCTTTTATAGGTGTGATATGGAAGGGTGATACACTCATCGATGGAGTCTCACAGACATTAGATATGCTTCGGTCCAAGGCACACACACTCACTCTTTCTCTTTCTCCAATTTTTTATCCCAAAATTTTGATTTTGATTTTGAATATTTTTTTTCAGGGCAAGAAGTTAGTGTTTGTCACCAATAACTCCACAAAATCAAGGAGACAGTATGCTAAAAAATTCCAATCCTTGGGAATTTCAGTCTCTGAGGTTTGTTTCATTTCAAATACATTTTTTCCACCAAAATGTACTGATTTTGTTATAGATTTGAATTTTTTTTTATTACAATATTTGTGATCTATATGCTAATGCTTTTGATTGCTGATTACAACCATTTTTTTTTTTGTTCTTGTGGGTTTTTGTAGGATGAGATATTTTGCTCATCCTTTGCAGCTGCTATGTTCTTGAAGGTCAATAATTTTCCTAGAGAAAAAAAGGTTCAAGCTTTTTCTATTTACATTGTTTTAATTTACCTATCCACTCAAAATAAAAATAGTAATTGCTCCTAGAAAGTACTACATGATTTGTTTCATTGCCCGTAGAATTAGAGGCTGCTAATGCTAGTTAATTAGTTGGGATGAAATACTTGATACCCAATGAGAGTATTCTATTATCAATATCCTGTTGTTGGATGGTTTGTCTATGAATGGCAATCTGGGTTATTGTTTAAAGTTGCATTTGGTGGTCTGAAAACTAATTTTTGTCTAGTGTATTGCTGGTAAATTTCACTTGTTCTTCTCAATGTTAGTTTGTAATTGTTGCAACGATTTTGTTCCTTTTGCAGGTTTATGTGATTGGTGAGGAAGGTATATTAGAAGAGCTGCAACTTGCTGGATTTACAGGTCTTGGTGGCCCGGTAATTTATTTGTTTATTTTTTCAAAATAAAGTTTATGAGCTTATGTATTATGCTTCATGAATGATTGCCCAATGGTTCTGATTTTGAGGTCAAATTAAGGCTGGTCAATAGTTTTGGCACGCCATCTGGCCGGTCCATTTTAGTTTTTTATAACATTGGATTCTAACTATTGCCACTAAGAGTGGAAAACCTTGCCTTAAGCTTTTGCCATTGGTATGCTAATGAGAGAAAGTTATTGCAGGAAGATGGCAAAAAGACAGTACAGCTGAAACCGAATTGCCTCTTTGAACATGATAAGACTGTAATGTGACACATGGCCCATAAGTTCTACTAGAATTTTACTTGTGCTGTTTGCCTGCTATTAAAATGATGCAAAACTCCTAATCCCAGGTTGGAGCTGTTGTAGTTGGACTAGACCAGTACATTAACTATTACAAGCTTCAGTAAGAATGTCTAAATTCCTTGTTCCTTTCTCCTCAATGTTTTGTCTGCTTTCTGTTGACTTTTTCAGTATCGATCATGTGTCTTAGGAAACCCTTGAATACAAACCACTTAAACATGTGATAGGCTGCGAATGTACTAGACCTCTATAAAACTGTGTTGATTCCTTGAAAGAAGTTATGGATACATTCTAAAGAAAATGTAACATGTTTCAGAAAAAGATTTACACTTTTTTTTCTTCTTCTTTACTTTGGCTTTTTTTCATTTGTTGTTGTTATCATATGCTCATGTAAGTCATCCTTCCACAGCCAGAGAACCAGGGCTTTTCAATAGTTGAATTAACTCAAAACCAAAAGTTTTTTATTTTTTATTTTTTTTGTCTTTGACCTTTGCAAAGGTCACAATCAACACTACATTCAAAATCTCTGATATTCAATGGAATTTAGGAAGGAACTTCTTTCTAAATGCATAATTGAATGATATAATGGTCATTATTTCTGCAACAAATATTTTAAACTCTTGACTTTTGAAATGCTTTTGCTAATTGCTGTGTATATATTTAAGATTTCATGTTAATAGTTTTTTGATTTGTTTAAGACATTTAAGCTCTCAACTGACAGATATGGAACCCTTTGCATTCGTGAGAATCCGGGATGCCTATTCATTGCTACTAACCAGGACGCAGTTGGACACATGACTGATTTGCAAGAGTGGCCAGGTTTCTTTCACTTTCAACCTTATAGAAACTTGGCTTAGTATGAGACTTGACAGTTATTCTCATAATGTTTCAATTTTGGATTTCAGGTGCAGGGTGTATGGTGGCTGCCATATGTGGTTCAACCCAGAAGGAGCCTATTGTAGTTGGGAAACCATCAACCTTTTTAATGGACTTCTTACAACAAAAGTAAGCAATTTAATTGTAACCATTTTATATAATTTCATTCATGTGAATTCCAGCATGTAATCTAACTTTAAATCTTACCTTTTTACCGAAGTCTGATGCTTTAATCTGAAATGTATAAATATGATACAAAAATAAAAAAGATTTGACATCGTCTTATTAATTGGGCAGTGTGTAGTTTGAGAACCAATATGAAATTGAAGCAGATAAACTGACAAAGTGGCAGCACACATGTAGAGGAGTGATCATGCTTCTGTTGTTGGAGTTTGTATGAAATGTAATTAGGGAAATTTAACTTGTATTTTGTTTTGTAGATTTCAAATCAGTTGCTCCAAAATGTGTATGGTGGGTGATAGATTAGACACTGATATCTTATTTGGAAAGAATGCAGGTTGCAAAACTCTTCTTGTGTTTTCAGGTAAATGGTTCTCTTCTTAGTATGATGAGTAGTTGTAACAATGAGGGTTTATAAATCATCTGTGATTTTGCTGATGCTTATGAAACTGCTGTGATTTGCAGGCGTAACTAGTCAATCTACTCTTCATGACCCTTCAAATAGTATTGAACCAGATTACTATACAAACAAACTTTCGGACATCTTGGAACTGCTGGGACCGTGAACCAACCATTGTGCACACCAACATTCTCTCGGCCCATTTATATATGCTGGTCGCATATCTTGTGGCAATCATTGTCATGATGCTTAGTACCATTTTCTTGTACTAGGTGGGTACTCTATTGGTAAAATGGTTCTCAATCCACACCACATTTATTTATGTGATGTTTTTCAGTGGAATGGAGTGCTGAAATGGTTGGAGACCACAATAATAGCTATGAACTCTTGATTCATTATACCAATAAATTTTCACTTTTAGTTAGATTTGCTCAAAACAAAGAAAAAAAAGTTTTTTGGTAAAAAGGGATAACAAGAAGAAGCTAAAGGACAGGAACAAGGCAGGAACATGTCACCGCCCAAAGCCTCAGCTGGGGGAGAAGGAAAGACCACAAAATCTGATGACAGAGCATGTCCAAGTCTAGCAAGAGCATCAACACTCGTATTAGCTTCTCTATACGCATGCTGGACAAGGGAATTGGGGATCCTCTGCAACAGCAACCTGCAATCATCCACCAAAGGTCACAAAACAGGGTGAACATCAACAAAGCTATCTAGAAAGGAGACCACTACCAGCGCATCTAATTCAACAATAAGATGGGTTAGGCCAAGAGATAGAGCCGAAGCAAAACCATCCCTAAGAGCCCAAAGCTCAACCAGAACGCTAGAAGCACTCCCAATATTACGAGCATAACCACTTATCCAGATCCCATCTGAATTCCTAATCAGACCACTGCCCCCCACTTTCCCGGGGTTCCCCTCAGAAGAGCCATTAGAATTTAGCTTAAACCATCCAAGCGGCCGGGGAGTCCACTTGATTTGGATATTCACAAGATTTCTGTCAGGTTTAAGGCAATCAACTAAAGCATAAAGTTCAATCGCTTTACTAGTGCAGTAACTGATCTTAATATCAAAAGAGCCAAATCGACCAAATGGCAAAAGGAAATAAAAACTTACATGGAATATGGAAGCGAGAAGAAGCCTTAGAATTGCAGTTCACACTCAAACCATTATGCTAAGGGAAGCCCAGAGGACTACATGGGTGCATCAGGAATGCCAAAAAAGAAGAAGAAGAAAGTTGTTTGATCCCTTTTGCTCCAAAAAAGATATCTCTTTAACAAAAGTTGTAGCACAAGAGTTCCTGCGATGTTATCAAGTTCATGTCATGTATGTCTATAGCACTGCGTGGTATCTGAATATTGCAACAAAGAGAACGGGAATGGAAGAATCCCTTTGACCCAACCTTTGTTCCTTATGGTCACGAATTTCAGATTTAGACAAATTGAGTGGTTAAACTCAGTTTAAAATTTGGCTCAATTCTACTCAGTAAACTAAAGTTGTAAACATTGAACTATCCCAATTAACTTCCGAGTCTTAAATTTTAGAGTTCAGAATAGGTTGGACTACATTTGTACTGATAATATTCACTCCCAATCCCCGGGTGAAAAAATATGGAAGAGAACCCATTTGGAAGAAACAACACTGATGAGAAAAATAAAATTTATTGTTCCAGAGAGAGAGAGAGAGAGAGAGAGAGAGAGAGAGAGAGAGAGAGAGAGAGTAAAAAAGATTTGGTTTGTGAGAAATTGATGGCATCACTCTTGAGTAGAGACGACTGAAAAATTAAACCTAAGAGTTGGAAAATAAAATATAATTATTTTATAAGAAAAAATAATATAAAATTGGTAGATTAAATAGTTTATGTGTTATTTAAAAGTATTTTCTATTTTTATAAATTTTTTATAATGGAAGATGTGGGGGTAGAAGCCCAACATCACGTGTTGGGCCTAGGGCCCTATTTGAATATTACTGTGTGTCCGAAGGGAAGAAAGTGGTTGGGAAGGAGTCCATGTGGAAGAAACATACCTGGAAATGAACGAGGAGTATAGTCCGAAGAGAGCCCTAATGATCCGAAGAGGTCATTCTCCTCGGATACAAAAGGACTTGATCAAGCAGATATATGGAAGGTTCGAGTGGTTTTTCTAACAACTTCAATGATAAGGACAAGTTTTGGGCACGCCTGGAGATGATAAGAACGGGGAAATATCTAATGGAAAAACTGCTACCACCGTATTTAATGCACTGCAACAACTTTCCTGACTACATTTATGTGGAGAAGACCCCTGAATAGTGCAACCTTAGCTACCTCCACTCATGGGAAACTAAAGAAGATATCTGACGTGACATGTATTCAAGTGAATGCTTAGATGAAGAACAGGTGTATAATGAAGATGATGGGAAAGAAGTATATATAAATGGAATAGGCCTTTGAAAATTCCGGGGGGGGGGGGGGGGGGAGGGGAGGAGAAAAAGAGGAGGAGAAGAAAAAAGAGATCGGGCGAGAGTTCTAAAAATTGTATTCATCTTTCAATCAATAACATATCTCTTCGGATTTCAGTTTTATTTAGCTTTCAAGTGTGTTTTTACGCTAGTTCATCTTTGTATATCACAGTTGACTGCTGCTAAATTTAGAACTAGCCTAGCTCTTTTACCCACTCTCTACAAATTCATTGTTCCGGGTTCGTTGGGCTCATAATCCAAACTTTTTGGGCTTGGGCTACAAAATTTGGACCTTACAGAAGATATAATGCATTTTGCATTAAAAAACAATACATAATATGTGTGTATATATATATATATATATATATGAAAGAAAGGTAATTTAATAAAAAGATTTAAATCATATAATTATAATATTTTTTATATATATGGAGTAGATGTTATAAAAATAACTTAAAAAAAGAAAAAATACTGTAACATGTTGACTACTTTGAATATATCTAAGAATACAAAAAAAAGAAAAAAGAAAAAAAAAGCACACTTTGTGGGCGTAAGCGCCCGTGACAATTCAAGCATCGCCGTGGTAGGAGTATGCCTCAGCTGAGTTGACTGGGGTGGAGGGTGAAAAAACGGAGTTGCTACCTAAATTAGGTCTAGGAGCCATATATGTAGTGTCCTTCAGGGAAGGACTGATCTTACCATAGCGCGTGTCTGGAGTTTAGGTTTGGCGGGGATGAGAAGATGTTAGGCACTCAACCTTACTTGACCCGTGGTTTGGCCTTCACTCATTGTGTTTCACATCCTAATTCAATCAAATAGTCCTCTAATAGGTTATCTATGCGAGCGCGCGCACGCACACACACACACACCTTCTAGATCTATCCTAACATGCATCTAGCATACAATCTAGCATTCATCTCTCATGGCATCATCATACATCCCATCATATCTAAACATAGCACATCATCATCTCATCATCGTATCTCATATCATATATGCATCTCATCATATCCTTAACATACATCTAAACATGACATTCACACATGTCCTAACATAAGTCTAGACATTATACATATCCTACCATTCATCTCACATAATAGCATCACATTCCATCAAAGTAGCAAGCATGTCATCACATGGAAGTGAAGCATATCATTATCCAATGACTGCAAGCATACATGGTATCAATCAACCATGTTCATCATGTTCATCAAGCATTTCATCATCAAATTTAAATACATGTTCATGTAATTATGAATGACTTACATTCACTTACCTCAATGCATCACATCACCATAACACCTATGCATCATTTGCGTGATTACACTATATGCATGTTCATATTCGTTCATTAAAGCATATAAACTCTAATCATACATTTGAACTAAGAAAGTAATAAAACATGTTATAATATTGGCTCCTAACTTAATCATGCATAAATAGATCTAGATAGAACTGAAGTATGTATTAAAACTAAACAAAATAGAAAGGAAATCAAAGAACATAAAATTTTGGGTTTCTAGGTTGAACATGCGTGCACATGCAAAAGCATACGTACGCATGTTCATGTAGATGTGTACGTGTACATAAGCATGCGTACACATCCCTACCCAGAAACACAGTAGGCAACACTCAAAGAAACTACATCCTAACTAACCTATCATTCTTCTAAACTATTAAAGCTATAAACCTAAGCTACAAAGTAGATGATCAAAGTAGTAAAAACAAGATAGAAACTAAAGAAATGAGGTTAGACCTTTACCTCAAACACAAGAGATCATGGAGCCTAATTTTGATTGTTCCTCTCTTGGTCAATCTACAAAAAAAAAAAAAAAAAAAACCCCTAGAGGGTTAGCAAGTTTAATTAGAAGGCTCAGACCTGAAATAGGTCTTAACCAAGAAACTTTAGTTTATGATGCTTTTTGAAGTAAAAAGCCTCTCTTGAATCACCTTTTTTTTTTTTGTTGAGTAGATTCGATGTGTTTTGAGAAAAGTGCTTGAGCATTTTTATAGTGTTCAAAGAGGAGGAGTAGAGCTCTTCCTATGTGATGTGGGATTAGATTTGCCCCATTTTCCATCAAAAACTTTCCTTACATGGCTTTCTAAAACCCTAATGTGTACGCGTAACTTAAGTATGCATACTCATGGTCAAGCTTGCATACGCATGCTTAGGATTCATGCAAGGTTTTTCTTTTTCAAAATTTTTTTCCAACTAAAGAGTTCCTTTAGCTAGGCCCTAGATTAGACCTAGACCCTTCTAGTAATATGGTCATTAGGGAACAGATGCTTGAGTCACAACAGGTACAAAATGAGGTGTCTACACACCCCCATTCCATGAAAGATACGTAACATGTTTGATGTTACATTATAAGTTTAAATTATTATATAAGTTTTGAATTGTAATATATATATTTTTTATTTCCAAATATAAGTATAATGCTTATATTATTGAAACTTGAATTTTAAGGAAATTGTTTGAATATTTGTCATTTTTATTGTTTTTTGGGCTATTATGTCTAATTTCTGATGCCTATTTTGTTTGTATTTTTTAGCCCAAAACTAAAAAGTTTGGCCTAAATAAAATAAAATTTCATACTTTTTTCAAACCACAAATTAAGAAAAAACTGAATGGACCAAAGTGCACAAAAAAATGACTTTGTGTACTAATAGATTTGGAAAAAATAATTAAATTATTTACTAATAGATTTTAAAATTGAAATGGACCGAAGTGAATCAAGTGGATTGAATGGTTCAAAATGGATTGAAATGCTACGCTAGTATAGCTCCAATAAGAGTATAGCAACAATAAATGCTATGCTTAAGTTTTTAGATATTATATAGATAAAGGATATGTCGCCCACATGAAAATAAATCATGAACAAATGCACACTACTAACTACACCAAAAGTTCCTCCAAAAACCGAAAAAAAAAAAAAAAACCACACCAAAAAACTCATTCCGAAACAAAATAACTCAGCAGAGGTCTATTTTGAGAGTCTTTTGGGTACATGAAGGCCCACAAGCAAATGAAAAAAT
This sequence comes from Quercus glauca, assembly GCA_023736055.1. Lineage (NCBI taxonomy): Eukaryota > Viridiplantae > Streptophyta > Magnoliopsida > Fagales > Fagaceae > Quercus > Quercus glauca. The sequence goes on from CM043319.1 coordinate 77,300,584, forward strand.
AATACAAGCCCAACAGATAAGAACAACTATGTATACCATATCAATGTATGTCAAATTATAAAACCATGCCGTGGGATGGAAACCTCAATATTCAATAGTATTGAACTTAAGAAACCCCCGTAATGAATACCATTTCTCATAAAGTTACTTTTAAAAAATAATTAGAAATTTAGAACTAGCTACTGGTATATTATGACATTAAGATGCGAGAGGAAATGGTTGATCCTATGTTAGGGCATTTGACTCTTGTTGCAATAATTATATAGGGGAAATTGCACTTTACCCACCTATGGTTTGACCCGTTTTAATAATGCCCACCTGTGGTTTGAAATTTGTCACTTAACCCACCTGAGGTGGCTTTCGTTAGACCCCCGTTACCCACCTCTGCCATTTCCGTTAGAAAATCCCATTTACTATATAAGCCAAAATTAGAACCTAATTAGAACACAGTTAGAACCCTAAAGGACCGAGCTCTCTTCCTCTCCTTACCTTTGAACCCTCAAAAATCCCATTTACCTTAATCCCTTTCCCTCTGTACACCGATTGCCAAAGTGAAATCCCTCCCTCAACATGTCTTCTTCAAGCTATTACTTAGGTTCCAGTCACCATTCATGCTCTGCTGACCATTGTCGGCTACGGACTGCTCTGACCTTGAACAATTTTGGGAGAAGGTTTTATGGGTGAAGCTACTATGATGTGGTGAGTAATAGTTAGGTTTCATATTTTTTTTTTCCTTTTTTATTTTTTTTTTTATTTTTGGTTTTGTTGGTTTTCTGGGTTTGTTGGCTTTATGAATAATCCTAATTTGATTTTGTTTGTAGGATGATGAACTTACTTGTAAATACTTTAGGTGGTTGGATGGCAAAACATGTAAGTGTGGATCTGAAGTTGCACCCATTTTCCTTGCAAGATTCAGTATGTACAAGAATCAAGCAAGAGTTGCAGAGGAAAAGGAAAAGGAGGCTAGTGATAGGGAAACAACAACTATTGAGAGGGAAAACAAAGTCAAGCAAAGGGAAGCAAAAGCTAAGGTGAGAGAGAGGATAGTTAAAGAGAAGTTACAGAAGTACAAATTTGCACTTGTTGTGTCATGGGGGTTTTTTGTTATTTTTTATGTGTTTTCTGGTAGGATGTGAGAATTTGGAACAAAGCCATTGTGTTTGCCTTGAAGGCAAATTATTGTAGTTATTGTATAATTTTGGGTACTACCACTTTTGACAAGTGCATTCCATGTATTTGGTACTATGTAATGTTGTTGTTTATTTGAATAGAGTATGTAATTTGTTCTTTATGTGATGTGTTCTTCTTTATGTAATTTGTTATTGTTTATGTAATGCTACATTGTTTATGCAATGTGTTCTTTATGTGATGTGTTCTTCTTTATGTAATTTGTTATTGTTTATGTGATGCTACCTTGTTTATGTAATGTGTTTTTTATGTAATGTGATCTTTATATAATGTGATTCTTGTAATTTGAATAAAGTATGCAATCTGTTCTTCTTTATAAAGATTGTGTATGTTGTACATCAATTGGGTAGGCACCCCACAAGATTCTGTTTACATCAATTGAAGAAGCATAAAGAAGTATGTTTTAAAGTAAAACCATTCCATACATATATAATAAGCATTGTTCAAAACAAGTGGACTCCACATAACATTAATGGCTAAACACTGCCAAATTTCAAGACCATTCCATACATATATAATAAGCATTGTTTAAAACAAGTAGACTCCACCTAACATTAATGGCTAAACACTACCAAATTTCATCTAAGTAAGAGTACCATTCCATACATATATAATAAGTATTGTTCAAAATAAGTGAACTCCACCAAACATTAATGGCTAAGCACTGCCAAATTTTATCTACATAATAGGTGGTTCTATCCTCACTAAGACAACAACAAAATAACTTTACAGTATAAAGTTCTGCCCAATAACAAAAAAACAAAAAAAGTGGTGACATGCCACTATCAGACGTGCATAATAACAAAAAAAAAAAAAAAAAAGTAAAGTAAAGTTTCTGCTTGCACATTCTCCAATCTTCATTTCCTAAAGACCTTGCCCTTGTCCTTGCCTTTGCCCCTGCCTGTTGAGAACATTGCACCAGATGTCTCAGCTCTTAATCCACCTCCTCTCCCATATGAGAACAGATGACTGCTCCCAACGACCCTTGGTGGTACCAACCCCCTTCGAGGCTATAAAATACATAGAAACTCCATATCAAGATCTAATTATGTAAGTATAAAGCGTGGTGCTTGTGTTTGTGTTTGTGTATATACCTGAGATAGAGGTTTTCTTGTGTCCTATGTTTCCTTAGGAGTATGAGAGATGGGTTGGCTGCATGAGAACCATTGAGCAGTGGGTGCTTTACTTAGTGGTGGTCTGCTTGAATCTGTTGCAGATGGTGGTGGTCTGTTTGAAGCTGAAGCAGATGTTTGGGCTGGCTGTGTGTAGGGTTTGCCTGTTGGCTGCCTCAGTGGTTGCTTTTGTGGCTGGTTGACTTGCTTGATGGGTGGTTGGCTTTCTTGTTGAATGGCTTGCTACCCCACTTGTTGGTTGACTGGTTGTCTGGTTGTCTGCTGCTTTGGTTGACTAGTTGGCCTTAGCCTTCTTGTTTTCTAATCTTGTTGACTGCCTTGCTTGCTCATTGGTTGCTTAGTTAGCTGCCTGCCTTGCAAACCTTTTTGGTGGTTGCCTAGGTGGCTGGCTGGTTGGCTAGTTGGTTGGTTGGCTGCTTGCCTGGTTGGCTACCTGATTGGCAAACCAGGGTGGCTGCCTTGCAAACCTCCTTGGTGGTTGCCTAGGTGGTTGGTTGGCTGGCTGGCTGGCTGGCTAGCTGCTTGTTCCTTGTCCCTCTTATCCCTACAAAAAGAATTGTCTTGCATCAGAAATAGATTTGTAATATAATTGTCATAGTAAACACATTCTTGCTTTACTTACAAATTTTTTTTGCCTTTCAAGTCTCTATCTCCTTTGCCATGGTGTCTCACTAGTTATTCCAGCCTTACACCTCCTTGAATTATGCCCCTCCTAATGGCAAAACCCACATTTTATAGGTCTATATGACATATAGACTTTATATGGGTTGTTTGGCTCATCTGCATCTTTCTTCCTTTTCATTGGTGGCCTGCCTGGAGGCTTGTACACAATTGGAGCAATAAGGGCAGGTTGGTTGGTTTCAACCCATTCATCTTGGCCAGGCAGTGGGGTAATCATCTCCTTATATGCAGCCATATAGGCATCCTTTCTAAAGCAGGCATGCACATAATCCTCAGGCCTCTCCATGTTCTTATAGATTGCTGCAACACCATGTTTACATGGGATTCCTGTCAAATCCCAAACTCTACAAATACAACACTTTCTTGTAAGGTTAACCACATGTCTCTCATACTCATTATCAACCTCATATATATAGCAAGCTGATGGAATAGCAGAAAATGACTTAGAATCAACTTTCAACTGCTCAAGCTTCTACACTATGTTTGGACATATGTCACTAGTGAAATTTTCAATCCCAGTCCTCTTACTGTACATTCTAGTCATCAACCTAACCCTAATCTACTATAGCATGTCAATAATAGGCTTATCCCTAGTTTCTAGTATCATAGAATTAAATGACTCACTAAGATTGTTCACAAAACAATCAGAGATGGCCTTTGGAGTGAAATGTGACTTGGTCCATTGGGTTATTTAGATGTCTGCTACATACTCCCATGCTTCTTTGTTCAATTCCTTCATATCTTGCACTCTCTTCTCAAACTCCCTAACTGTTGTTGCTGCAGCACACCTCCATAATGCAGCCTTCAATTCCAAACCCTTGAAATTCAACTTAAAGTTGTTGTAAATATGCTTCACACAAAATCTATATTCCATTATTGAGAACAACATCTCCATGGCAAGTATCAATCCCTGGTTATCATAAATACAATAAAAAATGAACACCATCGGCCTAAGAATAAAAACAAAACAAGTATAAAGCAGAAATGTAATGATTAAGCAGAAACAAGTATAAAGCAAGTGAATTGTATTACCTTTTGCCTATCTGAAATGAACACCAAATTCAGCTCATCTGGCCTCCCAATATCATCTGCAAATGTTTGTAAAAACCACACCCAAGAATTCTTGTTTTCTTGCTCAACTACACCTAATGCAACAGGGAAAATATTGTCATTCCCATCCCTTGCAGTTGCTAATAATATATGTCCACCAAACTTGCCCTTCAAGTGGCAACCATTTAATCCTACAAGTGGCCTGCACCCTTCCAAGAATCCAACTTTTTGTGCATTGTATCTCACATACATCCTCTTGAACTTGGGTTGTATGTTAGGCTCAGTAATCTCAGTTTGCAGAATCACCTTACTCCCCACATTAGTTACTTTTATCATCTTTGCATAGTCCCTAAACTTCCTATACTGCAACCTCTCATCACCTAGTATGAACTCTCTAGCTTTCCTCTTAGCTCTGTACACTTGATTTATGCTCAAATCCACATTTACATCCTGCATGACTTGATGCTTCACATTAGAAACTGCCCAATTAGGGTTTTTGTTGAAATCATCCAAGTATTTCCTAGCCACATATGTAGAAGTGACCTGGCTATGCTTAAATGTCCTCCCACATGTACAAGTTGGAACCATGGTCTTTTTCTGGAAGGTTAACTCCCCTGCAATATGTGATGCGTATACCTTCCAACCACATTCATACTTGCAGTGAAACTTTGATCTTCTCATTAAGCTTGAACTTAATGTCCACAGGCTTTCTCATTGTATATTCCCTCAAGGTAGCCCTAAACACCTTAACATTTGAGAACTTCATACCCTTGCATAACTGAGGGTTACTCATGCTAGTGTTCTCATTAAACTCTGGACATCTTACCCTTTCATCCTCATCCTCTAAACTGTCTATACTCCTAATGTCATCATCATCAAGAGCTTTTTCAGCCTAATCATTATTATCACCAGCTTGATCACTGGCAGCAGCTTCTGGTCTCTTCCTATTATCTGTAACTTGCTCTCTCACACCATCTCCCTCATTTACATTTTCAGTATCTCTTTGATGCTCTCTCATATTTGGCACCTCATTGTTCTTAGCACCAAATATGTCATCAGGATAATCTGGTCCTTTATACCCTTCCTCTAGCCAATCAGGTTCATCCATATGAACATCTTCACTATCAACAGTTTGTCCATGGGTAGCATGGTCATCCACATGCACAGCTCCACAAACAGTGCCATCCCTTAAACCCTCAACAGGTTCTTCACTAACATCATTTTGGTCAACCACAGATGATCTAACAGTATTGGTCACCTCCTCACAATCAGGATCATCATCAGTATCATCATTTTCATCATTCATTTCCCATGACTGGTCTACTGTAATTGGTTGATTTGGTTCAACTATAGGTTCTTTAATAGCAATTGGTTTAACTTCAGGTTCTATATAAAGTGTGATTTCATTTGTTGGCCATTCAACATGTAGTTCACACATGTAGGTCACATCATCATCTGAAGTAATTAACCTTAACCCTTGCTCTAAGTCACCACCAGGTATTAAATAATAAATCCTACTGTTAATGGGTCCCCCAGCCTCAGCACAAATGTCTTGTATCTCAAAATGACTTAGTAGATCTGGATCAACATTAGCCATTCTAGATACCTCACCACCTACATACTCTAAACTAGGGTTCCACTCAAAATTCCCACTATGGTGAATAGTAAAATCAAAACGAATTTCAGCAGCCATCTGCAGGAATTAAAACACATGCACAAACAACAGTAATTAAATAGATAACCAACACATGCATAGAGAGCACCAATGACAAAAGCAAAATAATTTCAGTTGTACACCAAACACCAAGTAATGTGGGGTCAGAGACAAGAAACATAACCAACTAAACAATTTGTCTCCATGGGACTACAGACAACCTAAAGATACATCTAACCAAAATATTCCTAGGGACCGCAGTCATCAATGTCAACTATAAAAGAACAAACACACCAATGGTAAACCCAACAATGGTAAACCACTAATTTTATGACAGAAAAACTTTAATTCGAATCACCTTCATCAATCGTTACACATTGAAAAAGAATAAATACAACAATGGTAAACCCTAGAAAGTAATTTCATACTTGATACAGAGGAAAACCCAAGCTTTAGCATTCACATCTCCTCCTTGCTTGCAAGTGTTCAGGGAGGGATTTCACTTTGGCAATTGGAGTACAGAGGGAAAGGGATTAAGGTTAATGGGATTTTTGAGGGTTCGAAGGTAGGGAGAGGGAGAGAGCTCGGTCCTTTAGGGTTCTAATTGTGTTCTAATTGAGTTCTAATTTTGGCTTATATAGTAAATGAGATTTTCTAACGGAAAAGGCAGAGGTGGGTAACGGGGGTCTAACGAAGGCCACCTCAGGTGGGTTAAGTGACAAATTTCAAACCACGGGTGAGCATTGTTAAAACGGGCCAAACCACAGGTGGGTAAAGTGCAATTTCCTCTTTTATATATATAACTATTTTGGTGCTCCAAACTAGCGCTCTAAAAATAGACAATCAAGGCTCCTTTCAAGTTCCGAACAAATTATTTTTTGGTGGTGGTTATGTTATAGCATCGTCAATCTTCTTGGGAATGTGCGACTTATTGGGAAAGTAAATGTGTGTTCTTCGTTCCAAAAGGAAATGTTTCCTAAAAAAAAGGTAGAATAGGCTCTGATACTATGTTAGAAATACTGAAATCAATAGTATCGTATTTCATAGTAAAAGAATATACATGAGTGCCTTTATATAGGAGGCATTTGTGTGCAGTACAAGTAAGAGTGTAGTATAAGAATGTGTGCTATACAAGTAAGAGTACCATAAATGCGTACTCCCCCCTCTCACATAAATGGTAGGTTCCACTATGAATTTAATTAATTCATGTGAAAGGAGGGAATACGCATTTATGGTGCTCCGAGAGTACACAATAATTTTCCTCAAAATAATAATTATAAATGTGATATAAATGTTAAAGTTTTTATTATATATGAAAAGAACAATGTAATTGATTATGGTACTCTAGGAGCACCTAATCAATTTCCTTATTTTGAAGATCACATTTAAATAAAGTAATATAAATATAAACATTTTTCTTTTTTTTTTTAAAACAACATATACATAAACATAACGCTAAACATTCACGTAAAAATATATACAAATAAACATGAATATTTTTTTGTTGTCGTAAAATACAAACATCATAAAAGGGTCTGATGTAAATTACTTGAAGAATAATTGTGCTCTTTGCATTCCAAAATGGAGTGATGTAAGTTTCTTATTTTTAACTTATTTGTTGTTCTGTTGCTAAATGGATTGAGTTATTTTTTATTTCTTTTTGATATAACTTGATTATTTATGAGTGCTATATACCCATTTTTTGGAACAAGCCATGTACTTTTTTAAATTAGTATTTGGTGACCTTTTATTTAAATTTTTTTTAAGCAATATCATTCTTTCGGCATTTGTGTAATGGATTTTTTTACAACCCATAATTTCAACCAAAAATAAGGATGAAATTGAACCCTACACACTTAACGAGGCTCACAAATGGTGCAAAATTCTCACTTTTGTTGCTTCTAGATTTTATGGTCTGCTCATCATTAGGTTATGATTGAGTCATGACTCATGTTTTTTCTTTTCAAAATTAGTACAATGACTCCAATTATTAGTGTTTGTCTCTGTTATGAATATGTCAAGCAACGCTTTAAGAAGAGATCTTCTGAATGATTTTCTTCATTTCTCATAGACTGCAAAGAAATTAAAATAAATAATACATTATTAGCTCCTCTTTGAAAAAAACAAAAAAAATTGGAGGAATGCTTCGTCCCTAGTCAAGCAAATGAAAAAAATGTTTTATGATGTAGAAGAAGACAATGTTTTTTGGGATTCTAACTTAATTAATAACACAAGTCTGTGGGTGCTAATATGCATAATATAAAATCAATTTGGTCATTTCTAGAATCGATATTTCTAGAGCATTTGAAGTTTGGACGTCCTTCATAGCTACTATCCTCAACTTTGGTGTGGAGTTTCTCACGATTGAACAAGTTGGACCAAAGAAGAAAGAGGAACTAAGTAGAGGTGATTCATGTTTGCCCACGTTGGAAGAAAAAAACCAGGGCTACACTATAGAATTTGGTTGACTTTTATTATTATTATTATTTTCATCGTCTTTGTTGTTGTTGTTGTTATTGTTTTTATTTATTTATATAATTATTGTTATTGTTATTGTTGTTGTTCTTGTTTATTTTTTTTTTATTTTGAAATATGGATTTAATTAATGTACCTGATAATTCATTACTATATAACGAAATATTTGTAATATAATATAATATTATTGTGTTTATTATTATTGTACTATTTTCATAGGTCCCATTGCTAGTGTTATTCTTTACAAACAAAGACCATTATTATGAAACCCATGCTATGTATATATTACAGGCTAACAATATATAAACAAGAACATTCATAATCACATCATTTGGGCCACAAGTGCACAAATCTGTGGCATTCTTAAGGATCAGATTTCAGCATCTAGATCCTACTTTGTCCAAAAATCATGATATATTATGCTAGACAAATATTAGGTGGAGCTACACATGAGTTTTATCAAAGTGGGAAAAAAAGGCAAAAATACGCAATTGGTCCTTGAAGTTTGCTTCTCGAGTACTATTGGTCCCTGAAATTTTAAGTTAGCGCAATTGGTCCCTAAAATTTAAAAAATGAGCGCAAATGGTCCTTTTGTTAACAATGTTAGTCTCAATGCTTATTGTGGCTAACTGAACAATGACATGACAATTTTTAAGTGACATGTCATCAATTTTAATATTAAAAAAATTGAAAAAAAAATTTGATGTAAATTTGTCCCTTGCCTTTGCCAATGACATTAGAAACAAGAATAAAGTAGATAAAAAAAAAAAAAAAACCATATGACAAAATACATTTAGTAAAATCATATTCCCAAATATAATTTTGATTATATAAGTATATACCGATTCTTCTGTTCAACATTTTTATGTAACTAATCAACAAAAGCTAGCAGTTTTGGAGTTGGCGTGTCGTTGTAAGTGTGTGTGTTTTCCATAAAAAAAAAAAACATTCAAATCAATTAACAAACAACTTGTGTTGCTAACATGACTTCCAATTTGTGGCTATGCAATGAATGGGTGACAATGAAATGACCACAGGATGTCTCATTTGATTAATCCCATATCAATTTATGTGGTTACGGTCGCTTGCGCAATGGCTATGCAATGGATGGGTCGCAAGGGGTGGAGGATGACGACTTGGGATTTGGTTCCCTCTCTCTTTTTGGTTTCAATTTCAAATTTGGATTTGGGAGACCCATTTCATAATAGGTCTAACACTTCATATTTGATTTTTGTCATTAATCTGTTAGCCATCTAGACATTGAGACTATAATAGTTATTAAAAAGAGGACCAATTGTTCTCATTTTTGAAAATTTAGGGATCAATTGTGCTCACTTAAAACTTCAAGGACCAATGGTACTCAAGAGGCACACGTCAAGGACTAACAGTGTAGCCAAAAACATATGCAAAATGACAACTATATAATATAATCATAATAATATCTAATTGTTCAAATTGTAGGTCTTGTTCCAAAATTTCAGCCATCTATTAAATTCAAAATAAATCAACAATGCTGTTAAAAATCAATCTCCTTTTATTTTCTTTTTCTCTTGGTTGTGTTAAAATTGAAAACCTATTTAGAAATCTAGTGACAAAACCCCAAAACAAGAAAACTTGTAGCCAAATCTCCATGGCTAAATCTACCAACTACCAACTCCTACACCACCACCAACGACAGTGCTCATTGGTGTGACCTCCTTGTCTCTCTCTCTCTCTCTCTCTCTCAATTGCACACTTGTTTAATTATTGGACAACTTTCTCTTTTATCCATCAGATCGATGACAAGGCTGTGGAATTTTTTGCAGATTTGACTGAAGTCAAAGAGAATCTGATAAAGACATGGTTTCTTGCAGGTTACAATGAAAAAAAAAGGGTAAATTCCACAAACCACCCCTGAGGTTTGGGTTAATACCAACTAGGTCCAAGACATTCCAAAATTGACCAATTTGGTCCGTAAAGACTATTTTGTCCCTAAACACCACTAAAAAACGTTAACCTCTATTAGTTTCTCTCTCTTCTCTTTGTCCCTCTTTGTTACTCTTCCCTCTTCCCTCCTCCCTCACTCTCTCTCCTTAGATCAGCCATAACCATTCCTTAGATTAGCCACAATCACTCAGATTAACTACAACAAGAGCCACAACACAATTTTACTACCCATACCAAAACCCAGTCAAATTTGCTCCAACAATATCCAAATCCTCCAACACATAGAAAAATCACCACCACATCAAAACCCAAAATCACCCCCATTGCAAATTCATTCCATATTGGAACCCATCACCACCATCACCGGCCACTAAACCTAGCAACCACCTCCGGCCACAAAACCCAGTGACCACCATCGGCAACAAAACCCAGCCAAAACCACATCAATAAAACCCAAATCCAAAAATTCCAATCACCATTTCGTAACCCATAACCACCTCACTGCAAATCCACCCTAGATCAAAACCCATAACCACCTCCATTTCAAATCCACCCCAAATCAGACCCACCACCACCACCACCTTAAACAACCACCGACCACAAAATCCAAATAAAAAAACTCAAACCCACCACAAATCGGAATCCACCACCACCAAAATACCCACAACAAACCAGAACCCATCACGGGCAACCAACCACCACCACAAACAACCACCATAATCACGATCCAAAACAAACCCAGACCACCAAACCCATGCACCATTGCTGTTGCAGAGAGAATAAAGAGATAAATGAAAAGGGTGAGTCAGAGAGAGGAGACTAGGTCAGGTTGGAGAGAGAGGTTGAGGGAAAAGATGAGCAGAGTGCAGAGAAGTTAGGATTAGCAAAAAAAAAAAAAAAAAAAAAAAAAAAAGCAGAGAGATCAGAGGGAAGAAGAACGAAAGAGGTAGAGACAGAGCAAACCTGTTACGTTTGAGAAAGGAGAAAAAAGAAGAAGTAAAATGACTAACAGAATAGCTAACAAGGTTAGGGATTAAAATGTCTTCAAGGACAAAATTGTCTTTTTAGGATGAAATTGGTAGGTTTTAAAATGTTTTGAATTTAGTTGGTATTATCACAAACCTCAGGGGTGGTTTGTGAAATTTACCCAAAAAAAAAAAAAAAAAAAACAAAAGAAAGAAAGAAAAAGAAAGAAAGAAAAGGAAATATAAGAAACTTAGGCCCCGTTTGGTACGCAAGTTTAAACACATGTTTTCAGTTTTTAAATAACATTATACGTATTTTCACACACTTTTTCACCCAAACTAATTTTCAAAAAAACTGAAAACTATTGTTTAAACACACGTATTAAATGGGCCCTTAGATTTCAACGCCTTTTGTTATTTTTTCTAATTTGACAATATTAACAATATATATACATTTCATTAAAGAAATAAAGCATAAACCCTCTATAAATTCAATTAAATAGATGAAAAAATTCATGTCAACAAATAATATGTGTCAACGCATCAAAATAATAGTAGCCTACAAATTTCGTTAAATAAAAGAATAATTAGTGTAAATAAATAGTATTTGTCAATTGGGGATGACAGAAAGCCTTTTAAATAATTTTTTTTGAGAAACAGAAAGCCTTTTAAATAAAAGCAAGAAAAACTGAACTATATCCTTTGAAAGGTGAAATTAGATGGTGTGTGACACATTCTTCTTACATAACTACTGATCTCACATGTAGGTTTCACCAATAGAATCCCCACACTTATGTGAGAAGTTATAATACATCTAGTGCACATATGTACATATCATACATGTAGGTCTTATATATAGAATCCACATTTATGTGAGAAAGAGGTGTAATACAATAGGTGTAATAAATAATTTCTCAACTTGAGTGGAAGATGAGACTGGAAAATTACTTAAATAAAAAAATAAGTCATGCACATGAATATAAAATCATGAGAAAAGTCATTCTACTACACCAAAAATGTCATTCCGAAGCAAAATACATGACTACAAGCATAAATAAGCTTAGTGGATTTGGGTTGGGGCGAGTCAGCATAGGTTTTTTTTTGAGAGTCTCTTGGATGCACCAACAAAGACATACATGAAGAGCCACAAGCAAATAAAAAAGGGCAGCATTTGAAATCATGATTTAAAGTCATAAGTTCAGTTATTTTTTTGCAGTTGTGTGAAATTGGTTTTCTCCAAAAAAAGAAAAAAAGAAAACCCAATCCCAACAGAACAATTAAGCGTATATATACCATATGTCACCATAAAACCATGCCATAGAATAGAAACCTCAATAGTACTAACCTTAACAAACCCCCCAATAATGAACTCCATTTTCACTAAACTTAGAGCATCTCCAATAGATTAGCTATATCTATTTTTTGGAGAGAAAACCCCACTGTTCACACTCCAACAGATTCTCTAAATGCAAAATTTTTCCAAATATTTTTTGAAGTTGCTACAGTGCTTCTCTAGATATAGAGAACGCTGTAACAACTCCAAATGAGTTTTTCTGCTTAAAAAATTCATTCATCTCAATAAAAAAAAAAAAAAAATTCTTTCTCTCTCCTCTCACAGCTACAAACACAACGGATACAAATACAACAATCTTTCTCTTATACATCTCTAAATTCAAGCATAATCAGGTTATCAGAATACAAACTCAAAAACACAATTTTAAAATTAATTAAATCATAACAATAAAAGCAAAAAAAGAAAAAAGAAAAAAGAAAAAAGATAGAAGACAGAAGCCATCTGACCCATTTGGACTACGTTGGGGATGAAGATGAGCGACGGCATAGTGACCCATCTCTTTTGTTCTTTCTCTCTATACCTCTTTTCTTTCTTTTCTTATTGCAAAGAGAGCTAGTGAATGTTCTGGAATCAAGTAAAAAAAGAAAAAGAAAAAGAAAAAGAGAGAGCTGGAGAAAAAGAGAGAGAATGAGAGCTCATTGGAATGTTCTTGAATGAGGGAGAAAAAGAAAATAAAAGAAGGGGGGGGGGGGGGGGGAGGGATAGAGATAGTGGACACGTGTGTGGAGGAGAAAAACAAGAAAAAGAAAAAGAAAAAAAGAAATGAAATGTATGGATGAAAGTGAAACGAAGAAAGGAAAAATAATATAAAAAATAAAAAATCCTAATTAAGAAATACTATCACAATATTTTCAGAATAAATTTTAAATAACAGATTATTATTAATTAATATTGGTAAGTAAAAAAATAATTTCAATGGTGGGTTCAAATTAGAATTAGTAACAACTTTCCACATAAATTTTATTGTGAAAATATTGTGAAAAATGTTATGGATATAACACTTTTCATTGAAAAATATAGTTGTTAAAAAAAGAATAAATAATGAAAGAGGAAATAATATTTAAATGAGATAGAGAAAGAATAGAAAATTTATTGAAAAATGTATTTGAAAAAGTAGGTAAGTAAAAGTTAAATATCATTGTTCACTGTCCAAACAGTACAAAAATATAGAGAAGCTGTTAGAGATGCCCTTAGTATTTTATATATAAAGAGCCAATATCTTATCTACAATAACTTTTTGGTTTGTTTAATACACTAAGGAAAAACTCACCATTCATCACTTTTGTTCCGGCCACTTTTTTTTTTTTTTTTTACTCCCAATTTGGTTTAAAACTTTGACTTTGTTTTATATATATATATATATGAGCTGGCACTATATATCTTTTAATTTTTAAAAGAATAAAATATTGACATAACAAATTATCATAATATTTTCTCAATTTTTGAAGTGTTATTTTCTTATAAGTCAAAATAAAATAATAAAATATCAAATGTTATGACATTATTTTTATTCTACAATTTTATTTTGTCAATTTTATAGAGCTAAAATTCATTATTTCACAAGAAATTTTTTTGAGTTGACTTTTTGTATTTTTGCTTCTTTTTTTAACACACCATTTTCTATATATAAAAAGAGTTGTGTTAATTCCTTATATGTAAAAATAAAATAATAAAATATCATAATAGAGCTAACTACAGATAAAAATAGAGGTATTGTGAAAAAAAAAAAGGTGCTACATTCACAACATTTTTTGCAATATTTTCATAACAAATCTTAGGTGATAAATTGTTTTCTAATTTGAACTTACTAATGAAATTACTTTTTGTCCACCCTTAACAACTTACTACTTATGATTTGTAATAAAAATGTTGTGGATATATCATTTCTCTTGTGAAAATGTTAGGACATCTTGTTGTTGTCACAATATTTTCACAACTGCAGAAATGTCAATTCTTTACAAATCAAAATAAAATATAACAAAGTTATAATGTATTATGAAAATATTGTGCTATTCTTTGTGTTTCTAGAAAATTTTTTTTATCAGTTAATTTTTGTTAAGTCAAAATTCACTGTTTTATGTACAATTTTCTTGAGTTGAATTTTTGTATATTTTTTGGTATTTTTTTATGCACCATTTTAAGTAAAAATACATAGTTATGCGCGCGCGCGCGCGCACATACACACACAAAACAAAAACAAAAACTTAGGATTAAAACACTTTTCATTCTTTATGTTTGGGATAGTTTACAATTCCTTCTTAAACTTTAAAATCAAGCAATTTCCCTCTTAATATTTTGGAGTAGAGCAAATATGTCATATTGTTATTTTCTCAATTAAACCCTAATGGAAGCTTATGATTTTTAAAATATTCTATTGTGTAATGTTTAAAATACTCCTACTATATTTTAACATCCAAAAAATTTTCTTCACGTATTTTGAGTTTTATATGGTAGTAATGTTTAGAAATTTAGAATTGTAATATAAGGTTTTTTATTTGTTACCTAGAGAACATTGATTTTCTAGGTTTAAATCTTTGAAACTTATAATTTATCTAATGAAAAATTCGATGACACATGCTCTTTGTTATTATTTTTCTTTTTTTTTCTTGCCTAAAATGAGTATTCATTAAAAACTAATTAAGTTAAACATTGCACCTAGACTCATGTAAAATTATAAAGATCATGAATGAGAAAATTTTCGTTGTGTATGGTTGAAGGTATTTGATGAAGAGTTTTAATTGTAACATATGATATTATTTATTGAGAAAATTTAAATATTGTGACAAGGTTTTAGCAAAACTCAATTGCTTATTGTTGGAAGATAATAATATTCGTTATCATTCTTAGAAGTTTTTAATGAGTGGATATTACCTTTAACAAATAGGTATCAAAAGTCTTATATTAATGAGATTAACTTTGTATGACATACATTTTTTATGTATATAGTTTTATACTTTTTCAAATAAATTTTTTTTCTTAATTTTCTCAACAAAGAGGTGGCACTTACTTTACATATGCCACTTACACTAGTAGTCGTAAATCATAGATAGAACTAACAGTTTTTTTTTTTTTTTTTGATAAATAAATAATTAGCACTAGCAGTTGGTATATCCATAAATGCAGACTACAATATTGCATAAAATAAAAAGTAAAACTACAATATTGAAAACGTTGGAGACACAAACCGACTCCTAGACCCAGTAGAGACACAAACCAACTAGAAAACTCTCTACTAAACGGAATCGGAGTCGGAGACCCAAGCTTGCATATAAATATAAAACCAGGCGATCTCTCGTTTAGTTTTATTATCAAGAAGATTATCAGTAACTCTTGATTCAGATATTTGGGCTGCCATGGAGTTCGACGGTAAAGAAGAGAAGCGGGAGATACAATCTTCTGCTTCATTAATGGATGATATGCCTTCTGATGAGAGTTTCTTCAATGCGCTTGTACGGCAAAGTCCGGACCAGAAAATCAATACTGTCAATGCTTCCTCCGATGATCTGCCTTCTGATGAGAGCTGCTTCCATGCGCTTGTAGAGCAAAGTCCTGCAGAGAAAAACAATAATAAGGTTGATCATTGTTCTAATGATATTCTTGACCATTCTTCATACACTAAAATGCTTGAGATAGATGAGGTTTTGGATGGGGAGTATTGCTCAAAGCCATTCCTTAAGAATCTTAGCATGGAGAAGAAGAGTCAGTGTGAATTCCAAAAGGATTGTTATAATAATAAAAAAAGTGGGGTTTCTTATGACGAGGCTTGGTTGGATGAGTTACTACTTGCTGATTTTCACCAACCTCGTTCTCTTGCGGCTTTCCTCACAAATTTTCACATAGATGAAGGAACGAAAAAGAACTGAAAATTTGTCCCTTTCAAGGTCCCTCCTATTGCTATATTTGTCAAAGACAGGATGTTTAGCCTGATCTACGGTTTATGAGAGAATAATCCAAGAAGAAATTCAACGAGCAGTCTCGCAAAGGTGACTAGGAGACAGAGATTATGAAGCCGAAGGGATTTTCTTGATTAAATCTGTACTAAATTGGTCCAATGACTGGCACGTTACATTTGATTTGAATTAATTTTGTTAAATAAGTCTTACTTCTTCATTTGTACTTGTCGTTAGGCAATAGACATATTGGTCATTCTTCATGAAATTAATTGATTGTTTGTAAACATTATCTTTATTTTATATATTTCTTATTTCCCTTTGCTTAATATCCGCTACTCTTTCTCTTCGATGCTTTGCAACATAAGCTTAGGAATTATACCTGCAGCTGCCAAGTAGTCTATTCATTTTTTTTTTTTTTGGTTGCTTTTTGGTTTTTTCTAAAAAATGTGTGGATTAAGATCGGAATTTTACCTGAGAAGAGATCAAGTAAAACTTGCAATGGTTGTAAAAGCATGAGGTTCATAGTAAATTTCCTTATCACTGACTAAGTGTCTAATTGGCAAAAGTTAATTAAGTAATTTTTGACAAAGTTTAACTACTAACTTGGTTGTACTAATAATAGGAAAATTATATGTGTCCTTATCATGTGAAATGTACACAACTTACTTAACCAAATTTAAGTGATTGTATACAATCATTTAAGTGGATCTTGCAAAATTAGAGGTATTACTATTTTTTTGCTTTTGGTAATTTATATACTATACCACACTTAAGTGACTTGCTTTTAACGATCCCTTCATTACCACCGATTTCATGGTATTACCATCCCTCTCTCTCTTTGTAATCGCTGTGTAGTGGCTTAAGATCATTGGAGATTGTTCATGACAATAATGCAGTTTCATTGTTATTGACTCATTGCTTCAATATTATAGTTCATTGCTTAGTCTAGCTTTTGTTTTGTTTTGTTTTGCTTTGTTTTTCATTCCTGCTCTAGATTGTTTTATTTTGCTAGATGTGATTTGATTTTATAGGATTGTTTGGTTAACAATAAAGATTTTGTTTGGTAAATAGTAAATCTTTGGATAAATATTTTTATCAATTAAGCTAATAGGAACCCATAAAATATAAATCCTTATTGCTAAGCTATCTTTTTTTCCCCTTTCTTTTCTTTCTTTTAGGTACAATAGTTAGAACCTCAATTAATCCATGAATTATCCATCAAACCATCACTTCAAAGCATGAAATAAAGTATCGAACCATTTGCTATTAGCATTTATAGATTCCATACTTAGAAAATTTATTTTGTTGATTTTGAGTATATATAGATGGTCTTATATATTCACATACCTTGTAGGAATTGTTCACCTACTTGCCGGATCTCTACTTGCTTGCTTTACGCACTCCTCCACGCGGCCTTTACAATTCTTGAAACAACTTCTTGTTATTAAAGAGGCTAATAGAGTTTCAAGCTATATATATTCATGTTCCAAATTCTAGGATACTCTTGATGGTGTCTCTAGAGAGAGGTCTTACTAGGGAGAGCTCTCAGAAACTGCACGTACGTCTATTATAGAGATAAACCTAGAATAAAGATGAGTGGTTCTACAGTCACTCAAACACTCATTGAATATTATAGTTACATGCTTGCTTCCTTATGATTTGATATTTGATTCTATTGAATGTAATTATATTTATTATATATATATATATATATGCTTGTTAGTAATGACTATCTTAAAAAGATCGAAATGAATATATTAGAAGGCAATAATGATATTGACAAAAAATTTTTTATAACAAATTTCACAATTGTTGATGTATTCAATTGTGAGTGATAGAGAAAATGTTGTAGGTTCATGAGATTTAGTTGTGTCAACCACTTATACTCATAATTATTAAATTTGTTGTGAAAAATTGTGTCCATAGAGTAAAACAACACATAGATACTAGTTCAACTAAAATAATTTTTTTTTTTGAGTAAACAGTAATATTTTGAATGAAAAGAAAACAAATTTATTATATTATATTATTTAATGACTATCTTATTTCAAACTAATTTGCATTTAATTCTAATAGTATTATATATATATATATATTTATGTATTTCTCATAAGGAAGAAGAAATTTGACTAGAAAGTAAAATTGCTTTTGCGAGTATGCTGGATTATTGTATTTATACTAAAAATGTATATGAGAAAATTTTCCCAATTTATTTACAAACTTTTAAAATATAACTTATATTTTACTCGTGCGTTCTTTCTCCATTTTCGTATTTTTTGTCATATTTTTGAAATGTACTTGCAAGATGTCAAATAAGATCCACTTGTATATTTATATTGTATTATGTGTGTAGCATTTTGTTCCTAAGTATGCTTTAATAATCATTTGTTGAACAAACTAAACATAACATAAACGTAAACATAAAATTTTGTTGTACAAATTTAGAAAAAAATTAAATGTTTATACCATATTTGTATATGTTTAATTTTACACATAAATGTTCGCTGTAGAGATATGCAAATGGTTTTAGGAACTAAGAAACATGATGAAGTTCCACTATAAAGCTCTTGTATTCTTCAATTAAAGATGAATATTTTCATAAAGTTGTGTTGGCAGAGGTGCTCGCATAAACAATATCACAATTTTCAAGTGTAGTTATAATCTCATGATGCATAATGACTAGTGTGACTTGGACTATAGTTGGCAAAGCTATAAGCATCAACTGATTTGTTAGAGATAGAAAAATTATATAGTTAATATTTTAAAATGAAAAAGAAAATTGTGGAGCATGATACGTAAATTGGGGGAAAAAGAAAGAGAGAGAGTAGGTGTTTAATTTTAAAGTACTCTATCCAATGTTAAATAGCTTCACATAAATGAGTGGGTGAATGCTTCTGCCACAATAATGAGATAATGTAACAGTAATGAGAACGTAACGCTAACTATGGAGCTTCAAAAATTCAAATTTAATGATATTTGGCAGTAAACATTAAGGCTGATCTAAAAACAAATCTAATATTTACTAAAAGAAAGTGAAAATTTTTCATTAAACCTTGGTCCAAATGAATACGAGCGCACCGATGATTGCACAAGTTGAATAGCTCAAAATTGAAATTTGAGTAAAAAATTCTTGTTTAATAGAAAATACAGAGAATAAATATAGCCAACAACTTGAGATGTTAGCTACCAAGAAAAGATATATATATATATATACACACAAATTTATAATATGAAGGTATTAATTAGATATCCTACTATACTATAGTGGTTTCCCTTATATTGGTGGGGCAAGCTTCGTTAATGAGCAATGGTCTCTCGCCATAGTAATCTATATATATATATATATAAAACCGAAACTTTTGAAACTCCCACGATTTTTCACGTCAGCATTTTTTATTTATATTTTTTTAGACTCAAATAATCATTAATTAAACTATAATCATTAAAAAGACTCACATTGGGATTCAAAAAAGAAGAGAGTAAGACTCACGTTATAACTCCTTTCTTCCCACCTCAAAACCCTAGCAAACCTATCCCTCTCTCAACTGTCATGAAAGACTTCTGCATTGATGGAGTGCCTTCCCAGGAGAAGATCCTGTTTGAGAGTGGTATAGATGAGAAAACTCTTTGCATCTTTTTGCTTGCTGAGAGGGATCAAAACAAAGAACTGAAAGAAAAAGAAAATATTGATACATCCATTCCAGATGCTTCCCAAGGATTTGATGACAACAAAGGAAGACTCCTTTGATACTATTCCGAATGATGTCTCCAAAGAGATGTTTTTGCCTGGAGAGAAGCTTCCAGTTTTAGATATGGGCACATATACTTCCCACTACAAGTCTTCGAACAATGATGAAGTTGAACAACAGCCTTTCCAGGTATTCATCTCTTAGCCAAAGTTTTTGTGTAGGAAGCCCTAAATGCTCTGTAGCATCACCCAATTATGGCTTCAAGATTTACCACACACCCTCATACACATGGTAAGTATTTTGCAATCCATCTTTTGCTTATCAGACCCTTGAAAGAAAAAAAGAAAAGAAAATATATTTTTGCAATCCATCTCTGTTATCTTGATATTTCTTTCTCCATGAACCCTAAACTGCTAAACGTAAACGTAATGGGTAAGGGTAAGGCAATGGGTTCCATGTCTGTTTTTTGTTTTTAATTTTTTAATTATGTGAAAACATTTTTATTTCAGATAATTGTTAAAAAATTAAAATAGGATTCATATGAGGAATAATCTAATCCTATACTTTTCTTTTTCAAACAACAAACAATGATGAGGTATATCCGATTTTATAATTAAAAAACATGCTGTGGCTTAAAACAAATACTTTTATAATGTATGAAAGGAGTAGGATACTGTGATGAATTTGGAACCTGATCAAAGTCATCATTGGTAAATGGAATGGGATATTCTGATAAGTTTGTGAGCTGATTTGGGCTAACAAAATCATCATTTGTGAAAGGAATGAGAGATACAAATGACTTTTAAAAACAAGCCCCACAAAATGTGGAGGAAACTAGCTTCTTCAAAGAAAGACAAAGGGAAAGCACAGTGCTACCCTCAGAGACTCCCAGCAGAGGGACGATCTCCTAAAAAGCATGAAGGCGTATCCTCTAAAGGAAACCAAAGAGGATCAACATCCCTTCAAGATTATGTCCCGGCAGAGGTGACATACTCCAGTTGTAATATGATTTTCACCTTACATGAAGTTTTGTCAAAAACCCTAAATTTCTATAATGGAGTTCACAGTGAACTACCAAGCCCCATCAGGTTTATTCTCGACAACCTTCAGTTGATTTCTACCCCAGAAAACAGAACTCTCCTCCAAAGAACCCTCAAAAGTCTTCAAACCCATTTGGTTAATCTTGAGGCAGGTAACGAGATTTCTACCAGTATTAAAAACCTTAGTCAACTCTTTGGCAAAAAGGATATCCATTCCATGGATAAAATGACTATCATGAGCACTGATTATGCAAAGTTTAGCCTTAAGGCTCAGACTGTCTTAAGAAGTGCAATAGCCAACTTGCCATCTGAAATACAAGAAAGTATTTTAGACAGCAAGGCAATGTCTGAATCATTTGACCAATGGTTCCTTACATTTCAAAAAATTGGTCACAATAAATGTCCCTGATCCTACAGACTCAGATGACTTAGGAGACACCTTGTTGCAAGCAGAATGGGAAGAATACTTTGGAAACAGCCTCAAAGTTTATGAAAACAGGCATCCATTCCCAGGACTTCTTGTTAACTATGAAGATCATCCTAAGGATTATTCAGAAAAAGTGGATAGGAACCCCAATTGGTTATCACAAATGTTCGAGTATGGTTTCGTCAGACTTATCAAAACAACGAATCATGCTCAAGTTAACCAGTTACCACAAATCATACAAAGAGCTGTTGCAAGAATCAATAGCCCTTTTACTTCAATCAGGTGCTGGAGTACTCTACCACAGTGGGATAGAGACAATTGGATAAATGTTCAACCAGCAAACCATCTTGTTTTGATCTGTGGAGACACTTACCAAGGACCATGGTTCGAAGGGAAAACACACCTCTCTTACCAACGTCCCCTCAACCTTGCAGATTGCTAGAGAAAATACTTCACCAACCCGATCAATGAAATTGCCCAAGACTTATGGCAATGTTACGAGTTCTTTGGCAACACAGACAGAATCTTAGTCTTTGTTCCCAGGACATACGGAAATGCCATATACCCATCTCAGCGGGTAAATCTTAATGTGCAAGGAAGAATTATTGTCCCTATGACTCCAACTCCAGAATCACTTCTCTATTGTGCACACTGTAGCCTGTACACTACAAATCATGATCATAAATGTAATATTCTTTTGGACCATGGCGATAATGCTTCATCAGAATACCAGGATACAGGTTAATTCCCTCCCATCACTAAGGACTGAAACCCTAGAAGAAGGATCTGATAATCTTTCGTCAACCAAGGCTTTCACTCCTCCAGTTCAGAGTCAGCAGACAGAGATTCTCCTGCCTCATCTGACGCTTCAGTAAACAAATGCCAGTTTGACCCATTCCAGGATTCACAAGATCCGTATGATGGTTACAACCTGGACGAAGTCTAAGTGTTCCGGATAGTCCCAATTACTATTCAGACCACTATGTAAAACAGTTGCAGCTTCAAAAGCCCGGTTACTATTCATCTACAGCCAGATCACTGTACATGCACAGTACCCGCTCCCAGAAGATTCCAGACAGCCTACTATTCATCCACAGTGAAAGTCACTCTGATTGAACAGTACGCTTGTAAAGCATGGGGACAAGTCACTATTCATGAACAGTAACAGTTACTGTTCACCAACAGTGCCCGACAAATTATCACGAAGTTACTATTTACTTTCGGCTGAAAAGAGTTTTCACCCGAGTTAAAGTATTGTACCTTCCGTGATTCCAGCAGCATCCAAGGCTCTCCTTCAGCAGATTGCAAGCTCCCTTTTCCTATATAAGGCAGCTCCCTCTCCAGTAGCCTGTTACCACAAGCCATTGTAACTTACCCCCTTTTGGTATCAGAGCCAAGTTGGCCGATATTGTGTTTGTAAGTTACTTTTAATTTCAATCAAGTTGGACGGTTATACCGCCATAGTTATCAAATTACTTTGAGCATTATCAAATTATTTTGATTATTTTCAGTATGATATTTCATATGTTTTACATTTATTTTCTGATAACACTCTCATTCATCCATTCTTTATTCTTCTCACCAGTGATTATCTGTTTATGGTAGGCTGAGCCTCCTTCTAACCTTCTGTTTATCGTTCTGTGTTTATTTGTCCCTGTTGTTCAATTATTTCCCAGATACTTGCTTCTTCTTATTTCTGTGTTTACCCAGAAAATCTATTGCAAATGTGTACTGTTGAGAGTTATAAGACCATGATCTGTACTGTTTATAGCCCAGTAAGACCAGATATCCGAGTCCTGTGAGTGTTGGTCAGCCCGTGTTAGCCGTGTGGAAGGCGTTTTAGGGTGGTCCCACTGTGGAAAAAGGATGAAGGCGATAAGAGGTTATAGTGTATGTGATCAGGCAGTTTCTCATTGTAGCACTTTGTCTCAGATCTAAGGATAGATCCAGAAGATAGAGGTTAAAGGTATTAAGGTTATAGTTGTTGAACTTGGCTTTTAATACATGATGATGAATAGGTTGTTCAGGAGTAACTCTACCACCAGTCATAGATCATCCCTCCCTGAGATTCCTCAAGAAAGTGGAATTCTCAATTCTGAAGAATTGGAGTTATCAGACCTAGATCTAAAACTAGGAGATTGGAATATCCTTGAGTTCCCAACCAACAAGATCTATAAGTCTTCATGGTCCCTAACCAAAATGTTTAGGACAGATTTTGCTTGAATAGAAAATATTGTGAACAAAACGAACCCTTCTGAAGTTCTTTATCACAAGTTCATCATTACTGGTTTCGTCAGTTGCGAAGAATGGGGACAGCATCCCTCTTTGCTCAAATTTCACAAAGATGCAGGCTTTCATTATAGTTATTATGATTATATGGACGCATTTGAAAAAGTTCTATTTTACCAGAACAAGAACTTTGATCATTCATGGTTCATCATGTTCGACAAGAAATTCTGCAGCTCTATACCTTCTTGGTTTCTAAAGTGGTGGGAAATGTTTGGCTCAATTCCACAGATGTTCCCAGAACCTTTGCAAGATGTCCTCAGGTATTTCAGCTCCAGATACCAACCTTCAACTCATGGTTCCCAGTTTCCAGCCATCCTCCACATGACAGTCAAGTACAGGATTCACTGGATAAGTATGTGGAACTATAAGATAAACTCCAATCACCTGGACAGGGAATTTTCAGTTAAATGGTGGGACATTTTCAGAATTCAGACTGTCCTCACCCAGTTTAACAAAGACTTCCTTCAGCCAATCTCAAGAGCAATTCCTTACAATACAAGGTCTCAGTCTAGCCTAGACTCCATCCAAATCACCGGAAAATCTAGTAAAGAACTAAAAGATCTTGCCAAGCAATTGCAGATTCAAATAGAGAAGTTAGAGTCGGTAGAGAAGGTCTCTCCTGCCTCATCTGTAGCTTCAGTAAACAAATGCCAGTTTGACCCATTCCAGGATTCACAAGATCCGTATGATGGTTACAACCTGGACGAAGACTAAGTGTTCCGGATAGTCCCGATCACTATTCAGACCACTATGTAAAACAGTTCCAGCTTCAAAAGCCCGGTTACTATTCATCTACAGCCAGATTACTGTACATGCACAGTACCCGCTCCCAGAAGATTCCAGACAGCTTACTATTCATCCACAGTGAAAGTCACTCTGATTGAACAGTACACCTGAAAAGCATGGGGACAAGTCACTATTCATGAACAGTAACAGTTACTGTTCACCAACAGTGCCCGACAAATTATCACGAAGTTACTGTTTACTTTCGGTTGAAAAGAGTTTTCACCCGAGTTAAAGTAATTTACCTTCCGTGATTCCAGCAGCATCCAAGGCTCTCCTTCAGCAGATTGCAAGCTCCCTTCTCCTATATAAGGCAGCTCCCTCTCCAGTCTGAAGCAGGCTTTTCCTCTGAGAACAATTCAGGCTTTCCTTTAGAGGTTTTATTCTAGGAGAAAAACCCTTTCTCATTACAACCCAGTACTTGTAATTAGATGGCAGCCCCATTTTATTTATCAGTTTACACTTGTAATGCCATAGTCATGGCCTTGTCAACTGTAACCTATTTATGCTTCCGCCCCCTTTCTTGTTGTATCAGAGCCCCAGTAGCCTGTTACCACAAGCCGTTGTAACTTACCCCCTTTTGGTATATATATATATATATATATATATATATATATGCCATCAGCAATTTTTGAACCAAATTGACTCATTCTCCCGTCATTACCATCGAGAAATCAAATCAATGTTGCGGTTTTTCTATTTAGTTGAAAATTTTATTTGCTTATTTTTTTTTTTGTTTTTACTGCGAATCAATACAAAAAAAGAAAAAAAAAAGGTATGAAATTGATTTCTAGAGTTTTCATTTGTGATCTAATTCAACTAATCTAGGAAAATTTTTACATTACTTATAAAAAAAAAAAAATCTAGAAAAAATTGCAGATTATCTTATTTCTCAATAAGTATTAAAAAAATTTCTGTTGTCCATTTAAAAATTTCACATATAGATTAATACAGCTATATTTCTTGGCTGTATTTGCTAGGTCTTCAGCAACAAATTTAACTTGGCATTTTGAACCTATGGCTGGAATTTATGCTGTTCTTTGGAAGTTCAAATTTGAAATCAATTCTTCATTCATTGTGGTTTTTCATTGCGTAATTTCTTTCTCTCTTACTCCTCTTGATGAGTTTTTCCTTTTCACTAAAATTTTAACACGTCTGGGAATTGACTAGAAGAAAGTTTTTTAGCATGAAGCACCTATTTCATTCTATTTGTCCTCACCACAAGGAAAACATTAAGGTAAGATATAATCTATTTAAAATTTTTAAAGGATGAGCTTAATTATTTCTTATATATAACCGAAGCCTTAAACTTTGTTTAGACATCAGCATTATTTAAATAAAAAGAAAATAAAAATTTTGATAGGACTCAAAAAAAAAAAGAAAAAAAGAAAAAAAAAAGACAACACTTCCAAAATTATTGAGTGTGTGTATATATATAACTATTGAGAGTTTTGTTTTATTAATTTAAGAATTGTAAATTACTTTGTAGGTTCCGGTAACTATGCATTTGCAACTCAATAATATTCTATGTTAGACAACACTTCTAAACTATGGAAAAGCATAGAAGTTAAACATTTCTTCATTTTTTTAAAATATTAACTAGCAAAATGTTTATTTGCTCATTGTTGGATTTTTTTTTTAGTCAATAGCTTTTCCGTGCATCGCACGGGTTGGCGACTAGTTAGACCGATTCCAAAGCCTTCTAAGGCATGTTCCAAATACAGATCTAATGGTATTTTGGCTACAATTGTTAAGACCCACACCAAAAAAAAAAAAAAAAAAAAATCCAATATCTACTAAAAGAAAAGGGAATTTTCTTTGAAGATTGATACAAATGAATACAAGAGCATTGATGATTGCTTCAGCCAAATAGCTCAAAATCAAATTTTAAATCAAGAGCTCCTATTTAACAGAATATTAGGAGAACAAATATATATATAGGTAATAACTAGAGAAGTTATACTTAACATAAACTTAAACATACACTGTTATCAATCCCAAAAATAAACATAAAAATGTATTGTACACATTAAAGAAGTAAATTAAATGATTTTTTTTTTTTTTTTAGTTCAATATGTGCATATTTTTTAATTTTACACATAAATACTCGCTCTATAGACATGCAAGTGGTTTCAGGAATTAAGTAAAAGGATTTAGCTAGACCTTCCATTATAAAGTAGTAGTGTGCTTTAATTAAAAACGAAGATTTTTATAAAGTTGTCGGCAAGTTTGCTCACACAAGCAATGTCACAACTTTTAGGCGTAATTACAATAAAGTTTGAAGCTAAATTTCATTATTATTTTTCACTTTCTTCCTTCGTTTTTCGTTTTTAAAAATAGCAAAACTAGTTTTTTGTTTTTATATGAATCTTAATGGCGTGGTGAATCAATAAGCCTTACCTTCTTATCAGTTTTAAGAGAAAAGCAAGCTTTGTTCGACGTAAATAATCATTGGTTTAGAATTACAAAGTGCTAAATTATGTTAGTTTAAAAAAAAAAAAAATTAGAGGAATAGTTCAAACATTTTGTGTAATTCAGCCCAACCTAAACAAATTCTAATTAAATAAAGTTCAATTTAAAATTTTTTTTTTATATTAAATTCTATATATGCCCTTTTCTAGAAATTTTCTAATAAAAAATTTAAATTATTAATACTTATTAATCATATATACATATATTAGAGCATTCACAGCAGTGTAGCTATAATGCTATATTGCTAAAATTTAGCTCCCCAAACACAAAAAACGTGCAGCAGCAGTGGAGGCAAAAGTTAAAATTTTAGATGATTTGTTACAGTACACATCTATCTTTAGATGTGTACTGTAGCTCAAAGCTAAAAAAAAAAAAAAAAAAATATTATTTTAATCAACCGGCCTCTCATTCACTCTCAGCTCTCTCTCTCTCTCATTCACTCTCATCTCTTCTCTGAACATCTCTCAAGCTCACTCTCTCATTCCGGCCTTTCACTCTCTCACTCCAGTCTCTCACTCTCTCAACTTAAGTCTCCCAAGCCGTCGATCAGCCTTACTCCGGTCTCTCACTCTCTCACTCCGGCCTCTCACTATCTCAACTCTGGTCTCCCAAGTCGCCGATCGGAGTGCTTGCTCGTGGTTGGTTTTTTTTTTTGCTGCTGTGACTTGTGGTGGTGGTGGTGGTGGTTGTGGGTGTGGGTGATGGTAGAGGTGGTTGTGGTTGGTCCGTTGGTGTTGTGGATGTATTTTTGAGTAGTGTGATACATTATTTTATTGTTGTGGAAATATTATTTTATTGTAGTGTTTATATTATTTTATTGAGTTAAAAGCTTAAATAGATTCACTGCTGTAGCATGTGTGTAGCTAAAATAGATAAAATGGCTTTTTGTGTAGCTAAATAGCTAAAATTTTAGATGCACTGCTGTGAATGCTCTTATAGTATAAATCTGTCAAACTTATATTGTGTGAGAATAAAATTTAGTGTTCTATGCAAGGGGGAATTCTTAGGTAGTCCAGAACTACAAGATCGGCAAGCCAATAGAAAGAATACACATCATTAGAAAATAAATGACATTAGTTTACATGCCACATCATGCCAACACACCCACAGATTTTAACACCATTAGTGTTGTCCGTTAACCATGTCCTACGTGAAAATTTTAAATTTTTCATTAGGGAATTGAGCAGGTTGGCGAGAGATTTCACATGGTAAAATTTTTTCAAATTTCATTATTTTGGGAATTCTCTCTCGTATTTCTCTCTCCCTCTGTCATGGTTATGGATCTTCATGTTCATCATCATCAGTCATCACTATTTGCTGCCGTTTCTTTTCATCGCAACATTGGCAACACGTCAGCTCTGTTTCTATTTCATCAATCCCTGCCCCTACGGCTATCTCACTGCCACTGTCATCATATGTGAGCCACCTAGAAGATAAATCTATCATGATCCACTCGTGAATTGAAGATAGGTTCAACATCATATGGATCAAGATAGGTTTTCACAAAACGGACATGTTTATCTTGATCCTATCTTGGAAGGAGGGGTATTAATCCAAGCAACATATAACTTTAAGGACTAAATTTTAAAATTTTAGAGGGTAAAATTATTATTATTATTATTATTATTATTTAACTTTAGAAGTATAGTTTGCACTTTAGCATTTTTAAGTGTGTGAGTGGTGCGACGGTCGTGGGGGTGGTGGGGGACCCAAAATGTCTCTAGGCTCAATCTATTAGTAAACCCCATCCATGATGAACCCCCATGGAGGCCTCATTTAGTGGATTTTATGTCTAATGTGAACTATGAGGAGAAGAAAAACTACCCTTAGACTTAAAAGTAGTTTTCATGATATATATCAAGTTAAAAGGTAAAATTGTCTTTCTAAGTTTTATCATTTTTCTTTTCAATCGTATAACTTTGGGTTTTGTCATTTCAGTCCTCTAATTTTAATAATTTTCAATTAAGTTTTTTGCTAATGTGCTTTTAGTTTTTGCCATTAACTTATTTTTATTTTTATTTTTTTTATTCATTTCTAAATTTTTGAAAAATACGTTAATTAAAAAAAAGACAGAAAGCCAATTAAATGTGCGTTCTCATCAAAAGGGTAGATAAGAGAGAGTCTTCGTCAGATGTTAGGATTTGGTTCAGGCCTGTTGTTCTGTCTAGCCCAAGTTTCATGTTTGGAAGAGCTATATCAGTCGGATAATCAAAGCTTTGACACAGTACCAAACTTGTTGCTGTTCATTATGGATCAAGATTAGATTTCCTGAATCCAAGAGTTGAGCAAGAGTACTAATATTGTTGCTTGATTTTGAGGCAATATTTGTGGACCAGATGGGTTTGTTTTGATCTTTGACATGGAGTACCGGGTTGTTTTGTTTGAAACCCACACTACAGGTTGTTCTGTAGCTCTCTATAATACCAAATTCCAACGTAGCAGTTTATGGACACTACGGGACTAAAGAAACCAACTGCAAAGGTTTCTTTGATTGAGACTAAAACCTCACCATCTTTGATGGGTTTGTTGATCAGGTTCTGACGGTCGTCGTGACGAATCTCTCTTAGGTACTGTATGGAAAGAATGCACATTTAAATTTTTTTTTTTAATTAACGTTTTTTAATAAAATTAAGAAATAAATAAAATATAAAAAATAAAAGTTTATGGCAGTAGCTAAGAGCACATCAACAAAAGACTTAATTAGGAAGGTATGAAACTTAGAAGACTGAAATGACAAAATCCAAACTTATAGGATTGAAATGAAAAATAGTGAAACTTAGAAAGTGAGTTTTGCATTTTGACCTTTAAAATATCTATAGTATACTACTAATAACATGATTTCATGTTTGAGTTTTATCATTTTGCGTACTAAAACATCCTTATACGAATTCTTAAACTCTCTAAAATACTCTTAACCTTTAGTTAAATAATTTTTAAATTTTAAAAAATAAACTGGTTAAAAGAGTAATTTATTATTTTTTTTAAAAGTTCCTAAGTTTTAGCATTTTTCTTTTCTCTTCTCTAATATGAATTACCACTTTTTATTTTAAATTCAAATTTTCAAACTTTTATTTTATTTTAAATTCAAAATTTTAAACTTTTATCAACTCTCACATAGAAAAAGATCCTAAAAATTAGGACATTATCTTTATCTCACTTTTAAATATTATTCTACATTACCTTATCTCTTTCTTAAATAAAAAAATTATTGACAGTTATATATGTATATATATATATATATATATATTCTTGACAGATCACTTCTCCTATTTGAATTGAAATGCCTTTACATGAGAGTGGGGAAATCAAGAGTTTTAGTTTCAAATAGTTTCTTCCAGTAATATTAGTTACTAACTCACGTACAAATAACTAATTAGAAAAAAAAAAAAAAAAAAAAAAAACTCACATAGAGAAAGAGCCTAAAAATTAAGACACTATCTCTATCTTACTTTTAAATATTATGACACTAAATCAAAAATAAAAAATAAAAAAGAGTCTCATCGCATATGCATGCGAAGCGTATGTGACTAGTAACTTATATTATACTTGTGTTAAACCCGAAGCATTCTTTTTTTTTTTTTTTTTTTTGTATTTTTTGTCTGAATTTATAAAAAGTACTTTTCTTGAAAGATATCAAATCATATTCATCTGTGTACTTATTGTATTGAGATAGGTTCAAGTTACACCATTTGTAGACCGTAAATTTGTAATTGATCTAATGGTTAAAAAAATAACATTAAATACTAATTGACTTACACTTCATTCACTTAATTAATAGCAATTTTGTTTCTCTCTACTTATTTATTATTTAAAACCTTTTACATATATTCTTTTTTTGCCAATGACTTTACAAATATATTTGCAATACTTTTTTTTTTTTTTTTTTTTTGGTTTTTTGTTGAGTTCGTACTACTCTTTTTTTTTTTCCCTTCTTTTAAGACAGTCATACTCTTATAGTCTTATCAATTGTGAATATATATTGTGTCTCCTTAAAAATAAATAAATGGCTAAGTGTTGTTTAATGAGGTTTTAAATAAATGGGGGAAACAAAGAAGAAGAAGTAATTACAACAAATGAAGAATTAAGAACATAGTTCCTTTTGATTAAAAACAGTTTGCTTAAAATCTATGACTCTGTGGGAAAAGGCACTACTTCATTACCAATGAAGAGTTGCATCAAACTATATCACTATGTTACCTGGGATATATCCTCGTCCTTTGTCTAAGTCCTTATGAACATGATTACTGATAACACAAAAACAAAATAAAATATGCTAAGGACCACCAAGCTTCATATCCTTATATTGGATCTAGAGGATTTGATATAGATTTGATAACTGGAGGCATATATAATTTCCACGAAAAATCTAAACGTAATCAAAGCAGAAAACCAAAAAAAAAAAAAAGCCAATGAACTTTGGTCCAGTTGATAACATCCATTTTTTTTGTATAGTTTATTTTTTTTCAAGTATAGAAATGCAAGTTCTTAAAAATGGTAGTATCCCTTTAATCAAGTGAAAAACAATAAGTAAGGAGAGAGAGAAAATGCTAGTATTAATTATGAATGAGATGGAAACCAATAACATTTAATGCTTTTTTTTTTTTAACCATTAGATCAATTACAAATTTACGGTCTACAAATGGTGCAACTCTTGTCAAGTTACACCAGGTGTAACTTGAACTTATCTCTATTGTATTATATGTGTACTATTTGTTTTACGAACTATGCTTTAATAATCATTAGTTAAAAAATAAAACATAAACATAAACTTTTGTTGTGCATATTTAAAGAAATAAATTAAATATATATATATATATATATTTTTAATTTTAGATATAAATGTTTGCTCTAGAGATATGCAAATGGTTTTAGGAATTAAGA
This sequence comes from Quercus glauca, assembly GCA_023736055.1. NCBI lineage: Eukaryota > Viridiplantae > Streptophyta > Magnoliopsida > Fagales > Fagaceae > Quercus > Quercus glauca. Next base: position 77,332,484 of record CM043319.1, read on the forward strand.
AAAATGATGCAGCTATACTTTATTTATAAACATCTTGTATTCTTCAATTGAAAACGAAGATTTTCATAAAGTGGGGAAAAAGGGGGAGACAAAAAGTGTTTAATTGTAAATTACCCAGTTTAATGATGACATGACATTAGGCCCAAACCTGTTAATAAACCCTATCTATGATGAACCCCTAACCCTAAGGAGCTCTCGTTTAGTGGTTTTCAAGCCTTATGTGAACTATGAAGGGAAGAAAAACAATCATTGACATAAAAATAGTTTTCATGATGCATAATATATTATTCTATTTCATAATATATGTGGGTGAGAAAGCCCAAAGCCATGTGTTGGGCCTGGGGCCCAGTCCAAATACGACCGTCCATCCGAAGAGGCTAATAGTATCAGCGCTTCACCACCCTGATGAAAAGGCAACTTATGAGGGACAAAGGCTCCGTCCGAAGACAACTGGTTGAGCCGAAGGGGCCATATCCATCGGATCAGTCCAGAATTTGATCAAACGGATATGCTGAGGGTTTCCCTGCGAGGATTAGGCTCCGCGCGTGTCTAACTGAGTGGCTATCATGAAATCCCCTGCTAATAAAGCTGCCACCACCGCATTTAATGCGCTGCAACAACTTCTCTGGCCGCATTTATGTGGAGAAGACACCTGAACAGTGCATCCACACCCATCACCACTCACTGCAGGATAAAGCAAACGGCTGATGTGACTGGCACTCAAGTGGGCGCGTAGATGAAGGACAAGTGTGCGGTGGAGATGAGAAGGGAGCGCATATATAAGAGAGACAAGCCTCACAGAGGGAGGGGGGAAGAAATTGTATTCATTAAGTTCTTAAATACAAAAGCTCTTCGGACCGAAGAAATTCTTGTTAAAGGCTAGTCTAAGTTTCTTTTCATTGGTCTGCTTGTATGAACCGTTGCTAAATCCAAACCCAGCCTAGCTGTTTAACCCGCTCTCTACAAATTTATTGTTGGGGAATTTGTTGGGCTCGCAATACAGAGAGTTGGAACCTGGCCCAACAAATTTGGACCCTACAATTGGCGCCGTCTGTGGGAACAGCTCGAGCAAAGGTGGGAGCAACACCTCAAAAGATGGCTGAATCAAGACAACGACCAGCAGAATCTAGGTCATCTCAACACACCGACCCTTTTGTCCATCTGGAACGAAGACACGATCGCGAGGGGGACCCACACGCCACCCATGGCGACCATAACCAATCACATGGAGAGAGCCACATGTCCCATGCAGAGGAAAACCAGGCTATGCAGTTAGAGATTCAGAGGCTGAGAAAAGAGTTGCGCCATGCAAAAAGAAAGCGCGTTTCCTCGTACTCTGATGAGGGTTCTGAGGACGAGCGGGACGACAATTACAGGCGGAGGTCTCGAACACCAGTCAGTGAGCCTCCCCTCTATGAGGAAGCGTACGACCGTGAGAGAAACCCTCAGAACTCCTTTCCCAGGGGCACGGGGAACGATGCTATAAGCAAAGCTCTGGATCAGATCTCCAGGTCTCCTTTTACACGTAATATCGAGCGAGCCAAACTTCCCAGGCGTTTCCACCAGCCCACATTCACCATCTACAACGGCCGGACCGACCCAGTGGAGCACGTAAGTCATTTCAATCAGCGGATGGCAGTACACTCTAGGGACGAAGCCCTAATGTGCAAGGTTTTTCCATCCAGCCTAGGACCAATAGCCATGAGATGGTTTGACGGTCTGAAAGCGAACACCATTAGCTCCTTCCAAGGGCTGACTCAGGCTTTTGGATCCCGTTTCGTCACCTGCCGAAGAGTTCCCCAATCCGTGGCCTCCTTGTTGTCCATCAGTATGAAAGGGGGCGAGACTTTAAAGTCCCACTCAGATAGATTCTGGGAAACGTACAATGAGGTGGAGGAAGATTGCGAGTTGGTGGCCATAAGCTCTTTCAAGCTGGGCCTCCCCACCGAACATCCTTTGAGAACGTCCTTGACGCGCAACCCTGTCACCAGTATACGCCAGTTGATGGATAGGATCGATAAATACAAAAGAGTCGAAGAGGACCAACAGCAGAGTAGGGGAAAGGAGAAGGTTATCCCTCATGAGAGGAGGGATTTCAGGTTGGACAGGCAGAATCACAACAGGCCAAGGAAGGACTGGGCCAGCCAAAGCACAGCGAACTCCCAGACGGTCAATGCAGTTTTTCGCGAACCAGTGCACCAAGTCCTGGATAAGATAAAAAACGAACCATTCTTCAAAAGGCCGAACAAGATGGTGGGAAACCCGGAGAGGCGCAACCACAATCTTTACTGTCAGTATCACCTGGATCATGGGCATACCACTGAGGACTGCAGGAGCCTGTGGGATCACTTGGATCAGCTGGTCGGCGAAGGCAGATTAAAACACCTCCTGCACCACTCGCATGGTCAGGAAAGTCAAACTAGCACGGGGCCCAGGAGAGGCGACTTTACAAAACCCCCCTTGGGAACAATCAATGTCATTTTTGCTGCGCCAGGAAGGACAGGGTCCTGCCCATCCAGGGTATTGTCAGTCGCTCGGGCGCCCTTGGGCAAGGTTAACAAAGAGCCGAAGAGATCTAAGACAATTGTCCCAGTTTTGGGCTTCTCGGAAGAAGACAAAATAGGGACTACGCAGCCACACGATGATGCCCTGGTAGTGACTCTGAGAATAGGAGGATATGACGTGAGGAGAATACTAGTAGATCAAGGCAGCGCTGCAGAAATTATGTACCCGGACCTATATAAGGGGCTGAATTTGTCCCCCGAAGACTTGACTCCGTACAGTTCCCCATTAGTCAGTTTTGATGGAAAAGTGATCCTTCCGAGGGGCCAGATCAGACTGCCTGTGCAAGCCGGTACTGAGGTTGTGGAGGTAGACTTCATAGTGGTTGACGCTTACTCACCGTACACTGCTATAGTAGGCAGACCTTGGCTCCATACCCTCGGGGCTGTGCCCTTCACTCTGCATCAGAAGATTAAGTATCCATCTGAGGGGATTGTCGAGGAGATCCGAGGGGATCAGGCCATGTCCAGGCAATGCCTAGTAGCAGCAATCCGACACGAGCAGCATGCCGAACCCTCCCACTGTCGTAAGGAAGGCTTATAGCAATTAAAACCTTCGGCGCTGGATGCCGAAGCCCCTGCCGAAGAATCAGAGTGCGAGAGCCTGACAAGGGTAATTGTTGGCGACGATCCAGAGAAGTTTTTTCAAATCGGATCCATGTTGCCTCCCCAGGAGCAGGGAGAGTTGATAGAATTCCTCAGGGCAAACGTTGATGTTTTTGCGTGGGACCCTGCGGAAGCCCCGGGGGTAAGCCCAGATTTCATTTGCCACCACCTAAACGTAGATCCCACCATAGTCCCCAAGAAGCAGCCCCTCCGGCGTCCATCGAGGGAGCACGCAGATGCAGTCAGGGAGGAGGTAACTAGGCTCAAGCAAGCAGGGGCTATTAAGGAAATCTATTACCCCGAATGGCTAGCTAACACGGTGGTGGTAAAGAAGAAAAGTGGGAAATGGCGGGTGTGCGTGGACTTCACTGATCTTAATAGAGCCTGCCCGAAGGATCCGTTTCCTATGCCAAAGATAGATCAGCTGGTTGACGCTACTGTTGGGCATCCTCGGATGAGTTTCTTAGACGCGTTTCAAGGTTATCATCAGATACCATTGGCTCTCGCCGACCAGAACAAAACGGCTTTCGTGACTCCTGTAGGAAACTACCATTATAAGGTAATGCCATTCGGCTTGAAGAACGCAGGGGCTACCTATCAGAGAATGATGACCCGGATGTTCGAGCCACAGCTGGGCAAAAGCATGGAGGTTTATATCGACGACATGGTGGTTAAAAGCAAGGTTGTTGCGGGACACATTGGGGACCTTACGGACATCTTCGAAATTTTGAGGGGACACAGATTGCGCTTGAATGCCTCCAAGTGTTCATTCGGGGTTGGCTCGGGCAAGTTCCTGGGGTATATGGTCACTCACAGGGGAATCGAAGTTAACCCCGATCAGATAAGGGCCATCAACGACTTGCGAGCCCCTCGGAACCCCAAAGAAATCCAAAAGCTGACTGGGATGACTGCTGCCCTTAATAGGTTCATTTCCAGATCCGCAGACAGGTGTCGGCCATTCTTCTCGTTAATCAATAAGTGGAAAGATTTTGAATGGACGGAGGAATGTGCTATCGCTTTCCAGCAACTTAAGGACTACCTGGCTCGACCTCCCATCATGTCCAGTCCCCTGCCTGACGAAGTGTTGTTTGCGTACATTGCCGTGGCACCTAATGCTGTAAGCTTGGTACTGATCCGAACAGACTGTGGTGTGCAAAAGCCAGTTTATTATGTGAGCAAGTCGCTGCAAGAAGCTGAGACCCGCTATTTGCCACTAGAAAAGGCCATTCTGGCAGTTGTGCTGGGAACCAAGAAGCTGCCCCATTATTTTCAAGCTCACACGGTCATAGTCCTTACCCAACTCCCCCTTAGGGCGGTACTCCGAAGCGCTGACTACACGGGAAGGATTGCCAAATGGGGGACGATGCTAGGGGCTTTTGATATCAAGTACATGCCACGCACGTCAGTAAAGGGCCAGATCCTTGCAGACCTGGTCGCCGAGTTCACAGAGCCTCATTTAGAGGAAGTAGCCCAAACTCTAGACACAGAGGGGAGGCAAGTCAGCACAGTTTCGTCACAAAACGCCTCACCCTAGGAAGTATATGTGGACGGCGCATCAAATCAGAGGGGCTCAGGCATAGGGCTAGTGCTGATATCCCCTGAGAAAATTATCATTGAAAAAGCCTTAAGGCTAGACTTCTCGGCAACGAACAATGAGGCAGAATATGAGGCTCTATTGATGGGGATGAAGATGGTGCGAAGAATGGGAGGAAAGTCCGCCGAGATATCCTCAGACTCAAAGTTGATCGTCGGCCAAGTGCTGGGGGAGTTCGAGGCAAAAGACGAGAGGATGCAGGAGTATTTGGACCTGGTCAAGTCCCTACAGTCAGAGTTTGAATATTTTTCCCTTCGGCACGTCCCTAGAAGTGGCAACACGCATGCCGATTCTCTGGCTACACTCGCCACCTCTTCGGCGCAAGAGTTGCCAAGGGTCATCGTAGTTGAAAACGTACGGAGGCCCACGGAGAAAAGAAAAAAGGTACTCCAAGTTCACAGCGTTGGAACCAACCCATGCTGGATGGACCCCATCATCAAGTTCTTGAGGGACGATGCGTTGCCCGAAGAAAGAATGGAAGCAGACAAAATACGGAGAAAAGCCACAAGGTTCTGGCTGTCTGAAGACCATAAACTGTACAAACGATCCTATTCTGGCCCGTATCTGTTGTGCATGGCCCCCGAGGCGGCTGAATCGATGTTAGAAGAACTGCATGAAGGAATCTGTGGGAGCCATACTGGAGGGAGATCTTTAGCTCACCGAGCCATTACCCAAGGCTATTGGTGGCCAAATATGCAAAGAGAGGCGCATGAGTACGCTAAAAAGTGTGACCAATGCCAACGTTTTGCGCCAAGCATACATCAACCTGGTGGAACCCTTAATCCGCTATCCAGCCCGTGGCCTTTTGCTCAGTGGGGGCTGGACATCGTTGGCCCTTTCCCTAAGGCAGCAGGAAACAGGAAGTTCTTGCTGGTCGGAACGGACTACTTCACCAAGTGGGTAGAAGCTGAGCCTCTGGCAAATATCAGGGACGTAGACGTGAAGAAGTTCATTTGGAAAAACATCGTCACCAGATTTGGAGTCCCACACACCCTCATCTCAGACAACGGGCTTCAGTTCGACAGCAAAGCTTTTAGAAGCTATTGCAGTGAGCTGGGGATCACAAATAGATACTCCACCCCCGCCTATCCCCAGGGAAACGGGCAGGCCGAAGCCACCAATAAAGTCATAGTCAACGGGCTAAAGAAGAGGCTAGACGATGCGAAGGGTAGATGGGTAGAAGAACTACCCCACGTATTGTGGGCGTATAGAACCACGCCTCGTAGGTCCACTGGGGAGACCCCTTTTTCAATGACCTATGGAGCTGAAGCCGTCATACCTCTCGAGACTGGGTTCCCAACGCACAGGATTAGCTCTTTTGACCCAACAAACAACGACAGGCAGCTGGAAAAGAGTCTAGATCTGATTGAAGAACGAAGGGAAAGCGCGATGGTCCGATTAGCACACTACCAGCAGAAACTCAAACAGGGCTACGACATCAATGTGAAGATGAGACCCCTCGAGCCTGGTGATCTCGTCTTAAGGAAGGTAGTAGGGAGTGCAACGAATCCAGCATGGGGAAAACTGGGGCCGAATTGGGAAGGTCCGTATCGTATCACTTCGAGGGCCGGCATTGGAGCATACTTCCTGGAAGACCTGGATAATCATGTAGTGCCCCGGCCATGGAATGTAAATAACCTCAAAAGGTACTACTATTAAAAGAATTCTTCTTTCAATCATGATTGTTCTTTTGTTATACTAGTGTTTCTCAAGTGTTTAAACTTAAATCCAAGCATGCCTGTAGTCCTCGGACCAGATGACTTGGGTTAGTTAACACTCCCTCATGATTCTTATAAGTGTTTAAACTTAAATCCCCTCATGCCTGTAGTCCTCGGACCAGATGATGTGGGTTAGTTAACACTCCTTTACGTTTCCTTACAAGTGTTTAAACTTAAATCCCATCATGCTTGTAGTCCTCGGACCAGATGATGTGGGTTAGTTAACACTCCTTTACGTTTCTCAAGTGTTTAAACTTAAATCCAAGCATGCTTGTAGTCCTCGGACCAGATGACTTGGGTTAGTTAACACTCCCTCATGATTCTTATAAGTGTTTAAACTTAAATCCCATCATGCCTGTAGTCCTCGGACCAGATGATGTGGGTTAGTTAAGACTCCTTTACGTTTCTCAAGTGTTTAAACTTAAATCCAAGCATGCCTGTAGTCCTCGGACCAGATGACTTGGGTTAGTTAACACTCCCTCACGATTCTCACCAGTGTTTAAACTTAAATCCCATCATGCCTGTAGTCCTCGGACCAGATGATGTGGGTTAGTTAACACTCCTTTACGTTTCCTTACAAGTGTTTAAACTTAAATCCCATCATGCCTGTAGTCCTCGGACCAGATGATGTGGGTTAGTTAACACTCCTTTACGTTTCTCAAGTGTTTAAACTTAAATCCAAGCATGCCTATAGTCCTCGGACCAGATGACTTGGGTTAGTTAACACTCCCTCACGATTCTCACCAGTGTTTAAACTTAAATCCCATCATGCCTGTAGTCCTCGGACCAGATGATGTGGGTTAGTTAACACTCCTTTACGTTTCCTTACAAGTGTTTAAACTTAAATCCCATCATGCCTGTAGTCCTCGGACCAGATGATGTGGGTTAGTTAACACTCCTTTACGTTTCTCAAGTGTTTAAACTTAAATCCAAGCATGCCTGTAGTCCTCGGACCAGATGACTTGGGTTAGTTAACACTCCCTCACGATTCTCACCAGTGTTTAAACTTAAATCCCATCATGCCTGTAGTCCTCGGACCAGATGATGTGGGTTAGTTAACACTCCTTTACGTTTCCTTACAAGTGTTTAACCTCGATTTCGATTACACCGGTAGTCCTCGGATCAGAGGCTTTAGTTTGGTGAGCGCACTTAGGTTACCAGTCTAATTTCGCGGAATATGTGGACTTGGGCAAAACTACGTCAGTGGTTATTCCCACAATTCTTTGTCTTAGCCACACATGGAAGATTACCGCATTTATGATTCATTCTTAATCACTAAACTGTCATTATTAGCCGCACTAATGCAATATGATAAGTACTCCACAAGCAACAAGTAACGAAAATAAGCTACTTCATTCATTTAAATGGTAATTTTCATACAAAAAAGGTCAAAAAATATGCTAGCACTACACAAGATGGAGGTTCTAGGCTTTATCTTGAGAATCTGGGTGGACCTCTGGCAAATTGCCCGCATCACCGATCTGAAGGGGGGCCTGGCTCGTCTCAGCTGGCGCTGGGGGGTTCTGATCTGCCGAGGATGCCTCCAAGGCCTCAGGAGCGTCACATAAGTCCGGATCGTAATAGATGCTCCCAGGCTGCCTTAAAGCTGACTCTGCAGGGACTCCAGCTGCATCGAGGCACTTGCTCCATGTGATGTCACAGTAGTCCCTGCAGACCTTGGCGAACTCCTCGGTCAGCCTTACTTGGGTATCCTGCACCCCCAGCATGTAGGCGGCCTTCTTCTCAGCCTCAACCGCTTCCCTGGCCAATTGCGCGTCCTCCTTGGCCAACTTGGCAGCGTCCCTGGCTTTTTCCAGCTCAAGCCGAAGCTCCTTCACCATCGCCCTCTCTGTCTCCAGATTGGTTTCAGCCGCGAGCAGCTTCTGGCGCTGGTCTTCGGCTTGCTTCTCTGCATTTTTAAGGCCAGCCTCTACATTTTTCCTCGCTTTCACCTCCTCCTTCAGCTGATCGGAGATGCGGGCGCTTTCATCCTTTGCCTTGCCCAGTGCCTTCTCAACGTCCTCCTTGGACCGGATCTCAGCTTGCACGTCAACATCCTTCCGCTGAACCCACTCTTCAGCCACGTAGATTTGTTGAGCAAGCTGCATGACGACCAAAAGACAGTTACATAAAAATATACATGCACGAGGGCTTCAAGATAGCTGCGAAAGAGCATCAGTTGGCTTACCATGCCTAAATCCCGTTTGAGGGACAAAAAGAGTTCTTTTTCGCTGAAACGCCGATAAGACTCCATATCCCTCGGAAGGAGGAGGGGCTTCTCGAGCGCTTCAGCAATGTACCCGGCCTTCCCCCCAGAATAGTTTCTGATGGAGGCGTCAAAAGGGATGGCCGCACCATCCAAAGTAAGCTTTGGGGACCACACCTGGACCCCCTGCCGCACGTCAGCAGCCACGTTCTCCTCCCTGCTCTCAGTAAAAGAAGCCCGTTTATTTCTTGTATCGTGGGTCTTCTTCTGCTGCTTGCGGCCCTTCGGAGGGACCATTTCCCCCTCCTCGACGTCAGTTACGTCAGTCACCACCCTCTTCTTCTTCAAATCGGGCAGCACTTTCAGACCTAAATCTTTTGGGGCTTGAGGAGGGGGAGGCGGTGGTGGGAGGTTCACTTGGGGCTGGGATGTGCCAGTACCCTTGGCCGCGGTCGTTGTTTTCCTGTTCTTCATTAGCTGGCCTAGGGGCAGCATGTCTTCCTCCGAGGAATATTCTGGCAAAGCTAAGTTCAGAATTGGGGCAGCTGACTGCCTGTCAGGGGCCTCTTCGGGAGATAAGATCTGAACTTCCTCCGAGGTATCCTCTTCGAACTTGAACTGATCGATCTGGGCGTCAAGCGAAGGGGTAGAGGAGGCGATCCTTTCCTCGGCTGTTGGTTCAAAAGGCGCTCTTTGAACTGGCTGAACTAATACTGGGATGCCCTGTGGATTGGGATGGGGCACTGGGGCGAGGTCAAAAGGGGCCAGAAAAGTCTTCCGTGCCACGTCGATGCGGTTTATGCGGTGATCTCCCGCTGTGATTGCGTTCCCTCTCGGCTGAAGTTCAGTCTTCGGAGTGTAACCGAGGATGAGAGGAACAGATCGAAGCTGTCCGTCTTCACTCACGAAGATCTCCGACCGAAGAAGATAGTTTAGGGCCGCAGTGTTGGTGAGGCTCAGCCAAGGAGTCACGTTCCTTCTATCTGTAAACATGGCAAAAGAACTGTCAGGGGGAATGCAACATGATGAAAGGAAGTCCGAATAGGTGAATGTACAAAAGTTGGAAGGGCTCAAGGGGAAAAGTCCCACCTGGCGTTCCTGGCTTGGTGGGGCAGTGAATCCCATCATGCCAGGCACCCGAGACGATGAGGTAATCGTCCATCATCCCTTTGTTGGACTTGGGGAGACCGGAGAGAAGTCTGACGACATCGGACCGGGACCTTAGGTAGTATCCCGCCCCTTCCTTTGTACGGCATTCGTACATATGCGTCACATCATGCCAGGTTAACCCTAAGCCTAAGTGGCGGTTTAGGTCATCAACTGCCCCCAAAATCCTAAATGTGTTGGGTGCGCACTGTTCGGGGCTAAGTCTATGGGCGGTAAGGAAACTTCTGGTGACCTCACCCATTGGAATGGTCATGCCTCCCTCCAGGAAGGCGATCATGGGGATTATCACCTCGCCTACCTCACGGGCCAATAATAACCCCCCCGTGGAGCAATACCTCAGGCCGACTTCCTGTGGAATGCGATAGGTCGCCCTAAACTTCTCTATTTGGGATGGACTATCCACTAGGTATTCGAATCTACCCATTTCTAACAAGGTTAAAGGAGGGGGGGACGTGAAACGGCGACTGGGAAGATCTATCACGCGCCGAAGAGGCAATTCGTACAGATTACTAAAACCTCGGGAAAAGAACTTACGCGGAATCAGTTCGGCGGACGAACTTCAATCTGGAAAAGAGAACGGCAGTGGATTGAGGAGCAAGCCAAGGCAGATGACAGGGAAGTCTCTGGGAGTCTGAGCGCTTGAGTTCGTCGGAGGATCAGAAGTTCGCAAAATAGGAGAACAACCCATCCTGGGGCTTTATATAGGGGGAGGCGAAGTGGGAAAATATCCCGCTCGAATTTTCAGGAAAGAATCTCGTCCGTTGGATTTGAAACGGACCAATAGATTCAACTGACAAGACGCCGCCTGGAGTAATTAATGACGCCTCGGAAACGGCGCGACAGCAGCGGCAATAAAGAAGGTGCCCAAATCCACGCGCACATACGTGTGAAGTCAAAATCCAGGGCCCTCACTCGTCACAAGGTCAAAACCTCACTTTTCCCCTTCGGGCGCGAGGCAAAAAGTAAAATTTTGAGGGGCTATTGTGGGTGAGAAAGCCCAAAGCCATGTGTTGGGCCTGGGGCCCAGTCCAAATACGACCGTCCATCCGAAGAGGCTAATAGTATCAGCGCTTCACCACCCTGATGAAAAGGCAACTTATGAGGGACAAAGGCTCCGTCCGAAGACAACTGGTTGAGCCGAAGGGGCCATATCCATCGGATCAGTCCAGAATTTGATCAAACGGATATGCTGAGGGTTTCCCTGCGAGGATTAGGCTCCGCGCGTGTCTAACTGAGTGGCTATCATGAAATCCCCTGCTAATAAAGCTGCCACCACCGCATTTAATGCGCTGCAACAACTTCTCTGGCCGCATTTATGTGGAGAAGACACCTGAACAGTGCATCCACACCCATCACCACTCACTGCAGGATAAAGCAAACGGCTGATGTGACTGGTACTCAAGTGGGCGCGTAGATGAAGGACAAGTGTGCGGTAGAGATGAGAAGGGAGCGCATATATAAGAGAGACAAGCCTCACAGAGGGAGGGGGGAAGAAATTGTATTCATTAAGTTCTTAAATACAAAAGCTCTTCGGACCGAAGAAATTCTTGTTAAAGGCTAGTCTAAGTTTCTTTTCATTGGTCTGCTTGTATGAACCGTTGCTAAATCCAAACCCAGCCTAGCTGTTTAACCCGCTCTCTACAAATTTATTGTTGGGGAATTTGTTGGGCTCGCAATACAGAGAGTTGGAACCTGGCCCAACAAATTTGGACCCTACAATATACTACAACTCTGTAGATTTTATGGAGAAACAAGAGAATATTTGAGAAGTTTTATGCTAAAACTCCGTAAAGTGGATCTCTCTCTTTTTTTTTTTTTTTTTGGAACACAAAAGGATTCTTTGTTTTTTTTGGTAAGGATAGTGAGATTTGAATCCTAGATTCCTTTGATAAAAATACCACAAGGTGCTAGGTAGTTGAATGTTGGCTTCATAAATCATAAGTTCCTGAGCTATCTTAGAGTATTCCTTTTAAGACATGGTTAGGATTTATATTTATAAGGGATTCATTAGTGGGTTCCAGTTAGCTCAACTGGTAAAATCTTTGATGATTGAATAAGAGATTTGTGGTTTAATCCCTATTTACACTAAAAACTGATTGGTGTCTTAGTCTGATGATAAAGAACTATTATCAAGAGTGCACGTTATAGGTTGAAATACTCTAAAAAAAAAAGGGATTCATTAACTCGTTTCCTTCACAATATTTCACAATATAAAACAAATAGAATAAGTAGATTTTAGTTAACTCAATTGATAAAATCTTTTATTGTCAATACATACACACATATATATATGAGTTTTGCCCACACATAAAATTAATTGATGATAAAGAACATTTACTATGAAAATAATGACACCATAGGTTTGAAATACTATTGTATTTTATAATAAATAAATAAGAAAAAAAAAAAAAAAAAGAGAATAAATGCGATGCCTAAATTCTAGGTAGAAATTATGTCCATCTTTAATCACAAAATCCCATGATTCAGATCCTCTAGAGTTCTTTAGGTACTATACTAAGTAAAAAAGAAGACTCTGAAAGCACATAAATTAAACCATCATTTCTTAGTAACACTTCATATGCAATAACAAAAGTGTGTCTCTATCCTTAGACACAAATTCATAAAATAAAAAAGTCATAATAAAGCCACACCCAAAGCATTATAAATTCAAGTATGGGAACCAGCCTCCCCAAAACAAATAAAATTGGAGTTAAGGCTACCTTCCATTTACTCACAAAAATATGAGTTTTATGCTATGGTACAACATCTTTAAATTAGACATAATCTCGCAATTATTAGTGCTCTCACTCACATAAATAACGCGTGAGGGAGATGCAAGTAATGTCTCATTATCTAATCCTAGTAACAAAGCAAAACATCATTATATTTAATATCGGATTTTTTTTTAGATGAACCCTAATAACTTGCATGATAAAGCAACTTGCATGACACTTACATCTCACGGTGAGAGCTGGTAATTATCCCAATAACTGGTGTAGTGGGTAATAGGTTTATATACCCGCCACAACCCCGATTCATATCCATAACCATATCCATAAGATGGTGGCAATGGTGGTGGTGGAGCCAGCGGTCGTTGAGAGGAACCCCATAAATAACGAGATGGATTGGAGAATATCCATGGGAATTGAAATGAAGGTCGCGCTGTCCTACGAAATGCACGCTGTGGTGTCCTACGATAAAACCTTGAACTACTAGAGGGAGGGATAGAGCTACCTCTCTTGCCAAAACAACACTGACCACGTTTGTTACCGTTCATTGTGGTGTGACTAGCACTACTCTTTCTGGACATGTACTCATCATCAAAATCATCACCATCTTCTTCTTCTTCTTCTTCTTCATCATCATCACATGAAAACTGAACTTTTTTCTTGTTGTAGGAGCTACTTCTGTCTTGCGAGGGCGACTTTTCAAAGAACCAAACCTCTGCCGTTCTTCCCATCTTTTCAAACCTTTGCATGAGTTTTGTAAGGTCTATGTCACCAACAATAGTGACTGTCCCTTTTTTTGAATCAATGTTGACGGAATTCACTCCTATTCAAAACATGTGATTTATATATATGAAATTAAATTTGATTAGGAAAAAAGATGAAGAAGAAAAGGGCACGAGTATATATATGGCCACAAGATGTTCACGTACAAAAAAAAAAAAAAAAGCACAAGAGATATGGAAAACACACCATTGTGCTTCAGCAACTTTTCCTTCAATTTAGTGGGACACTTATCACAGCAATTTACGTCCACTTTCAATTTACAAATCTGCATGGGCAGGACAAAGGTTCAAGGGAAAAATATATAAAATTACTTCATTGAACTCATTATTATATAAAGAAATAAATTTATATAATGTTCTTAACATCAATATTAAAATATATAAATTTAATTAAACAAAATACACGTATAAAATAAACCCTCTATAAATTGAATTAAATAGATGACAAATTAGTGCCCTGTTAATTGTCAATGCATCAAAATAAACAACCTACAAATTGCGTTAAGTATAAGAAAAATTAGTGTAAATGAATAGTATTTGTCAAAGTGTGGATGACATGATAAAAGCCTTTAAATATAACCAAATGAAAGGTGAAATTATGCATTCCCCCCACATATATATGATCCCCACAAGTAGGTCACACATAAAGAATCCACATTTATCTGAAAATGAGGTGTAATACACTGGGTTTATGAAATAATTTCTTGACCTAAAAAGAAAGTTAATTTTGTAAATACAAATCCACATATATATGATCATGCCCAGACCAAAAAATACAAATTTCCCTAATATGAGTTATTGATGAATCTGGCTACAGCATGTCTAGGAATAACATGTTTTTTTGTAAAAAAGAAAAAAGAAAAAAAAAATCAATCAATACCTATTAGGGTCTTTTCTGAATTTAGGGCAAGCCATATTTATCAATATGTCCTCTCATGTATAGGCATAATTTACGATTTTTTTTTCGTAACTATAACCGTAAATGTGTTTGGGAAAAAAAAAAAAAAAACAAAGAAGAGATAAATACCGGTGATGATGGCGTTTGATGGTACTCCATTGGAATAGCTTCAAATAAACCAGGAAAATTGATCAGAAAATATGCCTGCGGGTTGGAGAGGGAGAACAATCTTTTATATATATAGGAAAATGTCTACGTGAGAAGGTGTAGGGGTAGGTATTTTATTTATGGGCAGGCTTAGGCTTCTTCTCCAGTATTAGTTAGCTCCACTATTGCGCTTAAAAAGTTAAGAAATCTTAAAACTTCCTTAAATATTGGTATGCGAAAATAAAGCAAAACGTTACATCATAAGACTGGAAAATTTATCAAGAAAGAAACGAAAAGGGAAAAAAATAAATAAAATAAAAATCACTGTGATCTTTAAAAGAAATCATAATCTAGAGAATTATATAAGGAAAATATTTTTTATGCCCAAAATTAATTTTTTCTTTAATTATGTAAATACATGAGCAATGAAAATGAGTCTACTGACAGAGGAGGATTAAGGGTGTCATAGACGACAATATTTTAGGCTTTTTCCTAGGCGGAAACATTGGTGGTTCCATTGTTTATAGGACGAGCAGATTTGGTTTCTGATTTATGGATTATGGTATAATTGCCAGATATACGTTTGTGGCAATTCGAAGAAGAAAATGTAATACTGTAGTAAAGAATTAAAGAAGTATTTTAACGGCGTTCAAAAAAAAAAAGTTTTAAAGCATTAATTGATTTTAATTAGTTGCATGTTTCAGTTTTTTTATTTTATAAGATTTCATGTTCTAGTTAATTCAATTGGTAAATTTTGGTTTGATATCAAAGAAAAATTAGTAAATATTCTTGAAATATGGTGATCTATTGCTCCAATTGGACCAAGATGCATGGAGTTAAATGTGTTCTCTTTTGGAGAGGCAAAAGTTGTGACTATTGTAAAGACAAAAAAAGAAGAAGAAAAGATTGTTGTGCAAACCCATCTACTTCCTAAAAAGTATAACACATGAGAGATCTGACAAAAAATATGAAAAAGAATTAATTAATTTTTATAAAGAATAAACAGTATCTTCTCGTGACTTCGTAGTAATAAACTACCAATGAAAAAGAAAGACTTATTTAACAAAATTTCATTTCAAATATAGTGCAAGTAATGGACCAGTTTAGTAAATACTAATACTTCCCAAAGGAAAAAATAAAAAATAAAAAATAAAAAAAGCCTGAAAATACAACAAACGTAGACTAATTAAAATCATCTAAAGTACTGTTTTCCTTCACCATTTGAAAAACGTATTCTTAAAAAAGTAAAAAAGAAAAAAATCAAATAAGAAAATCCCTTCAGCATCAGCAACTTTCTCCTAGGCACATTGAGGCACCTTTGATTATTCATTTGCAATTCACACTGACCCACCTTCAAATCCCTCTATTACTTATTAGGAGCCTTGATGCTAAGTGCCCTAAGGAATGCTTCCAGAGAAAGAAGCGGCCCAAGTGGCGGCTCCGAGCATAATCTTCACCCAAAAAGCTCATGTCTCAGGGCGAGTTTGGTTCAGCTTTTTAAAAAAGTGCATAATGAAAAAGTAGAGTTTTCAAAAAGTGTATAATGAAAATGTGCTTTTTCAAAAAGCTGAGTGTTTGGTAAAAGTTGTTAAAAAGTGCTTTTTGAAAAAACTGAGTGTTTGGCTAGCATTTATAAAAGTGGCAGTTTGAAGGTAAATTACCAAGAAGGACAATGCACATATAAGAGAGTTTATTTCATACTTAAATCAATATTGTGAAATTATTTTTTTCTCACCAATATTAGCTAATAATAACCTATCACTTAAGATTTATTGTGAAAATATTGTGATAATTTATACTGATTTTAATTTAAATGTACTATTACAATTATTTTTTTCTCACCAATATTAACTAATAATAACCTACCACTTAAAATTTATTGTGAAAGTATTGTGAAAGTATTTCTCAATTTTAATATTTTATTCTTTATTTTATGTTCCCTTTATTTTATTTTATTTTTTTATCCATATTTCCTTCTTTTTTTTCTTCTTTTTTTCTGCTCCACACACATTCCCTTAATTTTTTTTTCTTTATTTCCTTCTTTTCTCTCCCTGCCACTTCCTCCATACACGTGCCCTTACCTTTTTTCTTTTTTTTCCTATTTTGTCCACTTCACAGTTCACACAAAGCTAAACCAGAATCTTCTTCAAACTCCTCTCTCATCCCTCAAAGTCTCTGCGTCCCTTTTTTTTTTTTTTTTTTTTGACAGTTCGAAAGCTAATGATGATGATGAAGAAGATTAAGATGATGATGATGAAGAAGTCTCTGCATCTCTGCATCTCTATTTTCGTCTTTTTTCTTTATTTTCTTATTTCGTCTTTCCTTCTTTATTCTTTTTTTTTCACACTCCAGAGAGATGATGATGAAGAAGATGAAGATGATTGAAACATAAGGATTTTGGGTTTTTTTTTTTTCTGTGGATTTTGGGTTTGATTTTGAGTTGATTTTGTTTTTGGTTGATTTTGAGTTGGGTTTGGGATGGGTTTTCCAATGGGGATTGAGTTAATTTTAAGTTGTTTTGTGTTGATTTTGAGTTATTTTTGGTTTGGTTTTGTTGATTTTGTGATTGGATTGTCAAATGTTGAAATGGGTTTTGTTGATTTTGTTGATTGTGGTGGTAGACCGGTGAGTGTTGTGCTGTGTTTGTAGCAGCATGATGAGAAGAATCAAGGGTAATTTGGTAATTGAAGGAAGAGCCCAACGGATAGTTCAGAACGCGCATTTGTACTTTTTGTTTATGGACCTCTGATGCTCCATATTCTTTGCGCGTTCGGGGACTTTTTTTTGCCTTGGCCCAAAACGCAAAAAACTTTTGGCAAATGCACATAATGGTAAAAGTGGTAAAAGTGGGCTCAAAAAGTGCAACCAAACGGGCACTCAACCTTTTTAGTGTACGAAGAATGATCAACAATATTGTTCTTCTCTTCCGGACTTCGCTGTACATGCGCATGGAAAAGGCATATCATCCAAAAAAGTAGAATCAAGAATTACTGTATATATAGTCTTCTTGATGATAAAAGTAAAAGAGACCCTGCGATGTTAGAAGGATAAAGTTTGAAGATAGACCTCCTGGTTTTATATATATCAAGGCTTTCAGTCTCCAACTGAATTTTGTAGAAAGTTAAAGACTCAAAGTTTCTAAGTTGGTTTTGTACAAAGCTGAATTTTGTGGAAAGATAAAGTTTCTAAGTTGGTCTGTACAAAGCGTGTTTGACTTTCAAAACATTTTCCAATTCTTTTATTTTTATGTTGTTCTTTTAATTTACGGATATCAACAAAATTAAAAAAAAAAAAAAAAAGTTATCAGCCTAGATTTTATTTATTATTAAATTCCCACCAGTAATAGATTTAGGCTGAAATTAATAGTTTGATATATATATATATATATATATATATATATATATATGGCAATTCAATTTCATAAATTAAGGAATTGGAAAAATGACAAGTTTCAGTTACAAAACTGATTATAGTCTAATACTACAATTTTATTTAATAAAATAAACATTATTTCATATTTTGAAAATTTAACCGTTGAATTATCTATTATTTTCACTTTTAATACACGTGTTAAATTTTGATACCTTAGATTTTATTTATTATATAATCTATAAATTTATATTTTATGCATAATTTTAAACTACAAAAACTTGTAATTTAAACAATTTATTGATGACATAACTATTGATCTTTAATTTTTTAGAAAATTTTCAAGTATGAAGGATATAAGAAGAAGATGTAATCTAATGATAGATTTGTCAAAATTTATCTCCAATAAAAATATATTGAGTAAGATTACAACAAATTTTGTAGTTTAAGGCTACAGCCAATTTTGTAACTAAACTTTTTCCTTGAAAAAATCCAGCCTATTTTTATCTCACAAAAATAAGTAATACCAAGGAGGCAAGGACCCAAGAAAAATGATAAATTGGCCAAGGCCATGTAGTTTTTCTATTAACATGCACTAATGTAAGACAACTGTATTTGTAGCAGGTAAGTTTAGGTGCGCTAAAACATGATCTATAGCAACAGTTTCAAGATGCTATTAAAACACCCAAAACCTGTTAATCTTGGTACTCATATAACTTAGAATTTCAATTTCATTGTTAGTTGTATTTTCTACAAAAAGACCTCTTAAGTGAGGCATTTCCAAACCCGATCATTAATCCACGAAGTCAAAAATCATCCATCCAACCATCACTTCAAAGCTTGAAAAAAAGTATCAAACCATCTGCAAACAAAATACATGGATTCCATACATAGAAAATTTGTTTTTGTTGAAAAATAATTCAAAAAAAACCACCCAACAATCGAAGCAATCTCATGCTTCTATCCACAAATACCTAAAATTAAACAGAAACACATACTGATTTGAAAATAAAAACGTCAACTTTAAACTTCAATATATGTAATCTCGTGCCTCTATCGCCAAATTGAAATACCACACTTTAAACTTTAATATCTTTGGCTCTTTGTGTTGGGATGCGGAAGTAATATTGAGAACTTCGATTGTAGCACTAATGAAACTAATTCTAATTAGATAAATACCTATTTCAACAAATTCCACATGATCACATTATTAGCTTTTTCATATATTTTAGTTAAAGGAAATTAAGGCTTTGCTCTGTAAAACCCATGCCCGGTATTTTTTCTCTGTTCTGGAGTATTTGTTTTCAAGCAAAAGAACCCCTAACAGAGAGAAAATCCAAGCCAAAAAGCCTTGTAAAACCCATTCCAGATCTGGTTGCAAGCGTTTGGGGACTAGGAGAACGACATGGTGTTTGGGGGGCAAAATTAATGGCATGCCGTTCCTGGTGTTCGGATTCATCATCACCACAAAGCTCACCGTCCTAATGGTGTCGGAGTAGGACAAAGGATTGTCGTTGATGTGCTGCTGATGTTGGAACTGAAATATGTTTTTATTTTATTTTATAATTTTTTTTATTTGAAAGGGTGTGATTAGGATAATGTCTCATTTAAATGGGACATGTGGTATTATATTGCTGGAGTAGAGGACTATTAGGCATTGCTGATGTCGTTCTCCAAAAGGACTGGATAGTTTCTCCAATTCTTGGAGAAATTATAGTTTCTATTCTTGGGGAAAAAGGAATGAGAAAATTACGAAAAAAGGACAAAAATAGGAGATGTTAGGCAGACAATGAAGAAAAGTTAAAAATGAAAAAGAAGATCTTAATTATTTAACAAAAAAGTTCAATTAAAAAAAGTGGTGTGTTACGTGTGTATTTCATACTTGTTAGTTGCACTGAAATCTCATTTCAAAAGTTTTTTAATTCATGATTTTAGTGCAAAAACTGTGTACGCAGTACGGCTCTCAATGACTCAACCCTTTTTGTGTATGAAAAATGATCAACAATATTGTTCTTCTCTTCTGGACTTTGTTGTACAAACACACTGAAGAAACTCTCATCACAAGGCATATCATCCATTAATGAAGCAGACGATTGATGTACCTCCCACTTGCCTTCTTTCCCGTCGAACTCCATGACAACAAACCAACTGGATTTAGTAAAAGGTTTGAGGTGTTTTTTTTTTTTTTTTTTTCCAAGTCGCTGTGTGTCTCCAACTAGGTCTAGGAGTCGGAGAACCTATAGCCTTTAACTGTAAGTCATGAATGAAACTGCACATATATATATGTCCAAACAATCACACTGTTTGTTTTGGCTGGTTTCTTCATTATTATTTTTGTCGTCAAATAATGATCAAGCACTCGTCAACCAAGATGGCTAAAGGTGACTGAAGTAGCGGCCAGAGGTGGCGGCGGCCGGGGTGGAGGCATAGGAGGTGGCCGTGGTGGAAGTAGAGGCCGTGGAAGCAATGGATATGTCATGGTTGATCATGTACGTCTAATTTTACGTGTGGTGAAAGTGGAGCTGCTTCCAAGTTTGGCTATTTTTTTTTTTGATACCATTCAAAGGAAGTAAGAGTTACAAAAAGGCCTAGTTTAACCATACAGCAATGTATTGGCATTGTAGTTGCCAAATTAGCTAGCTTCTTGACATCACTATTTACAATTCTGGGAACAAACACAGAGTGATAGAATAAACCATTTTGAGCTAAGTGAGACCAATCTGCTACCCAATTCTTCTCCTTCTAGCTAGGGGCTCTTTCCTTGTTGGCAACTTGGACCGATCTCCTACTATCACTAAGAAACAAAATTTGATTGAAACCCAGACTCATAGCCCTAACTGCTGCCTCGACCATTGCTTCCTGGATGGCATTTGGGACTATTTCTGATGTGCAGCTTGATATTCCTTGATATAAGGTGTTTCCTCCTTGCTTGATAAGCAAACCAGCTCTATTACCTTGCTTCCTCCTTGCTTCAGCTACTTTGATGATTATCTGCCAGGGGCCTCCAAGATTTTGTACTGACCAAGGGCGGTTCGAAGATTTGTTAGAGGAAGAGGAGCAGCTACTAAACGCATCCTTGTACCTGCACATCATGGACTAAACAGTTAGAACAACTTCTAAGGGGTTAGGGTGTTTTCCTTCATGAATAACTAGATTTCTATGCTGCCAAATGTTCCAGAGGGTGGTAAAGATTGCTTGCAGGTAGTGCACTCTGTCCTGATCGATTACTCTATGAGTAAGCAGCATCTTTCCTATCCATTGTTGGATGGAAGTGTAATGGATATCAGAAGTATGAACAGCTAGCGAGGTGCCTTGCCAAGTAGCTCGTGTAAAGGGGCAAATTAGAAACAAGTGGGAGGTGGATTCATCTTCCTCATTACACAGGGGACAGGTGCCATCCACAGGAATCCCCTTGTTTTTTAATGTGAGGTATGTAGGGAGGCTATCATGGAGAGGTCTCCATACAAAGTTACAAATTTTCAGTGGAACCTACACTTTCCAAACAAGGTTCTAGACCTCTGAAGGAAGATGATTATGGCCATTTGGATTAGGCACAGCAGGGTTAACTCCATTGTGAATCAGTTTGTATGCCTTCTTGACTTGGTAATCACCTGAGAAGGAGTGTTTCCAATCTAGATTGTCTGAGCTTTTTCCTGTTTTTGAAATAGGTAACCTCAAAATTTCAGTACTCAGAGGATGTGGATATAGGGCTTTAACTAGGCTTGGCTTCCATGAGTGAGTGGAGTTATTAATCAGGTCTGCCACTGTACTAGAGCTCAAGTTTAGGTTATTCTGCTTGACAGAGAAACCAATGAGGATGGTTGAGAGGGATCCCAGAACCATTCCCAACAGTCCACCTTCCTTCCTTAAGCTTACTGTGTTTATGGTCAATGATATTCCTCCAAAACCATGACTGGTGAGGCTTAGGAGTACATTCATGAGTCGTGCTTCTAGGGAAATATTTGGCCTTGAAAGTTTTGACTAGAAGGGGTTGGGGTTTTTTACTAATTCTCCAGAATTGTTTTGCCAGCATGGCTTGATTCATGAAATTGAATTTTTTCAAGCCTACACCACCTTCCTTTTTGGGTTTTCATATCTTATCCCAATTGAGCAAATGCATTTTCTTCACCCTTGGTTCATGTCCCCACAAAAAGGCTTTGGAAATGACATCTATTTTATTACAAATAGCTTCGGGTACCTTGAAACATGAGAAAGTATGCAAGGGTATGGATTGGAGCATAAAAGAGACTAGAGTAGTCCTACCAGCTTGGGATAAGAGCTTGACCTTCCAACCCTGCAGCTTAGTATGTAGTTTATCAACCAAAAACTGAAAGTCAACGACCCTTTCCCCCTAAACTTGAAGTTTAATCCTAGGTATTTACTTGGATTTTGTTCCAAATTAACCTGCAGAGAATGAGCTAGAGTTTGCAGATCTTCTTTGGCCATATTCGGGAACAGAAGATTTTTGATTTGGAAAGGTTGATATGTTGACCAGATATGGAGCAATGTCAGTACAGAATTTCTTGGATGGAGGTCAGAGAGTTAGTATCTTTTTTGAAGAAAATCAATGAGTCGTTAGCAAAGAATATGTGAGTTAAGGAAATACAATTCCTTCCTAGTTTTAGGCCTTTGATATTCCTCTGATTTTCAGCTTTCATGAAGAATAGGTACAAAATATTGGCACACACGAGGAGGAGATAAGGAGAAAGGGGATCCCCTTGTCTGAGACCTTTGGAAAGGGTGAAGGATTGGGTAATATTACCATTGATAAGAAGAGTATAACGAACTGTGGTAACACATTCCATAATCCAATTTACCGACCTTTCATTGAAATTCATAGCAACTAGGACTGCTTTCAGAAATTTCCAGTCAACCTTGTCATATGCTTTACTCATGTCAATTTTTAAGGCCCCAAAATAATTCTTTCTACCTTTCTTCTTACCCAAAGAGTCAAAAATTTCATGGCTAATCAAAAAGTTATTTGTAATACTTCTCCGGATAAAAGCATTTTGGAAAGGGGTGATAAGGTTATCCATTAAGGGTATAAGTTTATTGACCATGAGTTTAGAAATGGCTTTGTTGATAACATTGCCTAGGCTGATAGGTTGAAAATGGGAAACCTCATCAGGGGAAGGAACCTTTGGGATAAGAGTTATGTATGTGTGGTTCAAAGATTTAAGGAGAGAACCTGAGTGAAAGAAAGCATGCACAGTTTTAAGAACATCACTCTCATAATACTCTAGAATTCTTGATAGAAGAAAGTAGGAATTCCATCAGGACTAGGGGCTTTATAAGAGCTAATCTAGAACACTATGCTTTCAATTTCCTCATTGGTAATGGGCTTATTGAGGATATCTAGTTGTAAGGGAGATAGTTTGGGGATAGGCAGTGCACTCAGACCAGTAATGATGGAGGTTTGGTCCCTAGTAACAGTGCCTGCAAGGGACAACCTAAAGTGACTAAGTATTGTGTTCTTAATAACTGTTGGGTTGTCAAAGAAAACCCCATCAGCAGTCTTAATTTGTATTATACGATTCCTAGCTCTCCTCTGCTTGACTAGGGTCTAAAAGTACTTGGTATTCCTATCACCCAAAACTAGTGCATTGTTTCTTGCCTTTTGGGCCCATGTCATTTCCTCTTGGTTCATCAGAGTCTCAAGCTCTTCCCTAAGAAAGCACTCTTCCCTAACATCCCCAATAGTGAGTATGGAATTCTAAAGCTGTTGGAGTTGAATTTATTTCTGGAATATATCACTTTCGACCTTACCAAAAGTGTCCTTGTTCCATTTGAGAAACATAGATCTAAGGTTAGAAATTTTATTTTTGAATTGGAAAGCTCTAGAACCAGACGTGTGGAAATCCCGAGCCTTATGGACAACTTCCTTCCAAGATGGATGAGTAAGCCACATGTGCTCAAAACGGAAAGGTCTATGTTTAAAAGGAAGTTGGAGATCAAAATCCAAAATGATTGGACCATGATCAGAGTGCAGGATGGGGAGATTTTTAAGAGCATAAGAGGGGTATGTGTTGATCCATTCATCATTGGCAAATGCTCTATCTAATTTCTCCATCACAAAGTCCTCTTCCATCCTATTGTTCATCCAAGTAAACTTTTGCCCTAAAGCAGCTAATTCGCAAAGTTTTAAATCATATATCAACTCTTGAAAATTTTCCACACCCAAAGATTTACCCCAATTAAAGGAGAACTTATCCTCACTTGAAAGAACTTGATTAAAGTCTCCTATGCACAACCAGTTGGGATGCGACAATAATTTAAGTTCTCTAAGTTTATTCCATACACTTTCTCTTTTGGTGTGATCTGGTTGTACATACACAAAAGTAATGGATAAAAGGTTACCTTTGTCATCTACCAGTTCTGTATGGACCAGGTTTTTGGATTTGTAGATGATGTGAACTTATTGCTTGGGCATCCACCAATAACAAGCTGCCACTGAGTCTTTCTCTTGGAACTTCTAGGCCATCAGAAAACCCACATTTTCCCCAAAAAGATCTACCTTTTTCCTTGACTAACCGAGTCTTCATAAGGAATATTAGATCAGGCTTAGACTCGAGGGCTTTTTTCTGACATTGTAGAACTACAGAGGGCTTGCCCAAACCTTTACAGTTCCAGCTTAGTATCCTCATGGTTGTTAGGGAAGTTGATGAGAGCCAGCTTCCCAATGCCTAATTGGATTTCCAAGGTAAGGTGTGCAAGTGTTTGAAGAAGGAACCGAATCCGCAAATTGACCAATCCTATTGTGCCTAACGTCCTCTGTTAGTTCTTCATTGTTCCCTTGCCTTTTGAACAAACAACATTATAAGCTTTGTCAAATGTTTCTTCCAAAATTTTCTAACTCCTTCCTGAATCTCTTCCTAGACCCTCCTAGGTAGTGTGGGGTTGTATCTGAAATTTGTTCCCAACCAGAATCTTCTGAATCATTGCAGAGATGGGCCTCAGATTTGAATAAAAAGAGTTTGGGGAAGGCGCACCTAGGCCTAAGGGTAGACTTAGGTTGCTAAGTGAGCCCAATCCAGAATTCGTGATATTGGCTAGATCAACAGTCGTGATATAGGCTTGGCCTTGACTCTCTAGTGGTTTTCCAACTTCAGCCTGCATTGTATTATCCCTGGCTTGATCCAAATTATAACTTTGGGCTTGTGCTTGGGTTAGGTGAGGTCTTGAGCTAGAATCTCCTAATTCTAACCAAAATTTTCCCATTTTCACACGTTGCACTAGAGATTATATGAAGGAATCTAGAGATTCAGGAATCATGCCTTTGTTCCATGTAACTTCGGGTCTGATGTCATTTAGTTTGTCCAGGTTAAACATTGTAACTGTCACTGAATCACTCTCTGTGTTCGAGGTTGCAAGATTAGATTCCCTTACCTCACAATTCATTATAAAAGGTCCTGAATCTTCAACCCATGTCCATTTCAATCCCGTGGCTTTTGTTGGAAACCAAGATGGCCTCATAGAGAAGGTTTTTAAGGGACATACAAGTGGCTTCAAGCTTTGACTGATAATAGGGGTATTGTTAGGTGAGGAAATAGGGGAATTTGGAGGTGTAGGTGGGATTGGAAGGTTATGTAGATGAAGTGAGTTAATGGCAGAATTAAGTATTGCATGTTCATTATCAGTTTGGGTAGAGGAATTGTGATTAGAGCTGATGTTTATGTTGGGTGGTGAGGGTTGCAGAGGTAGAGGTTGAGTTAGATGGGTGGTTATTAGGAACAAGTGGATGTGGTGGATAGTTTGGTTGGATATTGTTGTGGGTGGGGTGGAAGACATTGCCAAACTTGAGTTGTGAAGTCCACCGTCTCCTGCGGTTGAAAAAAAGCTCTAAGTTCATTAGAGAATTGAGGTTCTAGAGAATTGAAACCAAATTGTACCTAGTGCAGCCTCTGGATGCGAACACGCTGCCTAAACAACATCATCTCTACATCATCCATGCTATATGTGCATTGACCCCTAGTGTGACCAATCAGTCCACACCAATTGCAAAGCTTATGTATTCTTTCATATCTGCAGTGGATCCAAACCTTCAACCCATCATCTAGCCTCAACATGAAGCCAGCAATCAAGGGGGACCAAGGATCCATACGAACTCTTATGCGTATGAACCATATGTTTCGAGGCGACCTGTCTTCCCAATCAACTCTTTCAAATATGCCCATAAGTTGTCCTATCTTCTCTGCAAGCTTTGGGTATTGATACTTCAATGGAAGCCTATGCAGTTGGACCCATGGTGAGACATAGTTAAGTTGGAGTCTACTAAGAATTAGGTTTGGTCTCCATTTTTCTAAAACAAACAATGCTCCATCAACAGACCAAGGACCCTCATTACAAATGTGATTAAGGTCATCCAAGTGATCAAAATTGAGGAGGTAGAAATATGAATCTCTCCCAACAATAGAAACCAAGCCTCTGATGCACCATGTAGCATTGATTATGTGTTGAAGATGCCCACCAGAGAATTTTATGTAATCTAGTATGAAGCCTATTGCACAGTTACTCCAAAAATCCTTCCAATTGGAGAGCTTAGAAGGATCAGCTACAACCACGGGTCTATGCTATGCAAAAGGGACCCCTTCATCATTAGTAGACCTGTAGTCAGGTCTAATTCTATTTCATTAGTAAAAAGTTCTATGTTGATTTTAGAATCACTACTTTCAGTCTAGCCGTATTCTCTAGCAGTGAAGGAATCAGCCATATGAGACAAAAAGCAGTCAGAAATGGCATGCAAGGTAAGGAGTTTCAGAGAAAGTAATAAAGGAATAATGGAGGAACCACAAGGGAGGACAAAAGGAACAAAGGAAAAGGGAAATAGGGAGTCAAATGGGGAAAGGGAAACTAGGGTGGCTAATGATTGACAAGGACAGGGATAAGCCATGCCTCAAGCATGCACAGGGAATGCTAAGAACGAGAGAAAGAAATAAAGAAGTTGGTTGGCAATTGTGGGAAAAGATGGCTCCTGACGCAAGAACTAAAGATCAACTAAAGACAGAGTACGGTGATTGGATATAACGATGACAAAGCACCTGAAAAGATGCAGATCAAAAAACGCCGATAGGAACCCTAACTGGAAAGGGAAAAGCTTTTCTAGAGAGAAAGCTTCATTTACTTTTTTCTTTCTCCAAATTTGGCTATAGTCACTATAATTTGGTTTTTGTAATTGTCACTTACTTTTTAGCTTAGGCAATATTGTAGTTAATTTAATGATACAATACGAACTCTTAGTTTAAGTTCTAAAAGTAAATTTTGGGGAGAAATATTGTTGTTGATTGTATGGAGGTTTATTAAGTTTAGTTCTATTGAGGTTTCTAACTATTTTATGGTATGGTTTTATGGTTTGAACTTCGAACTACTGTTTTTGTTCTTGTCTATTGGGCTTATTTGGTTGTTTGTTTACTTGCATGTACAAACAGAATTGAAAACAAATACACAGAGGTTTCTCCCATTTCTGGCCCCTAACAGACCGATCCTTGGCATGCATCTCCATTACCATAACCAGGACAAACATTAAAGCTATATTATCTTTAATCATTTACAACAAACAGAATGCCTAATACTGGACTTAACTCATTGCAAGAAAGATCAACTTGGTAATGTGGCATGAGAGGAGAATATCAAAACTCTTTTCTTTTTCTTTCTTTTTTTAATAAAAGTCTACAACTTAAAAGAGTAGACTTTAAAGAATTTATCATAGGATGTTACGAAATCACCATTAATTCTTTACCTTCCGATGAGTTACTCTAGTTGCTTTCCAGCAAAGTAAGGTTATGTTTGGTAATAGTTTTTATTTTCTATTTTCAAAAACTTCTTTTTGGGAGTATAAATAAATAAAAAATTTCTTCTATTTTTGAAATAAAAAACATGTTTGGTTAGTTGAAAATAAAAAGAGAGTTTTCAAGAAAAAAATAGAAAATACTAAAATATGTTGCTATTAAGATTTGAACTCTAATGCTAACTCATTAAACTTGACAGATTTATTAAATTAAATGCGTGTTTTCATTGACTTTTGAAAATTAGAAACTGAAAACAGTCTTTTGCATGTTTTCAGTTTCCTTCACAAATTGAATTTTGAGAACAATTTTTGTTTTCTGTCCATTTTGAATTGCCAAACAAGTTTTTTAGTCTCAAAAATAAAAAATTGTTTTTGGAAACAAAAAATAAGAGGAAAAAATAGTTACCAAACATACCCTAAGCTTCTTGATCTAGGTTCTAATATCCTCCTGTAAATTTAAGAATTTTTAGAACCAATTTAAAATGAGACAGGACTATGTTTAAGCAGGCAAAATATTATCAATTACTGTCTTAAATACCAAAAAGTTCCATTTTGAAGAGGGAAAAAATGGATTTTTTTTTTTTTTTTTTTTTTTTTGTGTGTGGATAACAATGGATCCTTGTTATTCTAGGAAACTTATCCCACCATTATTCTGTTCAAAGTATAAGTGTACTCATACTAAATTAAAAATGAAATATAGAAGAAAAGTTCCTCTGTTTTCTCTCCTTAGGGAGGACACATTCCTGAAAATCAAGCTGTCACATTATTAAAGATGAATTTAATTTTGTTCAAACTTATAAGTCCAAGCTTTTATTTATCAAAGGAATATATCCAAAGTCTCTGCTCTTTGCTACCTTCCCAGAAAATGAACAATTTAGACAAAGAGTAACAGTCACAAATTCGTTTTATTTGAATGCATTCTCAAACAACTTCAACTAAGTTAAGTAGACCTCCTTTATGCAAACCTTTTCTATTTTTCTACTCATAAACTGGATCAATTTTATACAAGTACATGCAGATATGAGTTATGTATACTATAAAGTGTTAAATATCTATTGTAATTATCATAGACAAAACATTGAAAATCTTTCTAAATCCTAAAATTTTATACACAAAACTAAGTTTAATCCTAAAGTTTCAAAAAGAAAATATAAAGAAATTAACAAAAACTCAATCTAAATCCACAATATAACTCAGTAAGAAAATCCAAAACCCTAAAGCTTTCATAATCCAATCACTCATCAACAACAACTCAAAATCGTGAATACAATGATGAACAACTAGATTTTCGGAAAAGGTAGCATATACTGGGTCAGGGTTGGAGAAATAAGGACCTGAGCCTTATCGGCGAGCTGAACGATGAGTCGGCCAATGAGAAGACGAGACTCGTAAGAGAGAACACACCCGTTGGCAGTGAATCTGGCAATGGCGACGCCGATGTGGTTGTCGACCTTGAAGATCTTCTTTGACGTGAGAGGAGAGCTCATAATTGGCGGTGAGTCTTCAATCGCTTTAACCTATAGTGTGCTTTATCGAATCCACCATTAGAGAACTATTTGAAGTGTACGTGTAATGAAAATTTGAAGGGAGAGGGAACTTTTTTTTTTTTGGGTAATAGCGGTTATGAAAATTTGGGAAAAATAAATTTAGGGAGTTTTTATAGGGAGTGATTAGTCTATTGCAACAAATAAAATATTGATGCAATAAATTAATACGTTTAAGTGCCTATTGAAAAAAAAAAAAAAAAAAAAGATTCACAAAGTAAATTAGTTCCTTTTGCCACTAAAGTTCCTTTTTGTTGCAATAGCTTTGTTGCAATATAGGGTTTTTCTTTTTGTGCAACCAAGTAGCTCAAAATCAAATTTTAAATCAAAACCTCCTTTTTAATAGAAAATTTGGAGAGAAAATATATGTAAAAACCCTAGAGTTATAATTAAATATAATTAACATAAACATAGACATAAACATAAACAAAAACTTGTGTTGTACACATTAAATAGATAAATAAATAAAAAATTGTTTATCGTTTCATATATATGCATATTTTTATGACCCTTCTAAGTTTTACTAGATCAGTTTTTGGGTAAAATTCTGATCTGAATGCACACATTCTTGGGGAAAAAAGAAACAAAAAAATTATCGTAAATTTCTTAGCAGATATAATTCCTAAGCTTATGTGTCAAAGCATTAAAGAGTAGAAGATATATTAGGCATACTAAGGAAAAGAAGATAGGGAAAAGAAAATAAAGATAATACCTACAAACAATTAATTAGTTATTTCAAATTTTCAAGTATGACCAAATTGGCTATTGTCCAGGACTAGTACCAATGAATTAAGAAGAAAAACTTATTTAAGTAAATTAATTCAATATAAATATAAAGTGCCGCCAGACGGTTTAGTACATACTAAAAAATCTCTAATATTTTAATGTAGAATAAATCACCTGAAATAATGTTTCTCTTCACGATTTGAATAACATATTCATAAATGGGAAAAAAATTCAAACAAGAATATCCTTCCAGCTTCATAATCTGTCTCCAAGTCTAGTTAAGTGTTTGTTTGGATAAAATATAATTAGCGTTTTGTTGAAAACTTTTCGTAGAAAGTATTGTAAATAAAATCTAAAAGTTAAAAGTTAAATAAGATAAGCTCATTTATTATTATTATTTTTTCTTGTCACCAGACTGATTGTCAAAGTCTTCTTGGTTTATTCTTCATAAACCCTAGAGTAGGCTAAAATTCTTGTTTTTAACAATTATGGCAGGGACCTTTATGGATACAAGTTTCAGTACCTTTGTTTTGAGAAAATTTTCAAGGGAATGAGCAATAGAACGAGGTTGGTAAAAATCAGCAAGAAGTATCTCATCTAACCAAGCATCGACATAGTAAACCCTACTTTCTTTATTATTGTTTTGAATTTACACTAACTTGCCTTGACTGAATCCCTATTATTAGGAGGGTTCATGTGAAGGCTCCGAGCAATAATCAACAATAATTTTTTTTTCCTCTTTTGGACTTTGCTTTATAAGCACATGAAAGAATTAAGCTCTCATCATAAGACAAATCATCAGAGGAAGCAGATAATGATGAACAGTATTGTTCTTTTAGTCCTACATTGTCTTCTTTACCATTGAACTCCATGGCAAACTAGATATGAGCAGAGCAAGAATTACCGATAGTAATCTTCCTGATAAAACTAAGAGAGAGAGAACTAGTGATGTGAGAAAGATAAAGTTTAAAGATAACACCTATATATATATATATATATATATATATATATATATATATCAAAGGTTTTCAGTCTTCATTTGGGTTTTGTAGAAATTTATGGCTTGTTTGGAAGTTTAGAGAGGGAGGAGAGTAGAGGGGAATGGTTATCCTCTACCTTGTTTGGATGTTTTTAAAATTAGTAAAGGGGAAGAGAGTAATTATCCCTTCCTCTTATTTGGATGTTTTAAAAATTAGGATAGAAAGGAGAGTAAATGATTTAAATAGACAAATTTACCCCTATTTGAAAATATAATAATCCAACGGTCCACATATCAACGTGTATTTCATGCAAAAAAGTATTGCTCGTACTATAGCATAAGAAAATGGGTTACTAATAAATGTGATAGAGCTTTCAAACCCTGCAACTTTGACCAAACAAATAAACAAATATATGTATATATATATATATATATATATATATATATATATATATATATATATATACTGTGCTTCCATCTCTTCTCTTCAGCTGTGCATCCCCCTTCCCCCTTTATGGTATCAGAGCCACTCTTTTCTGGCCGGTGATAGTGTTGTTGTGTCTTTGTATCTTGTCTGTTTCTACCCGAAACTTTGATACTCCGTTGTTGTGTCTCCTTCTTACTGTTGTTAGTGCCACCCTAGACATAAAGTGAATTCCTAGAACCTGACTATAAGGCCCGTTTGAGCCAAGAGAGGGCTTGTAGGGCATGTGAGAGGTATAAGGTTGCTTAGGGTATGTGTTATGAAATGCAACGGTTGTGAGAAAAATATGATAATTGAGAGTTAAACCTAGGATAATATGGATAAGTTGTGGAGATCCGACTCCTCTATTAGCTCTAGGACTGGTTGTCCTCTTGATATTGTAAATGAAGAAGATCACACTGTTGAAGAACATGAGCTCCCTGATTTCAAAAAGTGGAATATTCCTAAAGTTGATACTAAAACTATTTACAAAACTAGTTGGGCTGAAACTACTATTCATCCCATTTACAAAGTTAGAACTATTGAACAAATATTTTCTATTTCAAAAACTCATGAAAAATGTTGCTTGTTTTCTAAAAGAAATATTAATGATTTCCTTGCTAAAAAACTCAGTTATTTGCATATTGGTATGGTTCAAGTTGCTGTTAAACCATTTACTAAAAAAGGAATAAATGTTTCTGTTCTCATGTGTTTAAGAGATGCTAGATTTAAGAATTTTAAAGATAGTATTCTTGGTATGATTACTGCTTCTTTGTATGATGGTCTTGTTTACTTTAACTGTTACCTAGTGGCGACTCCAAGATTTTTTTCTAGGGGGGTCAACAAAAAGATGTATTTTTGGGTAAGAGATGAATTTTGAGCTTTACAAAAATTTCATATTACAAATTTGCCCATAGTATGCATGAGTAAAAAAATAAAAAATAAACTCTAAGTTCATTTAGCACATTATTTTTTAATACAATGAACATATTAATTATTTTCATTAAGTGAACTTTAGTTATTACTATTTAAAATACTTTTATCTATTAGTTTAGGATAATGATATGTTAATATTGTACTATTAATGTAAGATTTATATTGTAGACTAAACAAATGTGTGCAATATTATACAAATTTGCAAAAAATGTACAATAGACATTTGTTTAGAGACAATGTAAACCTTATATATACAATATAAACTAAGAATTTTCTATTAGTTTATTTCAAATTTGTTAAGATCTAAATAGGCCTTTTTTTTTTTTTTTTTTTTTTTTTTTTTTTTTTTGTTGGGCTTTTTTTGTGTGTTTAAAAAGACCAAAATATTGTTAAGAAGATCATATTTAGGCTTATTTCAATTGTACTAAAAAAAAAATTTTAGGGTCAGGGTATTCAAATTTTCATTTTAAGAGGGACAAATCAAAAATTAAAATTAAGAATATTATATATTATAAAAAAAAGGCTAGCTCAAGGGGTTCATTTGAACCCCCTGAACTTTACATAACGTCGCCCTGCTGTTACCCTGATATTACTCTTGCTTTGGATGATCCTAATATTGTTAAAGCTTTGACTTTAAATATTGCTTCATCTGGTTATCACATGGAAGAAGGTAATAAACCTTATGCTTTGATTTATCGCATTTATTATAGATTGTTAGGTACTCAATTGAACCATGATGCTAAGAATCATAGAGAACCTTCTGGTAAGACAATGTTAATCACATGTTCTACTCTTGATGCTAAAGTTCAAGTTCCAAAAATGATTCAATGGCAAGATGTTAAGCTTCCCACTGAATGGTTATTGGAACAAGAAACTCCTGTTGCTAAACCTGTTTTTGATGAGCTAGATCTCACTCATATTCAACAATATCTTGATGGTACTGTTAAAATAAGTTTTCAAAACAATCAACCCTTGAGGATCAACGAAGGAAGACATTCGTTTGCTGGATCTGAAAGTATTTCAAAAAGAGATCAAGATCTCTATGAATTTTTACAAAAGAGTTTTGAAAAACCCACTGATTTAAAGTTAAAAGGTGTTTCAAGTGATAAATCCCAAGTTAGCTCTGTTTTCTATTCTACTAAACTTGAACCTTCCTCTCCATATAGCAAAACTGCCAATGAAGAAGAAGAAGATGACACTAAATCTGTTTGTCCATCTGATTCTAATTTTCCTCCTATTGAAAATCCTGTTTACAAAAAACAATTAAGAGTTTTAAATGTTTTGGATGAAAACTTTGAAATTGATTTGGTTTCCCTGTATAATGAATTCATGCTTGTTAAAAACAGAAATAAAAGAAGGTATTTCCAAAATAATTTTGCTCAATCTGAAAAAGACCGTGTTAAAA
The DNA here is from genome assembly GCA_023736055.1 of Quercus glauca. Taxonomy (NCBI): domain Eukaryota; kingdom Viridiplantae; phylum Streptophyta; class Magnoliopsida; order Fagales; family Fagaceae; genus Quercus; species Quercus glauca. The sequence goes on from CM043319.1 coordinate 77,366,098, forward strand.
GGAAATGGTTAGAAAAAATGAATCAATTGAAAAAACATATTTTGTTTTTTGATTTTCTTGAAAACTATTATGTTTCAAAAGATGAAATTTCAAAACATCATTTGAATGTGATAAAAAAATCAAATTTTGTTAAAGAAGATAAAACCACTGTTAGGTCTAGTCATCCGCCTCTTGAGACAATTTTGATAAAAACTCAAAAGATTGATGTTAAGGCCTCTCCTTTCAAAATTGCTGATGATCAAACTCCTATTATTAGTATTCTTGAACAAAACAATTTTACTAATGAATCTTTGCATGTTATTGGTCAACAGCTTGACCGTATTGAAGAAAAAATTGAAAAAACTGTTTCTACTGAAAAATCTGTTTCTATTGAAAAACCTATTTCTGTCATGACTGAGAAACCTTTGATTAATTTACCCAGTCAAGACAAACAATTTAAGTTTAAAACTTCCCAATCCAAAACTCTTGAAATTTTTGAAAAAATGCTTGCTGATTTAAAAGTTACGACTGAGGGTACTTCTACAAGTACTGCTTGCACTATTTCAAGAAATGATAAAGAAATTGTTTCTGAAGAAAATATAGATTCTGATACAGTTTCTTCTGTTTCTACAAAAAAGATTTTTGATGATGATCTTCCAGAAATTAAAAGATTTGTTGGAAATTCAAAACCCATGTTTCTTACAAAAAAATTGGTATTCAAAACCTTTTCCTTCTGATATGCAGTTTGAAGAAAGACCTTTTCAAACTCAGTTTTCTATTTCTACTTATAAGATTTATGAATAGAATATTGATGGTTTGTCTGAACAAGAGATCATTAATAAAATGGGTCATATGTCTATGGTTGGAATTGCTTATATTAATAACCATAATCTTGATCACCCTGAAATTGTTGACCTTCTTGCTATTGGTTTTTCTGGTACTCTTCGTGGATGGTGGGATTCTTCGTGGATGGTGGGATTCATATCTCACAGAAGATTCCATAGAATTTATTAAACATGCTGTTAAAAAGAATGACGAAGGTTTGCCTATTTTTGATGAAAAAATTGGTCAAGGTATTCCTGATGGTGTTAATACCTTGATTTATACTATTATCAAACATTTTGTTGGTACTTCATCTAATATTTTGTCTCGAATTTCTAATGTGCTAAATAATTTGAGATGTCCTACTATGTTTGATTACAGATGGTATCAATATGTTTTCCTTTCCAGAGTAATGCATCGGAAAGACTATTACAAGCCTTATTGGAAAGAAAAGTTTATTGACGGTCTGCCTCCTATCTTTGCTCATAAGGTAAAACAAGAATTAATTGGTAAAAATGATTCCATTGATTATGATAATTTAACTTATGGTGATATTCTAAGCACTATTAAAAAACTTGATATTAATATGTGCAATGATGAAAAACTGTTAAAACACCAATTAAAAAAAAAAAAAGAAAAGCTAAATATGAAATGGGTAATTTTTGTGAATAATATGGTTTGCCTCCTATTGCTCCTTCCAGGTAAAAGGGTAAAAAACATAATAAAAGTCACAAAAATTATAGGCATAAAAAACATAAAAGATACAGAACTAATCTTAATGATTTTTATGCTAAAAAGAAAAAATGTTTCTAAAAAATATGATAAACAAAGGTCAGGTAAAGGTAAATGTTTTGACTGTGGTAAACCTGGACATTTTAGTAAAAATTGTAAACAAAAACCTAGTAAGTTAAAAAATAAGTTTAACATGTTAAATATTGATGATAAAGATCAACAAGAATTATTCAGAATCCTTGAATCAAGCAATTCGTCTGATTCTTTGGAAGATAGTTTTTCTTCTTCAACTGGTTCTTGCTATCAATCTGCTAATGATTCTTCTGATTCACCTAATATTAAAATTAGTTGTAGAGATTCCTGTTGTAATGTTATCAAATCTGTTAATGTTCTCACTAAAAGTGAAGAAAATGAAAGTTTAATAATTAAATTGATAAATCAAATTGAAAACCTTGAATTACAAAAAGAATATTTGGATAAATTTAAGAAAAATTTGTTAAAAGATGAAACTAATAAAAAACATAAATCAACTATAAGCTTTGAAGAAACTTTGGAAAGATTTAATAAGAAGAAATCTAAAGATTTAACTGTTAATGATTTGCAACATGAGATTAATATTGTCAAACAAGAGATAAGTGAATTAAAACATGAATTTAAAAATATTAAAAGTGATAACAATAATCTTAAACAAGAACTGATAAAAACCTTGATAAATAACAATTTGATAAATCTAATAATGAACAAGATGAGCTCAAAGATGAAGGTGAATCCAGTCAACAGGCTTTTCTTTCTGATAAAGGTATTGCTGATGTTTTCACTGATTCTCAACTTGCTCTTGTTAATAAAATACTTCCTCCAAAATAGTTTACAAAAGTTAAAATTGTTGTTTCTCATGCTTATCATTTCACTGTTATTGCTATGATTGATTCTGGTGTGGATGTGAACGGTATCAAAGAAGGATTGATTCCTTCAAAATAATTTGAAAAATCAACTGAAAGGTTGGTTTTTGCTAATGGATCCCAAATGAAAATTAAATATGAATTAAATAATGCTCATGTTTACCATGATAATGTCTGTTTCAAGATTCCTTTTGTTCTGGTAAAAAATATGATTGATAAAGTGATTCTTGGTCTGCCTTTAATAAATGCTTTGTATCATTTTCTTGTTGAACATGATAGAATTGCTACTGACTCTTTTGGTCAAAAAGTAAAATTCAAATTTGCTTCAAAATTTGAAATTGATATTGATGCTCCTTTAAAACTGATTGATGGTGTTTGCTCTAATGTTCCTAAGGCTTTTAGCTAGGCATAAGAGTCAAGATTTTGATAAAAAGAATATTCCTACTAAAGCTCTACCTGTTCAAAAGAATGCTGAAACTATTAAGTTTTGTACAAAAGAAACCAATGATTTGTTTACGAATAAACACATTATTAATTTGTCTTACATTGAAGATTTTCTTATTCAAGAACAAAGAATGAGTTGTTTTTGCCAGTATTTCATAGATGCTCTTGAAGGTAACACTCATAGTGCCAAACTGCTAACTATTACCAAATACCCTAATATTCTTAATGATTCTTTGCAGGAATCAAGCAATGATGCGAGGATAACTACCACTAATAAGTGGGATAATAATAATATTTATATTTATACCACTAGTAAGTGGATTATTATGGCCTCCTCGGTAGAGAGGAAAAACAAAGGAATAGCTCCTGCACAGGACTCTTCCCAAAACAAAAGGTGCCCAGCGGGAAGACCTTTTAAAATGCATGAAGGCGCATTTTCTGGAGTATAATCCAGTGGATCAACATCCCTTCAAGGGTATGTCCTAGCAATGGTGACATATTCTAGTGGTGATATAGTAATTGCTTTACAAAAAGTTTTGTCTAAAAAATTACAATTCCACAATGGAACCTATTCTGAACTACCAGATTCTATCAAATTTATTCTTGATAACCTTCAAGCTGCTTTTATTAGAAACCACCAAAACCTTTTTGAAAGAACTCTCAGAGCCCTTGAAATTCACCTTGTTAACCTTACTACTTAAAATGAAGCTTATATGAGCCACTATGATAACCTTGTTCCAGATAATGATCTTGCTTCAGAAAACAATTTTGTTTCAGAAAATAACCCTGTTTCAAAAATTGAGGCTCTTAGAAGCCGTCTTGAAGCCTACATTAGTCAACTCTTTGGCAAAGAGGAAATCCTTTCAATGGATAAAGAGACTATAATGGGCATTGATTATGCTAGATTGAGTCTTAAGACCCAATCTCTGTTAAGAAGTGTTGTTGCCAACTTGCCAATAAATATACAATTTCGTATTCTGGAAAGCAAGGCTATGTATAGCCTATAGGTCTTTCAACCTATTGTTCAAATGTTTCAAGAAACTTGTTATTGCTACTATTCCTGATCCAGAAGAATTAGATGAAGGTGATAATGTATTTATTCAATTGGAATAGGAAGAACACTTTAGGAGTACTCTCAAAGTGTACGAAAAGAAGCACCCATTTCCTGGACTCCTGATTAATTATGATGATGGTTCATTTGTTGCTGATGATTCAGATGATGATGATGATAGGGATCCTAACTGGCTTTCCCAAATGTATAAATATGACTTTATCAGACTCATAAAATTAACAAGCTATTATCAAGCCAGTCAGCTTCCACAAATTATTCAGGATGCTATTAAAAGATTTCCAAGTCCTTTTGTTTCCATCAGATGCTGGAGTACTTTGCCAAAATGGGAAAGAGATAACTGGATGAATGTCTAGCCCTCAAAGCATCTCATTCTCATTAATGGCCACACTCACCAAGGATAATGGTTTGAAGGAAATTCTCAATTGTCCTTTAATGATCCTTATGCTCTTGCAGAATGTTGGAGAAATTATTTTAATAATTAAATTATTGAAGTTGCTCAGAATCTATGGAAAGATTATCATTTCATAGGAAGTACAGATAGAATTTCTGTTTTTGGTCCTAGGCCATACACTGATGCCATTGCTCATTTGCGGATAACTGATCATTGTAATCCAAGAACTCTTCTCATCCCAGGGAGAAGACCAATGTTTGAGCCAATTTTATATTGTGGATTCTGTAATCAATATGCTATTTATCATGACCATGGGTGTGATTCTCCACAAGGCCCTTTTGATCACTTCGATGGATACCCATTCGATGCTCCTTTTACTAATTAATAAGTGCCACTATCACTATTGCACTGGTGTTCTAAGATTCTCATCAGTCTGTTAGTTCCCACTGATAAAGTTACTCCCTTATGCTACTCCCACAGTCAGAAACTGTTCAGTCAAGATACTCCTAATTTGGCAGTCAACTGAAGATTAAATGTTATAATATTCAAGTGTGCTTGCTGTGAAGTCCTTGTGCAATCCCATGCGTCCGACTAGCCCATGTTCCTACTATAAAGTTCCATGTTCCATGCGTACCATATTCTCCTGACATGCCTTTTAAACTCATTGTGGAGTTCTTGAAAAGATGAAGGGAATCCCACATATTTTGTCATGTCCTCATATTTTGTCATATTCTCTTGCCATGATTCTTCCGACAAAATCTACTCTACATATTTTGTCATGATTTCATATTTTGTCATGTTCTCTTGCCATGTTTCTTCTGACAAAGTCTACTCCCTAATATCTCCACAATGTTCTTGGACAAGTTTCCCCACATTTGGAGATTCTTTATGTACATTTTTGGACTAAAGTTTCAAGTGTTCCAAGGCTACTTTCTACATGATTTGGACAAGCAAATACAAAGCTTCATGCTACGGAAGTTTGGAAGATAATGATGAAAATTCCACTATTCATTTCACTATTCATCGTACTGTTCACTATTCACTAATTACTGTTCACTGAATATAGTCACTGTTCACTTTTTACCGTTCATGACATTATTCACTCCGAAATTTTGCCTATTTAAGGGAGGTTGTCCCTTAAGTTTCATTCAGAATTCTCTTCCTAGAAAACCTTTTTTCTTTTAGAAGCTTTCCCTTGAGATAAAGAGTTTCTACTACCTTGTTCCTACTACTATTACTTTCCCTACAAACCTTGTAACTAGGGCTAGTTCAAGTTTTGTAACTGTTTCAATTTTGTAACCACTACTACTACTGTAAGTGTTTTGTGTTCTACTTTCAATAAAGAAGTATTTTCAGATTTCAGTTTATTATATTACTTGTTGCTACCGCCACCTTGGACGGATTACCGCCATCCCGGATGGTTCTAAATTGCTTTCATTTACTTTGAATTATTTTGATATATATTGCTTGGCTGGTTCTACTGCCTTATACATTACTTTCATTATATTATACTGTGCTTCCATCTCTTCTCTTCAACTGTGCGTCCCCTTTCCCCATATATATATATATATATATATATATATATATATTAGAAAGAAAACACAAAAAGAAAAGCTCTTTCAATTGGGGAATTTCTGCAGTACCTGAAACCATCGGAGGAACTGTCGCCTCAGTTGTCGGAGCCTGCAGATTAGGTTGCAAGACAGTCACCGGAGCTGGAGAATGAGCAAAAGAAACTATTGGCTTTGCTGGTTGTGTACTTGTTTGTGAATATCTTCTTTGTAAGACTTGGTTAAGGGCTTGAAAGACTTCGAAGGACATATTAGAGTGCTCAACCCAGCACTCTAACCCCTCTACCCATTTTTCCCATCACTCTCTCTCACTTGACGAACCCAGATTTCTTGTCTTTGGGTTCAGATCTGAGTTGCTAACATGTTTTTGTATTTTTTGTGTGTGTGTGTGTGTGATTTTCATTGTAATATGTCTGATTGTGGAGTGTGATATTCATTGTTGTCTGATTGTGGAGTGGTTTGAATCAGATGTGTCAGTGAAACAGTGAGATTCAAATTTTTTTTTTCATTCACCTTAAATTTTCTCAAGAAACAAATAAAAATTATTTATATAATTGGTTTGTAATTTTGTTAATTTAGAAAGGGTAAATTGGAGAATTCATTTGGTCAATAATTTATCTACTCTCATCTCCCTCCAAATCTCCCCAATTTTGGGGAATTAAAAATGAGGGATTAGAGATAGTTGAAACCCCTCCAAACCCCTCCCCCTCCTTCCTTAAAAACTTCTAAATAAGGTAATTGAATTACTCTCCCTCCCTCTACTCTACCCCCCCCTCCTTTTTTAAACATCCAAGCAGATCATTAAAGTTTCAAGTTGATTTGTGTCTCCAACTAGGTTTAGCCTTTTAATATCTCAAAAAGAAAAAAGGTCTAGCCTTTTATAACTCGGAAATTTTTATACAACTACACTTCGCTTGTTTGCCTTTCCAAACATTTCCCTATTCTTTACTTCTTCTTCTTCTCTCTCTCTCTCTCTCTCTCTCTCTCTCTCTTTTAGAAACCAAAAAAAAAAAAAAAAAAAAAAAGGTTTTTTAGCCCTGGTTTTATCATTAAATTCCCTTCGGTAATAGAGTTAGGCCGAAAAAAGTTAGTGACTAAATCTTTTCTAAGATGAGTTGTTACAATTAACTAAGTAAAGAGTAGGGTATATTTTGCATATATAAACAATGGCAGAATTAGGATTTAACTAGGGGAAAAAATTATATATCACACATGAAATTACTCATCTTTCTATATATATATATATATATATATATATATTTTTTTTTTTTTTTTTTTTTTGAGAAAGATAAAATTACTCATATACATGTGAGAATATATAGTATCTGAGACCAATTAAAAAAGTTAAAAGCTATTCATTTGAATATACTAAGTGATATTTGAGTTTGAAAATACCCACATATGGTACATATTTATAATATTGTGTTAATCTATTATGGCTTTAATACACAATTCAAAAAATTAATAACAACCAAAAATATATTAATTATACATAGAGAGTCAAATACATGGTTCATATATGCATAATTGTTTTTAAAAGATAAAATTCATTAATTTGTTTTAAAAAAGAATTCTAATTTACCTTGGATAGGCTATGCATGGTTAATCAAAACTAAAATCTAATTTTAAATTTTGATGTCAACGGGTCCGTTTGGATATAGCTTATTGTTACTGAAAACTGATGATTGTTGCTAAAAACACTGTAACAAAATAATTTTTAAATGTGTGAATAGTATCGCGAGACCCATTTTTAATATTTTTTTAATAAAGTGGCTGTGGGTCCCATGAACAGTGCGTGAACAGTACTTTTTGTCCCTCAAAAGTCAATAACTCAGGCGTAAAAAAAAAAAAAAAAAAAAAAAAAAAAAAAAAAAAAAAAAACCTGAAAACGCAAGGAACAAACGCAACGCAACATTCTGCCGTATCCAAACCCTCACGTTAGTGTTAGGAGAGAGAAATATTGTTCAGTGTTTGGTCATATGTGAGATTGGGTAATTAATATTGACAATATATTTTTTGGGGCTTTGGGAAATTTTTTTTTTGTTTTAATAAATAAATAAAATACATTTTTAATGTTACAAATGTGAAACGAGGTCGTTTTTAAGAAAGTTAAGAACAATTTTCAAGTAACAGTAGACAAAAGGAGAAAGAGCTTGAATTGGACCAGGAGGCATGGTCTTGAAACTTGAACATCTTCTGTTGTTTAACCAACGTGGGATAAATTAGCCCTCACCCCCCAATGACTAGGTTCATGAGTAACTTATAAAATAAGAAAGAAAAACATAATTTAAAGACCAGGTTCATGACTAGGTTTAAACACATATTTTCAGTTTTTAAACAACATTATACGTATTTTCGCACACTTTTTCACTCACACGTATTTTCAAAATAACTGAAAACTGTTGTTTAAATACACGTACCAAACGGGCCCAAAGTTTAGTACGGTGCAAAATAATTATTTTTTTCTATTACTAATGTAGAAACCATATATCAAAAAGTAATTATTTAAAAAAAAAAAAAAAAAAAGTAAGCCAAATGTAAAGATACAAAGTGAAATTCGAAAGAACTAAATTGGGTCAGTGCCCAAGAATATTAAAATGTTGACACGTCAAATATTTGTCATGTGTCAACATTCTAATAGGTCAAGTGCACCTATACACTGAACTCAATCTTTACCCATATGCGAATCATTATAGAACATAACATTTTTTAAGACACATATACCATTTTGATTCCTATATTCCGGAGTTACTATCAATTTGGTCTCTATATTTTGGTATCAGTATATTTAGTTCTCATTATCTTTAACTTGCAGTCAATTTAATCCCTATCATCTATGAGTTAAGTCAATTTGGTTCATGTTAATATGTTATATTCAACTTGCAATCAATTTAGTTTCTATTATTTTAACTTGCAGTTAATTTGGTTCTTAGTGTTAATTTGATCATTCTTATATTCAACTTGTAGTTATAGTTGATTTTTTTGTTAGTGAGTTGATGACAATGACCAAATTGATTTTAAGTTAAAAATAATAAGGACCAAATTGATTGCTATCAAAATATAGAAACTAAATTGACAATAACCTCAAAATGAAGGAAAATTATTGTGTACTCCCGGAGTACCATAAATGCATACTCCCTCCTCTCACATGATTGGTGGGTCCTACTAATTAAATTCATGGTGGGACCCACCATTTATGTAAGAGGAGGGAGTACGCATTTATGGTACTCCGGGAGTACCTAATAATTTTCCCAAAATGAAATTCTAATTTGCCATTTTCTATTTTAATATTCTTAATATAAATAATGAGTAATGTCTATTACACACAACCAATTAGAGATATGCACAAATCTTCTTGGCAAAATAAATAATGAGAAATAGATATAAGTGGAACTGGTGGGGAATAATGGCATGCCACAATAGTGTGTGTACTTTGTGTGCACTAGCCATTATTCATAGATGGTAAGCAAACAATTTATATGTAAAACATATTTTTGTTTTCGCAATTTGAATAACATATTCAATCAAGAAAATCCCTTCAGCTTCATCAACAATATTGTTCTTCTCTTACGGACTTTGCTGTACATGCGCATTGAAGAAACTCTCACCACAAGGCATATCATCCATTAATGAAGCAGAAAATTGTTGTTATCTCCCACTTGCCTTCTTTAACGTTGGACTCCATGACAACGTAACCAAATATCATAACATCTAGAATCACAGACTTCCTTGTTATAAAGGAAAAATAGTTTGTGTCAGGTGCATGAGACTATTGTCTCATCCGTAGAACCCACCTGTCACTGAGACAACAGTCTCATGCACACATGAGATACTATCTCTCCATAATAAAACTAAACAAAAACCTGTAGTGAAAGTTTCTCCGCTGACTGGGTTTAGTAAAACTTAAAATTTTTATTCATTTATTTTTATTTAGTTTCCAAGTATATATGTTTTTGTATCCAACTGGGTCTAGGAGTCGGAGAACCTACACACACACACCCGCCCCCCCCACCCCCCCCCCCCCCCCCCCCCCCCCCCCCAAATTTTTTTTTTCCTGAAAATTAGGCCCGGCTACCCATCAGTAATTAATGGGAAGAATAGAAAAAAATAACATGTACAAAGTAATTCTTTCTTCATTGTCTAACTATAAGAACAGTATGCCTTGCCTCTCTTCCTTAAATCCTAACCCTACCTCTAAAACCCTAGCCACCCAAAAAAAAAAAAAAAAAAACTATAAGAACAGTATAACCGTAAGTCGGTGAATGTCACTATAAAAAAAGAACACTATTTAAGTCCCCTTATTATGTACAAAGAAACAATCACACGTTTATTTTGCCTAGTTTCTTCATTATTATTTTTGTTGTGAAATAATGAAGCTCTTGTCAACCAAGATGGGTAAATTACTACTTGTTATATTGGTCATTATGATCGTGGTGAATGAAGTAGCAGCCAGAGGTAGCGGCGGTGGCAGTGGCCGGGGTGGAGGCAGAGTTAGTGGCCGTGGCCGTGGTGGAAGTAGAGACCGTGGAGGCAATAGATACGATGGGGCTGGTCATGTACCTCGTTGTGGCACGTCTAATCATACATGTGGTAGAAGGGGAGCTGCTTCCAAGTTTGGCTATAGTCACTATAATTTAGTTTTTGTAATTGTCAGTTACTTTTTAGTTTATGCAATACTGTAGTTAATTTTATGATACAAAGTAACAAAACCAACTCTTAGTTTAAGTTTTCCTCACAAAAAACTCTTAGCTTAAGTTCTAATAGTAAATTTTGGGGAGAATTGTTGTTGATTGTATGGGGGTTTGTTAAGTTCAGATCTATTGAGGTTTCTAACTATTTTAAGGTATGGTTCTATGGTTTAACATGGTTTGAACCACTGTTTTTGTTCTTGTCTATTGGGCTTATTTGGTTGTTTGCTTATTTGCATACCTTTGAACTACAAATTTTTCTAGAAGATGAATCTTGCAATATAAGTAATTTCTTTATAAGAAATTTGTCCATAGTGCTAGCAAAAGAATAAAAGATAAACTTTAATTTCATTCAACATATTTAACTTAGGCATTCAACCGTTATATTGTTCTTGTTCAATAATGTATTCAAGCATTATTTTAGTGCATATGCGTACATATAAAATGTATCATATAAACTCAATAAATTCAACTAAAGATTAAAGCACGCACTAATTGTTGGATATTTTATATATAAAAAATATCATATTTATTTTAATACTCATTTATGTGAGTTGAGGAAATCAATTATCCCTTAATTTTAGATACGTTGATTGCTAAATTTTGAAAATTCAAATATAATTCAAAATTTGAATAAATTTTGTCAATGGCTTTAATTAAGAAATCTCTAAAAATTAATGTGAATTTTAATACCATATATTGCCAGATTTTAGTATACTTTCCTTTATAAACTTTTGCTTTAAAACGTTTCTTTTAATATATTTAATAGCAACGTTATAGATAGAAAGTATCAGATATTGTACAACTATATATTTATATAATTTACTGTTGATGGGTTATAGCATTATATATTGCTTTTATTCTTGGTTGTAATTATTGTGTATAGTCAAAGTTTTAAAGAAAGGCATTATTTGACAGCTAAAAGACAGCCACGTTAGGGGCTGTAATTTTGTTTTTAATGGCATTATGACATTTAAAGACAAACTTGATTTGTCTATTAACTAAGGGTCATCAACTAGCCCATGGCCCACGGCCCGACCTAGAAACTCGGCAGCCTATCGAGCTAATGGGTGGCTTGGCCCGTTATTATTGAGGCCCATGGGTAGCCCACTAGCCCAGTGGGTTAGGCCGTGGGCTAGTTTTTATGCCCATGGGCTAGCTCAGTAGCCCAACCTGTTGCCTAGTCCAATAACTTAGAATTTATAACAAAAATATATAGGAGGTGTATGAAGGATTGATCTCGAGATATTGTAGATGAATTTCTTAAGAGAACTCTCCCAACCACTAAGATACTTAAAGTAATTGTGCTAAACTTAGTTTACTAAATATATATTTTTCTAGTAGTCTAGCAAATTTGAATTAACCATTTGATATATTTTTTTTATTACAGATAAAAATAAAAAATTATTTGAAGCCTTAATAAAAAAAATTAAATAAGTTTCCATCAACAAAACAAAAAATTAAATAGATTTGACTGTAAAAAAAAAAAAAATTGTAATTAAGTATTAAATTCTTTGATTCTTTCCTTAAAAAAAATAGATTGATTATTCCCTTATAAAAAATTGATTATTTCTTTATAAAAATAATAAAATAATATGCTAACACAATCTCATGGATAGCCCATTAAGCCTAACCTAGTAGACTAGCCTGTTAAAGACAAAATGAGCATTGCCCATGGGCAGGGTTATGGGCTAGGGTTTTCTCTTTCGGCTCAGCTTGACCTAGCCCATTAATTAGTTAATAGCCCATTATGCCCATGGGCCAAGTAAAAATGGGTCGAGCCAGCCTGACCCGGCCCATTGACGACCCTTACTATTAACTTACCACTCCTCAACGTATATACTTTGGTAAGAAGGTTTGACTGGTTTATATATAATATATGTATAAAAAGAAAGCTATTCATGACATTGATTTCAAAAATTTTATGACCATTTAAAGTTTTAAAGGTTAGCAAACATTTTTATTTTTTGACTAAGGACAAGCAACGGGTCTAGCTTTATATATATATGGAAAGAAATAAAAGTTTAAGACACACATTTTATTTTTGAATTACAAAGCTTTAGACTTTTCAAAAAACAATTTTTTATTGTCCTAAACACTTACCATCTATTGCTTCTTACTACTCATAAAAATATTTTATCTTTTACAAAATTTTCTGGGAAAAGAAATTACTATAGAGAGCTTATATCCTATGAGCAGTGTAGGCTTGCAAGGATAATCAGCAAAGGTGGCTGGGTTGTTGTATCTTAGGGGCAACATGCAGAAACTATTTGTCTAACTACATCGGATATACCGTAGACGGCACGATTTGTCTCAAGACAGTGACTTGGTCCACTCCTCATCTCTGCCACCTCTTTTGGTAAAATCAAATTGTGTAATTTCCAAGGAAAATTCAGGTATTATCTCTCCTTTATTTCCAGCACTAATAGACTAGCTATTTGAAAATGTGCGTTTAAAAAAAATAGTGATTTTAAAATATGTCTTTAGAAAAAACATTTTAAAAAATCAAAATTAAACATTTAATTTGGATTTTTTAGGCTAATATGTTTATTTGGGAAATTTTTGATGAAAGGTGCGTCCACAAAAATTTTTAGTAACACTTTCACAACAAAACCTAAATGGCAAGTTGTTACTAGTTCTAATTTGATCTTATCAATGAAATTACTTTTTTGTCCACCGGTAATAATATGCCACTTAGGATTTGTCGTGAAATTAATGTAAAAAAGTTGTGAAAGTATTAGAAAATGTTGTGAACATAGCATTTTTAATTTTACAATTTTTTGGTTCAACTTTCTATGGACCAAAATTTTAGAGAGATCAAATTTTTATTTAGGGTGTTCAAGTTTTTTTTTAAGATGGTCAAGTTTGTTTTCTAGGGTGGTCATCAACCCATTTTAATTTAAAGTTTAATTTTTTTAAGTTATATAAAATAAAAATGAAAAAGCCCTATGATGACGTGCCCCAACCAAGCCCAGTAAGCTTATTTGTTTGTAATGAGATTTTTGGTGTAGTAGGGTGTATGAGTCAAGTGATAGTTTTCTTCCACGCACACCAATACTCTTTTATGTGGGTATGATCACTCATCCACTAACCACAACTCGCCACGTGGGCGAGTTGTGCACAAAATTGTGCCACTAGAATTTTCCATCAATGTAATTTGGCTGAGAAAAAGAGAAGAAAGCAATTATTTCACTTTCATTTTCTCCTGTGTTAAACAGTGCTAATTATGACTAATTCATTTGACCATCTAAAGATCTAATAGACTGATACATCTGCTACTTTCAGCCAAAATATTGTCATCTTAGTCACTATTAGTTACTCTGAAACATTTATTGATATTTTTCAGAAAGGAATAAGTTCAAGCCTTAGTTAAGCATGGATTTAATAAATAGTTTAGGTGCAAAACGTGTAGGCAAAAAGTTTATAGTGCAAAGTATAATCAAAGGTACATTTTAGGGTGCTAAATTATAATTTCCTCTTCTTTTTTTTTTATTCTTGTAGAAGTATTTGAAGATAAATAGGGATAAAACCAATTTGAAGATGAGTGGTGCTACAGTTACTCAACCACTGATTGAATATTATAGTTACATCCCTCATGATTTAATGCTTTTTTTTTTAATGCTTGATTCTATTGAATGTAATTATATTTATTATGCATGCTTGTAATTTTTAGTAATGACTACCTTATAGAAATCAAAAGGGGTATATTAAAAAACAATAATACTACAAACGCAATTTTGTTTTCTTTTTATAACAAGTTTCTTAATTATTGATATGGTCAATTGTGAGTGTGGGTGAGGAAGAAAAAGTGATAGGTTCATGAGTTTTAGCTATGTCTACCATTCACACTCAACTTCTTTAATAATTGTGAAATTTTATGCAAAAAGAATTGTGTCCATTGCATTATTGAGTTGAAAGACAAATAGAAATTAGTTCAACTAATATAACTGAACGAAAAGTAAACAACTTTGTTACTATTTTAAATTAATTTTTATTTAATTCTAATTATGAAATTTTTTGTGAAAACAATTGTCCATATATTATTGAGTAAAAAGACAAATAGAAACTAGATCAACTAAAATAACTAAATGAAAAGCAAACAAGTTTATTTTTAACGAATACCTTATTTCAAATTATTTTGTATTTAACTGGTTTTTTTTTTTTTTTTCAAGTTGGTATGTGTCTCCAACTGGGTCTAGGAGTCGGAGAACCTACACCCTTTAACAGTAAGAGGTGAACGCCATGGCGCCGCCCCACCGCCCCCCCACCCCCGCCACCCCCCCATATAAAGAAACAATCACACGTTTGTTCTGGCCAGTTTCTTCTTCATTATTTTTGTTGTGAAATACTGAAGCTTTTGTCAACTACGATGCATGGCTAAATTACTACTACTTGTTATATTGGTCATTATGATCATGGTGAATGAAGTAGCGGCCAGAGGTGGCGGTGGACACGGAGGCAGTGGCCATGGTGGAAGCAGAGGCTGTGGAGGGGTTGGTCATGTACGTAGTTGTGGCACCTCTACTCATACATGCGGTGAAATTAAGTGGAGCTGCTTCCAAGTTTGGCAATAGTAACTATAATATGATTTTCGTAATTGTCACTTACTTTTTAATTTATGCCATATAGTAGTTAATTTTATGATACAATGCCAACTCTTTTTTTTTTTTTTTTTTTTTTTTTTTAAGAGAGTTTTAACTTATGGTGTCAATTCCTAATAATAGCTCTTTATTATTAAACCAAGACGCCAATCAATTTTTAGTGTAGGCGGGAATTGAACCACATATCTCTTATACAACCATCAGAGACTTTACCAGTTGAACTAACTAGAACCCACACAATATTAACTCTTTGTTTAAGTTCTAAAAGTAAATTTCGGGGAGAATTGTTGTTGATTGTATGGGGGTTTTGTTAAGTTCAGTTCTATTGAGGTTTCTAACTATTCTCTATGGCATGGTTTTATGGTTTGACATGGACTTTGCACTACTGTTTTTTCTTCTTGTCTATTGGAGTTATTTGGTTGTTTGTTTAATTGCTTATGGCCTTGGTACATGTCTGTGCTGGTGCACCCTAGGAATTTCCAAAATACCCCTATGTTGACGCCCCAACCCAAGCCCACTAAGCTTATTTGTGCTTATGCTCTTGTATTTTGCTTATTTTGCAAGCATTATTTTTCATCTTTAATTTGTTTGGAATGAGATTTTTGGTGCGGTAGTGGAAAATTATTGAATACTCAAGGATAGGGGTGTCAATGTTCGACCCAACCCGCGAACACGACACGAACCCGACACGATTTTTTCGGGTTAGGGTTAGGCCTTAATGGGTTTGGGTCATAAACGGGTCAACTCGAAAGCGACACAATAAGAAACAGGTCATAAACGGGTCAACCCGCATAACCCGCAATAGACACGTTTGACACGCTAATTTATTTGTGTCAACCCGAAATGACCCACTTAACACAACCCGTTTAACTCATATAACAAATAAAAATATTTATTTTATTTTAGATTTGTCAAATACCTTTTATATCCAACATATATTTTAAATTTTAA
The DNA here is from genome assembly GCA_023736055.1 of Quercus glauca. Taxonomy (NCBI): domain Eukaryota; kingdom Viridiplantae; phylum Streptophyta; class Magnoliopsida; order Fagales; family Fagaceae; genus Quercus; species Quercus glauca. The sequence goes on from CM043319.1 coordinate 77,382,248, forward strand.
AAAAAAAGTAAGTAATTACAAAAATTTACAAGGGATATAATCAGAAATTGAAACTTTACAGATCTTAGAACTACCAATACTTTTTTTTTTTTGGCATAGAACTTACACATGAAATTGGATGAGCTTGTGGAAGATGTTATGAATTTGGACATCAACAAAGAATCTATGGATGATAATCATGGTCATAATCAGGATTAGTTTACTGTTTGCTCAAATTCTTTCAATATTGATATTTAGCATTTGACGAGTTCTAAGAATCTTATATTTTTGTTGAACTATGTTATTTTATTTTTGTGAAACTTTGTTATTTTGAATTTGGGTTGAAGTGTATGCACTTCTTTTGGAATGTAAAGAACTTATTTCTAGATGAATGTTATATTTTTGTTGAACTATATTATTTTGAATGTGGGTTGAAGACTTGAAGTGTATGAACTGCTTTTTGAGATGTAAAAATAATTATTTCTAGATGGATGTTATATTTAATATTATGCAAGTTGAAATGGGTTGTGTTATATTCGTGCCAACCTAACACGACTCGTTTATTAAGCGTGTCAAATGGGTTGGGTCAGGTCAACCCGCCTTATTAACAGGTCGGGTTAGGGTTGAAGGATCATGACACGATTATTAAATGGGTCGGGTTAGGGTTGAGCCATTTAGTCGAATACCCCTACCTCGACACGACACGAACCCGACACGCTAACCCGAATTGACACCCCTACTCAAGGAGTACTATAAATATGTGCTCTTCTCTCTCATATGAATTGTGGATCTTACTATGAATTTAATTAATGAATCTCACTATTATGTGAAAAGAGAGAATATACATTTATAGTATTCCGAGAATATTCTATAATTATATGTGGCAATGATAGTTTTCTTCCCTGCATCAATACTTTTTTATGAGGATAATTGTTGATGTAATTTGGCTGAGAAAAAGAGGAAAAAAATTATTTCACTTCCCTTTCTCCTATGTTAAACGGTGCTACTTATGATTAATTCATCCGACCATTCAAAGAACTGATACATCTACCACTTTCAGCTAATATATTTCCATCTTAGTCCCTATTAGTTACTTTTAAACCATCTATTTATATTTTGTAGAAAGGAATAAGTTTAAGCCTTAGCTGATTAAGCTCGGATTCAATAACTTAATAACCTTGAAATAGGCAGGCTGCTCTAATTGTAACCTACTAGTAAGTTTCCCGTGCGATGCACGGATAATATTTTAATGTTTTATGTAAATTTGTTTTTGGAAAATATTATACATATATTATAGCATATTTATTATTAAACTTTGTTAGTAATGAGTTCATCATAAAAAGTAACAAATATAAATTGCACACGTATATCTATTATAATTAGTTTGTTTAAGTAATGAGCAATAATGAAAACAACTTGGAGTAATATTGTATAATAATAAGAGTTGATAAAAGCATATTAATTCATTCTATATTATTGATTTTTATTATGTGATGTAATAAAAAGCTTCATTACGAATTTTTTCTTCTTCAATGCTATGTTATTGCAGTATGGTGACACTTGTTTTCATCATCAATTTCTCCATCTTCATCATTTGAAATTTAGTTTATCCATATTTGTTTAATTTTTGAGCTTTCATCATTTTTTCCTTTTGTTGCGTCATTTGTGTTAATTACTAATGAATTGGCACCGAGAGATTCTTGATTAGATCTTACAAAGTTTGGACTTTGTCGCTAAGATTTTTCATAGGTATTTGCATTTATTTTAAATTTCAATGATGTGACAGTTTTTTTATAAATTTTTTATTTTTGTTAATTTTGGAATAGTGCAGCAAAAAGAATTAATATAGCATGTTGAATTGCGTTTTTTTTTCTTCCATACCTTTTTATCATTTGAAGGCGCATCAAAAATCTTAGCAATTATGTAATTTTCAAAACCATCTTTTATATTGAATTCATTCAAATGAAGTAGAGAAATCCATTTTTTTCCTATTTTTTTTTTCAAATCACGTGGGATTCCTTCTCCAATATCAATATTTTTACAATAATTTAAATAAGTTGTACCTTAGTTTATTTTTTAGCAAGATCTCGATCTTGTAGATTTATTTAGAATTTTCTCGGCATCTTGATCAAATATCACAAACTTTGTTTTGTTAGTTGCATTAAAAACTTCAATTTGAATCTTGTATTTGAAGTAATCTGTAATTGTATATATATAGTAGTTATAGTGAGATAAATATATTATAAATATTTGGAGAGTGTGTAGTTAATGTGAGTGCCTCTAACTTTGGGATATAAAGATTTATTTTTGTTTTACATTTTGTACACCAAAATGATATTACTTGTAATTTGACATTCCTTTTACAAAGTACGCACAAAATATATAATAGTTATAGTGAGATAAATATATTATAAATATTTGGAGAGTGTGTAGTTAATGTGAGTGCCTCTAACTTTGGGATAGAAAGATTTATTTTTGTTTTACATTTTGTACACCAAAATGATATTGCTTGTAATTTGACATTCTTTTTACAAAGTACGCACAAAATGTAAAACCAACCCATTGTTGTATCAATGTTACTTATTATTGCAATACCCTAGCAGTTCACATCTTGCAATGAACTTTGAAATTAATATGTATTATTTTTTTACATAAATGATGAGTATAATTTGAAATAATTAACAAACCTGTTTCGTAGGATCTCATTCAATGCATTTTATCTTTACTATTGTCTTCATATTATTTAAAAATAAATCCTCTTATGAAAATTGTTTTGCATGTATTTTTGGTATTTCTTGTATAGGATCATGTTTTTGACCATTCATATCATTGAATTTTTTTAAAGAAAATATTAAGTTAATGGCATTTTGTGAGATAGTATATGCTATTTATTAGACTTTTTTGTTATTATAAATTTTAGAAATATGCACTTGTCAATTATTTCAGCAACTTGAGGGATCTCAAGATTTATATATATTTTTGTTGCACTGGTTGATGGCAGAGAATTTGTCTGCATAAATTGCATAGAATATTATTAATAGACAAAAGTATATTGAATTGAAATTGGGGAAAAATGAAGAGATATTTCATGAGAATGTGATTTTTTAGAAGTATCATCTATACGTGGGGGAGGAAGAAGAGAGTTTGTAAGAGGGTAAGAGTTTTTGCTTTGATTTACATGTGGGAATGGTCAAACTTGGGTCATAATATGTAAGGTAAGAATTGGGCCTGAGTTTTTCATAAGATTTGGTCTACTTTCAAAAGGTAATCCATTTTATAGTGAATAATTTTTGATCTAATAGGTCTAATTGTCAAGAACAGTTCATATCAATATAATAGTAAAAATAAGTTACTATGATCTATTGGGAAATAGTAAAAAAAACTTAATAAAAAGAGATAAAAAATGCTAAATTTATATAATAGTAAAAATAAGTTACTATGATTTATTGGGTAATAGTAAAAAAAACTTCATAAAAAAAAGGTAAAAAATGTTAAATGCAATAAATTACTATGATCTATTGGGTAACAGTTAAAAAAAAACTTAATAAAAAGAGGTAAAAAAAAGCTAAATTTATATAATAGTAAAAATAAGTTACTATGATTTATTGGGTAACAGTAAAAAAAAAACTTAATAAAAAAAGGTAAAAAAGGTTAAATACAATATTAGAGTGCCACGTGGCAGGACCTCATGCACTCTCACATGAGGTCTCTGCTTTTATATATATATAGATTTGTGCACTAGCCATGCTGTTAATGTGTTTTGCCTGGCTATGCATAGCCATATTCTATCTGTTAATTAGGAAAAATTAACCAATGTTCTAATGGTATTGGTTTAGGAAATTTTTTTAAAGGTTTTTTATGAGAAGAAAAAAGTAATTAATTTTTTAATGACTTTTAATATTTTCTATGAAAATAATATAAAGAAAGTATCTAAAATAATTTATTAACTATTACTCTAAATGTACTTCGTAATACCCTTGTTAATTATGATTTGCTAGGCTGCTGAACACACATCCGCATTAAATATTATTTCGTCTTAGCTTGTCAGAACGTACATTGTACGGTATACCTAGCCTCTCCGTTCCTTTTCACTAAAAATCTTTTGTATGTTGCGGATTTTATTTTTGGCTCTTGGATTAATCCTTGGTGGGAGTGTTATTGTCCTGTTTCTTGTAATGGATTTTACTTTAAAATTAAATTAAAAAAAAAAAAGTGTGTGTGAGAAAGAAACAGGATTGGATTGAGCGTTCTTGAATTAAAATTTTTTTTTTTAAACAAAGTGTATATGAAAGTCATAGATAGCAATAGTCCTAAGAGTAGAGTACTATATATGGGACACCGGCCGGCTTGCTTTCTTGAATTAACATTAGCCTCGTACAATGTCATATTTCAAATACGAGTTCCATACATATAGCTTGTGATCTTTTTAAAAATTATGAATGAGTAGAGTACTGAACATATGAGCCAATTAGACTAAGACTAAGAATATGAAGACCCCTTCTATACAAGCTTGTGATCTTTGTCCTGATCTTCTCAATCATCCTCTCTTTAACACCACCAACAGTAGTGATGGTGGTGGAGCTATAAAGCACGGATATTGCATTTGGAGTATTGTACCTATATCTTACTCATGTCAGACATGAGACATGCCTAAGACACTTCTAAATACGTGTCCAAGTGTTCTTTAAAAAAAAAAAAAAAACAATTTGCAGGATACAGGAACAAGAGGAATAGTAGCAGTGCATTTAAAAATTAATAAATATTATTATTCTTGATATATATTCGAATTTCTAAACATTTTTTAATAGTAATGAATTCACTTTATTATCCAATATTTCTCTTAAATTGATATATGTATAACATTATATCAAAAATAAATGCTTAACAATCTATAGAAAAAATATATATAATAATTACTGAATGGACGTGCTTCGTTTATGATTCTATCACATTCTCAAGAGGCTGCAACATTGTCCCACAAGGCCACAATGTTGCATACTCCACAATAATTGATTATTTTGGTTCTTTCCTTGTCTTTTTAATTGTCCCTTGCTTTGAAGTAATATTGTTTCATGCGTCGGTTGATTGACTTAGCCATATGGCTTGTGTTAGTGTTCAATAAATTTTCATGATTAATTCACCTTTCCATAAAAAAGATTTGGTAGATCTGCCATTTTTAATCAATATTTTCTATCTTATTCACTGTTAGTTACTCGAATAAATATCTATTTTAATGGATTAAGATCTAGCCAAGGTTAAGAAAGGTTCAAATTCAAGCTAAATTATGAGTCGGGTAAGGCATATTCTGTTCTTAAAGATATTCAGATTACTTTAGGAAAACATTTCCTGAACGTTGTTGAATTTAAAAACCATTCTTGTTTGTAACCCTACCTTTTTTTAATTGCATGTCTAATTCATTCTGATGCTATAGTTTGTTATATTCTCTTAGTATGTTAATGTGTCTCTTTAACATTTTTTTTTTTTTGGTATTATTTGAATTTTACTGGTTGACCCTGAAGCTGACAGTCTTTAACATTGTCAAGCCTATATGAAGATTTGTGGTCTGAAATGTAAAGATGATTACATGACAGTAAAAAAATTAACCTTTAGCTCCATTTATGGTTCTATAATCTATTTTATTAGATAGCTAAGCTTCTATACAAGAACTTTCTAGCCAAGCGCATATAGCTACACAAATCTACATATAATAATACTGTCAGTGGAATACAGGACACCCTTCAACCTCTATGCCAGGGGCAGTGGGGCAACTTGCAAGTGGGCAGTGATCATCTAAATCCAATCCCCACCACCTTATTCCATTGATGTCTCTAAGTTGTAATGTGAAATAGCAAAGGATGGCCATGAAAGCAACTCCAGCATCTAGCCCAGCTGATAGAATGTAATTGTGCCTTGCCCACCAGCCTTTGTATCTCCTATACACAAAAAAGTTGAAGAAAATGCCCACAGCACCCCAACATAGGTAGTTCACAGCCCTGGCTGGTGGCATTCCTCCTGATCCACCAATGATGATTGGCATGTTAATGAGCCTTATCCACTTTTTTTCGGGAAACAGGCGTGACAGTACCCACACAGGCAGTGGTGCTAGGAAACCAATGAGAAAGAAATAGTTCATCTTAGAGTAAAGGCCTAGACGGCCAAACATGCGAAGTGGGCTGACTACACCCCATATGATGGAAGCATTGTAGAAAACATCATCTCCAGGGCATGTCCACGGGCTTCCTTCTGGAAGTTTAGATGGTTCACATATATGTTCTACTGAGGTCAAAAGCCACCAAGCTGTGCCAAAGTAGACTGAGGATGCAACTAAAGTTCCCACCAACTTCAGCAGGAAACATAGATAAATATTAGTATTTATACTTTTTAATTTAATATCCAGTGGTTCTAGCAAAATGTTAGTAGTGGATGGTAAATTGAGAACAAGATTTTGTAAATGAAAGAAATCACCTGAACAATAAACATAGATTTTGGAGGAATTTTCATGTAATGGCCTAGCTTGAAGTCTGACAGAAACATTATTGCTTGTGTCATGCTAATGTAGCCATAGGTCTTGAAAGCCACATTTGCAAGAGGTCTCCCAGGATACATGTAACCAATAATCATCTCAGTGATGACATTAAGTCCTGGTTCCTGCACGCAGATTTTATAATAATGATCAAACACAAAGAACAAGAGGACAAAAATTTTTATTCTAAATACCATACCTGGTTTGTGGTAGCAGTAATTACGCCAATTGGGAGAGTGAAGAATAGAGCCATGACAATTGCGAGCAGGACTCCCCAGTAAGGGAGTTGCAATTGTCCGCCAAAGCCTTCACAAGTAAGAATGGCAAGTCCAACAACAACGATCAATAGTACGTAAAACCACCATTGAGGTACAGGTACATAGTTTTTCTTCATAAGTCTAGTGTGCACATCCCCAAACTTATTGTTGTATGTTGCCTTTGTTTGTTGCCAGATTTGTCTGCGCAAAGAAAAGCAAAGATACAAGTAAATCAAATCTTCTAAGAGCACTAAGTAACATATATAATAGTTAGTTGCTTGGAAAAATTTAAGTTAAATGGGCAATAATTATGCACAAATGTTCTTTTCATGGATAATTTCAAAATACCTTCCATGGAAGAGTGCAACATGAGAGATTGTTGCAGCCAATACTGCAAAGCTAAGACCATAAGCATATACAAAGAAGATGCTGAGATTAATTTTGCTGTACCCATCATATCCTTCTTGATTGAATTGGAAGGTTGTATCATTCAAAACTACTGAAACATTGTATTTTCCACCATCAGAGTTGAACACGTGTGAGGAGTAAATAGGAAATCGCTTTGCTTCATATGAGTTAGTCCAGTAAGCAATAGGAATTACTATGTAGAGAACTATGGAAAACCCAGCCATTATGTTAATGACAGCAAATCCAGGGGTGGCTAAAGGAGATCCTAGGAAGCCAGCTACAGTGGACCAATCAAGGGCAAAGGAGCCAATACCAAGCCCACGAAGACCAGAACCAATTTGTTGGGCTGTGACTGAGTCCTTCCGTATCCAACAAACAAAAGACAGAGCAGTTATTGATGGAAACAGATAGTTGGGAACAATATAGTATGAGAAGCTTGTTACAAGAACCACAATGAAGAACTGCAGCCTTGTTACTCCTCCCTTAGGCCTAGTCTCAACATCATGCAATGCCCTACAGATTCAAAAATATGACTTGAGAAAGATAATGAACTATATTTCCATTATGCATACATATTATAGAGAGAGATAGAAGAAGAAGCAAAGTGAGGGACTAGGGGCACCTAAATAGAGAGACTTGAACCAAGTTGGAAGGCCACCACATGTATGGTGAATCAACAAGAAACTTTCGAAATAGTCCTGCCCATCCATATCCTAGCAACTGAATAATCCATAATATTAATACCTTAAGATAGAAAATGAAGTAATTCTAATGACTCTAATCATATAATTTCACTCAGTAAAATACAAACGCAGAAATCACCTGGGTGGTATGACTTAACAAAATAGCTGCCAAAGGATGAATCCCTCGATGATAGAATGCCTTGACAATGGTAATAATACCAACTGCATAAACTGAGCTTGAACCTGAATTGGCAAATATGGTTATCAGGACATGCTCCTTCAAGTTGAAGGGACCTGGATTCAACGAAAAGAACCATTTTGTTCTTGGAATGTGAAAAACTTTGTTTGGTAGATATGCTGCCATAAACCTTCCTATTGGAAGTACTACAATTTGGGCTGAAACCGATGATATATATAATGCATTTTGGCGGTAACCAAAGAATTGATTCAAGAATGCCAGAACAGCACAAGATGTGATCCCCAAAAACCATGTTCGAAATGTCAAGCATGGTAATGTTGGATCGTCTGTAATTGGGACTGTGAGTCGAACTTGTTCAACTGGAGAATCATTTACTTCCTCTGCAAAGCCACCAAAACAAAAGGATAGCAAATTCATATGGAAAGGTAAACTTTGCAATCAGTTTCAAAGTATAACAATTACTAGACAGATAGACAAAATCTTTGGAAAGATTATAGGACAGAGTTAGTGAATTATGTACATATCCCAAACTTCTTTTAGTCTATACATATTTGAAATATGTCTACTATGAATTCAAATCTAAACTAATCATACTTGCTTTAGGCCCATATATGAGTTTGTTCAACATCAGTTGTTGAAGTATGTTCTTTCTATTGTTCAGTCAATAGAACTTGCAGGCAAGCATTTCTAAAATACATGCTCCACTTCTGGAACATGGATCATTAATAAGATAATAGACATTTTCAAGCTTGAGAAAGCTCACTATAGAAGAACATATTCTAAACTTTGTGTAATAATTTGGTACTCCTTGACTACAATGGTATTCCACTCTAATAAAAATAAGCCAGCTAATACAAAAACAAAACATAACCTTAAAAGAGTCATATGGAAAACTTAATTACTCTAGGAGTAATTGGTTTAGAGTAGCATGCCAGCTCTAGGAGTACTTTATAAATTTTCATGAACTCTTTAATTATCTAGTCTGTTCAAATTCACACCATTGTATATCAGCCCATATTGATTAAAAATAAGAGACATGTATAAAGATGTGATAATTTTGAGCTAAAACAGATACTATCTTGTTTTTATTTTCTCCAGGGATATGATGATGTTACTTTTTTCTGACAAAAAGAAACTCAGAAGGAAAATTTATACCAGAGATTTCAGAATACGTATGGGCAGCTGGATCAAGATTGTTGCGTTGAAAAGATGAAGGAAGCACATTAGTATCTGATTTCTCCATGCTTCACTACCTACACTTCTTTAAAAAAATAAGTGAATAAGATGAAGCTATATATTATAAATATATGAGCTGGTGGTAGCATTAATTCACGTAGGGCTTATTCCTTTCATACGTGTACGTTACAATTTGTTTTTATTGCTTTCACTGTCATTCTCTCTTGCTTTCATTTTCATTCTCTTTCAAACATTTTCATGCTTCATAGTCTCTACCATGAGCTAGAACTCCTAGCAGCCATGAGAGTGTGCTAATCTATTGCACATGTAACACTTCCAGTCAAATTGTTCTCTCTCCTTAAAAAGGACTTCATACTTTGAACGGAAATTCTAATTACAAACTTATTATTGTACAGTCAATACAAACTCCCTTTTGAAACACGATTTTTTAATTTTAACAGAAATTATGTTTTGAAAACATGATTTCAGCCCATATGGCAATGTGTCACTGTGTATATTAGTAAGTGCATAATAAAGAGTGCATGGCTATCTATTATGAAACCTTGTCCCCACTCCAATTGCAATCAGATGAAGATCATAAGCTTTCCACACACCACATCAATTTTGATACCACTTGTTAGTAAGATTTTCATCCACTTGTAGTACACCACAATCAAATCTGATACCACCTATTAAGATAATAACAACAAATTAAGGGTCGTGAAACTACATGCACGTTGACACGTTACCTTAACTTAAAAGGCTTAAGTTTTTTATATGTTTGGACTAATTTATGCTAATTTTAATCACTCATTTATGTTACTTAATTCTTACCGTACAAGGTTGATCATCCATACTCACACTTGAGTAATTTTTAGATATTCTCGAAGTATGAAGTACTCCTTCCTCTTACATTCATAGTAAAGTTCACTCATTAAATTTATGATGGGGTTCATCATGAACGTAAGAGAAGGGAGCACAATTTCTTTGTGCTCTGAGAGTACTTAAGAATTTTCCCTCACACCTAATTAAATATAATCTAAAGGAATAATGATAAATGATTCTTGGAATATCTCGTGGTTGGCATGATGCCAAAACTATATTCCCTTTTCTAATTGAATAAGACATCAACATTTAAAGTCAAAATAAAGACCGACTAAATAAATCTATGATTCATAGGATCTGATTTTTGTTTGGGGTATTTATAAGCCGCCTTGTGCTGTATTTATAACTTTTACCTTTATCTACAATATTTTCAGTAAAAAGTTTTCAGTTTCAACTAAATAAGTTTTTTCCAAACAGATACACAGTGGTGTAAGATGGGTTTGACTTACCTCTAGTACTTTTTTATCTGGAGGTGTCCTTTTGTTTTAAATACATAATAGCACGTGGTGGTAGGTTTTAATTTTCACCTTCTATTTAGTTAGTGGGTAACGTGGCAGTTTCTCATTAAAATAAAAGGAGATTCCAATTAAAAAAGTACTGGAGGTAAGCCAAACCCGAGTAGGATTGACCAAGATCCCATGAACATAGAATCTTTCCTCGTAGGGAAGATATGGAATTAATGTTCCAAGATCTTAAGGCTCTACTTCCTATACCGGGAGGATATAAATATGTAGAAGGAACTTTGGACATGGTGTGCAAGTTCTTTCCATATAGGGATGCATGAGTGGAGAACACGCAAATGGTGTGAGACTAAGTGTAATCCATCGTCGGTATTCGGTAACCCGACGGGTACTTTCCTACTCGACGGTGAATGTGAGTAGAGAGCATGGCTGACGTTGCGTCGTAATCAACCCGAAGGGTAAAAGGAGACCGAAGGGCAATCCAAACTCGAATGGTAAAAAGGGACTGATGAGCAATCCAAACTTGAAGGGTAAAAGGAGACCGAAGGGTAATCCATGCCCGAATGGTAAAAAGGGACTGATGAGCAATCCAAACTCGAAGAGTAATAAAAGGAGACCAAAGGCTAATCCAAACCCGAAAGGTAAAAGGGGACTGATGAGCAATCCAAACCCGAAGCATAAAAGGAGACCAATAAATGGGGGCAACCAATAAATTATGGCTTTTGCTCATTAATTGGACTCATAAATTATTAACAAATACATTTTTTCTTTTTCAAAAATATAATTATGCCTAAACATTACATATAGTTTTAAGAGTCTTGTTAATAGAGGCATCCATTAATAAAGCATTTAATGGCAAGTATTTTTCCACTTTTAAATAAGAGAAATGATATGTTCATAATATTTTCACAACAATATTTTCCTAATATTAAAAAAGTAATTTCAATGTTAGAAAAAAATTATAACCAACAACAGCTTTCTACCTATGATTTGTTGTGAAAATGTATGGTGCAATACTTTTCTTTAAATAAACATATTAATAAGAAGTGCATTCTCATTGGGTAATGTAAAACCCATCAAAATACAAAATATATGATATTGTTAACAAAATATGCATAAAAAAACCAACGTCGCATTTTGCATAAATCTTTACAACTTGCTACAATGGTTTTGTAAATAGGGTTTGGTTAACAAGTACCATTACAACATTTGTTAATGAACATTTTAAAAAACTTTTTACTACTTTCATGGAAAATATAAAAAGCTATCAAAAATGTCTTTTTTTTTTCTTTTTCCATAAAAAAACTTCAAAAATATTTTCTGAATCATTGTCGTATGGGCATCTATTAACTTTTCCCACATAGATATGCATAGCCACTAGCATAGTAAAAAAGTTTTTTATTCATTTTTCATTCTATCTCGCCTCTAATGCCCAACTCTTTTCTCTCTCCTATTATAGCAAATTAGCTTTAATATAATATTATTATTATTTTAATGTTATGTATTGTGAAATAAAGAATGAAATGTAAAAAAATAGTGTAAAAGTGGTTATATAAAATAAATAAATAAATTTTTGGTAAGAAAATACATTTTTTAAAACATAAGGGGATGGGAATGCTCTAAAGCAACACAAGCTATTACTATCTTTGGATTCAAGAGACAAAAGTTTGAAATTGGTTTGGTTTTAAAGGATCAAAGAAGGAATAACAATTTAGAATCTTTCACATCGGCTAGAAAACAGGGCATTAAAATAATAAGACAAATTTGTGGAAATATGGGCCTTTAGCTCCACAAATTATTCAATAGGGTGAAAAGGAACATTTAGGAGCCTAAACAAATTCTGAAGGGACACAGATCCTGTTGTGAGTTGTCACATTCACAGAGCATCATCTTGCATACTGCTATGAATTGGAATGAGAAAAGTCACTCAAACAAGGTTCATTATCTTCTGTAGTTTGCCATCACTTTGTCGTTTTAACGATTTAATTCACAGCTTCAAACTGTCCCCAGTAGGTTTACTAGTCTAGTACGTATCTTTATTGCAAGTTGTGCATGAGTCATGACATCCCTTGTGAGAGGGAAGTATAGTGAGTTGGGTGCATGGAATAGTTTCTTCTTTTAATAGTCCTTCTCTAATATCGTTCTTAAATGAATCTGCTCAACTTTGTAGAAATTATTCATCAAAACCAATATTCTATAAGTTCAATTTCTGGGTGACTTGCTCATTGATTGGCCCCATGAGCATTTTCACCCTAATTTCATGACTATCCTATCTTATTGCATTTTCCTTTTCTTTTTTTCATAGTGGCATTTATTGCACAACATACACAAACATCTCAATTAGAAAATTTCTAAACATTGTTGTACTTCTAAACATTTTTGGCAATACATGTGGGCATTTCTTCATGGGCCAGGAATAATTCTATGTTTGCCATAATGAGAGTAAGTGCTCCCAAAAGTCCAAACCTATTAATAATTGAGTTAAGAGGTCCATGCGCGGTGCAATCACAACACACATGGCCTACACATCCTATAATAGGCCTGGCCAAGGTTTGCTAAGGCCTAAGGGTGGAGATTTATTGCTTTAGTTAAGTGTAATTAGTGATATATTATGCATACCAGCACAGGGTCATGGATGATGGAAATAAAACTCCTCTCTCTCTTTAAGGTTTCGGTTATGTTTCACAAGCTGCATATGTTAATATTGTTATTAAAAAATAATTTTTTATATATAAAGAAATTTATGGAAATTTGTGGTTGGTAGAGCAAAAGGTATAACACTCAGAATGGGAGAGAATATTTTTATCCGCTTGCAGTACACCACCATCAAAAAGTATCACAATATTGCCATCTTTGTTACTCTAAAGTCTAAACTATCTACTTCTATTTTGTAGAGAAGGATGAAGTCCAAGCCTTAGTTAAGCATGGACTCAATACGTAAAATAAGCTTGAAATTGGCAGGGCTACTTTAGTTGTAACCTTTTTTGTGCACTAACCATATTGTTAAATGTGTCTAGCCTAGCATGCATAGCCATATTCTATTTGTTAATTTCCGTCCTGCTAGGCTGCTAGACACACATCCACATTAATTACTATCCTATCTTTAAGGCCATCGGCTGTTGCACCAGGAGGTAGTGGTGGTGAAGGCAGAGGTGGTGGTAGTGGTGGAGGTGGAGCCAAGGGTGGTGTCGTCGTGATCCTGTTTTTTCTGAGTTACAATTATTTTCTTGCTCAATACCAAGTTGGAAATGCGTTCTTACGGAATAGGGGGTGTCATGCCCCCTAGTTTTCTATGAATCTATGACATTCTCAAGAGGCTGCAACATTGTCCCACAATGCTCTGATGCAGTCTCCACAATATCGACTGTTTTAGTTAGATTTCCTTGTCTTCCATAATGTTCTGATGCAGACAACAATATTGATTGTTTTGGTTAGCTTTCCTTGTCTTTGACAATGTTCTGATGCAGACTCTACAATATTGATTGTTTTGGTTAGCTTTCCTTGTCTTTTATTTTTCCCCCGTTTTGAACTGTTATTGTTTACTGTGTTGGTTGATTGACTTAGCCATATGGCTTGTATAAGTATTCAATAAATTAGTAAGATAAATTCACCTTACCACAAAGAAAATTTGGTAGATCTGCCATTTTCAACCAATTTATTTTTGTCTTAAACACTGTTAGTTACTCTGAACAACTATCTATTTCAATGGATTAAGATCAAGCCACGGTTTAGTATGGGTTCCATTTCAAGCTAAATTATGAGTCACGTAAGGCATATTCTATTCTTGAGGATACTCAGAGGGTGTTTGGATGGCTTGTTTCCGTAACTCAATTCTTTGTTTCCATAACTCATAACTCAAAAATGGTGGGGCCCATAGCTAGAAGTCCGTTTGGCACCACCCTATCGCTGTTTCTATAACTCTGTTTCCATCACTCAATTATTTGATTTTTGAGTTACGAGTTATGGAAACTGAAAACACATTTTAGCTGTTTTCAGTTTCCATAACTCATAACTCAATGACATTTTTGTAATTAAACACACATGGGGGATCCACTCAGCTGTAACTTTTGACCAATCTTTTTTTTTTTTCCTTTCTTCTCCTGGTTTGGTCTTCAGTTCTGGTTTTTTTTTTTTTTTTTTTTTTTTGTTTTTTTTTTCACTAGGTTCGGTGAGTTTGGGTACTTGAAAAAAAAAAAAAGGCTACACCAAGTGACAGAGCTGGGGCCCACAAATAGTGTGAAAAATATTGAGTGATGGTGCCAAACGGGTGTGATATTTTAGAGTGATGAGTGATGAGTGATGGAAATTGAGTGATGAAAAAAAAAGCATCCAAACACCCCTTCAGTGTTTAGGGAAAAGTTTCCTGAATTCTGTTGATTTTTAAACCCATTTTTGTTTGTAACCGCAACTTTTTTAAATTGCATGTCTAATTCATTTTGATGCCACATATATAGTTTGTTTCGTTATCTTAGTATGTTAACGTGCCTCTAAACTTTTTTTTATTTTTTTTTTTGTATTATTTTAACTAGTCACAAACTCTTGCGATATGTGAGAAAATGTAATATAATTATTTTATTAGAATATAATGTAAAATTTATAAGTTAAATAGTGCATGTTTTATTTAAAAATTTTATATTTTTATATTAGCATATGCAATTGAACATATGATGTACACCCCCATTCCATAATCGGATGACTGATTTAAATATATCGAATTTTTTTTTTTTTAAATGTATACTCTTATTCTATGAAGCACACGCAACAAGTTATATTTATATTAGGTTTTAATTATTATAAATTTTAGAATTGTATCATTTTTTTTTCTTTCCAAAATAAAGTATAATGCCTATATTATTATTGTTGTTATTATTATTATTATTTTGAGAAACTAACACCTATATTATTGCAACTTTAATTTTAAGGTAATTTTGTGAATATTTATAATTTTTATTGCTTTTTTAGGGCCTATATCTCTAATTTATAATGCTTACTTTATTTGTATTTTTTAGCCCAAAATATATCAAAAACACTTTTTTTTTTTAATCTTAATATTTGGTTTGAAAAGTATGAAAATTATTGTATTTAGAGTCCAATATGACCCGAACAAGTCCAATATGGGCCAAGGACGAATTTTCCCTGAGAACACTTAGCCAAATCTCACTTAATGATCTTGTAAACCCACATCGACTGTTGTATCTTTCACTAATGCCTAGTCCTTCTATCCACTCTCTACAAATTTATTGTATAGGGTTACCTGAGTTTGAGTCCACTCATCCCTAGGAGGGAAGTGCCTGAACCGGATCCTTACAATTGGCGCCGTCTGTGGGGAGGACTTGAGGATTAGTAAGTGCGACGTTTGGTGCGGAAGGATCAATAACAACACTTCTTCCAAGTTCAAAAAAAAAAAAAAAAAAAAAAAAAAAAAAAAAAAAAAAAAAAAACAAACAAACAAACAAACAAACAAATAAACAAACAAACACAAACAACGGCAACGTACTTATTCAGAAGGCAATCATCACAAAGAAATAAAAGATGCAAGAAGCAAAAGAAACGAAATGTGGCTACTTCTTTATTAAGTAAAGAAAAGTTACATTATACAACAAATGCTTAGACATGCTTGTTCTAAAGCTAACTACGAAGATAAATGCTTAGGCAAGTTTGTTCTAAAGCTAACTACGAAGGTAAATGCCTAGGCAAGCTTGTGTTGAAGCTAAAAAAAGAAAAAGGAAAAAAGGGGCCTAGGCAGGCATGTTTTAAAGCTAGACTGAGCTTGGAGGGAGAGGCGGAGACATGCTTATTCTAAGGCCGTCCACAGCTCCCCAACCAGCATGGACAGCACTTTGAAAAAGAAGGAAGAAGAAGGCGCGGCACTTGACGGTCCCATCTCAAGGCTTTTCCTTGATTCTCTCCCAGTCCCATTACGACCAGGCGCCGACGAATCACTACCAGCTTGAAGGGCCGGTAGATCCGCACGCGGAGGAGAGCCATTATGTTCCTTTCAGATCTCCCTCCAAACTGCAAGGGGGGTCCTCTCTCTAGCTAGGTTGAAAAGAAGGAGGGTATGTGGCCTCTGCTTATTTCACCTCCATTGTGTCTTCCAGGATCGAGGTGGCATCCTCGGCTCTTGAAGGGCGCTCAACTTTCTTAACCCCACCCTTTTCCAGGGCCACTCCATCCCCTTAGGCACCAGTCACTATTTTGGCAAGACCCTTGAAAATTCCTAGAAAACGGAAAGCCTTGAACCCCTATTAAACCCAAGTGTTTGTGAAATTTAAAGAAAAGACTATCCCAAAATGCCTTATATAGAAGGCAAGAGCTGGTAAAAACCAGCCTGCACAGAATCCTAAGGAAGAGTTACTGGAGGTATTAACTCCGCCCAATTTCCAAAGAGCTCACCAACCGCTGGATCCTCGTAAATTCGCAAGGATATTAATGAGGGCAAACCTTGCGCACCGAAGCGTCAAGCGCGTCACTCGAATAGCCCAAAAGACGCCTCGTAACTGGAAGTGGCGCACCAGACGAAGGAGCCAGACCTAAGAAGGGTCCCCCCTCGGCGGAGCAAGCTCAAGGCCACTATCACCCTAAAGGCAGACTCCCCAACGCTAAGGATGATCTCCCTCACCCCAAGCAGTCACTCAAGAAGACAAGTGTTAGACAGAACCAAGGCCTTGCATGGTCCTCGGACTCAAACCTATGGGGAAACTAACTACTTCAAGAAGAACTAAGTACTAGACAGAACCAAGGTCTTGCATAGTCCTCAGACTCAAACCTATAGGGAAACTAGTTACTTCAGAAGACAAGTGTTAGACAGAACCAAGGCCTTGCATGGTCCTCGGACTCAAGCCTATGAGGAAACTAACTACTTCAAGAAGAACTAAGTACTAGACAGAACCAAGGTCTTGCATAGTCCTCGGATTCAAACCTATGGGGAAACTAGTTACTTTAGAAGACAAGTGTTAGACAGAACCAAGGTCTTGCATGGTCCTCGGACTCAAGCCTATGGGGAAACTAACTACTTCAAGAAGAACTAAGTACTAGACAGAACCAAGGTCTTGCATAGTCCTCGGATTCAAACCTATGGGGAAACTAGTTACTTCAGAAGACAAGTGTTAGACAGAACCAAGGTCTTGCATGGTCCTCGGACTCAAGCCTATGGGGAAACTAACTACTTCAAGAAGAACTAAGTACTAGACAGAACTAAGGTCTTGCATAGTCCTTGGACTCAAACCTATGGGGAAACTAGTTATTTCAGAAGACAAGTGTTAGACAGAACCAAGGTCTTGCATGGTCTTCGGACTCAAGCCTATGGGGAAACTAACTACTTCAAGAAGAACTAAGTACTAGATAGAAACAAGGTCTTGCAAAGTCCTCGGACTCAAACCTATAAGGAAACTAGTTACTTCAGAAGATAAGTGTTAGACAGAACCAAGGCCTTGCATGGTCCTCGGACTCAAGCCTATGGGGAAACTAACTACTTCAAGAAGAACTAAGTACTAGACAGAACCAAGATCTTGCATAGTCTTCGAACTCAAACCTATGGGAAAACTAGTTACTTCAGAAGACAAGTGTTAGACAGAACCAAGGCCTTGCATGGTCCTCTGACTCAAGCATATGGGGAAACTAACTACTTCAAGAAGAACTAAGTACTAGACAGAACCAAGGTCTTGCATAGTCCTTGGACTCAAACCTATGGGGAAACTAGTTACTTCAGAAAACAAGTGTTAAACAGAACCAAGACCTTGTATGGTCCTCGGACTTAAGCTTATGGGGAAACTAACTACTTTAAGAAGAACTAAGTACTAGACAGAACTAAGGTCTTGCATAGTTCTCGGACTCAAACCTATGGGAAAACTAGTTACTTCAGAAGACAAGTGTTAGACAGAACCAAGACCTTGCTTGGTCCTTGGACTCAAGCCTATGGGGAAACTAACTACTTCAAGAAGAACTAAGTACTAGATAGAACCAAAGTCTTGCATAGTCCTTGGACTCAAACCTATGGGGAAACTAGTTACTTCAGAAGACAAGTGTTAGACAGAACCAAGGTCTTGCATGGTCCTTGGACTCAAGTCTATGGGGAAACTAACTACTTCAAGAAGAACTAAGTACTAGATAGAAACAAGGTCTTGCAAAGTCCTCGGACTCAAACCTATAAGGAAACTAGTTACTTCAGAAGATAAGTGTTAGACAGAACCAAGGCCTTGCATGGTCCTCGGACTCAAGCCTATGGGGAAACTAACTACTTCAAGAAGAACTAAGTACTAGACAGAACCAAGATCTTGCATAGTCTTCGAACTCAAACCTATGGGAAAACTAGTTACTTCAGAAGACAAGTGTTAGACAGAACCAAGGCCTTGCATGGTCCTCTGACTCAAGCATATGGGGAAACTAACTACTTCAAGAAGAACTAAGTACTAGACAGAACCAAGGTCTTGCATAGTCCTTGGACTCAAACCTATGGGGAAACTAGTTACTTCAGAAAACAAGTGTTAAACAGAACCAAGACCTTGTATGGTCCTCGGACTTAAGCTTATGGGGAAACTAACTACTTTAAGAAGAACTAAGTACTAGACAGAACTAAGGTCTTGCATAGTTCTCGGACTCAAACCTATGGGAAAACTAGTTACTTCAGAAGACAAGTGTTAGACAGAACCAAGACCTTGCTTGGTCCTTGGACTCAAGCCTATGGGGAAACTAACTACTTCAAGAAGAACTAAGTACTAGATAGAACCAAACTCTTGCATAGTCCTCAGATTCAAACCTAAGGGAAAACTAGTTACTTCAGAAGACAAGTGTTAGACAGAACCAAGGCCTTGCATGGTCCTCAGACTTAAGCCTATGGAGAAACTCTTCACTCACGAAAAACCAAGCGTCAGGCCGAGCCAAGGTCTTGCGTGGTTCTCGGTGTCAAACCTGCGGCAAAACTAGTTGCTTCAAGGGAATCCAAGTACTAGACAGAACCAAGGTCTTGCATGGTCCACAGACTCAAACCTATGGGGAAACTAGTCACTTTAGGAGGATCTAAACACTAGACAGAACTAGGGTCTTGTACTGTCCACGGACCCAAACCTACGATAAGGCTGACCACATTGGTTCTAATAATGAGCACTATAGAGGATAGTGACCTTTCCTACGATGGAATCTCAAGACCAAGCCTATGAGCATCACTTAAAGCATCGATGTGGTCAGCTGAAATGCAATTAAAGCCAGGATTGTACAAGTAAAAAAAAAGTGATAATTCAAACAAAATGAATAAGAGAAAATAAAATTTGCACTTCACTGAATCTTTAAAGAGTTACACAAAGCAAAAGTGTCATTACAATGTTTTTAAAAAATAAAAAAAAAACAAACAAACGAAGCGAAGGCGTAATGGAAGATCATTCCTTCAGCTCCATCTCAATTCCCTCCTCAGGGGGCTGGGCAGAAGAGGTCTCAGGGTCCTTGTAGCCGCCGCTTGGGATTACAGCTTGGGGAGGGTCAGCTAGATGAGATATCTCCCTAGCGTGAGGGGCTTGGACATCAGCTAAGGGGTCCGCAGCCTCCCAGGGCGCATCCGCAGTAGGACCCTTACTTGGCTCAACAGCCCTAGGAGGATCAGCTTCCTTAGCGGGCTCGTCCGAAGTGGTAGCAGCTGGGGCGTCTTCCTCAGGAACATCCCCAACTCCCTCAAGAGTCACCTCGGCCTCGGAGCTGGGAATAGCAGCCTCACGAATGGCAGGAGGGTAGTACACATTCTCTACCTTCCACAGGTCAAATGAAGCCTCAACACTTGCTTGTTTCAAGGCTTCATTCCACACCTGGGAACAGTAAAGTCTGCATACCCCAGGCACTTGAGCCCTAAGGGCAGCTTCCATCTCAGTTACCCCTGACTCGTAGGCCTCCTGTGCGACCTTGCCTTTGGAAGCCTCAGCCTTGGCCCTGGCCAACTCAACCTCTTCCTTGGCTTTCAAGGCCTCGTCCCTGGTAGACTCTGCAACGCTTCTGGCCCCCTTTGCTTGGAGCACCCTCTTTTCTAGGGTCACGATCTCCTCTTTGGCGACCCTTAGCTGATCCTCTGCCTTGAGCCGGCGCTCCGTTTAATCCAGGGCCTGCTTCTGGGCGCTAGCAAGGCTTGATTCGACGAGGTCTCGAGCCCTCTTCATCTCCTCCAACTCCCCCCTCGCCTTTGAAAGATCGGCCTTGGAGGCGTTGAGGGTCCACACAGCGTCTAACAGCCTGTTACGCTCCGAGCCCGTAGCCTTGCTTTGGTTACTGGCTATATCCTCCAACCTAAAGGTAGCCTGGATAGCTTGCCAATTAAAACCAATACGCAACAGATAAGGAGTTAAGAAACAAGAAGTCAAGAGAATCACAAATGATCAGAAAACTTACCATGCCCAAATGTTGTTTAAGGCCGAGGAAGACCTCCTTGCTCCTCAGAGCCTCCAGCTGGGCCATGTCCGCGGGAAGTAGTAGGGACCTCCCCAATGCATCAGCCACGTGCGCACCCTCGCCCCCTCGAAGGTCCCCGAGGGAGGCATCGTCCATCAAGGGCTTCCCATGGAACATGGGGGTAGGGAGCCAAGCCTGGACCCCGGGCTGGATGGTGGCCTGTTTTTCCTGACCTTGGCATCCTACTCTAAGCTGCTTCGATGGCTGTCAAGCGTCACCATCGCCCTGGGAAGGATCAGACTCTTCGCCCCCCCTAGGCCTCTTGCCTTTGCCCTTCTTCTGCAGAGGACTGGTGTGCTTGGACCTAAATGGTGAACTCTATTGGGGCGGGGGAGGAGGAAGCTTGGGAGAAGACTTCCCCGGCGCGTCCTTCCCCGACTGCCCCTCAATCAGGGCCAGCAAGCTTGTTTGAGGTCGCCTCTTGAAACTCATCTTCGGCTTGGGAGAGGCTTCTTTGGACAAAAAGTCCGCTTCAACCAAGCTGGGATCACCCAAATCGCCAAAAGGGTCCTCGGGCGAATGGAATTAGTCGAACACGTCGAACTCGTCCTCGGACGGACCTAAGTCAGCAACTTCCTCTTCCCCTAGCTCTCCCCTTTCAGTCTCGGCAACTTGAGTTGATGAAAAGGTACCCACCAACGGTACGCCCTTGGGAATGGGAGACCCTTTGGGGATCAGAAATCCGTGCTCAACTACGGTGATGTTATGCAACCGAGGATCTTTGGCTCAAATCACGTGCTTTAAAGCCGAGAACGATTTTTGAATCGAATCGTATCCTAGGATCTCATGAGCGGCTCTAACTTGGTTGTTGGCTTCATTCACAAAAATCTCCTACCTCAGTACGGTCTGCAAATCCTCCTTGTTAACCAAGTCAAAGTGACGCTCAAAAGCACGTGGATCTGCATAAAAGAAAGCAAGTTCCTGTCAAAAACCAAGCAAAGCGGAGCGTGAAAACATAAGAAATTAGACCCTCTCATAGTCTGAATGCCCCACCTGGTGTACCTTCCACTGTTGGACAATGAAGGCCCTCGTACCACTTTCCTAACACAATGAGGAAGTCTTTGTTCAAGCCTTTGCTAGACTTAAGGAGGCACTAGATGAGCCGGACCCTATCATCCTTCGTCTTTATGTAATAAGACTTCCCCTTCATGCGCTGGAGGTTGTAACACCAGTTTACATCATGGTGGGTTAACCTCAACCCCATCTTCTCATTCAGGGCATCCACACAGCCTAAGATCCTAAATATAATGATGGCACACTGGGTGGGAGATAAGCCGAAGTGCCTAAGATAATCTCTCATCACTGGCCCCATAGGAATCCTCAAATCACCCTCCAGAAAGGCGATTATAGGAATCGCTACCTCACCCTCTTTTCTCATAGTACTCTACTCCCCTTCTCCACAGCACCTTAAACCCACTGTATCGGGGATCTTATAATCAGCAACGAATTTTTCCATCACCTCTTCAGACTCAACTAACTTCTTAAACCTATGCATCCTAAAGAACTAGCGAGGGGCTCAGGGAAAATGAAGGAGAGAGAGAAAAGAATAAGAGGATAAGGAACTCAGGCGGAAAAGTATGAACCAGAGAGAGAAGAAGACTTACAGAAATGAGGAAAAGCTCATTGGGCAGGCATTTTGTGCTAAAGGAAGTAGTAAGTTCAGTTGGAGATGTGACCGAATTCGAAGTATGTGCGCAAGGTCTCTTGAATGCAAAAGTGAAGGGGCAAATCAGTTCGATTCCCTACCGTCCATTCATCATCACACCGTTGAACGTGGAGGACACAGAGCCGCCGAAATTTAATGAAGGCACGCTCCAAGTACCGAAACGCCAAGACAAGGACTCGAGGACATCAAAATCCTCCTCCCCGCCCGAGGAGCCGGGCAGCAGAATTTTGAAGGACTATTGTGGGGCCTAAAGATTTGGCAACCCCGACCAACTCCATATCGGGCCCAGGGCCCATGCCGAGGACAATGCTGTATCCGAGGATGGGCGGGGAAGGCCCAAACTACCAAGAAGTATCGCTGAGGACAACCATGTCCTCGGCCGGCTAATATTGAAGAAGGGAAGCTGTCATCCACACATTAAATGCATGCAACCGACACTTTAGCCGCATTAATGGAGAATTGACCATTAAACAGTGATGCCTTGGTTACTTCAACTAACAGAAAGTCTGAGAAGGCGGCTGATGGGACAAGCCCTCAGACGCAGGCTCCGATGATCAACAAGTAGATAGCAGAGATCAGCTTAATAGGACTATATAACAGAATGAACCCCCAGAGAAGATGGAGGTTTTTTCGAGGGGTTGAAGGGTTCGGGGTTTTTCGGGGTGTTAAAGGACAACCTATGTATTCATTAGTAGTCAGGGAAGAGCTCCTCGGACTAGGCCGAGGACAAATTTTCCCTGAGAACACTTAGCCAAATCTCACTTGATGATCCTGTAAACCCACATCGACTGTTGTATCTTTCACTAATGCTTAGTCCTTCTATCCACTCTCTACAAATTTATTGTATAGGGTTACCTGGGCTTGGGTCCACTCATCCCCAGGAGGGAAGCGCCCGAACCGGGTCCCTACAGTGATTATCCCCAAATTTTGTACTCAATGGAGTCCAAAATTACACACAAAAACATCTAAATAGACATTTTATCAACAAAATGGTATGCACACCACAACACAAAACATAGTATAATGCATGAGCATGTAATAAAAACATGTAAAACAAGCAATATATCATCATTCTCAACAAAACTCATACATCAATTTCATCAAAAGCTACAAAAACCCATGTACATCAACAATATTTCAATATCTCAACAAACACAACAAATCTATGAAACATAATGCTTTAAACTTGAAATAAAGTAAAAATGAGTGAAAACCCATACTTTTTCTTGGATTTGGAGTGAAGATTGAAGATAAAAATGGAGGTTTTTGGAGTGAAAATGGCGGTTTTGAGAGAGGGAGAGGTGGAGAAGACAAAGAGACAAGCACGTGATGTGAGGGAAATTGAAAAGTTTGGAAAAACTGTCTAATGTTTAACCTTATTTTTGCAAAACAGGCATTTTTCGCGAATCAACTAACTCGCAAATAAGTCACCAAACTAAGTCACCAAAATCCCTTGAACCCAGATTTTGAAAAATTTCTCTAAGTCTTTTTCGCGAATTGGACTTACACTCGCTAGTGAGTTACAAAAGCCTCTAGATGAACTTGCTACTCGTGAAGGAGTT
This sequence comes from Quercus glauca, assembly GCA_023736055.1. Lineage (NCBI taxonomy): Eukaryota > Viridiplantae > Streptophyta > Magnoliopsida > Fagales > Fagaceae > Quercus > Quercus glauca. Next base: position 77,406,475 of record CM043319.1, read on the forward strand.
GCCAGAATGAGTTGCCAAAAATTCTTAAACCCAGATTTTGAAAAATTTTCTAAGTCTTTTTTGCGACTGGGACTTTCACTCGCCAACGAGTCACGAAACCTTCTGGATAAACTCACGACTTAAGCTTGAAAACTCGCAAGTGATTCGCCAAAAGGCAAAGTTGAAAATTTTCAAAAAAAATACTTTCCAAAAACAACTAAAATACTCAAAAATATTTTTAGGTTTGATCAACAGATGCTTAAGTATGTACATCACATTTAATCAAGTACAATTACACAAATGAATAAGGCATTCATTGAGCATAGACATGTGTGATGTGGGTGGGTTTCAAATATGAGATAGTACTTAGTCTAACGTGAAGTTTCAATGATCGATTCAACCAAGTCATACACAATTAGCACTAAGTAGAGTGACCTATCTCAATTGTAGAAATGAACATATATAACCTCCTACATAAACTTGATTACATTGAGATAGAAGCTTTTCACTTGGCTTCTTTTCTTTTGATCATTTTGATCTTTACATCTCTTTTTGAGATCGATGCCTAAAATTTTTTATATTTCAATTTGATGAGAAAGCCTTTGGCTTTTGGCACCATACATTTCAATACATGTCGCTTTCCTTTTTTCCTAGTCAAATACTAGTTCGTGCGACAGCTTTTTCAACTTATTATCTCTTTTCGAGATTTGACATTGGTTGAGCTTTTAAGCAAAAAAAAAAAAAAAAAAAAAAAAAAAAAAAAAAGTGGGAAGAGATATAAGCACAAGTCTACGCAAGTCTCAAGATCAAAAAAAAACTATTGACTAATCATTCATAACAAGTTTGAAAATCTATTTACAACAATCACATAGATGTCAAGATGTTTCCCATAAAGATACAAGTGCATAGAGAACAAACTAAGTTCATTAATGCACAAAGCCATTAGTACGGAGGTACAAGGCTAAACATGCATGTGACAATACACAACACTGCCGATCAAACTTTTTGGATTTTATACTTTTATATGTTTTTGGATTTTTGACACAAAGCAAGTAAAGAATGATCAAAAACAAAAAACAACCAAAGATTTTAAATAACAAAAACAATAAAAACATGCTAGAATGTAAAATAAGCAAACAACCAATAATGTCACATTATATAGAAAGAATTAATGCATGGACATGTTATAATACTTATGCATGAGTACCCTTCTTCACCCACACAACATGTGCATTTGGAGTGATTTCCTTTGAGGATTGGGTACTTGAACCATGATTCTCAAACCTTAAGGTGAAGTTGGCCAAACATGAGGTGATGGTGTCAATCATTTTCATCACATCACTCATAATGGGTTCTTCTTCTTGCCCTTTTGGTTGCTTGGGTTTTCCATTGCCTTTTCCTTGTCTTCTTGGCTTTTGAAGATCCGCATTCTTCAATGCTTGGAGCTTGTAGCAATTTGGTCTAGTATGCCCTCGGATTCCACAATGATGGCAATAGTATTGTGTTTGTCGACATCTTTGTGCCTTAGGAAGAGACTTTCCTTTTGCCTTGGGTTTAGCCACAATTGGATTTGGAGACTTTGTCAAAACCTTTTGATTCACCACATTTGGCTTCTTTTCAAATTTTACATTATCAACAAGAGGAGTTGGTGGTTCTTTAGCCTTGACAAACTTCATTTCCTTAGACACTTTAGAGTTTGAGCTACTTTTTCCGATATACCCTAAGCCACTTCTATCCGAAGAGGGCTTTTGATAGGCAAGCACTTCATCAAGTTTCTTGGAAGCAACATGCTCCACTTTAGCATTTGCTTGAACAACTTCAAGCTTAAGAACCTTTATCCTGAAATAGGCATTGTTTAGTTCTTCATTTAACCCTTCAAATTCACACCTGCTCTCTTTGTACCGCACGAGGATGCTTTTATAATCCTGTTCGGCTTTCTTCATCTTTCTAATGGCTGTTTTAGCCACTCTTGCATATTCTCCATGCTTTTCAAGAAGCGCATTGTAGGATTCTTGCAATCTATTTGTTCCTTCAAAAATGCATTCTTCTTCATCATCTTTGAATTCATCTCCAACACCAATAGATTCCATTTCGGTATGCTCACCAAGCTCTTCCACTAGATTGCTCAAATCTTCCAAAGAATCTACGGGTGCAATGGTCATGAAAGTGGAGTAGTTTCCTTCCCCCGTCATAGCTTTCTTCAGAATTAGAGTTTGAGCCATCCAAATCACTAAGGGTTATAGTAAGAGCTCTACCCTTTGCCTTCAAATAGGTGGGGCATTCTTTCTTCAAATGACCATACCCGTTGCACTCATAACAAGTGACTACTTGAGAAGGAGAAGAGTCTTTGGAATCCTCCTTTTGAAGTCCTTCTTGTCTTTCTTGAAATTGGAGAATTTTCCTTTCTCAAAGGACTTCCCATCCTTTTTGAATTTTAAAAACTTGTGAAAGTTCTTTGCAAGGAATGCCACCTCTTTTTCAACCTTGTCCTCATCCAAGGAATCTTGAGCTTCAATTCTCTCATTGATTGTCTTAAGAACAAGGGATTTGCTCTTCCTTTAAGATGGTAGAGACAGCTCATATGTTTAAAGAGAGCCGATAAGTTCTTGGACCTTTATCTCATTAAGATCCTTGCTTTCCTCAATGGCGGTCACCTTGGCTCGGAAGCTCTCTAGCAATGATATAAGAATCTTTCTTACTACTTTGGAGTCTTCCACCTTCTCACCCAAGTTCAATTTCCCGATTACCACTTCATTCAACTTTCCATAGAATGAGTCGAATGATTCATCTTTGCTCATCTTCAATTCTTCAAACCGAGTGGTAAGCATTTGAAGCTTGGTATCCTTCACCTTCTTGGTGCCTTTATAGGTGGTCTCCAAAATTTGCAACACCTCCTTGGCAATTGACACATAAGAGATCTTGTGAAATTCATCTAGTGAGACACCACAAAATATAGCATTAAATGCTTTACTATTAGCATTAGCCACTGCGAGAGTTGCCTTATCCCAAGTAGATTTGGCAGCCTCCGACCTTATCCAACCAATTTCTACAGCATCCCACACACTTTTATCAATGGAGCATAAAAAGGAACACATACGCAATTTCCAAAATGTGTAATTACTCCCACCAAAGAAGAGAGGTGCATTGAGGGATTGAGACCTATCCATCCTAGGGGAGATCACACTAAGAATATAGAAATCTGTCAAAGTGTATCCGCTCTGATACCAATTGAAAACTCACTTAGTATATAAAAAAATTGTGAATGTTTAGACCCCCAAATAAAAATTTCTCCAAAACAAGCTTATATTCAAACAATATATGTGCGGAATATGAAATATAAGCAATACCAAAATAAGCAAACTACTCTAAGCCATATTTTAATCACAACTCAGCAGTAATAAAAAGCAAAGAGTATGGGATAGATAGAAGCAAACACAAGATAACACCAGCACATGTTATCTAAGAGGAAACCGAAGAACTTGACAAAAAACCTATCTGCTGCCCTCCAAGCTGTAAATGATCCACTAGAAAATCAGTTGGAATACATGAATAGCAATAGACCCTCCAAGCCTAATCTACCCAATGCACCTAAGCCCTTCAAGCTTCTTACTCCAACAAGGTTACGTCGAACCGTGTCTTCTCTAGCTTACCGGATCCCGCAATTAGCCCATTACATCAACCAATATAAATTGGTTCTCTCTTGAACTGCTTCCCAAACACCAAGAACCTTCTCACAACACTAAATTTGGTGAGATAAGGATTTGGCTTACGATCCTCTCATAGGTATGACAATGGAGAGGGTGAGAGTAGAGGAATTTGGAGAATCAAATGTATAAGATTGTGGATGAATCAATCTTCTTGTTCTCTAGGGTTTTTCTCTCAAAATTCTCTCTAGAAGCTCTCTACATTTCATGGGTATAAGGGTATTTATAGTAGGGTATGAGATGGAATGTGAAAAGTCAATTTTTAGCAAAACAGGGTGCACTGGCGACTCACTTCGCGACTAGAATGAGTCGCAAATTCCAGTCGCCAGTTACCAGACTAGTCAGACTGTACTTTTTGTTCTGTAGTGATCTAACTGTCCTGACTCTTCGACTTCCTACATGCTTCACACATGTGCTACATTCTGGCGAGTCACCACTCGCGAGTTAGTTGCGAGTTCTAGTCGTGAATCACATCTTGTTGCACACTCTTGATCAAATCTTCACACTCTCTCACACGCAACCCTTACATTATTCCCACCTAAATACAGGGTTTCTAAATGCTGAATTACAAGAAAGTTTAGCACAGAATAAAGCCAACACATATTTGAATAAATTCAACTTTACATTAATGACAGCAAATCCAGGGGTGGCTAAGGGTGATCCTAGGAAACCAGCTACAGTGGACCAATCAAGGGCAAATAAGCCAATACCCAAGTCCACCAAGACCAGAACCAATTTGTTGGGCTGTGACTGAGTCCCTCCATATCCAATAAACAAAGGACAGAGCAGTTATGGATGGAAACAGATAGTTGGGAACAATATAGTATGCAAAGCTTGTCACAAGGACCATAAGGAAGAACTGCAACCTGGTTAGGCCTCCCTTAGGCCTAGTCTCAACATCATGCAATGCCCTGCAAGTTCAAAATTTTGACTTGAGAGAGATGATAAACTATATTTCCATTATGCATATGTGTATATATGTACTTATTATAGTGAGAGAGAGAAAAGAAGTAGCAAAGCCAGGGACTAGTGCCACCTAAATAGGGAGACTTGAGCCAAGTTGGAAGGCCACCACATGTATGATGAATCAATAAGATACTTTCTTAAAAATCCGGCCCATCCATATCCTAGCAACTGAATAATCCATAAAATTAAATCATTTAGGAAGAAAATGAAGCAATTCCAATAGGTGTAATCATATAATCTCAATCAGTAAAGCATAAACGCAAATCACCTGGGTAGTATGGCTTAACAAAATAGCTGCAAGTGGATGAATCCCTCGATGATAGAACACCTTGACAATGGTGATAATATTAATTGCATAAATTGAGTTTGAACCCGAATGGGCAAATATGGTTATCAGGACATGCTCCCTCAAGTTGAAGCGACCTGGATTCAACGAAAAGAACCTTTTTGTTCCTGGAATGTGAATGAATTTTTTTGGTAGATATGCTACCATAAGCCTTACTATTGGAAGTACTACAATTTGGGCTATAACTGATGATATATGTATTTTGGCGGTAACCAAAGAATTGATTAGTGAAGGACAGAACAGCACATGATGTGATCCCTAAAAACCATGTTCGAATTGTCAAGCACGGTAATGTTGGATCATCTGTAATTGGGAATATGAGTCGAACTTGTTCAATTGGAGAATTATTTAGTGTGCGTTTGGCATTGGCTTAAAAAGCTAGCATTTTTTACTATTTAGCTTATTTTTGCTACTATTCATGAGTCTCGTTGCACTTTTTGGTACTATTCATGAGTCTCACTGTACTATTTCAGCTAACTTTTATCTTTATCTACAGTACTTTCAGCAAAAAGTTTTCAGTTTCAGTAAAATAAGCGAATCCCAAATGGACCTTTACTTGTTCAATTTGGTTCCATTCATCAATGAGTTAAGTCAATTTGGTTCATGTTAAAATGTTATATTCTACTTGCAATCAATTTAGTTTCTATTATTTCAATCTATAGTCAACTTGTAGTTATAGTTGATATTTTCTATTACTAAGTTTACAATAAGGACCAAATTGACTTCAAATTAAAAATAACAATAATTAAATTGATTGCTACCAAAATATAAGAACCAAAGTGACAATAAGCCCAAAATAAAATTCTAATTTGCCATTTTCTATTTTAATATTCTTAATATAAGTAACGAGTAATGTCTATTACCCACAACCAACTTGTCCGCGGATCCATGGACCTTTGATGGCTGAAATACATGATTCTACGGTTAGTACTTTTATCAATCCATTTACATGACAATGGGACTTAACTCTATTGTCATCTGCATTTAGCTCCACAGACGCTGATCTCATTCAAAAAATTCCATTAAGTCGCGGCTGGGCTGAAGATGTTCTCTATTGGCCCTATATGCAATCCGGCCAATACTTGGTCAAGTTGGGTTAATACTTCCTCAAACCTGAAACTCGCTGCATTGGGAGTCAGGCACAACCAGCTCACATAAAAAACTCTCTGGAAAAGCATTTGGAAGTTATTGCTGCCTAGCAAAATAAAAAAACTTCCTATGGTGAGCAAGCCGTAATGTACAGCCTACCATGGCAAATCTGGTTCGTCGCTGCATCCTTGATAATCCAACTTGTCCCCACTGCACAAACCAAGCCGAAGATGTGTTGCATGTACTTTGGAAGTGCCCAAGTCTATCTTCAATCTGGGATGATGACCCTCAATGGAATTTTAGGCATACAATGATTTTTTCAGACTTCCCACAGATGCTGTCCTTTGTTCTTGAATCAGACTGCAAAGCTGAATTTTTTGCCATGCTTACATGGACCATTTGGTTCAGGCGCAACAAAATCAGATGTGCTCCACTAGGTTTTCCTCTTGATCAAGTGTCACAGCGAGCTTTCACTTCCCTGATGGAGTTTCGGGCTGTACAAGCAAAGAGGCAGTCACCCATTGCTAGACCGAGAACCAAATGGAAAGCGCCTCCAGGTGAGATGTACAAAATAAATTTTGATGGGGCAACGTTCAGTGATGACGGCAGAGCCGGTATCGAGGTTGTTATTTGAAATAATCAAGATATGGTAATGGCGTCCATGTCACACAATGTACCTCTTCCCATATCAGTGGTGGAACTTGAAACACTGGCAGCGGCTGCTCTTGAAGTTTCTCTAGACTGGGGTTTTGTTTCGGCGAATTTAGGAGGAGACTGGGAGATAGTGATGAATACTTTGAAGGATGATTCGGCCTCCCTGGCCTCTTTTGGCCTTCTAATCCGGGATGTCAAAACTTATGCGGAACAATTCCAATGTATTAGGTTTTTACATGTTAGTAGAGAGGGAAATTCAGTAGCTTATAACCTAACTAGGTATGTAGGATATGTCACTAATTTTTCTGTGAGGATGGAAAATGCCCCATTGCACACCCTTAATGTTTATCAAGTAGATTTGCTTTCACTTTAATAAAAGCTTTCAATTTTTCTTTCTCAAAAAAAAAAAAAATTACAGATATACACACAAAGCTACTTGGCCAAATAAATAATGAGAAATAAACATAAGTGGAAGTAGTGGGGAATAATGGCATGCCACAATAGTGTGTACTTTGTGTGCACTAGCCATTATTCATAGATGGTAAGCAAACAATTTATATGTAAAATATATTTTTGTTTTCAAAATTTGAATAACATATTCAATCAAGAAAATCCCTTCAGCTTCATCAATCTCTTCCGTACTTTGCTGTACAAGCGCATTGAAGAAACTCTCACCACAAGGCATATCATCCATTAATGAAGCAGAAGATTGTTGTATCTCCCACTTGCCTTCTTTAACGTTGGACTCCATGACAACGTAACCAAATATCACATCTAGAATCACAGACAGTCTACCTTGTTATAAAGGAAAAATAGTTTATGCGCATGAGACTATTGTCTCATCCGTAGAACCCACCTGTCACTAAGACAACAGTCATATGCACATGAGATACTATTTCTCCATAATAAAACTAAACAAAAGCCTGTAGTAAAAGTTTCTCTGCAGACTGGGTTTAGTAAAACTTAAATTTTTTATTTTATTTTATTTAGTTTCCAAGTATAAAATTTTTGTATCCAACTGTGTCTAGGAGTCGGAGAACCTACACCCGAGATATTATAGAATCCTCAGGTGGACCACGTCATTTGTCCACCATTTCACTAAAAAACTTTCACTTGTTTAAAATTGTTGAGTTAGAAAATTTTTTTAAATAAAAATTAATTTCTCCTACACCACCCCCTTTTTTTTTTCTATTTTGTTTTATGGATTTTTTTTTTTTTTTCTGAAAATTAGGCCCGGTTACCCATCAGTAATTAATGGGGACCGAAAAAGTTTGATCTTGCTAGATCCGTAAAAAATTCTATTTCATTATATATTCAAGAATAGAAAACAAATAACATGTCCAAAGTAATTCTTTCTTCATTGTCTAACTATAAGAAGAACACTATAACCGTAAGTCGGTGAATGTCACTATAAAAAAAGAACACTATTTAAGTCCCCTTATTATTTACAAAGAAACAATCACACGTTTATTTTGCCTAGTTTCTTCATTATTATTTTTGTTGTGAAATAATGAAACTCTTGTCAACCAAGATGGGTAAATTACTACTGGTTATATTGGTCATTATGATCGTGGTGAATGAAGTAGCAGCCAGAGGTAGTGGCGGTGGCAGTAGCCGGGGTGGAGGCAGACAGGGACGAAGCCAGAACTTTGAGTTAGAGGGGGCGGTTTTACTGTTGGTTGTATGTGACGGTTTCAACATCTAATTTTGCTACTTAGCTGCTGAGATTTTTTTTTTTTTTTTTTTTTTTTTTTTTTTTTTTTATGGATAAGAACAAAATTATTTTTGTTTAGAATTTTTTAAAAGGCAAGGTTATTTATTTTGGATAAAATTAGTTAATTTTTAGTTTTATTGATAATTTTTTTTGTTGAGTTTTTTTTTTTTTTAAGGCTCGTGTATTTTGTTTTAGATTTTAGATCTATAAATTTTTTTTATGATCATTAAAATGAGGGAAATGCTAGAGCTACAAGTTTTTTTATAAATTACTGATGTGATAATTAAGTGATTACTGATAAGTAAAAAAATGATGTGAGAAGTGTGCCTGTATGCGAACTAATAAAAATTTGCTACCATAATAGTTTGTAAAAATGTTTTAAAAAAGTTTGAGTATAGCATTACTCTAAAAGAATCAATGATATTACTAAAAGGAAACAAAATATAATTTTATAGAACAAAATTGCTAAAATTAGTACACACATATATATATAATAATATTTTTTTTTTTTTTAAATTTAGGGGGGGCCATTGCCCCCCCTAGTCCAAGTGTGGCTCCGTCACTGGAGGCAGAGTCAGTGGCCGTGCCCGTGGTGGAAGTAGAGACCGTGGAGGCAATAGATACGATGGGGCTGGTCATGTACCTCGTTGTGGCAAGTCTAATCATACATGTGGTAGAAGGGGAGCTGCTTCCAAGTTTGGCTACAGTCACTATAATTTGGTTTTTGTAATTGTCAGTTACTTTTTAGTTTATGCAATACTGTAGTTAATTTTATGATACAAAGTAACAAAACCAGCTCTTAGTTTAAGTTCTAAAAGTAAATTTTGGGGAGAATTGTTGTTGATTGTATGGGGGTTTGTTAAGTTCAGTTCTATTGAGGTTTCTAACTATTTTGAGGTATGGTTTTATGGTTTAACATGGTTTGAACCACTGTTATTGTTCTTGTCTATTGGGCTTATTTTGTTGTTTGTTTATTTGCATACCTTTGAACTACAAATTTTTCTAGAAGATGAATCTTGCAATATAAGTAATTTCTCTATAAGAAATTTGTCCATAGTGCTAGCAAAAGAATAAAAAATAAACTTTAAATTCATTCAACATATTTAACTTAGGCATTCAACCGTTATATTGTTCTTGTTCAATAACATATTTAAGCATTATTTTAGTGCATATGCGTACATATTCAAGCATCCTCTCTTTAACACCACGAACGATAGTGATGGTGATGGAGCTATAAAGAACGGATACCTTATTTGGGGTATTGTACCTGTATCGTACTCATGTTAGACATGGGACACACCTAAGACAGTTCTACATACGTGTCTCAGTTTAAAACAAAAAAAACAAAAAACAAAAAACAAAAAACAAAAAACAAAAAAAAAAAACAAACAAACAAACAAAACAATTTGCAAGATAGGGGAACAAGAGGAATAGAATACTCTTTCACAAAACAAAGAGATCATTCATGCTCTAATAGTAACTGTGCATTTAAAAATTAATTAATATTATTATTCTTGATATATATTCTAATTTCTAAACATTCTTTAATAATAATAAATTCACTTTATTATCCACTATTACTCTTAAATTGATATATATTTAACATTATATGAAAAATAAATGCTTAGCAATATATAGAAAATATATATATATATATATATATATATATATATAATAATTACTGAATAAACGTATTTTGTTTAACCGTGTTCTATTTTTTTTTAAAAATATGGTGTCGTTGCCATAGCCGTACTAGTGTCCGGGTCTGTGCTTCCTTGGTTCTTAGGGAGTGGCATGCCCCCTGGCTTTCTATGATTCTATCACAATCTCAAGAGGCTGCAACATTGTCCCACAAGGCCACAATGTTGCAGACTCCACAATAATTGATTATTTTGGTTCTTTCGTTGTCTTTTTAATTGTCCCTTGTTTTGAAGTGATATTGTTTCATGCGTCGGTTGATTGACTTAGCCATATGGCTTGTGTTAGTGTTCAATAAATTTTCATGATTAATTCACCTTACCACAAAAAGGATTTGGTAGATCTGCCATTTTCAATCAATATTTTCTATCTTATTCACAGTTAGTTACTCGATAAAATATCTATTTCAACGGATTAAGATCTAGCCACGGTTAAGAAAGGTTCAAATTCAAGCTAAATTATGAGTCAGGTAAGGCATATTCTGTTCTTAAAGAAATTCAGATTACTTTAGGGAAACGTTTCCTGAATGTTGTTGAATTTAAAAACCATTCCTGTTTGTAACCCTACCATTTTTTAATTGCATGTCTAATTCATTCTGACGCTATAGTTTGTTATATTCTCAGAATGTTATTCTGTCTCTAACATTTTTTTTTTTTTTGGTATTATTTGAATTTTACAGGTTGACCCTGAAGCTGACAGTCTTTAACATTGTCAAGCCTATATGAAGATTTGTGGTCTGAAATGTAAAGATGATTACATGACCGTAAAAAATTAACCTTTAGCTCCATTTATGGTGCGATAATCTATTTTATTAGATAGCTAAGGTTCTATACAAGAACTTTCTAGGCAAGCGCATATAGCTACACAAATCCACATATTAAAATACCGTCAATGGAATACAGGACACCCTTCAACCTCTATGCCAGGGGCAGTGGGGCAACTTGCTAGTGGGCAGTGATCATCTAAATCCAATCCCCACCAGCTTATTCCATTGATGTCTCTAATTTGTAATGTGAAATAGCAAAGGATCGCCATGAAAGCAACTCCAGCATCTAGCCCAGCTGATAGAATGTAATTGTGCCTTGCCCACCAGCCTTTGTGTCTCCTATACACAAAAAAGTTGAAGAAAATGCCCACAGCACCCCAACATAGGTAGTTCACAGCCCTGGCTGGTGGCATTCCTCCTGATCCACCTATGATGATTGGCATGTTAATGAGCCTAATCCACCTTTTTTCGGGAAACAAGCGTGAGAGTACCCACACAGGCAGTGGTGCTAGGAAACCAATGAGAAAGAAATAGTTCATCTTAGAGTACAGGCCTAGACGGCCAAACATGCGAAGTGGGCTGACTACACCCCATATGATGGAAGCATTGTAGAAAACATCATCTCCAGGGCATGTCCACGGGCTTCCTTCTGGAAGTTTAGATGGTTCACATATATGTTCTACTGTGGTCAAAAGCCACCAAGCTGTGCCAAAGTAGACTGAGGATGCAACTAAAGTTCCCACCAACTTCAGCAGGAAACATAGATAAATATTAGTATTTATACTTTTTAATTTAATATCCAGTGGTTCTAGCAAAATGTTAGTAGTGGATGGTAAATTGAGAACAAGATTTTGTAAATGAAAGAAATCACCTGAACAATAAACATAGATTTTGGAGGAATTTTCATGTAATGGCCTAGCTTGAAGTCTGACAGAAACATTATTGCTTGTGTCATGCTAATGTAGCCATAGGTCTTGAAAGCCACATTTGCAAGAGGTCTCCCAGGATACATGTAACCAATAATCATCTCAGTGATGACATTAAGTCCTGGTTCCTGCACGCAGATTTTATAATAATGATCAAACACAAATAACAAGAGGACAAAAAATTATATTCTAAATACCATACCTGGTTTGTGGTAGCAGTAATTACGCCAATTGGGAGAGTGAAGAATAGAGCCATGACAATTGCGAGCAGTACTCCCCAGTAAGGGAGTTGCAATTGTCCGCCAAAGCCTTCACAAGTAAGAATGGCAAGTCCAACAACAATGATCAATAGTATGTAAAACCACCATTGAGGTACAGGGTCATAGTTTTTCTTCATAAGTCTAGTGTGCACATCCCCAAACTTATTGTTGTATGTTGCCTTTGTTTGTTGCCAGATTTGTCTGCACAAAGAAATGCAAAGATACAAGGAAATCAAATCTCTAAGAGCACTAAGTAACATATATAATAGTTAGTTTCCTGGAAAATGTAAGTTAAATTGGCAAATAATTATGCACAAATGTTCTTTTCATGGATAATTTCAAAATACCTTCCATGGAAGAGTGCAACATGAGAGATTGTTGCAGCCAATACTGCAAAGCTAAGACCATAAGCATATACAAAGAAGATGCTGAGATTAATTTTGCTATACCCATCATATCCATCTTGATTAAATTGGAAGGTTGTATCATTCAAAACTACTGAAACATTGTATTTTCCACCATCAGAGTTGAACACGTGTGATGAGTAAATAGGAAATCGCTTTGCTTCATATGAGTTAGTCCAGTAAGCAATAGGAATTACTATGTAGAGAACTATGAAAAACCCAGCCATTACATTAATGATAGCAAATCCAGGGGTGGCTAAAGGAGATCCTAGGAAACCAGCTACAGTGGACCAATCAAGGGCAAAGGAGCCAATACCAAGCCCACGAAGACCAGAACCAATTTGTTGGGCTGTGACTGAGTCCTTCCATATCCAACAAACAAAAGACAGAGCAGTTATGGATGGAAACAGATAGTTGGGAACAATATAGTATGAGAAGCTTGTTACAAGGACCACAATGAAGAACTGCAGCCTTCTTAGTCCTCTCTTAGGCCTAGTCTCAACATCATGCAATGCCCTACAGGTTCAAAAATATGACTTGAGAGAGATAATGAACTATATTTCCATTATGCATATATATTAGAGAGAGAGAGAGAGAGAGAGAGAGAGAGAGATAGAAGAAGAAGCAAAGTGAGGGACTAGGGGCACCTAAATAGAGAGACTTGAACCAAGTTGGAAGGCCACCACATGTATGGTGAATCAACAAGAAACTTTCGAAATAGTCCTGCCCATCCATATCCTAGCAACTGAATAATCCATAATATTAATACCTTAAGATAGAAAATGAAGTAATTCTAATGACTCTAATCATATAATTTCACTCAGTAAAATACAAACGCAGAAATCACCTGGGTGGTATGACTTAACAAAATAGCTGCCAGAGGATGAATCCCTCGATGATAGAATGCCTTGACAATGGTAATAATACCAACTGCATAAACTGAGTTTGAACCTGAATTGGCAAATATGGTTATCAGGACATGCTCCTTCAAGTTGAAGGGACCTGGATTCAACGAAAAGAACCATTTTGTTCCTGGAATGTGAATGAATTTGTTTGGTAGATATGCTGCCATAAATCTTCCTATTGGAAGTACTACAATTTGGGCTGAAACCGATGATATATATAATGCATTTTGGCGGTAACCAAAGAATTGATTCAAGAATGCCAGAACAGCACAAGATGTGATCCCCAAAAACCATGTTCGAAATGTCAAGCAGGGTAATGTTGGATCATCTGTAATTGGGACTGTGAGTCGAACATGTTCAATTGGAGAATCATTTACTTCCTCTGCAAAGCCACCAAAAAGAAAGAATATCATATTCATTTGGAAAGGTAAACTTTGCAATCACTTTCAAACTATAACAATTACAAGACAGATAGACAAAATCTTTGGAAAGATTAGGACAGAGTTAGGGAATTATGTACAAATCCCAAACTTCTTTTAGTCTAAAACATATTTGAAATATGTCTACTATGAATTCAAATCTAAACTAATCATTCTTGCTTTTGGCCCATATATGAGTTTGTTCAACATCAGTTGTCGAAGTATGTTCTTTCTATTGTTCCGTCAATAGAACTTGCAGGCAAACATTTCTAAAATATATGCTCCACTTCTGGAACATGGATCATTAGTAAGATAATAGACTTTTTCAAGCTTGAGAAAGCTCACTATAGAAGAACATATTCTAAACTTTGTGTAATATTTTGGTACTCCTTGACAACAATGGTATTCCACTCTAATAAAAATAAGCCAGCTAATACAAAAACACAAAATAACCACAAAGAGTTATATGGAAAACTTAATTACTCTAGAAGTAATTGGTTTTTAGAGTACTATGTCAGCTCTAGGAGTACTTAATAAATTTTCATGAACTTTTTAATTATCTTGTCTGTTCAAATTCACACAATTGTATATCAGCCCATATTGATTAAAAATAAGAGACGCATAAAGATGTGATAATTATCTTGTTTTTATTTTCTCCAGGGATATGATGATTTTACTTTTTTCTGACAAAAAGAAACTCAGAAGGAAAATGTTTACCAGAGCTTTCAGAAGAAGTATGGGCAGCTGGATCAAGATTGTTGTGTTGAAAAGATGAAGGAAGCACATTAGTACCTGATTTCTCCATGCTTCACTACCTATACTTCAATAAAATAAATAAATGAATAAGATGAAGCTATATGTTATAAATATATGAGCTGGTGGTAGCATTAATTCACGTAGGGCTTATTCCTTTCATACGTGTTCGTTACATTTTGTTTTTCTTGCTTTCACTGTCATTCTCTCTTGCTTTCATTTTCATACTCTTTCAAACATTTTCATGCTTCATAGTCTCTACCATGAGCTAGAACTCCTAGCAGCCATGAGAGTGTACTAATCTATTGCACATTTAACACTTCCAATCAAATTGGTTTCTCTCCTTAAAAAGGACTCCATACTAAGAACAAAATTCTTATTACACACTTATTATTGTACCCTCCATACAAACTCCTTTTTAAAACACTATTTTTTAATTTTAACAAAAATTATATTTTGAAAACACGATTTCAGCCCATATAGCAATGTGTCATTATGTTTATAGTAAGTGCATAATAAAGAGTGTGTGCACGTGACTATCTATTATGAAACCTCGTCCCCACTCCAATGGCAAACAGACCAAGATCATAAGCTTCCACACACCACATCGATTTTGATACCACTTGTTAGTAAGATTTTCGTCCACTTGTAGTACACCACCATCAAATCTGATACCACATGTTAAGACAATAACAACAATTTAAGGGTCGTGAAACTACATGCATGTTGACACGTTACCTTAACTTAAAAGGCTTAAGTTTTTTATATGTTTGGATTAATTTATGCTAATTTTAATCACTCATTTATGTTACTTAATTCTTACCATACAAGGTTGATCATCCGTACTCACACTTGAGTAATTTTTAGGTACTCTCAGAGTATGAAGAATAGTATTCATTTCTTTCACATTCATAGTAAAGTTCACTCATTAAATTCATGGTAGGGTCTATCATGAATATGAGAGAAGGGAGCACAATTTCTTTATACTTTGAGAACCTAAAAATTTTCCCTCATGCCTAATTAAATATTGTCTAAAGGAACAATGATAAATGATTCTTGGAATATCTAGTGGTTGGTATGATGCCAAAACTATGTTCCCTTTTCTAATTGAATAAGAAATCAAAATTTAAAGCCAAAATAAAAGAGATTAGACTAACTAATAAATCTATGATTCATAGGATCTGATTTTTGTTTAGGGTATTTATAATCCACCTTGCTCTCCCACCCACTGAAGTAAGGACAAAGATAATAACAATGACAAGATACATCTATATATTACTAAAATCTGAAGCATATCATTTAATGTTGTTACGCTTACGTTGAGCCACGTCAGCAGTCATGTCATTATCAATTTTTTTCCAATTTCTTATACAATTTTTTAACATTTAAAGTGAATTAAAAACTCTATTATATTACAATCAAAATATCATATTTATCTTATTTTTAACTATTCTTATTTATTATTAAATTTTCAATTCCATTTTAACTTTTCATATCCCCACTACTCTCTACCTTAACTTTCTTCAACCTTTCTCATTCCATTTTAACTTTTCATATCCCTACTACTCTCAATATTATTATTATTCTATCTTTTTATCTTCCTTTATTTTTTACTCTTCTTATTCTTATCCTCAAACTATAAAATAGTCATTCCCTCTCTTATTCCATGCATAATTTCTATTCCATGCATAATCTCTCTCTCTCTCTCTCTCTCTCTCTCTCTCTCTCTCTCTTTCTCTCTCTCTCTCTCTCTCTATATATATATATATATATATATATAATTTTTTTTCCTTCAGTTTTTGGTATATATATTTTTTATTTTAGTGTCACAAGTTGACCATCAAAACATACTAATGCAGTATTGAAAGCTCCTCCAAATGCATTGCAGAAATCAGTTTTAGACTACTAGAAGTCAGTTAATTTGCTAAAATTGGAATTGACTGGTAATCCAGCTTGACCTTTTAATGAAGGATCAAAGGGAGACTTCATGAAAGACACATTTTGGCATGTATCCTATCCATTAGAGCAAAAGTTATTCGCTACTTGGCTAGATTGAGATGAATTTGCTGAAACATGGATTTGCAAAGTATAGGAACTGGCCGGGGTGTAGAACCGATTGTAAATAGCTCGACTGAAAATGGATCGCATCTCTACAAACCATGATAACAAAGAATTGAAACGCATCATAATTCATACATCCTTTGGGTTGATACGATTTAGTTTTGTGTTTTATGTTGTTATCTTTTTTATTCTCATTGGTTGTTAAATGTTATATTATTGCATTATAAAGATAGTATATAAAAATATAATGTTATTTTATTACATAGCATAACTAACTTAATTTGGTGTTTATTGCTATACATTTCATTTTTACTATTTTTCTTCTCATGTTATTTTATTCAACATTTAAATTAGCAACATCCTCCATATCATAATTATTTATATTTTCTCTTTTATTTTTAAATTAAACATATAATATTTTATTTAAATTCAATAAATAAAAATTGTTTTTATAAAGTCTTCCAATGAAATGTTACAATGCATCAGTGGAAAAATGAAATACAAAACAATTACCAATTTAGAAACACTCAATTAAAAAAAAAAAAAGTAGAATAAAATTTTTTTTTATAAAGTATTCCCATAAAATGTTACAATGCATCAATAGAAAAAGAGAATACAAAACACATGCTATTTTAGAAACACTAAATTTATAATAATAATAATAATAATAATAATAATAATAATAATAATAATAATAATAATGATAATATCAAACCAAACATATCATAAAATAAACTAATAGTCATGGATATATTAACTTCATGGCAACAAAATGGAATAAAATAAAAATAAAAATAAACATTACAATATCCATATTTAGTACATTAGAAGTACCATCATATTTGGGAAAACAATAGGATGTTAATGAAGAGAGAGAGAGAGAGAGAGAGAGAGATTAGTAAAAGAAATCAAATGTCAATTAAATAAATTAATTAGTAGCCGTTAATTGAAAAACAAAGAGCCTAACGGCTAAAGGAGTAAAAAATTAATTAAAGATGACCTTACGAATGTCATTAAAACTTTACAATGCAATTAAATAAATCGTTAAATTCATTTAATTAAATCATATATTCAACAATTAAATACAATCATACAAAATTTAAACTTAAAACTAATCAAACACTAATCTAGAAAACCATATTTATTATCAAAGCTAAAAGGAAGGCGTTATTCAGTAATAATAGAAATATATAAGAAATAAAGATGAAAATTTTTAGAATCCTTTAATTGACATTTCATTTAACATTATTTATAATAATAAAATATATAAAAAAAATCCTTAAATGCTTATATTCTTCACACACCACGACTTTTAAAATCGAATGAAAGGTTCTAAGATTTTAACTCTCATTTAATGTCGGGGTTCAAGTCTCCAGGAGAGAGCTTCAAACACATATACACTTAGATTAGGCTAGAGTAAAAATTCTATCTTATATAAAAATAAAATAAAATAATTGTTATAAATGAGATCATGAAAAAACTAATTAGCCCCTATTATTATGGAATATATATCTTTTTTAATGCATCTAAGAAAATGAAATGTATAGAGTTTACTTATTAAGGTATATGTAGAGATTCACGTTAAAAAAATATGTAAAGGTTTTTTTGAAAAAAAAAGTATATGTAAGGTTTTTATTAACTTAAAATACAATGAAAAGCCAATTTTTAATTACTACAACCGTCGCTACTCTATAAATCACACACAACACTATATTCAATATCCTAAACAACAAAGTTAGGCTCTTTTGGATATGCACCATTATATTCAACTTATAAATTACAACCCAAATCAATCTTACAATTACACAATCAAAGCATGAACATGTAACATGAATTACCTTTTGAATTGCTGCTTGGAATTTTCACAATTATTGAAAGAGAATCACCAAATTTAATTTTTAGAAAACATCAAGACAAGGTACAAGAATTTTAATTTTTTTAACTTCCATAGAAAAAAATTTTACCCACATTATTTCAACTCTTATGGAAAAGAAGGTTTATATGTAGCATGCAAAACGTGTTTAATTAACTTAGAGATGTAAAAGTTAGTCAACCGACTATGGTAGAGTTAATGTTTCAAATTTTAAATAAAACAATTCTACAAGAATAAAAAATTATTTTGTGATAAATATGATTATGAAATGCATTACTTTTCATTAAATTAGTTCAAATTAAATAATAATAATAATAATGAGACCACCTTAAAAAATAATCACACGCAATGCGCAGGTCCGCGACTAGTTAATAATAATAATAATTGCCCTGAACTAAGAAAAGCCAAATCTTATTTGATCATATCTTTTAATAAAAATAATTTTTTAACAATTTTGCATTCAACCACTGCATTAATTACACGGAAAAGGAATCCTCCTCAAGAAAACTAGAATCCTCTTCACGACAAGTTCTAATATGTTTTCAGATGATGCATAAAATTGTCAGTGTGTTGGTCGTCCACGCGCTGCAATTGAAGTACTTGAAGAACAAAAAGAATGAAAAACTTACAAAGAGCACCGGTGGGGTGCCGGCCAAAAACCCTCTAAAGGTTAAGTCAGTGATAGAAAAATTCCAATAACTCGAAAATATAAGAGTTAGGAAATTTCACATACCTTGGAGGAGAGGCGACTTGGTGCTTATATAGTGGTGTAAGGCTGACCAAGATCCCATGAACATATAATATTTCCTTGTATGGAAGATATAGAGTTAGTGTTCCGAGACCTTAGGGCTTTACTTCCCATACTAGAAGGATACGAATATGTAGAAGGATTTTTGGACGTGGTGTACAAGTTCTTTCCATATAGGGATGCATGAGTGGTGAACACGCAAATGGTGTGGGACTAAGTGTAATCCATTGTAGGTATTCGGTAATCCGACGGGTACTTTCCTACCCAACAGTGAATGTGAGTAGAGAGCATGGTTGACATTGCATCGTAATCAACCTAAAGGGTAAAAGGAGACTAAAGGGCAATCCAAACCCGAAGGGTAAAAGGGGATTAATGAGCAATCCAAACCTGAAGGGTAAAAGGAAACCGAAGGGCAATCCAAACTCGAAGGGTAAAAGGAAACCGAAGGGCAATCCAAACTCGAAGGGTAAAAGGAGACCGAAGGTAATCCAAACCTGAAGGGTAAAAGGGGACTGATGAGCAATCCAAACCTGAAGGGTAAAACGGGAATGGGGGCAACCAATAAATTATGGCTTTTGCTCATTAATTGGAATCGTAAATTATTAACAAATACATTTTTTTTTTTCAAAAATATAATTATGCCTAAACTTTACATATAGTTTTAAGAGTCCTGTTAATAGGGGCATCCATTAATAAAGCATTTCATGGCAAGTATTTTCCCACTTTTAAATAAGAGAAATGATATGTCCATAATATTTTCACAACATTTTCATAACAAATTCTAAGTTGTAAGTTGTTTCTAGCCGTTATTGATAGGTAAAAAAGTAATTTCAATGTTAAGAAAAAAATTAGAACCAACAACAACTTACCACCTATGATTTGTCGTGAAAATATTATGGACGCAACACTTTGCTTTAAATAAACATATTAATAAGAAGAGCATTCTCATTGGGTAATGTAAAACTCATCATAATACAAAATACATGATATTGTTAACAAAATATGCATAAAAATACAAACGTCGCATTTTGCATAAATCTTTACAACTTGCTACAATGGTTATGTAAATAGGGTTGGGTTAACAAGTACCTTTACAACATTTGTTAATGAACCATTTTAAGTAACTTTTTACCACTTCCATGGGAAATATAAAAAGCTATCAAAAATGACTTTTTTTTTTCTTTTTTCAGAAAAATTTTTAAATATATTTTCTAAATCGTTGCTGTTAGGGCATCTATTAACTTTTCCCACGTAGATATGCATAACTACTAGCATAGTGAAAAAGTTTTTTATTCATTTTCCATTCTATCTCGCCTCTAATGCCGGGCTCTTTTCTCTCTCTCCACTATAGCATATTAGCATTAGTATAATATTATTATTTTAATGTTTTTTTTAATTTATTATTATTTTAATGTGATGTATTGTAAAATAAAGAATGAAATGTAAAAAATAATGTAAAAGTTGTTATATATAAAATTAATTAATTAAAAAAAATTTTGGTAAGAAAATACATTTTTTAAACTAACACAAGCTACTACTATCTTTGGATTCAAGAGACAAAAGTTTGAAATTGGTTTGGTTTTAAAGGATCAAAGAAGGAATAACATATTGGAATCTTCCACATCGGCTAGAAAACAGGGCATTAAAATAATAAGACAAATTTGTAGAAATATGGGCCTTTAGCTCCACAAATTATTCAATAGGGTGAAAAGGAACATTTATGAGCCTAAACAAATTCTGAAGGGACACAGATCCTGTTGTGAGTTGTCACATTCACAGAGCATCATCTTGCATACTACTATGAATTGGAATGAGAAAAATCACTCAAACATGGTTCATTATCTTCTGTAGTTTGCCATCACTTTGTCCTTTACTAGTCTAGTCCTTATCTTTATTGCAAGTTGTGCATGAGTCATGACATCCCTTGTGAGAGGGAAGTATAGTGAGTTGGGTGCATGAAATAGTTTCTTCTTTTAATAGTCCTTCTCTAATATCGTTCTTAAATGAATCTCTGCTCAATTTTCTAGAAATTATTCATCAAAACCAATATTCTGTAAGCTCAATTTCTGGGTGACTTGCTCATTGATTGCCCCCATAAGCATTTTCAAACTAATTTCATAGAGTCCAAATCTCCTGTCCCAACTTATATGCTCCATTTCATACTCTACCAATCATATCAAGCCATGTGGACAAAAGGTTATTAAACACAAACAGAAGACTTAACAGGGTCAATTTCTTCTTCCCAATTCACGTTCCAAAGTCCAACAACCCCCCCCCCCCCCCCCCACCCAAAAAAAAAAAAAAAAACACAGGATCACATCAGTGAATCTCATTAGCCACCAACCCATATTTCTGTACACCAAAAAATAAAATCACAAAACCACCACCCACAGTGGTGCATAAAAAAATTCTTAGCGCCTGCAACATTCAAATACCAACTCTAGTGCTGGAGCCAATCCATTCATTAAGACAACTCTTCTACCCACGGTTGTCTTCTTTGCCAAAAACCCATCAAAAACAAAAAACAAAAAACAAAAAACAAAACAAAACAAAAACCCAAACTCACCGAGATCTTAGCTCCCATTAGTTAAATTTTCTCTTTTATACATCAAAATAATGGATAGAAAGCAAAGGAGCCCCCAAACCCTCAGTCCAGATCTGTGCAATGGATTTGGATTTTGTTTGAGAGGAACAATCTCATATGGGTTTGTGAGAAAGAATAAAAAATCAGAGTATTGGCTTGATCATGAAGGCTTGCAAGCTCTGTTCTTTGCTGTTAAGATTCACCATCATCATCTTCTCAAGGTAGCAATAGTGTTGGAATCTGGTTGTGGTTGGAGATTTTGATGGTGGTCCTGTGATTTTTTGTTTTTGGGTTTGGAACGTGAGTTGGAAAGTTTGAAATTGACTCTGTTAAGTCTTCCGGTTTTGTTTAATAATCTTATGTCCATGTGGCTAGATATAGTTGATGGAGTATAAAGTGGAGCATATAAATTGGGACAGGAAATTTGGACACAATTTCATGACTATCTTATTGCATTTTCCTTTTCTTTTTTTCACAGTAGGTTTACATTTACTGCACAACATACACAAACATCTCAATTAGAAAATTCTTAAACATTGTTATACTTCTAAACATTTTTGGCAATGCATGTAGGCATTTCTTCATGGGCCAGGAATAATTCTATGTTTGCCATAATGAGAGTAAATGCTCCCAAAAGTCCAAACTTACACAGTATATAATTGAGTTAAAACCTAGAGAATAGAAATCCATTCGCGGTGCAATCACAACACACACGGCCTACACATCTTATAGTAGGCCTGGCCAAGATTTGCTAAGGCCTAAGGATGGAGATTTAGTGATATATTATGCATACCAGCACAGGGTCATGGATAATGGAAATAAAACTCCTCTCTCTCTTTATCGTTTCAGTTATGTTTCACAAGCTGCATATGTCATATGTGATTTTATTATTATTTAAAAATAATAATTGTTTATATATATATATATATATATATATATGTTGAAATACCTTGAATTGTAATGTCGGTGGATTGACATTCCAAGCAAGCATTAAATGCTATCTTGCATGAATTGTCAGAAGGCAGAGACCAAAATCTGACATACAATCTTGGCAATGAATGCTTGCATGCCTATGTTAGAGCACTCGCAGCAATGGTGTTATATTACTATATTACTAAATTTTAGCTCAGACACTAAATTCATGCTCCAGCAGTGGAGCTAAATCTATTTTTTTTTAGCTCCATTGCTACAATGCACATCTATAGATAGATGTGCACTATTCATGAGAGCTAAAAAAAAACATTATTTTATTCCGGCTGTTGATTAAAAAAATGCCACTTGCTCTTTCTTTTTTTCCATTCTTTTATTGCCATGCCTCTCTCTCTCATTCACTCTCATCTCATCTCTAAACCTCATCTCTCTCAATCTCACTCTTTCAACTTCAGTATCTCTCTCAACTCCGATATCTCTATCAATCTCACTCTCTCAACTCCGGTATCTCTCTCAACTCCGGTCTCTCAAGCTCACGTTTACCGCCACCGGCCCAACTCATCGCCAATGTCGCCACCACCGAAGCTCGACGTCACCAACCCACTAGCCGTCCCAAGCCGCCGATCGCCGTAGACCCACGCCGCCATCCGCCTCAGACCCAAGCTGTTGATCGCCTTAGACTCACACCGTTGATCAAAGTGCTTGCTCGTGGTTGTGCTTGCTCATGGATATTGGGTACCTAACTCAGAAACCGATGGAGCTCGCCGACCCACCCCTTCTGCCGACCCAGCTTGCCGACATTGTGCTTGTTTGTGATTGGTGATTTTTTATTTTGTTTGTGATTGGTGATTTTGTTTGGTTTGGGTTGAGGAAAAAGATTGGAGATTTGGGTTTTTTTTTTTTTTTTTTTTTGCTTGTTGTGGACTGCTGGTGGTGGTGGTGGTGGTGGTGGTTGTGGTTGTGGTTGTGGTTGTGGCTGTGGCTGATGATAGAGGTGGTTGTAGTTGGTGCTGTGGATTTTTTTTTGGGTAGTGGGATATATTATTTTATTGTAGTGATTATATTATTTTATTGTGATATTTATATTATTTTATTGTGTTGAAAGCTAAAATAGATCCACTGCTGCAGCATGTGTGTAGGTAAAATAGATAAAGTAACTTTTTGTGGAGCTAAAAAACTAAATTTTTATGTCCACTGCTGTGGATGCTCTATGTTAGAAAGTGTGGCTTGATCAACAAAGCTAAAGATTTGCAATCAAGCAAATAAGAGCAACCGCATCAGTTCGTGTAAAATTCTTGTCTGTTTTATAAGAAAAAACATACTTTTTTTTTTATAAATTTTACACTCACTTTTACAAAATACCCACATCAGTTTATCTATTCTATCATCTATTTTATTTAAATAATAATATTTCTTTAATATTTTATTATATCAAACAAACCACTACCCACATGGCCCCACCAACCTTTTTCTTTCTTTGTTGTGAGAAGAATACAGATGAGAGAGCAACATGACGAGGAGAGAGAAAAAAAGAATAAAAAAATCATTTGCATATGAACAGTAACCGTGCAACAGCTATCAATACATACAATATTACTGGAAGATGTGATCTTTTATGTTTGAGGGAAGGCTTTCTATCATATCAGTTATGGAAAGTGAATGTGAGGATGAGGATGGATCTATGATAGGGTATACACACAAAGGTGAAGAAATGACTGTGGTATTAATGATTGGAGATTTTCTAGAAAAATAGTCAGTAATCAAATTATCTTTTCCTTTGATACGCCTAACTTGGAAAGACCACTGTGAAAACCAATTTGACCATCTGAGCAGCTGAGGATGACAGAGTATCTTTCTTTTGAACAAAAGCATTTTTGGAAAGGAAGACATGTCCATTTCAACTAGGAAATTATGTCCAAGGAGATGAAATTGGAACTTTTCAATTCCATTCTTTACTGCAAGTATTTCTTTAAACGTGTAATGGTAATGGAGCTCTGAGGTCTTAAATGCACCACTTTTATATCCACAAATATTCCTTTTTCCATCAGTTTCTTCAAAAAGAGCTGCTGCCCAGTATTCATCACTGGCATTTGCTTTTTCTTAAGGAATCTCCATTTCTTCTTCCTAAAAAACCTTTTCTTTGGTTTCGTCTCCCAATGGTTCTGGAAGAGAATTGAGAAGTATTCTTTAAAGAAGAGATACTAGGCAAAACCAAAGAAAAGGATTTTCAGGAAGAAGAAATGGATATTCCTTAAGAAAAAGTAGTTCAAAGGAAAGACTTCCAAAGTCTGCTTTGTATGCAGAAAACCAGGACATTTTGCAAAAAATTGCCCGAAGAGAGAAAAGGCAGCAAAGCTTTTTGAGCAAGCCCAGATTCATGCAGAAGACACTCCCTTTTCTGATGTAGAATCACTCTATTTGTTAGATGACAAATATTCTCCTCAAGCCCTAGTAGTCATGGGATACTCTACAACAGAAGAAGACTCAGATTTTGAATCAGTGACCTCAGATCTAGAAATTCAAGCCATTTATACTTCTCAGCCTGCTTTAGTCTTTTTAGCAAGCCCTATTCCTATTGCCCAAGTTCACATTCTCCTTGACTCATATTCTAGACCTACCTATGTCATTGCCCTTTTTGATACCGGAGCAGCAGCAACAATCATGCATCCCAAAATTTTACCTGAAGAATTCTGGTTACCTCATTACTAGATGTTCCGTGCAGCAAATGGAGAAAAATTCCCAAAAAAAAAAAGAAGCAAACCCATACTCATCAAAATTTTCCCAACCCTTACCATAAAACATCAGGTTCTTGGATCACCTCTCACTGGTAGAGACCTTCTTATAGGCTTTGATATCCTTCACCAAATACCTAGCCTTAGATGGTCATCAAAAGGACTTTTACATAAACAACATCTCCTTACTTGGACCCAAGTTCCTCACTTGTTTGTTGTTGATCCTTATGATTCCCTAAGACTCCAGATCATTAATGATTGTTGTGCAAATAGCCATTCTGAGTTCTTACAAAAAAAATCCAAATCCTTTGTGGATGAACCCAGACTTTTTCATACACCTTCCCTTTAAAAAGAATGAAGATGTCAATTCTACAAAAGCCAGCCACAGAGAAATGAATCTAGAACATTTAGCCCTAGCCAAACAAGAGATCTCCACACTTCTCACTGAAGGACTCATTGAACCCACTTCTTCCCCGTGGGCTTGTGAAGTCTTTTATGTTAACAAGCATGCTAAGCAAATCCGAGGAAAACTCAGATTGGTAATCAACTACCAAGATCTCAATCATTTTCAAGCAGATGATAAGATGATAAGTTTCCTTTGCCAAACAAAAGTGCTCTTTTCCAACATCTTTCAAATGCAAAAGTGTTCTCGAAGTTTGATCTTAAAGCAGGATTTTGGCAATTAGGAATTCATTTGGAAGACAGATACAAAACAGCATTGGTTATGCCCTTTGGACTAAAAAATGCTTAATCTCAGTTCCAAAAAGCAATGGTGAACTTGTTTCAACCTCTCTTGGCAAATGCATTGATCTATGTAGATGATATTCTTCTCTTCTCAAAAGATGCAGATTCTCATGAAAAATTGCTCACTGAATTTTATAATTTAGTGAAATCTCAAGAAATTATGCTCTCAGAGAAAAAAAAATGGTCATTGGGCAAACATCAATAGACTTTTTGGGGATGACTATTTCAGATGGAAAGTATACTCTACAGCCACATATTGCTACATCTTTTAAAGAGTTTTCAGACAAGCTTTCTATTGCCAAACAGATACAACAATTTCTTGGAATTGTTAATTATATATCTGATTTCATACCAAAGATTTCCAAGTACAGAAACTGTCTAGCTCAACTCTTGAAGAAGAACCCCCCAGAATGGGATTCAACCCATACAGAAGCAGTTCAGCAATTGAAAAAATTGGCAGAAAAGCTTCCTCCATTGCAAATTCCAAGACCAAGCAAGCGTGTACTACAAACAGATGCTAGTGATGAATACTAGGTAGCAGCTCTTTTTGAAGAAACTGATGGAAAAAGGAATATTTGTGGATATAAAAGTGGTGCATTTAAGACCTTAGAGCTCCATTACCATTCCATGTTTAAAGAAATACTTGCAGTACACCCACATCATTACTGTTCATGTGTAAAGCAATTTTGTATATTTGCAAATTTTTACAAGTACTAATGTGAGTGTTTTTTGAATTAAAATATGTAAAATTGAGTACTTTTTTTATTTTGCAAATTTTTGCAAACCACTATGTAGTTGCTCTAAGCATGCGTGAAGAAAACCATACACTCTTGCATTAAATGTTGCATGGATTATTGGCCACTATTGTTGACTTCCTTAACAATAGAAGTCTTGCATGTGCTGAAACTATTTGTATTTCGGCTGAACATCTAGCTATAAATAGAGGGTGAGTTTGAAAGAAGATGCAAGAGAGAGTTCCTACTAGAGATATTAAATAGAGCTTTTTCTGTGTATGCACCAGAGATAGGAAGCTAGAGTGTCTTGCAACTTTTGTTTAAATACAATAAGGTATTCTCTATTTATTTGTGAGAGAACCAATGATGTATTTGGGATTTGAGTTTGCGTGAGAGTGTCTTCAAGCTATTGTTATAATCTCTAAAGTTTTAGTGAAACTTTATTCTGTCGCCTTCTGTGGACGTAGGCATATTGCCGAACCATATAAGTTCTTTGTGTCATATTTTCTCCTCTCTTTTCTTTAACCTTGTGTAAACAGATTGTTTCACCAATTTACACAACAATATATATATATATATATATATATATATATATATATATATATATATATATATATATATATATATATATATATATATATAATGTATGGAAAGTTGTGGTTGGTAGAGCAAAAGGTATAACACTCAGAATGGGAGAGAATATTTGTATCCACTTGTAGTACACCACCATCAAAAAGTATAACAATATTGCCATCTTTGTGCACTAACCATATTGTTAAATGTGTTTATCCTAGCATGCATAGCCATATTCTATTTGTTAATTTCCGTCCTGCTAGGTTGCTAGACACACATCCACATTAATTACTATCCTATCTTTAGTGCCACCAGCTATTTCACCAAGAGGTAGTGGTGGTGAAGGCAGAGGTGGCGGTGGTGGTGGAGGTGGAGCCAGGGGTACAATATCGATTGTTTTGGTTAGCTTTCCTTGTCTTTCACAATGTTCTGATGCAGACTCTACAATATTGATTGCTTTGGTTAGCTTTCCTTGTCTTTTTATTTTTCCCTCGTTTTGAATTGTTATTTCTGTCTTAAACACTGTTAGTTACTCTGAACAACTATCTATTTCAATGGATTAAGATCAACCCATGGTTTGGTATGGGTTCCATTTCAAGCTAAATTATGAGTCAAGTAAGGCATATTCTGTTCTTGAGGATACTCAGTGTTTAGGTAAAAGTTTCCTGAATTCTGTTGATTTTTAAAGCCATTCTTGTTTGTAACCGCAACATTTTTAAATTGCATGTCTAATTCATTTTGATGCCATAGTTTGTTACATTATCTTAGTATGTTAATGTCGCTCTAAACAATTTTTTTGGGATATTATTTTAACTAGTCACAAACTCACAACATATATGAGAAAATATGATATAATTATTTTATAAGAATATAATGCAAAATTTATATGTGAAATAGTGCATATGTTATTTAAAAGTATTTTATATTTTTATATTAGTTTTATGTACGTAATCGAACATATGATGTAGACCCCCATTCCATAATTGGTTGATTGATTTAAATATATCGAAGAATATTAAAAAATAAAATGTACACTCTTATTCTATGAAACACACATAACATGTTATATTTATATTAAGTTTAAATTATTATAAATTTTAGAATTGTAGCATTTTTTTTTTCCCAAAAATAAGTATAATGCCTATATTGTTATTATTATTTTGAGAAACTAATGCCTACATTATTGTAACTTTAATTTTAAGGTAATTTTGTGAATATTTATCTTTTTTAATGTTTTTTAGGGCCTATATCTCTAATTTCTAATGCTTATTTTGTTTGTATTTTTTAGCCCAAAACTAAAGAGTTCAATCCAAATACAATAAAATTTCATACTTTTCAACCCAAATATTAAAAATTAACAAGAGTATAACAATAATAAATTATATGCTTCAGTTTTTATTTAGATATTATACAGATTTAACTGGTTAACCATGAAGCTAACAGTCTTCCATTATCAAATCTATACAAAGATTTGTGGTCTGAAATGTAGAGATAATCACATTACACAAAAAAAAAAAAAAAAAAAAAAAAAAAAAAAAAAAAAAAAAAAAAAAAAAAAAAAAAAAAAAAAACTTTGGTGCATATACTAGGCTGAAATATATATACATAAACTTTCTGGCCCGGCGCATATCTACACAAATCTACATAATATAATACCGTCAATGGAATACAGGACACCCTTCAACCTCTACTCCAGGAGCAGTGGGGCAACTTGCTAGTGGGCAGTGATCATCTAATTCCAATC
The DNA here is from genome assembly GCA_023736055.1 of Quercus glauca. Lineage (NCBI taxonomy): Eukaryota > Viridiplantae > Streptophyta > Magnoliopsida > Fagales > Fagaceae > Quercus > Quercus glauca. The sequence goes on from CM043319.1 coordinate 77,435,781, forward strand.
CCCACCACGTCATTCCATTGATGTCTCTAATTTGTAATGTGAAATAGCAAAGCATGGCCATGAAAGCAACTCCAGCATCTAGCCCAGCTGATAGAATGTAATTGTGTCTAGCCCACCAGCCTTTATGTCTCCTATACACATAAAAGTTGAAGAAAATGCCAACAGCTCCCCAACACAGGTAGTTCACAGCCCTGGCAGGTGGCATTCCTCCTGATCCTCCTATGAAGACTGGCATGTTAATGAGGCTTATCCACTTTTGTTCAGGAAACAGGCGTGAGAGTACCCACACAGGCAGTGGTGCTAGGAAGCCAATGAGAAAGAAATAGTTCATCTTAGAGTACAGTCCAAGACGGCCAAACATGCGAATTGGGCTGACAACACCCCATATGATGGAAGCACTATAGAAAACATCATATCCAGGGCAAGTCCACGGGCTTCCTTCTGGAAGTTTAGATGGTTCACATATATGCTCCACTGAGGTTAGAAGCCACCAAGATGTGCCGAAGTAGAGTGAGGATGCAATCAAAGTTCCCACCAACTTCATTTGAAAACATAGATAAATATTAGTATTTTTACTTTTTAGCTCAATATCCAGTGGTTCTAGCAATATGTTAGTAGTGGGTGGTAAATTGAGAACAAGATTTTGTAAATGAAAGAAATCACCTGAACAATAAACATGGATTTTGGAGGAATTTTCATGTAATGGCCTAGCTTGAAGTCTGACAGAAACATTATTGCCTGCGTCACACTAACGTAGCCATAGGTCTTGAAAACCATATTTGCAAGAGGTTTCCCGGGATACATGAAACCAATAACCAACTCCGCAATGACATTAAGTCCTGGTTGCTGCACATAGATTTTACAATAATGATCAAACACAGAGAACAAGAGTAGTTGCAATTGTTAAGAGGAGGTTTCTCTGAAAACCATACCTGGTTTGTGGTAGCAGTAATTACACCAATTGGGAGAGTGAAGAGTACAGCCATGGCGATTGCTAGCAGGACTCCCCAGTAAGGGAGTTGCAATTGTCCGCCAAAGCCTTCACAAGTAAGAATGGCAAGTCCAACAACAACGATCAATAGTACGTAAAACCACCATTGAGGGACAGGGTCATAGTTTTTCTTCATAAGTCTTGTGTGCACATCCCCATACTTATTGTTGTATGTTGCCTTTGTTTGTTGCCAGATTTGTCTTCACAAAGAAAAGCAAAGATTCTAGGAATTAAAACCTTTGAGAGCACAAATTAACATAAGGAATAGTTAAGTGCTTGGAAAAATTAAGTAAAATAGGCAAATAATTATGCATAAATGTTCTCTTCATGGATAATTTCAAAATACCTTCCATGGAAGAGTGCAACATGAGAGATTGTTGCAGCCAATATTGCAAAGGTTAGACCATAAGTATATACAAAGAAGATGCTGAGATGAATTTTGCTATACCCATCATATCCATGTTGATCGAATTGGAAAGTCGTATCATTCAAAACTTCTGAAACATTGTATTTCCACCATCAGCATTGAACACACTCGATGAGAAAATAGGAAATCACTTGGCTTCATACGAGTTTGTCCAGTAACCAATAGGAATTAATACGTAGAGAACAATGAAAAAACCAGCCATTATGTTAATGATAGCAAATCCAGGGGTGGCTAAGGGTGATCCTAGGAAACTAGCTACAGTGGACCAATCAAGGGCAAACGAGCCAATACCAAGTCCACCAAGACCAGAACCAATTTGTTGGGCTGTGACTGAGTCCTTCCATATGCAACAAACAAAAGACAGAGCAGTTATGGATGGAAACAGATAGTTGGGAACAATATAGTATGCGAAGCTTGTCACAAGGACCATAAGGAAGAACTGCAGTCTGGTTAGGCCACCATTAGGCCTAGTCTCAACATCATGCAATGCCCTACAAGTTCAAAATTTTGAATTGAGAGAGATGATAAACTATATTTCCATTATGCATATGTGTATATATGTACTTATTATAGTGAGAGAGAGAGAGAGAGAGAGAAAAAAAAGAAGCAGCAAAGCGAGGAACTAGTGGCACCTAAATAGAGAGACTTGAACCAAGTTGGAAGGCCACCACATGTATGATGAATCAATAAGAAACTTTCTAAAAAGTCCGGCCCATCCATATCCTAGCAACTGAATAATCCATAAAATTAAATCATTTAGGATGAAAATGAAGCAATTCTAATAAGTGTAATCAAATAATCTCAATCAGTAAAGCATAAACGCAAATCACCTGGGAAGTATAACTTAACAACATAGCTGCAAGTGGATGAATCCCTCGATGATAGAATACCTTGACAATGGTGATAATATTGATTGCATAAACTGAGTTTGAACCCGAATTGGCAAATATGGTTATCAGGACATGCTCCTTCAAGTTGAAGGGACCTGGATTCAACGAAAAGAACCTTTTTGTTCCTGGAATGTGAATGAATTTTTTTGGTAGATATGCTGCCATAAGCCTTCCTATTGGAAGTACTACAATTTGGGCTATAACTGATGATATATGTAATGTTTTTTGGCGGAAACCAAAGAATTGATTAACGAAGGACAGAACAGCACAAGATGTGATCCCTAAAGACCATGTTCGAAATGTCAAGCACAGTAATGTTGGATCATCTGTAATTGGGACTGTGAGTCGAACTTGTTCAATTGGAGAATCATTTACTTCCTCTGCAAAGCCACCAAAACAAAAAGAGATAGATACAACATCTTTGGAAAGATTATAGGATAGAGTTAGTTACATAAATATCCTAAACTTCTTTTAGTCTGAACATATTTGAAATATATCTACTATGAAGTCAAGTCTAAACTACTCACACTTCCTTTTGGCCTATATATGATTTTTCTCAACATCAATTGTCGAACAATTTTCTTTCTGGCTTTGTATTTTCTTTCTTTTGTTCTATCAATACTCAATAGAACTTGCAGGCAAGCATTTTTGAAATGTGTGCTGCACTTCTCGAGCGTGGATCATTAATAAGATAATGGATATTTTCAAGATTGAGAAAGCTTGCCATTGAAGAATATCTTCTAAACTTTGTTCAATTATTTGGTACTCCTGTGGTATTCTTCGCTAATAAAAATAAGTCAGCTAATACATAAATATGACATATGACATAATCTAAAAAGGTCATATGAAAAAATTGATTACTCTAGAAGTAATTGGTTTGAGTACCATATGTCAACTAGGGACGAGTAGGGACCCAACCCGACTTGACATGTTTTTGGCAGGTATGAGTCTATTAGGGTTGGGTTTCAGGTCTTAAGTTCAGGTTATTGTTACTCTCAGATCAGTGTTGGGTGCTTATAAAGTTTTGCTTGACCTGAAATTTTTTTTAAAAAAAAATACGGTTCTCTCAATTATGTCATAGAGAAAATCCCCCAAAAACCTTGAGAAAAAAAAGGAGGCCCAAAACAACATGGAAAAGAAAAGGCAAGTTCAACCCGAGACCCAAGAAACAACCTGATTATGGACCCGAATATTTGAGTTGGGTTAGGTTTCTACCTGTTAAACCCGATCGTTATCAGGTTGGATTGCTGGTGGCTGTGAACCCAACCCGACCCGACATGATGCATATTGATTATCTTGTCTATTAAAATTCTCACAATTGTAATTCAGCTCGTATTGATTAAAAATAATAGACGTGCATAAAGATGTGATAATTTTGAGCTATAATAGATACTATCTTTTTTTTCCCCGCATATGATGATATTATTCTTTTTATGACACAAAGAAACTCAGAAGGAAGATGTTTACCAGAGCTTTCAGAAGTATGGGCAGCTGGATCAAGATTGTTGTTTTGAAAAGATGAAGGAAGCACATTAGTATCTGATTTCTCCATGCTTCACTGCCTACACTTCTAAAAAAATTAATAATAATAAAAAAAAAGAATAAGATAAAGCTATTAGAAATATATGAGCTGATGGTAGTATTATTAGAAAAACTAGATGATGTTCCGCACGATGCATAGATACTTTACAATTTCATTTGAAATCAATTTATAACACTATATATAAGACTATAACATATTATAATATTTACCGTTTAAAGTAGACTTTATTTTTTAAATTGATTAAATGATTTTGAAATCCTTAAATAAGAATTTAAAGTATTAAATACTTCTATATCCAAAAATTACATAAATTTAAGCGACTTCCCAAAAATTTCTTCAACGATTCCATTCTCATAACCAAATATGGAGACTCCAATCTAAAACACCCAATTCATTATCCGATGAAATTAAGGAAATCATTTGTAAGTATCAACATAAAGGGAACATGATTAAATAAAGAGAAATTGGCTAAAACACATCAATTTATCAAATTTTAATTCTCTTTAATTCAGTTTCATATGCTTTAAAAAAAGGTGGAAAACACTTTGAAATTATTATCGATTTTTATTTTTATCATTGTAGCTCATACTGCACAAAGTAGTAGTAAAAAACCTAAAACAAAGTTTTAAAAATAGCTAAATTCATAAATAATAAATTAGAAGGTTTATTTTTCTTTCTATTTTGTTCTAAGGAAAAAAAAAATATATGACTTTACCACTATGGATTCAGAATCCCAAATACCCAAAGACTCAAATCTAATCACAACCTTCACAAAATTCACGCACAATGCCCAACTTCAACTTCAAAACAGTAAGCTATTGTCACAAAATAAAAAACGCTAGCCCTCTTCCTTGATCACATCCTACTCATACGAGTTAGGATCAAATGGTACAATAATGTTGGAGTTATTTAAGTTTTGTTGAAAGGTTAAAGGTAAATGATATTATTTTTTATATGGGTGTATTTGAGATGACATGACATGAAAGACTGTGGGCATATATATAGATAAAAGAGTAGAGTGAAAAAGGTGAATGGAAATGCAAAAAAAATTGTATTGAGAGAGAGAGAGAAATGAAAAAGTCTTGAAACATTGAACCAAATGAAACAAATAATAGTCTTGAAACATTAAGTCAAAGGAAACAAAAAGTAGTCCTGAAGCATTGAACCAAAGAAAACAAAAAATGGTCCTGAAATATTGAACCAAATAAAAGAAATAGTCAATATTTTTAAATTTGTTCTTGTCTCTGATATGGCTTAAGACCATTTCAATTAACTTTTTAAAGAGTGCGCCACATGGCGGAACATTATACTCTCTCGTATAAGGTCTTTGATTATATATATATATATATATATATATATATATATATATATATATATATATATATATATATATTGATTAACAAATTAAAAATTAATGACCTAAATGGCAAACATATTGACATGTACAAATAAATTTTTGACATATGGTGACATGGTGTTGTTTATCCATAGAATACCAACTAAATGTAAGAAGTTTCCATATGTCATTATAGCATGCTTTAAAAAAATGTTATTGTTGTATCTAACTTTTAATAAACTAGTATATTATTTTGGTAGTTTTATTTTTGTAATTATTAGTTATTATTCATTTAATGATAATTACTGAATGACATTATTGAAGGAAATTAATCCTTGGTACCACTAAATATTTTGGTTGTTTTTTGTAGAGAGTTTAAACCTATGGCATTCGCTCTTGATGATAGCTCTTTATCATCAAATTAAGATGGTTTTTTTTTTTAATTATTAGTTTAATCTTCTTTTGGAATTTTTTTTCTTTTTTAATTATTAGTCAATTATGCAATTTCAAAAAAACTTATTGAATAGATGTTGGAAGGGGAAGGATTAGGAAAATTTAAAAACAAATGACAAATTAAAAATTAATGGTAAAAAAAAAAACGAACGTAAATATCATACTAAAAATTTGCATTTGCCTCAGTCAAAAATTTAAATTATACACACGTATCTAACATTATAGCAAACATATTGACTTTTATAAATTAATTTTTGACATGTAGCTTTGTTTGTCCATATAATGCCATCTAAATGTAAATAATTACCATATGTTACTATAGAATGCTTTGAAAATGAATACATTTTATATATATAATTAGATGTTAACAAGAAAAGTATTCTCATTGGATAATGTAAATTGCATCAAAATGCAAAATACATTATACCGTTCACAAAAAAATTTGAAGAAAAATTTATAAAATTGAAAAATTAACCACAACATATAACAAAAGTTGATAGAAAAGCCTTAATTGAATAAACTTGAAAGTTAGAGGACTGAAATGAACAAAAACAAAATTAGAGGACTGAAATAAAATCTAGAGAAACTTAGGCTCCATTTTTTTCGGGTGAAAACCACTTCCGGAAATGGTTTTCTGTAAATGCGGGTGTTTGGTTGCGCATGGAAAATAACTTTTCCGGAAATACTTTTCAGTTGACCATGAGTCAAGGTGAAAATCACTTCCATTTTTATTTTACCTTCAAATATCATTTTCCGGAAAACAAAGAGAGAGAGAGAGCACAAAGAGAGAGAGAGAGAGAGAAAGCACGAGCCGTGAGCTCGAACCATCGCCCCAAGCCCAAAGCAACCGCACGAGCACCCCTCCACGCGACAGTGAGAGAGAGCCCATCGCCAGCGACCCACGAGCCTTCGACTTCGCCGGTGACCCAAAGCCTTCGCACCACGAACCCACGAACCCGGAGCCTTCGACCCAGACCCATCGCCTTCGACCCATCGCCTTCGACCCACCAATCTTCGACCCATCACCGGCAACCCAGAGCCTTCGACTTCGCCGGAAATCCACGAACTGATCTCTCTGTGTGTGTGATTTTGATTTCTGTGTGATTTTGATTTTTGTTGTTGTTGTGGTGGTGTGGGTGGTGGTGTTTTGGTGGTTTTCCTATTGTGTGGTGGTGGGTTTTGTGTGGGTGGTGGTGGAAAATAGCATTTTCAGAATGTCACCAAACACATGAAAATATTTTCTAGAACAATTTTCATAATGCAACCAAACACTTGAAAATATTTTCCTTTCCCGAAAATAGCATTTCCGGAAAATAAACACTTGAAAATATTTTCCTTTCCCGAAAATAGCATTTCCAGAAAATAAATATTTTTTGGAAAATATTTTACAGGAACCAAACACAGCCTTAGAGGGTCAGTTTTGCATTTTACCCAAAAAAAATATGTACAAAAACACCCAAATCCAGTGAGGCAGTTTGCATAAATTTTTACAACTTGTTATGTAAATATGTATACATAAACAATAGTGGCACTGTAGCATTGTGTAAAAGCTTTTTATTGTTTTTTTTATTCTATCTTGCCTCCCATGTCTGATTCTCTCTCCTCTCTCCTTCATGTAAGATTATTTTGATGTGATGTATTGTAAAATAAATAATGGAATACAGGATGTATTGGTGAAGCAAAATGCAATTTATAAAAAAAAATAATAAGTGGATTTGAATGCTCTTAAGCATCACAATTATTAGAGTCATAAATTTAGTAATTTGGCACCATAAAAAGCTATTTTATCTATTTTATCACCTCAGTTTACAAAACACCAAATATCAATGGTTTTATTTTAACTTTTAGCACAATAAAATATTATAAACAATACAATAAAATAATATATCTATTACAATAAATAACAAAAATCACTACCAACACAATAAAATAATATAACTTTTAATAATTTTTTTTTTTTACCTTCTTAGCTACAGTGCATAGCCATCTTTGGTTGTGAACTGCAGTTTAAGATGGCTGTGAACTACAGCTCAAAAGCCAATTTTTTTGGCTTTCCCTCTACTATTACAGCATGCTTTTTAGTATTGATGGTACTAAAAATAGCAATATTGCATTGCATTAGTAAAAAGCAACACAATATTGCTATTTTTAGCCATATTACTATTTTTAGCACTACCAATACTAAAAAGCATGCTACAATGGTAGAGAAAAAGTCAATATTTTTGGTTTTTGAGCTATAGTGTATGGCCAAAGATGGCTATACACGGTAGCTAAGAAGATAAAAAATATATATATTTTATTAAAAATTATATTATTTTATTGTATTTGTGGTGGTTGTTGTTTATCGTAGTAAATACATTATTTTATTGTTGTAGATACATTATTTTATTATAATATTTATATTATTTTATTGTGTTGAAAACTAAAATAAAACCACTAAATTTATGATGTCAAATTACTAAATTTATGGTTTCACACGTGGATGCTCTAAAGAAAGCAACAAAGGTTATGCTATATATATATATATACTAGTATTATGCCCGTGCGGTACATGATTTAATAAAAAATATTTTAATAATATAATTAAATTTAATAACAAATAAAATGTGTGGGGGTAAAAGCCCAAACTTATGTACTGGGCCTTGGGCCCTGTTCGTGGATACGTTCGAGGAGGAGCAAATAATTAGGAAAGACCACAGAACAGAGGACCACGCAAGGAGAAGATGGAGGAATATAATCCGAGGAGGTTAGCCTTCTCGAATAGAACGAATGTAGGTCAAGCAATTGTTTGGATGATTTAAAGTGACACTCTAGGAAGCCTCAACAATAAGGACGAACTTCAAGCACGTATGAAGGTGATGATAATACGAAAATATCTCAAAGAAAAGCTGCTGTCACCACATTAAATGCACTGCAGCAACTTTTCTGGCTGCATTTATGGGGAGAAGACCCCTGAACAATACAATTTTCAGCTACCGCCACTCACAGATAACAAAAGAAGATGCTTAATAGGACATGTACTCAAGTGAAGGTTTAAATGGGTAACAAGTGTAAGGTCAGGATGGCCTGAAAATGCCTATATAAATGTAAAAGATCTCCCATGAGGGGGGATCGGGAGAAAAAAAGAGAAGGGAAGGAAAGAATTACTGTAGCGCCAAAACTTGTAATAACTTTCATATCTATAGTATTGATCTCCTCGGACAACCATTTCTTTAAGCGGTATGTGCTGAAATACTTACTAGCCGTTATTGTGAACTATTAAAGCCTAGCTCTTTGGCCCATTCTCTACAAATTTATTGTACTGGGCTCACTAATCCACCGTCCAACAATTTGTGACCCTACAAAATGAAAAAAGAATTAATTCAAAATTTAAGATTTAAAAATAAATTGTACTTGTACACTTAAATGAAATTTAATTTTTATTTCTTATTTTGATATTTAAATCATTTGTTTTAGTGTTGATTTCTTTCAAATGGTTATAAGTTATATCAACCCTAAACTGAATTAATAATAAATAAAAATATAATACTCTAATTTAATGTAACATTCTAACTTACTAATAAATAAATATAACACTCTAACTTAAAGTAATGTTTGTAATTGTATTGTGTTTCAGCCTTTAAGAACACATATATTATTTTTTTTTATCATAAAAAAAAAAAAACCCAGATATTAATATTATACATGAAAAAATAATGAATTTAATAATTGAAACGGTTGAAAACAAAATTAAGCCAAAACCTCAATTCATTAATGAAAAAATATCCAAAATTTTGAACTTAAAAAAAATGGAGTTAAGTAAAGATAGACTTACATAGAAATTTGGACGGATGGATTCTTTCATATCCAATTTCATGTTTGATAGCAAAGTTAGCTTTTAATTAAAGAATATAGATTACATGGAACAAAGCACCAAACAAAAGCCATCACAAATTAAATCCATAATAAAATATTGATGTCAACAACAAATAATCATGTAATAAGAAATTAAAAAATACAAAAATATTTCTTGTTATATTGACTTCTAAAAAAAACACTAAAAGATATGATCAAACATAAAATTTCAACCTATCTATAAAACTTGTTGATAAAAATCATATTATATATAATAAAAAGGCAACAAATACACAAAATCTATTCAATTTGATGAAAGAAAAAAAAATTACCTGCAAGGTTGTAGGTAGGGCAGAGAGGAGAAAGGAAGGATATAACAAATAATTGTAAAGTATATAGTAGAAATAATAAAACATAAAAAAAAAAAAAAAAAAAAAAACTGTGTGTATATATAGTGGGAATTTTAGGTTGTGAAGAAGATGATATGAACAAAAAGAAGTAGTTTAGGTGAAACTCGAATACTTTTTTTTTTTTTTACTTTATTATTAGAAAAAGATGACATAAAATGCAAATTTATCCACCAAAAAAATAAATAAACGTAGGAAAAAAAAAAAAGCAAATTCTATCTTCTTTTTTTTCCTTTTACGTTTTTTAAAGAAATGTAGGAAAAAAAATTTCATCAATTCTTTCACTTTAACTACTTTAGTTTAACTACTCTACGTATACTCTAATTTTTTTTTTTTTAATTATAGATAAATGGTATCAGAGCCATGGATGGTAGATGTATGAGTTTCATTTCTTTGCAATTAAGAAGTTACTAGGAACGTATATTACTGCATAGCCACTACTTGCTCCTTGATAGCGTTGGTCAGCCTCATACTCGTTGGCAAATCATAGTTTCGCGTTGGTCAGCCCGTTTTGTTGAAGCCGACGGACAGGCGATGTTTGGGTGGTCCCGATAGCAAGGATACCAGTGGTTAGTAATAGTTCCGCCAGTAATTATTAATTGCTTAGAAAGAGAATAAATACATTTATCAGCTCATCATCTGTTTGCTTGTTCACACTTAGGCTAGGCACACACTAATTCGAAACATGGACTATGATGATATAGAATATGATGAAGGTTATAGCATGACAGATATAGACAATAATTGGTCAAATAGTAATATGGATTATGAAACAGATTCTGATTCTGACAGTGATACTGATGATTATAATTATGATAGTAACACAAATAATTGGAGTAATTTAACAGGAGATAAAATCAATCGACAGACTAATAATCGAAATAATAGTTTTTTAAACGTAATTAATAAAAAATTAGAATCTTTAGAAATATCTGAAAGATCCACTACAGGTATTAAAAAAGTAGAAAGGAAAACTGATAGTTTTTTGGACCTCTAGGAAAGATTTAAAGCATTAAATTCAAAGGTAGAAAAAGAAAGAGAATTTGAACCCCATCAAAGATCACCTTTAACTAATACTATGACAGATAATTGGCATAATAGTCAAAAGTATAATTCAGCAGGTATTGACATATTAGTAAATATGACAGAAAGTAGGATGGATAGTTTTTTACAAAAGTCAAAAGTAACTGACAGAGCTATATCTATAATACACGAAGATAAAGAGATAGACTCACAAGTATTAAAAGCAACAGGCAGAAATGAGCAAAATATAGAATCTTTAAAGTCAAAAGCAACTGATAAAGTTGTATCTATAACGGATAAAGAAAATAAAATAGACTCACAGGCATTAAAAGAGACTGACAGAAAAGTTGACAGTAAAACTAACCCAATTAAGGAAAGATCAACACATGTAGAAGATAAAGGAAAGAATCTCATAAAAGAAAGAAGTGCTACAGGCATATCAATAAATATGATAGACAGTAGAAAGGATAGTTTAATAGACAATGACAAAAATAGTTTAACAAAGTCAAAAGCAACTGACAGAACTACACCTATAACATACAAAGACAAAGAAAAGGATGAACTAGAGAAAGAAACTAGTCTTATAACAACTATGCATGAAGATAATGAAAAACAAAAGACTGACAACATGAAAGATAAAGAAATATTAAAAAAAGGAATGGTAAAAGAAATGATAGAAAGAATGGAAAGACAAGATAGTGAAAAGCCATGTAGAAAGTTAAAGACAAAAGAAGAAAGAGAACAAGAAAGAGAAAAAGTCAATAATAGTTGGAAAACTAGTAAGAAGCTAGAAATAGAAAGAGACATAATAGTAACAAATGAAGAGGCTGTACGTATAAAGCTAGAAGAAGAGATAGAAAAAGATGGACTAAAATCAAGAAAAGAAGTCAACAAAGGAAGGAATAATAATAATAGTTTAAAAGAGAAAATTGAAGAAAGACTCAAATTAATTGACAAATCCATGATAGACACCAGTTTAATAGAATTGACTAAAAAGATAGAAATTTTAAATACACCTTTAGATACGGACAGAAAAAGAGATATAGCAGTATTAAATAATACTGAATCATCAGATAATGAGAACATTGACAGACATATTAAAAGTACTATTTGTCATAAATGTAAACAATACGGACATACTAAAAAACAATGTGCTAGACAGAATAAAATTGCTAAACAAATAAGTAAACTAGAATTTGAAAGATATACACTTAATGAACTAATGGAAATATTTAATATTAGTCAAAAAGAGATAGATCAAGTTAAGAAAAAGGAGGAACTAAAATCAACCAACCCACTTAAAGTTAATAAAAGAAAAAGAAAACAAAAGGACATATTAATGAAACTGATAAAAAATCTACCTAATCACTTAAAAGACAAAAGAGATTATTTACTAAAATTGGAAGAGTCCATAAGCATACCTATTGCTTGTATTAGATGTAAGAAATATGGACACCATGTTACAGAATGCAGAAAAGAAGAAAGAGCCAAAAAAGAAAAAGACAAGCAAGAAAAGATAAAACAGAAAAAAGATGATGTAGAGATAGAACCAGTAACTTTACAAGACTCAGCGACAGAAGTAAAAATACTTAAACAAGTGATTAAAGATATTAAAGAAGATAATTCCATAGACATAAATGAACAAAATATTACAGAAATAAACTTGAAAGAATTTTCTAAACCTATGGTTAAATCCCCTTTATCAGGAAAAGATGCTTACATGAGACAGAATTTCTTTAGCCTAATTGACAGAGTACTTTTTCAAAGATGGTATACAGATGTCACTTTAGCAATTAATAAAGAGTTCTCATTGACAGAAATCACATCAGCAGACTTTGGTACTCATAACATGAGTTGTATACAAGAAAACTGTATACAAGAAAGATTAATTCAGGCCTTTGGATTAATTAATCACAAATTATATAATAAAGATATATGTGTTATAAAAAGAATTAAAGCCAAGGTAACTAACGTACCTTTTAATTACATCCTACCATTTATCCTAAAAGAAATTAATTTCCCCTATAAGGTCACTATCTTACAGGATACTAATAAAGAAATAATCTATGGAACTGAAAGAAGTTTGTCATTTTTAGAGACAGAAATATCACTTGTTCACCAGTTGACAGATAAGGACATAAGAACGGCTAAACAGGACATAGAGACAGAGATTACAGATATTTGTTCTTATTTCCCTATTGCTCTTTTGTATAAGTACCAATATATAATCCAAACAGCAGTTCAAACACTTTATGAAAAAGAATTCAGTAGAAAGCATACAAAAGACAGAAATATGCTTACAAGTTCCTTTAGTCAACATAATTGGACTAAATCAACTGACAGTTTGACAAATAGAGTCATAACAGATATTTTAATAAAAGAAGTCCTGACAGATTCCTTTAATTGTGATAACTTCTTAACAAGAGGCAGATTTAATACCTTAACAGAAAAAGTTAATCATGTGCTTTTGACAGACTCCCCACAGACTATTACAGTAATTGATAAAAGACTTTATGGAGAAGCTTTATTCCACGTATTCTCCCAGAATGAGATATATAATAATACTTACAGAATAGATAGAATCATGATAGATTTTTTAAACTTCTTGAATCTTAATCCCTCTAATATTGAAAGACTTCATTATGACTACTCTTATACCACTACTCAATAAGAGCACGAAGTAAAGTTTGTTTTATATGCTTTAACATTTAAACACAATTTTCTTATAAAACATTTCAAAGAAATTTCACAGAAAGGCATTGGAAAGAGAAATTTAAAAATAAATTTGAAAGAAGTTTTGCATGAAAATATTTATAATATTTCAAGACATAATTTTCTCATCAATACCCAATTGCAGACCACAATGAGTAAAAGAACCTCTCAGACAGACATAAAAGGAAAGGGCAAAGCACCAGCAGTGCCACCCAGAATCCGAAAGCCTTCGGTAAAAATTTCGGATGTGCATGAAGGCGTCTCGATAGAGACAATATCCCTTCAAGACACGTTGCTAGCAGAGGCAATGTATTCATGTGGTGAAAACAGAGTAATTCTGCAAAAAGTGCTCCAGACTGATCTCATGTATCAGGACGGAGAATTTACAGACCTTCCTCTCCATATTAAAATACTTCTTGATAATTTACAGGCAGCCTTCACCCTCAAACAGAAATCCTTATTCCAAAAGACCCTTCAGGCTTTGGAATTACATCTTGTTAGCACCGGGGCATTTATTGAAGCTCTCGGTTGTCAACTCCCTAGCAAGGAGGATGGAGATTCAAGCTCCACAAAGACAGAATTACAGTCTCTAAAAAGCTATCTTATGGGAACAAACTTTTCAAAGCTCCACCCTAAGATTCAGCAAAAAACGAGACTTGTTATCAGAACCTTACCCCCTGAAATTCAACAGAACATATTAACTCATAAAGCTATAACAAGTTCTTATGACAGATGGATGTATCTTTTTAAACTATTAGTCTCTACAGCATTTATCAGAACAGAAGACATGACAGGTGATACATGGTTATCCTATAAAGCTAAATGGTATGAAAGTTTTGGAAATTCAGACGGAATCTATGACAGAACAGGAGGCAGATATAATCCCTACCCGGGATTACTCATCAACACAGAGACAGATGATCCAGTAATCAGTGATCCTTTATGGTTATCTGAAATGCTAGAAGCAGGGTTTATCAGCAAATTAATTATAACCTCTGCAATTCAGATTAGTTTATTTCCCAAAGTTATCCAAGAAGCAGCTGCACAGATTGGAGGACTTAATTATATGAAGATGGAAATCTGGAGTACTCTTCCAGTTTGGGACTCTAGCTACTATATGGAAGCTCAGCCAGCACATGTTCTGGTCCTTATCTATGATTGGGGTTGTGTCCCTGAATATAACTGGTATACAGGAGATACTTATTTATCACTTGATGATCCAGGTGCTCTGGCCCAAGAATGGTCTAATTTCATGTGTAACAAGATTTATGAAGTGCAGACTGAATTAGACAGGAGTTTCTACTTATATGGCTACACTGACAGAATAGCAGTATATGGTCCAAGACCTTCAGCTAGAAGGCTTATTGGGAGAAAAAGGATTACTAAGGATTCGAGACTAATGACAGCAAAGGATCATGATCCTGTTTTTACTCTTATTTCATATTGTCCTCTATGTAATGATTATGGAGTGCTCCATGAGCATGAGCAGTATGAGGATAACTCTGATCCGCTAGATTATGATAACTATGCAAATACAGATTGAAAGACAGAATTGACAGAATGCTTCCCCAGACAGACAATGATGACAGATCACCAGCACACGTAAAAGTTTCAAGACAAAGTCAAGATAGTTCAGAAAGAGATTTCTTAAGCCACTATTCACTAGCATGACAGATTCCCACAAATAGATCAAAAGTTTTTGACAGAACACTGTTCACTAGCAGGTGTTTTCCTGACAGAATCTATAAGATTTTAGTGTTCAAGATCCTACCGACAGATTAACTAAAGTTCACTTTACTCAACCCAGGTTACTTTTAAAGACTTACCGTGGTTTACCGACAGATTAACTAAAGTTCACTTTACTCAACCCAGGTTACTTTTGAAGACTCACAAGGGTTCATTTCATCTATAAAAAGGCAGACTCCAAAGACAGAAGACAGGTCCAGAATTAAGGTTCAAATTCCAGGTCCAAAATAGAAGTCCAAGATAGTTTTCTCCCTTTGCTCAGAAAGACTTTTGTACTATTCCTCTTTTGTAATCTTGTAACCCTTCCCTTCCAGACAGAACCTTGTAACCCTTTACAGATTTTACTTTGTAATCTTGTAACTCTTCAGACAGTGTTTTATTTTCAAGCTTGTATCAAAGACAGTTTGTTTTCAAGTTTAATCAAAGACAGAAGTTTTATTCAAGTAAGATTTTATTAGTTTCAGTTTTCATATTCCATACTCTGTTTTAACTTATTTTTGAATATATCTAATTTGCTATTTTCTTCTTTATCATCTATTTTATCATTGTTTATGCTTCTATATTACTGCTGTGCTCACTCCTGGGTAGTTAATGGTATCATGAGAAAAAGATGACATAAAATGCAAATTTATTCACCAAAAAAAAAAATAAACGTAGGAAAAAAAAAAAAAGCAAATTCTATCTTCTTTTTTTTCCTTTTATGTTTTTTAAAGAAATGTAGGAAAAAAAATTTCATCAATTCTTTCACTTTAACTACTTTAGTTTAACTACTCTACGTATACTCTAATTTTTTTTTTTAATTATAGATAAATTAATAAAAAAAGGATTATATGAAGAATTTGGATTGTAATCAAATTAAAATTTTTATCAACTTATAAATTATAGGACAAAAAGATAAGGACAAAAAAAAAAAGGCAAATTCTATCTTCTTCTTTTTCCTTTTTTAAAGAAACGTAGTAAAAAAAATTTCATCAATTCTTTTACTTTAACTACTTTAGTTTAACTACTCTACGTATACTCTAAATTTTTTTTTGAAAATATAGATAAATGAATAATAAAAGGATTATATAAAGAATTTGGATTGTAATCAAATTAAAATTTTTATCAACTTATAAATTATAGGAGAAAAAGATAAGGATAAAAAAAATATATATCTATTTTTTTTTATTTTAGAGTTTGTTGATAACATTTTAGATAGAAACAACTGTTATTGTTGTAAATCAAATGCTACATTTTTTCATTACTTGATTTGTCATATTTATCCAAAAAATATGTATATATATCTATTCTTAAAATTTAAAATTTTATTAAAATTTCTGCAATTTAGTGAAGCTATATAACGCAACCACGGCATCTAAGCCTAACTTTTATTTTATATATATATATATATATATATATATATATATATATATATATATATATATATATATATATATATATATATTATTTTATTTTTTTCCTGAATAGGCTACTACTATTTTTGATTCCAAGAGACAAAAGTTTGAAATTTTTTTTTTTTTTTTTTTTTGGTAAAGAACAAAAGTTTGAAATTGGTTTGGTTTTAAAGGATCAAGGGAGCAAAATAACATATTGGAATCTTCCACATCAGCCAGAAAACAGTGCATTAAAATAATAAGACACATTTTTGGAATTATGGGCCTTTAGCTTCACAAATTATCCAACAGGCTGACAAGGAACATTTATGAGCCTTAAAAAACGCTGAAGGGGCACATGGATCTCGCTGTTGTTTATTTCAAGGACTAAGGAGTCAATATTATTGTCACACTACATGCTACTAGCCTACTACTATGAATTGGAATGAGAACTCACTCAAACATGGTTCATTATCTTCTGTAGTTTGCCATCACTTTGTCCTTTTAACAAATTTAATTCACAGCTTCAAACTGTCCCTATTAGGTTTACTAGTCTAGTCCTTATCCTTATTGCAAGTTGCGCATGAGTCATGACATGGTCCCTTGTGAGAGGGAGGTATAGTGAGTTAGGTGCATGGAATAATTTCTTCTTTTATAGTCCTCTAATATTGTTCTTAAATGAATCTCTGCTCAACTTGCTAGGAATTACACATCAATACCAATATTATATTTCCCTAAAAAAAAAAAACTAATATTCTATAAGTTAAATTTCTAGGTGACTTGCTCATTGTCCCCATAATCATTTTCACCATAATTTCATGACTATCTTATGGCATTTTTTTTAGGATAAATTGTAAATTACACCCCTATAGTTTTAAGGTATTTGGATTTTACACCCTAAAATTTCAAATTGGAAGTTTGGGATTTTACACCCCTATAGTTTTGAGGTATTTGAATTTTACTTCATGAAGTTTGGGAGTGTTTAAATTTTACACCTAATGTTTTAAAATTTTGATTTTTCCCCCTAAATTTCAGGAGTGTTTGGATTTTACTCAATAAAATTTGAAAGTGTTTGGATTTTACACCATAAAGTTTCAGAATTTGGTAGTGTAAAATCCAAACACTCCCAAACTTTAGGGGGTAAAATATAATTTTGGAAACGTCAAGGTGTAAAATCCAAACACCCCAAACTTCAGAGATAAATTTCAAATTCTAAAACTTCAAGATATAAAATCTAAACACCCCAAATTTCAGGAGTGTAATTTTTTTTTTTAATAGTAGGTTTACATTTATTGGACAACACACTCAAACAACTCAATTAGAAAATTTCTAGTTTTGTCGGTATATGTAATTCAAGAAAGATTGTTATTCTTTTAAACTTTTTTGGCAATAGATTTAGGCATTTCTTCATGGGCCAGGAATAGTTTTATGTTTGCCATAATGATAGTATATGCTCCCAAAAGTCCAAACTTATTATACAATTGAGTAAAAGCCTGGACGTCCATGCGCGATGCAATCACAACACACATGGCCTACACATCCTATAATAGGCCTGGCCTAGGTTTGCTAAGGCCTAAAAGGCTGGATCTTTATTGCTTTAGTAAAGAGTACTAAGTGATATATTATGTATATTGTATACTAGCACATGGATGGAAGTAAAACTTTTCTCTTTTTAAGGTTTATGTTTATGTTTTACAAAAACTAAACTTATGACAAGCTGTGATTAGCAGGGCACAAAGTAGAACACTTAGAATGAAAAAGAAGATTTTTATTCGGATGTTGGATGGATGGAGAAAAACAATTTAAATAATAAAATTTCAAAATGGGATAGTTTGAATGAGCAATCAAAATACAAATGATGTAGGTCCTGTTTGGTAGAATAGTTAAACAACACATTTTCCGTTTTTAAACAACATTACACACATTTTCATCCACTTTTTCATCCACACGTATTTCAAAAAATAACAAACAACATTACTCAAACTCATCTACCAAACGGGCCACAGTGGTTGTAAACATAGCTTCCTAGATCCATTGCATATTTCAACAGTAGACATGGGCTAGAATGAATGAGCCCTAATGTTCCAGCCCACTTTTGTTGGCCCAGAAGGAAGCTCCAATTTCCAAGCCCAAGAACCATTTCTTCTCCTACAAAAAGATGCTATTGCATATTCCATTTGGAAATTGTAAAAGGAAGATCTCATTTACAATGAAAATGGAATTAATTATTATCGCATAAGGTTAGACAAGGCCTTTCCAAGACTACCCCCTACTAGGACAAATGATGAATCAAAGGTATTCAGACTTCAAAGGAGTAATTGGGTTGTCGGGGTCCCAACTCCCAACTCAAAAGAGACCCTACCCAGATTTAGACATAGAGAGTTCTCTAGCGGTCTTGGCCTCACTCTTATCTTCTATTTTGTTTTTGGATAATGATTTGCAACCTTTTTCCTCCATCTCAAACACATTTAGAAACTCCTTCTATTTGTTTTATTTTTAATTTGATTATCCTCTCACACATCCTCACACTATCAATGCTGGTACTCCTAATGCAACCCCTCCTTTCTAAAAGTAAAAGATGCCCATTATTTTGTGATACGAACGTGTATAAATTATTGAACTCATTTGAGAAGTCCAAATCCATATCATCTTTACTTCGTTTGTAATATAACTTATTAATAAATAAATAAACTTTAAACAATATATTCAATCATAATGCCTTAAAGGAGCCTGATTTCATCTAATTTTTAACTCAGTTCCTTTTTTTTTTCTTTTTCTTTTCTTTTTTTCTTCTTCTTCAACCTTCAAAAAAACAAAAACCACAAAATATAGAACCAATAAGTTTTAATTAGCTCAAATAATAAAGTTTTTTGTTGTCGAATAAAATATCTGAACTTGTATACTAAAAAGTGATTAATGTTTTGGCTTAATAATAAAGAACAATCATCTTTAGAGCGGATGCCTTGAACATTGTTTTTATGAATTTTTTTTCTTTCTATTAGAGATATATTAGCTCATTAGCATAGGCCCAAATCTAATTCTACTTTGTATGCAAGTCAAATTTCCTACTTATACTAAAAATGTATTAGTTTAGGGTTTAGTCTACTATATATACTCATGTTATGATTCATTGTAACATAAGTTTTGTAGTACACTTTTATATAATAAAGAGGTAACCTTTAAAAGTTTCCTCAATAGATGGAAACTATAAAATTGAACCACATAACTCTCGTGTTCTTATGTTTTTATTTTATACTTCCCTCTTCCACATTTATTCAAGCATATTCAACATAGAATATATTATATCTAATATTTAACATTTTTCTTTGGGGGATGAACGGAGGATTTCAAACTTGAATTCTACCTTTTATGGAGGTAGTTTTCGTCCTAATATCCAGAGAACATTCCATCATCAATTGAACAAAAACCTCACATGCATGCCACATGCCATTATCTTGTATATCTAGCTCTTATCAATAGTAATAATAATAATAATAATTTAGAGGACCACTGCACGAAACTGCAAGTTCAATTTCCTAAAGAAATAGGATGCATGTGGTATGGTGTGTGAGTAGCTCGTACCTCTATGCATGGAGCTTTAATTGTGGACAGGCCCTTTTTTTTTTAATCTCCTTTTGTTAATATGTAATTTACCATAAGAACCATATATGAATTAACTGCGAAGTGATACTTTTTTAGAAAAGGAATATGTATAACGGAATCATCTGCAGAGTTTAGGTTTTGATTGGTGCAAAGCCAAAGTATTAAAGTAATATTGTCTGGGAAAGAGTAGAAGAGAAGGGTTTGAAAAACAACTCCAAGGTAAAGGTATCAACCACAAATATTAAAAACTTAAAAAGTAATAGTATTACAAAAATTTTGTGTCAGTTTCTTAGATCATGTTCCTCTATAATTCGTTGATTTTTTTTATATATTAATTAAACACATTTATCAAAATAAATCACATATATATATATATATATATATATATATATATATATATATATATATATATATATATTCTTATTAGATACTCGATCATCTATATATATGATTCTATCCTTATTGTCCTTCCAGGCATCTGGGTTGTGTGGTTTCGAAGAAAAAGCTATGTGATATATACTTTGTAAAGTCGTGCTTCCACGAAGTTGCTCAATTCTTCTTACTTTGTATTATTTAAAAAATAAAAATACAAATTTCTTAATGTCTAAATGTAAACTCTTTTCTTTATTTTTTTGACAATCTGAAATATAGACTATTCTTTTTTTCTTTTTTGACTAGAAGGTAGAACTTTATTGATGATACTAATATATAATAAAATTCAGACAGTATTGAGGGAGAGGCTGCCCATCCATTCATATCCATATTCCATAGGCCAGAATACAAGCAGGTCCAAATTGCAAAATGACAAAAATCACGTTTCTAATTAAGAGAGTTAAATTTTTAAATAGGGTATGATTATATCTATTAAAAAAAAGATGGAAATATTAAACCAAAATAAAAATAAAATCAATGGATTTGACGACTTCCACTTACAGAAAAAATCACTAATAATATATAATTTCCCAATTGATTTGTCCTTACACAATAAAAACTTTAATGGGTTTCCACTTACATAATAATTTTTAATTCCTCTGAAGAAGGAAAATAAAATAAAACGTGCGTGCACAAAGAGAATGAAATTAGGAGTTGAAAAAAAAAAAAAAAAAAAAAACTAACAACAATTTTTTCCAAAATAAAAGAATCTATAAAAGTATCTATGGAGACCGTTTTTGCCTCAGACCAAGTGTTGCACTTGTAATCGATTTTGGCTCAGAGTCCCGCATCGAAGGAAAACACCCCCCCCCCACTTGCTGCCTTATAAGCTGTGAAGCCAAGGGAGCTTGATGGTACACTACCCTCTTGAATTCATAGCTTATAAGGCAGCAAGCGGGGGAGTTTTCCTTTGATGTGAGACTCTGGGCCAAAATTGATTACAAGTGCAACACTTGGTCTGAGGCAAAAATGGTCTCCATAGTATCCAATCACAAACAGATTAGAGGGTGAGCATACTCATGTAACTCATCAAATAAAAGAAAAAAAAAATTTTGAAATTGGATCAGCTTTAAGGGCGATGGGTTATTGGAAGTGGTTGCCACAATTTTTTTTTTTCTTATTTTTTTTGGGTTATGTTGTGAATGATCCTTGTTGGGAGAATTGTTTTACATCACCTTAGTCTTAGAGGCGTAAATCAATTTACATCAATATAAAAAAAAGGTTAATCTAATAAAAAAAATCTAACTTGATCTAATCACAGTTGAGCCTATCAAAATAGTATATTTAAATATTATACTCAACTAGTAATAGACCCGTGCGTTGCACGGTTTTATGAAAAAGCTTATAAAATAATTATATAAATAATTATATATCTTAATAGATTCAATAAAGATAAAAGAAAAAATTACCAAGTGTAAATAATTATCTCACTAAAATAAGGAGTAAGATTTCTTCCTAAAACTAAATTAAATTGATAATTCCAAATTGAATTTTAAGTTGATAATTATTTATAAAAAAAATGTACTAAACAATTGATAAATCTAAAATTAATATAATCTTGATAATATTATAAATTAAAATTAAAGTTGATAATTCAAAAATGCACGTGTAGAACTTCTTGATAATTTGATGTAACATAAAAATCAAATAAGAAAATTGTTAAAATTAATCTATTAATTCTAACCATATTTAATCATTAATTCTAAGACCCTAACCCTAAGCATATAAATTAGATCAAAACTAAGAAAATTAGTTTAAACAAAAGGCAACCAATGCACAAAACCTAATCAATTTAATAAAAACAAAGAAGGAGATTTTAGAAACTGGACAATGTTTTCGAATGTTTTGAATTCATTAATTAAAATCACATGAAAACAAAAAATCAATAATAACACTAAAGAAAATAAACAAAATGAAAATAATAATAATAATAAAAGAAGAAAGAATGCATACCTGCATTGTCATGGAATTTAGGCATTCACATATTGAAATAAGCTTCACTCCAAAAAGGATATATAGAGTTATATATATTGGTAGAGTTCCATTTGAAATATAATTCATTTAAATTTTATTGAAATTAAAGATATCTAATCAATGTGTTTGTTTTTATCCCATAAAAATTGGAATTAAAAAAAAGGTCATATAAATAGAATGAAAAAAAAGAAGGAAAAAAAAAAAAGTTGATTCAACATAACGTAACATATAAATAATTAAGAGAGAGAGAGAGAGAGAGAGAGAGAGAGAGAGAGAGAGAGAACGTGGTTGGTAGCTATAAGGAATTTTGATATATATATTAAATGTCATCAACGTAGAAATTATCAAATTAATGAAGATATATACTGTTTTTTGGAATAGATAGAGATTATCAAATTATTGGAGATATATACTATTTCTTGAGATAGATTTATATTAATCACCTCTTGAAGAATTTGGATTGTGTTTATCCCTTAATAATCAAGTTTTATAACTTGATATTCTGATAAAATAATATTAAAATTTTGAAAATTTAAAGGATAAATATTATCTAAATTAAATTTTTGTATGTTAATTATTATCCCATAATTTAAGAAATATATCCTAACAAAAATAATGTTAATGAGATGATAAATATTATCTAAATTAAATTTTTATATGTTAAATATTATCCCTTAATTTAAGAAATATATCCCAACAAATAAAAAAATAATGTTAATCTAATTTTATTTAATGATAAGAATGAATTAGAGTCCTGGTAGTATACTATTCCTTTTTAGTTCCTTAAAAATCTAAAATTTTAATAAAATTTCTACAATTTGGTGAAGCCACGTGGCGCAACCATGACATCTAAACCCAACTTTTATTTTATATATATATATATATATATATATATATATATATATATATATATATATATATATATATATATATATATATAATATGATATGATTATTGTAGGGACCTGGTTCGAGCACTATTCCTTGCGAACGAGTGGACTCAAGCCCAGCTGGCCCAATACAATGAATTTGTAGAGTGCAGGTCGAAGAACTAGGCCCTAGTAAGGGTTGTACAATTAAGCATGGTAATGCATGAATCGATTGGCAAGAATACAAACTAAAAGTATGAAATTAGGCTCCTCGGCCACTTTCTCAAATAATATATTTCTTATTCCTTCTTTGGTACTAGGTTACAAAGATCATACAAGGGCTCCGGTCCTTTTTCTCTCCTAAAACCGCCGTCCCCCTTTCTGGAGGACTTGTTACATTTTATACCCCCCTTCTGGTTAATCTCAGCCCTCCATTTGTCGATCATGCAGGTCATCACTTGAGTGTTTATCCCATCAGCCACCTTTCCATCCTTTCTGTATGTGGTAGCAGCTGAGGCGGCATTGTTCAGGGTTCACTTTTCCATTTAATGCGGCCAGAACGTTAGTTGTGAGCATTTAATGTGGAGGTGACAGTTCCTCATGAGATTGCTCCTCCACCATGCTTCCATGGCCAACCCGTTGTACTTGCTTCTGTCTTAGATTGTTTTGGAAGGTTACCTTTGAAGGCATTTTGTTCTTCCTTTCAATGATCTGTGCGGGCCGAGGACATAATTGTCTTCGGCAGTATTCCTAGCGAATGGAGCTTCCTTAACTCATCCTCGGACACATCTTTCTTCTCGGCATGGGCCTTGAGCTTACCATAGAGTGGACCGAGGTTGCCAAATTCTCTGGCCCCACAATTATAATATATAATATTCCATGAAACAATTTTTTTTTTTTTAATTTATGCATATTGTAACAAATTATTAGTTGATTGGGTTATACTTTTTATTTATAAAACTTAATAAAAGCGATCAATTATATTTGGAAATTCTTCATGTGCAAAGCATGTGCTCTATTACTAGTAATTATAAAGTGAAAATTTTCCGGATAATGGTTTTTTTTTTTTTTCCTTTTTTTGAGAAGTAGATTCTTTTTTCTTTTCTTTTTTTTTTCTTTTTTTTTTTTTTCTGTTTTTTTGGTTGAGAAGGTGTATCTTGTTTAAGATTCTTTGAACAGAATAATCCACAAATATTTTTAGTTTTTTTAATCTGCATATGCACTAAATAACTAGGGAAAATTTTCAATTAAATAGGGAAATTATACATTTTACCCACATATTTTCTTCAGTCAAGTTTGATTTGTTAAAATTTTGATTTAAAAAGTTGATACCAAATATTTATGTTGTTTCTAATTCATGACTAGTGAGTTTAATGTATTTATATTTCAGTGAAGTTACCATTGCAATTTCTAAGCATGTGATTTACACAGAGAGGTTTGGGTTTAATGTTTCTTGTACACTAGACCCAATATGATGTGGACATATGGTAAGTATTGGACAAATGACCACATTATATCGAGTCCATTGCACAAGCCACCTGACCCAAACTGTGTTCCATTTACACATGCAAATTTGAACAATTTGAGATTAAAAGAATATTAAAGTTTTTTTTTTTTTTTTTTAGAAACTGAATATTAAAGAATTTGATCCTCTCATAAATGAATAAAACTATAACTTTTTAAACTATATATTAACAAATCAAAAACCACCACGCACCCTTGGCGCGATGGGCACTCCACAAGTATAAGTGTTTATGGGGTGCGGAAGGTAAAAGTCGGGATTCAAGTCTCCAGGAAGAAACTTCACACACATATCACTTAGATTAGGCTAGAGTATAATTTCTATTTTGTAAAAAAAAAAAAAAAAAAAAAATTCAAATCAAATTGGGCATAGCACTATAGCTAAGTAAAGTGTAATTATATTCAATTATTAGTGATTTAATAAACTTAGGCTAGCACTATCTTAAGGGCATGTTTAGTAGACTGTAATAGACACAACAATGTAATAGTTATTCCTATGATTTATCTATTCAGTAATTTGGTTATGTTTTTATTATAAGAAATAGTTATTCCTTATGAATAGCTATTTTTTTAAATAAAGAATAACTATTCATTTCTAAAATGATTGTAATAGCTATTCCTTAGTAATGGAAATAATTTCTAACATTAATATATTTCCAAATAAACAAACTTTCCATATTCACGTTTCAATTATGGAAATAAAAAATCATAAAAAAAAAAACTCATTTCTCTCTCAAATTTAAAAAATATTATTTTCTATGAAATATAACTGTATGAGTAAGATATTTTCTAAAATAGATCTTACATTTTATTCTAATATTACAACTCACAACCAAACTTATGAATAGGTAATAGGTTTAGTTATTTCATTACAACACTTCTTATTCCTAGTAATAAATATGGATTTAGCTTACCTCTAGTACTTTTTTAACTGAAATCTCATTTTGTTTTAATGAAAAACCGTCACATCATCTGCTAACTAAATAAAATGTAGAGATGAAAACCCACTACCACTTGTCATTGTCTATTTAAAATAAAAGGACATGTCTAGTTAAAAAATTACTAGAGGTAAGCCAAACCCAATAAATATCACAATTCATGTTATAATTTTCATTCAATGTACCAAACATGCTCTAAAAGTTTCGAACTGACAAAAGTTTGTAAGTCAATTGGCACCTCTTGGTATTTCTCAAAAAGACATCTAAAGTTTAAATCCCTTTTATCTCCATTGTTGCCTATCAAATTATCAACAAAAAAAAAAAAAAAAGTCCTGAAGTATCTATCACGTTGAGTTATATATAAACTAGGTTGTAGACTGGCAAAACCAAACACAGAGTGTAGGGAGCACTGATTTTCATTCTCAAACTCCTAACATAATCAAGTCAATTCGAAAACCACTAACACTAATTAATTAACACACAAGTATCATGTGGCTGTGGGTGGGCGACATGGATTATGACTTAAACCAATACAAAGCTGTCCATGAGACAACAAGATAAACCTAACAAAAAAAATGCCACATGAAAGTCGCTGCCCAAAGTTGATTTGTTGTCGTTTTATGTCACTTGATGACGAATTTGGTATTTATGTTTCCCATTTGCATACCTATTATATATATTTTTTAAAATTTTAAAAAGATACTAAAAAAAAAAAAAGTCTTTGAAGCATTAATTAGTAACGTCGAAGAGATATTATGTTAGAATGCTGTTTGTTTTTTTCTTTTGATAATATGTTTGATTGATTTTAATTAGAGGAATTTTGTGTTCTCCAACTTTTCAAAGGAACCACACTACACACAAGTTTCATATTTGTGGCTAAGTCAATAACAATACAAAAATATGGTGGTTAAACCTTAAAAAGGATCTTCCATGCTGGTTGTTGAAACAAAGCGAGTATGATTTTTTGTTGTAAACATTGTTTTTTGGGTCATATAATATATGAATTTTATGTCACCTAGCAAATGAAGATTTGCTTTATTGCACATCTCTCTGTTTGCCAGATGGAGAGACGTGGGATCTCTTCTGGAAAGATGGGGGATGCTTTTAAATTATCTAAAAGTATCACACATATTAGTACAATATTGCTAATATTGTAATGGTTATGAATTCCAACTAGCTAATTTGGTCATTTATTAATCAATGTGATGTATGATTACTTGGGACCTCGTACAGTTGTGTAGAACCCTTTATGTTCCATTAATAAAAAAAAAAAATAAAAAAAATAAAAAAAAATAAAAAAACACCTATACACACGCTAGCCCTTCCACCCACTTCATGAGATTTTCCGAAGGGGGAATTTTAACCTAACATGGAATGACAATCTCATACAGATTCATTTGTTTATACAACACAAAATCTCTCTTTCACACACACACACACACACATGGTGTTTGAGACTGAGTGATCCAAATGCGATGCCATGTCCCATCAGAAGCCATAGCATTTTAGAGTTTGGACCCTGCTTGTCTTGTGTTGCAACAACACATTAAGTAATGAAAGCAATTTCCAAAGCCAATAGGGCATTAGAAGAAAAAGCTGGTTCTCCATTGACAGTCTTAACTCTTAAATGGATAGCTATAACTTCAAAGGACTTCAATACCATTCCAATTTGTTTTATGGACCACCACACCTTCAGTTAATTTAGTCATGCAGTTCTATTATCCACTCAATCATTTAACAACATTATCATCAGTAATCAGCCATTGGTCCATTGCCTTCAGTAGTATCAACTGTAATAGAAAAGTAGGTGCCAAATTTGTGTAACCATGTCGGCACAAACAATGAAGTAATTGTATTCGTATCATGAGGCTAATGGCTATATGCATTAATATTGATAGTAATTGTCTATAAGAGTAGCTCAATTGCCTAGTTCTAGTTGGTGCTCGCTAACCATCACGCATCATTGGTGCGATGATCGTTCCACAAGTATAAGTTTTTGTTGGGTGGGGCTAAGGGCCAGAGGTCAAGGCTCCAAGAGGAAGTTTCATACACATATACACTTAAATTAAGTTAAAGTAGAATTCTATCTAAAATTTAAATAAATAAATAAAATTAGCACTCGCTTTACATTTCATTCTTCTAGTAATTTTAAGAGCTACCAAGTATTTTTGAATCATCAAGAGAAAACAATGGAGCAATTAAACAACAACATATTCTGTTAGTCTTTTTTATGGGAAAGTAGTTTTAGAATGGCTAATTATGGTCAGATGATAAATCTAATTAAGTCGTAATTCATATTATGTAAATTTTGTAGCTGCAATAATTTTGAATATCCGTTCTATTTTTCTATTAAAATTTTACTTATGTTCCAATAAAAATCATGAAGTTGAACCCTTCATCATGCCCCTTTTTAAATTCTAGTTCTCACCGATTTTTTCATGGTAAAGATAGATATAAAAAGCAAGTTCTTAGTGTTTCTTTCATCATTAACTCAACTATTTCAAACTTGTATATATATATCAGACATCATGATTCACAATTTCACATAATAGTGATTAGGAAATCTATGGTTCACTAAATTCAATTTCATCAAGGTTTTACAAACTCTCCAAATAGATTGATATATATATATATATATATATATATATATATATATATATATATATATATAACTATATAACTATATAACAGACCAACCATAAGAAGGTTTTATAAATTTTTTATTTTATTTTTAATGAGGACCGTATACATAAAATCAGTGCAAATTATTTTTAAACAGTATTTATCTCTCTTGCACATGAACTAACCAATGTTTCAAGGGTCTTCACTCTTCAGAACGTTTTTTTTTAAAGATTTTTTTTAAGGGGCCATCAACATAAAAGAAGATAATATGTGTGTGAATGATTACAAAATTTGATTCATTTGTAACTGAACAAAATAAGAAATAAAATAAAGTAAATGTTGAATTAATCTTGTTTTATATATAATTTGTCTAGGATTAGAATCAAGTTACCTTGATCTTGATTATATCACTTATAATATTTTTAGTAACTATTAAGATATGATAAATTTAATCATTTAACCATATACTTCAAACACTCTCCCTGACGTGTAGCCCGAAAGTACTTTTTTAATAGATGAGGCCAAACATGTAAGATTTTTTGGGACAATCGGTAATTTAATATAGTATCATGTAAGGAGAGAGAAATTACTTGGTTTCCATTATAGAAAACATTTTATAGAAAGTGTTTTGGTAAAATATTTTACCATTTTGGCAAATGTTAACAAGTATCGTGCGGTGCTTGTTAAGGTTGTATTAAAATGGGTTCCATTTAATAAAAAAAATTAAATAAATAGAAGAAAAAAAACATATAACTGATCCTAAAATTTATTTTAATATTTTTTTTCTCTATAAAGCTAGCTCCACAACCTAAAAATTGCAAAAATATGACAAAAAGCTGCAAGGAAAATACAATAAACTGCAATTCCCTACAATTTTTACACACACGTTTCTTGAATAACAATTTTTTTTTTTTTTTAAGTTTGATTAAAATTTGACAACAAAATATACACTAAAAATATTTTACAACGAAACAACAAAGAGAAAAGATAAGAATTATAGATAGGAAGAGAGAAAAAAAATTAAAAGAAGGGCAAAATGATAATTAGGCATGTGAGAAAGAAAAGAGAGAATGAAGGATGTGGGTAAAAGCATGACAGACAGGTGCAAGACCACAAAACATAGACCTGTTGGTGATTCGGACCCCTTTAGTTCCGGGACGAGATAATCCAACCAATAGAATTTTATTCAACCATAAAAAAAAAAGAGCTTTACTTACTTTGCATTTGTGTTTGACCCTCTCTCTCTGCCTAATATCCACCCACCAGAACCGGAGGCCTAGTTCCATTTTGATTTCATATTCTCTCTCTCCTCCTTCTCTCTCTCTTTCTAGTTTTAACAGGTATTTTAAGGACTCAGGAGGAAACTACCTTTCTACAGTGCTTTTCTTTTGCCACTGCCCAAAGCAAAGCAAAGCAAACCCTGTCTCAAGTCAAGCGTGTTGTTGTTGTTGTTGTGATCCTTGGATTCAGGTACTTTTTCTGGGCCAACTCTCTCTTACCCTTTTAGCCTCCTTAGTTTTTCTTCATGGGTTTTGCATTACTTTACCTTCTACTCTTGTTTTTTTCACCTGGGTCGTTTTCTGCTGTTGGATCTGTGATGGGTTTCCACCCAAAGCTATGGTTTTGTGAGATAAAGATCTGGTTTTTACTGTAATTGGAGCCCCTCTTCGTGCATATGTACTTGGGTTTATAGTTAATTTACTGATTTTATTTTCATATATGTGAGATTGGTTAAAGTTTTTTTAGAATTTGTAATTTTTTTTTTTTCTAATTGGCTAACTAGCAAGACTGATTCTTTGCTTTTTTTGTGGTCCTTGAATCTTTTTTAGTTGTTCTGCTTTTTTTTACTTTTGTCCTTTTTTTATTTTCGTTATTGGTTTTAGTTTATATACCTTTATTTTGGTGGAGGAAAGATTGCATATTGAGTTAGATAGCTATGACTTTTAATCTTAGAATTATATTTCTCCAATATCATATGATCAAGGTCTGCATGCAGCTTTGTGTTTGAATTATTTTCGTTCTGGAAAGAATTTGATATAAATTTGTAGTTGGGTTTTAGGTTTTACTGTTTGCACAAAGTGAGTTTACAATTTTACTCATTTTAAGCTTAACTTTAAGTTCTCTATATGTAGCTCTATCAGCTAATGTTGTGATCTTTTCGGCTCATGTGAAAATTGAAAAGTGAACTGGTTTTGTATGAATCCGATTTTGCTTAAATGTTTCCAATAGATTTATGCAGTCTTATCTTTTCTTATTAATGGACTTTATGATATACGTCCCGGGCTACTCTCTCTCTCTCTCTCTCTGTAGATTAGGATGTAAAAAGTCGTCTAAAATAAATGTTTAGTTCACTTTGGAACGGTTCTCCAATAATTTATCTATGATGCCTATAATTGATGAAATGCTGGTTTGGCAGATTAGGAGAAATATGTTGGCTGCTAGTGCAAGATATGGTCTTTTGATAATGGATGCTGAGCTATGGATTTCTTCAATCTGATATATTCTAAAACTCTTTATTACCTATGATGGCCTCAAAAACTGATTTAAGAGCTTCTGCGAAACAGAGACAGAAAACAGCTGTTGTTCAAACGTTTGAGGCAAATGATCGCAGGCCTTCACCTCTGCAGGTTTCAAAGGCAAGCAAAACTGAGTTGGTTCCTCCTGAACAATCACCAAAACCTGTTGAGAACAAATCAAAGCAGGTTAAGGGGGAAGCTGCTGAAAATAAGGAGTCTCCAAATTCTAGTCAAAAGGGGTTGTCTGATTCTTTGAATAATAAATTTGATTCAAGTTCTTCCGCACAGGGTCTTGAGCAAGCATCGACAGGGGTAGATTCTACTGTAAATGATACAAGAGGCTCACTGGGAAGTTCTGTTGATCAAGAAAAGAAGACATCGGAGTATGGGAGTGCTAAAGTTAGTGATGGGAACAGCAGTATTGCCAAGACCAGTGGAAGTGCCAAGATTAGTGATCGTGTTGATTTTGTTGAGAGTGGCAAGAGCAGTATGTGTAGAGGAAGTACAAGCAGTGATGTAAGCGATGAGAGCACCTGTAGCAGCTTTAGTAGTAGTATTAGCAAGCCTCACAAAGCAAATGACTTGAGATGGGAAGCCATTCAAGCTGTTCGAACAAGAGATGGGGTTTTGGGTTTGGGCCATTTCAGACTTCTGAAAAGGCTGGGTTGTGGTGATATTGGCAGTGTCTATCTGTCAGAGTTAAGTGGAACTAAATGTTATTTTGCAATGAAGGTTATGGACAAAGGTTCTCTTGCAACTCGTAAGAAGCTGCTTCGTGCTCAGACGGAAAGAGAGATACTGCAATCTCTGGATCACCCCTTCCTTCCAACATTGTACACCCACTTCGAGACAGATAAGTTTTCATGCTTGGTAATGGAGTTCTGTCCTGGAGGAGACTTGCACACTCTTAGGCAGAGGCAACCAGGCAAGCATTTTCCTGAGCAGGCAGTCAAGTATGTTAAGCAAGCTTAACCATTCTAATTTCTTCTCTTTATTTTAGTTGACATGCTTGTTCACTTTCAGCTTATCTAATATTATCTGTTTATACTTTAAGCCTTAGATGGTTAAACCTATCCTATCCTTGAAGGGACAAATTTATATTATTGCTTTCAGGAATATGTTATACATACTGCTTGTTTATAAGCATTAACTGTATCCTGTGTATGTTGTATTATTTCTATGCTATGGCCTTTGCCTATTGTTCTCCTCCTAAGAAGCTTTACTTCTGTATGTTGAGTTAGTTTTCTTGTCAGTCCCCCAATGGGGACCATCTGGCTAAATAGTTCCCATCCATGTTAAGTTGGGTCTGAAACTTGACTTTTATAGACAAATTTCTTAGGCTGTATCCTCAAAACTCCCTATTACCAATGAAACCTGGAATTATATCTTTATTAGAATGTTCTTGACATGGTGCCAAGTCGCGTCCTCCAGAGCCTTGAATGAAGTTTAATTGTATGTCTTCAACAATTATCTGTATGCCAGATTCTTTTATGGGCTTCAGTTCCAAAACTTATCAAACCTCAAGAACTGCCTCGTGGTAAACCATAACCACTGCCAAATGATAAACTATTTTCGGAAATGAAGAGTTAAGGTGGTGAATGGTTGAATCATGAATTGTCAAGAGCTTTGTAGCTCAACTGGCACCTCCTGGCGCTCCCAACAGAGACGTCCAGGGTTCGAGTCTCCCTACCCCATTGTATCTATCATAAAACAAAAAAGAACGGTTGAATCATGAATCAGTGTCAATTTTACTGTCTTGTGTTCCATCTAGGAGGTTGTAATTATTCTGAAGGTTGATGCTGTATTCAAATAATACAGCTTCCAAAACTGGAGTTATGTTTATCTTGTTTTCTGGAACAATGTCCCACCTTTGTACCTGATACAAAATTCTTTATTACCCTGATCTTAAATAATCTAACTATGGAGGAAAAAAGAGGTTAAAAACATATTGGTGCTCTATAAGGCACTTGAAAGTGACAATTCTTTATTTCATTTATAACTTGCAGATTTTATGTAGCAGAGGTCCTGCTATCTCTGGAGTACCTCCACATGCTTGGGATTGTCTACCGTGACCTTAAGCCAGAAAATGTCCTTGTGAGGGAAGATGGACATATAATGCTCTCTGACTTTGACCTCTCCCTCCGTTGTGCTGTTAGTCCAACTCTTGTGAAAACCTCATCTATGGAGTCTGATCCATTACGAAAGAACACAGTGTATTGTGTCCAGCCAGCTTGCATTGAGCCTTCCTGCATTCAGCCATCCTGTGTAGTCCCTACAACATGCTTCTCACCACGCCTCTTTTCAAGCAAGTCTAAGAAGGACCGGAAACCTAAAAATGAGATAGGAAACCAAGTCAGCCCATTACCTGAGCTCATGGCAGAACCAACTGATGCACGGTCTATGTCATTTGTTGGGACCCATGAGTACTTGGCACCTGAGATCATTAAGGGTGAAGGTCATGGAAGTGCTGTAGATTGGTGGACTTTTGGAATTTTTCTGTATGAGCTATTGTTTGGTAAAACTCCTTTTAAGGGATCAGGAAATCGGGCT
Organism: Quercus glauca; assembly: GCA_023736055.1. Lineage (NCBI taxonomy): Eukaryota > Viridiplantae > Streptophyta > Magnoliopsida > Fagales > Fagaceae > Quercus > Quercus glauca. Next base: position 77,469,540 of record CM043319.1, read on the forward strand.
ACGTTGTTCAATGTTGTAGGTCAGCCTCTTCGTTTTCCAGAATCACCGGTTGTCAGTTTTGCAGCAAGGGATCTTATAAAGGGTTTGCTTATAAAGGAGCCACAGCATAGATTGGCTTATAAACGAGGGGCAACGGAGATCAAGCAACATCCCTTCTTTGAAGGTGTGAATTGGGCATTGATACGCTGTGCGACTCCACCTGAGATCCCAAAGCCCATTGAGGTGGAGAGAATACCTGCCCCAACAGCGTCAACGAGTGAAAAGGCTGCTCCCACTATGCCTGCTCCCAATCAGAAAGGTTCTGATAATTATCTTGAGTTTGATTTCTTTTAGTGATGATCAGTATTAAACGGTTTCTGTTGGCAGAGAACTGTTTTGAACAACATTTCAGGGATTGATAGTGGTGATTATGAAGTTATTTTATTGAAAGTTAATGGGGACTTGTATGTTTGGTCTTGCCATTAACAGTTTCAAATTGATTTGCATAACTGCATCAATGCTCTCTGTCATATACATCAGCATACATCAATCTGGATACATCAGATTTGGTTCTTTTGAGTATAAAAATACCAAAAAACATGGTTCTTTGAGCCATCTTCGTTAAGCTTGTAGAGAACATACATCAGTCTGGACACTTCAGCATTTAAAATGTAATTTCCTTCAGAAAACTATTTATATAGACTGAAAAACATAATATCCATACATAAGTTTTAGCATTTAAACTGTGACTCTTTCTTTTCTTAGGCGCTAGCACAAGACTTTTCACATTACAAGGTGCTGAGTTACAAAGTTAAGGGTAACAGTAGCTTGGATTTGCTTAATTCTTGTGGTCCCCAAGCTTCAATTAATCATGGTGTCAAAGATTGAATGAAACGGACAATGAAATAAAAGGGTATTAAAATAAAACTAAGCATATAACTCTCTAAATATAAACGTGAACAAATACAGATATATTTTCAGATCAAAAAGCAACCCCGATAGCTTTAATCTAATACTCCGAGGATAGATATCTATGCCATTAATGAGCCCATGTACCTCAATTAATTAGTGAAGTACTGTATTTACATGTAGCTTAGAGCATTAGCATTAGAAAATTTCAATGCTACTCTATTTTACAATTCTAAAAAGCCACTTTATCATTATACCATACCATTTTACAATACCTTCATGTCCCAAACTTCTATTTCCATCTTTTACTCATTAAAATAATATATCTACGTAATAAAATAATATATCTCAAAATTATATCTTCTCTCCCATCTCTCTCTCTCTCTCTCATTTTCAGTTTTCTTCCAAATAAAATATTATTATTTTTTTACAATACTTGCTATAGTGCAATTCTATATTTAGAATTGCACTGTAGCGGTATTGCAAAAAATTTTGCAATACTGTTGTTTAGCATTCTCCAATGTAAATGGTTTTGGAGCTTAAAATTCCAAATTTCATTTAGATTTGGCATTAGCATTCCCCAATGCTAATGCTCTTATATGTACTTATTTCTAAAACATAAAGCACTTGAACCAGAAGGAGCCATTGGGTTTTCGATTTGGTTTTTCTTCTTCTTGAATGGACCTGAAACTATTTCCATTGCTGATTCGATGTGACCATCCAATCATCTGGTCAATAACTTCCTTCCCTTCACAGATGATCTTAACATCACAGGTATCCAGTGCATTCTGAAAGATCCAATCAGCAATCCCGCTTCCTCTCCCTCTCCTCTCAGCAACCCCGCTTCCGCTTCCTCTCCTTGGCGCCGGTTTCCTTTCAAATTTGAATAACAGAATAGCTACTAATAAGAAATGTGCTTTGGAAATTCAAAATTTCTTAAACGCTGTTATTGTTGTATCCTTGGATGGTTGTACCTTAAACTTGATTGTGTGGTTCCAATCACTAGCTTTCTTATTTTGAGAATAGGAATAATCTCCACAATAGCCTTAGCAATGTTGCTACTTTCAATGAGCATAACACCTACCTTCACCTGTTTCATTATTTATATAAAAAAATGATTTATCTTCGCATGTAAGCCATATAAGGGCCTGATTAGTAGGGGAATTTTTTTTTTTTTTTTTTTCAAAAGAGTATAAAATCAATTTTCAAAAAAATTAAACTTGAAACTAGTTTTCAGATAATAATTTTTATATTTTACATGTTTGGCTCTCACTTCTAAGAACAATTTTCAAAATAATTGTTTGGAAGACAATTTCTATTTTTTAGATTTAAAAAATATATATATTTACAAAAAGTAACATGAAGAATCTATAGATTACCTTTTTTTTTTTTTTTTTTGTGGATAATGATAAGGAATAGAGCTTATCTTTTTTTTTTTTTTTTTTAATGATAAGCTTTAAATTTGAAGTGTGAAAATTCTTTTTGTGATAAAGATAAGTTCTTTAATTTAAGAGATAAAAGAGTTTGGACAAATATGTGGGGTTCACTGTTTTCAATTTATTTACAAATATATCATTAAAAACATTTTCTCCTGAAAATACCCTTTATCCATTTTCAAAATCCTGTTTTAAATCAGGAAAATAAGATACAATTTTTTTAAAAAAACTGTACTTAGAAAATAAAGTATATTAGCAAAACAATAAATTCAAGTGTGAGAGCCATCATTTTATGAATTGCAAAACAAAAACTATATTTAAATACTCTTACCAAACCGGCTCTAAGTTGCATTAAATTGTCTGTTCAAAGATTTGTACCTTGGAGGCAGAGCATTTGTTAAGAAACTCTTGAAGGAGCTTCTTCCTCTTGGCTCTTTCTTGGGTCACATATTCCTGCACCAGCTCCGGTTTCACTTGATGCCTTGGAATCATTCCTACTATCATCACATGACATGTTAATTTTATCACTCATTCTGTTGCCCCAAACAAGAGTTAGATTGCTAATGAACTCTTTATCAAACAGCCAATAACTGGCTTATCCCATCAACATTTCTTCATGCCAAACATAAAAACAATCTAATCCATCAACCGAGCAAAGGAGCCCGGAAACATTGGTTGTAAATTATTATTGAATTTGTAATTGTATTTGTAGCTACTAGCTATTGTGATTGCAGCCTAGTACCCTTTGGTAATGCCATTTCAAATCACTTTTTTACAATGTACATATTTTTTTAATACAAATTTTTCGAGCAATCATCGCCACATACTTTCTTTATATATTTGTGCATTGACTTTATTTAATATATATATATATATATATATATATATATATATATATATATATATATATATATATATATATATATATATATATATATGTTACTTGATAGAACATTACATACGCTTTAATTTGTGCCTTGGAGCACAGGTAATTGTTAACAAAAACCTCTAAAAAAAAAATGGATGTACCAGACCAGCACGGTTCATATGGTATATCTCCCAAAAGCACTGAAATATGAACGGAATTGTATTTTTTTTCCTGAATGAATAGAATAATACTGATAGCAGGGTAGCAGGGTTGTTAAAACATAAGTTTCACGCTTTAATTACAGGTTTTCCATGACACGGTTTTGACCAAGACACATCTGTGAGAGAGAGAGAGAGAGAGAGAACTTACATGGACTTGGAATGAAGCGTATGACAGGAAAAACATGTGTGAGAAGGACCGTAGTGGAGGGAGTAACAACGTGTCTCAGAGTCCACTCGAGTGCATCCATGCTTGAGCTTGACTCTGCTGCCGCCCCCACAGCTACAAACACTCTATCATTCCAGTTTTGAAAATCAAAAGAGAACAAACTACCCTCATGCTCAAGCTCTTCCACCATAGAAGCCCTGAGTACATCTTGGTTTATCTCGATCAGTTCACTTGGAGTCTCTTCCTCCATATCCATCACAGTTGGGCTGCTACGTGTGCTGGTGTTTCCCTTAGCGAGCGAGTGCTCATCATTCTCTGTTGATGATACCGACATTTTCAGCCAATTTTTCTGGTGAAAACAAACTATGACGACACGGTTTTCGATCCCAAAGATTTGAAACTTCTTTGAGTTTTTGTTTTGTGAAGTGGAAACTTAAACAAAGGTGGAGTACTTAGAAACACTGAAGGGTTTCACTAATAACTTCGAATCATTCTATGCCTTACTGGGTTGTATCTTTGAAAATATGGTTGTGTTTACTTTTCGAAGAAATGATCATCTTGACCAAAAAAACAAGCTACAAGTTGTGCAGATTAAATAGCCTTGAAAGTAGGCTGTTAGTTTCTTCTGATTGGACTTCTCTTGGTTGACCACTATCATGATTGTCTATTGGCCTATTTGTTTCATATGATATTTTCAAGCCTTATTTGATTATCAGAAATAATTTATCTAATATGATAGTGATTTTATCAAATTAACAGTTATAAAATTCTATATTATCTTTAAAAAATACAAATTTAATTAAATTTTTAGATTGATCCAATTATAAAATCCAAATCAATATAGGACTTTTTTTATTTGGAGGAAATTTTCTTATAGTTGTTTATTATTATTATTTTTAAAGGTGAATATTTTATTGAAAGAGAAAGAGATACATCATACATCTCTTTCCCAAGCCTCCATGACAACATGAGGAAGGCATACACAATTACAAAAATATGAGATATTAAGTTGAGTACAAAACATACGTGCTTATTTCATGAGCTACATAGTTAGTATCTCTTTTTTTATTCAAGTATCCCACAAGAATTTGGCTTATTTTCAGTACTTTTTTAACTGAACATCACCTGTCGTTTTAAATATACAATGACAAGTGGTAGTGAGTTTTAATTTCCACATTTTATTTAGTTAGCAGTTGGTGTAACAATTTTTCAATAAAATAAAAGGAGATTCCAATTAAAAAAATACTTGAGGTAAGCCACACCCATCCAACAAAAACAACAGCCCACAAAACAATTTACCATGATTAATGCATCATTTAACAGTGGCTGAATCTACCAACATGCCTCCTCCAAATTCTTATCTAAGGCATTTCTTATAGTAGTTTAATAATGAGTCATGATGTAACCTTATTCTCTCTCTCTTTCTCCTGTGAGGGAAATTATACTTTGGCTACTTTAGGAAAACTCAACACACTAGATTGTACTGTAATAATTAATAATAATTATCAATTAGATTTATTTACTACCAGTTCTAATATATATTATTAAGAAAGAACTCGGCTTAAGTCCAATAGTCAATTTTACTGGACATGCTGAGATACGGACACGTGTCCGCATCATAATGTGTCCAATAAAATTAATCACCAGAAACAAGCACAACCCATTAAGAAAAAAACAAGCAGACTTTATTATTAATTATTGAAATCTTTTTGGAATACAGCCTCTAAATCCGTTGGCAATTCTTCCAACCCAATGTTTAAATCTACTTATAAAACTACTCTCTTAGGCATGAACTGAAGAATATGTGCCCTTCCTCTTGATCTGAATATACCACTGAAGAAAACTCAGCTTGCAATTATATGAGTCTTGATTTATTCAGCAAAAAAATTATATGAGTCTTGATGTTGTATGAGAATTGTGAGACACTATCCGAATGGTGCGAGGAGGATGAAAATTGTCAAGTCTCAGTATTTTTTGTTACTATGGGTCCTTTGACGATACCTATGTTTTTAGGGTACTGTAGTGTTGAAGGTGATGTGATTAAATTGTACGGTCTAAGATGAGTAGATGACCCCAAAAAAAAAAAACTTATCATGTGATGTGGCCATCCTATCACAATTTTTTTTTTTTTTTTAAAGAATCAAATCCTATCATAGTTTAATATGGGAAAAAAAGAAAAAAAGAAAAGCTGTAATTACTAATGAATGTGACAAAGTTAACCCATTTTATTACATGTACCATACTTGTCAGTCAGTCACCCTTGTAACCTATTTTGTTGGTATTTTTTAATGTTTCCAATAAGATATTTAGGGTTCTAATTTTTATACTCTCAACTATCAAATATTTTTAATAAGAAAAAAAGTAAAATAGACCTTATAAATTTTTTTGAATAACTATCTATATATATATATATATATATATATATATATATATATATATATATATATATATATAAAAGTAACTCGTGCAATATACAAAAAATTTTAATATATAATTTTTGTTCTTTTTCATAATTTTATTTTTAAATATGAAATATGATAATTATGGTAATTATTAATAGACATTTATATGGATTCATGATTGTGTTTGTATATAGAATTCTATGGTTTAGCGTTATTATGATTGTATTTGTATATTTTACTAGTTTTAAAGAAAAAATGATTTACCAATATTCTAATGGAGTTTAAATATAGAGTGAATAATTGAAAACTATATATTAGAATAATGGCATTTTTTTAGAAAGAAAAAATAAATTGAAATAAAAATGTACTAGGAGACAGGTAGCATAGTACCAAAAAAAAAAAAAAAAATCGCATTATTTAAATACTTGCAATTTATTAATCTATGACATGTTAATTAATTGTGAGGTCTTGAAAGCTTATGTGGTAGAATTTTCTATGATCAGACAAAAGTCAAATGTCTTAGATTAAATATGTATTACTAGTAGCAATATGAGCAAAGTACAAAAAAATCAATAAAATATCAATTTATCTAAAAGAAACTATTTTTTCTCTCTTTTATTTTGTATATAAATATGAAATATGATTTTTTTTTTTTTTTTGGTGGGTGTGTGAAATTTGCAGCGCTTCACGCTCAGTGTTCAAATATGAAATATGATAATTGTGATAGTTATTACAATTAATAGACATTTTATTGTGTTTTATATGAAATGTTAAATATGAATTTCATAATTGTGATATTAATTAATAGTTACTAGATATTTATTATGATTGTGTTTTTATATGAAACTATTAAATAAATAATTATGGTAGTTATTAATAGGTATTTATTAAGTTATAAAAAAATTAATAACTATTAATTATTTTATTTTTAGATGGAAGTATAATGCTCGGGATACAACAATTTCACAACATTCCTAAATTAGCATACCAACTCACACATGGGTTCACCAGTCACCAAAATCCCCAATTTAACTTCTTTTTTTTTTTTTTTTTAATGATGTGGTATGCTAATTTGAGAGTGTTGTGAAATTGTTATGGCCTTTTGTTGTGTCCATAGCCTTACTCATGTAGTTATGGTTATTAACTTATTATTGATAGATATTTAGTTATTATGTTTGTGTTTGTATATGAAATTATCTATTCAATTCTTCTAAAAAAAATTATCTATTCTATCATTTAAAGAAAAGATTATGTGTCAAGATTTTAATTGAGTGTTTAAATATAGAATATAATATAAATTCAGTTAAAAATATATATTAAAATATTAATGTGTAAAATTGTGAGGACTCAAAAATTTAAGTGGCAAATATTATGAAGCCAACCAAAAGTAAAATGTCTTCAATTTTATATACAGTATAGATTATAAATAAAAGAGTTAGGTTTAATTGTTCAAGTTATAGTTTGTGTAAAGCTTGTATTGTATATCCAAGAGTTAGACATTTTAGATATATACCATTGTAAGTTTTTTTAAAAAACATTATTCCCTCTCCCCGTGCGTGTGTGTTTAAATATTAGACTACACATAGTAGTGAAGGAATATTTTTAGAATCTTAATAATTTTTTTTTCATTTTGATAAAATTTTATAAACAGGTCAACACGACTGACCCGTTTAATAAATGGGTTGTATTAGGGTTGAGGAATCTTGACCCGTTTAATAAACAGGTCGGGTTAGTGTTGACCTATGTAGTCGAATACTCATGACTTGACACGACACGAACCCGACACGTGAACACGAATTGCCACGCCTAGCCGAGAGCGTGAGTAGTTCGAGTCCAAGGAGAAATATCTCCTCGGATAAACTAAACGCAGATCGGGTATAGATTTTAATGATTAAAGTGACCTTTCAGGAAACTCTAGTGATAGGGTTGTGCGCCATAAATGTACAAGAAAGATGGGAACCCAAAAATATCTAATGGAAAGCTGCTACTACCGTATTAAATGCTCTGTAGCTCACTCTCTAGCTGCATTAATGAGGAAGTGACATCTGAACAGTATTTTTGTAGCCTTGCAACCACCCTAAAAGACTTCTCTAAAGGGGTCTGATGGGACAAGTATCAGCATAAACCATCAACTGTCCACGTGTATGGCTAAAGATGAAGGAAGAGATGTAGTATAAATAAGGGTAGAGACCCCAGAGAACCGGGGGGGGGGGGGGGGGGGAAGAACAGAGAAAACAATATGGCAATCTCAACAACTCCTGTAACCATTGTCATCTAATATATACCAGAGCTCCTCGGATTGTGCCGAGGACAAACTTTCTCGCACAAATCGAGTTCAATTCTTGTTTCCTCATCCTCTAAAACCATATTAACTATTATCCATGCACTAAAACCTAGCTCTTTGACCCACTCTCTACAAATTTATTGTACTGGGCTCACTAGGCCAAGATCCCATACATTTTTGGACTTGGTCTGAAAATCGTGTCCCTACAGTTATATATTGATGTTTAATATGTAACTCAATTATGATTTTTTTTCAAAAAATACTTATTTTTTTGGGAGAATGTTTTCAAAAAATACTTAGTGGTATAGTATTAACAAAATTTGAACCAAGTCTAGCTAAAACATATATAAATTACATGCATTTCATGTTGGTCAAGTTTTTTTGGCTAGAAATCTAATACATAGAAATATGTAGACACTCACAACCCACAATCTAATAGTTGTTGAGGGTTATAATTAAATTTATTCTTTTCATTCGTTTAATTTGTTAATAATATCTTTATTAGAATTTTGGTACGAAGAAAGCCATGGACCCCGTGCTTCTTGGCTTGCGCGCTGCCTAATAAGGTCCCCTCCGGGTAAGATATTTTTTATTTTTTAATAATAATAACAATAATATATATATTATATATATATATATATAATATATATATTATTGTTATTATTATTAAAAAATAAAAAATATCTTACCCGGAGGGGACCTTATTAGGCAGCGCGCAAGCCAAGAAGCACGGGGTCCATGGCTTTCTTCGTACCAAAATTCTAATAAAGATATTATTAACAATATATATATATATATATTGTTATTATTATTAACAGGATTTTTTGTTTGAGTTTTAACATTTTACGTACTAAAATACTCTCATACAAATTCTTAAACACTTTAAAATACCCATTTTTTTAGTTAAATAATTTTAAATTAAAAAACACAAACTGGTTAAAAGAATAATTTACTGTTTAGTTAAAAGAGTAATTTATTTTTCTTAAGTTTTAAAACTTTTCTTTTATCTTCTCCATTCAACCTAAAACTTTATTTGAAAGCCATTCTACCTAAAACTTAATACACTATCTCTATTTCATTTTTAAACATTATTTCACATTACCTTACTTTTTTCTTAAAAAAAAAAAATACAAACAATTATTTATCTATCACTTTTAAACATTATAACACTAAACCAAAAAAAAAAAAAAAAATAGAAGTATTATTACACGTGCAAAGCGTGTGTAATAATAATTTGCACGTGTAATAATAATAATAGTGGGTTCATATAAAAGTAACAAATAATAAATCATAGTTTATCACATAAGATGTGAAAAAAATTGTAAATTGTTGTGATCGTTCTATAAACAAATAGGTCAATAGTAACACAAATGTGATACAAATAGGGTCTTTAAGCCAGGTAGCCCGTTTAGACTTAGAGTAGTTCAAATAAAACCTTATTACATTGAGGATTTACGCGAACGCGTGTTAAGTGATTAAGAGAAAGAGATGAGTAGATGAAGTTCTTATAGTTGCTCCTTACATCTTATATATTATCTCTAACTAGGACATGTACAAAAGTTTGGGGTAATTTGAATAAGAGAAAAATAGATGAAGCATTTGAGGTTTTTCTTACACCTTATTATCATGGTTCTCAGAACCGGACCGGACCGGGAGGTCGGACCGTGAGAACCGGGAACCGTAATGAAAATCGGTTTTTTAAGCCTAAAGAACCGGATTTTTTGTTAATTCCGTGAACCGCTAAAACTGGGGTTGGACCGCACGAACCGGTGAGAACCGTGCAATCCAACCCCTTAGCAATTTTATTTATTTATTTTTTTTATAAAAACAACTTAATACAATTTTATTCTACTTAATTAAATTATCCATCTCTTGCAAGGAATAAAAAAAAAATTATTATTAAAATCCTTCAAAGATATTCAACTTTACTTCAAAAATTAATCATAAATTTTAATGTTTTCATGGTTATTATTTTATTTTGTTAACTTTTTTATTTAATTATTAAATATATGCTTGAAAATCATTAAATTTCCCTTACATATATAGATATATTAGTCAATTTTGCTAGTTTTATAAATTTAATATCTATATTTAGGCTTTAATTAATTATTAAATTAATTATGACGTCATCACGGTTCGACCTCAAAAACCTTGAACCTCTCCCTTTTACGGTTCAATGAACGGTCCGGGTCTGAAAACCTTGCTTATTATAGCTTAGTAATGTTGTATATATGTACATATCAGCATATATTTGTAGGTTGTAATAATATGTTAGTGATTTGACTTAATAGTAGAACGAAGAATGAGAAAAAAAAAAAAAACAAAAAATTAAATCGGTATTTTTTGCACTGAAATCGTGCGTGTGTGCAAAATGGTGTGTAATTAACACCTCCTTTTTAGAAATTGGTGTTAACCATTATCACCAATCATTGTCATATGTTGCTATTGAAATTTATTTTGCCATTCCTGCTTGGTCACATTTTATGTTCATATTTTTACATACCAATTATTCAAGTTTTTATCTTGATTTTTTGAGTTTGAGGTGAGTGTAGATCAAGTAAAGCAATCATACTCGTAGTGTAAATATTAAAACCCCTTAGTTACTATGCATACCCTACATTGAGCTCATTGTAAATATAGTTCCATATAATAAAAATGTAACTGTTTAAGGGGTTTTTGTTGTGTGTGTGGGGGGGAATGTCAAACTGAGAGGTCGTTTGGTTAGAGATTTTTAGTATCGTTACTCAGTTTTCAGTGTTGTGGAAATACATGTTTGAGTATTATAGAAATAAGTGTTGTTTAAACATTAGTACCAAACAACCCTTGAACTTCATTAATTCTATAGCCTTTGGTCCATGGTGTTTGGAGTACTTACATGTGTTGTATACATACATGGTACGCTCATTTTAAATCCAAGAGAGCAGGGGCGGAGCCACGTTGCTACTTGGGGGGCCATGCACAACCCAACCCCCCCCCCCCCCCAAAAAAAAAAATTTATCAATAGCATATATAGCAAAAAGATATAGCCCCCCTCAAAAAATTAGAACCTTCCCTCCCATTTGTTTAGAAGACTTAAACTTTGTCTAACAGGTAAAACTTCTCCTCAAATAAAAGAATAATTGATCTCCCCAATTATCCAAAGACTTGTAATTAATCTAGTGGACAATGACCTACTCTCTATAAATAGAATAGATGCTAGCCCATTTCAAAACAAAGCTTTTACATTTTCCTCTTCATTCTCATTCTCAAGCTACGTGCTTTTTGCTTTTTTCTCCTCAATATCGCTGCCAGGCTCATTGTTTAGTTAATATTAACAAAACAAAACCCATCTCAACACAGTCACACAAAACTAAAAACCCTCACAGCTAGTAAAAACAAATCTATCCCTTTTTCTTCCATCTCATTGTTGCTATAGTAGAGTAGTGAACTTGGAAGTGTGTGAGGAAGTGGGTTTGTGTTGGGGGATAATTCATTAAAATATTTTAAAAATAAATAATATGAATGATAAAGTGGATGTTGCTTAAAATAATAGTGGAATTTGTTTTTCTTTAATGTGAGTAACATCTATATAATTGAGAAAAAAATTAAGGTTCTTTTTAGGTCAATTCTTGAGTCATATTAAAGATATTAGTAATTTCAAATTTAAGACACTTGTAGCAACCATTTTTTTTTAAAGCAAAATGTTATTCTTTAATGATTTGATGATGGTGGCTGAATTTAAGATGCCTGTAGCAACATTTAGAATTCATAATTTGATGATAATAGATTAATTTTATTCTATGAAAAATTATCATCATGCAATTTTTTTTTTTTTTGGATATTATGTATGTCTATAGTGAATTAGACAATTCATGGATATATTAGAGTTGATAACTTTGTATTCAATATATTTATGAATTATGATTATTGTATAAATACTATAACTCGGCCCCTCAAGTTAAAAATCCTGACTACGCCTCAGCAAGAGAGTGGCTTAAAAAGTCACAAGTTGCTAGTCTAAATTCGATCGTAATCTACAATTCAGGACTACCAAAAACAAAAAAAGAAGAAAAGAAACAACGAAAGTAAATCAAAGCCAGAGGTGGAATAAAATCAATTAATGGGCAATTGGGAATTCCCTGTGAAGAGAGGATTTCAAAATCAAAAGGAGTGTGGTGAGTATAACTTAACTTTCAACCATCAGACATTCATTCTGATTCTATACAACTCTGTTCAAGTTCTGGAAGTGTTTCGTTACAAATATTGGGAAACCAGTTACTCCTTGGGTCTAAAGCACAACAACCATTTAAAGGATTCAGTGCGTTGAAATTTTTTTGAAATGCTGCGTTGAACTGGAGACTTTTGTGTAGGCTTGGGATTGATCTCATCATTGCCTCGCGCACGCGGTGAAGGTGTTGGTGATTCACTCATTAGGTCAATCACTTCCTTTCCTTCACAAATGATCTTAACTTCACAACTTACTGGTGCACTCTGAATCACTTGATCAGCTATCCCATTCCCTTTTCTAGACTTCAATCTCCTATACATTGGAAAAATATATGTGAGAATTTATTTGAAGATGAGAAAAGGGTTGCTTAGAAAAATTGGAATTGATTTCTTAATTGCTCTTGCCTTTAACACACTTATGATTATACCTTAGGCTGGATTTAGTGGTTCCTAACACCAGCTTTCTTATGTTGACAATAGGAATGAGGTCCAGGATTGCCTTTGAAACCATCTCACTCTCAATAAGAATGGTATCTACCTTAACCTGTTTGATCATTAGTTTTTTTTTTGGTTCAAATTAAAAAGATTAACCCAGAAACATAAACATGTTCCTTTAAAATGATACATTGGAGGTTAATGTACCTTGGAAGAGGAACATGCATTTAGAAATTTTTGGAGTAGTTCTCTCCTCTTGTTTCTTTCTTGGTCCATGTAACTCCGCACCTGCTCTGGACTCACTTGATTCTTTGGAATCTTTCCTACTATAATCACAAAGATACATCTGTCATTTAATTTGATCACATTGGCAACATTTTTTTTTATTACTAACACAGAGACAATGAAAATGTAATCCAATTATTAGATTCAAATCGATCATGGATAAAATCCAATGAACTCCATTATTTAAACTCAGGCTTCTGAATTCTAATGATCTATATTATCTAAACCATGGCTTAATTATGATGATTATCTCCATTCGCAAAGAAATAATTTCATGATTTTATCAAGTACTATATCATTGAAAATCCTAAATAATATGTCACTCCATACATTATTAGATTCAATAAATAAATAAAAATCTGTCCCTCTTGAATGATCAAACTTGGTTCCTCAAGCCTCATGCTTGAGAGTTGAGACAATCCATTATCCATCTACAACTAATTACATCGAACCTTTCGATGTTGATTCTCATAGAAAAATTAAAGCTAAGCACAAATCTAGGCACTTAAAAGAATGAATTACAATTTAAAACCAGGCATATGTGGTTACTGAAGTGATTAGACACAAATCTCAATCGCCTTTCCCGTGAATCATGCATGGTTACTAGTATTTTGTCAATTCTTTTTGTCTTTGTTTGGAAAAAAAAAATAATAATAATAAAAGCCATTTGGTGGTGGTGGGTGGGTAAAGACCCAAGCTTTTAGTGGCCCAGATTCCAATGCACCAAATATTTGACCATGACTCACCAACCAAAGAGAAAAAGAGGGAGAGAGAGAGAGATACAGCTCTTACATGGACTGGGTATGTACAGTATCTCAGGGAAGACATGAACGAGATAGACCATGGTGGAGGGAGAGGTAACAGCGTGCTTTAACGTCCAAACTAGAGCTTCCATGCTTGACTCGCTCTTCCCCACACCCACATACACGCTATCTTCCAAGCTCTGAAGATCCAACGAATACAAACTACCTGCCTCAAACGACTCTTCTTTGATCGTTTCCATGCGTACCAGTCCATGATCCTTGACCTCAATGATCTCGCTTGTACTGCTACTCTCTTCCTCAATCTCGCTCACGCTGCTATATGCGTTATACTGGTTCCTATACCCAACAGTTGTAGATGCACTGGCTTCATCATGGGATTGGATATGTCCTATCTCTGATGACAATGATACAGACATCTTAATTGGGCTTCAAAGAATGATCAACATGACATTGTTTTTGAAGCTATAATATATCTTCTTGTTTGACTCTTTCTCTCTGAAAACTACATGACAATAAAGAATACAGGGGGTTCCGTAGTTGCAAACTTTTTGCCATTTATTTCAACGCTAATTTTGGCTCAGCCACCATAACGTAAGATCCCTATGAGCTAAAAATCCAGAGACTACACCTAAAGAATAAGTAAATGTTAACCACGAAAAGAGGCTGTTAGTTTCTTCTACTTTGACTTTGCCAGTTTGCTCTAGGACAAAAACAAGATTACTCCTCTTTTAATAGTATTTCACAATTGGTCTTTATTTTTTGAGAATCATTTCACAATCAGCTTTGTTGGCAATACGTCATGCATTGATATATTTGTTTACATGCGGATCGATAAAGTTTAAACACAGTAAAAAAGAATGCATATACCAAACACAAGATCATGTTCGATTCGTAACATGTCCCAACAGTTTTGACGTTACCTTATTGGTTTATTATAATGATCTTCATAATGATTAAGGAGCTACAATGATTTCTCTTATATGAGAAATATTTTTAATTTCTTTTTTCATAGATTTTGGAAATAATTTGAATAGAAATTGGTAATGAAATGTTTACCCATGTGTGAAATATATTTAATTTATTTCACAATATAAATTAATAGAATTTTAAGAATTTTATGGTGAAGCTATCAAGATATCTAATTAATATTAATAATCTCATTATTATTATAATTATTATAATGATAATGATGGTGATATTCTTGGTATGGGAGGGCACAATTTATTGAATTCTGATCTGACTATCTGAGGTGTGAACAGTGATGCACACGTTTGAGATAATTTTTTATTGTCGTCTAACATAATTATTGGAGTGAGAGGAAATATCAATACATTATCGCTATTATATATTTTTGTACATGAACCACAAATGGAATATCCGATAGATGTGAAGGAATCGCGGCTATTGGGAAAAAGATATATTCAAAGTCCAATGTAGTTCTCACAAAATAAAATAAAATGAAGAAACATGAAGTATTTTTTTTGTGAGGTCAGATTTGGGATATTCGATGGATATATTTTTTTTTATTCTTGGCAGCTTCAATGTCACTCGATTAGGAGTTTTATTTTATTTTATTATATATATATATATATTTTAAATTATTTGTTTTCTACACTCCATAAAGAATTAAGACTATATTGTACGGGAATAAACAAATCGGAGGAAAAAGAAAATTGAGTTCACTCCCTTTTTTTTTTTTTTTTTTTTTGGTAAATTGTAAATTACATCCTAAAGTTTGAGAGTGGTTGGATTTTACACTTTGAAATTTCAGAATTTAGATTTTACCCCTTATATTTTAAAAGTGTTTGGATTTTACTTCCTAAAGTTTTGGGGTGTTTGAATTTTACATCTTAAAGTTTCAGAATTTGAGAGTGTAAAATCCAAACAACCCTAAACTTTAGGAGGTAAAATCTAAGTTGTGAAATATTATGGTGTAAAATCCAAACATCTCAAATTTCAGGAGGTAAAATCCAAATTCTGAAACATTAGAGTGTAAAATTCAATCACCTTCAAACTTTAGGGGTGTAATTTATAATTTACCATTTTTTTTAGAAACAAACACACAAAAGCCGTGGTAGTTCACGCCCTTCAATCAAGTTCTTAGATGTTTATTCTTTCTCCCAAAAAAAAAAAAAAAAATCTTAAATGTTTTTCTAAAGTCTAAACTCTAAACCAAGGTATGGTGGGCATAGATATGACAATATTGGACCGGGCCTATTAATCCATCCTGATGATCCAGATGATAAAAATGGATACAAATGAGGGCTTTTTTTTTTTTTTTTTTTTTTTTTTTTTTTTAACTCATAAAAATATGGATCAACCTGAACTTGATTCGCTAAAAAAACAGGTTGAGTCGGGTTAACCTGTGGGCCAATTGACCCCCTTTCAGGAAAAAAAAAATCTTTTTTTTTTCTTTACTAGGTTTGGCTTTGTTCACCCTCCACAACTTCAAACTTTCAAATTTTCTTGTCTAATTCCCACTGTCTTAGTTTTTCTTTTTACTCTTCTTATTCATTTTATTTTATTAAGTTCGGTGAGGGCAATCTCTCTATGCTAACACCACAACTCATTTTTGCTAGACCGATCTCGCATTCTTGCTTAGCAATTATCAATTGGTCAATCTCCGATCTCCCCCACTAGGACTATCACCCACTGATTATCCAATATCCATTTGTCATTACATTCACTCATTAACCTATATATAGCTCATTGTGTAGAAAATATATAATTCACAAGGGCTTTACTCACAATATTTCTCTCTTTCTCTATTTATTCTCAACATGGTATCAGCCACGTTCTTGTAGCCTTTCATAGTCAATGTTTATCATCACTATATATACAACATTGCACATTACTGTTCAACAGCGTTACCCTCAAACTAGTGCACATTCCTGTTCAACAATGCCACCCCAATTCCCAGACCAACTTGCTCGACAACACAGATCTTCACTTTTCTCTTTTCCAAAGATATCAGCCAAACGACTCAAATCAAAGTCGATTCCAATTCACACACGTCCCAACTAGTGTTTCCACGTGCCTCACGAGCCACTATGCGCCACCTAGAGTTCTCGTGAGCCATCTTTTTTCTCAACAAGTTTGATCAATTTTAGTTTGAAGTATATTTTCTTATGAAACTAATCATTGTGCTGATACTTCATCCGAATAAGGATGCAACTAGATTGTAGAATTTTTCGTTTATTCTGATTCATTGCCTGAAGTTATTTTGTTATTGAACTAGATGCTTCTCGTTTGTACTCGGACTGATTAATTAAAACACCGATGATTTTTTAAGGTCCAACTAAAGTCTATATGAAAAAAACAAACACACACGCAAGGAATGATGTGTTTCTAATAAGACCGGGTGCATAAAAATTGTGTGTCAGAATTTGACTCTGACCTGATTCTAGCGTTCGACGAGTCACACTCCAAGATGGCGTATTTAACTTGAATATTTGTGAGCTTCCACAACTTTACTTTCAATTTTCAAAGTATGTAATGTATGGGACTCATTTATATATACTGGGGATTGAGGAAGGTTCAACTGTATTGGTGTAAATGATCAGCCCAACTCTTCACGAGCAAACCCATCAAACTATGACTATATTTGGTCAAATTAATTGTTCCGCACGCTTGGGCCATTAACTAAGATATATTAACAAGCCAAATAATTCAAGCACAGTTAGCTAGCTAGGCTTGCGAGTCATAAATTGCATGCCTAGCTCGCATTCTTTTCAATCTTTTCCCACTTAAAGACAAAGTTGGGCTTTGAACAAAGCAAGGCTCAGCTTGACTAAAACTCATGCATTCACATGCAGTTCACACCCATAAGTTGAAGTAACATTGGAATTCCATACCGATCCATAGTCTTCATATTGGAGATACAATTTTAATGCAACTGTATAACGCGTTGTAACTTGTAAAGCACATTGGAATTTATTGCATTCCAGAAATATCTACGTGGTCCACAAAGCGTGGGAAATTTGGAATACAGGACCATAATGTCACTAATTGGGTACTACATATTGCTGGACACCAAACTATGATGACACTTTTTCATTCTCCTTTCCATGTGTTACATTACAAAGACCATTGAATGACAATGCTGAGAGCTGAGTGTCCGACGAAGTTTCTACGTAGAAAAAAGATGCATTATGGTCTAATGCCTAAAGTAATGGGGTTCTCATACTTTTGGGAAAAGTATTCTTGCAAAAGCAAAACAAAGCCAAATTTGTAATGCTTTCTGTCTGATATTTTTCACTTTGTTAAGAAGTTATTGTGAGTTTTGGTTTCTTTGACTTTTTCTCCTGTCAATATAACCTATTCAAATGGATGTATACCTGTACATGTCAATATGACCTATTCATGGTGGAAGAAAGCAAATGGCGATGAGATTAACTGACACCTCTTGTTTATTTAAAAAAAAAAAAAAAAAAAAACTCAAAACACCTCTTGAGTCTTGAGATGAATGGTGATCATGATCATGATCTTAAGTTCAAAGATTGATTTACCGACAAAAATAATTGTACGTATACCATACATAGTGATAGTAAATTATATATCATATTTTTGTAATATCTCTGGTAACAATTAAGCCAATGACAATGAGTGAATTGTGAAAACCATGTGAATGGTTGGTAGAACAAACTTTAACAAACAATTAATATAAAATTAAATTATATAACATTTACTTATGATCTTGTTAAATAACTTACTTGGTATATCTGTCATAAAATATATTTTCTTCATTTTTATGTCAAGATTCTTTAAAATAAAGTTTCAGTGAGCTAAATGCCTTATAATTGAATTGATATTTCTTCATGTATAAAGTGTTTGGAAGTTTAAAAAAAAAAGAGTTCGAGTTATGAAGTTAGCAACATGTTGTAATTATTTCTAAAAAAAAGAAAAAAAAAAGTTCTAGTGATAAATGATAATTTAGTGGTATTGCATGAGTTTAGTATTCCAACACGGGGGAGGGGGTGCCTGAAGAGGAAGAACGGAGTAAATATAAATAGTGT
This sequence comes from Quercus glauca, assembly GCA_023736055.1. Taxonomy (NCBI): domain Eukaryota; kingdom Viridiplantae; phylum Streptophyta; class Magnoliopsida; order Fagales; family Fagaceae; genus Quercus; species Quercus glauca. Next base: position 77,488,510 of record CM043319.1, read on the forward strand.
GAGAATTTTTCTCTTTTCTAATAAATATTAATGAATGTACTGAACATGTCAGATAGTTACCATTTTTTTAATATTAAAAAAAAAAAACACTTATTCCGAACACACAATTTTGTATTGCGTTCGCTTATGAAAAAAATGTTATTAAAATTAAAATATGTTACCCAATAGATATAAATATAAATATATATATATATATATATTTGTATTGTGAGTACTTTTTTCTAGAGAGTTTTATCTTATAGTGTTCACTTCTGTTGATAGCTTTTTATCATTAAATCAAAGTACCAATAAGTTTTTGATGTATTTTCACGACATTTTTTAAACTATAATTTGCACATCATTTAAAAAATCAATACCTGAACTCATATACTAAACAGACCCTTAACCTTCAAAGTAAGGCAAGGTCGAAGAGGAGATATCTTAGGCTATCAATAGTAGATTAGGGTGCTAATGAGTAATGACATCCACCTACACATTTTATAAAGAAAAATGTTATTTTCACAACATTTTTATAACACACAAGTTTTTACTAATAGTTTGATTAGCAAAAAAGTAATTTTAGTAATAAGTTCAAATTAAAATTAGTAACAACGTTGTTACTAATTAGAATTTGTTATAAAAATGCCAAGACAGTTTCAGTTTTTTGTAATAAACTTATTGCTTAAAATTTGATATAAAAATGTTGTTTAATAACACCTTCTTTACGTAAAATTCAAGTCTTACCTATATTTAGGTGTTGGTACAGAAATACTAGCGAGATAATTGAATTTTGCAATAACAGAATGGAAAAGGGACCCCCAACTAATGTACGGATGCATTAGTCTAACATAAATTGAAAGGCTTGTTTTGGAATTTAATACTGATCATGGATCTGAGATTCAAACTTAAAATAATTTACAATTAGTTCACCACGTACAAAAGAATAAAAAACAAAGACTCAGACTGGTGGACCCATATAGGAAAAGATCAAAAAAGGAAGAATAAAGAGTCGGTTATTCGTGGCACCGTTTCTATGTTCTTAGCCTCTTAAGACGGTTCTAGCTGAATGCTCTGAGGCCACTCGAATTTCTTTGTCTCTAAAGGAGAAAGTATATTCCAAAGCGAAAGAAAAAATGAAGTGCAGAAAGAGATCTACCGACGTAGGACCACCACTAGGGTAAATACACCATCTAAATACTTTGGTTGTGCACAATAATACGAGTTCCAGACTTGGTCACACCTACGAGTTTAGGAGTTGTTGGATTTGAGTCGTGCGCTTCACAAAAATGCTGTGCCGTGACGCTGATAGCCCTAATGTGCTCAGGGATGTCTCACACTATCAATAGCGGGTTTAAGTGGGTCGGGTCAATGATCACACGGTTGTGGCCCTTTTTTTTTTTTTTTTCATAAAAAAAAAATATTAAATATTCTTCAAAAAAAGAAAAAAAATGAATAGAAAAGAAAAGAATATATTAAAAATTGATTTGTGAGAATTTATTTTCAATTTATTCACTTTATTTAGTTTGGTACAAATTTTTGAATTTTTTTTTTATTTTTTTAGGTATATAAATAATTTTCTAATTTTTTTATTTTTTAAACTTTAAAAGGCTGATTAAAAATAAATTCTCCCAAGCAAGTGCTAAGTAGTAACTAAATGTATCCATCTAAAAACAATATAAAAAGAAAAAAAAGGCAAGCTTAACGGGTTATTATAAATAAATAAATTTAAAGAGTAACCAACTAAGCATGTATAAAATTAAGGATCAAGCGACAAAACCTTATTTTTATGTGATGTAGTTTGGTTGGAGTCAACCTTTTAACCTAAAGTACTTGTTTAATGATATATATTTGTTTTAACTTAGAACTCAAGTTTTTATTTTTAGTCAATTGTTTACCCTCTTTAAAATCTCATTTTGTTAAATTTAATTTATACATCTTATTGGCAATGGGCTTACCTATTGGCATCTGCCCTTTTTACCCAAACCCCATTCTCTTCTTTAAAAAGAAAAACCAAAAAGTAAAAAAAAAAAAATTGTATTTTTAAATAAAATAAACCAATAAAAATAAGTTCATGCAAACAAAATTTGGCTGTTCTAGGTTTAAAATATTTATCTTCTTATATTTAGTTAGATTTTATAAGAAAAGAGAGAATTATAATTTATCTCTTTGTGATTTGATACTGTCACAATTTAGTTTATAAACTTTCAATTGTTATGTTTCAACCCAAAAGTTTGGAATAAAATAAAGAACTCATAATGATTTTATTTTAATCCAAAGTTCTAAACCTTAGGAACCAAATGTAGTAATTGAAAGAATTTGTTGAACTAAATTGTGATTGGATCAAATCACAAAAATTATTTTTTGTTGAAAATAAAATATAAAAATCAATTAATAAGGACGTAATCTAGTTTCATTTAAATCTAAACTTTGGTTAATGAAAAGAATATATAACATAAAATTAGATAATATGGATTATGCATAAAAGAGTTCCATTTGAATCTAAACTTTATGGTGATAAATATAACAATAAAATATTTGTAACTTTTTTTTGTTTGTTGATAATTTGATAGTTAGGAGAACGATTTAAGCTGTAGAGACATGAGATGAAAAACAATGTTTGTAAATAAAATTGTCATTGAACCAAATACAACTACAATCACAAGGTTTAATTGAAAAAAAAAAAAAAAAAAAACCACCGCACGCAGCAAATGAAAGTTATCTAGGAAGCATAGAAGCTTGTTCTGCTTCTTCATCTGTAAGATAACAGAAAAACAACATAACTAGTTTAACTGCATATAAGCAAAAGCAAAAGCAAAAAAGAAAAAAGAAAAAAAATAATGTTATCATTTTATTTCAGAGAGAGAGAGAGCTTCAATTTCTAGGTAGAGAGTGAAAGTGGGGTGACTGTCTTGTAGGCCCGCCTTTGTTGACCTCTCTCTCTCCTTCTTTCACTCTCAAGGTTTTTTTTTTTTTTTTTAGTTGTAGTGTACTTTTTAGCTGGTAAGTTGCCTCTGTATGTCACCAAGCTCTAGTAAAAAAAAAAAAAAAAAAAAAAACCAAAAAGAGTCAAAGAAAATAGAGAGAGAGAGAACTTGAAAAGTAGTGATTTTTTGGGGGTGTGCATTTGGCATTTGTGCAAATTTGTGGAAGAGAAGAAATGGGTATTGCTTCTCAGGAAGCGATCAGGCAGTTGCAAGCGCTAATAGATCAAGGTCTCTGCTTCACCCAACTTCCTGCTCTTACTTTCTCTTTTTTCATTTAAAGATCACTTTTATTTTTTTATTTTTTTTAATGCTATTCTTTTGCATTATTATTATTATTATTATTTTTTGAATAATGGCAGTTGAGGAGCCGTTGAAGAAAACATATCAGGTTTGCATTTCCCCTCTTTTCCTGTATTTTTTTTTTCTTTCTAAATTTTATATTTTTGTGTATTTTGTTTAGTAACTTTCTAGTTGCAATTGAGCAAAAATGAAAGCTAGATATATTTTTTTTTGAGTGAATTTTGTGAGCAATAGAGTTTGATCCTGAATTATCTTAATAGTTGGTTGGCTGATTGAATGGTTTGATCTGGCAACTGGGTCTTCTTGGTGCCTACCAGCTCTTTTTTGTGTGGTGAACTGAATGTGATGTGATTCAGAACAAGGGTCTAATATGAATTAATTCCTGGCGACACAGTGTGATTTGAATTCACAAGCTGAAGTTCATTGCTTCTCTTTCTTCAGAGTCATAACTACAATAAATTATTCTTGTGGAGTTAGATAAGATTCAATTGCCACACATTCCCATTTGACCAATTCATTTTATGTTTTATGGGGGGTGATCAAGGAGAATAAAACCTGGAGGAATTGTGTGACCATTCCCAGAATGTGATATGAGCAAAAAGTACTCGATAAGGCATAAGGTCTGCTTTGTGGACTGTGTAAGACTCAATGGAAGTGGTTATGCTATGCCCTTACCACAATGCCTCAAAGATTTTGTCAGCTATGATGGGTGTCCACAGGATTTGGCATATTCTACAATACTTGGTCATCAAAAAAGTAGTTCCTGGAAATATTCCATGGGTTGTCATTTAATGTGGTGTTTGGCTGCCAATTTGGTTATCTCATTCATTTTAAATTGTATTTCTCTAAAAAAGCGCAACAGGTCACAAGCTTTTCTTAATGGTGTCAAGAATTCTTGATTCTTGTATCCAATGTTGGGCAAGTTTGGAGGGTGAAGTTAGAAATGATTGCATGTTGCCTGCATCAAAGTATCTAGACTCCACTCACTGGACAAGATCATTATATCTTCTCAATTGAGGGAAAACAAACACTGTACTTTCCGTTAGAATGATTGCTGATTTCTACTTGTTAGGTTTTTAAGTGTTGGCTAATTCCATTACAAAGGTTGTATTCAAATATTTGGATGTATTTCATTTATTGTAAAAGTTAGTCCTAAGCTGCCTTGAATATCTCAAGAGAATTGAAATTTTAGAATTTCACTCAAACATTAAAGCATAGCCCGTCACTCGCTTGAGGCTTGCTTGAGCGAGATTGTGTTGATCTTAATTCTGTTTCTACTTTCCTAAGGGCTTTCATGACCTGCTTGCACACCTATAAAAACCATGCCTTGCATGGGCTTCAATAGAGAAAAGTGCTGCTACACCCATAGAAACACAAAACCTTTTCCTTTTTCTTCCTTCAGCAAGACTGAAAAACCTTTATATTCTACACACACATCTTGTGATCCCAAAGAAAGTGATTTAGAGGTTGTTTTGAAAATCCGAGAGCTTTTACAGTGAGTCCACTCCATCAAATCTTTAAGGAGGTCCTTCGAGTTTCAAGGGTTCTGGTTCATGTAGATGAGGTTTGTTTGTGGAGGATTTTGACTTTGGAAGATTCTAGAGGTTCTATGGTTATTGCGGTAGGAAGGCAAACAAGTCATTTCAGAGGTTGCAGCAGATTCTAGTGCAAAGGTTTTGTGAATAGACTATTTGTAACTGCTTTTTCTATTGTGAATTTTCTGCAGAATTGAATCCCTGGAGTGTTTTTTACATTGAAGATGTTCTTCACTGGTTTTCCGCCTTGTTACCAAATATGTGTCCTTTTATTGCTTTTTTGTTTTCTTGCTAACGTGGTGTCCAGAATTCACCGAGCACCTAAATATTCCTCCGGGTATGTGTAGTCCCCCGGTCCCACACACAGTAGGTAATTACAGAGAGTAATTCCTTTAGGATTTGGCCCAAGATGCTGGCTAAGAATTTTGAACATAGGATCTCATGAGGCTTGGGAACCACGAGACCATCTCCTTTCATTATATTTACTGCATTTAGATTTTGTACTTGATAACTGTGGTTGAATTATATATATGTGTGGATTAATTCACAATAAACTTGTCCAATCAATCACTAAATAACTTGTTAAATCCCCAGTGTAAAATACATAACGGTCTACATCAGATTTTTCACTACTGAATATTTTGGAATAAATTATTGGCCAAAATGCAAAAACACACCCAAGGGTTTGGGTCAGCTGCAAAAACACCCCCCAGGGTTTCAATTTTTCTTTGTAACTCCCTGAGGTTATCATATTCACCAAATTGGGCCTTTGGAACTAACTTTTGTTAGCTCTCATGGACGGAAATATCACACGACCACATTAAGAAGCCTCACCAACTGATTTGCAGCACTGATATATGATGCTCTAGTAAATTTTCCATAAGAGCTAATGAAAGTTAGTCCCAAGGGTCAATTCGGCAGATATGAAAGCCCTAGGGAGTTATAAGGAATAATTATACTCTAGGGGTGTTTTTGAAATAGACCCAAACCCTCGAGGGTATTTTTGCATTTAGGCCTCCATTATTTATGGAGATAGTTTGTTTTTAAGGGTTGGTGGGGATGGAAGAAGTTTTCTTCATTTTGTTCCTTATCTTTTCATGCAGTTGGTGAAAAATTTAGTGTAGTTTGTAGGTAAGAGATGCTTGCTTTGAGCCTCACTTCATGCTATGCTCCTAATCTAAATTAATTGATATTTGTGTTTATTGTATGCATGTAACAATTATCTCTTTATCTGCAGAATGTTCATCAAGGGTATCCAACTGAAAATCTAGCACGTTTCCTAAAAGCTAGGGAGTGGAATGTTGCCAAAGCCCACAAAATGGTTAGATATTAGTCTTTGGTTGAAAACTTTTGCAAATCTTTACAATTACGTTATTGAAACATTCAACTATGATTCTCGTTTTAATTGTTGACATACTTTATGCTTGTATGATGTTCCAGTTGTTGGACAGTTTAAACTGGAGGGTACAGAATGAGATTGACAACATCTTAGCAGTAAGTTTGTATTTTTTTCTGCTTAAGGTGTCACATTTTCTTGAAGCTCGTAATTTATCCAAGGATGTTTAATTGCTGATTATTTTTCCAAATATATTATATCAACTGATCATTTTCGTAAGATCTTTGATTAATTTGATCTATCAAGTTAGAGATCAGCTCATAGAATCCTTTCTGTTCTTTTTGTTTAAGGCAAGGTGGTACCCAATGTCGTATTGTGTGATTGATAAAAAGTAAAAAATCTTTTGCGTGATATAAAATGTATTAACCCCTTGTCTGCAATTTACCTTGCGTATCAATTTCTGGTAATTTTAGCTATTATTCATGAACTAAATTTATCATTAACTTTTGTGGTTACCTAGTATGAGTGCCTATATGACCAATATGGTTATTGAAGCTACCATGGTTGGCCATCATAGTTCTAGAATTATAGAGAACCACTATCTATCGGCATAGCAGTGGCTTCTTGATCTGGCCAGTATATAGAAAACCACTATCTATAATTTCCCATGTTATGGATGAAAATCATGTTAGAGCAGCTGGACTGTCAAGTTGTTAGACTCCAAGCACTAATTTTATTTTTTATTTTATTTTATAAGTAATGCAATTGTATTAAAAATCAAATATACTTTATGTTCACAATGATGAACACAAGGTGCCCAAAAAGTACAAAAGTCTCAAAAGGAAAATCTAAGAGAAACTTGAAACTCTAAATTAGAAGAACATTGTGTGAAACCCCAAATCTGGAACCAGTCAAAAAGAGTCTGAGCAAACAAAATTTTCAATTGATCCAAGTGGCCCTCCATATCTTCAAAAGTTTGCCTATTCCGTTCCTTCCAAACAAGCCATATCAAACAAACTGGCACCATGTTCCAAATATCTGAGTCTTGTTTGCCAAACCAATTTCTCGAAGCACTAATGTTCACACACACACACACAGCCTTTTTTTTTTTTTTTTTTGGTAATACCCCAAGAAACACATTATACACAGCCTTTATTTTTTGGTAATACTGATAATGCTTTGGTCAAAAATTGTGTTAACTTAGTGGTTTTGTTCAAAATAAAAAAACTATAAGCATGGTATTGGCCATTACCAAAATTCTTTTGTTTCTCACGTGGATGCTGTTTCTTTATACAGAAACCCATAGTCCCTACAGAGCTGTACAGATCAGTGCGTGATTCACATCTCATAGGGCTGTCAGGTTACTCAAAAGAGGTTCTCATTCTCAACCAACAAATTATATTGTTTACAGCATTTACATTCTTTATTCTTTGGCTAGGATAGTGTTTATGTATTAAATACTGCAATATGTTGCTCCATGGGGATCACCTAATTCAAAGTAATGATCGTAATTGCATTACTCAAAGTAACAATCGTAATTGCATTACTCTCACGTGTTCTTGTCTTATTATTCTCCAGGGACTGCCTGTCTTTGCATTTGGTGTTGGGCTCAGCACGTATGACAAAGCATCTGTAAGTATTATGATAAAATTCCTTATTTACGTTTCATTGGTACCAGTTCTAATATGAAACTACAATTTCTACTGCCTGGTCTTAATAATGTATTTTTATTTATGTTCCTTTTTTATTTTACAGGTACACTACTATGTGCAGTCACACATTCAAATCAATGAATATCGGGACCGTGTAATTTTGGTGAGCATGAAAGTTTGGAATCTCTTAGAAATTTCTTCTGCTGTTGTTTTAGCCTTTATGCTCTCTCTTTTTGGATAAGTATTTTAGCCTCTATACTCAGTTATAGCATTTTGCATTATAAAAATATTAAGTCACTGTGTTGATTCATACATAAACTGCATTTGTAGCCTTCTGCATCTAAAAAATATGGGCGGCCTATTACCACTTGTGTAAAAGTTTTGGACATGACTGGCCTAAAGATTTCAGCACTGAGTCAGATTAAGGTATAATAACTTGCCTCTGTTGGAGTTTTATGTATTTTTTTCCCTGCTGACCCATTTAACTTTGTGAACAATCTTCTTATTATGGCGATAAATTATGATATATATATATATATATATATATATATATATATATATATATATATATATATTTGTTTTATTTAGGTTCTTATAATGTTTTTCTATTAGTGTCAAAAGCAAAAATAGTTACTGCATTACTCCTGTACTTGGATGGGAAGGATTTGCAACCAAGCCTTACACATTGTTAATCTACTTTGAATTTTTGACCCACATTCAATGATTTTTGGACATTCTCAAGATACATTAATCAGAGTACACAAGAAGGAAATTAAACACTTAGGGAATTTATGAGTGGAAAGTATGATTGTTGAACTCTAAGACAAGCAACATATGATTAGCACTCCATAATAAGTTTGTGTGTAACATCAAATGGGGGAAAAATTAATTCAAAGGATGATGTGGCTACTCAAAGAACACGTCATCTATTGGTAAGGGAAAATCTTAGGTATAATTCCTTAAATACTGCACTTTTGGTTCCCAATTAAATTCAAACACATGGCAGCATTGATCAAGGCAACATGAAATTGCTATTTTTCTCAAGGACAATTAAATTCAATGCAGTGATGTGTTTGAATTTAATTGAGAACCTAAGATACAACACCTAAAGAATATGTATATATATATATATATATATATATATATATATATTTTGATAAGTAACACCTAAAGAATTCTACCTAAGTTTTGCACTATTGGTAATATGAACGTATGTTCTGATACTCATATGTACCTTCAAAAAGCTCAGCATTAAGCAAATGTTTTTTGGCTTTGGGTATACTGAAACAACAAATGTTAACTAACTATCCCTAAGAGAAGAACTCCATATATATTGTCTGAAGCCTGGGAATCTGAATTAATCTTATATTGGATGACACATATTGCAAGGGATACATAACAGTCAAGAACCACAACACTTTTTCTGTTGAGCTTTGTAGTGTATAAACTTTTGAAGCCGTGTAACATTTACTTGGTCTTGTGTTTTCTGCTCTTGCAGTTATTGACAATTATAACAACTATTGATGACTTGAACTACCCAGAGAAGACAAATACATATTACATTGTAAATGTTCCGTATATATTTTCAGCATGTTGGAAGGTAAGCCTCGATGTTGTTGATCGTTACAATTTAATATTCTGGTTTGCTATAAACTGGTGTTTCCCCTTGATGCATTGGTTCAATTTGAGCGCTTGTTTACATATTAAGTTCCTTTAGGAGTAAATGCCTTCAATTTTTATTTCATCTTCTTTTCTCTGGACAAACCTTTTTGGTATGGCAACAATGTAACTTAACTATTAGCAGGTTGTCAAGCCACTTTTGCAAGAGAGGACAAGGAAAAAGATTCAGGTCTTGCCAGGTTGTGGACGAGATGAGCTCTTGAAGGTAAGGTGGTTTCAGAATGTCTTAAAATATTGAGAATATATGAAATCTGTCCCCATTATCCAAAATCTTTTGTAATACTTGACTTAGATATCATTTGGATGCTTATGTATAGCTTCTTTCACCACTGACTGTAATTCTCACTGTTCCTCCGTCTTTAATACAATTAGTTGCTAACCCATGTGATACACAGGAAAGTTGATAAAAAGAATATTTATAAAATGGTATTTATTTAAATATATTAATAAATAAAAAGTCAAATTACAGAATTTTTAGAAAAGATGCAATCTAATTGAATTAGAATTTGTTTAGCAAAGGCAAAATGTAATTTAATTAGAATGTTTAGTGTTAGGTTGCCTTTTATTCTACTAAAACACTGAATTTTATTTCTTTAAACTCATATTAAAAAAATCAATTGAAAAAAAATATTATAATGATGATGTGAAAAAACGTAGGATTCCAAAGCTTACGTGGCAACATAACAAAGAGTCAACCAAAAAATCTAGCCAACTCCAAAAAATTTGCAAGTAAGGCATGGTTGTTGTTGTATATAGATTATACAGATATGGATTTCATAGTCATGGTGTCCAAGAGATCATTAGTGGAATACTCTTATAATAATTAGTAGTTTTATAATGATGATGTGAAAAAACGTAGGATTCCAAAGCTTACGTGGCAACATAACAAAGAGTCAACCAAAAAATCTAGCCAACTCCGAAAAATTTGCAAGTAAGGCATGGTTGTTGTTGTATATAGATTATACAGATATGGATTTCATAGTTATGGTGTCCAAGAGATCATTAGTGGAATACTCTTATAATAACTAGTAGTTTTGATCCAGTATCTTTGCTGATGTTAGCAAAGCTTTGTTCAGATATTGGATAGCTTGCATGGTCAATGTTTAAGTAGCATTATCATTTAAGGCCATGGGATGGGGTGGAATATTCTCCTATTTATAGCAGACTTCAGGGCATGGATGCTGGAGTTTCAGCCTTTTGCTCTGTTTCAGTCAATAATCAAGCATCCTGTATTCCTCTTCTGATGTCAAGTACTTGTTGAAAGATGTGTTAAAAATACTGGCTACGGATAAAGGATGCAATGGCAAAAGTTCTATGTTTCCTTACCACTAGAACTCAAGTGAATACTGAATATGCAGAATAACTGTTGAATGGTTTTCAGTCTGCTGTTCTCTTGTTTCAGATGACTAATCTTGTTGGTTTTGTGTTTGATGTAGATAATGGATTATGCTTCTCTCCCACATTTCTGTAGAAAAGAAGGCTCTGGATCATCTCGACATTCAGAGAATGGATATGAAAATTGCTATTCCTTGGACCATCACTTCCATCAACAACTCTACAATTACATCAAGCAGCAAGCTTCAATACGTGAACCAGTTGCGCCCATAAAACATGGTTCTTTTCACGTGGATCTGCCTGAACCTGTTGCAGAAGGAACGGAGATTGCTAAAACCATAGAATCTGAGTTACACAAGTTTGGGAATGGGAACGGGATATCTGGCTCGCTAAATGGGCTCAAGATTAACAATGATTGAAATTATGTAACTCAATTTCTTTCATCATTTGCAGTGGTGCACGTGAAAAGCCTTGATGAATGCCCATTTACGTTTTTGGAGCTGTGGAAGAAGGCATATGATCTTCCTGATCCACCATTCTAGTTATACCATATAAATGTAATAATAGTGGCTTATGTTATCCCAAAATGAATTCCAATGGGAAAATCTATATGGTGTATGTAACTTGACATATCGGCTGGATAATCAGTTTATAAGATACCCTCAGCCTGACAATTCTCTAGAGAATTGCATTTGTAGTTTGCACAGATTTAAGTCTAATATTACTAGGACAGAAGAATCTGTTTCAGAAATTAGCAGTTTGTAGCACTGTTAACTATTGGTTTGATTTACTTCATTGTTTTGGCTGCTGGCTAATAATTAATTGTTTGAAAATTCGTTTTTTATATTTAAAAAGTCAAGTTTTTGTTGAAAGCAATTTCTTTTACCAATGCAAATGACCATGGAGTGCTCTGCGTTGATCGGTTCTGAGAATGGGAGATTATCAAATAGTTAGGCCCCTACTGGCCCCTTGTCCGGTCTGGTGCCTTTCTGTCCTTTGGATTACTGAATGCTTTCAACAGCCATGGGTCCATAGTTTCTATTGATTTATTGACTTCATATACGGCCATTGAAGAACATATCTCAAAAAGTGAAATATGTGTAAACTATGTATGTCTCTTTTTCCCTGTTATATTCACCTCTTTAGTTCTGTATTGACAAACCTGATGATCCATTAGGGAACACCGACATGATTTGTTAAACATTTAGCTATTGCTACTGAGAATCCAAGAAATTACTATGAAGGATTTTTGGCTACACAATGTCAGGGTTCAATATTTTTTTCCCTGTTTTTGAATCTCTCAAATTTGCACAATTTTTTAAGGAAGACACTTAACTAATATGGTTGCCTCATCTGGGAAATGAGGAACTCCAGTAATTCTAGTTTATCTTCAAATGCAAAAGTGTCATTGAGACTGAGCAAACGTGATCTTGCAAAGCACATATTTTCTCTTGGTTCATCCTGATCTCTCTAGCAGGTGCTGCTTTTACAATCCTAAAGCAGTAGGGGGGTTGACCCTGACAACCTCCCTGAATCCTCTTTAAAAGAAGAAGAAGCTTCAGAACTCCCAATTTTTTCTTGTTGTCGCCACCTCCGTAGTTCACCCTCAACCATTGTTTTTGCTGACTCTGCCATCTCTGCTTTTGTCAGAGCTATCTTGGTTGCAGTCTTCATTTCATCAATTTCTTTCAAATTGGCCTCCAACTTTCTATCTGCTTCATTTTTACTTGCATTGATTGCTTCTAACTGAGCCATGGCAGCTAGCTCTTGCTTTTCAGCCAAATTTATTGACTCCTGGGCTTTCCTACTCAAGGAGTCAAACCGCTTCAATGACAACTTGATCGTGGGGGCAGAATCTGAGTTCAAAGAGTGAAGAGTATTCTTTTTCTCAGATAAAATCCTCATCTCATCAAGGGCTCTCTTTTCAGCTGCCTTTGCTTCCTCAGCCTCTCTCAAGGCAAGTTCTAGTATTTTCTCTGCTTCCTCTGATGCAATTGTGGCGTCTTCAGCTTCTTGCCTCAGCTCATTAGCATTTCTCTTCATCTCTTCTGCTTCCCGTTCAGCATTTTCAGCTTCTGATAATAGCTGCTGGAGTTTCAGTTCTGCCACTGCCTTGCTATTCTGTACTTCAGTATTCAGTTTAGCAGCTAAGGATTCTTCTGCCACTTCCTTCTCCTTCAATTCAGCCTGCTCTTTCTTCACATCCTCCAGTTCCAGCCGAAGGGAACTCACTGATTTTTGAAGAGAGCTTTCTTCTTCAGCAAGTTTCTGCAGTGTCTTTGTGGATTCGTTGAGCTCTGAGGTTACAACTCTCACACTATCCATTTCAGAAGCATGTGCCTTCTTCATCTCCTCTTGCAGGACTTCAATCTCTGCACTTGTTTCTGCAAACTTAGCCTCTAAATTTCTATCTGATTCGGGATTAACCTCTTTTTTCAAGGACAACACTTTTTTCTCTACTTCTCTCTTTGCAGATTTGAATGATTCTATGCAGGCATCCTTTTCTGCCATAATCTTTGAGTGTTCTTGTTGGGCTTGTGGGGTGGCATGCTTTAGATGTTGAATTGAAGATTGCATTGCTGCAATTTCCTTTGAAAGCTCCCTAGCCTTTTTTGTGTTAATGTTTACAGAACGCTTAGCTTCTGCTCCTTGTTGGAATGCAGCCAATTTTGCTTCCAAGGCAGCATCAAAATCCTGCCGAATTTTGTTGAGCTCTTGCTTTGCAGAATCAAGTTCAGTAACAATGGTTGTGTACTCCTTTCTTGCATTATCCAGTTCTTGTTTCCAAGCTTCACGTCCAATGGCATTTCTTGATTTTTCCACTTCAAGGTTCTTGGGTTTATTCTTCACAGCTTCTGCAGCTTCAATTGCTGATTGCTTGGACTCATTTACGGATTTGAGCTTGGTGGTCAAATCTTGCACTGTTCTCTTAGCCTTTTCAAGCTCTGTAAGTGCCCGAGTTTTTGTACATTGTGTCTTCACCAGATGTTGCTTAATCTCGTTTAGTTCATTCTGGGCCAATAGAAGTTGTGTCTCCTTGTCCAGTACATTCTGGCAAATAAGGAAGAAAAAGGTCACATCTTTATGTCATTAGGCCAAGAAGATGCTACATAAAAGAGGGATCATCATATCTTATGTTCACCGTCATTGTCACTCAAGCATTGCAACTTTACAGTTTAGATTAAAGGTTATTTGGGTTTTCATTAAGACATATTCCAGAAAATCATTGGTGGCTATTGCACTATCTTTGCATCACAGGCAATGGACCCTAGCCTCTAATTCACTAATAATAACAAACAGTCCTGGTGTTCAATCTCTAACAATGTGGCTTGGCAATGGAATAACCATATGTACCTCTGAAGAAAGTTTTGACTTCCTGACAGCAGATTTGTCCCTAGAGACAGCTACTTCACCAAATAGACTAACAGCAGCTTTGACAGATTGGAAAGGTGCCCTGGTGTCGATCTCTCCCACCTCCGTCCTCGAAGAATCTAGAGGAACCTTTTGGCGATCTTTTATGCGGATATTGACCATCTCTTCCTTTGGAACTTAGCTGCAAAATCAATTGAAATTAACATCATGCAGAATTGAGACATATATAATAGCAGCAGAAAAGTCAATTACTTTTGAGTTTTCAAGTCCAATATTATAATTTGATTAAGAGTTTTTATCCAAATTATGAAGGTAATTATATTGAAACCTCCTGGCACCCTAGGAGTTCTTGGAAAGGATCATAATTATAAAATTTCCACTCTAATTTTAAAAAAGAAAAAGTCATTTTGAACATATAAAACTAAAAATTTGTAAATGATTGAGAATGTTTATATAGAATTCAAGACTAAGATCAGAGACAATTGGACAATTCTACAAAAGAACAAATACATGTCTTCATTAGAGTCGAATAATTCAAACTACATATCAAAAAAATGGATAAATGAAACTGTCAAATGCCTTATGATATCCCCAGGCATAAGTTGATGTAGCACAAATTCTTCCTTCAATTACCAAAGACAGAGAGAAACATATACAATCTATCAGAGAATGCAATATCATATGCCTATTTCTACAACCAAAACACAATTGATATTATTGGTTGAATTTGGCTAGAATAACAAGATTGTAGCATGTATCATCCAATTTTGCGAAACATAAAGTGCAACATTAACATTAATCAAACTAAGGAAGAACAACATGGTTAATATTACAAACAAATAAGGCATTCAAAAAATTGAAAACTTTGAATACATGAACATTATTAGATATGAACTGAAAATTGCGAAAGCCTTACATGAATTGAAATTGCATAATCATTAGAAGAAGACCACGCACCCAAAAAGACTTTGAAATAAATTGCCAAGCCTGAGATTGAATTTAAAAGATATGCAACTTTTTTTTTTTAATAAAGATATATACAAATTTTGATGGACCTTAAAAGAACAAAAATGATAATACAGGCTGGATGGTATTTGAAAACAAGAACATCCCAAGATTAAGGTTATAGTTTTTATTAGTTAAAACTTAAAAGCCTTTTTTACCTAGTACAATTAATTGTCCTGATATAGCGGGGAAGACAGATCGCTTTGAGGTGGATTTTTACGGTACAGTCCAACCGTTTTGTTGTTTTGAAAAGACAAGATTGCCCTCAACTATAAGAGTTTGCGTCAAACAAATGTGATAACTCTAGGCCCCTTGGGGGCTTTAAGAAGGGCATATGTGGGAAAGGTCAAGAAGGTATGTTGGGCAATTTAAAATATTTTTCAGACAACTATCGCGCACACTCTTGACATGATGGTCTTTCTATAAATATAAGTATTCGTGAGATAGGGGTACAAGGATTGAGGTTTAAATCTCTGCGTGGAAGTTTCACACACATACAAATGAAGATGCTTGATTTTTGTTAAGATGACCAAAAACCATCTTGATGCACCTTAACTAAGGGTCTGTTTGGATAGTGCTTATTTTGCTGAAACTGAAAACACTGTAGCAAAATAATTTTTAAATGTGTGAATAATACCGTAAGACCTATTTTTAATGAAAAAGTGACTGAAAAGTGATATTTGTGGGTCCACGAACAGTACACGAATGCATTGTTCACGTTGGAAAGTCAACATTTGTGGCTACTGTTCATAAACAATAGCCGCACAGGAGCTGAAATGCGTGAAAAAAAAAAAAAAGGCTGAAACGTGAAATGAAAAAACGCAGATGCCACAAAACTTAGTATCCAAACGGGCAATAAGAGTATTGTAACTTAACTGGTACAAAATAATAATTACATATATAATGACATTTTCTGGTGTTTCCAATGGGAAAGTCCATCATTCAAATCCTCTCATAAGCAAAACTAGAAATTTTGCTTGAGGACAACTATTAATCAATAATACACACACTTTCGTCTTTACTTTAATGTGACAGGGTAATATTTTAGGATTCTCAGAATTATTAAAAGATTTTCATGTTTGGTTGCAAATCACACCAAAGAATCAGATGCTAGGGTATCTGGATTCCCCATCAACCTCTTTTTGTAGGAATGTGAATTCCCTTTAAAACATGTAAGTAGCCATATTCCCAAACTTAAAAGAAATTGTATTTTTTTTTATAAATTGACAATTTTAACTATTTTTTCTTATCGTTCAAGTAAATGAGATAAAACGCCAAATAACTCGTCAATATATCTTCTCTTGTCTTTATCTCTTTTCGCCAAAACAACATAAATAGGATATACAACTCTATTGATATATTCATTAAAATTTTTTTATTCAGGTTTCACGTGTGGAAAAAAAAAAGGTTTGAAGGGGACCCTCCATTGTTTCCAAGTAGTCACTTCTAGTGTTGTGTGTGTTGCTCAATAAATTATTAATGGGTCTATTTTCATGGAAATTTGTTAATGTATTTATTCGTTTCTCAAATCTTGGTTTTGTTTAGTTGCTATAAATATCGATTTGGATTGGTGGCTTCGTTTGTTTGTTTTTTTTTTTGTTTTTTGTTTTTGTGTTTTTTTTTTTTAGATTAATGGCTTTTGTTTGGTTGAACTTCAAAAGTTTCGAATTTTTTTGAGTTTTCTTAAATGTCAAGTTTTTATTTCTTGAGTATGATTGCAATGATGACTCGACTACCACTAAATCATGAAAAGAAAATTTTAGTTGTGTTGCTTCATCAATTAGATTTACTCCGTCAAATGTGAATGATGTTAGTGTATATGTGTGCAATAGAGATTCATTCTAGGAACAGTAGAGTTAGAAGAATTGGAGATTAATACTCAAACTTTCTAGCAAAAGTGTTTTATGAGAAATGAGTAAAACTAACACCATATGAAGATTAATACTCAATCTTTCTTTCCAACTTCTTAATTTTATGTTTTTTTTTTTTTTTTGCAATTAATTTTTTAACATTATGACTTTTAATTAGAAGTCATTCTTTCTTGTAAGATTATGTAAATCTCAATAAGAATTAGTCATGGAAAATTGAGAATTTTAACACTTTTATTTTATACTTATGATATGAATGAAAATCACACATTTGCATAATATACTTAATATTTGTATTCTTGTTTATGAGATAATTTTTGCTTCACTAAAAATGATCCTCTTGAATATTAGAACATAAAATATGTAGCACTTATTTTTGAAAGGAAGGAACTCATAACTTGGAGGGGAAGCACAAAATTAAAAAAATTCTTCATTTTCTTAAGTGAAAGTGACCTTATTCAAAATTTTGGTCCCACACCCTTGAATCCGCCATCCCCCACTATCGAATATCCAAAAAAAGAAAAAAAGAAAAAAGAAAGAAGGTTAAATTAGCTAATAGGTAATTTTAGTCTCATTAAAATATGTTGCATTAAATTAGCTTGGTGGTAGTTAAATTTTCCAATTGTTGCAATAATTGGTCAGGTTTGGCATGAAAGAGAGATTGAAATATTTTGTTGTAACAAACTAGAATCTTGAGATTGCAATATTGTATTAATTTTTTTTTATCTATACTATTTATAAGAGGATTTCCTTATTTGAACTGGACTTTTATGTGATTCAAAAATATCTCTAAACCTTAGCTTTAATAGGGAAAAAATTTGAGGACAACTCAGTAAAAATATATATTCAATTCCACTTAAAATGCCTACAAAATAGGGCACTCCCTTATTAATCCCTATCTTCAAAACAAACTTATCCATTTTTTTAAAAAGAGAAATTATGACACTAGACCAAAAAAAAAAAAAAAAAAAAAAACTCATTGCATGTGCAAAGCGCATGTGATGAGGCAATGGTTACATTCTTAAAAGAGGTTGCATATATAGCTCAACCTTTCTCATGTAAGGGTTGGATTAAAAAGATTAGGTGACAGCTTGGATAAAAATTGAATATTACTGGGCCAATATAGGCTTGAAATTATTTTTAAAAAAGTATAGGCTTGCGATTTCTTGGGCTCTTAACAAGTTATGTTGGTATAGTAGGTGAATAAGTTAAACTGGATAAGTTTCTCAAAAAAAAAAAAAAAAAGAAAGTTAAACTGGATAATTATAAACTGACTGGGCCAACACTCAATTGATTTTTTATTTCCAAATATATACCTTTTTTTGTTGTGTTTATATGTCAAATAAATAATCAATGAAACTATATTTCTTTTTTTTTTTTTTCTATTAATCTTACAGTTTGAGATATGTTTAACTAGTAACTAATTTGTTTGATGCATGAGAATGTATTTCGAAACAATACAGTGTCAAATTAGTTGGAGTATAATATAGATTCACATGCATTTAAAATTATATTCACATATAATTTTATAAATCTATCGTATTTTTTATATCAAAATATTGGGATTTAACAAGCTATTTGTAAGGACCAGATTTGGGTCCCTAGCCCAAATAATGGATGAACTTAGGCCCCGAAAGTCTAATACAATAAATTTGTAGAGAGTGAGTTGGAAAACTAGGTTATAATGAGTTGGGTAACAATTCAATGGATCCAGAAGACAATAAAGCAAAAATGGACTAGATTTATCTAAGGAAAATTATACTCGACCCAGTTCGAGGAGATTAGTTCTTGTATATATTGCTTGAAGTTGATTACAATTATAGTTTTAACTGCTACAATACTACTTTCTTGATTTTTCGATCATTTTTCTTAGGGCATTCTCTCTAATTTATACTATTTTTCACTTCTCATCCCCACCCTCCACATGGACAATAGATTGCCTGTGTTGATCATTGTCCCATCAGCACTCTCCTGAAGTCTTTGGGGGTAGCTGTAAGGCTGAAAAGTACTGTTCAAATATCACTTCCTCATTAATGCGGCCAAGGAATTAGCTACAGAACATTCAATGCGGTGGTAGCAGCTTTCTCTTAAATAATTCTTAGCTCCCATCTGTCCTATACGTTCACAGCGCATATCCTTATCAATAGAACTTCTTGGAATGTCATCCTGGATGATAGGATACGCATTTTGATCTTTGCTTTGTTTAGCTGAGGGGATATTCCTCCTCGGCCTGCCTTCCCCAACCCTCTCACTAGTAGCTTACTCGTGGAGGTCTGATTCTTACATCTCTAATACTGTTTATACGTCATCAGACCACTTAACGTTCTCGGCCAAGGCCCAATATATATGCTTTTGGGCCCTTTACCCCCACACTATCTATTAGAATAGTAAAAAAAAAAAAAAAAAAAAAAAAACCTATATATAACTATATCATCCATGCATTTCAACACCAACAGAATTCGAACAACAAAAACACCAAATTGATACAAATAATTATTGATTATAAACTAATACAATAATAAAATTAAGAGTTAAAGAAAAGAATAAACACACTTGTGGGGACTCGATTTGTAACGGACCCTTAACAATGAAATTTGTAGAGAAGTGGGTATACGGGCTAGGCATTAACGATACTAACGACGAATGATATAAGGCCAACATGGGTAATAACAGAATGACTTTATTGAGTAGTCTCCATGAGGGTAAAAGTCATGAATCTGGTTCAATATTGGTAAGAGACTTTGTAGTGATTTTGGATAAGTGTTTCTGGGAATCCTCATGACTTTGGCTAAGTGTTTGTGAAATATCTTTATCCTCGGCCTCTTCCGAGGATCCACTTTTCTTCCCCCCCCCCCCCCTATGTTGGGAAATCTCCTAATTATATATTGTTTCCTCTTGTTAATCTTAGCCGTCCACCTGGCAGTTATCTGAGCCTCTAGGTACAGGGGGTTGTCCCATCATCTGCATTTGCAGGATTTACGTTATTTCCCAGCCGCCTTTGCAGGCTTTATAATAGTTGAAGTGACTGATGCTTTAGGGTTTTTAGGTCACCTCACCATTACAGCGGTCAGAATGTTGGTGAGATATATCCAACGAATGAGGGATATTTTCCCTTAAGTGAAGTCGGTGTGCCGAGGACAGGTCATCCTCGGCGAGGCCTTTGGATGACCTGGGCTCTTTCCCCTTGTCCTCGGCCTTTGCATTATCCTCGGCGCGGGCCTTGGGCCGCATGTGGTGGGCCAGCGTGGTTAGTGCAATAGGGCCCCACAATAGCCCCTCAAAATTCTGCTGCACGTCCTCTTGGGCGGGGAGGAGGATTTTGATTACCTCGGCGCGTTTTCTCGGCCTGTTGGGTTCTATCTTATCGTCAATGTTTATCGCTACTTTGGCTGTTTTTGCAGCTTTCTTTTTGCGCAAAATGTCGCCCGAGGATGGTTAGGCTTGGGTCGTTTGTGCTACAGCACTCAATTTCTCATGGTTTTTGTCCCTGATGGGGCTCGTTTATTTGACGCCTGAAAGGGAGTTGGCTTCGCCTTAGTTTTGAGCTCATGATCCGTACAAGAGCCCTGATTCCGTTCAGCGTTTGTATTGTCTCATAGTGACTGGTTCCCACGTAGGTTTGGGTCCGAGGACCATACAAGACCTTGGTTTTTCTTAACATTTAGTTTTCATGATGAAATGTTATTCCTGCTGGCCTAAGGTTTCGGACCATGGAATGTTTAAGTTTCAATCATCTGAAGTATCTGGTTTCCCCATGAGGCTTGGGTTCGAGGACCATGCAAGGCCTTGGTTCTGTCCAGTACCTAGTTTTCTAATTTTAAGTGGTTAGTTTCCCCAGAGGCTGGTGTCCGAGGACCATACAATGCCTTGGTTCTGTCTAACGCTTCATTTTTTCATCTGAAGTACCTGGTTTCCCCAGAGGCCTGGGTCCGAGGACCATACAATGCCTTGGTTCTGTCCAGTACCTAGTTTTCTTATTTTAAGTGGTTAGTTTCCCCAGAGGCTGGTGTCCGAGGACCATACAATGCCTTGGTTCTGTCTAACGCTTCATTTTTTCATCTGAAGTATTTGGTTTCCCCAGAGGCTTGGGTCCGAGGACCATACAATGCCTTGGTTCTGTCCAGTACCTAGTTTTCTTATTTCATCATTTGAAGTATCTGGTTTCCCCATGAGGCTTGGGTCCGAGGACCATGCAAGGCCTTGGTTCTGTCCAGTACCTAGTTTTCCTATTTCATCATCTGAAGTATCTGGTTTCCCCATGAGGCTTGGGTCCGAGGACCATGCAAGGCCTTGGTTCTGTCCAGTACCTAGTTTTCTAATTTTAAGTGGTTAGTTTCCCCAGAGGCTGGTGTCCGAGGACTATACAATGCCTTGGTTCTGTCTAACGCTTCATTTTTTCATCTGAAGTACCTGGTTTCCCCAGAGGCCTGGGTCCGAGGACCATACAATGCCTTGGTTCTGTCCAGTACCTAGTTTTCTTATTTTAAGTGGTTAGTTTCCCCAGAGGCTGGTGTCCGAGGACCATACAATGCCTTGGTTCTGTCTAACGCTTCATTTTTTCATCTGAAGTATCTGGTTTCCCCAGAGGCTTGGGTCTGAGGACCATACAATGCCTTGGTTCTGTCCAGTACCTAGTTTTCTCGTTTTATCATCTGAAGTATCTGGTTTCCCCATGAGGCTTGGGTCCGAGGACCATGCAAGGCCTTGGTTCTGTCCAGTACCTAGTTTTCTTATTTCATCATCTGAAGTATCTGGTTTCCCAATGAGGCTTGGGTCCGAGGACCATGCAAGGCCTTGGTTCTGTCCAGTACCTAGTTTTCTAATTTTATCATTTGAAGTATCTGGTTTCCCCAGAGGCTTGGGTCCAAGGACCATGCATGGCATTGGTTCTGTCCAGTACCTAGTTATCTCGTTTTATCATCTGAAGTATCTGGTTTCCCCAGAGGCTTGGGTCCGAGGACCATGCAATGCCTTGGTTCTGTTCAGTACCTAGTTTTCTCGTTTTATCATCTGAAGTATCTGGTTTCCCCAGAGGCTTGGGTCCGAGGACCATGCAAGGCCTTGGTTCTGTCCAGTACCTAGTTTTCTCGTTTTATCATCTGAAGTATCTGGTTTTCCCAGAGGCTTGGGCCCGAGGACCATGCAAGGCCTTAGTTCTGTCCAGTACCTAGTTTTCTCGTTTTATCATCTGAAGTATCTGGTTTCCCCAGAGGCTTGGGTTCGAGGACCATGCAAGGCCTTGGTTCTGTCCAGTACCTAGTTTTCTCGTTTTATCATCTGAAGTATCTGGTTTCCCCAGAGGCTTGGGTCCGAGGACCATGCAATGCCTTGGTTCTGTCCAGTACCTAGTTTTCTCGTTTTATCATCTGAAGTATCTGGTTTCCCCATGAGGCTTGGGTCCGAGGACCATGCAAGGCCTTGGTTCTGTCCAGTACCTAGTTTTCTCATTTAGTCTGTTTTATCTCTTTATCCGTAACCGTTTAATTCTACGTTGCTATAATTTACAATAAGCATTAAATAATCACATTCTTCAAGCAGAATAATAATAATAATAAATGTAGGCTGGAGTTGGTGGAGGATAAGACCTTGCCGTGTCTTGCCTCTTCGTTTGGTGGGACTCTTCAGATAACGAGGCGTCTCCTGGGTTGTCCGAGTGACGCGTTCTAACGCTTCGGTGCCTTCTTGTTTAATGAGGCATCTCCTCATTAATACCGGCCATGGATCTACGAGGATCTAACGGTTGGCAAGCCCCTTGGAAGTTGGGGCGGCATTATTGCCTCCGAAAATTTCTCCCTGGGATTTATGGCAAATTGGCACTCATCAATATCCCACCTTCTATATAAAGCGTTTCTAGGGCAGCCTTCTCCTTCACACTTGACAAATATCCATCGTAAACTCCTCCCAAAAGTATCACCCAAAAAGGTTCTGCCAAACATTGGTGCCCGAGCCCCTTCGAATGAGTTGGCCCTTGGAAAGGGCGATCCTGGGGATGCACAGCCCCCATCAGGAGTCGAGGATGACACTCCAACCCTGGCCGCTACGCTGGGATGGGTGTAGGGGAGATCCGAAGATTCTCCTTCTTTTCAACCTAACCGGAGACAGAGCCCTCCTCACCACCTGGAGGAGGATCCGGAGAGAACGTAACCTCCCTCTCTTGGGTTCGGGTTTTTGACCCCCCAAGCCAACTACAATGGGGGTGGGAGGGGAACCAGGCGGAACCCAAGAGCGGAACCATCCTGTGCCCCGGCCTCTTCCGCCTTCTATGTAGCTTTCCTTTCTTCTAATCCTTCTTCTCTCTTCTTTCTTTTGCTCCTCAACGAGCCTTCCTCTTTTCTTTTCCTCTTCTCTTGCTTCTCATCCAGCCTTCTTTCTCTTCTTTCCTCCTCTCGTCCTTCACTTCTTTTCTAATATTTGTTCTTCATCTCTTCTTTCACTCTTTTTTCTTTACTTCTTTTCTATCTTTCGTTCTTCTGCCATCGTTGCTTTCTACTTTTTGTTCTTCATCTCTTCTTTCCCTTCTTTTCGATCCTTTGTTCTTCTGCCAGCTTTGTCAAGCGTCTGCCTTTGTAGTTAGCTTTAGAACGAGCCCCCTGGGCATCACTTGTAAGAGATGTAATAAAATCTTTTGTATATTAATAAAGAAGTAGACCTACTTTGCATATTGTTTCCTTTTTCCCCCTTTTTTTTTTTTTTTTTTTTTTTGTATACTATTATTTCTTGTTGTTGTAGACTTTTGGATGAATACTATTGCTGAAAACTGCGTAGATCTGTATTTTTTTTTGATTGATTTTTTTTTTACACCAGCCGTCGCACCGCTAACACATAAGTTCTTCTCACAGACGGCGCCAATTGTGGGAACTCGATTTGTAACGGACCCTTAACAATGAAATTTGTAGAGAAGTGGGTATACGGGCTAGGCATTAACGATACTAACGACGAATGATATAAGGCCAACATGGGTAATAACAGAATGACTTTATTGAGTAGTCTCCATGAGGGTAAAAGTCATGAATCTGGTTCAATATTGGTAAGAGACTTTGTAGTGATTTTGGATAAGTGTTTCTGGGAATCCTCATGACTTTGGCTAAGTGTTTGTGAAATATCTTTATCCTCGGCCTCTTCCGAGGATCCACTTTTCTTCCCCCCCCTATGTTGGGAAATCTCCTAATTATATATTGTTTCCTCTTGTTAATCTTAGCCATCCACCTGGCAGTTATCTGAGCCTCTAGGTACAGGGGGTTGTCCCATCATCTGCATTTGCAGGCTTTACGTTATTTCCCAGCCGCCTTTGCAGGCTTTATAATAGTTGAAGTGACTGATGCTTTAGGGTTTTTAGGTCACCTCACCATTAAAGCGGTCAGAATGTTGGTGAGATATATCCAACGAATGAGGGATATTTTCCCTTAAGCGAAGTCGGTGTGCCGAGGACAGGTCATCCTCGGCGAGGCCTTTGGATGACCTGGGCTCTTTCCCCTTGTCCTCGGCGCGGGCCTTGGGCCGCATGTGGTGGGTCAGCGTGGTTAGTGCAATAGGGCCCCACAACACTAATTAGCATAAGTCAAGTATGGAAATTAATACAAAAAAGCTTTTGTAAAATCTAGAGATGAGAAGAAAGAGTTGCTACAAATACCCAAAATATAATATATATATATATATATATATATATATATATATATATATATATATATATATATATAAAGTTAGATTCAAAAACTGGCGGATGCATGTTATGATGACACATATTCCTTTTCAAAACATACTACAATGACACATGACAACTTCTTATAAATAATTGGTATGACATGGACAATGTATTAAAACAATTATTTATATATGTAAGGATGTTAATGTTCGACCCAACTTCCAAACACAACACAAACCTGACACAGGTTTTTGCGGGTTAGGATTGAGCCTTAGCAGATTTGGGTTATAAACGAGTCAATCCGAAAGTGGCACGTTAAGAAACGTGTTATAAGCGGGTCAATCTGTGTAACCTGCAATAGGCATGTTTGACGTGCCAACTTATTTGTGTCAACCCGAAATGACTTATTTAACACAACCTATTTAACTAGTATAACAAATAAATATTCATTTTATTTTAGATTTGTCAAATACCTTTTATATCCAACCTATATTTTAAATTTAAAAAGAAAAGTGAGTAATTACAAAAACTTAAAGGGGATATAATTGGAAATTGAAACTTTACAAACCTTGAGAATATTAAATTTTTGTTAAACTATGTTATTTAGGTTGAAGTGTATGTGTTTCTCAAAAAAAAAAAAAAAAAGGTTGAAGTGTATGTACTTCTTTTGGGGTGTAAAGAACTTATTTCTAGATAGATGTTATATTTTTGTTAAACTATATTATTTTGAATGTAGGTTGAAGACTTGAAGTGTATGCACTACTTTTGGGGTGTAAAAAAATATATTTCTAGATGGATGTTATATTTAATATTATATAAGTTGAAATGGGTTATGTTATATTCGTGACAACCCAACACGACCCGTTTATTAAGTGTGTTAAGTGGGTTGGGTCAGGTCAATCTGCTTTATTAACAAGTCAGGTTATGGTTGAAGGATCATGACATGATTATTAAATAGGTCAGGTTCGGGTTAAGTCATTTAGTCGAATACCCCTATCTTGACATGATACAAACCCGACACGTTAACCCGAATTGACAAACTTAGATTACATGTCAATATGTCTGACATGTGTCAATAATAAATAGAAATTAAAAAGAAATGCCCTTAAATGTTCACTATTAATCTGACCAATATTGCCTTTAAATGTTCACAAAAATATGCCCTTAAATGTAAACTATTAATTTCACCAGTATTTCCTTAAAAAATCAGTTACATGAACCTCTGTTAGGTACGGTTTCTTAGATGAGAAAGGTTGAGCTATCACCAATCTTTTTCCTTAAATTAATTTTCTTCTATATAAACATTTAATTTCATGCCCATAGTTAAAAAAAAAAAAAAAAAAAAAAAAATCAAATTCACAATTAAAAAAGAAATTATTTGGCTCTCAAAAAAAAAAAAATATTAAAGTTGGTAAGCACATTTTTCGTGTTTAAAACATTGAATATGTTAATATATTACTACATATGTAAAATTTCAAAGCACTCGCATTATAATTATTTCCTATTTATATGATAATGAAAATTCCATTAAATTAATTTGGTGTCATAATTATGATAAAATTTTAGCAATAAATTAATTTCCTCTCATTTAAACCAATTAATTTCTTTTAATTTTCTATTTTTTATCAGGAAAATTTAGTGTAGATTTTTATTCCTTTATTTATCCGAAATTTTAAATTTTATCAACAAAATTTTGTCGGTTTGGTTTCTACTCTCTTATTCTTATACCTCTTTGAATTCCAATTTTTTTGAATTAAATTATTTTTATTGTCTAATTAATGATAATTTGGGAACTTTAGAAGTTTTGTAGTCATTCTTAAACTTATATTTAGATACATGGATGTGCATTTTCATTTCTAGATTTGCCTAATGATCTATAAAAAGCATAAAAATAGTCTTCTCTCTAACTATCACAAGTCTTCCAGCGAGCAATTATTCAGGTACACTATGAAATGCACTTTTCTCTCTCTCTCTCTCTCTCTCTCTCTCTCTCTCTCTCTCTCTCTCTCTCTCTCTCTCCTTACTAGATATATAGCTATCATTTGCAACACTATAAATTTATATTGAATTATATGCCAAATGAATAAGTAGTTTTTGTGGTACGGATGATAGCAAGAATGTTTTTAAATGCATTTGGAAACATTACATAATTTGCATAAGGATTAAATTAGATGAGAATGATAAAAGTTGTGTTTATCCTATCTACTCAATAGAATATTAATAGTAATTTTATTACACGTATGCAATCTATTTGATAAAATTGATAAACAAAATTTTTATTGATTTTAAAAATTCTATTACATGGTGTGTTTTCAAGAGGTAGAAATTAAGATGAAAAGGGGTAGTGTTGGTGATGATAGAATAAACACCGAAATACGACATCAAATTAATTAGCAATTTAAGTTACAGTTACCTCTCCCCGTGTGTGTGTTAAAAATACTTAGTATTCTAAAAAGAAGAAGAAGTTATAGTTAGAAGGAAAGAAAACAATCATTTGTCATATGACACAGAGTAAGATGTGTTCAGTGTGTATAATTGTTTGGAAAGAAGAAATATCAATGTATCTTTTAGAAAATAATTTTGAAGCAGTTAATTAACTTGATTCATTTAAGTTTTTAACACCCGTTTAGTTGCTAAACTATAAATTGTTAGACTTTTCAGGAACTCAAAAGTCGAAAAGGTTTTGCTTGTGTAAGTATGGAAATTATAATTGAAAATTCTTCAAAATTAGTGAAATTGAACTAAATGTGCTTGGTAGACTTTGTTGGGACATTTGGGTCAACAACAAAGTGTTGTGTCATATTTTGATCGAGTTTTTAATACTTGAGATATGATGGATTTTCAATAACGGCTGAGATTTGAAAATGTTTTTTTTTTTTTTTTTTCAATTTAAAATAACTTTATATTCTAAGGTAGGTTATATGTTAACTTTAAACCAAAAAACTAATATATATATATATATATATATATATATATATATATATATATATATATATAAGAAGAGAGATTAAATTTTATAAGGATATAAGGATGTGTTGTAAAACTTAAGTTTTACATATTCCAATCTTAACATGCCACATCATCATATCACGTATGAAAGAATATGTACAATCACACACAATTAATTTTAATACCCATCTGAAAATCCAACCCAATTGGGAATTTATTAAAATGTTATTAGCTAGGTATACGTAGTAGGATGTATTAAATTTTAAGTAAAAGTTGATGTAACAATTTTTTATTGGATGGTATAAAACATGGATTTTACACACCACATTCTTACCAAATTGGAACTCATAAAAAAAAAACCTCTAAATGTTGGAAAAACTAAATGGTTAGGAAGGAAAAGAACCCATTTTCCTTTCCCTTGTGTGTGTATGTGTGTTTGTTTCTCAAAAAAAAAAAAAAAAAAAAAAAAAAAAAAGAAAATCGATTGAACGGTAAAGGACTAAAGGAGTAACCAACTTTACAAAGTCTCAACCTAATGAAAGCCCACTACTAAACATATATATTAAAAAATATTCGGAAGAAAAAAAAAATCGATTGAATGGTAAAGAAGTAAGCAACTTTACAAAGTCTCAATCTAATGAAAGCCCACTACTAAACTTATATATTAAAAAAAAAAAAAAAAAAAAAAAAAAAAAAAAAAAAAAAAAAAAAAAAAAAACCCAAAGGTCAGTTAACACGACAGTTTCGAATTTTGAGGTGAGAATGACTAGAGCACAACTACAATAATAACTTGAAAAGAAAAAGAAAAAAAGAAGCAAAATATGCTAATAAGTAGGGTTAATTTTTTGTGCAACAGGGCTTTCCTTCATGGAAGAAGTATCACCACTAGGGGTATTAACAGGGAGGAGAAAAAGGAAAACAAGCATCCCTTTTACATTTTCATAACAATGGGGATATTGAAGCTATTCCTCATAGTAGTGTGTTTGTTTCAATTTCTAAGAGTAATGCCACCTTTATATAGAGTATGGTACCCTAATTAGATTAAAATATTCTAGACCTTGGACATATGTAAGGAGGCTATCGAGATTTAATTTGGTAAGGCATAGTGTACTCATTTTCTATAATAATGTTAACAACAAACATATCACACTAAACCACTATCTTTAAGACAATATTTGCTCACACTCGAAAGATATCCAGAATTATTTCTAACAAATTATTTCTAAGAGAATTCCAGAATTTCCTCGTATATGTATATTATACAGAAAAAAAGGGAAAAAAAATTATATAAAGTCAATGAAATGACACCAATGAAGAGATACAATTGAAGAATTACAACCTTCAAAATATCGTTAAAATAGTCATTACTTGCTTAATTAAAGCACATTTATTTTGTGTAATTTTATAAAATTTTGAAACCTTAAATTGTTTCTCTCGACTCTTCACTCGAGCGAAGTTAATTGAGAGTGAATTGATTTTCACTTTAGCGGAATGGCTTTTGAAAGTTTCATTTTTGTGTGAGTAAAATTCAAACACAAGTTTCTTATTCCACGATAACCCGCACAAACTCAAATTTATTTCAACGTTATTGGCTTGTAGCCTTGTACAATAGCCTAATATTTGTTTGCAATGTCATTGGCACCATCATTTTCCTGCCATTTGGTTCTGTCTCTCTCTTTCTTGTTTTAAAAGTTTATCAAAATTGATAGTATTCAACTTTGACTTCAACTAGCGCTAGCTATCTCACAAAAGTTTGTACTTTCTCAAGCTAATCTGGTCACTTTCGTCAATCAAACCTACTCTTCTGCTTGGCTCCTATTATGCTTTTCTCTGCCTTTCCCTTTTAACTCTTATTCGTAGTACTATATATATACATGCAGTGTAACTCATTGAAAGCACCATAGGAGCTAGAAAGAGTGAGAGAGATGGCAAAAGATGATAATCTTCCTCTTTTTGAAACAAAGTCAGCAAAGGGACGAATCCTTTTCCAATTCTATTCACTTTTAATTTTCGTGGGAACATGCTTCATCTTCGCATATAGGCTGAGCCACATACCAGCAAAAGGAGAACCAGGAAGATGGGCATGGATGGGATTGTTTTTCTCAGAGCTTTGGTTTTGTTTTTATTGGTTTGTCACTACGGTTGTCCGATGGAACCCCATCTATCGTAACACTTTCAAAGATCGCCTCTCTCACAGGTATATCTCTCTGTTTCACATGCCTAGCAAGCTTATATGGCATGCAAACTTGATTTTCTATGTATGCGTTTGTCTATTACATGCTTTTCTTGCTGAGTGTGATTGTATATATAATAAACAGATACGAAAAAGCTTTGCCTGGCATAGATATATTCGTGTGCACCGCAGACCCTGTGATAGAACCACCTGTTATGGTGATAAACACAATCCTATCAGTCATGGCTTATGACTATCCACCTGAGAAGCTAAACGTTTATCTATCAGATGATGGTGGTTCAGATTTGACGTTTTATGCTATGCTAGAGGCCTCACGTTTCTCAAAGATTTGGCTGCCGTTTTGCAAGAAGTTCAAAGTAGAACCAAGATCGCCGGAGGCTTATTTCCGCACAGCTGTTGACCCACTTGGGGAGCCTGTCATGGCCAAGGAGTGGTCAACTGTTAAGGTACATCTCTTGCTATCATGCTCTCCTCATCATTTGCAAAACACCATTCATTGTTGGACGGAATAAGACGACCCTCAGCATTTCAATTGAAAAAATAAAAAAAATAACTCCACTTTAAGGTTATTAACATTTTACCATTTCTTAGATCATATATATATATATATATATATATATATTTATGAGAAATCCTTCTTTACATGGTAAAATACAATCTAAATTTATATTGTAGAAAACAAAATGTTGTACATATTTGTAAAAAGTGTACAATATTTATTAGTTTTTGCAAATGTGTTTGGTATTTGTCACTCTTCATATGTTAACAATATAAACATATATAATATTTATATACTTTGATATTTGTGAACAGCTTTATAACCTAGCTGACAGTCATCTCATGTTTTCAACCGATCATCATGATTTAAATTCATCCAACCTCAAAAAAAAAAAAAAAAAAAAAAAAAAAAAAACTGTAGTTACTAGTAGACTGGTGAAATACCGTGCGTATAGAAGCAAGGATGCAGCTTGAGCAATAAGCAGCAAATACAAGTCAAGAGTTTTGTTGCTATGGTCTCCCGGGTGTACGTCCTTTTTTTTTTATAATTTTTTTTAACCTAATTTTAATTGTATCAGTATTGTACTCTATCCATCTATTGGGACAAGTATCATTGTAGGGTACAGATACAAAAATTGTCTTCGGGTTCAAAAATCTGATAATTTTCATTTCATTTTCTTTCTGTATGTTCTTGGTACATTTTGGAAAAAAGTTACAAAATTCAATGGGACATCATTCAGGTGAGTTGTCACTGCGCACTAACTTTTAGCTGTTGGCCTCTGTTGCTCTGTCCAGAAACAAATCAAAATATAAATACCACAGTACCAGGATGCTTTGTCCAGAGAAAATATGGTACATTGGTACCTACCCCAAACATTTGCGTGGAAAACTCATGGGAGATAATTAATTTTTAATGAATGCTCACCTTTTAAGTAGACTGGGCTGAATGATGGGTTTTCGCATTGTATGATTTTATCTTATCTTGTCTTTGTCTTGTGCTGCATGGTGGGGTAAATTGCCTTGCACATCCTCGCCTACAAAATTTTACTTTGTGTTAATCTGTCACACCCCTTCCGCACACATATTATATATATATATATAAAATTTTTTTTAAAAAAACTTGTTTCATTAATATAAACATACTTGAAATTGAAATTAAAATTAAAATTATTATTTTAATCAAACTAATTCTAAGTATGAATTGAATAATATTATCCAAAGTGTTTAACAAGATAATATCAAAATAAAACAAAAAACCTTAATATTCATGTATTTAAATACTTAATAATAAAAATTAAGTCTTCAACACTAGTAGAGTGAGCCGAAACGGGGATGGGCCAGGGCTAAAAAGCCTAAACCCATCCCCCGCCCACCACCTAATTTGCGGGGTGAGAAAAACTCTCACGGGGTGGAGTGAAATGGAGCCGGTCAAGGCAAGAAGGGAAAAATTGTCATCTCAGTAGTTTCTTGATGATTGATTGTTTGTTATTATTTTCTACAATAAGTTATGGTTTGGAAATTGTGGCAGCTCAAATTATTAATATACTTGGAACTTTGGAAGTGCAGGTTGAGGCAACTCAAAGTTACCATAAACACAAAAAAGGGGTAGGAATTATGATTTTATTTTTGGAAGAAATGGGTATCATGACCATGTGCCTATCTCTTTCAACGATGGGTATTTATGAATGTAATACATTACCTTTTTCATGAAATCAGTAAAAGTAGTACTTTGGCATGAAAAAGAAGAAGTAAAACTAATACTTTCACCGTTCTAAAATTGATAACTCTTGAAATATGTGAGTACATTGCAAGTTCATATAAAATATAATTCATGTATAATACTTATTCATTATATTATATTTGATAATTATATCACGTCATTAAAAAGAGGAAACATGAATTATTGTGCTTAATATAATTCATTTATATATGTACATGTTCTTGAATGAATTCAAAAATATTTAATTACTTTGATTAAATTAATTACACAACATTTTATATATTTTGCTTTTGTATTTTGCTAGTTTTTGTTTCAATTGTTGCTAAAACAACTAAATTTGAACATGAGTGTTATATACCAAATAAATTGTTTTTTGATATAAATCTTAAATAATAATCACATATTTTTTCAGTCCACACATTTGTTTACACACACACACATATATACATTGCTAAATAGTTGTTAGAAATTTTTTATAATTAAAAATATAAAAAACTAATTAAATAAAATTATTTATCTTTAAATACAAATAAATAATGAAAATTAAAACATTTACTCAGTTAAAAAGGTTAAAATGAATTAATTCATTAAAACCTTTACTTGGATGGAAGGTTAAATGAATAATACCTTACCCCTTTCAAAGAAGATTGATGTATAGAACTAATCAAAAAATGAGGTGGAATGTCAAATGAGAGAATTATAAAAAAATACGTCATATAATGGAATCTTATGTTTTCATTCATGAGATTTTTACTTTTATATATATAAATACGATGTTTTGATTGTAAATCCATCTCAAAACATATGAAAGCAACCAAAAATAAAATCATTTATCTACTTAACTTAATTTCCATATCATCCTTCAATTACAACCCACCATAATAAACCCATCAAAAGGCTTCTAGGAAGATTGTTATATTTATTTTGTATCTTTTTGATACCTCTCATTTGCAAAGCCATCTATTTATTTTGTACCTATTTTGGGATTAGGTTGAAAATCAATAGACAAACATCTTGTAAATTTTCTTCTTTACTTTATTTTTGAATTCATGTACGTGTGCTAAAAACTAAAATATATTTCACGTTGTATGTAGATGTTATATGAAGACATGAAGAAACGGATTGAAAACATCACAAAACTAGGTCGAATATCTGAAGAGATAAGCACAGAACACAAGGGATTCAATGAGTGGATATTGGTTGCAAGTCGACGTGACCATCAAACAATTCTTCAAGTACATACTTATATTCTCTTTGTCTCATGAATTGAATATACTTTAGTATTTAAATTTTATTCAATTGCATGGCTTAGTTAATTAATTAATAATAAATAATTTGTAGATACTTATTGATGGGAGAGACTCCGAGGCTGTCGACATTCAAGGAGAACCTTTACCTACCTTGGTATACTTGGCACGTGAAAAGAGACCCCAATACCATCACCATTTTAAGGCAGGAGCCATGAATGCAATGGTAAACCATACATCATATCTGCATGCACAATGCTTCACCAAGCTAATTCTTAGTTTGTTAATATGTTATATTCATAATCATCTTTCCTAATAAAAAAAATTTAGATAAGGGTGTCATCGAGGATAAGCAATAGTCCAATAATTCTTAACGTGGATTGCGATATGTACTCAAACAATTCAAAGTCAGTTAGAGAAGCTTTATGCTTTTTTATGGATGAAGAAAAGGGAAATGAAGTTGGCTTTGTACAATTTCCACAAGCATTCGAGAACCTAACAAAAAATGATGTTTACAGTAATTCCTTGAATGTAATAATGGAGGTAAGCATCAAAAAATAACTTTTAGTGATTTCAATATGTTGAATTGAAAAGGCATACCCTTGACTAGAGAAGATTTTAACGAAATTTCTATCGTGCTACACATTGAAACAAAGATGGAGATGCCAGGATATGATGGGAATGGAGGATCTTGCTATATTGGTACTGGGTGCTTCCACAAAAGAGAGACTCTTTCTGGGCAAAAGTATAGCAAGAATTTTAAGGCAAATTGGAAGAGATTGAGCAATAGAAGTGTAGTGGAGAGTACAAGTGTGCTAGAAGAGAAATGCAAAGTCCTTGCAAGTTCTAGCTATGAAGAGAACTCTCAGTGGGGAAAAGAGGTGTGTGTGTGTGTTCAATCATTTGAACCACCTATATGCTTATTTGTGATGTGTGTGTATGTGTACAATTCATTTGAACCTTCTATACACTTATTTGCAGATGGGTTTGAAGTATGATTGTGCAGTGGAAGATTTATTAACGGGATTAGCCATGCAATGTCGAGGTTGGAGA
The DNA here is from genome assembly GCA_023736055.1 of Quercus glauca. Lineage (NCBI taxonomy): Eukaryota > Viridiplantae > Streptophyta > Magnoliopsida > Fagales > Fagaceae > Quercus > Quercus glauca. The sequence continues at coordinate 77,522,859 of CM043319.1, forward strand.
TCCATATATTTCAATCCAGAAAGGAAGGGCTTTCTAGGAGTTGCTCCCACAACACTACTACAATCACTTGTACAACACAAAAGATGGTCTGAAGGTGATTTTCATATATTTGCCTCCAGGAATTGTCCCTTTGTGCTTGGATATAAAAAGATTCCCCTAAAACTTCAACTTTCATACTGTATCTACTTGCTATGGGCTCCAAATTGCTTGACTACGTTGTACTATGTTACTGTGCCATCTCTATGCTTGCTTAGAGGCGTATCCTTGTTTCCACACGTAAGAGACTTTTATTTCTTGAATTGAAGTTGTGTATTATTGTTGCTAAATTATCTTCTAAGAATATATTGATCTTGCACTAGCAGATTTCAAGCTCATGGGTCCTAGCATTTGTACTTGTCATCTTTCTCCATCGTAGTTATAGCCTTGGAGAATTTATTCGGTTTGGGGGCACGTTCAAGGGTTGGTGGAATGATCAAAGGATGTGGCTATATAAAAGAACAACTTCCTACTTCTTTGGCTTGTTGGACTATATCCTAAAACGACTGGGGTTTTCAAAGTCGGCCTTTGTCATCACAACAAAGATGGCTGATGATGATGTGTCACAAAGATATGAGCAAGAGGTCATGGAGTTTGGTACTTCTTCTCCAATGTTTACCATTTTAGCGACACTTGCATTGCTAAACGCCTTTTGTTTCCTCGGTGCGTTGAAGAGGGTGATTGCAGATGTGGAAATTTTGTTTTGGGAACGATTTGCATTGCAGATTCTTCTATGTGGTCTGCTAATTCTCATCAACCTTCCAGTTTACCAAGGTCTTTTCTTCAGGAAAGACGTTGCTAGTCTGCCCACCTCAGTAACATTCAAATCAACTATGTTTGCTTTATTGGCTTGTGCAATAACGCTATATTAATTTCTATGTTTGTGTCTCGCAAAACTTCTGTTGGTTAAGATATAATTAATTTGATGGAACCATATATTGTCAAAATAATTATTGGAATTGATTAGAATTTGATTTATGTACTTTTCTTTTTGCTTCATTATTCAAATCTATCTGTTAGTATCTAGAAATTGAAACTTAGTATTTATTGTTACTATGCTCATATTGAGTCATATCAACATGGCATTTCAATCCATTCAATGCATTTTGGTTCATTTCGGTCCATTTTAGTCCACTTTGGTTCATTTACTTAGGAATGGTAAGGGAAAAAAAAAAAAAAACAAGTTTAAGTTGAGAATACTTCATCTAAATCCAAATTTATTAAAAACATATATATATATATATATAGATCTCAAATTTGTGGCACTAAAAAAATCAACAAATAGAACTAAATGCCAACATGGGATGACATGGTGGACTTATTTTGTACTAAGTACTTCCACGAAGAGGAAACGGTAATGCTTGCAACTAAGCAAAGAAGTGGCGAAGATTTGATGGAATACATAAAAAGGTTCAGAGACATAGCACCCAACTGCGATGATCATTGTGAAGAAAAGACATTGGTAGAAATGTGTATGGAAAACATGATTAGGGAGTACAAAGCTGTCTTGGAAAATCTGGAAATCTCCCAGTTCGCACAGTTGTTGCAGAAAGCCAGAAAGACCGCCCAATCGGTGAAACCAAGTTCCGACAAAAGAAACACTCTACAAGCTATGGCAGTATCCACTGGTGAAAGAAAGATGAAGTTTCATGGAAGGGAATACGATACCTGTCACACCCCAAACCCAAAAGGGTCCAAAGCGTGAGGGAACATCCCAAGAGTACCTATAGATTTTTCATTTCTTTTCCATAGGATAAAAATAAATAACCATGCTAAAATCTTTATATTACAAGTCAGAGCTTTATAACACAATTTCAAACAATAACTCAAGTCATGTGCCTCCAAATAATACATGAATATATTTCAAAGCTCCAAATGGATAACACAAAACCACAATCCCTTTTTAGATACATAACCTCAACATTGAAGTTAGGCCTACAAGCCTAAGGCTAACAAACCTCAAGTATCCAACCTCCAATATAATTAATTATGATCTTGTTAAACTTTGCAAGATTGAGTCACCAACCAATCATAGCATAAATCTCTCACTTAGCATAATGATCCGATCACCACCAATAAAACAAGCTCCATGTCCAAGGTATAGCAAATTTATCTGAAAAACTGTTGAAGGATGGGATGAGCTAAAACCCAGTAAGTAGTATAATTAATGGGAGTGGGGGAAATGCAAGTTTCATGATAATAAACAGTTTGCAAAGCATGTCTTAATTTGGGAAAATTCTAACTGATTACTGGAAGATCATTTCCATAATAGTATGACAAGAATGATTAGCTAGTGGAACACAATTTCTCAAAGTAAATACCTTGAAACTATATACCATAATCTGTGAGCACTAACAATATAGTTTCCAAAGCCATAAAATCTAACATACGGTAATTTATCACAAATATACCATACTACCACATAGACTGGTCAAGGGATCCACCCATTCACAACTGGCATGATATTGTCCTCTCTGGTATGCAGACTCTTGGCCCCATGGACAGCAGCCTCACCCATACCCTCAAGGTTTTTCTCTCCCCCCATGAGCAGCAGAGAGAGCGCGTCAAATAGGACCTTTCTTGCATGTGGTCTCTTGGCCCCATGGGCAGCAGCCTCACCCACACACAATCAAGGAACCCCTTCCCCCCATGGACAGCAGGGAAGAACGTGTCATCCAAAGTGAAAGGGCACTGACCTGGATTTGATTCCATTGTCACAAAGACTATGGAAACCAAATCGGGTGATCACCGGGAAAATCACTTATGGCATGGTGTTAAAACCCCATAAGCTCACAGGTTACATTACTTTGAAACACATAGTTCATATCCAGATAGTTTCAGAAAAACTTTAAATAATCTAACTTCCACAAAGTTTATAAGGTTTTCAACTTCATTCTTTTCAAAAAGATTTTCTATCAATTTCCCACATAACAAAACGAGACAAGCATCTTTAAATTCTCTAATATACCATAAAATCAATGATTTTCTTATCAAAGATTAAATAAAAGATGCTAATTTTTCCATATCCACAATTCATACATTTCCCCAAATGCAATACCAGATATGATGCATTTTCATATATAAAAATATATAATAGGGTCACAACACCACACTTTTTAGAAAACACATATCCATATATAATTTTCCAAAATGTGTTTGACCCAAAAACAATATTTATGAAACATGGTTATTTTCCAAAAATCCCATTAAAAAAACTACTTACCTTGGAAGGCCATCCAATTTTACCTCAACCGGGCACCACAAACTCAACTAATCCAGTCACTAGGTCCATCACCAAGAATATCGGAACCTAGAAACACAATGATCAAACCTATCAATAACAAGGCCTTTCACAAAGTACCATCACACTTATCTCCATAAATCGCAACAATACCCTAAAATCAAACCAAAGGCCTTAAAGTCTAGCTTGCCTGTCCTAAGACAAGTACCCTTCCCAAGCAAGAACCAAACAAGCAGCCAAGAAACTCATAGTGCTAACACAACCAAAACATTTTAAATTCACTACTATAAAAGTGTGCATCATAAGATGATATAACATACTCATGAATCTCATTGAGTACTAAATAATATATTTAAGCCAAGAAGATAAGATCAACCGAGGTTTGGGATTAATTCCACAATTTCTCGGCGTTTTAGTCTTGCTTTCATTTTCAGAACATAACAGGGCAGCCATTTGTAAAAATTGTTTGGTCAATGAAAAGTAATCCGATTAATTCAAAACTTTAAGGGAACATTCCCCTATATGTATACAATGTACCACAGAAAATTTAGCCCAAAAAGATTTTTCTGTAATTTATTAAAAATCATTCTTTGCAGCTGACTCAAATCTGTTAGGGACAGATTTACAGTCCCAAAAGAAAAATCATTATAATTATTATACTAGGCAAAATGCTTTGAGACTTGAATCAGGTAAAAGATATGTGTATTAGCTTTCATTATAGCCATCTTAGGCTCCTAGATTCAATCTATGGAATTTATTATGAACTTTTAACTACAATGTGTGCAGAGTTTCTACAGAAAACAAATTCAGTATTAAGCATGTTTGAATGGTCTTTTGAACACCAAACTTCCTATCCCCTTTTGAGAAATATCATATGTACATTCTCAACAAACCATTTTATCATTGGTACTATACATAAACACCAGAATTTTAAGAAATTAACACAACAAGCAACCACAAAACAAAGTTCAGCAAAAATCATACAAAACCATAAACCGTACAAAACCAATGGAAGCATCTTACACAACCCATATCTAAAGCTTGCATTACCCACTTTTTAAACATCATCAAGAAGAAATACCCATAACAAAATATTATCCCCACCCAAGAGATTGACTCTACACAAGCTTTAGACCATAACCAAAACAATAAGGAAGTAAATCCAAGAAAATTTCACCTTTACACCACTGTTTCAGCAACTCAAGGAGAACACTTGCTACCTCCATTAAAATGGAGCGGTGCTAGTGTGGTTTAGGTCACTTTAAGTGGTGATAATGGGTGGTGGTAAGTAGAGGAAGCTTGCAAATGGTCAGCCAAGGGGTGGAGAAACAAGAAGAGAAGAAGAAGCTAGAGAACACAAGAAGAGGGAGAGAACGTGTGGATCCAAGGAAAGGGGCTGTGCTGTGCTGATTGTGGACCATTAACTACAAATATCTTGAGGAGACATTTACCACTCTACCCTTAGGTTTCAGCACTTCCTTAATTTTCACCAAGCTCATTACCACAAATCACAAAAATGCCATTATATGCTTTAGATATTCATAAGACCTCTGCAATTACAATTAAACACCTTAAAGAAAAAATAGAATTCATATGCAATATTATTCACATCTAAAATTTGCTTAAGAAAAAGGCTTGGGGTGTTACAATACCCCTCCACCACTGCTATGTACCCTAAAGGAGCTAGACGTGCTCCTAGATAAGGACAGCAGATGAAGTCTTTAAGCCTAATCAAGTTTCCAGAGAGCCCATAGAAGAAGAGTGGAAAGATCCACGCTTCTGCCGCTTGCACAATTATGTGCAACATCCTACCGCAGAATGTTGGTCGCTCTGCAAACTAGTGCACCAAAGAATCAAAGAAGGGACTTTAGAGCTGTCCCAGCTGAAAGTTCAAAGAAACCCATTCCCGAACCACAAGAGGAAGGGTATAGCAGCAGTTGTCATTTCTGCAGATCCAAGGGAAAACGAGGAAGAAAGGCTGACCTTGCCTACCACAGCGATTACCACCTTGCAGAAAATTTCCAAGTTCAAGATCTTGTTTGATTAGTTAGGGCTCACAGTAAATGAGTGAAGGATGGCTACAGTGGCCTTGGTAAGCATTGCCTCTAGGGCAAGAATAGAATGTTTGACAGCAGAAGTCATGAATGATAGAGCCCTCTTGCAGGAGGCAAGTGAGATCACTTTCAGTGATGAAGATATAGAAGTGGGATACTCAGATCATAGGGGCCCCCTTTATTTGGTAGCGTCTATAAATCAAATCCCCATAAAAAGAGCTTTGGTGCATACAGGTGTTTCCGTGAATCTCATCCCACTAAGCACCTTATAAGTGGCAGGAATTTTAGAAGGAAAGATTCAGGGATGTCCAATGGAAGTGACAAGATTTGGGGGAAAAGGAAAATATATATCAGGCCACATTCAGCTATGGTTGAAACTAGGACCAATAGCCTCTCTAGCCTGCTTTTACATGGTGAAAATAGAGGTATCATACCACGTGTTATTGGGAAAACCGTGGTTGCATAAGCACTAGTTGGTCCCATTTACTTATCATCAGTGTGTAAAGGAAAGGTTGAATGGCAGAATGATACGAATAGTAGCAAATCCATCACCCTTCGAACAAGCGGAGGCTCATCTAGTAGAAACTATGTTCTATTATAAGTGGGCACCATCTAAGGAAAGCTCAGTATCGAAACCACAGGGCACCTTCATGCCTAGGTGGGAAGACGTCCAAGGTGACTCGGAGCCCAATTTAAGGAGGCTATTAATGCAAAAGAAGAAAAGGAAAGAAGCACCCACTTTGGAATTAAACGATGCACCACAATGTGTTAGGGTTCGGGCCCCTGATGGTAGAATCGTCTACAAATTATGAAGGTGCGCAGGGCCCACACGCGATGTGCAAGCGGGCCCTAGGCGAGAATGGCAGCATAAAAGTATGGTATGCTGCGTGGCTCAAGAAAGTTCAAAAGAAGAAAGCAATACGGAGAGAGAGGAGGAAGTTACAGCAGAAAAGGATGTACAAGTCACAGGGGAAGAAAAGTCAAAATTGATATTATTGCTGAAAGAATTCAAGAATGTTTTTGCATGGGATTATAGTGAGATGCTCGGGTTGAATCCCAGGCTGGTGGTGCATACATTGAATGTAGGTCCTGAGGCCAAGCTAGTGGCTTAGCTTGCCAAAGTATTCCATACTGAAATAAAGGAGCAAATAGTAAAGGTGGTGCAGAAGTTGCTGGCTATGAGTTTCGTTAAGCCCATCCAGCATCCACGCTGGTTGTCTAACATTGTGCCAGTGAAGAAGAAAAATGGGCAGATAAGGTGTTATGTAGATTTCAGAAATTTCAACAGAGCTTGCCTAAAAGATGAATTCTCGCTACCAAACTTGTAGATGACTATGTAGATGACATCGTTGTGAAGTCAAAAAGGAGAGAAGATCATGTCCAAATATTGAGGAAAGTGTTTGAAAGATGTCGGGCCTTCAAGTTGAGAATGAATCCCTTCAAGTGCGCCTTTGGAGTATCTTCTAGGAAATTTCTAGGTTTCCTAGTTCATAGTAGAGGAATAGATGTAGACCCAGCCAAGGCCACAACCATACCAACCATGAAGCCGCCTGCCATGGTGAAAAAATTGAAGAGTTTCTTGGGAAAAGTCTTGTACATTCGAATATTTATCCCTAGTTTAGCATAAATTACTTTGGCCTTCGCCAAATTACTCAAGACGGGGCAAAGCTTTGAGTGAGGAGAAACACAGCAGACAACCTTTAAAAGGTTACAGCAGATTATAATGAACCTTCCTATAGTGCAAGCCCCAATTCACAAAGACCGCTACTACTCTATTTAGCCACCAGCTCGTATGCCATGGCTAATGATGAAGTCCCACGCAATCAAAGCCATGTTGTGGCAGCTAATCCTCTTTGGAAGGATATCCCAGTGGTTACTACAGTTGTCATAGTATGATTTGAAGGCGGGAACACCCAAAGTAGTAAAAAGCCAGGCCATAGCAGACTTGTTGGCATAGTTCCTAGGAGAAGAGGAATTCCCACTAGACAATGAAGTTCCAGTAGAGGTGGCCATGGTAGAAGCAGTCAGGGAGCAGTGGGTAATGAAATTCGATGGGCCCTCAACCACTCACTCAGGAGGCGTGGGAATAGTTCTATATCATAAGGAGGACAAGCCCGTGGCACTCTCGTTCAAACTAGAATTCCCCTACTCAAACAATACCGCAGAATATAAGGCTTATCTCACTGGCTAGCTACGACCCTCAAAATAGGAGTCAAGCATTTAAAAGTAATTAGTGATTCGAACTTAGTGGTCTACCAGACCAAAGAGAGCTTCTCTTTGAAGGAACCCAGCTTAGCCCTATACATGACAATGGCCCAGAAGATGGAGGAAAATTTCTCAACAATTGAGATAGAGCTTGCTCTAAGGAGCAAAAATCGGTATGCAGACGCGCTGGCCACGTCAGGATCATAAATAGCATTTGAAGGAAATAGCACCAGGATAGAAGTCAGTATGCGAAAAGAGTCCATTATTGAAATGCTAAAGGAAATATTCCAAAAAGAAAGATGTGAAAAGGATTGGAGGATTCCCATAAAAGAAGCTTTGATGAAAGAAGGAGACATGGCAAAATTGAAGGCGTTGAAAGACTACGCCTTGGTAAAAGGAAAATTGTACTGCAGAATGCAGGGAGGAATCTTGTCAAGATGTGTGGGGCAAGAGGAGGCCTAAAGAAAGTTGAGAGGAGTACAAGACAGAACTTGCGGGTTCTGTGGAGAAGTCAACCTTTACCAAATACTCCAAAGGGCAGGTTTCTATTGGCCAAGAATGGGTAAGGACGCAGACCAAATCCAGACCTAATGCGAGGCCTGTTAGCTTGTAGCAGATAGAGAGGAAAACTATGTTATCTTTATTAGCGAAGACTGGAGGAACTCATTTGTGCAGTACTTGACAGAAGGTATCTCGCCACAGAAGCATAGCGAAAGATACAAGCTTAAGAGATTGGCAATGCCTTACTTTTTGCATGACAGAGTTCTTTTTTAAAAAGGGTATGATGGAGACCTATTGTGATGTTCGGGTCCCGAAGAAGCAAGAGAGATGATAAAGGAGGTACACACAGGAGAATGTGGGGAGTTTCAAGGGAAGAAAAAGTTGTACAGATGCTTGCTACAGATGGGTTATTATTGGCCCACCATGAAGAGGGATACAACAGAATTAGTGAAGAAATGTCACAATTGCCAAGTACAAGCCAACTTGATTCACACTCACCCATAAAACTTACACAGCATGGTCACCCCATGGCTCTTCCACACTTGGGGGCTTGATTTAGTGGGACTAGTTAATCCGCCATCACGTGGGTACATATGGATCCTAGTGGCTATGGAATATTTTACCAAGTGGAATGAAGCAATACCACTCCGTAAGGCCATAGGAGGGGCAGAGGCAAAATTTATCAAGGAAAACATAATTGTTAGGTTTGGAGTACTCCACAGAATCATCAGTGACAATGGCACGCCCTTTGTCAACAGTGAGGTGAGAAAGATGCTAGAGTTTTATCAGGTTAAACACCATCGGTCGTTACCCTATTACCCTCAAGGGAATGGGCAGGCAGATGTGACAAATAAGACACTCATAAAGATCATCAGCAAAATGAGCCAGGAATATACTAAGGGGTGGACGACACATCTGCCAGATGCACTTTAGGCTTACCAAAGCTCACCAAAGTCAGCCATAGGGTTTTCAGCCTTTTCTTTAGTCTATGGAACAGAGGTGATAAGCCCTACAGAAGTAATGAATTCCTCTTTGAGAGTCATGCAAATGCGGAAGAAAGAAAAGAAGAAGGAAGTTTTTGTGGCAAAAAGGTGTGAAGACCTAGAGGGGCTGGATGAAAAAGGGAAGAAGCTTAAGAACGTAGCCGCAAATATAGACAAAGAATGACTGAAGTTTATGGTAGGATGACTAGAGAAAGAGTGTTCTAAAAAAGGCAACTTATGTGGGACTTACGTGAATGCAAACGTTCTCAGCGACGGCAGGATTCAGATTGATTGGACCCCGTCCCGTGAAGATCTTCCCCCGTATTAGATCTTCTTTCTCGGTTGTCTTGGTCCCTTCTACGGTGCTTGTTCTCTGCTTCTAACTCCAGATTTCTCACCAGCCTACGCAACTGTTCAAGCTTTTCATCCCTTTCGTCAAATTGCTTGTGCCCTGAAGCACTGGATACTGTTTGTTGTGTTTGGTACGACCTATCTCCCAAACTGGAACGTTCTTCCTCTCGTTCATGATCCCTATCCTCGCGCTTCTTTTGCCTCTGTTCTTGCCAGGAGGATCCCCGAGAAGATCCCATCGAACCACTTTTAGCATCATTCCCTGAATGTCTTGCAGACATTTTCCCATGCATGAGTCTCGGTTGAACCACAGTTTGGTAGGAGATCCCCACAGACGGCCCCAATTGTGCGCGCTTGGAAAGAGGCTATTGGGCCTAATCTCACTTGGGCTCACAACTTATTTGTAAAGTGGGTTTAGGATTTCCTACTATGGCTTGTTCTCGACACTAAGACTCAATGAAGCTCTCTCTCTCTCAGTTACTCTTTTCTCTCTATATTATTTATTCCTTGAGAAACCTTCAACAACCTTTTCCTCCTCCAACTTCTCATATTTATAGCTCTAAATTAGTGGAGAGACCATCATCACTTCCATGGTTAGTGTAACAGGAGGTCCAATATTATTGATCATAAATGGGTGGTTATGTGAGAGTGGCTTTGGAACTTGGTTCCCATTTCTGCAGATATGCTTGGCAGCGATGTTTCCTAAGGCACTGCTGGGTATGCAAGGGATGGTGCGTTCGAACGTCATTCTTTCTTCATTGCTCGGGAAAAGTTTGTCGAGCAAGTACGAGGTAGCAAAACTTGGGCCTGCAATTTGCGTGGGCTCGGGCTGGGCTTTTGGGCGGGTAGGGGCCAGGTTCACAGGCCGCACCTTTGTATCAGAGCCTCAGGCCTAAATGGGTTCGGGTACTGAGTGTCGTACATTAGCTCCCCCTTGATTCGTGTTCGAACCTCGGCAAGAATCAAGGAACCCAAAAGGCGCACGTTACCTGGGAGGTTCAATGAGGCAACATCTGGGGTTCTCTAGAAACTCATTAATGCATTCGGTTCAATCGTCATCATTACCTGACGGTTTGTGCACTGAGGCGGCGCAGGCGTTAGTTGGCATCGGTATCGGTATTGTTTTCTAATTAATCTTCGTTATTGCTTGGGTAATCGTCGCTTACTTCCCTTTGGTCCCTATAAATAGTTCACTCCAAATCATTCTTTTACTTTTTCACTCTCCACTCTCTGAGTTCCCTATCTGCCGTGCATTCATTCGCGCATTTATCCTTAAGCCTAGAATTTCTCCCCTTCTTAGAGCCCAAAGTAAGTTTTCTACCTATTCTCTTTATTTCCAACTCTTCCTTCATTCATTTTTTCTTTAGAGTTTGGGATGGGGTACACTTTTCTTCTAGATACGGAGGCGTCCTTGGCCATTTTCAGGCAAGGTTTTAATATCCCTAATGATGTGGATGTGGCGTATTGCCATGAGAGTGAAATCGCTCTCCATAGAAGGGGCAACACTGCCTTTTTTCCTTTGATGGCAATTCTGAAGGGTGGGGTTAGGTTTCCTATGGACTCTCTCTTGCTCAATACTCTTAGGTACTATGGGTTGTGCCCCGACCAACTCCCCTCCAACTTTTACCAGGTAGTCAGTTGCATGAGTAGGTTGAATCAAATGTTTGGTTTATAGTTAGACCAGCATGACATAAACCACATGTACAGTTTATGTGGGAATAAGAAAACAAACTACTATTTAAAGGTTAGAGATATGAGGGTACGGCTGATCTCCTGCCTACCTAACTCAAATAGGAATTCTGCTAGGGAGTTTGTTCGGGTGCGCGGCAATTGGTTTGCCGGTGAAATCCCCTGCCCCCTCACAAGGCGCGAAGTGGGTTCGTACCAACCATTAACTCGCTTTTATTTTCTACTCATTACTATATGTAGATATGCATTTCGTGTCATAATGGTTCTGCTTGCCCTGATACTTATCCGCAGTATTTTTTGTTGCAACGGTAGAGTGTTCGTTCTAGATATTAGGGTAGTACACGTACGAGATTTGAACTTTGTGCTTAAGTCCGAAATTTTTTTTCATTTGGACGGACAACTCTGAGCGTCCCATTTGATTCTTGGAATTAATCCCGTGTATTCGACTTGGCAAGCTTTCAGCCATGCCTTACTAGTTGACAGTCATCTCTTATCCTACATAGACGTACGTCACATGAATTTCCTCCCCCCCGAAATTCACAGCAAGCGATGCCCGTGACATTGGTCCTTGGTACATAGGTTCTGACGAGCGTGAACCGATATGAAATGAGTCTGCCGAGCATGTGTCCCGAGCATGCCGAGAACGGGCACACGAGCAAGTTCAGCCCGAAGCCCCTCCCCAACTCGCAGAGTTAGGTGGTCCCGAGGCTCCTGTTGAGGAAGCTGAGGAAGCAGTTGCCGGACATTCCGCTCTCTTTGAAACCGAACGCGATCCAAGCGAAGATATGGTGACTCGAAAGTTGATGACGATTAGCCATTTTATTCCCGGCGCACGGCCAGACGCGCAGCAACAACTGCCCCAGGGTCGTGGCCAGACCCCTCTTCCCCTGCCCCCTGACCCCAGTCGGCAGTGGAAGAGGCAGCGTACCACCGAACAAACTTCTATCGGCCCAGGTGACGTGCCCACAAGGACTCCCCCCCCCCCCCCCCCTCAATCATCAACTGACATTATGATTCGTGAGCCTATGGCTCAGACTGGGACACACGTGGCGTCTTCTTCCCGAGCCGTACAGGGGTGGTAGCCCGTATTCCAGTTGGACGGCAAACCTCTTCCTTCTGACGCAAGTGTGCGGGTGTGGGAGAAAGAAGCGGGGGGCCGCATCGCCCAAGCTCTGGTGCATGGCCTCTTGTTGCCCGAGGACGTGCACATCTTTGAGCAGGGCACGGACGAATCCATGGGAAGGAGGCTACAAAGGCATACTATTGCGGTAAATTTTTCGTTGTTGTTTGCACTTTCTACTTCCTTCCTTCCTTCTTTTCTTTCTGCACTTTACCATTAATGGCTCATTTTCTCGTTGTTGTCAGGCCGCTCAACTAGCGTATATACTCAACGGACGGCTGAAGGATCTTACCGAGGATGCTGGGCGGGAAAAGGTCCTCAAGGACGTGGCCAAGGTGAATGCGAAGGAGAAGGCTGTGGCTGCTGCAACTGCGGAGAAGAAGGCTGCCGCAGCCAAAAAGGCCGAGGCGGCTGCAGAGAAGAAATATTCAGAGTTGCAGGCAAAGCTGGGGGAGACAGAACTAAGATTGGCGGAGATTGCGAGTGTGAACACCGCGCGGGCCGAGGAACTGGCTGACTTGAGGTCAGCCCTAGAGGCATCTGAAAACAAATGGTATAACGAGGGATTCGCTGATGCGGAGAACTCTGCCGAGCCTGTTATCAGGGATGCCTGGAAGCTGGGCTTTGAGGAGGGCTGGTTGGCTGCTCTGCAAGTTTTGGGAGTCCTCGAGGATTCCCCCTTGAGAGATCCCATTTAGATCCCATTCCCGAGTCCTGCTCCAACTGTACAAAATCCTCCAGGGCCTGCCGATGAAGAAGAGACGACTAGCTTGAGGGAGTTGGTGGAGCAGATCGACTCTCATGTGGAATTGGATGAAATGGAAGCCACTAGTAACCCTCGTGATGGAGATCAACTCGGTCAGGACCTCCCACAGCTCCCAGTAGACCTACAGTCGTCCGAGACTAAAACTCAGGTACACCAAGCCGATCCTTCAGTGTAGTTGCCGAATCAGACTCGTCGTTTTATTCATTCTTTCCCTTATCTAAGCAATTTCTTTTTCTTGGTAACTTTGCCTATGCCATCGGGTTGTGGTGGCTGAACAATTATTATTTTTTATTTTTATTATTTTATTTTAAGCTAAAATACTTATATAGTCATCAAGTTTTGGTGACAAGACATTGGTTTGTTTGATTAAGGTTTATTTTGCCGATCATTTATCCTGACTGTTTTTAGTGAATGCTTAACATTATGTGGTTGGCTGTACATTTTTCTATTTTCCGCACATATACGCCCTTGAGAATAAGTCGAATCCTTGGCAATTGAAAAACCTTTCAGCACATATTAGTTTTCTTACATTAGGTATACTATAGGGAGTAAGCCGAGATGTAGGCCCTCTTTCTTGGATAACTTTAGCTAGATGATTTTGTTGGAACAGTGGGGCGAGTACCTGTCCCTAGGTGTTATCTCGGCGTAAATTGTTTGCCCTTTGAATATATATGCTTTTTGCGTAAAGTTTGAACACGTTCGGTGAATTGGCCAATCCAAGAAGCGTGTTATTCCCTTTTAAATGTTGTTCAAGACTTCTGCCCACTCGACGAGGTGGATTGAACCAAGGATCAGGGTTCTGTCCTTAGAATGATTTTTAAGGTTTCCACCTGCTCGGTGATACGTATTGAACCAAGGATCAGGCTTCTGTCCTTAGAAAGATTTTTAAGGTTTCAACCTGCTCGGTGATACGGATCGAACCAAGGATCAGGCTTCTGTCCTTAGAATAATTTTTGAAGGTTTTCGCATGCTCGGTGATATGGATCGAACCGAGGATCAGGCTTCTGTCCTTAAAAAGATCCTTTAAGGTTTCCACCTGCTCGGTGATATAGATTGAACCGAGGGTCAGGCTTATGTCCTTAGATGATTTTTAAGGTTTCCACCTGCTCGGTGATATGGATCGAACCGAAGATCAATAATATAATAATGTAAGTTTGCACGAGTAAATATCACTATTCTCATTAGTAAAACATATACACGATATTACATTCAACTTACAACTCAGCGTACAGCCGATCAGTGATAAAACTTCTTCAGATTATGGACATTCCATGGCCGAGGCAATGGTTTCTCATCTATGTCTTCCAAGTAATACGCTCCCGCGCTAGCGATGGCAGTAACCTTGTAGGGCCCTTCCCATGTCTGTGCCAACTTCTCGGCATTTGTATCTTGCATATTCCCCACGGTCCTTCTCAAAACCAAATCTCTAATGCCAAATGCCCTCGTTTTTACATCTCGGCTATAGCGCCGGGTAAGTTTTTGCTGATACTCTGCAAGCCGTATAGTTGCTGCTTCACGGTATTCTTCCAACTTATCCAAACGTCCCACCATCATCTCATTGTTTTGAGCGAGATTGAATCCTATGACTTGTGCACTGCATAGATTCACCTCGGCTAGTATTGCGGCTTCTGCTCCGTATGTCAAAGAGAATGGGCTCTCTCCCGTGGATCTTCTGGAGGTTGTTCGGTACGCCTACAAAACGTTTGGTAGCTCTTCGGCCCATCTACCCTTTGCATCGTTCAACCTTTTCTTCAGCCCGTTCAAGATTACCTTGTTGGTGGCTTCAACTTGACCATTGCTCTACGGATATGCTGGAGTGGAGTACTGTTTTTGATACCGAGATCACTACAAAAAGTGCAAAAAGCTTTACTGTCAAATTACAGCACATTATCGGATATCAATGAGTCCGACACTCCAAACCTTGTGACTATGTTCTTCCACACGAACTTCTTCATGTCTACATCCCGGATATTGGCCAAAGCCTCGGCCTCCGCTCACTTGGTGAAGTAATCAACAGCCACAAGTACGAATCGGCGATTTCCAGTTGCCCGAGGAAAAGGGTCGAGAATATCTAGCCCCCATTGCACAAAGGGCCATGGATTGCTGACTGGGTTCAGCTGACCAGCTAGCTGATGAATTAAGGGGGCGTGTTTTTGGCATTGTTCACATTTACGTGCATATTTGGCAGTGTCCTTCTGCATCTGTGGCCACCAAAACCCCTGGGTCATCGCTTGATATGCTAACGAGCATCCCCCTACATGACTTCCACACACCTCGTCATGCAGCTCAGCCAAAAGTTCCTTTTCTTTCTCGAGGTGCAAGCACAAAAGGTACGGTCCTTCGAAAGATCTCCGGTACAACTTGCTATCTGTAGAAAGCCAATACCGAGCAGTTGTTCGGCGAATCGTGCTGGCTTCCTTTTCGTCTTTTGGGACTCGATCCTTAACTAAGAAGGCAATGATCGGGTCCATCCAACATGGCCCGAACACTGAAACTACGACGACTATATTCTCCGCAACACAGACGCTGTTTGCCACACAAATGCTTGGTTCTGCTATAAGCTCCC
Organism: Quercus glauca; assembly: GCA_023736055.1. Lineage (NCBI taxonomy): Eukaryota > Viridiplantae > Streptophyta > Magnoliopsida > Fagales > Fagaceae > Quercus > Quercus glauca. The sequence continues at coordinate 77,538,371 of CM043319.1, forward strand.
CTTTGATTAATCGAGGAACATCTTTGGTCATTGATGATGCAAGCGTAGCTAAGGAGTTAGCATGTCTGTTCTGCGCCTGGCCCACTTGGGAAACTTTTGTCGTAATAAACTTGCTCATAATTTGCTTTGCTGCTTGCAAGTATGCTTTCATCCAAGGATCTCTGGCTTCAAGGTTGCCTTGTACTTGGTTAACAACCAACTGAGAATCTGAATGCATCTCCACGTCCCGAGCTCCCATTTCCAAAACCGCTCTCAATCTGGTGAGTAAGGCCTCGTACTCGGCTTCGTTATTAGAGGCCCTAAATCCCAACCTAAAAGAATGCTTTAACCGAATTCCTTCAGGACTGATAATAACGATCTTGGCACTGGCTCCCAGGGCACTTGACACTCCGTCCACCAATACCTTCCACGAGCGAGTCTCCACATGGCAAACTATCTCCCTATTGTTCTTCGGTGAAATTTTGGTAACAAAATCTACAAGGACCTGGCCCTTCACCGAACTTCGCAGTCTGTACCGTATGTCAAAAGAACCAAGCCGAGTTCCACACTTAGCTATTCGGCCCGTGAAGTCTGATCTCTTCAACAGATACTGTAAGGGATACTCGGTTAAGACGTATACTATATGAGCTTGAAAGTAATGCGACAGCTTCCTTGTAGCATGTATTAGGGCTAACATCAACTTCTCCAAAGGTAAGTACCTCGTCTTAGCATCAACTAGAGTCTTGCTAATGTAATACACGGGTTGCTGCACTTCTTGGTCCCTCAATAGCATGACACTCATAGCATGATCAGACATTGACAGGTACATGAATAAATCCTTGCCAGGTTCCGGGGCCGTTAGCATGGGTGCTTGCACTAAATAATCCTTCAAATCCCGAAAAGCTCTGTCACATTCTTTGTTCCACTGAAATCCTGTCCACTTCTTCAGAAGTTGATAGAATGGTCGGCAGCGATCTGTGAATTTGGAGATGAACCGATTAGGGGCAACTAGCATCCCAGTCAACACCTGTACTTCTTTCGGATTGCTTGGCGACTTCAATCTTCTCACAGCCTCAATTTGGTCAGGGTTGACCTCTATTCCCCAATTGGTGATCAGATACCCCAGGAATTTTCTAGCCCCTACACCAAAGGTGCACTTCTCGGCATTAAGACGTAACTTATGTTGCCGAAGCATCTCAAACACCCCTTGAAGATCCTTTACATGTCGTACTTCCTGTTTACTTTTCACCACCATGTCATCAATGTACACTTCGACCGTATGTCCTATCTTGTCTCGGAACATCCTCGTCATCATTCGTTGGTACGTGGCCCCAGTGTTCTTTAATCCAAAAAGCATCACCGTGTAATGGTAATTGGCCTTCGGAGAGATGAATGCCATCTTTTCTTAGTCCTTAGGCGCCAGGACGATTTGATGATACCCCTGAAAGACATCTAAAAAACTCATCCTCGGATGTCCGTACGTGGCATCTACTAACTGATCGATCTTTGGCACGGGGAATGGGTCTTTTGAACATGCTCGGTTCAAATCCGTGAAGTCCATGCAAACCCTCCACTTGCCGTTCTTCTTCTTCACTACCACGGTATTTGCTAACCACTCTGGGAAAAAGATTTCCCTTATCGCCCCCAACATCCTTCAGCTTGTGGACTTTCGCTTTTACTGCCTCGACGTGCTTCCTAGCTAATCTCCTCGGCTTCTGTTTCTTAGGAGGGAACGAGGGGTCAACTTTAAGTCTGTGGACAATTAATCCGGGATCCATTTTGGGTACTTCATATGGACTTCATGCAAACATATTCACATTCTGTATCAGGAGTAACAACATTTCTATTTTATCCTGATCGTTCATGCTTTTCCCTATATGGAAACACTTGTCAACATCTGGAAGTATTTTCACTCTCATCATTTCCTCGGCACAGCCACCCCCCTTCTCTCCTCGAGAATCCTATAATTGCTATAACGGGACCCCCTGTGGCAGGTCCTTTTGCTCGGCCTGCTCCTTTTGATCGACTATCTCCTTCCTCCAATTAACTATGGTGACTAAACATTGTCTTGCCGTTTGCTGGCTCCCCCTTACCATAACAATACCCTGCTCGGTAGGAAACTTGACTTTTACATGCAGGGTGGATGGGACAGGCTCCATTGCGTGGATCCACGGCCTTCCTAGTATCACAATGTACGGGGAGAACGAAGCAACCACTATAAACGTTACTACCACCTCCTTATCTTCCATATTCATGGGCAAAGAGATTGCCCCTTAGGTACTATAACTTTGCCATCAAACCCGACCAAGGGTGTACTATACTTAGAGAGATCCCCGTTCCTCAACTCGAGCCCCTAGAACAGGTCCGGATACATCACGTCAGCCCCGCTTCGCTGGTCCACCATCACCCTCTTCACCAAGAAGCTGCTTATCTGGGCTGTAACCACTAACGCATCGTTGTGCGGTTGGACCGTTCCCTCCAAATCGTTATTATTGAAGCGATAGGCTCCTGGGCAAGTTTCATCTTCTTCCCGAATGGTTGTGTGCTTAAGCTGTCTTCCACTGGTACTACTGCCAATACTCCTTTCCTCCCTGCTGCGGTGTGACCCCTAGGGTCAGCATGGATGGCCTCAATAATCCCTATAGGAGGTGGGAGGGGGTTCCCCTTTGTCGAGGTGCCTTGCACTGTTCCTCGGTTCCCTGTGTCCATCACAAATTCTTTCAGGTAGCCAACCTTCGCCAACTGCCCGAGATGATCCCTCAATACCCGACACTGCTTGGTAGTATGGCCTTTGTCTTTGTGGTAAGTACAGTACAAGTTTTGATTCCTCCTAGATGGGTCGCCTCCTATTTTGTTTGGCCATCTAAAGTACGATTCATGCTTAATCTTGTCTGCAATTCTATGCACTATCTCCTTAAACGTTACATTTACCTCCCCTATTTGTGCTTTTGGCTCCTGAATCCTCAACCCCCTCCGGGTTCTGGGTGGGAAATTACTTTGCCGAGGACGATTTACCATTGGTGCTTTACCTTTGCTTTGTAACTGATCATCCTCTAGCCGTTTGTACTCTTCAATACGCCTCATCAGCTGCCTTATGTCTTTGGGAGGCTTCTTAGTTAACGATTCTCGTAGTCCGGAATCCTCACGAAATCCCATCCTGAAAGTGCTTGCCACGATCTTCTTGTTGCCCCCGCCGATCTCATTGTAAAGCTCCCAATATCGGCTAGCATAGCTACGAAGGGTTTCCCCCACCCTCATTTTTATGGACAGCAATGCATCTACCGGTTGTGGTACTTGGCTGCAGGTTACAAACCGAGCACCAAACTCCTTTATCAGCTTGGCAAAATTATGGATGGAGCCCTTCTGTAACCCATTAAACCATCTTAATGTGGTGGGGCCGAGGCTTGAGGGAAATACCTTGCACATTAGCGCATCATTATGAGTGTGCAGAGACATCATCTGGATGTAGTGGTTAACGTGTTCTACCAGATCTGTTTTTCCATTGTAGGAATTGAATGGAGGGTGTGTAAATATGTCCGGCATCGGGGCTTGCTTATGTCGGCTGAAAACTATGACCAAGCAGCTCGACGTAGTGCACGGCTCATTGCATCCATGGCTGCATTATGGGGCCGTCATTCTTCTGGGGAGTCCGAACCCTGATCTGCATATTCTTGCGAACGTGAACGGTGTTTGCGTCAATGGGACTCCCGCAAATGCGAATGGTCTCGGTGTCGGCGGGACTCACGTGAATGCGAACGTTCTCAGCGACGGCAGGATTCAGATTGATTGGACCCCGTCCCGTGAGGATCTTCCCCTGTATTAGATCTTCTTTCTCGGTTGTCTCGGTCAATTCTATGGTGCCTGTTCTCTTCTTCCAACTCCAGATTTCTCACCAGCCTGCGCAACCGTTTAAGCTCTTCATCCCTTTCATCAAATTGCCTGTGCCCTGAAGCATTGGATACTATTTGTTGTGTTTGGTACGACCCTTCTCCCAGATTGGAACGTTCTTCCTCTCGTTCATGATCCCTATCCTCGCGCCTCTTTTACCTCTATTCTCGCCAGGAGGATCCCCAAAAAGATCCCATCGAACCACTTTCAGCGTCACTCCTTGAATGTCTTGCAGACATTTTCCCGTGCGTGAGTCTTGGTTGAACCACAGTTTTGTAGGAGATCCTCACAGACGGCGCCAATTGTGTGCGCCTGAAAAGAGGCTATTGGGCCTAACCTCACTTGAGCTCACAACTTATTTGTAAAGTGGGCTTAGGATTTCCTACTATGGGTTGTTCTCAGCACTGAGACTCAATGAAGCTCTCTCTCTCTCTCAGTTACTCTTTTCTCTCTATATTATTTGTTCCTTAAGAAACCTTCAACAACCTTTTCCTCCAACTTCCCATATTTTATAGCTCTAAATTAGTGGAAAGACCATCATCACTTCCATGGTTAGTGTAACAGGAGGTCCAATATTATTGATCATAAGTGGTTGGTTAGGTGAGAGTGGCTTTGGAACTTGGTTCCCACTTTTGCAGATATGCTCGACAGCGATGTTTCCTAAGGCACTGCTGGGTATGCAAGGGATGGTGCGTTCGAACGTCATTCTTTCTTCATTGCTCGGGAAAGGTTTGCCGAGCAAGTACTAGGTAGCAAAACTTGGGCCCGCAGTTTGCGTGGGCTTGGGTTGGGCTTTTGGGCGGTTAGGGGCCAGGTTCATGGGCCGCACCTTCGTATCAGAGCCCCAGGCCCAAATGGGTTCGGGTATTGAGTGCTGTACAGTATATATTATAAAGTAAAAAACCAAATATGTTTATATAAATAGTCAATGAAAGATACCAATGAAAAGATACAATTGGCGAATCACAACCTTCAAAATATTGTTAAAACTGTTATTAGACATTAAAATAGTCATCCCTTCCTTAAAGCACATTTATTCTACATAATCTTACAAATTTTTTAAACCTCAAAATTTTTTGGCTTAACTCTAAACTCAAACAAAGTTTGAGTGAAATATGGCCTATCTGGTAGTAGATTTCAAGTAACAATATTTTAGAGTATTTATTGAGAGTATCTTAAGTTACAATTTTCAAATTACAGTATTTAAAACATGTATTTTAAGAACTTATCTATATCAATTTTTAGTGTTCAAGAAACATTGTAGAGTACCCTTTTTGTAAATACGTTGAAAATTGTAAGACCTACTTGACAAGACCAAACATAATTGGAACTCTCTCTAACATGCTTCATCTTTTGTCCTTCTCTCTCTCTCTCTCTCTTCCTTTCTTTTTCTCTCTCCTTAAATAAAATAATATACTTTTACTATACAAGTTATCACTTAAAAAGAAAAAAAAAAAAAACATATCAAACACACAATTTGTTACTTGAAACATGGTTATAAACATATTTTTTGCATTATATATACTTTAAACGCGTGTTTTCATGATATTTTGTAAATAACAATTTTCATGTTATTTTGAACACTAATACTTAAACACAGTTACCAAACAACTACTTTTTACTCTAGTGAAATGGTTTTTGAGAGTTTCGTTTTTGTGCAATTAGAATTCGAACGCAAGTTTCTTATCCCATGACAACCCACACAAACTCAAATTTATTTTAACGTGATTGGGTTGAACCTTGTACAATAGCCTCATATTTGTTTGCAATATCGCAGGCACCATCATTTTCCTGTCATTTGAATCTCTCTCTCTCTCTCTCCTTGTTTTGTTAGTTTATCAAAATTGATAATATCCAACTTTGACTTCAACCAGCTCTAGCTGCTCCCATTTAAATCTTTCCACAAATTTTTACTTGCTCTAGCTGTCCTGGTTATTTGTGTGTACGGTGTGTAATAATGTGTGCATTAACAGTTACCCGTTGGTCAATCAATCCTACTCTCATGCGTCTTATCTACTTTTCTGCTTGGCTCCTATTATACATGCCTTTTTCCCCTTTCTTTTTTAACTTTTGGCAGTACTATATACATGCTGTGTAACTCATCTAAAGCACCATAGGAGAAAGAGTGAGAGATGGCAAAAGACGAAAATCTTCCTCTTTTTGCAACAAAGTTAGCAAAGGGACGAATCCTTTTCCAATTCTATTCACTTTTAATTTTCGTGGGTATATGCTTCATCTTTGTATATAGACTGAGCCACATACCAGCTAAAGAAGAACCCGGAAGATGGGCATGGATGGGATTGTTTTTCTCAGAGCTTTGGTTTTGTTTTTATTGGTTTGTCACTACGGTTGTCCGATGGAACCCCATCTATCGTACCACTTTCAAAGATCGCCTCTCTCACAGGTATATCTTTCTGTTTCACATGCCTAGCTAGCTAGCTTATATATATTGCGTGCAAACTTGATTTTTCTATGTATGCGTTTGTGTATTACATGCTTTTCTTGCTGAGTGTGATTGTGTATATAATAAACAGATACGAAAAGGCTTTGCCGGGCATAGACATATTTGTTTGCACAGCAGACCCTGTGATAGAACCACCAGTTATGGTGATTAACACAGTCCTATCGGTCATGGCTTATGACTATCCACCTGAGAAGCTAAGCGTTTATCTATCAGATGATGGTGGTTCAGATTTGACGTTTTATGCTATGCTAGAGGCCTCACGTTTCTCAAAGATTTGGCTGCCGTTTTGCAAGAAGTTCAAAGTAGAACCAAGATCGCCGGAGGCTTATTTCCGCACAGCTGTTGAGCCACTTGGGGAGCCTGTCATGGCCAAGGAGTGGTCAACTGTCAAGGTACATCTCATGCTATCATGCTCTCCTCATTTGCAAAACACTATTTATTGTTTGATGGTACAACCCTCGTCATTTCATATGACAAAAAAAAAAAAAAAAAAAAAAAAAATAGACACTGCAGGGTTAAGATTTTACTATTTCTTTGATCATATAAATTAGCATTATAGCATAACTTTTTTTTTTTAAGAGATAATTACAATATGCTGCTAACCTTGTAATTTGAACATTTTCTCCCCTAAATTCCCAAACACTTTAGAGCATCTCCAACAGCCACTCTATCTCTATTTTTTCTCCAAAAAAGTTATTGTTCACACAAAAAAACCCCTCCAACAGCCTCTCCATCTGCCTCTATCTCTAAATTTTTTTTAGAGTTGCTACAGTGGCTCTTCAGGAATGAAGGGCACTGTAGCAATCGCTGTTGATCTGCAAATATTATTTCCGATTAAACTAATACCGGTTGAATTAAAAAAATAATTTTTTCTCTTTCCTCCCTTTCTCATTCTTCTTCACTCCGTCTCTCTTCTTTATCTCAACGGCTACAAACCGCAAAATACAATCCAAACACGAAAATAATTTTTCTCATAAACCAAATGAAATCAGAAAAATAAAAGGAAAAAAAAAAAGAAAAAAGAGAAGAGAGAGACCTGATCATGAGCAAAAGAATTAATTCAGTCTCGATAATCACAACCGATTAAAATATTTAATTTTCACTCAATAATCACAATGGTAACAACAGAAATATTCTTGATCTTTTCTCTCAAACTTCTCTAAACTCAGCCTTAATCAAACATTCACAACAGCTACAAACACAACACTCATTTCTTTTAAACATCTCTAAACTCAAGCATAATCAAAATACAATCTCAAAAACACAATCTTAAAATTAATCAAATCATAACAAAAAAAAAAAAAAAAAAGAGACAGAAGCCATTTGACTGACCCACGGTGGAGCAAAAAAGAGACAACACTAGAGAGTGTTCTAGAATCCATCTGACCCACGGTAGCCATCTGACCCATGGTAGAGAGTGTGCTAGAATCAACTAGAAATAGAAAAAGTAAAAAAAAAAAAAAAAAAAGTGAGCTAGAGAAAGAATGAGAGAGCTGGAGATAGTGAAAGTGTGATCCGGAATGTCCTAGAAAAAGAAAAAGAAGAGTAGAGAGATATGGGAGTGGTATAGGTGTGTGGTAGAGAAAAATCAAGAGAAAAGAAAAAGAAAAAAAAAAGTGTGATCTGGAATGTCCTAGAAAAAGAAAAAGAAGAGTAGAGAGATATGGTAGTGGGATAGGTGTGTATTAAAAAAAAAAAACGTATGGATGATAGAAAGAAAGAAAGGAAAAATACAATTTAAAAATATTGTCACAATATTTTTATAATAAATTTTAAGTGATATATTGTTATTAGCTAATATTGGTGAGTAAAAATATAATTTCAGTGATGGGTTCAAATTAAAATTAGTAATAACTTTCCACATAAAATTTGTTGTGAAAGTATTGCGTAAAATATTGTGAACATAGTACTTTTCATTGAAAAATATAGTTGTTAAAAAAAAAATAAATGATGATTAAAAAAAGAATAAACAATGAATGAAAAAATAATATTTAAATGAGATAGAGAATGAGATAGAGAGTCTGTTGGAAAGTGTATTTGAAAAAGTGAGTAGTTAAAAGCTAAATGTCACTGTTCATTCTTCAAATAGGTAAAAATTAGGCAAAAATTTAGAGAGGCTGTTGGAGATGCTCTTATACATAGAGATGTGCCAATTCATAACTGGTAGATACATTTTGGTATTTATAATATAGACATCTGCGGTTTAAATTCGTTCACCTTCAACTATATATATATTTAATTGACCTTGCTAGGTAGAGTAACATGACCAATGAGAATTAAAGTGAATAACTGTAAAAAAAAAAAAAAAAAAAAAAAAAAAAAAATACTAAACTGTAGTGAAAATTATTAATTACTAGTAGACTGTTGAATTACCGTGCATAGAAGCAAGGATGCTACTTGGGCAATATGCTGCAAATACAAGTCAAGAGTTTTGTTGCTGTGGTCTCCCGGGTATATGTCTCTCTTTTTTCTTTTTCTTATTTTAACCCATTTTTAATTTTATCAGCATTGTGCTCTCCCCATCTATTGGGCATAGGAGTTAAATAAACTTACACATATTTCCCTTCGTTTTATCAGCATGAGGTGTTGTATATTCTAGGAAAAGTATTATTCTGGGGTATATGGAGTATAATGTTCTTTTTGTGAGCAATAATTGGCATTTGAATATTGATTCCCGTGATTAAGATAGAAAATGCAAGAGGAAACCCAAGGAATTTAAGAAAAAAAAAAACTGAAAAATGAATTTCTAGTGTGGACTCATAGATCTCATACCACGTGACAATAAATATAGTACCGTATGTATGACAAGGAGGTTTTGATGAGTTTATTATTGTGGACACAACACTTTCATTAAAGTGCTATTACTCAAACTACTCAACTCTTGTCAAGCATCTTTTACTGCAACTAGTAATTAACCAAGAATTGGTAATTATCGATTTGGATTCTTCTGTTGTTAATTCAAATAAAGAATCAGACCTTTTGTGGGTGCGGGGCCCATCAGCTACATCAATATGAATGAAGAATGAGTCAGTATTTATTTCAGCCACCGAATTTCAATATAACTAAGAGGACTTGATACTTCTTGTTAAAGTTGTGTGATTATGTGTAATGATTGAATAATAACGTTAACAAAAGTAAGAAAGAGAGAAAGTTGTTGTGTGATTATGTGTAATGATTGAATAATAACGTTAACAGAAGTAAGAAAGAGAGAGTACACATAAAAATTTACGTAATCCAACCTAACGACCTATATTCACAATAAAAAAGCTCTTAAATGATTATATATTGATACTAAACATTTTGTATTACAAATTTGCAATGACCCCAATATAAGGTCTCCACTGTTGTAAATAATATGTCTAACACTTCTATTTATGCGGGGTACTTGTCAAAATCAAAATTTGTCATGATTTGTCTTACAAGCACAGCCACACACATATACAAAATTTGTCTTCCGTCTTAAAAATTCTGATCATTTTCAATTCATTTATTTCTATAGTCCCTCCCTGTCCATTTTGGAAAAAAAGTTACCAAAACAGTGTCACCAGTTAGAAGATAAACAAGAAAAGAGAACACACGACATAATTCAACGGGACCCTCCAAAATTAATACCATCAAAATCCTCCAGTCGGTTGTCACTGTGCATTGATTTTTTGGTGTTGGCCTTCGCAACTTGTTCAATCCAGAAACGAATCAAATATAAATATCAGGATGCTTTTTTCCAAAGAAAACATGGTCCCAGCTGCCCCAAACATTTGCGTGGAAAACTCATTGTTAATGAATGCTCACCTTTTAAGTAGCTTCTTGGTGTTTGATTGTTTGTTATTGGGAGCAGCTTGTGTCCAGTGCCAGTGATCACTGGATACGTTGCGATGCGGACACGTGTCCAAGACTGGACACGTGTCCATATCCTAACAGGTCCAGTGGCCAGTACAGAAGCCTTACCCTTGGTTATTATCTTCTACGATAATAAGTCATGGTTTGGAAATGGTTTTGGCTGCTCAAATAGTTATTATATATTGGAAGTGCAGGTTGAGGCAACTCAAAGTTACCATATATATAAACAAACAAGTAGGTAGGAATTATGATTTTTCTACGTATATAATAGCTAGCTAATTGCTGACTTTGAGGAAGAAATGGGTATTCCCATGTATAATTTATACTTATTCCTATCGTTTTACTGTAAAAAAAAAAAAAAAAATTATTCCGCATATTATTTTTGATATTAATAGGTAATGCTAGCGAGTCTCTTTAGGACAATGGTTAATCTATTTTAGGAAAGTTTTGATACCACTTTTATGGAAAATGAAAAAAACTGTTAAAATATTAATTGATATTTTTTTTCCTATAAAAATTTTCTTTAAATAGATTGTTAACTATTATCCTAAAGGCATCCGTTAGTATTTCCCTAAATTATATACTAGATGTCATTAAAAAAGAGAGAAAAAAATAGAACTGTGAATTATCAATAATTCATATAATTCAGTGTATGAACTATGAACATGTTATTGAATAAGTTCAAATATTTGTTTATTTTTACTGATGTAATTGCACAATATTTTCTATATTTTGCTTTTGTGTTTTGCTAGTTTTTGTTTCAATCATTGCTAAAGAAACTAAACTTGAACATGAGTGTCATATTTCAAATAAATTGTTTTTGATATAAACTTAAATAATAATTAACCATATACTTTTCCAGGAAGAACCAAATCTAAATCCTCCCTCCCCACTTTTTGTGAGAAAAAGAAAACATATTAAATTTCTTTTATATTAATTTAGTGGACCACCTACAAAAAATAATACATAAATGAATGCAAATGTATCTAAAAAACACATAACAAAAGAATTAATATTAAATAAAACAATATTATTTTTTGCTGAATAAGAGAAAAAAAAAAACTAAATATAGTAAGCAAATGATTAAAAAATTTGCTAATGTGAAAGTTTAAATGAAGAGTATCCAATTTTCTACTCAGTTAACACCCCAAATGACAAAGTCTGAGGCTATTGTACCTTCGAATAAACGTGTAGAACAAATTAATAGTCGGCAACTTGAGAAAACACATGCTAGACACCTTTTATTTTGAAAGTAATTTATCAGTCAAAACATTTGTTCACACACATGGCATTTGCACTTTGGCAACCATTTATGTTGCACAATATCTATCCCTGCTAAGTCGTTGTCCAAAAATTTTATTAAAATATTAACACTAAAGAAATAAATTATTTACCTTTGAATACGAATAAATATAAAATTTTAAAAAATTATTAAAATCTTTGCTTAGGTAAAAGATTAAACAAATTAATTCATTAAAAACCTTTACTTGAATAGAAAGCTAAATGAATAATACCTCTATCCCTTTCAAAGAAGATTGATACATAGAACTAATCGAAAAATGAGATAGAATGTCAAATGAGAGAATTATAAATAAAAAATATGTTCTGTGATAGAACCTTATATTTGCGCTCATGAGGTTCTTACTTCTATATATAAATACGATGTTATAATCATAAATCTGTCTCAAAACTTATGAAAGCATCCAAAAATGCAATCATTTATCAACTCAACTTTTCATATTATCCTTCAATTAGAAGTTTAGAACTCGTCATTATTAACCCATCTAAAGACTTCTAGGAAGATTGTCATACTTATTTTAAATTGTTTTGATACGTGTCATTTGCAAAGTCATCTATTTATTTTGTATCTATTTTGGGATTAGGTTGAAAATAAGCTGATAAATGTCTTGTAAATTTTATTCTTTACTTTATTTTTCAATTCAAAAACGTGTGCTAAAGAATAAAATCATGCAAGTTTCATGTTGTATGTAGATGTTATATGAAGACATGAAGAAACGGATTGAAAACACCACAAAACTAGGTCGAATATCCGAAGAAATAAGCAAAGAACATAAGGGATTCAATGAGTGGATATTTGTTGCAAGCCGACGTGACCATCAAACAATTCTTCAAGTACATACTATATAGTACTTTTTTTTCTCATGAATTGAATATACTTGAATATTTTTAAAAATATTTATTTCGTGGCTTAGTTAATTAATATTAACTAATTTGTAGATACTTATTGATGGGAGAGAGTCTGAGGCTATGGACATTCAAGGACAAACTTTGCCTACTTTAGTATACCTGTCACGTGAAAAGAGACCCCAATACCACCACCATTTTAAGGCAGGAGCCATGAATGCATTGGTAAGCCATATATCATAAAATGCTTGACCAAACTTTGCCTACTTTAGTTTTATTTAAGTATTTTATAATCATAATTATTCTTCATAATAAAAAAATATTAGATAAGGGTGTCATCGAGGATAAGCAACGGTCCAATAATTCTTAACGTGGATTGCGACATGTACTCAAACAATTCAATGTCAATTAGAGATGTTTTATGCTTTTTTATGGATGAAGAAAAGGGAAATGAAGTTGGCTTCGTACAGTTTCCACAAGCCTTTGAGAACCTTACAAAAAATGATGTTTATGGTAGTTCCTTGAATGTATTAATGGAGGTAAGAATCAAAAAACTTATACTGATTTCAATATGTTGAATTGAAAATGTGTACCCTTGACTTGAGAAGATATTTTAACAAAATTTATTCCTGTGGTATACATTGCAACAAAGCTGGAGTTGCCAGGATTTGATGGGAATGGCGGGCCTTGCTATATTGGTACTGGGTGCTTCCACAGAAGAGAGACTCTTTCTGGGCAAGAGTATAGCAAGATATATAAGGCAGATTGGAAGAGATGGAGCAATAGAAGTGTAGAGGATAGTACAAGTGTACTGGAAGAGACATGCAAAGTCCTTGCAAGTTGTAGCTATGAAGAGAACACTCAATGGGGAAAAGAGGTCTCTATGTGTGTTCAATTCATTTGAACCTCCTACATACTTATTTATGATGTGTGTACAATTCATTTGAACCTCCTATACACTTATTTGCAGATGGGCTTGAAGTATGACTGTGCAGTGGAAGATGTATTAACAGGAATAGCCATGCAATGTCGAGGTTGGAGATCCATATATTTCACTCCAGAAAGGAAGGGTTTCCTAGGAGTTGCTCCCACAACTCTTCTACAGTCACTTGTACAACACAAAAGATGGTCTGAGGGTGATTTTCATATATTTGCCTCTAGGCATTGTCCCTTTGTGCTTGGATATAAAAAGATTCCCCTAAAGCTTCAACTTACCTACTGTATGAATTTGCTATGGGCTGTAAATTGCTTAGCTACATTATACTATGTTATTGTGCCATCTCTATGCTTGCTTAGAGGCATATCCTTGTTTCCAGAGGTAAGAGATTTTTATTTCTTAAGACGAAATTGCCTATTATTGTTGTTAAATTATCTTCTAAGAATATAATCATCTTGCTCTTGCATTGACAGATTACAAACTCATGGGTACTAGCATTTGTATTTGTCATCATTGTCCATCGTGCATACAGCCTAGGAGAATTTGTTTGGTTTGGGGGCACATTCAAGGGTTGGTGGAATGATCAAAGGATGTGGTTGTATAAAAGAACAACTTCCTACTTCTTTGGCTTCTTGGACTATATCCTAAAACGACTGGGGTTTACAAATTCAGCCTTTGTCATCACAACAAAAGTGGCTGATGATAATGTGTCACAGAGATATGAGCAAGAGGTCATGGAGTTTGGTACTTCTTCTCCAATGTTTACCATTTTAGCAACACTTGCATTGCTAAATGCCATTTGTTTCGTCAGCGGATTGAAGAGGGTGACTGCAGATGTGGAAACATTGGTTTGGGAACAATTTGCATTACAGATTCTTCTATGTGGTCTGCTAGTTTTTATCAACCTTCCTATTTACCAAGGTCTTTTCTTCAGGAAAGACGTTGCTAGCCTGCCCACCTCTGTAACATACCAATCAACTATGTTTGCACTATTGGCTTGTGCAATAGCCATATACTAATTTCTAAGTTTGTCTCGCAAAACTTTTGCTGGCTAAGATATACTTTGATGGGACCATATCTTTTCAAAATAATTGTAAAAATATATTATGATTTTATTTTTATCTTTATTTTTTAATTCTCATGTTTGCCACTTTAGTTTTGTTGGATGGATACTTTGTGTCATAGAATGTTATTTTTGTATTACTTTATTTGCTTATTTCCCCCCCCTAAAAGCCTTTGTGGAACTTACAACATTTTCTTTTGTCATTAAGTTATTGAATTTTGTTGTTCCATGTTTCACAAAAGTTTAAACATGGTAGAAACATAAGTAGTGTGCATTTGTTTCATCTTATAAGAAGAACACAATATGGTTATTTAAAAAAAATATATGTATATCTTTGTTTCATATTATAAATATTGAATAGTGAAGATATCTAACAACAGTTAACTATTCAGTGCATTACACATGTTAACAACTAGTAATATATAATAACTGAAAACGTTTGAATTTTTTTGGACTCTCTCATATTATGCCACATAAGCTTTGGTAGCCTCTCAATTTTTCACATAATTTTTATTTTTTTAATTCTTTATTTATTTGACACATAATTTTTAATTTTTTTAATTCCTTATTTATTTGGCAAAAACTAATCAAATGTCAACAATTCCTTTTAATACCCAATACGCCTTGTATTTAGAATCCTATAAGATTTTTTTTTTTTCTTAGAGTGGTGTGCAAGTCTTTGACTTGCTTCCAAAATATATTTGTTTGCAACGCAAATTCCTTCACAGTAAAGGATGTGTAGCTAACTTACTTTCCTACAAATCATATACAATTAAAAGAACTAGGCTAAACTCAACCCGTACATCTATATAAGCTAGAACTCTCATAGAAAATTAAACAACATTGTAGTTGTAGTTTCAACTTTCAAGTCATGGGAAACCTGCCGTCGAAACATCAATGAGACATATAGAAGAAGAAATAGACCATTACCAAGTACACATGAAGATTATCCAATTTTTGCATGCCAAATATGCGTAGAGCCCATGCAATCAAACCAAAAATTCAACTACAATAATAATTGTGTGCACCTTTTTTATATTTATTAATGATGAATGAATTGCACGTTTAAATAAGAATTAATAAATAAAACTTAATATCATATATATTCTATATCTATATTTGCTACCTCACTTTGACGGCTTCACAACATCATTATTTTATCTATTTGATTTTAAACCAAATTTTACCACCACAAACGTGTTTCTATTATATTTCTCTTATAAGAAATGAATAAACTAACACCATATGAAGATTAATATTCAATATTCCTTTCAAACTTCTTAATCTTATATTCTTTTTTTATACATAACTTTTTAACATTATGACTTTTAATTAGAGGCTATTCTTTCATATGAGATTGTATCACTCTCAAAAAGAATGTATCATATGGGAATTTTTAACTCTTTTATTTTACAATTATAATAGTAATAAAAATCACACATTTGTATAATATACTTAATATTTCTATCCTCATTTATGAGATAATTTTTGCTTCTTTAAAAACAATCCTTTTGAATATTATAATTTAAAATAATTAGCACTTATTTTTGAAAGGAAGGAAGATCATAATTTGGAGGGGGAGCACAAAATTAAAAAATTCATTAACATTCTTAAGTAAAAGTGACCCTTTTCAAATTTTTGGTCCCCCTACCCTCTAGTGTAGTTCCACCCTTAGGGTCATATTTTGTGTAATTGCCTAATCCTTTGACAAAATGCACTTTACTTGTAATTGGGTAGATCTAAGATGGGTTTAGTACTTCAAGAAATGTGTTGTTTAAGTCAAGTATTAAAGACATGAAGCTTGGTCCAAGAAAAAAGTGAAGAAAAGTTGTTCATTAAGTCTTAACAAATAACTCGACAGATGTCTACTATCGAGACTTAATGTGAAACTTGATCTATCAAGAATTACGATTTCAGAATTTCCAAATCTGAAATTTGGCCTAGTCTTATATATTTGTTGGGTTTTTTTTTTTTTTTTCCACAACCCTAGACATATATAAGGCTTATTTTAAAGGCTGTCACACAAGGATATACAGACCAAGAGACTTATTTTCTCTTTGTGAAATTATTGCGTTTGTACGCCATAGGGTTTTGTAACTGAATGCTTCTAGATCTTTATTGTTGATGAAGTGAAGAGTTTTGCAGCCAACAACATCTGTTCGAGTTGCTGGAGTTAGTCACGTACTTTGGTATTAGAGCAAAGGTTCAACTGTAGGTTAGTATTTTGGGATAGGCCAAGGGTAGTTAGTAAGATTCATTATACTTGTAACTGCTTGATTATTGGTTAGTGAATTTTTGGGAGTGGTGATCTTAAAATTACCTTGTGGGGTTTATGCCTTGCGAGATTTTCCCCACTTGTCAACAAATCATCGTATCTAATTTATTTTCTGCTGCATTTAGTATCTTTGGTGATTTGTTGGTGCCTCCACGATTTGCATGCAATTGAACCTAATTAATCAACTTAGGTAATTGAATTAATTTAACGGGATCAAGCTATCTTGACCCAACAAGTGGTATCAGAGCGGGCACACTGATTACATTTTAATATTTGTTGTGTGATCCATTGACCCCTATTGGTATGGATCATGGAAAACCTTTTACTATCCCTTCTTTATTTGATGGTATTAACTATGCATACTGGTAAGTACGCATGAAACCTTTTTTGCAGTCTTTAGATGAGAAAGTCTGGCTAGCAGTTGAAGTAGGTTGGAAAAAGCCTAAAGAGCCACCTGCAACATGGGATGATACAAAGATCAAGGCTACTAATTTTAATAGTAGGGCACTGAATGATCTGTTTAGTGTTGTAACAAATGAAGAATACGAGAAAATTTCTTTCACTAACAATGCCAAGGAAGCTTGAACAATTCTTCAGAACACTTATGAGGGCACTACAGCTGTTAAAAACTCTAAACTTTAAAGGCTCACTACTAGGTTTGAGGAAATTAGGATGGATGAGGATGAATCATTTGATGAATTCTATGCCAAGCTCAAGGACATAGTGAATTCAACACTCAATCTTGGAGAACATATTCTAGAGCCCAAGAGTGTTAGGAAGATCCTCAGATCTCTTCTAGAGAGATTCCATGCCAAAATCACTACCATTGAAGAATCAAAGGATCTTGACTCTAATCCTTTGACTGAATTGATTGGAAACTTGCAAACCAATGAACTAGGGTTAGCAAGGGTGGCAAAGACAAGAACATGGCCTTGAAGACCAAGAATGATGACAATGATAAGTCATCTAATGATGAGGATACCAAGCTGAAATCATATATCACCAGAAAATTCAAGAAGTTAATTAAAAATGCAAATGTCAAAGTTGGTGATAAGGATTGCAAACAGATTGCTTTCTCTCAATATAAGTCCCAAGACAATGGCAAGAGAGAATCCAAGGATGCTAGTCAAGGTAACGGTATTCTTACAGGACCAGAGTGCTATGGGTGTCATGGATTTGGACATATAAAACAAGAATGTCCTACATACCTAAAATCCATTGGCAAGAGCAAAGCCCTAGCTGCCACCTTAAGTGATTCAGAAACATAAGCAGATTCCGATGAAAGTGACCAAGAAGGGATTGTAAGTGCTTTTACAGCTACTGTTGAATCTACTGAGGGAGAAGTAGAGGTAGTTAATGAAGAAGAAGAGCTGATGGAATCGAAGTTTGAAAAGATGGATGATTAGGATGACATTCACACTACTTACACCAAGCTCTACATAGTCTCTAAGAAGCAAGAGAAGCTCCACAGGTTGACCATAAGAAAGCTCAGTGAAGTGGAGTTGGAACGTGAGGAACTTTCCACCAAGTTTAATGAATCTAATCAAACCATTGGAGAACTAAGATTTGAGAACAATCTTCTTGTTGAAAGGGCCAAGAAGCTGGATGCTAAATTATTTCAAGTTAGAGCACAATTGGGAAGGACTTCAAGCACCAAACTAGATGAAATGTTGAATGTTCAGAAGTCAACATCTAACAAAACAGGTCTCGGGTATGATCACTCTCTCTCCTCTTGTAGTACCTCTTCTAATGCTTTGAATAGAGTTATTTTTGTTCCTCCTACTAATAATGATAGTTTTGAAAACAATAAAGTAACTGACAGTAAAACCGAGAATGTAAGTAAGGATAGGATTGATAAGGGAAAATCCATTTTAGAAGCACCGCCTAAGGTTGGTAAGAAAGAGTCTAAGCAAAAAAATCATCGCTCCACCAACAAGAAGTCTCCACCAAAGAAGTCTCATTTCTGTCACTACTGTGGAGCATCTGGGCACACTCGTCCAAATTGTTATAAGTGGTTAGCCACTTAACAAAGCAATAATGTGTCATCTCTGGGAAACTAAAATCAACTACAACTCTTGTTAGCCTTTCTTGGTGAACTTCTTAAGGTGGTCATTCTTCTTTCAAAACTCGACGGTTTCAATTCTCTTCCTTATTCATCTAGACAAAAGTTCATGCAAAAGAAAGGATCTCCATTCAGGTCTCCCGCCTGGAAGGAAAAAGTTCCTAAGTGATTTCTCCTCTTTTCTAATCTCTTGCATGGTTTGTGTTTTGGTTTGAGTCAGTCTAGTTTTGATGTTGTGTTTGTTTGTTTGTTTTTGCTTTGTTTTCTTAAGTTTTTTCTTATAATAAAAAAAGGGAAAAATCAGAAAAATACAAAAACAATGTGTGTTTTGTATATATTGGTACATGTGTACCTTTAATGGCGTTTGAAACAAAGTTTTCCAGCTTTGTATCTCTTGTAACTTAGATGAGCATCTTCACGCACAACTAAGCAATGTGAGCTTTGTGGCTCTTTTATGTGATTTGTATGATTTGGTTGATCTCTTATCTTTCATATCTTAAAATTACTCTTTTTGATGGGAATGACTAGAAAATCCTAAGAGAAAGGCATAAATAACCATCTCACTACTAAAACTCATCAATCATAAAACATCTGTGGGCAATTCATAAAAGTTGTGCTCGGTAAGGTGTAGCACTTGCACAACAAAATTAGGATGTTCAAGCTTACATAATTGGGTACTTTCTTTTCTCTCTTGCATGCCAATGCATGATATGCTTAAAAGAAAAAAAATATATGCAAAGAACATGAAAAGAAAAAAGAATCAAAATGTTTTTAATATGGTTGCAAGCATGTTTCTAGGAGATGTGAGAGTTATATGATGTACCTCGAAGGTGATAATCTCCATCAAGCAGTTATGATTGTGTGTGTGATTGTAACTAATCCTCCTATATCATTTCTTGTCATATAACAATGCTCTTGCTCTCTTGTAAAAGTTTCACACACAACATGCATAATATTTGCTAATTTTGATACTACTGTTCAGGTATAATGTGATTTGGCCATCATAAAGAATACATGTGGTTATATATGCTCTCTAAACTGTCCAAACTTATTTTGAAATAAAATTTGGTTAGACATATTTAGTTTGTTTTTGACGTAGGAATGTTTTGCATCTAGAATTGAGGATGTGTTTCATGCTTAAACATACTCTTTGAATGCTTGTTTTGTTGGTTATCTTGTTTGCATTCATCTTGTATTGTTTCTCCTCCTCCATATCTCTTCTTCAAGGCTCTCGATAGAAACCTTGATACCTCCTCGATACCTGCTCGACACCTCCTCAATACAAGCATTTCTATCTAGTTTTTTGGGTTTTTCTCGATACCTCTCGATAGATAGCCCAATGAATCGAGCCAAATTCTTTAGGGTCTCTGTCTGCTTGATAGCATCAAGAATTTTTGCTGTCGACACTTCCTCGATACCTCTCGATCTATCTAGTTTTTGTTCTTGATAGAAGCTTGATACCTCCTCGATCTATCGAACTACATTTTCTATATATTGTTTGAGGTCTAACCCAGTTTTGTATTTTCTCAAATATCTCAATCTCTTTCTCTTTTCTCTCGACCCAAAAACTCTTTTCTCTCCAAAACCCTTTTTCTCCCTTCATTTTTGGCCAAATCCAAGTTCAATTTCTTTGGTAAGTGTTCTCAATCTTTCTTTTTCTCATTTCTTCATGCGTTTTATGCATTTTTTTTGTGACCTAGGTTTTAGTTTTTGAAAGTTTTGGGGGGTTTTTGAGATTTTGTCAAAATTTTTTGGTTGGTTTTGTTGAGATGATATCACATGCTCATGCATTGCATTCTATACTTATTATAACAATGTTTCATGCATTCTAGGATTGTCTAACTAATTAAACATTGTGAGTGCTGTTAAGTTGGATTGGGTTCTACTCATGATGCAAATTTATTTTGCATGTAATATGTTCATGCATTTTCATGCATTGCACGTTTCATTTCTTTTCTTTCCTGTGCCTTGCCTTCTGTTATGACTCTATTTATCTCTCTCTCTCTCTCTCTCTCTCTCTCTTGTTTAGTCTCCTCATCATGGGACCCAAAAAGTCTATTCCTTCTAAAAGCCCAATTCGTCATGGTTCTTCATCTTCTTCTTTTCCTATTGATTCTACCCGGTTCCATGATGATAAGGCATAAGATGACTTCTCTAAGAACTTTTCTGATCGGGCGATTCACTCGGAATGCCAGGTCATTCTATCTAATTTTCTAAACACTCCTCTACCTAGTGTGTTTATCTCTTAGGGATGGGCTTTTCTTTGTGAGAAACTCTCGAGGTGTCCTGACGTGTTCATAAAGGATTTTTACTTCAACATGCATGCCATTGATACTTCTGTGCCTTGGTTTACTACGGTATTCCATGGTACATGTATTGTAGTCACCCTAGACTTTATTTCCAAGGTACTACATGTTCCTAGGGTGAATCATCTGGATTTCATCCTTGTCTCTCTTCCATCTCCGAAGACGAGTTGGCCTTACTATTCTGTGATGGGAAGGCCATGAAATGGGGAGGCACTCTTAATTTCTCCACAACTAAGTTTGCTAAGGATTCACGGATTCTTAATATGGTAATGACCTTTGTACTCACTCCACGGTCTCACTATACACTATCACCGAACTATGCTTGTTTTCTTCTTTCTTTTATGGAAAGTCTTTCTATAGACTTTCCTTCACACATGATAGAGTCTATCATCGACTACTATTGTGGCACAGCTACATGTGATAAGCTCATCTTTCCTTCGGCTATCACGCATATCTCCTCACACACCTACACATCATTATCCCTCCCTCTCCTTACTTCTATGTCATGGGTGCCATTAGCAAGGAGGCTATTCGGCGAAATGTAGAGTAGGTTGCTACAAAACGGCCACGGGTAGAGCCTTGATGCCTTGATGAATCTTGTTTAAGTGTTTCAATTAAGACAGGTTGCAAATCTATCATGACATGATCCCTCTTCTTGCAAAGTTTTTCAAGAGTTCATTTTAGGGTTAGACTTATGTATTTTTGTATATTATGGGATAGTTGTGTTAAGACTTCTCTCATAATTGTTTTTCTGTGGTTTTGTCATAGATTGCCAAAGGGGGAGGTTGTTAGGGTCATATTTTGTGTAATTGGCTAATCTTTTGACAAAATGCACTTTACTTGTAATTGGGTAGATCTAAGGTAGGTTTAGTACTTCAAGAAATGTGTTGTTCAAGTCAAGTATTAAAGACATAAAGATTAGTCCAAGAAACAAGGGAAGAAAAGCTATTCATTAAGTTTCAATATATAGCTCGATAGATGCCTGCTATTGAGACTTAATGTGAAGCTCGATAGATAGCTCAACAGTAGCTTGATCTATCGAGAATTACGATTTTAGAATTTCTAGATCTCAAATTCGGCCCAGTCTTATATATTTGTTTGGGGTTTCTTTTTTCACAACCCTGGCAATATATAAGGCTTATTTTAAAGGCCATCACAGAAGGATACAAAGACCAAGAGACTTATTTTCTCTTTGTGAAGCTACTGCATTTGCACGCCATATCGTTTAGTAACCGAGTGCTTCAAATCTTCATTATTGATGAAGTGAAGAACTTTGTAGCCAACAACATCTGTTCAAGTTTCTAGAGTCACTACAAAACGCGAGGCCCTTGGGCTGCGTTTTTTTGGGCCGCGTTTGTAAAAACGCCGCCATAGAGGTACTACAGCCCCGTTTTTATAAAACAGGGCTTAAAGACTCCTCCTGAAGCCCTGTTTTAAAAGCGAGGCCATAGAACGCATCTTTGGCCACGTTTTATTGAACTATGGCTGCGTTTTAAAAACGCGGCTCTAGGCCCTTCCTATTTTTTTTTTTTTTTGGGAAACATAATTTTTTTTTTTTTTTTTTTTTTTTATCTTAACTAGAGCCGCGTTTATAAAATGCAGCTCTAGCTTTCCTAAAGCCGTGTTTTATAGACGCGGCTTTAAATTAGGTCTGAAGCCACGTGTTCTAAACGCGGATCTAACTATAGTCTGAAGCCGCGCGTTAAAAACGCAGCTTTATCCAGGGATTGGGCTGCATTTTTTAAACGGGGCTTCAGGTTTTGCCTATAGCCACATGTTAAAAATGCGGCTCTAGGCTTTGTATATATACTATTTTGTCAAGCCCCCATCTCAAGAGCCCAATCTAATTTTGTCAAGCCTCCATCACCGATCGATCTCAACCCTCACACTCACCCTCACCCTCACCCTCCATTTCCGATTCTTCATTCTCACCCTCACCCTCCATCTCCGTTCTCAACCCTTGCCCTCACCCTCAATCTTCATTCTCACCCTTACCCTTCATCTCCGTTCTACCCTCACCCTCAATTTCTGATCTGAAGCCCTCATCCTCACCCTCCATCTCCGATCTCAACCCTCGCCCTAACCCTCCATCTCCGTTCTCACCTTCACCCTCCATTTTTTATCTGAAATCCTCACCCTCCATTTTGGTTCTCACCCTCACCCTCCATCTCTGATCTCAACCCTCGCCCTCCAAGCCTCCCTATCCGATCTCAACCCTCACCCTCCATCTCCAATCTCAAGCCCTCACACCCCACCGTCATTGCACAGGCAAAGTCCGTGTCTCGTGTCTCTATATCTCTCTGTGAAATCAGACAAAGCTGAGAGAGAGTCAAATTCGATTCTACAAGGTACGGTCTTCTCTGGCTTTTCATTTTCATAGCATTTTTTTTCTACAATATACCCATGGCTGACCTCCACTTTCTCGCTTGCATGTGGGTCTCTCATGATATTAATCTTTTGGGTCACAAGGATCGCTGAGGACTAACTTTCAGTTTTGGAAGACTTTGTGACCAGTGAGTTTGAAAAAAGTTTAAATTTGGGTCTTGTTTTACTGTTTGGCTGCATGTTGTTCCCGGTGATTTAAGGTTGTGTCTCTGTTGAAAATTTGGGTTTTGTGTGGTTGGTGAGATTGACGAAGGTGAACAAATGAAAGGTTTTGTTGAAAATTGATTTTATGAATATATGTATCAAAATTAGGGCTATAATCGGTTCGATTCGGTCGGTTTTTTTTATCCGACCAACCGAAACCGAAATTTTCGGTTTTTAAAAGTCTCAGCTGAAACCGATCGAAATTGTTGAAAAACCGTCGGTTTCGGTTTGTTTCGATTTCGGTCAGTTTTTTGGTCGGTTTTGGTTCCTTATCATTTATTTTCTAAGATAGCAAACAAAAAAAAAAAAAAAAAAAAACAAACAAACAAACAAACCCAGAAATCAGAATATAAAAAAGAGAGAAGAAATTGCAAAACTAAACAACCAAGCACATGGGTTTTTTCAAAACCCTAACTTTATATGCACATAAAAATTGGAAAAATAGCATTGATTCAATATTAAACAAACCCAAAATATAAAAAAAGAGAGAAGAAATTGAAAAAATAAACAACCAACTGACCAAGCACATGGGTTTTTTCAAAGCCCTAACTTTATTTGCACATAAAAATTGAAAAAATATCATTGGTTCAATATTAAACAAACCCAGAATCTAAAAAAGAGAGAGGAAACTGTGGAGAAATTAAAGAGAGAGGGAGGGTCACCGTGACACCGTGAGAATGAAAAGATTAGTCGACGTAGGGAGCCTGGCGTGTGGAGGCCGGTGCAGGAAGGCCGACGTGTGGAGGTGGCATATGGAGGCGTGGAGCGGTGAGAGAAGAGGAGGGACTGAGGGCTGAACTATTTAAAAGACAGAAAAAATTGAGAAAAGAAGTTGGGGAAGGGGGCGGCTAAACTGAAGAAAAGAAAAGGGAAGAATAAATAGGGGAGGGGTATTTCCGTCTTTATGTCATGCTTTAGGGTTTTAAAAAATTAAATAGCAAAAAAAACAGAAGCCCCCACGCGAAGGCTCGAACCTAGGATCAACGGCCAAACCATAAAGTTGCATACCACTAAGCCACTGATCTATTATGTAACAGAGTTACATATATATATATATATTCGGTCGGTTCGGTTCGGTTTCGGGTGAAAAAATCCAACACTGAAACCGAAACCGAAAATCTCGGTTTTTAAAAAATGAAACCGAAACCGAACCGAAAATTTGGCAACGGTTCGGTCGGTTTTGGCCGGTTTATTTGGTTCGTCGGTTTTTTGCACACCCCTAATCAAAATAACTATATTGAATTTAATATAGCTATATTGAATTTAAATTTGTGCAATCAAATTCATTAATATAGCTATATTGCATTTAATTCAAAAAATGTTAAAGATACTATAAATTTTATTGAAACTGCTTTTAGAATAGATAATTTGGCGTGAGAATTGAAAGTAAATTTCAATTAAAAGTAAATTTATACGGTAAACTTGGGTCAAGGTCATTCATAACAGTAATTCCAAGCCATAATAGAAATAATAGTCTAAAGGGTTTGAATAGTAAAGCAGACCTAGGAACCTTTTTGGACTGGATCAGTCCATGACTGGCGGCTTAACAATACCCCCTTTTTTTCTTGTTTCTTTTTTCAAATAAGTTTTAACAAAATCATCTTTATAAGTATTAGCTAATTAATTCAATTATTAAAGCTTTTTGTTATTGAATGAGACACTTGAGAATGATGTTTACGAAGAGGAAAATGACGGCAAACAAGGGACTTAACTAAGAAGATCGAATCTTACTTATATTTAACAAAAATAACAGCAACAATATTAATAAATGGGAATTCTGTGTCTTTATGATGTTGATATAATGGCTTGAAATACCTCCAAATTAATTGTCCCCCTATAAATTATATATGATTTGTCAAGAATATGCCAAAACCTGCAGGTAATTTCATGGATTAATCCAGGAAGGAACTTAGAAGCATGCGAATTACAATGATACATCATTGACTAGGCAGAGTATGAGCAGCTTTGTTCCAAACTCTCCAAGAAAAAAAGACATTGTATTCCTTAGGTAAGAAATGACTTCACAAAGTTTAAGAATTCACCACAACTCAAGCACGTGTTTGCTCCCTTAATGCTTTACACATCAAGTTCCACATATCATAGAGACATAAGCTCATCCTCCACTTTCCAAGTTCGCAAGCAGCCAAAGAATTTCATAAACACAAATTATCAAAAATAAAAGGAAAATAAAAGAATTTCATATATTCAAGCAGTAGTAAGTAATTAGTACATGTTGCACCTCTTATATATTAATTAATATTCTGTTTTCTTATTTTATACTAAGGATAGATTTCTTTTCTAGAAGATATAATTTTATTAATTTTTACTATAGTCTTATTTTATTAACACCATATGTGTATTTTAATACACAAATGTTTGTTGCTTTTCTACGTTATTTGTTGTTTGTATAAGAAGGGTGTGTTTAGTGTTGTGTTTGGTTAGCAAGAAAGTTCACAAAAAGAAAAGAAAATGGATTAGAGATTAATTTGGGTTTCCTATGGATTGTGTGATTGGTTAGCAAGAAAGTGACAAAACGAAAGAAATGAAAAAGGGTTTTTGATTTGAATATTATTTTTAATTTTAAATTTTAAACTACTGATGAGTATGTCATGTGAGGTGGCACTAATTTTCTTTTATACTTATCTGTTGTAGTCAACTTCGCATTCTGGCTTGAGGCTAAAGGGGAATTTTTTGCAGCTTTGAACTGTTTGGTATGTGCCCTATTTACTATCAATTCAGATTACACAGTTCTAATTGTACTAAATGTCACTAGCTGTTACATACTTAGCACTATTATACTTACCAAAATTTTGTGCATTGAGGTTTATAGTTAGATTAAATGCAAGCCATTCTAGGAAGTTTGATGCCTAATTCAGTATGCTTTTTGTGTTCTTCATAATTGAAAAAAGATGAAATTTTGTATTTTTGTCTCCATTTGTTTGGTTTTAACTAATTCTAGCACTTTTTACCAAAAAAAAAAAAAAAAACTAATTCTAGCACTTGTTTGTCCTGGTTGCTTTTTTTCTACTTCCTTTGTCACAATTTTTCAGAATATAAGATTATCAATTTCGTTATTTGGCTACCATAAAAAATATGAGTTGAATGCTTTAATAAATTGTTGTTCTTATTGCTAGGAAAGTACTGTTCTAAATACTTGAAATTTCCAGAGTGATATGGTTCTCTTCTATAGGAGCTCAATCCCTATTTTTAGTTGTTTGGTATGGGTTTAAAATTTTTAAATTCACTTCTTAAATAAAAATTAGTTCTTGGATTATGTTTATTTGTAGCTTCATTTGTTTAGTTTTAATTAATTCTAGCGCTTGTTTGTCCTAGTTGCTTTTTTCTACTTCCATCTACTTGTACTCGTCACAATTTTTCAGAATATAAAATTATCAATTTTGTCATTTGGCTGCCATAAAAGAGATGAGCTATATGCTTTAAACATCGTTGTTCTAAATGCTAGGAAAGTATTGGATTTACCTTTTATAGAAGAGTTTTTGTGTTCATTGTTTTGCAACTTACGAAATTCTGGGTGCATGTAAAAATCTCAATAATGGCATGTTTTATTTGGTGATAAGCTCTCTCTCTCTCTCTCTCTCTCTCTCTCTCTCTCTCTCTCTCTCCCCCACCCACCCCTCCTTCTGTTTGTTATTTTATAATACAATTCTAACTCAATAAGGACCATTTATCCTTATTTTAATTCTTCCCATTACTTGCATTGTGTTTGCTGACTTGCTCTTCAAAGGCTTTATTTCCTAAAGTATTATGAATTCCAGTTTCTCATAGTGAGGGTTTGAAACATTCATTCCAATTGTTTTCCCCTTGTCCTTTTGATTTGTTTAACTTTAAATCATTTTGTGTTGGCAATATCATATCTAATTTGAATGAAATGCCTCTTATTGATTTGTTTAACTTTAAATCATTTTGTGTTGGCAATATCATATCTAATTTGAATGAAATGCCTCTTATTGGTTTGGGCTAGTGAGATTAACATAGATTATAATCTAAAAATGGTTTCCAAGGGAAGAATATGACTAATTTTTGCTTTATACTATCATGATTGACATTTAGCATGAGTTGGGCTTTCTGGGAATTAAATTGCTTTGACTTATTTCTTTTGGATTTGCATAATAATTCTTAATCTTGAAATATGCTCAGTTATTTGCAAGTCATCCTTTCTTGCAAATGAGTAAACACCTTGTCCAACCATGACATCTTTATAAACTTTTGTGGGCAATGTTTAGCCTTTTTTATTTTGATATGTCTAGAAGAGGAGAAATTGTAGTTTAGCCTTTCTTATACTTGAGAAACAAGGTTTGCATTGAATTCTTGAACCTGCAGCAATAAGAAAACTCTTATATATTTTTATTTAACTTTTTCTTATAAGTTTCTTTCAATATATTGTTCCTTCAAACATGTCCAACACAATTCCTTATTTGATTTATTTTATAATTTTGGTTGAAGTCATTTTTTGGATCAAATTGGTTCTCATCTATTGGAGAGCTATCACTAGTTGTTGGTCGGTTGGTAATTATGGGTTTAAAACTTTCAAATCAATGTTTATATTTCTGGCTCCATATGTGTGGTTTTAACTAATTCCATCACTACTAATAATCATGTTTGTCCTGATTCCTCTTTGCTGCTATCTATTGCACTTATCACAACTTTTAAGAACTAGTACTTAACCTATTTTGATTTTTTTTTAGCTTTGTCAGTGTTGTGATTTATCATCTTTGGACAGATGCTTAAGATAAGAGTTGCATGCTCTAATCCGTTGTATAAGGTATGATGAACCAAAGAAATACACTTCAGTTCTGTTAGGTTCTAAGGTCTTAGGATTTTATGTATTTAGAACTCTAATTTGTAATGTTGGCAAACCATGATCAAAACAATGTATTTAGTCTTGTTTAGGCTTGCTCAAAGTTGGTTAAATATTGTAAAGTTGGAATCGAGTGACTGCAGAAGCATTGGGGCTTCTCGGCCTGGCTTGATCGATCGAATGTAATTCTCGATCGATCGAAAATCGGCCTAGATGCGTTTTTCTGCAGAATTCCAACTCAGCCCAAACTCTTTAAACATTTAGGGTTTTATGTTTTTGCCCTAGGTATATAAGGCAAACCCTAGCCACGTTTATCAGAGTTGCACAAGTTGTATTGTTGCTCATACATTGCGGTTTTGTGTAAATCTCTTGTGAGATCTAGAGGAGCTTTCCTTTACACAAAGCTTAGGGTTTTCAAGATTGAGATCACTTCAACATCTTGATGATTAACTTGGTTGCTGCCTTTGAAGCTTAAAGAATATCAAGTGTGGGTGCTTGTAGCTGATTGAAGGGATTCAATGAAAGAAGTAGTCCGTGGACTCGGAGCCTGCGCGTGGTCGTGTCAGGAAGTTTTACTGGTGGGTAGCATTAGGAAGTCAAGCGGGGAGCTTGTAAGTCCTTTTGTAAAAACTTCAATTCTTTCTTAGTGGATTCCGTTTTGCCTTGAGGATCGGTGGGTAAAATCCTCTCCAGGTTTTTCCGTGTGGTTTCCTGGGTGATCATATCATGTGTTATTTATTTTCCGCTGCTTTATATGTTTTATATGCTTGATATGATTTTGTGATTGTTTTAACCTAGAACTGTTTAATTTGACTAAGTAACAACTTCGCTAATTAATCTAGGTTACGCAATCTGGTTATAGTTTAAGGGGTCTAAACCGTTTAAGTTCTTTTTCATCTTTATTTATTTATTTATTTTTAAATGAATGGATAGACGTTCATTTACATGCAATATGAGCTACTAATACGATGAATAGAAATCATCCGTTTTCCAATTTTTACTTTATCAATTGCAGACTTGCAGTATGTTATTGATTCTCAAGAAAAAAAAATTGTAGTACACAAAATAGGGATTGTTACTGATTTTTTTTTTTTTTCTATTTCATAAAAAAAAAAAAAAAAAAAAGTGGTGATTGCTATTGTATAAAATAATTAGCATGGTGTAGCACACAAATGAGAGTGGGGTAGACGAGTTTTAGTATTTATTTATTTTTATTTTTTTTGAGAAAGAACCCCACCGGGGAAAAGAGTTTATTAATGCATCCTTAAAATGTCAAGCTGATAAGTATCAAGAATATCTGGAGGCACCGACTTCATCCAGACAAGAAAAGGATGTCTGACTGCCCTTCTAGCAAGCTCATGGGCAAGACAGTTTCCTTCTCTAAGAATATGCTTAACAGAAATACAAGAAAAACTAGAAAACAAACATTTAACATCCTGCAGTACATGACCCATATAAGAGTTGTCCATGTAGTCACCAAGAATAGCATTAACAACTGTCTCAGAGTCACCTTCCACCTCCACCTTGTCAAACCCGAGTTCCTTAGCAAACATCAGAGCCCGACGTGCCGCAATCACTTCCACCATCTCCACCGAAGCAGGTGATGGAATCTGTTGTGATAGAGCAGCCATAACAAGTCCCTGGTCATTCTGGATGATCACACCGATGCCAGCAAGTTCAGCTTGAGAGAAGAGCGCGCCGTCGAAATTCACCTTCACACACGGTGCGTTAGGCGGCTTCCATTTCACAGCACGGGCTGTCCTTGGGATATCCGAATGGGTAGGACATAAGTTCTGGAATTCTTGAAGAGCATCAAGCGCCTTATGAGGTATTGCATGCAAAGGTAATACAGCCTCTCCCATACAGACTCTGTTTCGTCTCTGCCGTACTTCAGATATCGTCATCGCAAACTGCTCAAAAGAAGACTTATCCTTCGAAGCTTGTTCAAGTATCTCAAGGAAGCTAGAACAAGACCCCGTGTCAGCCATGAGCCTGCTAAACTGCATCTTCCACATATCCTTTAACTTCGGGCAAGTCCAAAGAGCATGTATCACGTCCTCTGGCTGTGTCTGACATTCCGTACAAACATCTTCCGTCAATATTTTCCTGCGAACTAGATTAACCTTTGTAGGCAGCGAATTGGTCCCAGCTCGCCATACAAGAGTCCGCACTCTGTTTGGGATTCTCATACTCCAAATAGCCTTCCAAACATTTGAATTTGCTCCACCATTTGATGTACCAGAGAGTACCGTGTCTTCTTGTTCCATCAAAAGCCGATAACCCGATTTAACCGAATAACTTCCATCATGAGTGTACGACCAAAAAAGAAGGTCATCCCGATCAAAAACGCTAAGCAGAATGGCCTCGATAATTGCTGCCTCTTCAGGTAGGAATAAATTATCAATCTCTGCCTCCTTCCAACACCTATCAACTTGGTTAATAAGGCTAGAAACCAAAGCATTTTCATGGCTTTCTGAGGCCGGAGAGACGACTTTGCCTTGCCTAGACCCAGGTAGCCAGGCATCATGAAAAATTCTCACATGCGACCCATTCCCAAGCCTCCACTTCATTCCACTCTTAATGATATCTCTCCCCTTTAAAATGCTCCTCCAAGCAAAAGACCCTTTATTTTCCTTAGCATCAAAAATTGATCCATGGGGGAAAATTTTTGATATAAAAAATCTGAAAAATAGTGAGTTTTGGTACTTAGGCATGTTTTGACCGTTCCGAAATATATATGGTAACTTCACTTTTTCTTTTCTTTTTCCTTTTAAAGAATATATATATATATATATATATATATATATATATATATATATATATATATATATATATATATATATAATTCTACTCTAGCCTAATCTTTTTTTTTTTTTTTTTTGAGAAACCTACTCCAGCCTAAGCTAAGTGTATAAGTATTCTACTCTAGCCTAAACTTTTTTTTTTTTTTTTTTTGAGAAACCTACTCTAGCCTAAGCTAAGTGTATAAGTATTTGAAACTCATTCATTGCTCATTTAAATGCCAGTTACCCCTCACACCCCACAAATTCTTATATATACTAATCTTAGTTGAGATTTGATGAGTGATGACAAGATAAAGACAAATGTTTTTAGCATAAGTATTACGTGTGGTGAAATAATTTTTTCATCACACCCCTAGATTTTTTTTTTTTTTTTTTTTTTTTTTTTTTTTTTTTGTCATTGGAAAATGTAGTAATCCAAAATTATAATAAATGCTCTAAATTAATCTTTACCCAAAAAATAGAAGAGCCTCTGAGCACATGCATGAGAGCGTGCTCAGAGGCTAGTATGGTTAAGAGTTTTGTACTTTAGTGACATGACTTCCCTTTACATTATGAGAAGATTTAAGGTTCAAACTTCAAATCCTTTAACCAAAAAGTTGTTGTTATTGAATTAAAAAAATAATGAACCATATTTGTAACGCATTATAATTCCAACAATTATGTGTTTAAGGCACACTCTGAAAAGAAAAGAAAAAAAAAAAGACAAAAAAAGAAAAAAAGAAGACACATTCTTTAACATTTTGAATTAAATAAAAACAACATGAATATTTCCATATCAACATATATTAAATACAATTATATCTTCAAGTGTGTTTTTAAAAAATTATAAACTAATAAATCTGATTCAAATCACAAATAGATCAAGTGAAAGTGTAATTGACACCCCTCCAAGTCAATTTGTAGAAATATTATTCAACCTATTACATGATGAGTAGGTGTTCATCATATGATTTAAACAACTAATATAATGTAAGCATTAAATATATCATGATTTTGTTTTTTATAGTAGCAATGCAGCATGACTATTATTTGATAGCTAATAAATTAGTAACACGAAGTTAAATATTGTGAAATATATTATCACATGAATCATTGTGTATAGCATTCATATAAGATGTAAGATAAATTGCAATGAATATGGAGTGAATTTAAAAGCTGAGAGACTAAAGTACCTTCTTTGGAGCTGCCTATCGTTGGACCATAAAGAAAATGGTGTTTCCGTTCTCCCCGGGTGGAAATTTTTCTTTAGAATCATAGCCTTTAAGGTTTAGACTTAAGAGGATAATAATTTTCTGTGTTAGTAAATATCAGATCAAAACGCGAAACATAGTTCAACAATGTAAAC
Organism: Quercus glauca; assembly: GCA_023736055.1. Lineage (NCBI taxonomy): Eukaryota > Viridiplantae > Streptophyta > Magnoliopsida > Fagales > Fagaceae > Quercus > Quercus glauca. Next base: position 77,570,884 of record CM043319.1, read on the forward strand.
TGAGGAGGAAAAAATACCAACCGTCATATGAGGATTCTCTCAATGAATTGTCTTGTTAAATTCCTTTGCATTTACTTCAACTTCACCATCTCATCGCTACATAGAAAATAAAAAAACAATTGTGTTAGAATATAGTTGCAAAATACAAAATAAAATTCAAAGGAAAAAAAAAAGGCTAACCGTTCATGAGGATTCTGTAAGCAATTATATGCCAATTTTGAAAAAGAAAAATGATACTTGGGGGAAGTTATCTTTAAAGATAAAATTATAAAGTTATGGATAAAACTGTTTCTAAATAATAGGCTAACTTTTAGGACAAAAACCCAAAACGTGGGTTTTTCTTCTTCTTCTTCTTTTCTTTAAAAATAAAATTATAGAATCATGGAGATAAATACTTCAAAATACTAATAGACAGTTCCCAAAAAAAAAAAAAAAAAAAAAAAAAAAAAAAAAAACTAATAGGCTAACTTTTAGGGGGTGGGGGGGACCTAAAACGTGTGTATTTTTTGTTTTTGTTTTTTTTTGAAAAACCGTGCTACTGCCACCATCATAGAAAAAAAAATTATAAAATCATGAAGATAATTGCTTTTAAATACTAATAGCCACTTACTAAAAAGACTAATAGGTCTTTCGCAAAAATAAAAAATAAATAAAAATACTAATAGGCTAACTTTTAGGGGGAGGTGGAAATACCTAAAACGTGTGTTTATTTAAAATAATAAAAAAAAAAATTCCTTATAAAACCGTGATAGTCTATCACAGCATAGGATTCTAAAATCCTAAACTCTAGGAATTTTGTTGTTTGAAATTGTAAAAAGGCAAAAAATTTGATGTTCAGTTTGAATTTGAAAACTAAGAGGGAGTGGTCCTATTTTATAGGCAATGTTTTTGCAAGAGTTAAAAGACGTAGTTTTACCAAATTATCCTTTAGTTTTATCTCTACATAAACCTAGGGAAATAGGGGTATTTTGGAACCAAAAAAAAAATCCAGTTCAAATAGGTGCAGCCTTTTAAATAGTAGTATAGATAGATACCCAATTGTTACCTGATTTATTTACCCATGGATATCCATACCCTACCCAAACCTGATTTCTATAATATCACAAAATATGCTCAAAAACTATTAAAATGACCAAAATATCCTCAAAATCTCTAAAATTAGCAAAATAGTCATGAATCTTGTGAAATGACCAAAGTACCCCTGATATCTCTAAAATCACCAATTATGCTCAAAAACCATTAAAATGACCAAAATATTCCTCAATCCCTAAAAATGAGCAAAATACCCATGAAACCAAAAAAAAAAGACCAAAATACCTCTAAAGGACACCAAATATGCTTCAAAACCATTAAAAATTACCGAAATGCATGCACTAAGAAATAATCAAGTTGTAATAGACCTTGTCATATGGTTGACTAAAGCGCAGGTGATCTCCAGGAATTTTTCTAAATTTACCACAGGTGACGAAATCAAAGAGTGATTGTTGACTGGAAGTTATCCCTTTTATGTTGAACAAAGGTTGCACTTATGGCAGGCTAAAGGGGTAATTATCTTTTCATATTTTTTGATAAGTAAATGGCTAAAGAGGCCTTTATGAAAGGGTAAATATGTTTTTGCCCTAAAAGGGGGAGTGGGGTTTTAGCATTGTACAAAGACATCAAGTATTTAAATATATATATATATATATATATATATATATATATATATATATATATATATATATATATATATATATATATATATATATATATATATATATATATATATATATATATATATGGGTTGGGTTCAAGTTACACCTGGTGTAATTCTAAGTAATGTTACACTACTCAATATTTTTTAATTGGATGCGAATATTGACAAATCCACCGTTAGATTACATTATCTTCGTATATTCTTTATGCTTGCAAAATTTTGAGGTGATCAAAGATTAATAACGATGTCATCAATCAATTATTAAAATTCAAATTTTTGTAATTTAAAATAATGCATAAAAGATGAGTTAATAGATCAAATGGTAAATAGCATCCGATTGATATGAAAATTGACATGCATATTAAGAACATATAGAACTTGTAATTCAACGGTTAGATTTTAAAAATATTAATTTAATAACAAGTTATTGGGTGGTGTAACATTACTTAGAGTTACACTAGGTGTAACTTGAACCCAACTCTATATATATATATATATATATATATGGTATAAAAATAAATCCATCCATTGAAATGCCTTGGAAACATACAAATGACCTCAAAAAGGATAAACAATAAAAGTTTAAAAGTGCCATGAGACTATGGCCAAAAGCTAAATAAGTGCTGTGATTTTGTGAATATTTAAAAGCTAAAATCCTTGGACCAAAACAAATCATATGTGTTGGGTGTGTTATTGTGCGTCAGAGAAGTTTTTTCCAAATTTTTTTTTTTTTGGTGGTGCTAGAGTAGTTTTCTTCTCATTGTCAGGGGGGCAGAGCTTTTAAGAGGGGCTCCATAATATATTAGAGCAACAGTACCTATAAAAAATAATATGAAAGGTGTAGGGGGAGCAATAGTCCCCACCTTGGATCCACCCCTGCTTATATATATATATATATATATATATATATATATATATATATATATATATATATATATATATATATATATATATATATATATATATATATATATATATATATATATATATATATATAATTTTTTTGGTAAACAGTTAGTTTATATATATCTATACACACTGATATTTCTGTTCTGACATTTAATTCAATATTTTTTCTTTTATTTCTTACAAGTAGAACCTTTTTATGATCTAAATTGCATAAATCTTATTATGATTCTCTATTTTTTAATGATCAGATTTTTGCTACTGTCATCTTTACATGTGATGTGCTGCTACTTCTTGCCCCTCTTGGCCTGACGCTTCTGTTGGTAGGTTGCTTGTGACACTATTTCTTATTTTTGTTTTCTTTCCCTCCCCCCCTGGATAATCTTCTTAGGATCTTGTCAGGTTGTGACTTTGAATTCTTCCGAGTATACCTGTTTTGTTTCTTGGTTAAACATTTCTTTCCCTACAATTTTATGTGAATGTATGTAATTGGAAGTTTCTTCGTTAAACATTTCTTTCCCTACAAGTTTGAACTATAAAGTCAGAGATCCTTTATACAATTTTATATAGCTTATCGGAATGACCTACACGTGAGGATAAAACAAATAGTCTTGACCTTTTTATTTTATGTGGCTATTGGGAAGCATCAAGTTTCTTTAAAAAATTGAGAAGAGATTTCTTGTGGGTTGGCAAATTATGTGTATATTGTTTTTAATTTGTTTTCATTGTTTTAATTTAGAGGAAAAGTAATCTGTCCAGCAGGTACTACTAATTAGCACATCATTAAAAGCTTGACTTAAATCCTTCCACCAACTGAATAAAAGTTCAACTTAACTTGATTGGGTTTACCACCATTGTTTTGATGTAGTATCTTGAATTTTTTGTTGTCTCCCAACAGAAATGTACATGCTATGTGGTTTATTTCCCCTTAAATGGTGCAAAAGTTGTTAGAAGAGCTACATGGCAATTGCATGATCTATAGCATACAACATACCATCTTCAAGTTTGATCTGTTGTTGTTTATGAGGTTTTAATCTTGTTGGATTCTTAATTGATTTGCTTCATTTTTGAGATCTGATTTGCCTTTAGATTATATTTGATTTGGTTCCGTTTCGAGCTACACCTAGTAACAAATAATTTCGAGATGTGTACTTGTCTCGCTGTCTCTGTCTCTCTCTATTTAAGCTTCTTTCCTTTTTTAAAAATAGGGTCTTGGTATCTCTGCTTGTTTGACTCGGTGGAAACGATCTCTTTTGCTCCGGAATTTCAAAAACTGATGAAGCTCATTTAATCTTTCTATATTGAAGGGTCTTTCTTGGATTCTTTGTTGATCAAAGGCATTGACTTCGTTGGTAAGGTTTTTGCTTTCTTTGCTTAGCAAATTTATGTCTTGTTGGAGTTTCTAATGGAGTTGTATTTGATTCTGCTATCTAGGTTTTGTTTTTGGATGTGAAATAAGAAATGGGTTGGTCTTATTTTTCTACATAATTCAAGTTATCATGTGGGTTTTTGTTTTTGTTTTAATTTTTCTTTCTAAATTTGTCTAGGTGCTTTGTAATTGTATTATGATTGACCTTATTAATACCATAAGTTGGGTCAGGTTACAAGGGTTACAAATTTTGTCAACCCAACCCAAGTCCGAAGCTTCAAAAACCCATGATTCAGTTTGCATTCTCTATTTCATTATAGTAAATTGTATGGGTTTGAGTTTGGTTGAATTCTCATTATATATGCCACAACTACAACTTATTCCATAAAACTTTTCCTCTTCTTTAATATTAATGTTATTTTTTCTAAAGATAATTAAGTTCAATGTAACTATGCCTTAATAATTTATAATATTCATGCTATTAGACTGTCCAAACCCATACATGTTTCACAGTGAATTTAGTTAGATTAGTTGATTAGTTGGTATTATAAAGTGCCTATAATGCCATGATTTTTCAGTAGCTTTACGATGTCACAATGACCTCGATGATAGTTGTCGTCTAAGCTAATGTGTAGTGACTGTTCTTTTTTTAAAACGTTGCCATGTGGTTAGTTGGTGTTATAGTCCTACCTTCAAGTTTTTATTTTCTTTCTAACTCAAAGGTTAGAAAAGTCTTACCATCTTCATCATAGCATCTATAAAAAGTTAAAGCTTTTTTCTTTTAAACTATCAAATCAAAATAGATAAATAATTATATAATGTGGATAGGTCAATTTAATGGTAATATTAGTATATAATAATAATAATTTTTTTTTGAACATAATACTACGAAACCAATAGTTTTAATTCTTATAATCCTATATTGTAATAATAATGTCATAAATGGGTTATGAGGTGCATTGTAATAATGATGTAGAAAGTTTCTCTTTTTTGAAATATTGTTGTTATTATGATTGTTATATCGTGCTATTTGAAGTGTGTGCCATGATTTTTCAGTTTTATTGCTGAGAAAGTGTAGAAAAGTCAACGGAAAAAATGTTCTACTGTAATTGTGTTCCTTTTTAGAACATTTTAAAATAAATAAAAAAAGAAAAGGAAAAGGTTGTTCCATCCTGCACATTATAAGTGATTCTGTGAGGCTATTATAGGAATTTTGTGAATTTAAGTGTATAAATGCTTGCTGAGTTTGTCTTATATGAAAAAAAAAATTGTTGCAATTATTATTGTTATTATGATTATTAGGGAATACCATATAAAAAGTGGGTGAGATTGAACTTGGATAGCATGAATATGCTTGGAATACCTATTAAATCATTGAAGTGTCTTGGACCAAACATGCTTTACGTTTGGAATAGCTATTAAAATTTTGTTTCTTTGGAATTTGGATAGCATGAATACGCTTACATGTTTTCTTTTGTTTTTGAACAATAATACACAGCTCAACTTCCTTAATGTTATAATGCCATTTGGTTATCAATGTCCTCATAATGTTATATGCCATGTGGTTATAATGCTTATTGTGATAACTTATTTGCTTAAAAGGCTATTACAATTGAGAGAGAGAGAGAGAGCCTAGTCCAGCCAACTGATGTACATCCTCAACCTAACAAGTAGATCAAGGATAACATTTTATGTTAACTAGCTGTGCTTTAATTATCATCAATTTGTCAGTCAAGTAGACAAGGCATGTGGCATCTTACCAAAAAAGTAGTCTATAGGTAGAACAACTGCAAGCGAAACAGTCATTAGATCAATCAATTACAAACTGAATTAAAAAAATAAATAAAAAATAAGACAAGTCGAGAGAGAGAGATTGAGAGACGGATATTGTAGAGAATAAACACAGCCTAGTCTAGCCAACTGATATAAATCCTCAACGTAAAAAATAATAGTTTACAAAATGATACAAGGTTTGTATCTCTTACAAATCCTATTCATTGGACATAGTATTAAAACCAGACAAAGACATATATCACATATATCTTGTGAATTGTGACATCATGGTAGGTGTCTTGATCTTTCTTTAGAGTCCTACTTTCAAGTTTTTATTTTGTTGCTAACGCAAAGTTTATAATAGTCTTGCCATCTTGATCATAGCATCTGTAAAAAGTTCAAGCTTTATTCTTTTAAATTATCATATCCTACTAGATAAATAATTATAGTGCCTATGCCAATTACAAATGTGGCCTATCTAATAATTCTTCACCACATCTTAATTTGTACTCAAGGTCGCGTTAGATATATATAGGTTATAAACTTTTGTTAATAATTAAGATACATTGGGTATTTGTTAATTATTACAATTACATGAATTGGTATTTGTTTTCATATTTTTAAGACACTTATGCTTAACTACTTTTACAACTTATCACATTGAGTTAGTCTAGGACAAGTGTTATATGTTCTAAGAAAATTTAACCATACTTGGGTATGTCTGTTCTTAACAAATGACAAATGAATGTAATTATAATAATTATTACCTTCGTATTAACAAATCTTAGTGTAGGTCAAATTCCGTAAATATTGTATCGCAATGGATAAAAGTTGGATGGACAAGAGGAGGGGTTCAAAGGAATATTTTCAAGGTGTAAACCAATTTGTGGAATTTGCCTCTCTATCCGCGCACAATGGGAAGATCTTATGTCCTTGTGCGAAATGTGTGAATTTGCTTTTACAACCAGTAAATGTGGTACGTGATCATTGTTGGGCTTCGGGGATGCTTAACAATTACAAAGTTTGGAAATTTCATGGGGAATCGGCGGCTGCTACGACGGCTACCAAATGTGCGAGCTCTCAAGTGTAAGGATCCGAAAATCTATATGGCGATTTTTGTGGGATGTTGCACGATTTGTGCCCCCCGCATGAAATGCCACCCGAACTAATGGAAGAAGGTCCAGCTACGCAACATCCGGGTGAAGGTCCGAATGATGAGGCCAAGAAGTTTTACAAGCTGATAGATGATGTAGACAAACCTTTATATGAAGGTTGTACGAAATTTAGCATTTTTTCAGCCATCGTGGTGTTGTTCCAGTTGAAAACTTTGTGTGGTTAGATGAACAAGTCATTTACTATGTTGCTTCAAGTCCTGATGGATAAGCTTCCTTCAGATGCTAAGCTGCCAAAGGACCATTATGAGGCTAAGAAGATAGTTCGAGATTTGGGTTTAGGGTATGAGAAGATCCATGCTTGTCCCAATGATTGTATGCTGTTTTGGAAGGAAAATGTTAACCTCGACGCGTGTCCTTGTTGTAAAGAATCACAGTGGAAAACAAATGAGGCATCTATTGCTAGTAAAAATCCTTCATCCAGTAAGGGAAAGAAGAAAGCTGCAAAGATCCTACGGTGGTTCCTTTTAAATCCAAGATTGCAGCGACTATTTCTTTCACCTGATCTAGCTACTTCTATGAAATGGCATGTTAATGGTCGTACTGATGATGGGGTTATGCGGCATCTTGCTGACTCAGATGCATGAAAAATGTTTGACAGTAAGCATTTAGAGTTCTTGTCTGATCCTCGTAATATTAGACTTGGATTAGCTGCGGATGGGTTCAACCCCTTTGGAATTATGAGTACTAGTCACAGTACGTGGCCTGTCATGTTGGTCCCCTACAATCTCCCTCCTTGGCTGTGCATGAAACGGTCATCTTTGATTCTATCATTAGTTATTCCTGGTCCTACCTCGCCAGGGATTGCTATAGATATGTACTTGCAACCGTTAGTAGAAGAACTAAGGGAGTTATGGGATGTTGGAGTACAAGCCTATGATGCATTTTCAAAAGAAATATTCCAATTGCGTGCAGCATTGATGTGGACCGTAAATGATTTTCCTGCATACGCAGATTTGTCAGGTTGGAGTACCAAAGGTCGGTTGGCTTGTTCTTCTTGTGCTGTGGAGACCGATTCTCGATATTTGAGAAATGGCCACAAATTCTGTTACATGGGACATAGACGATAGTTGGATGTTGACCACGATTTCTGGAAAGAAGGTATGTTATTTGATGGATCTAATGATACGCGATCGGCTCCTGAACCACCGGTCGCGTCAGACATTATTCTGGAGACTGAACATTTACTTGGACGTTGTCTGGGAAGGAAATGTCAACTTGCTTACAATAAAAGAAAGAGAGGGGAGGCAGACGAGAGTGGTTGGAAGAAGAGGAGCATCTTTTTCACCTTGCCTTATTGGGAGGATCACAAGTTGCGACACGATCTTGATGTGATGCATATAGAAAAGAATGTGATGGATAATATACTCGGCATAGTGCTGAACTTGAAGGACCAAACAAAGGATAATTACAAGGCACGCCTTGACTTGGCGGACATGGGGATAAGGAGTGAACTCCACCTACAACGAAAAAGTGCTGATAAGTATACGATACTGCCCGCATGTTTTCATATGACTTCATCGAAGAAAGATGGTTTCTTGCAAGTTTTAAAGGATGTAACAGTGCCTGATGGGTACGCTTCCAATATCTCATGCCGTGTGAACATGAAAGAACGCAAGATTTCTGGTTTGAAGAGTCATGATAATTACATCTTAATGCAGCAACTTTTTCCCATAGCCTTACGCGGGTCTTTGCCATCTCATGTTAGTAGGCCTTTGATAAAGTTAGCTTGCTTTTTTAGAGAAATTTGTTCCAAAACTCTTAAGGTTTCAGATATTGTGATTGTTGAGGCAGACATTGCAGTTACATTGTGTGAATTGGAAAAGATATTTCCTCCATCCTTCTTTACAGTGATGGTACATTTGGTCATGCACTTAGCTACTGAAGTCAAGATTGGTGGTCCAGCGCACTACCGTTGAATGTATCCCATTAAGAGGTAAGGCGTGTGTAATATTATTGATCAACTATGAACTTTATGTGCACGTTCCAATTACCATTGCCAATCATTAATCTTATCATTCCTTTATAGGTACCTCTCACGCCTTAAGTCTTACGTACGAAATAGAGCTGCTCCGGAAGGGTCTATTGCTGAAGGATACATAGTAGAAGAGTGCTTAACATTTTGTTCACAGTATATGGAAGGAGTTGAAACTATATTCAATCGACCCACTAGGACGATTAAGGAGTCAACAAGGGTGGTTTCGATTGTGACACTAAACAATAGAGAGTGGACCCAAGCCTATCGCTACATTTTATTCAATTCTGAAAACATCAACCACTTTCGTGAGTAAGTACTACATATACAAATATGATTGCTCGTCAAGTCAATGTACATTAGGTATATTAACCCTAATAGAATTGCATGCACAGGATGCACAAAAGATCGATAGAGGACGAACTCCGAAAAGGCCACAATCGGAACGTTTCCAATGCCATTATATATAAGCACCACATGGAGAAGTTTTGTAGTTGGTTTAGGGGTCACGTACGTATGACATTTTCAACTTCTTAAACTTGTAACACTGTCCTAACTATGATTACTTGTATTGATGGGAATAATTTTGTTTGGATATGTTAGGTGATGTCATTAACTACTGTTGATAGGGAAAGGGAGGGAGTTAGTGATACCCTTGCTGCATTGTCCAAATGGCCATATATTTATGTAAAGCGGCTGAAGTATTATGCCATTAATGGCTTAAAATTTAGGAGTGTAAATGCTGAGGCAAACAGGAAAACGCAGAATAGTGGAGTTTGTGTCGCTACTGATGGTGGCATTACGTTCTATGGTATTTTAAGTGATTTGAGTTGAATTATTCTGACAATATCAAACATGTGTTGTTCAAGTGTAAATGGGTTGATGACCAAAATAGGAAAGGATATAGGACTGATGAATTTGGGTTTCCTATGGTGAACTTTACACACTTCATACATGGTGGGGATAAAATGATGGATGAACCATATGTGTTGGCATCTCAAGCTACACAAGTTTTTTATGTGGAAGATAAAAGGCATAAGGATTGGTATGTTGTTGTCAAAACTGAAGTTAGGGATGTGTTTGATGCTGGTATTGGTCCCCAATATGATGAGGATGACACGTATAGTTTTTCTGAGAATGTTCCGTACAATATAAGCATTAATGAGGTTGTGAGTGACAACCTTGGTTGGGCTCGGGATGATGTAGAGAGAATGACAATTGATGCCTCTGTCATTGCTAAAAGAGATCGTCATGAAGTAAACAACTTAGACGATTATGAGTTTATTGACGATGAGTTCGACAATGAAGATGACAACGAGGATGAGTACACCGACGATGAGTAGTGTAATAGTTTAGTGGTGTATCCGTTTATGAATTAGTTGGAATGTCTCTGTGTAGTATTTGATGAATTTGTTAATTGCACTAAACAATATTGTTATTTCCTTTAATTTGTACTTATTATGCATTCAATTCCTTATCAACTTTGCTAGCTATTGGATTTGAAATTTATTTCTTATCAACTTAGATATATGTTCGTGTGCTGTTAGGGTTTCATTTTGTCGTTGTTGTGGTGTTTGGCTAACAAAAACTCTTAAAGTTGTCATATATGCTTCTATATATTATTAGATATTAAAATGAGTTATTTTACTTTGTCTTTTTCACTTACATTGTATGCAAGTTTTTATGTTGTCTATAATTAACATTTTCTTTGTGTGGTAAAGTTTTTGGACGCAGGAATGGGCAAGAAACGTCGATTGCCGCTTGTACAAGTTGGCGAAGGTCCCTCATGTTCACGACAACGGGGGGAGGAGAACTTGGAAGCCGCCCATACTGCACCACAAGCAAGAGCGGATGCTCGTGATGCTGGGACAGAACCCTCAGGTAGTTTACATGTTGATTGTTAATGAAACATTTGATATTTACTACTGGACGCATAATTTTCCTGTTGTTGGCTGCAGGAATGCAAAGGGAATATCCATTGACGATTGTTGAAGTTGGGCAAGGATCGTCACGTTCACGAGAAAGCGTGCAGGCGGATCTAAGGGCTGCCCTTGCAAAGGACCAAGCAAGAGGGGATGTAAGTGATGATGATGAGACCCAACCCCCTTCTCCAGGTATTTGACATGTCTTGGAATGTAACGTTTGAGAATAAATACGACATGGATATTTGTCCATTTCTTGTAAGTGTGGTCATTTCGTCCACTTCTCTTCATAGAATTAGCCGTCAAGTGTCCGAAAATGATATAATTTTAGCACTTTTGCATTTTCAAAATAATACTCTTGAAGGACACCTAATAATACCATGTGATTGTGACAAATTGAATGCAAGAATTACATTGAATAAACGTAAAAGTTATCGTACTAACTTAAAAAGACCGTAGCAAGTTAGAAGACTAAATTGAATTTATGACAAACTTAGATGATGTAATTTGTAATTTAATCTAACAGTTGTATGTAATGAAAGTAGGCTTTAAATTCTAGATTTTTGTGAGCTACCTGAAACTTTAATAGAGTTTCATTTGTGGAAAATGTAGTAGTATTTGGACTAAGGATAGCATGTAATGCATTTAATTTGTACGGTATGACAAAGTTAGAACCATATTTTCATAACATTGTTTTGAGTTGTTGTAGGCATAGAAGAACTGGAAAAGATGTCTATGTGTGAAGTGTTAGGCTAGTTTAGAAATAATGTGAAAAAGAAATAAATATTAAAATAACTTATGCGTGTCTACGGACATTTTGAATTTTTAGTTAGCAAATTTGCTTCAATTATTACCATTGTTCGTTTATGAATGATGCTTTATCATAATTGAATAATTTATAGACGCATCTATAAATTACTGATATGAGTAATTTCAATTTTTCATAATTAACTATATAGAATCTATTCTCCCTCATTCTCAAAAAAAGAAAAAAAAAAGGAAAAAAAAAAAAACAAAAGAGATACTATTCTCCCCTTATCTTGTTAGACTGATTTTAAAATCAGTCTACACGTGCTTTGAAACATGCTTTTTATTATGTTTTTGAGATAACAATGCAAGGCTGCCCATTGCATTTTTTAAATTCATGAAAATATGAATGACTTAATTCACATATTGTCCCGAGTAATAAGTAAATTAACAAAAAAAATGGGAAAAAAAGTGAAGATAAAAAGCAAATATCAAAATGTCCACATTTGCAGTTACATTTACTATCATGTAACTTGTCTCTAATTGTGCACTTGAGCTATATACAGTAACTTTTCTCTAATTGTGAACTTTGAAATTTCTTTCCTAATGGTGGTTTACTATATGCAGAAAATTTGGTTCAACAAACCCCAGAAACCAGTAATGTGCGGGCAGAAGATTTGGGTCAACAAACCCCCGGATCCGGTAATGGGAGTCGAAAGTGTGGGAGAACGCTAATGCAAAGAATATGGGCACTTCCACCAAACATGAAAATTCGATGTCTGTTAAATGCAGAAGGCCAACTGGTTGGGGAGAGCGGACAGGCATTCAAAAGGTGGTTGGGCACTTTATGCCTCTGCCTCGCCTACTGCCCACTTATGCCTTTGAATTGGATGCGTGTCCCTCGTAGCCACAAAAAAGATGCCTGGACAGAGATTCAGGTATCAGCGTACTTTGTTTGTCTTTATCATTGAAATATTTGTGAGTTAGCTGATCCATATATATATGCCATAATATGCTCAATGCCGAATTCCACCCAATCGACTCAATTAAGTTGAATATAAAAATCATTTGTTCTATATTGAGTGTTGAACTATTTTTTAGTTCTATTAATCATAGTCTGTCAAGTGTAACACATCTTTTTTTTTTTTTTTCATTGTAAGGTATCCAAACATATTTTTATTTTGATAGCATAATACAATTTACAGAAATAAAATAAAATTATTTACAAAAATAAAATAATACAATTTAGAAAATATAAAGTGGAACATTAAAAGTGAAACAACGTTTTTTTTTTTTTTTTTTCCCTTTTTTAATATTCGATATACATACAGTTGATAGCCTCATACTTCATTTATACTTAAGGTTACTGATTCAACAAGATAAGTGGGCCTTTCAATTGTCATAGCCATAAAGATATCATAAACTTTTCCTAGCAAGAGTTCCATTAAGATTCTCTTACAATGTTTTCATCAAAAAAAGATTCTCTGACAATGTGAAATTTTTTTTTTTCTATTCTGTTCATTTTTCTTTTCCTTACATATAATTTATGAATGAAGAGAAGAGACAGGAGCAAATATTGGGAAGGAAAACCATCATTTGTTTTAGAATGAAATGTCATGGGAGACATAAAAGTGAAAGTGAAGGAGAAAGAACATAGATGATTTTTATTTCAATGAAAAAAAGATGCTAGTCATCATTTATTTGATTCAAGCCACTCAACTTTCTAAAATGAGATAGTTTATAGATTGTTACTTGATAGGTAAAAATAATAATATAAATGGTGAGTTTAAATAAGAACCAAACTTGCTAATTTAAATATTGTCAAAAATATTGTGAAATTTTTTATGTTTGCACACATTGCTCTTCTAAAATGGGCCATTGTCTATAGTAGTTTAGTACCAATTGCAAAATCAGATGGTGGTTGCTACCAATTTGTGCTTGTGTATAATTATTGCCATGCATATTATGGGTTTGGACCAATGTGGAAAATCCATGTGAAAAACATGCATGATTGGTCTTAGTCTGTTGGTGACGTATGCAATGGAAGATGGCTTCTTTGGTTTAGCATAAATCAATTATGAAGTATAAGACTTAAGTCTTATATAAGAACAAAGAATTCATACCAATTATTTTATGTCACAGAGCACCTTCAAGTGGATATCATTAGGAAATAGGAAGCAGGAGGAGTCTTGAAGTTTTTGTTTAATTAAATGAGAGTTAACCATCCAATTCATTTTGCTTACAGATTCAGACTTGTTCAATCTATAACTATATTAAGCTACTTTTAATTGTTATGTAGAACCGTATGTGTGCTAAATGGCATGTTTAGTAGGGTGGACTATTGCACTATGCTAACTCATGTGTTGCATTTCAGAAAAAGTGGATCATTAGCCCATTAATTATCGAACCAGCTAATCAAATGACTTGGGCAATGCACCAACTAGGGGAACTAAGGAGGAACCGATGTAGCAAGTTGAAAAAGAAATGCTACCCAAAAGATGCGTCCAAAGAATATGTCCTTAAACAAATACCAGACTGGGCTGATGCGCAGCAGTATGCGGAGCTAGTTGACTATTGGTTTCATCCAGATACGCAGGTTCAACTATTTTCTTGTTATATTATCATTTATTTATAAAATACATATGATGGGGTTTTTGAATTTACCAAGTATAGTTTATGTAACTAATTTTTTTCATTTTAATTTGGTGGTGGGAATGTGTTCGTAGACATTATGTGAAACGAACAAGAGAAGTCGTGAGTTTCAGAAGGACATAGCGAGGTCAGGGCCAATAAGTTTTGCCCAAATTGCTAACAATATGGTAAGAAATGCATTATACAACAACTAGCTAGAGTTTTAATATTCTACTATTTTAGATTCAAATGTAACAAATGAACAGAGTTTGATGAAACTAATTTACTATTGAATCTGAGGATATTGTACAAAGTTAGTATGAAATTTTTACCATTACTTGCCTCATTAGTGTAAGGTCGTTATAAAAACTAATGTCAGAGGAGCATGTAAGGTTACACGTTGTCCCTATAAAAACTAATAGACATTTCTTGTGATGTTTTTCATGATTAGTGATTTCATTAATATTATGTCTGCCACTTTGTTAGGACGACATTGTTTTCTAGCCGAAGAAGTGGCAATATTATTTAAACAAAGGGTAGGTAGTGAACATTCTTCAAGAAAAATCAATGTCAAAAGCATGGAGTAGAGAAATTGGTTGGAGATAGTTGTGTACAGTCTGCTTTAGCTTTATAGGGACAACAAACAAAAAAAATTAAAAAAAAAAAAAAGTTGAAGAGCCATAGTTTTGACGTTGTGACAACAAAGACAAGATGGTTGCAATAAAAATTGACGCTGTGACAGCAAAGACAAGTGAGAGAGAGGAAATGTTTGTAAGTTGTGTGAAGGAAATTGGGTTATGGTAGTAGCTAGCTAATAAATAGAACTTTGGGATGGGGCTAGTTAGGGACTATTTCAGCTACTGTCACAACTAACTGCAGTGAATGTTAAGAGTGTTGGGACCAAAAACCGCTTTATACTAAGCATTCACATAAAGAAAACAAGTCACATGTCTTTTTGAACGTAATCATCTACAACTTTAAATTTGTTGTACATTATATTGCATGTTATGTCCCAAATTCCATTTGCTATGTTTGGTTGTCGATTGCCACTTCATATCACGAACATAAATTTTCGCTATTGTAATGAGATTGTTGAGTATGATGTAGGCAAAAGAAAGTGGGCAAGCAGTGGAACATGCAGTTGTTTTTGCGAAAGTATACTCCAACAAAGATGGGAGTCCTGTTAGTACTGATGTGGGAGATAAGATTGTAAGCCTGATATCGTACCCTATTTCTAAGTAACTCATGTTGTAAGTGAATTGTTTATAGCAAATAATATGTGATTTGGTTCTTGTGTGAAAACAGAAGAAAATGACTGAAATTTTAAACAATGGGGGCACATTACAAGGAGAGCGTCGCCAAGGAATCTTATGGTCAAAAACTGAAGCGTTTGCACAAGTGATAGGGAAAGAACGTTTTGGACGTGTACGAGGGGTCGATTTTGGACCAACCCCATCACGAAAAAGTGGGTCCAACCTTCCATGTTATACATCGACTCCACCGTCGTCTAGTGAAATGGCCCAATAGATGAATGAATTGGAAACATCGTTGAGGGATGAACTTGCCCAGTAAGAGCAGAGGCATCAGGAGCAAATCGCCGACATGCATGCACAGCATAAGGAGGAAATCGCCGCATTACATGTGCAGCATAAGGTGGAAATCACTGAAGCAATAGCCAACGCAACGAGAAACGTGTTACTCCAATTGAGGCCATTTCTAAGTAGTTTGGAAGTTTCTCAGGTACCTTCAAAAGCTTGAAATTAATTTAATAAAAATTGCGTATTTATTGCAATGCATTGTTATGTGCTATACGATGTGTTATATATTCAGGGTAGTGTTGCATCACAATGAGGACTCTTCGTTAGATGAATCTCTTCTAGAAGAACAACCAAGAGGATTAAATAGTGAAACCACGCATTGTTCTCACTGTAAGTTTGAAAAAAATGAATGTTATCATTTTGTAATTTGAAGTACCTTTTGATGGTTCAACATATGTGTACTTTTGTTGGGAAGGCTCTATTTCATTATTGCATTGGGAATGATATCAAATTTATATTGCTTTTAAGTGTATGATGTTTGTCATGGGTTGGTTTCTGAGTGAAGTTATAGGCTCTTCCTACTTGGTTACAATTATAACAAAATAAAAGACGAGTTTGTGGTGCTTTTGACTTTCTATGGAATATGTAATGCTCTTGATGAGTTTGTTTCTGAGTGAAGTTATAGACTCTTCCTACTTGGTTAGAATTATAATCAAAGAGAAGACCCATATGTGGTGCTTTTGAGTTTCTATGGAATTTGCATTGCTATTGAGTTTGTGTTTTGTTTGAAGAGATTGTTTCCTAGAGAAGTTTGAGTGTTCTTAGCCTAAGATGAATTCTGAATTGACAAACAAAACATGGGTTTCTAAGGAAGCCTTGTATGTTTGATTGGGTGTATGTCATGTTATTAAAACAAACAAACTTTACTATCACTACCTCCAGTAATGTTGTTTTGGTTATTTAGTCTGGACAAGCCGTAATTGTTTCCTACTGTTCTTAAGATCAGATTTGATAGTGCTGAAAACTATTTGGAATTCAGTTTATTCATATATATATATATATATATATATATATATATATATATAGTAATTTTCTATAGGTGATATGGTTATTATAATTAAAAGTTACATGTCATATACTTGCTATTTGGTCATATTCTTCCTGCTGCCAAGCTAAACGAATAGGGTTGTTTTCACTAATTATGTGTGTGTTTTGCTTTCCAACTCAATGAATAGGATTGTTTTTGCTTTGTCTGTGGTAAATATTTCTATAAAGATATATTTCTATAAATATATCTTTCTGGTGAGTAGGTGGCTAACAAACATATGAAAAGGCCTCTAAATTGATTTTATGTTCTCCCTTTGGTTCTTGCATTATTGTGTTTCAGCATTGCGGTTTTTGATTGACTTGTTGATTAGAGAAAGATAAAATGGAGTTCCCTCTACTGTAATTTATGTCCATAAGGATATTTTATAATAAAATTGCTTAAAATGTGTAGTCTCACTTCACTATTGGAAAAGTAACTTATGATCTTTTAGGTTCTCTGCTTGGCTCGAAATAGCTGACTATTGCGTTTGACATTTTTGCAGTGCCATTATGGACATAAATTCAGTACGTAACCGATGCCCCACTTGCAGACAAGGCAACCGTAGAATCATCCGAGATAGCTATAGGAAGTTAGAAACAGTCATGTGCGTAATTTTTGCAGTTGAGGTATAAATAAAAATATGTGGGTGATGCATGTTGCATCTTTTTTGTGTCAAATTGGACCCTAAACTGGATGCCTATTTTGTTGCTGTATTGAACTGCATATTCCTTAAAGATTGATAATTTTTCCGTATTCCTTAAAGATTGATTGAAATTGTGACAGGTTTGAGAAAATTCCAGCTGGAATTGTGTGTGTGTGATAGGTTTTTTATAGTAGCGTTTGACAAACTTATAGTAGCATTTGTATCTGCATTCATCATCTGCTGTAGGGAAAAAAAACCCTATAGCCGTGTTTAAAAAGTGCGGCCTAAGGTCCTACCCTTAGGCCGCGTTTTATAAGTGCGGCCATAGGTCCTTCCCTTAGGCCGCATTTTATAAGTGTGGCCATAGACCTCTCAGGCCTATAGTCATGGGCTTTGGGCCACATATAAAAATGCGGCCTAAAAAAACGCGGCTATAGGCCAAATCTAGCCACGTTTTTTTGACCTATAGCCGCGTTTTGAAAACACGGCCACAAGACCTTTTTTTTTGTAGTGAGTTAGCCACATACTTGGGATCCATGCAAAAGGGTTAGTCACAAATTTGAGGTTTGTGCATCAAGGGAGAGAAAGCTACTACTAGATCAAGTCCAATTGGGTATTGGAGCAAAGGTTCAACTGTAAGTTGGTATTTCGAGATAGGTGAAGGATAGTTGGTAAGATTTCTTATACTTATAACCGTTTGATTGTAATTAGTAGATTCTTGGGAATGATAATTTTAAAATCACCCGGTAAGGTTTATGCCTTATGAGGTTTTTCCTATTTGTCAACAAATCACTGTGTCTAATTTTATTTTCCGCTGCATTTAGTATTTTTGGTGATTTGTTAGTACTTCCACGATTTGCATGCAATTAAACCTAGTTAATCAACTTGGGTAATTGAGTTAATTAACCGGAGTCAGACTATCTTAACCCAACAAATTTTCACTTGAGCAAAATGGCTTTTGAGATTTTCGTTTTTCTATAAAAAGAATTTGAGGACAAGTTTAATTTTGTGTAAGAAGAATTCGAAGACAAGTTTGTTTTTGTGTAAGAAGAATTCCAAGACAAGTTTCTTACTCCACGATAACCTATACAAACACAAATTTATTTTAACGCTATTTGCTTGTAGTCTCATATTTGTTTGCAATATCAATGGACACCATCATTTTCCTGTCATTTGGTTCTGTCTCTCTCTTCTTTTTATTGGAAGTTTATCAAAATTGATAGTATTCAACTTTGACTTCAACTACAAAAGTTTTTACTTGCTCAAGCTAACCTGGTCATTTCGTCAATCACAGGGCGGCTCTACATGTTATTCAGGGTGGTCAGTGGTCACCCTGACTTGTATTTTTTTTTTTTTTTTTTTATATCTTTAAAAAATTAAATTTTAAATTAATATGTGTTGTTAAATACCTAGAAAAAAATCTTGACCATCCTAAAAAAATTTGTACACCTTAATAAAAATTTGAGCCCATTAAAAATAAGATTAGATCTCTTCAAAATTTTATTCAATTGAAAATTGAACCAAGAAATTGTGAGAAATGTTATGTTCACAACGTTTTTACAGCATTCTCACAAATAAATCTTAAATGACAAGTTGTTACTGGCTATAACTAGTGGACAAAAAGATATTTTCAATGGTAGGTTTAAATTAAAATTAATAACAACTTTTCATATAGGATTTATTGTGAAAATGTTATAGATATCACTTATAAAAAATTGCCCAAACAAATACAAATTAGCCCAAAAGTTCATAGAGTTTGGTACTTCTTCAATGTTTACCATTATAGCAACACTTGCATTGCTAAACGCCTGATTGAAGAGGGTGATTGCAAATGTGGAAACTTTGGTTTGGGAATGATTTGCATTGCAGATTCTTTTATGTGGTATGCTAGTTTTCATCAACCTTTCAGGAAAGACGTTGCTAGCTTGTGCACCTCAGTAACATTTGAATCAACCATGTTTGCTCTATTGGCTTGTGCAATAGCCCTATATTAATTTCAATGTTTGTGTGTGTTGCAATACTTCTGTTGGCTAAGATATATACTTAAATTTGATGGAACCATATCTTGTCAAATAATTATTGGAATTGATTAGAGTTTTTTTTTTTTTTTTTAATTTTCTTTTTGCTTCAATATTAAATCTATCTATTAGTATCTAAAAGTTTAAATCTAGCATTTATTGTTACTATGTTTATGTTGAGCCATATCAACATAACATTTCAAACCATTTGGTGTATTTTGGTTCATTTTAGTCTACTTTAGTCCATTTACTTAAGAATGGTAAAATAAACAGATTTGAGTTGAGAATACTTAATTTAAATTCAAATTTATTAATATATATATATATATATATATATATATATATATGTGGGGCCTCACATATTTAACAACCTCGGCCCACTCCATATCCGGCCCAGGGTCCACGCCGAGGAGAGTATAGAGGCCGAGGATAAGGGGGAGAAGCCCAAATCATCAGGGGACCTCGCCGAGGATACTCACGTCCTCGGCAAACAGGCATTTATGGTAGGAAGCTGTCACCCACCCATTAAACGTACGCCACCAACACTCTGACCGCTTTAATGGCAAAGTGACCAGCAAACCCAGATGCCTTGGTCACTTCAACTAACAAAAAGCCTGCAAAGGCGGCTGAAGGGATAAACTCTCAGACACGGATTTCAGATAACCGACAAATGGACGGCAATGATCAAACTAAATAAAGATATATAATAGATAGAATCCCCAGTATGAAGGGGGACCCCAAAAGGAGACATGGAAGAAGGGGTCCCGAGGAGAACCTTTATGTTGGTCAGTTCTAAGAAAAGAGATCCTCGGACTGAACCGAGGACGAACCTGCTTCATAAACACTTAGCCAAAATCATTATAAAGATCCTTGCAAATACTTAGCCAAAGCCATTGTGATTATTCTCATGAATACTTAGTCAAATTCTTTTGCTATTATTCCTATGAATTTCATATCCGTCATTGCTTGTTTTGTTGGTACCTAGCCCTTCTACCCACCCTCTACAAATTTTATTATCATGGGTCCATTACAAATTGAGTCCCTACAATTGGCGCCGTCCGTGGGAAGGACTTGTGCACTAACAAGTGCGACGGTCGGTGTGAAAAAATCAAGAGCAACACTTAGAAAAAAAAAAAACACACCAAAACAATACAGTTTACAGCAACAACATTCATTCAGAAGTCAACAATCACAAGAAACAAGAATATGCGAAAAATAAAAGAGACAAAACAAGTCTACTTCTTTATTAATATATGAAGAAAAAGTTACATCTCTTACAAGTGATGCCCATGGGGTTTGTTCTAAAGCTAACTACAAAGACAGACGCCTAACAAAGCTAGCAGAGGAACAAAAGAAAGAAAGGAGGGCTAGTTGAGGAGCAAGAGAAGAGGAAATAGAGGAAGGAGGGCAACATTGAAGGCGGAAGAGGCCGCGGCACCGGACGGTTCCACTTTTGGGTTTCGCCTGGTTTCCCTCCCAAGCCCATCACTATCGGCTTGGAGGGTCGATGGATCCAAATCCGAGGGAGGGAGGTTATGTTCTTTTTAGATCCCCCTCCAAACAGCAAGGAGGGTTCCGCCTCTGGTTAGGTTGAAAAGAAGAAGGATCTTCGGTTTCTTCCAGCCCCAACCCCAACGTGACGTCCAGAGTCGGGGTGCCATCCTCTGCTCCTGAAAGGGGCTTGGTTTCCTCGTAACCGCCCCTTCGAAGGGCCAATTCATTTTGTAGGGCTCAAACCGCTATTTTTGTGGAACCCCTGAATGATGTGTTTGTGAGTTCTAACTTCGAATATTTGTGGAGTTTGAAGAGGAAGGTTGGCCCAGAAGCGCCTTATATAGAAGGTGAAAAGTAGGTGAAAGCCAGTCCGCATTAAATCTTGGGGAGCGATTACCGGAGGCAATAACTCCGCCCAGTTTTCGAGGGGCCTACTCGCCGCTAGATCCTCGTAAATCCACAAATGACATTAATGAGGAGGCGCCTCATTAACGAGGAGGCACCGAAGCATCAAAACGCGTTACTCGAACAACCCAAGAGACGCCTCGTAATCAGAAGAGTCGCGCCAAACGAAGAGTCAGAACGGAGCAGGGACTTCTCCTCAGCATAACCATTACAGTAATGTAATTCATAATCACATTTTCATTTATTATAGACATTTACAATAAGAAAACTAGGTACTGGACAGAACCAAGGCATTGCATGGTCCTCGGACTCAAGCCTCTTGGGAAACCAGATACTTCAGATGAGAAAACTAAGTGTTAGACAGAACTTAGGCATTGTATGGTCCTCGGACACCAGCCTCTGGGGAAACTAACCATTTAAAATGAGAAAACTAGGTACTGGACAGAACCAAGGCATTGCATGGTCCTCGGACTCAAGCCTCTGGGGAAACCAGATACTTCAGATGAAAAAACTAAATGTTAGACAAAACGTAGACATTGCGTGATCCAAGGACTCAAGTCAACAGAAAAACCATTTCCGCATGAAACACTAAGTGCCAGGAAAAACCAAGGTCTTGCATGGTCTTCGGACTCAAACCTATGGGAAAACTAGTCACTATACGGCGATATAAGCACTGGGCAAAGATAGGCTTTTATACTATCCATAGGCCCAAACTTACGGCAAAGCCGATCCCTTGGGTGCTAAGCGATGAATCTTGCTAGGGACGAAAATCAAGAGAAACTGAGCGCTAAAACACGACGACTTAAACCTACCCATCCCAGAAGAACTAATAAGAAACTCGGACAGAAAAGTATAGACTAAAAAGAGAAAAAACTTGTAAAAACAAGGAAAAACTCCTCGGACAGACCCTGTGCACCAAAAGAAAGTCGCAGGAGCAGTTGAAATGACGGTGATACTGACAGAGAGGTAAGGCTCAACAGGGCGCGAAAATACGCCGAGAAGGTTAAAATCCTCCTCCCCTCCCGAAAGGTCGGGCAGCAGAATTTTGAGGGGCTATTGTGGGGCCTCACATATTTAACAACCCCGGCCCACTCCATATCCAGCCTAGGGTCCACACCGAGGAGAGTATAGAGGCCGAGGATAAGGGGGAGAAGCCCAAATCATCAGTGAACCTCGCCGAGGATACTCACGTCCTCAGCAAACCGACATTTATGG
The DNA here is from genome assembly GCA_023736055.1 of Quercus glauca. NCBI lineage: Eukaryota > Viridiplantae > Streptophyta > Magnoliopsida > Fagales > Fagaceae > Quercus > Quercus glauca. Next base: position 77,593,475 of record CM043319.1, read on the forward strand.
TGGGAAGCTGTCACCCACCCATTAAACGTACGCCACCAACACTCTGACCGCTTTAATGGCAAAGTGACCAGCAAACCTAGATGCCTTGGTCACTTCAACTAACAAAAAGCCTGCAAAGGCGGTTGAAGGGATAAACTCTCAGACATGGATTTCAGATGACCGACAAATAGATGGCAATGATCAAACTAAATAAAGATATATAATAGATAGAATCCCCAGTATGAAGGGGGACCCCAAAAGGAGACATGAAAGAAGGGGTCCCGAGGAGAACCTTTATGTTGGTCAGTTCTAAGAAAAGAGATCCTCGGACTGAGCCGAGGACGAACCTGCTTCATAAACACTTAGCCAAAATCATTATAAAGATCCTTGCAAATATTTAGCCAAAGCCATTGTGATTATTCTCATGAATACTTAGTCAAATTCCTTTACTATTATTCCTATGAATTTCATATCCGTCATTGCTTGCTTTGTTGGTGCCTAGCCCTTCTACCCACCCTCTACAAATTTTATTGTCATGGGTCCATTACAAATTGAGTCCCTACAATATATATATATATATATCAATCAAATTTGTGGCACTAAAAAATCAACACAGAACTAAATGCTGAATTTGGCTAGCTAGAGTTGGAAGTCTTGCAATCTTTAGTGACTAGCATCTCCTGAAATAGCTAAAAAATTGATGTTGCGTATATAATTGGGTGGGTGTCCCTGTCTATATTGATGTTGCCATGCCCAATTTATATTTGAGCATAATATATGCCAACCCTCGTCTCGCCCTAAAAGAGAGTCTTCCGCAGCTATTGACCTAAGCATTCCATATATGCAAGGTCTGCTTGAAGACACACACACACACACACACACACACACACACACACACATATATATATATATATATATATGTAAAAAGAGATCATCGAGATTTTGGTAATTAAGTCTAGTATACACATTTACAATATTTTCTCTCACTCAAAAGATAATTTGCTATCAGGTTCCTAACAAATTATTTCTAAGATACAATAAGCACTGCAAAAAAAAAAGGGTTTTTAGCCGCGTTTAAAAAACGCAACTATAGACCCCAAAAAAGCGGCTATAGGGTAGAGCCGCGTTTCCTATAGCCGTGTTTGCAAACACAGCCTAAGCACCGCAGCAACAGGCCTATGGTCGCGTTTTTTAAAAACGCGGCTATAGGTCATACTTTAAGCCGCGTTTTATAACCTGTAACATGTATTGAAACGTATAGCCGCGTTTTCTAAAAACGCGGCTAAAGGTCGGACCTATGGCCGCGTTTCTAAAAAAATGCGGCTACAGGTCCGCTTTGAGCGGTGTTTCTAACCCCAGCTAAGCAGCAGCCATGTAGCTGCGTTTTTAAAAAACGCGGCTATAAGGTCCCCCCCCCCCACACAAATCACAACTTCCTGCTACATATATACAAGTTCCATGAATGAGTTCCCAACAACAAACCAAGAAGGATATATACAAGTCCCCAACACGAAATTGCCAAAAGATATATAAAAGTTTTGTACATCACAAAAAATATACAAGAAGCTAAGTTTTACATTCTAAACTGCCCTCAAACACTAAGGCAGCAAGCAGCAACATTTGTGTTTACAAAAATATATATATATACAAACGTTTGTGTTTACAACATGCTTAGAATGTACTGGAAAAGTGCATGCAAGTTCAAAGTTAGTTGATTAATCTCTATCTTGCAGACATTGATAAAGAATAAATTTGACTACTCAGACCCCATGGGTAATGATTTTTGTAGCCACAGAACAGCAGATCTAACCACAAAATATCCGTTCCACACTAATCCACACAGCAAAGATCAAAAGGTTGACAAGAACAGTTCGAAACGTTAAGTAACATACAATAAGTCTTATAGTATGGATCCAAATCTGGAAAAATATTGTTTCAAAGATAGCAAAAAACAGAGAAATCCACAAATACCGAAAACTGGAATGAAAGACAACACAAACAAAAATTTAAAAAACAGGTACAAGGAAACACACAATCAGTAAAAATAGAAATGCTATAAACCACAAACCTATTTTTTTAATCTGGTTTGAACTTTGTTAAAGGCAAAAATTTCACAAAAAATCCCATTCTATGAAAAGTAAGGAAAGACCATGGGCTTTAACAAAAGAAGGCCCAATTCATGCAGCAAGAAGAATCGACATCAAGGCCCTATGTATGTTCAGATTTCCAGCAAAAAAGGCCATTAAAAAAGTCCAGCAAATTCCAGTGAAAGAACTAGGCCGGGATCCCCAGACGTTACCAGAGGCTCGGGATCCTCGGGACGTGCAGCACAACTAAAGTGGGACTGAGACAGCTCAAAAGGAATACCACGAAATACAAGAAATGAAGAACAAATATGTCCCTCTCAAGCACCCAGTGGTGCAACAAAGAATCAGAAAGCTTGAAAAGTAACAATTCATGAACAAAAGGCTGGTACCCCGGGGAACCCAGAATGAAAAATTATAAAGGGAAGTGGCTGGAAAACCTTCAACCCAACAGAAAAGGGTTCTACTCACTTGGGAAAAATGACAACAAGGAGGACAGCCAAAAAGCTAAGTCCAAGAGGTAAAAGGACTTAAAAGAACAGAGGGTAAACGTCAGCTATCCAAAATGGAAAGTCAGTAAGTGGCTTTTTGGAAAACAGAACTAAAAGATGAAAACTATCAGAAACAAAGAAAGAATCAACGGTCAGAAATGGCTGGCATAACAGGGGCTCTGGTACCCAAGGAGCCAAGGGGGAAGAATCAATGGTATCCAAACCCTAAAATGACACTATAAAAAGGGGGAAGCAGCCAACATGAAAGGGCATGATGCAGCAATAGAAAATCACAGAAGAGAATCGTTAAGATAACTCTGTAAAACTCAAGAAAAACAGAGGAACCACTCCCGGTATCCCAGAAACAGCCACTATAGCACATACTCGGATTCAACAAATTCAAACTTTGCAAGTCTTGGAAGCTTGAATAGCTATCAAAGTCTGTAATTTTTGAGCTTAGTTGAACCTTGTATCGTGTGAATATAGAACTATAGGAAGAGCTCTGTAAAATCAAAAGAAAACAGGGGAACCGCTCTCGGTATCCCAGAGACAGCCACTATAGCACATACTTGGATTCAACAAATTCAAACTTTGCAAGTCTTGGAAGCTTGAATAGCTATCAAAGTCTGTAATTTTTGAACTTAGTTGAACCTTGTATCACGTCTTAGTGAGCACTGTAATCATAACTAAGGAAAATTAATAAGATGCACCTCACTGATTCGAGGATCCTTGACTTTGTCTTACATTATATATTATTTGTTGCGCATTCCCTTGCTGTTAAAATGTCATTCAATACAGATATTTTTGTTTGTCAGTTATTTGTATTGTAAGGAGCTTGTTTTGTGCACCACTCGGTTCTTAAACAGCCTTTTAGCTGCGGTGAACCGAGCTCGGTCCACCAAGAATACTTATTTGGCCCAAGAACTTTGGGCCACAGTGCTGAGAAGAAAAAAAGCACTCTCACATTTTGGCGACTTCACTGGGGACTGGGAAAAAGGATAGGGAAAAAGTAGTCCCTTCGCAAGCATGGCTCCAAAGCTAGGAAACACCTAGAGGAAGGAAAATTTCTCTTAGTGCGTTCAACATCAAGATCCCAAAAGTGCGGGTCCCTCCAACGAACGTCCTACCAAGGGACTCTATATGGAATTTTGGGAAACTTCCCAACACAAGATAAGTTTTATGTGTCATTATTTTCTCCATTTTATATTTTGAACATAATGGACTGAAGTTTATGGTTTTCAAATGGATAGCTATCACTGTGTTGCATGAAAGCAAAAGCATTGTATTGTTTAATAATAAAAGTAGACACTTGTTCTACACAATATAGAATCATAGATAAGTTTAGTTGTCATACTCATCCTCCAATTAAATGGACCTCATTTAAAGATGTTCATAAAAAATAATTGTCCAGCTAAATCAATTAGTTTTGAAAAATAATAAATAAATAAAATGAGGTCCTAAACTTTGATTAGCATTTATGCAGTTAGTTTAGTCCTAAACTTTGAAGTCCAAAACTTGAAGATGCTTGATGAATGAGGTATTGGTGGTGTGAAACTACTCTGTACCATTGGTCTCCAAAGGCAACTCACTGATCTCATAAAAACTTAACTAATACTAAAGGTGTTTTGAGAGTACAGCCAACCTATATAGTACAACCAAAAAGTTGAAAATAAATGTTGAACTCAGCTAGAAGAAACAAAATCTTGTTTCTCTTGAGGATTCTACTCTTTACAAAAAGGGGGTAAGAGGAGTCATGTAATAATATTTTAACAATCAAAACATTGTCTCATTGCTAAAAAAAAAAAAAAATGGAGAAGTGAGCCAAAAAAAAGATTGATGGAATGAAGATTGTATGAGCTACACAGTAAAGCAATTGCCTCACGTTTGGGGGCTGATTTTATTTTCTTTTTAAAAAAATTCATAATATTGTTTCATTTCTTTAAAAAAAAAAAAAGAAAAAAAGAAAGAGAAGTAAGCGAATCAAAGAGGCTTGATGAGATGTAAATTACATAGCAAAGCAATCACCTCACGTTGTGGGGTTAAATAATGCAGCAACTTGATAATAATATCATATGGTGCAAGTTAACAAAATGGACAAGTTTTCTTGGCTCCGCCCATGGATTTGGCAAAATGGAGTAGTTCCATGATCCCAACAAAGCCTAGGAGATCCTTGACTCCAGGAAGCAAAGCTTGGAAGATCCTTGATCCCAACAAAGTTAAGGAGATCCTTTATTCCAGCAAGGATGAGTACGCCCTCGATTCCAACAAAGCCTAGGAGATCCTTGACTCCAGGAAGCAAAGCCTGGAAGATCCTTGATCCCAACAAAGCTGAGAAGATCCTTTATTCCAGCAAGGCTGAGTACGCCCTCGATTCCAACAAAGCCTAGGAGATCCTTGACTCCAGGAAGCAAAGCCTGGAAGATCCTTGATCCCAACAAAGCTGAGGAGATCCTTTATTCTAGCAAGGCTGAGTACACCCTCGATTCCAGCAAAGCCTGGGAGATCCTTGATCCCAACAAAGCTGAGGAGATCCTTGATTCCAAATGAGATCCTAGATTCCAGTAAAAAAAAAAAAAGAGTAGTTCCCTGGGTCTAGACACGAATCCAACAAAAATGGAGTAGCTCCTTGATTTCAAAGAAGTTGAGTAGTTCCTTGGTTCCAACCATGGTTCTAGCAAAATGAAGTAGTTCTTTGGTTCCATAAAAAATTTCGAGTTGTTCCTTGATGGAATAGTTTTCTGATTCTAGCAAAGTGGAACAATTTTTTGGTTCCAACAAAGTTGAAGTACCTCCATGGATCCAGCAAAGTTAAATGGTTATAAAAAAAAAAAAAAATGGAGGCATAAAAAAAAATTTTTGATAGAAGTTTCACAATAGCATCAAGAGAAGGTGGATCAAGCATGGTTCAACAACTACCTCATTTCCTGGGGGCTAAAGCCTACTGTGCGATGGGCCTTGAATATATTTTGAAGAAAATCAATAAAAACACTACATTACAAGTCAGCAGCAAAACCAACATTATTGAAAGCTCAACAACTATACAGTACATCTATCATTTCTTATAGCTCAACAAATGGGCCCACCCATAGAAATAACAAGATTTGGAAGAGATACAGAGACCACTGAAGGACACCTACAACTAGCTCTAAAGGCCAACCATGAGATCACAAGTATTGCCTAATCCTCTCAATGTACCACTAGTACATGAAAGAGGAATTGAATGGGAAGTCCACAAAAGTCATTGCCAATCCTAATCCTTTCATCCAGCACAAAGTAAACTTTGTGGAAAATATACGTTATGATGAATTAGCTCCAGCTGAAGAATATCTTATTGTTAGGATCCCGAGGGCTCCCGTCTCGAGGATCCCGGGGGGCTCCTATCCCAGAAGAAGAAGAAACCTGGAAGGAAGGCAGAATTTTACTTATAAAGGCATGCGGGACCTAAATGTAGCCTACAAAAGGATCTTGGACCACCATCTTACATGATAGCCCAAGAAGAGATCTTGGAGGAACCAGGGGATACGATGAGTCAAAATATCCCATCTCTAGGATCCCGAAGAGCTCCCATCCTAGAAGAAGGAAACAATACCCATGGTTTGAAGGATCCCTCAAACAGAAAAAAAGACAGAAGAAGGAAAGCCAATATACTGCTTTTGAAGATTCCGGAGAAACTTATGGATATGGAAAGGAAGGCATAAATCCTACCAAAGGAAAAACTAGAAGAGGTGAACTTGGGGGTTGACCCAAGGAATCTGGGGCCTATCCTAATCAGCAATCAATTATTAGTACAAAAAAAAAAAAAAGAGCAATTGGTGGAGCTATGGAAAAATATGAAGATTTATTGGCGTAGACTCCTTCAAATTAAATAAATCACATCCAAAGGATAAATTTCCTTTGCCTAACATCGATCTCTTCATAGATCCAACTAAGGCAACAACAATATCAACCATGAAGAGCCATACCATGGTCAAGGAACTCAAGAGTTTCTTGGAAAAAGTTTCTTACATTAGGAAGTTCACATCAAGACTAGCCTTGGTCATTAGTGGACTATCCAAACTGTTAAAAAAGGAGAATGCTTTCATATGGGGAGTTGAGCATCCAATCATAAAACTTCAACATGAGTCATTTGCCTACCTTATAGGTACTAGTCCATGACAAAATCATTATTGTTGTACCTGGGATCCCGATCCCAAGCATACAGAGCATTAAAGGAAACCGAAATGAGGTATCCCAACATAGAAAGGGCGCATTTGGCGGTCATGCATCTCAACAACTGAATCATTACTTTTTTACCACCAAATCCTATTAGTGATAAGCTCTCATCCAATAAAAACCCTCCTCCATCAGCCCTTGCGATCTTGAAGAGTGGCCTAGTCGCTAATATTAATTTCCCAATACAACATAGGTCCTAAAGATCCCCAGAACTGTTAAGAGCTAAACTGTAGCAAACTTACTAGTCTGGTTCCTTGAAGAAGAGGAGTACCTATCGAGTAAGAAGATCTCTAAAAAAAAAGCAGTAGCGGTAGAGATCCTTGTAAAGAAACAGACTATGAGATTTGTGAAGACACTATGAGATTTGTGAAGGCGGCCTTCAATGAGCATGCCTAGAGGAATCCTTCCTCTTCCAGGGTCCCCGTAAGAGGATCACCCACTTGAAGAAAACACCATGATAGAATCATCTTGGTGGAGCTCCTGGCCACCAATTCACCAGTGAGAGCAACCTTAGATGACTCATAAAAGAAGTTTATTTTCATAAAAGATTTGTTCACAGCCAAGAGAGGATATTATAGAAGATCCTCGGAGAAGGAAACAAATCCTCAACCCTTTAAAGAAAAGAAAAGAAATCAATTCAGTGAGTCCACTTGAGAATGAGGGGCTACGAAGGAACTTTCTCTGAAAATTGAAAAATTCAATTGTCATGAACGAATTTTCCAAGTAGCATGGCCTAGGACTTGGGAAAGGGAAAATTTTCCATGTACCTAGCTCAGGACTTGATCATAATAGAAATTTTCCAAGTAGCATGGCCTAGGACTTGGGAAATGGAAAATTTTCCATGTACCTAGCTCAGGACTTGATCATAAACAAAATTTTCCAAGTGGCATGGCCTAGGACTTGGGAAAGGGAAAATTTTCCATGTACCTAGCCCAGGACTTGACCAAAACAGAATTTTCCAAGTGGCATGGCCTAAGACTTGGGAAAGGGAAAATTTTCCATGTACCTAGCCTAGGACTTAACCAAAACAGATTTTTTCAAGTAGCATGGCCTAGGACTTGGGAAAGGGAAAATTTTCCATGTACCTAGCCCAGGACTTGACCAAAACAAAATTTTCCAAGTAACATGGCCTAGGACTTGGGAAAGAGAAAATTTTCCATGTACCTAGCTCAAGACTTGATCATAATAGAAATTTTCCAAGTGGCATGACCTAGGACTTGGGAAAGGGCAAATTTTCCATGTACCTAGCCCAGGACTTGACCAAAACAGAATTTTCCAGGTGACATGGCCTAGGACTTGGGAAGAGCAAACTTTCCATGTACCCAGCCCAGGACTTGGCCTAGAAAAAATTTTCTAAATACATGGCTCAGAAATTGGCCAAGACCAAAAGTTTCCAAGTACAACCAAGAAAATGGTCAAAAGCAAAAATTTATGGGTACAAGCTGTAGCATGTACCAACAATAGGTACAAGTGCAGATTGTAAGCATATCCCAGTAATGGGTACAACTTGCAACACGTACTAGTAATGGGTACAAGCTGTACCATGTACCAGCAATAGATACAAGTCGCAGCACGTCCCAGCAATGGGCACAACTTGTAGCATATCCCAGCAATGGATAAAAGTCATAGCATATCCTAATAATGGGTACAACCTACAACACGTACCAGTAATGGGTACAAGTTGTACTATGTACCAGCAATAGATACAAGTCGTGGCACGTCCCAGCAAAGGGTGCGAATTGTAAAGCAAGGCCCAACGAAGAGTACAAAGAGAAAGAGCCTTGAACGGGTACAAAAACCCAAAAGTGGGTGTATAAAGTGCACAAGATTGACCTCCTTGAAAGAAATTGGTTCAAGGGAGCCTAAGGAAGCAAAGAAGGCGTGAAAAAAAAAATTCCAAGAGTACATATCACTCGAAGCTGCAAAAGCATGGATACTTTCGCAAATCTCTATACAAAGAGATTAGTCAATGACATTGCAAACCAGCTAGCAACATTTCCCTCCTCCTACAAGGTGTAAACTCACCAAAGGCTTAGAGGTACTTCAATTCAACAAAAGAAAGCTTAATACTAACAGGAAGGCCAGGAAAGTATCCAAGAACAATTTATTTTCTCGCGCGTGGGCTACAAGTAACCCACGAGCTCGGGGGGCTAATGTTGAAGGCCAAAATTTCACAAAAAAGCTGTGAGAGACCGCGCCCCCGGCCCCCTTTTTTATAGGAGTGTTGGGCCGAACCCACGTGAATGGGTGGAGTCGTGTTATTGCCTCTCAAAATGGAGGTTCGACTAGTTATATTTTCCCATTTAGATTAAGGGTTTTACAATGGAGTCGCCACTTATTTAATTATTGGAAAAATAAGAAAACCATGATTGAAAAATTCATCATTTTATTAATTTGAAATTGAATTTACATTGAACATAGGAAATTACATGGTTTTGGTCCTAGATACAATCTAAGATAAAGTACATGGCTTTGTTTCCTAGTTACAATCTAAAAATCGAAAATTACATGGATAAGCATTTGATCTACTAACCCTTGATCTAAGTTCGGAGGCTATGTTACAAAGTGGGAAGGTGTTAGGCACCCACCTTGCCCGGTGAAACCGGTCTTCTAGACTATGGTGGCCAACATTCATATCATATCATCCAATATGTCAATCAATTTCCATGTTGAATTTAATGTGTGTGCATGTGATGAACCCTAATCCAATTTATTAAGCATTGCATTTGGATTAAAAATTAAATTCTAGTGAATGTGTGTGTATGGTGATATTCTAGATTCAAGAATTTGAAAGAATTATGAAACAAACATGTTTTTCATATTTTTTTATGTGGATTTAAGATCAAAGCTAGTGATATGCATGAATATGTGATGAACAACCAAGAACATATGAAGAACACATAAGAACATATAAGAACATTCAAACATATTCAAGGGAATTTAAATAATTACTATCATACTTTAATCCTAAATTCTCATTATGGCAACATAAAAAACTAGTTAGAGAAAGAGATTCTACCTTCATGCACGATCCATATGGTGGAAGAGGAGACTCTTGGTAGAGGTTCTAAGGGAGGAGGAAAAAAAAAAAAGAAGAACTAGGAGAGGGAGAGTGAGTCTCACTCAATACCTTGAGTCTCAGGAAGACTAAGATATGACAAGACTACTCTACTTCACTAGAACTCAAGAGAGGAGAAGAGAGGGGAGTTTTTGGTGTCCTTTGGAATGAAGGAGAGGGGGGTTTATATAGTAGTAGTGGAGGGAATATGAATGGAAGGCCATTTAATGAGGGTTGACAAGGATTATGAACCTAGACCTCATTTTAGCCTTGGGAAAAATCTGGTGCATTAAATGGAGAGATTGGTGGGAGTGGGGAGCAAGCCAAAATTCGGTTTTCCCGTAACTGCTGTAACAGCCTGTGGAGCCAACTTCAAAAAATCATATCTGACTCAATTCTGATCGGAATTGTCTCATTCTTGTACTCAAATTGAAGCCCCGAATGTCTAGTTTCTGGGAAAATTAACCTCATTCACAGATTCAAAATATTCTGAGAGATATCGATGAAATAGTGAGCAGATGTCATTTGTTAGAAAATGGTTTCAGCACAATTAACATTAATAGGTCCCAAATTAGTCCCCAATTAACATTAAATGGCTCCAATCACTCCAATTTCAGACTTAATTGGTTCCAAATTTACACTAATTAAAAGATAATTGCACAAGTTACTCATTGAATAATTAATGTTTAACTATCTAATTAATTAGGTGTATGCAACCTCACCATAAAATGTAGTCCTAACCAATTAAATTATGAAACATCATTGATCTCCAATTGATTACACTTATAACCAATTAAAATCAATTGTTCATAATCACATATAGTCGGACTCAATTTGTGATAGTGCATCTTAGCCATTAAAATTTGACTTGATGATAACTTTCAATCTAGTGGTCCGATTAGGGCTTATGACCAGTTGATTTGATCGTTACAACATCAAGATCATTTTGGTGAAATGAGATTAAGGATCTAATGGCCAGAATCAAGATGCATATTTATGAGGTGAAAGAACCCCTTTTACCCTCCATGTGAGGTTAAATGCGGGTTGCAAAATGGGGTGTCAACAAAAGCCCATTCTATGAAAAGTAAGGAAAGACCATGGGCTTTAACAAAAGAAGGCCCAATTCATGCAGCAAGAAGAATCGACATCAAGGCCCTATGTATGTTCAGATTTCCAGCAAAAAAGGCCATTAAAAAAGTCCAGCAAATTCCAGTGAAAGAACTAGGCCGGGATCTCCAGAGGTTACCAGAGGCTCGGGATCCTCGGGACGTGCAGCACAGCTAAAGTGGACTGAGACAGCTCAAAAGGAGTACCACGAAATACAAGAAATGAAGAACAAATATGTCCCTCTCAAGCACCCAGTGGTGCAACAAAGAATCAGGAAGCTTGAAAAGTAACAATTCATGAACAAAAGGCTGGTACCTCGGGGAACCCAGAATGAAGAATTATAAAGGGAAGTGGCTGGAAAACCTTCAACCCAGTAGAAAAGGGTTCTACTCACTTGGGAAAAATGACAACAAGGAGGACAGCCAAAAAGCTAAGTCCAAGAGGTAAAAGGACTTAAAAGAACAGAGGGTAAACGTCAGCTATCCAAAATGGAAAGTCAGTAAGTGGCTTTTAGGAAAACAGAACTAAAAGATGAAAACTATCAGAAACAAAGAAAGAATCAACGGTCAGAAATGGCTGGCATAACAGGGGCTCTGGTACCCAAGGAGCCAAGGGGGAAGAATCAATGGTATCCAAACCCTAAAATGACACTATAAAAAGGGGGAACAGCCAACATGAAAGGGCATGATGCAGCAATAGAAAATCACAGAAGAGAATCGTTAAGATAATTCTGTAAAACTCAAGAAAAACAGAGGAACCGCTCCCGGTATCCCAGAAACAGCCACTATAGCACATACTCGGATTCAACAAATTCAAACTTTACAAGTCTTGGAAGCTTGAATAGCTATCAAAGTCTGTAATTTTTGAGCTTAGTTGAACCTTGTATCGTGTGAATATAGAACTATAGGAAGAGCTCTGTAAAATCAAAAGAAAACAGGGGAACCGCTCCCGGTATCCCAGAGACAGCCACTATAGCACATACTTGGATTCAACAAATTCAAACTTTGCAAGTCTTGGAAGCTTGAATAGCCATCAAAGTCTGTAATTTTTGAACTTAGTTGAACCTTGTATCACGTCTTAGTGAGCACTGTAATCATAACTAAGGAAAATTAATAAGATGCACCTCACTGATTCGAGGATCCTTGACTTTGTCTTACATTATATATTATTTGCTGCGCATTCCCTTGCTGTTAAAATGTCATTCAATACAGATATTTTTGTTTGTCAGTTATTTGTATTGTAGGGAGCTTGTTTTGTGCACCACTCGGTTCTTAAACAACCTTTTAACTGCGGTGAACCGAGCCCAGTCCACCAAGAATACTTATTTGGCCCAGGAACTTTGGGCCACAGTGCTGAGAAGAAAAAAAGCACTCTCACAAACTTCAACTGAGTAATTACAGAAGCATCAGAATGGTTGATTTTGATTTTCCTTTTTTCTATGTCTTTAGTACCAACTTTCAGGACTTTTCTAAATTTTTTGGATTGTCATATTCAATTCCTCTTGCTTTAAAAAACACAACTGTTGGGTCTCAACAGCCTACCAATGGACCATTCATGTCCACTCAGGAATTTGAAAGTAACCCAAAAACATCAAACAAACATATAGTAAAAAACAAATAGTAACAAAGAATGCAAATATTAATTACGTTACAATTCATATGGTGATATTTTCTTATTTAAACATGATAAGTCACAATCCAAGTGCTTCATTTTATTTCCTTGTACCAACCATAGAGTGAGTGACCCAATTAAGCCCAATTGTTTACGAAAATTGCTAATCAATTAATGTAGGCATTGATGTTACGTGTTCACAGGTGTCATGCGTTTGGAAGAAATTTAAGCAAGCACGCCTTGTAGGGTGTTGCATATATTTGACGATTTGTTTAGAAAATTAATTAACTAATATAACACATTGATTGAAACTTTAGTGGTTTGATTTTCAGTGCTTCTCAAAGAGCCCCTTGTTCGCCTTTTCATAAAGCCTGTTTGCTAAAAAAATTCATGAAAGAAGCATATAAATGAACATAGTTTAGGTCCATCTAAAATGTTCAACCTTTATACCATTGTTAGTGAAAAATAGTCATTAGTTTATACCATTGTTAGTGAAAAATAGTCATTAGTTTTTTTTTTCATAAATAATGAAGGAATATTATTAATAAAAAGAAGAAGAGGGGATGAAAATCATCTCTTTTTCATGGGAAACAAGACCAAAAAAAAAAAAAAAAAAAGATAAAGAGAATTATTCCGAAGACATTACAACCAAAAGCTCGGTCAACAACTAAACGGACGAGATACTTAAATCTTATTACTATGTCGCTTTTTCAAAAAGAGAAAGATTGTAGAATCAAAAAAATAATATGAGAAACAATTCGAAAAATAAACCAACTAGGGAAGTTTATACACAACAAAAAAGTGGATTGAGATTTGAGATCAGGCTAAGTATTGTAAAAAGTTCGATTGTAGACAATTATATTTTTGTGTTTTGTCATCCTAGGTTCATACCAATCTGTTCAATTTAGTCTATGGATTGTATTGTACGAAACGATAGTTACTTAATGTAAGAAAATTGACACCTTTGACTTAACAAGTAAGATGACCATAGATAAACTTGAAAAAAAGAAAAACATTTGTTTGACCTAAAAGTAAATGTCAAACATGTGTTTTCTTATGCTTTATGATGAATATTTGGACCATTTAGGTTAATTAGGCAACTTGGCTATTTAAAATCGAGGGTTAGAAAGATAGAATATGAAATTTGAATAAAGTGTAATTATAAAAGTGGGACAATTTATGATAAGGTAATGTGTCATCAGTATTGACCAATTTCAATGGTTTGAATATAACAAATATCATTCTATAGATCTAATATGTTCCATAGTACAATAAAAGAATGTATTAGCAACAAAAAAAAAAAAAAAAAAAAAGAACAAGAAAAGGATGTATTTCTAAAGTTTAATCAAATTGATTGAGAAAATTACATGAGTTATTGTATTAATTATATATATTTGAATCTTTTGTTTGAAGATAAGTACTCTTCAATCTTCATACCAGACCCTTAATTTATTGAATTGTTTTTTTAGTATGTAAGAGCTCTTAATTGAGTCATGTGAGTTCAATATTTGCATTCATTAAGGATCTTAATTCTAGCAAGAACCAAAGAAATTAAAATCTAACTGTACCTTTTAATTCTCTTATTGCAGAAGTCCCAATGTCTTTATCTGGCAAAGGGAAACAGTATTCTGCAACTGGAGGGAGAATCAGAAGAAAAAGAAAAAAACAATTCAGAAATTAATCATGGTTGGTGATCACACGGTACCTAGCGCCGGTGATCATGGTCTACACCACATGCAAGACCTTATTAGTTGATTAATCATATCAAGTAAATATGCCATTTAATTTTAATCAAATCGATTAAGGCTTTTCAATTTGTAAAAATTGTCGAAAGAAAATAAAACATGCAATTTAAAAAAACACTTGTGGAATTCATATTTATGTGAACAGAAAAGATATCACACAAAAAACCTATGTCTCACACATATTATATGCCAAAGTTGTAAAAATAGAGTTCCCCATAACAAAAACATATCATTTTGTCTACTTGAAGAGATACATGAGTATATAGCTCCAAAGGCAAAAATGTAGACCATTCGGAGTACAAAGAATACCACAAGTCCTGATCCTGAATGCCCCTGAGGCCTGACCAGAACTTTTGTTTCCCAATAACTTAAAAGAAAATATTGAATAAGTTTGGAACAAAGGAAGACAGAGGGATAGGAGAGGGGAGGTCTTAATCTTTTGGCCTAAGTAATTAAAGGTCCAGTATTGAGAAAAGGAATTGCTCTTATTGGGTGCACTCCAATACATTCAATTCCAATTTTATTTTAATCGTTTGGCCTAAGTAATTAGTAATTACAGCTCCAATTTTGAGAAAAGTTCAAGTAATCTATGAGTGACCTCTACACTAGTCCATGCAAGCATTCATGAATTGTCAATTTTCCGAGAATCCATTTTTAATTGTACACCAAAGTGACCATTAAATTACTTGACCACAACTCCCTATAAATATGCAGCCATATCTTCCTTTAATCCACACATCTGTATAAGTTAGTAATACATATACATACTAAGCAGCTACACATATTCAAAATGGACGGCAAAGGTGTTGGTGGTGGTGGAGGGGCCAAAGGAGGAGGAAGTGATGGGGGCAAAGTTGGTGGTGTTGGTGTCCAAAGTGGTGGTGATAACTCTTCAAAGGGCAGTGGCAGCAATGCTGGAAAGATGGTTGCTCCTGGGATTGGTGGAGCTGCGTTTCAAGGGACTCCTTTGAAAGTTAACCCTTTTTTTTTTCTCAGCCCTTCATTCTAACGAAAAGGCTACTGAGAAGGGAAATAAATAGATGCTACCATTTTATGTTTCAAAATCTCTCAGTGTGTATTGAGAATGACTAGCTTGTTGCTTTATGGGTTATTATGTGATGGAATAAAATAAAGTATTAATCTATTTGCTTTTGTGTCCTATATGTTATACAGTCTCCCTTCAATCATGATAATTGCTCTACCTTTTTCTTTAATCAAGTAGTACATATCATAATCAAATGGTTTAATTACACTGAAAATATCATGGTATTGGACCCTTTTGTATCATGTGACATGGCAGTAAAAGAGAGAGTGAACAACTTGGCTACATCAATGTATTGAAATCCAAAATTTCAATTAGTACTTTACAGATCATAAACACCATGGTTATTTCTCTAGCCTGCATGGTAGTTATATAAGGGAAACCATTTGAGGATATTGTCATGTGCTTGACATATAAATGGCATGCTAAGTTTTAAAAATGCAAATTTCCAAGTATTGTTGTGTTTGTATATGCTAGTAGAGAGACAAAGTGACTACCCTGCAATGGTTCATCATTTTTGCAATGGCACCCAATTAATGTCCACACTCCACATCATTCTTAAATGAATTGAGATAAAAAAGAGATTCCAAGAGAATCAGAATCCCACTAAGAAAAACAAGCCCAGTGATTAAATTTAGCTCAAGTGCACCCGTGACTAAATCTACAAGAGATTGCACCCAAGCTTCTTCAATCCTTGAATTTAAGCTAAAAGCACAAAGGTTTATTTCAATTAGACCAATATATTATGACTTTATTATTCACGGACAGAACCAACTATAACATCCATTATCGATATATCTTTTATCCTTTCAAAAACTTGATTGCACTTAATCACACTCACAAATGCTTAGATTCAGATCAAATTCCACTTTCAATGCAATGGTTTTCTATTGTGTTGAGGACCTAATTTCCACTTTCATTTCAAGATTCTTCAACTATTTGGTGAATCCTTTTTGAAACAGTTGCATACATGAATTGCCAAACATAACTTCCTTTTAAATCACTCCATCAAATTGAGTTTTATGAATTTGGTGACAATAATAGATTTTTAATAAGAGTATAAGCCTCGAGATCTTTCCTTTTTAAATTTCCAAGCAATTTATAATTGTTTCTACGGCAATGTGGAGCTGTCACACTTGTCTTTTTTGTAAGGATTGTCCTAATTTTCAGTTCATAAAATATAAAATAAAATAAAATAAAAATAAAAATAATTAGAAAAAAACAAGAAGAAGAAGTAAGGAATGTCCTCTCATATCAGATATCACCTCCACCAGTTACACATTGATTAGAAGAAATTAAAATTTCTAAGCACAAGGAAGACATGAAATTATATTATAAACAGTAATTACGTACTTATTGTGTACCCCACCACCACCACAGCACAGCGACCAGAAACACAAATTAAAATTGATTATGTATTTTGTAACTTGTATTTTTGTGCTTGGTTGCATAGTTTCATTGGCTATATATAGAGAGGTGATGAGGAAGCAGATGACGCGGTAGAAGCAAAGCAAAGCAAATGGCCTTCATATGAATACACCTCAGCTCAGGCTTTACAAAGCATCATACATGCATAGCTAGATTCTAGATTGGTCCAAAGGCAACAGGGTGGGAAGAATGCCTGACAAAGGATAGAGATTATGTATGTGCATACGTGCCGGCTAAAAAAGAAACAGCCAACAAATTTCTACAATCTTTTAAGTTTATCCATGTGCATATATGAAATGACAAAAAATAATCCTTTTTTTGTAAATTATGCACACACCCAGTGAGTTTTGAAAATGCAACATTATCCTCAAGCTTGTTCTTAAAAGGGAGGAAGCACCATTTGAGCTAGAGTTCATTAGCCAGATCTTTTCAGATCTAACAAACTTGAATATTTTTTCAAATTCCATCCCAATTTCATGGCATAGTGAGAACAACCATTCAAAAGCCTTCCCATAAATTCAAAAGAAAAGATGCCAATAAGCTCCAGCTCAAACTTCCTCCTCCCAAAATAATAGGATGGAGGATGAGGTCATAAACTCAAGACCCACTAGGTGCATGCCATGTATAACTAACCAGTTAAAAAATCAAAAGAACAGATTTAGTGAGTTCATTTCAGTCTCAAGGACAGATACAACAACCACCAAACAAATACTGAAACTTTAACAGGTTTCCAGGCAAAGATCAAAAAATTAAAAGATAATATATTTAAATGTAATTGATTGACTTAAATAATGTGCATGATAAAACATTACTCTTAGGAATGCAAAACGAGCAGACATTCCTTACAGCAACAACTTGTATTCAAACAATGGCAAAAACGTAATAGTGAATACAATATATAATATCTATACTAGGAAGCAGTGGGTAGGAGATTAACCAACAAATTGACTTCTTAAAATATAGGATGGACCTCAACCATAAAGCTCATATAGGGTGCATCCTAAGCTGGAGTAACAAGCTGATCCAAAGCCAGCTTGTTCAATTTCCCCTACAAAATCAGAAGAGTACAATTCAGAATTGGCTTTGTTACTCCAAACCAAAATCATATATAACCCCAAATTTCTAAAAATCAAATCAAAACCTAATGTTACCCAAATACCTAAATAAAAATCAATCCAACCAAATTGAATGAAAAAAAGAAAAACTTACCAGTGGTAGTTCTCCAAAATGTCTGTCTCCTTCTCATGTATGTCTCGCAAGGTTTATTTTCTCCTCCTTCTCTATCTCTGGAACGCAAGCATCGCTGTTAAAAAATTGAAAACGAAGTGAAAAGAAAGTCACATATTAAAACCTGATTTCCTTAGCCCTAATTTTTGAATCCAAATCTAGAACCAAATTGGGAAAATTGAACATTTAAACCCAAAATCGAAACCGTAGATCGAAAATCGAAACCCTAAAGTTAAAATTGAAACCCTAAACCAAAAATGGGAACCCTAAAACACAAAGCAAAACAAACAATTTAAAAAACTTACTATTAGTCGGCCTTGCGAGAGTGTGTTCACTGAGATTGAGAGTTCGAGAGAGAGAGGGAGAGAGAGAGAGAGTGTCTGTGTGTGTTACCGATCGATGAGAAGCGAATGGAGAGGAGGGAAGACCAGAAGGAGGAAGGGGATTCAGAGAGGGTGGAAGCGAGGGAAGGAGTTTGAGAGTTGAGAGTTCAGAGGAAGAGGATTCAGAGAGAGTAGTGTGAGAGTTTTTTAAGATCGAGAGCTTAGGGGTTTTCTTTCTTCTGTGGAGTGATGATTTTTTTTTTTTTTTTTTTTGAAGCCAGAAATACCTTGAGCTGCGTTTGGTAAACGCAGCTCCAGACATATATGGAAAAAAAAAAAAAAAAACAAAAAAACAAAACAAAAAACAAAAAACAAAAAAAACAAAAACCACAAAAACGCAGCCTCACCATTAAAAAACGCGGCTTCAGGGAGGTTTATAGCCGGGCTTAGTAAAACGCGGCTCAAAGTCTAAGCTGGAGCCGTGTTTTTCATAAACGCGGCTCAAACTCTAACCTGGAGCCGTGTTTTTGTAAAACGCGGCTCAAACTCTAACTTGTAGCCGCGTTTTACAAAAACGCGGCTTAAAACCGCGTTTTTTTGTAGTGAAGCCTGAATTCTAAAAATATCAATTGCAGAGAATTCTAGAATTTCCTTGTATGTGTATATTATAAAGTAAAAAACCAAATAAAATTATATAAATAGTCAATAAAGAGACACCAATGAAAAGATACAATTGGCAAATCACAACCTTCAAATAGTCATCCCTTGCTTAAAGCACATATATTCTACATGATCTTACAAATTTTTTAAACCTCAAATTGTTTCGCTCAACTCTACACTCGAGCAAAGTTTGAGTGAAATATGGCCTATTTGACAATAGATTTCAAATAACAATTTTCAGTATTTAAAAAATATAAAGTGTTGATAAGAATGATTTATTAAGAGCATTATGAGTTACAATTCTCAAATTACGGGATTTAAAATATGTATTTTGAGAACTTATACATATTAGTATTTATTGTTCAAGTAAAACTGCTGAGTGGCCTTTTTGTAAATAAGTTTAAAACCATGAGACTCATTTGACAAAACTAAACATAATTGGAACTCTTTCACACACACCAACTTCTTTTTCTCCCACTATCTGTCCTGTCTTTTGTCCTTCTCTCTTCTTATTTTTTTCCTCTTTCCTTAAATAAAATAGTATACTTTAACTCTCTTCTTCTTCTTCTTCTTCTTCTTTTTTTTTCTTAAATAAAATAGTATACTTTAACTATACCTATCATCACTTAAAAAAAAAAAAAAACCACATATATATATATCAAACACACAATTATATTTTCACATTTTAAAATATATTATTTGAAACATGATATTAAACAAATTTTTTACATTATAAATAATTTAAACATGTGCTTTCACGATACTTGACAAACCAAAATTTTTACATCATTTTAAATACCAATACTTAAACACCACTACCTAAAGGACCTCTACTTTTTACTCAAGTGAAATGGCTTTTGAGAGTTTTGTGCAAGTAGAATTCAAACACAAGTTTCTTATTCCACGATAACCCACACAATTTCAATTTTTTTTTTTTTTTAATCACACAAACTCAAATATTTTACCGTGATTGGGTTGTAGCCTTGTACAATAGCCTCATATTTGTTTGCAATATCGCAGGCACCATCATGGCCTGTCATCTCTCCCTCTCTCTCCTTGTTTTGTTAGTTGACTTCAACCAGCGCTAGCTGCACCCATTTAAGCCTTGCCACAAATTTGTTGCTAGTCTTATCTACTCTTCTGCTTGGCTCCTATTATACATGCCTTTTCCCCCTCCTTTTTCTTTTTAACTTTGGCCTGTACTATCTCTTTTTTCCTTTTTCCCCATTCTTTTTCTTTTTAACTTCTGGCTGTACTATATTCATGCAGTGTAACTCATTGAAAGCACCATAGGAGCTAGAAGAAAGAGTGAGAGAGATGGCAAAAGATGATAATCTTCCTCTGTTTGAAACAAAGTCAGCAAAGGGACGAATCCTTTTCAAAGTCTATTCACTTTTAATTTTCGTGGGAACATGCTTCATCTTCGCATATAGACTGAGCCACATACCAGCAAAAGGAGAACCAGGAAGATGGGCATGGATGGGATTGTTTTTCTCAGAGCTTTGGTTTTGTTTTTATTGGTTTGTCACTACGGTTGTCCGATGGAACCCCATCTATCGTAACACTTTCAAAGATCGCCTCTCTCACAGGTATATCTCTCTGTTTCACAAGCCTAGCTAGCTAGCTTAGATATATTGCATGCAAACTTGATTTTCTATGTATGCGTTTGTCTATTACATGCTTTTCTTGCTGAGTGTGATTGTATATATAATAAACAGATACGAAAAGGCTTTGCCGGGAATAGACATATTTGTTTGCACAGCAGACCCTGTGATAGAACCACCAGATATGGTGATAAACACAGTGCTATCAGTCATGGCTTATGACTATCCACCTGAGAAGCTAAGCGTTTATCTATCAGATGACGGTGGTTCAGATTTGACGTTCTATGCCATGCTGGAGGCCTCACGTTTCTCAAAGATTTGGCTGCCATTTTGCAAGAAGTTCAAAGTAGAACCAAGATCGCCGGAGGCTTATTTCCGCACAGCTGTTGAGCCACTTGGGGAGCCTGTCTTGGCCAAGGAGTGGTCAACTGTCAAGGTAAATCTGTCGCTATCATTCTCTCATTAATTTGCAAAATACCATTCATTGTTCGATGGAATAAGACGACCCTTCTCATGTTTGATAACTGTTTTTTTTTTTTTTTTTTTTAATAATTTTTATTTTTATTTTTGTGACTAAAAAATTGTTTTGGCAACTCAAAATAAATAGAAAATAAAAATTGTTTTCAAAACTTAACATGCAAAAAAACTATTTTCAATTTCTAATTTTCAAAAGTCAATGAAAACACGTATTTAATTTAATAAATTTATCTCATTTAATGAGTTAACATTAAAGTTCAAATTTTAGTAATAATATATTTTAGTATTTTCTATTTTTTTCTTCAAAAAACTAAACATGTTTTTAATTTCAAGAATACAAGAAAATTACTTTTTCTTTATATTCCCCAAAACAAGTTTTTGAAAATAAAAAACAAAAAATGTTACCAAACATAATTTAATGTTTTATTATTTCTTAGATCACAAATATATATATATATATATATATATATATATATATATTATATATTATATGAGAAATACTTATTTTTTACAATTTAAATTTATATTGTAGAGACAAAAAAGTAGCAAATGTTGTATACCTTTGCAAAAATTGTACAATATTTACCACTTTTTGCAAAGGTGTATAAAATTTGTCACCTTTTGTGTATTGGCAATGTAAATTTACATTAAAAGTACAAAGTAAATATATATAAAGGTCCTACATTTATATACTTCAATAGTTAAGAGTTTTGCAATTTAACCGATAGTTATCTTTCTTTTCAAAAAAAAAAAACTGATAGTTATCTTTTACTATTTTTAATGAAAACATTCATAGTTTAAATTCATTCACCTTAACTTAAAAATAAAAAATAAAACCTTACTTGCTCGGCCGACATGACCAAGAAGAATTAAAGTGAATAACTGACCAAAAAAAAAAAAAACTGTAGTGAAATTTATTACTTGTAAACGGTTGAAATGCCATGCATAGAAGCAAGGACATGCAACTTGAGCAATATGCTGTAAATACTTGTAGGTTGTGTTTAGGAACTTAGATTTGGATTTGGATTTGAATTTGAATTTTAAATTAATAGATTTGAAATCAAGAGATTTCGAATCCATTAATTTTAAGAATTATTTCAAATCAATGAATTTTAAAAGTTTAAAATTCTTTATGGATTTATCAAATCCAAATCCTTGACTTATTTTGAATTTCCCAAATAAATTATTTGAATTTTAATCACCCAAATCTAAGTCCAAATACCCAAATCATGTCATACAAACACATTAGAAAAGAATTTTGTTGTTGTAGTCTCCTAGGTGTACATCTCTCTTTCTTCTTTTAACTCGATTTTAATTTTATAAGTATTATGCTCTCTTTGTCTAAAGAAGTTATCTTATTAGTTCGGCATACGAGAGTCATGTAAATCTAACATGTGGGCTCCACAAACCTATTTCACATGAGTCTATGGAGCCCACATGTCAGCCTCACGTAAGGAATATACCTCAGCTATATACAAGATTTTTTTCTCTTAATTAATGGACTGGGTTGGTGAGGAGGGTAGACAAACATGGGGAGAAAAGCATTATTGTAGGGTACATGGAGTTTAATATTCTTTTTTGCGCTATTATTTGCCATCTGATTATTGATTCCAATGATTGAGATAGAAAATGCCGCATTAGCTCCACCAAAATCAAACTTTGGTATTAGCCACACACACGCGTACAAAAGTTGTCTTCCGTGGTCAAAAACCTGATCATTTCATCTCATGTTCTTTCTATATTCTTAATCCGTTTTGGAAAAAAAGTTACAAAAACAGTGTCACTAGTTAACAAGAAACTACTTCATTCAATGGACCCTCCAAAATTAACACTGTCCAAGTCCTCAGGTCAGTTGTCAGTGTGCATTGATTTTTTGGAGTTGGCCTTTGCAACTTGCCTGTCCTGATCAAAACGAATCAAATAGAAATAGGTAAATTCCACTAACAAGGATTGGGCTAATACAAAGCACCGAATGATGTCTAAAATATTTCAAATTTAATCTTTTTTGTTCCAAAAGTGAACTTAGCCCTCAAAAGTCAAAAGAGTTAAAGAAAAATGTGAACTGACTTAATAGTATTTAGCGAATTAAGTTGGACTAATACTTTTACCATTATAAAATGGATATTTCTTGCAATATGTGAGTACGTTGCAAGTTCATATAAAATATAATTCATGTACAATATTTATTCATTATATTATATTTGATAATTAGTTATATCACATGTCATTATAAAGAAGAAATATGAATTTTTGTGATTAATATAATTCATTTATGAACATGTTTTTGAATGATTTTACAAATATTTAATTACTTTTGTGTTTCATATTTCAAATAAAGTTTTTTTTTATATAAATCTTAAATAATGACCATATACTTTCCAAGAATAACCTAAATTTAAATCCCCCCCCCCCCCCCCAATTTTTGTGTGAAAAAGAAAACATATAAATTATCTTTTATATTAATAATTAGTGGAATGCACATGTATCTCAAAAACACGTAACTAAAAACAATTAATATTAAAGAAAACACTATTATTTTTTTGCTGAATGGGGAAAAACTAAAAATAATTTAAAAAATGGTTAAAATTTTTGTTGATATGGAAGGAAAAATTTAGAGTATCTCTTATTTTCTTGCTAAGTAGTTGTCCAAAATTTTTTGTAATTAAAAATATAAAACTAAAGAAATAAAATTATTTATCTTTGAATACAAATAAATAATAAAGATTAAATATTTTATTAAACCATTTTCTTAGTTAAAAGGTTAATAAATTAATTCATTAAAACCTTTACTTAATGGAAGAGGTTAAATGGATAATACCTATATCCCTTTCAAAGAAGATTGATATATGGAATTAATCAAAAAGTGAGGTGGAATGTCAAATGAGAGAATTATAAAAAAAAAAAAAATGTCATATGATGTAACCTTATGTTTTCACTGACACACAATTGTAAATCCATCTCAAAACATATGAAAGAATCCCAAAAATGAAGTCATTTATCTACTTTACTTAATTTCCATAATATCCCTCAATTATAACCCACCATTATAAACTCATCAAAAGGCTTCTAGCTAGGAAGGTTGTAATATTTATCTTGTATCTTTTTGATATATACGTGACATTTGCAAAGTCGTCTATTTAATTTGTATCTATTTTACGATTAGGTTGGAAATTAGTAGACAAATATCTCGTAATTTTCCTCTTTACTTTATTTTTCAATTCACATCACACGTGATAAAAAAAATAAATAAATAAAAAATCATGTCTCATGTATGTAGATGTTATATGAAGACATGAAGAAACGGATTGAAAACACCACAAAACTGGGTCAAATATCCGAAGAAATAAGCAAAGAACACAAGGGATTCAATGAGTGGATATTGGTTGCAAGCCGACATGATCATCAAACAATTCTTCAAGTACATACCATATATTCTCTTTTCTCATGAACTGAATATACTTAATTGAATAATTAAATTTATTCGATTTCGTGGCTTAGTTAATTAATAATAACTAATTTATAGATACTTATTGATGGGAGAGATTCTGAGGCTGTGGACATTCAAGGACAACCTTTGCCTACTTTGGTATACTTGGCACGTGAAAAGAGAACCCAATACCACCACCATTTTAAGGCAGGAGCCATGAATGCATTGGTAAGCCATATATCATATCCACATGCAAAATGCTTCTCCAAACTAGTTCTATTTTTTGTAGTCTCAACTCTCAATAGCCATAAAATCCATATGTTATAAGTTTTTAAGTATTTTGTACTCATAATTATTTTTCATAATCAAACATATTAGATAAGGGTGTCATCGAGGATAAGCAATAGTCCAATAATACTTAACGTGGATTGCGATATGTATTCAAACAATTCAAAGTCAGTGAGAGATGCTTTATGCTTTTTTATGGATGAAGAAAAGGGAAATGAAGTTGGTTTCGTACAGTTTCCACAAGCATTTGAGAACTTAACAAAAAATGATGTTTACAGTAATTCCTTGAATGTAACAATGAAGGTAAGCATCAAAAAATTACTTAAACTAATTCCAATATGTTCAATTCAAAATATGTTAGAGAAGACATTTTAACAAAATTTATACCCATGGTATACATTGAAATAAAGATGGAGATACCAGGATTTGATGGGAATGGAGGGCCTTGCTATATTGGTACTGGGTGCTTCCACAGAAGGGAGACTCTTTCTGGGAAAAAGTACAACAAGAATTATAAGGAAGATTGGAAGAGATGGAGCAATAGAAGTGTAGAGGAGAGTACAAGGGTTCTAGAAGAGACAAGCAAAGTCCTTGCAAGTTGTACCTATGAAGAGAACACTCAGTGGGCAAAAGAGGTTTGTGTGTGTACAATTCATTTGAACCTCTTATATTCTTATTTGTGATGTCTGTGTACAATTCATTTGAACCTCCTATACATTTATTTGCAGATAGGTTTGAAGTATGACAGTGCGGTGGAAGATGTATTAACAGGATTAGCCATACAATGTCGAGGTTGGAGATCAATATATTTCAATCCAGAAAGGAAAGGCTTTCTTGGAGTTGCTCCCACAACACTACTACAGTCACTTGTACAACACAGGAGATGGTCTGACGGTGATTTTCAAATATTTGCCTCTAGGCATTGTCCCTTTGTGCTTGGATATAAAAAGATTCCCTTAAAACTTCAAATTTCGTATTGTATCTATTCACTATGGGCTCCAACCAGTTTGACTACATTGTACTATGTTATTGTGCCATCTCTATGCTTGCTTAGAGGCATATCCTTGTTTCCACAGGTAAGAGACTTCTATTTTTTAAATTGAAGTTGTGTATTATTGTTGCTAAACTATCTTCTAAGAATAGAATCATCTTGCACTAACAGATTTCAGATCTATGGGTTCTCGCATTTGTATTTGTCATCTTTCTCCACCGTGCATACAGCCTTGGAGAATGTATTTGGCTTGGGGGCACATTCAAGGGTTGGTGGAATGATCAAAGGATGTGGCTATATAGAAGAACAACTTCCTACTTCTTTGGCTTGTTGGACTATATCCTAAAACGACTGGGGTTTACAAAGTCGACCTTTGCCATCACAACAAAGGTGGCTGATGATGATGTGTCACAGAGATATGAGCAAGAGGTCATGGAGTTTGGTACTTCGTCTCCAATGTTTACCATTTTAGCAACACTTGCATTGCTAAACGCCTTTTGTTTCTTCGGAGGACTGAAGAGGGTGATTGCCGATTTGGAAATTATGGTTTGGGAGCAATATGCATTACAGATACTTCTATGTGGTCTGTTAGTTTTTATCAACCTTCCTGTTTACCAAGGACTTTTCTTCAGGAAAGACGTTGCTAGCCTGCCCACCTCAGTTTCATACCAATCAACTATCTTTGCTCTATTGGCTTGTGCAATAGCCCTATATTAATTTCTATGTTTGTGCCTCATAAAACTTCTGCTGGCTAAGATAATACTTTGATGGAACCATATCTTGTCAAAAGAATTTATCAGGATTTGATTTTTATCTTCGTTCTTCTTTTTCTTCTTCTCATTCTTCTCCTCTTTTTTTTTGCTTCCTTACTCAAATTTATTAATATTTAGAAGTTGAAAGTTGATATTTATTATAGTTACGCTATTGTTAAATTACATCATTGTAGCATTTCAATCCATTTTTATACACTTATGAATGAAAAATGACTAGTTTAGATTGGGAGTGCATATTCTAAATTTGAATTTATTATAAAAAAATATAGATTCAATCTTGTGGCATTAAAAATTCAACACGGGGTACTAAATGCTAAATTTGGCTAGAGTTGGAAGTCTTGCTAGCTTTAGGGTATGTTTGTTTGGAAGGATTTTAGGGAAAATGAAAAATTGATGAGAGAAAAGTGGAGAGTATTTTTAGTGGGTGTTTGATTGGGAGGGATAGAAGAAAAAAAAAAAAAAAAAAAGTGGTGGGGGCTAGGTGTTTTCTCCCAAGCCCACCAAAATGTCTTCTCTCCAAAATAGGGAGAAGACTGAGGGGAAAACTCTGTGTATGGAGAAGACAAAAATGCCCATGTGCACATGAGTTTTCATTTCATTGCCCGTTTGGCTTTTTTTTTCTCCTTCGATTTTTGTCTTTCTATCTGTTGTACTATCTTTCTTTTCTTTTTTTTATGTCGTTATCAAAAAAAGAAAAAAAAGAAAAAACTTTCTTTTTGTTTTGCATTTTTTTCCTTTATTCTTTTTTTATTCTTCTTCGTTTTTTTTTTTTTTTTTTTTTTTTTTTTTTTTTTTTTTTTTTTTTTTGCTCAACATCCTTTGGCTTGTGCTCCTTTAAAAAAAAATTTGAAGTATTCATACAAATTTTTTTTTAAATAAAAAAATGTATTACTTTTTTGTTTTATTTAATGTGGACATAATTGTAATTTATATCAATTTCATTTTCCATCCTCTCATTTTTCTTTTCAACCAGACAAAAGAGCTTTTCATCCTTCCATTTTTCCATCACTCCAACCAAACATACTTGAGAGAAAACTAAATTTTTTCTATCCTCCCACTTTTCTAACCTCTCACAATTTTCTACCCTCCCACTTTTCCACCTTTCCAACTAAACGGATCCTTAGTGACTAGTATCTCAAAAAATACAGTAATAGTAGAGAAGACAATCCTAATTCCTAACAGCTAAAAAATACAAATTAATATTATAGCTGGCTTAGAAATTCTACTTCATCGATAGTTGCTTACAGATGAAGTCAAGTATATAGGGATAACATTAGAAATGTGTATGTTCTAAGGATTTGTGGTCATGGATCTGTTTTGTAAGTTCCAATTTTCTGACCACACCACCTGTGATTTTCCTCATCTTTTTCAAATTGGGTCTTCAACCGTTTGAAGGACTAGTAAAGGTTGTGTAATTTGGTTGTGTCTTGAAGGGAAAATGAAGCGATATACGGTTGAGGTATATCTATAGTAACTACCATTCCATGTGGCATCCCATACTGGATTGAAGCACTGTGGGAGGGATTAAGGGAAATGGGGATTGACTTATTGCCATTCATCCAAAGGTTTTAGTTTAGGAACCTCAATACATATCTTTGGAATTGCTTCCGGGGCTTAAAATTGCATGTTTTAGTTTACCATACATATGCGTATATAATCTGTATTTAATGTAATCTCTTAATTTATTGCCCTGCACTGTGAAAAAGGAATCAAAGTCACGAGGAAACAACGTTTTTTGTCCATTTTTGTTTTGTTTTCTAATGACTCTCAAAACTAACGAGGTGATTATCATCTCTCCACAATTTTGTTGGCCAGCAAAGTTTGCACTTACTCTGACCACTGTTTCATTTTGTCCTACTCTTATCGACGTTTGCTCATCTCCTACCTCATTCTTTTTGGCAGTACACTAGAGAGAGAGAGAGAGAGATGGGAAACAATGACAATCTTCCTCTTTTTGTGACAAAGTCAGCAAAGGGACCCATCCTTTTCCAATTCTCTGCACTTTCAATTTTCGTGGGAATATGTATAAGAAAGCACAGAGAGCAGAGAAATGAAGAAAGAGAAGAGGCTCAAGCTAGAGAGAATTTAGAATGAAGAAAACTTTGTATCTCATTCAACTGAATGAATCTGTACATGATTCTGTGACTAAATACAAAAAACAGAGCAAGCAAAATATCCCAAATTATGCGGGTACAGTTACAACACGTGTATGTTAGTTATCTCACGTGTGAACATGTCTCCACTTAAATACATTGCTAAACTACAAGTTTACACTACACTACACTACATTAAGCTACACTGTACAACTAAACTACATTACTCAGCTGTCGTTTATCTCAGATTTCATCCCTGCACTTCTGTCTTCTTTTGCTTCATTCCTTTTCTTGCTTTCTAATCTGAGTCACAATTTTGATACTCCCCTTCAAGATGAGAATCAGGATTGCGAATAGTCACAATGCTCATCTTGGTAATTAAAGCCTTCAATTGTTGACCACTAAGTGCCTTTGTAAGCAGATCGGCTAGCTGTGAGTGAGTAGGAGTGAAAAAACAATCTAATGACTTTATCTTGAACCTTATCTCTGACCAAGTGACAATCTATTTCTATATGCTTGGTCCTTTCATGGAACACAAGGTTCTCACCAATATATATAGCTGCTTGGTTATCACAAAACAGTATTGCAGGTTTTGGATAATGAACTTCTAAATCCTTCAACAAAGCTAGTATCCAAGTCATCTCACACATAATCACTGCCATGGCTTGATACTCTGTTTCAGCAAAAGATCTAGAGACTATGAATTGCTTTTTAGACTTCCATGAAACCAGATAATTACCCAAAAAGACACAGTAACCAATGGTTGATCTTCTAGTGTCAACATAAGATGCCCAATCTGCATCTGTGAATGCCTTTAAGTGCAAATCTGAACTAGATGATAACAAAATACCCTGTCCAGGACTTCCCTTTATGTACTGCAACACCTTATAAGCTGCATTTAGGTGAGGTTTTCTTGGTTTTGACATAAATTGACTCAGTTTATGCACTGAGTATGTGATGTCTGGTTTGGTAATGGTTAGATATAGCAACCTACCAACCAGTCTTCTAGAAACACTAGGATCACGCAACATTTCCCCATGGTATTTGCTCAACTTTAAGTTTTGCTCCATGGGAACTTTGCTAGGCTTGCATCCTGTCATGCCTACATCTTTGAGCACCTCCAAAGCATATTTCCTTGGACATAATGAAATGCCTTTATCTGATCTAGCCACTTCAAGACGAAGGAAAAATTTTAAGTTTCCAAGATCCTTTAGCTTAAACTCTTGATCCAGGAGCACCTTAAGCTCTTCAACAGCATGAACATCATTACTGGCTATAAGAATATCATCCACATACACCAAAAGAGCTATGAATGATTGATTGAAAAAAGGGAGTAGTTAGACTTTGATTGTTTGAATCCACATTTTAGAATAGTGGATCAGAATTTTGAGTACCACTGCCTTGATGCCTGCTTAAGGCCATACAAGGATTTGTTAAGCTTGCACACCACATCCTCCACTTTGCTGTGAAATCCTTAAGGCAACTGCATGTAAACCTCCTCATGAAGCTCTCTATTAAGGAAAGCATTGTTTACATCAAGTTGAGTCAAGTGCCAACCCCTCACAGCAGATACTACAAGCAAGGTTTTAATAGTGGTCATTTTGGCAACAAGTGAAAAAGTGTCTATGAAGTCTAAGCCCTCCTGTTGTGTAAAACCCTTAGCCACAAGGTGTGCCTTATACCTCTCCACAGTACCATCAGCCTTATACTTCACTCTATATACCTATTTGCACCCAATAGCCCTTTTATGAGGTGGTAAGGGAGTGAAAGACCAAGTCTGGTTAGATTCCAATGTAGCAATCTCAGCAGCCATTGCATTCTACCATTTAGGATCTTGGACAGCCTCATGATAAGATTTAGGTTCAGAAACATTAGTGATAAGAGAACAAAAATGGGCATAGGATGGAGATAAAGTAGAAGAACCAAGAAAATGAGATAAAGGATATTTTGTACCTGATGTGTGTGAGGCTGAACCAAACTTGATGGTATGATTGGAATGATCAAACTGATCAGTAATGATGGTGCTGCACTTATAGTCTTGCAAATAGGAAGGAGGCTTAGACACTCTAGTAGATTTTCTCAAAGGTTGATATAATTAAACAGAAGGGATAATAGCAATTTCAGTAGTAGGAGGACTAGAATCTGCATTAGGAGTCAAATCACAAGATGGAGAAGCAGATGCATCAGGGGATGAAGGATTGGGTAAAGGACTAGAAGTGGGATTAGGAAACTTAGGATTAGGAATAGGTTGAGGGGTGTCAGACTCAAAACTTGAATCAGGAGTAGAGTCAAATGAGACAGGTTGGGAGGTGGGAACCAAATGAGCAGTAGAAGTATCTAAAAAGGGAAAAGGTGAGGAAGGGTAATATTGGAGTAAGGGGAAGAAGAATAAGTGGATGAAATGAAAGGAAACACAGTCTCATGAAAGGTTACATCTCTAGAAACAAAGATTTTCTTGTTGACCAAATTGAGTAACTTGTAACCTTTTACACCAAAAGGGAATCCCAAAAAAACACAGGGAACAGATCTAGGATCAAACTTAGATCTATTATGGGACAAGGTGGAAGCAAAACAAAGGCAACCAAAAACCTTTAAGTGAACAAAGGAAGGTGTTTTATTGTAAAGTTTCTCAAAAGGTATTTTATTTTCTAGAATGGAAGAGGGCAGTCTATTGATGATGTAAACAGCAGTCAAAACACATTCACCCCAATAGGAAATAGGCACATTAGACTGAAATTTTAATGCTCTAGCAATGCTTAAAATGTGTTGATGTTTTCTCTCCACAACTGAATTTTGTTGTGGAGTGGCAACACATGAATGTTGATGCAAAATCCCATGATCAGTAAAGAAGTCTTTTAGAAAAAATTCTTGAGCATTATCAGTTCTAATAGCTTTAATATTGGTGGGGAATTGTGTTGAAATCATTTTGAAAAAGTAAATCAATAAGGGCCTAGTGTCTGATTTTGATTTCATAAGATAGACCCATGTTGATCTAGTTGCATCATCAAGAATGGTAAGGAAATACCTAAAACCATCATGAGTAAATTTTGCAAAAGGACCCTAAACATCACAGTGCATAAGATCAAAAGTATTGTCAGGCAAATGATTGAAAGAAGGGAAAGGAAGTCTTTTCTATTTTGCAATAGGACAAAGGGCACAATCTTTATTACTATGTATAGTGCTTACATCAAGGAGAAAATCACACAAAACGTGAAGTTTAGCATTTGATACATGACCTATCTAAGATGCCAAAGATAGGACTTTGTGGTGAAAGGAACATCCACAAAATTATTTGCAACAGAACTAAAAATAGACCCTAGGATAGAAGATACAGTTGAAACAGATTTGCAAGATTTTGAAGTTTGCAACAAATAGAGATTATGATGTAGTGAGCGTTTGGATAATAGATTAACCTGCGTTTCTGCGTTTGCGTTTTGGGCATGGGACCCACGCTACAGTAAACGCAGTAAACGCGTTACATTTTGCTTCCCTTTTTTTTTTTTTTTTTTTTTTTTTTTCCTGCTGCTGCACAACCTTTTTGGGAGACAACGGCTACTGTTCATAAACAGTAGCCGTTGTTTTTGACTTTTAAACTCTCTTTATCAGTTCTGTGGGTCCCATGAACAGTAAATGGAACCCACAAATTTCACTTTTTATCAACTTTTTCATTAAAAATGGGTCCCGCTGCACTATTCACACATTTAAAAATTATTTTGCTACAGTGTTTTCAGCAACTTTCAGCAACAATAAGCTGTATCCAAACAGACCCACAGCTTACCCACTCCAATCGTTTTCCAACAAGAAAGGTCCTGTATAAAACACATATTGGACAGAAAAATGAAGCAGCATGATATACTTTTGGTTAGTTGGCTAATGGATATCAAGTTGAAAGTGAAAGAAGGAACACATAGTACATTTTCAAGAACTAAACTAGAAGTTACTTGAATGGTTCCTATGTGTGTGACAACAACTCTTTCACCATTAGGCAATTGAACAAAAGAGGTTACAGAACTAGTAATTTTAGTGAACAAAGCAACGAAATGAACTATATGGTTAGTGGCTCCTGTATCAAGCACCCAAGTGTCTTGACTATATGCTGTTTTATTCGAAGGATTGACAGCAAAAATAGAGTGTTGCATGCTTAAACACATAGAGTTTTGCAAGAGATCATCAGAGATACCAGAGAGGGCAAAATTGGCTGTGTGAATTGCTTCATTAGAACTGCCAGAATTAGATGCATGAGAATTTAATAGGGAAATCAATTGCTGATACTGTTCTAGAGTGAAAGAGAAAGTGCTATTCTGATGCATAGCTTCATTTTGAGCTTGATCCATTTGCTTGTAAAAACCGATTCTTGAGAGCATTCCAAACCTCAAAAGCTATGTCTTTGTAAATGACACTAGCAATAATATGAGGTGAAACTGAATTCAAGATCCACGATGAGATCATTGAATTGCACTTTGACCATGCCTTTTTCTCAAGTGGTGTAACTGCCATTGATGCAGTGATGGAACTATCAACGAATCCGAGCTTACTCTTCGCATCAAGAGCCATCCTCATTGCTCTGGCCCAATTAAGGTAATTATCCTCAGTAAGAGGTTGAACAACCAAGATCGCACCAGGAGATTCACCATGGTGCAAGAAAAATGGGCTTCGAGGATCTTCCAATGGAGAGAGCTCTCGTGTAGAAGAAGAAGTAGAATCTGTTCCAGTATTTGACACCATTGACAAAGGGTCAAGCCCTGATACCATATAAGAAAGCACAAAGAGCAGAGAAATGAAGAAAGAGAAAAGGCTCAAGCTAGAGAGAATTTGGAATGAAGAAAACTTTGTATCTCATTCAACTGAATGAATCTGTACATGATTCTGTGACTAAATACAGAAAACAAAGCAAGCAAAATATCCCAAATTATGCGGGTACAGTTACAACATGTGTGTATGTTAGTTATCTCACGTGTGAACATGTCTCCACTTAAATACATTGCTAAACTATAGGTTTACACTACACTGCAGTACATTAAACTACACCGTACAACTAAACTACATTACTCAACTGTCGTTTATCTCAGATTTCATCCCTGCACTTCTTTCTTCTTTTGCTTCGTTCCTTTTCTTGCTTTCTGATCTGAGTCACAATTTTGATAATATGCTTGATCTCTGTATATAGACTGACCCACATACCAGAAGAAAAAGAAGCTGGAAGATGGGCTTGGATGGGATTGTTTCTCTCAGAGCTTTGGTTTTGTTTATATTGGTTTTTCACTATGGTTGTCCGATTGAACCCCCATATATCGTTACACTTTTAAAGACCGCCTCTCTCTCAGGTACATATGAATATCTCTCTCTTTCACATGTTGTTTAACATGTGTAAGAACATATGGTCTGGGTGCTTTACTTGCTAAGTGTGTTTGTGCAATTATCAGATACGAAAAAAATTTGCCGGTCATAGACATATTCGTGTGCACTGCAGACCCCATGGTAGAACCACCGATTATGGTGATAAACACAGTGCTATCAGTCATGGCTTATAACTATCCGCCTGATAAGCTAAGCGTTTATCTATCAGACGATGGTTGTTCAAATTTGACATTTTATGCTATGCTAGAGGCCTCACGTTTCTCGAAGATTTGGCTTCCATTTTGCAAGAAGTTCGAAGTAGAACCAAGATCTCCGGAGGCTTATTTCCGCACAGCTGTTGCGCCGCTTGGGGAGCCTGTCGTGGCCAAAGAGTGGTCTACTATTAAGGTACTTCTCGTCCTTAAAATCCAAATACTTTCCACAACTCGTATGTAAACAATTACAATTTACTAGAAAGGATTTGACGTCGAAGGAAACGTAGTTTACATTCATATATGCCCGTACATCTGAACATATGTGTATATATATAGTGTTAAAAAAAATTCATTATTAATATATATATTAATGTTAAAAAAAGTTAAAACTTACAAAAATATAGAATATTGATTATATTTAATTATCTATTATGGGGTTTATTTTTTCCCAAGAATAAGTTGTTTAAGATATTTTTGATAGGAAACTACAATTTACAACCCTAAACTATACATCTGATTACTCTTTGCATTCTAAACTTTTCAAATGTGTGTTATGCATCATAAACTATGATCTGTGTTATCCTGTGCATTCCAACATCAAATTTGCTATTAACTTGGATAGGAAAAATATAGCATCACTTGAAAAGACCTAACTACCCATCTTCTTAATCCCTTAAAAATAAAAGAGAAATTACACTTTACCACTTTAAACTATACTCCTTATTACATTTTGCACCCTCAAATTTAAATTTCTATCTAAGTTAACAACAAACTTAATATTGGAACGCAAAGTGTAACAAAAGTTATAGTTTATGGTGCAAAATGTGTATTCAAAAAGTTTACTGTGTAAAGTGTCATATAAGATATAATTTAAGGTGGTAAAATGTAGTTTCTCATATTTTTAAAGTCAAAATTCCACTTAGAAATGAAAGGATGATTAATACTTACTTAGATGGATACCAAGTACTACTTAGGTTCTTATAAATAAATAATAATAAAAAATAAAAAAAAGAGGTACAACTTGGGTAAACTTAATTATACAATTATGAATGATCTTTTTTTTTTTTTTTGTCACTTTTGAAATGTAACAACAAAATATATATATATATATATATATATATATATATTAAATCTTTTCCTCCTAGATTCTATATCTTCCTTCTTTTGTAACCTTCATTTTCCTTTTATAAAAGTTGAGCTGAAAGTGTAAATATGAAAGATTTTCTTTCTATTTTTGAGCTATAACTCTCACTAAATAAATTAGCATGATTATATTTTTTAAAGTTTAACCATTAAATCGCATGTTTTTTATATTTTTAAAACATATACCAAATTTCATACGAATCGGGTGCTATTTACTATTCAATTCATAAACTTATGTTTTATGTATAATTTTAGACTACAAAAAATTGAAATTTAAACATTTAATTGATGAAATAGATATTGATCTTTGATCTTATTAAAATTTTGTAAGCACGAAGGATATAAAAAGAAAATGTAATCCAATGGTAAATTTACCAGAATTCACATATAATATAATAAAATAAAAGAAACAAGTTGAGTTGTAGCCTTAGACTATAGTCAAGTTTGTTGCTAAATTTTGTCCAAAATTTAACTATGTTGGGTTTAAAAAAATTTAGGGTGGTCACAAATTTTTTAAAAAGTAAAAAAATCATATATTTTCTTAAATATTATATATAATAATAATTTTTTTCCAGGTTAGGGTGGTACTGTGTGAATCTGAGACTGTGACCACCCTGATTTTAATCTGGAGTTACCCCTAGTTATATATATAGACAATATTAACTTCATTGCTTCCCATTGTTGTGGGCCTTTTTGTGTTTTTTCCTTGTTGGGCTGGACTGTTTTTTGCCGCACTGTGACCCAATGATTCTGGAATAGGAGAGCCAAGACCATATTGACTGAAACCCACCTCAAGCTAGCTTGTGCGCAAGCTAGGATCTTTTCACCAAGATCTTGATCACTCTCTTACGGTAGAGGACACTGTTACATAAAATGTTACGGCGGGAGACATATAAAGCAACAAGGGTACATGTATAGATGGTAAAAGATAACACTTAAACCATTTTTCTTAACAAGAAAACATGATGAGAGTATGGTTACTACTTAATTAGTTATAACGGAGGAAAGCAAAGGGGAATAAGTCAACTATACTTAGTTCCTCGGCAGATTAAGTCCAAGAAGGGAATCGGTCTTCAAAGTGAGCAATCTCGCATGGAATTCCTGCCATTGGAATTGCTTACTTTGAAGAAATGGACCTAAATGGCTTGATCCCGAATCTTCTAACTTGCTAGAGAGTAGGCTATTGAGAATGAGAGAAGGAAATGCCCTGTTGTTTTTCTCACTTTTTTTCTTTCCTCTCTGCCTTTTTCACTCTCTCTATTTACCCTGTTGTTTTTCTCACTTTTTTTCTTTCCTCTCTGCCTTTTTCACTCTTGTCTTTCCTCCCTCTTTTGTCATGTACAACTAAGGCCCTTTTATACTATCTGCCGTGATGAGTTTTATTGTTTTACCCCTTAACTACTTTTGGCTTAGTGTGGGTGTCCTTCTCAGACCATCCACTAGTTTGCCAGCTTTTCAGTCAGCACCACTACCCTGCGTTGGCTGCACCATGTCTTGATACCAGACAAAAGAGTTTTTTGATTTACTTTCTTGACTTCTGTGGCATTCCTGTCCAAATAAGAATTGTGCATTCTCTCTTACTAATTCCTATGGCATGCACCTAGTGATTCCAGCTCATCTTTCTCCCTTTTGGGTGGTATGTCATTCCAGCAGGACATTTCCCAAAAGATTTTTTAGCAGGAATCCTACTATAGACTTTCCCATCCTCCCCACCTCCAGACCATACCCTCTCTTACCTCTGACTCGCAGCCCACCACGTCTATAGTGGTTAGGTACAAGTGGGTGGTGCCTGAGTCTTGTGCGTGCTCTACTCCCATGTGAGTCCAGAGCTTGTCTGTCATTCATGCATTTGCTATGGCCTGTGGATTGATCTAATCCTTTAGCACATCCTACTGCTTATTTTTAACCCTTTGTGGCGTGGAGGAATCACTAGGTCTCCATTTTCTGTATCTCGTTCCTTCCTTGGGCTGGGCTTTGCTCGGGCATGGGTTCTTTCCTTCTTCAATCCAACCCCTACTTGCTTTGTGGGTCGGCTGACACTTCCGCCATACCGTCTCATTGCTTCTGCCATATTGTTGTTTGACTTGTGCTTGCTCGGCCTCCTTTGGGCCTGTCATACACTTTCCCTTTACTCAGTTCATGTTGCCCAATACTTCTGCTAGGCTTCCTTGGCCCATTCCATTACTACATTCTCATAGGCTTTTGCTATATCTTTCGTGCTTTACTAGCCTAATTACCATACCACTTTACTAATTCCTTCCATTGGGCTCCTTCGGCCCATTTTTGCTTGCTTTCCATTTCTTACGATACCCAGAGCCGTTTGCACTACAAAACGCGGGCCCATTAGGCCGCGTTTTTTTGGGCCGCGTTTTTTAAAACGCGGCCCAAGACGTGCTAAAGCCCCGTTTTAGAAACGGGGCCATAGAATGGGTCTAAAGCCGCGTTTTTAAACGCGGCCTAAGCCCCTCAGCTATGGCCCCGTTTAAAAGCGCGGCCTAAGGACCTGCATTTTTTTTTTTTTTTTTTTAAGCTTCAATACTAAAACTAAAACACACAGCAGCAGCAGCCGGCCCTAGCCAACACAGCTCCTAGCCAACACACACAGCCATCACACACAGCTCCTAGCCATCGATCGCGACCCATCACACTCATCGATCGCAACCCATCGACCACACACAGCTCCTAGCCATCGATCGCAACCCATCGATCACACACAGCTCCTAGCCATCGATCGCAACACACAGCCCCTCCATGATTTGAAGCCCGATACATCGATCGCAACCCATCACACTCAGCCGATCTTCCTTCGGTTCCATCGTCCCCGGAGATTACATCTACT
Organism: Quercus glauca; assembly: GCA_023736055.1. Classification (NCBI taxonomy): domain Eukaryota; kingdom Viridiplantae; phylum Streptophyta; class Magnoliopsida; order Fagales; family Fagaceae; genus Quercus; species Quercus glauca. Next base: position 77,631,629 of record CM043319.1, read on the forward strand.
TCAAGTCTCAGGTCCCTCTCCACAAGATCCCCGTACGTTTCTCTCTCTAAATTCTCGATTTTGAATTTCATTTTGAGTTTGTTTTTGTTTTTCTCATTTTAAAATCTGGTTTCTGATCAGGGGCTCGTCTCATTAGCCTCATTTTGGTTGTGGGTATGTCTTTGTTTTAGCCAGTGTCTCCTTTTTCTTAGTCATTTATGGAGATTAGTGGATGAGCTTAGGTTTGTAAATCTCTCTAACCATTCTATGAATTGGGTTTCAGCTTAAATACTGTAATTGAGAGGCCTTTTGATGTGGGTGTGGTTTAGTTTTGCCGAATGTGTCTTCCAGTTTCTTTTTTTCTTTTTCCAAATTAATTGGGTATTTGCTTCCTCAAAGAAATGAGCTGTCTTATAACTGTTGAATGTGATTATACACATTATCTAGATGAAATAATTTGACCAATTCTTGTTTGTAAATGTTGAGAAATATGGATAGGAAACATAAACCAGAAAAACAATACCACCTTATTAAACATACCCTTTGGCCATTGGTATCTTGGGTCGGCTTGACTTTAGGCTTTCATTAAAGATGTGAGGATTGCAAATGGCACCATTTAAGAAGTTCCGTCTGCATGTGCATTTATACAGATGTACTTAGGTTATATAATTAGAGCGTAGAATACACATTTTCACCATACGATGAAACAGTTAATGCAACTTGCATAAATAATTTCTAGGTTGTCTGGCTTGCCTTAAGCAGAGCCTTAGAGAGCTGATAGAGCTAAAAAGCTCTTTAAGAAAAATAATAAATAAATAAATAAACAAAAATGCTAGTGTCTGGTAAGCTCTACAAAAGAATTTTAAGCTCCTCCAAAGCTTTACATGGAAAAACTGAAATTTTGAGTTTTTAGGAAAAAGCTTTACAATTTACTATTCATAAATCCAGAGCTTTAAAGCACTATTTACTATAATTTGCCCAACCCTCAAAACGCTAAATATCTTTTCAGCTAAAGCTCTACTTCCTGATTGGCCACAAACTGAATGACCCCTTGTGATTTAAACTAATTAATTAATTTAGCCAAGTTATTAATTAATCAATTTAACATGCAAATACGTGGTAGCACAAACAAATCACCGAATAACAAAATATGCAGCGGAAAATAAAAGACACGGTGATTTGTTCACGAATGGGGAAAAACCCTAACGGCAAAAACCCCACCGGGTGATTTTCAGGTCACCACTCCCGAAACTTCACTATTATCAAATCAAGCGGTTACAAATAAGGAATCCCAAGTACCTTACCAACCTACAGTTGAACCCTTACCCCAATACCCAATTGGACTTGATCTGTAGCGACAGTTCCCCCTTTTGATGCACGGCTCCCAAGTACGTGACTAACCAGATGCGCGGATCCCAGTACGCGACTTCAAACACCAACTTTAGGAAGAAGAGGTTGGCTGCAGAGTTCTTCAGATCATCCTATGCTATGAAGATCAGGAAGATGCTTGGTTACAAAACCCTAAGGTGCACAATACACAGCAACTTCTTGAAGAAGATGACCTAGGTTAAGAACTTCGTCTCAGAACACAATTTGCTTGAACAAGGATTGCTCAATGCTTATGCAACTTGTGTCTATATTGACGGCTCTTAAAACACTCCTTAAATATGCTTAGGGTTAGAAGAAAAGAAGCCCAAAAACACATTCACGGATCCCAAGAAAATCAGAACAAAAATCTGACTTTTTAATTCTCGACAGCTAGCAGGTGTCGAGGTAGGTGTCGAGCAGGTGTCGAGCTTTAAAAATTCTGCACTTCAACTTGCTTTTTCTTGGACAGACTTGATGACTTCAACACTTGATCTTAAAACATGGTTTCTTGAAGTATTAAAAACACCTAGAACTACCCAATTACAAGTAGAGTGCGTTTTGTCAAAGGATTAGCCAATTTACATAAAATATGACATATGTTCCTAACATGTGAACACATATGTCCTAACAATCTCCCCCTTTGGCAATCCGTGACAAAACCACAACAAACAAATGAACATATGAGAGAAGTCATAAATCACTCAACTCATATTCACTTGTTAAATACAATAAAATCTATCCTAACACAAACTCTTGAAGAACTTTGCAAAAAGAGAGTTTATGGCAAGTAGACTTTGACAACCTGTATTTCTGAAACACTTATAAACAAAACTCATCAAGGCATCTTGTGTGAAACAGATTTAACTAGATTGCATACAAATATAAAGAACATGTGTATAAAGAGAAAAGAAACAACACATGAAAAGATAGGTGAAAGAAAAACATACATCCACATATATAGAAAGATAAGTACAATGTATGTAAAACGATATACAAGACCAATGTATCTAATAAGAATGGAAAAGAAAAGATACATCATAAGCCTCACTACATCCCTCAAAAGTATGAACACTCCCCCTATCAAAAATGTCCTATACTAACTCTCCCCCTAAGATGACTACTCTCATAATCCCAAAACTACTCCCCCTTTTTGTCACAAGTGACAAAGGGTAGAGTGTCATGTAGACATCTCATCAGTAGAGCTAGCATCTCCATCATCATCATCAGAAGCATCATCGTCATCACCATCAGAATCTGAAGCAACTGGAGGAGGTGGTGGAGGAGAAGCCTCAGATGCAAAACCACCCATGGTCGCCTGCCGTCGTGCAATACGACCAACACGAACGTTCACCTGATACAACTCAGTGGTGAGTGTATCAAGGCGAGCATCCATGCGTTGCAGCTGCGCCATGATATCTCCAAGAGATACATCGCCTGTAGAAGGAAGAGGAGTCGATGTAGATGGACCAGATCTGGATGGAGCCGAACGGGAGGGTGGAGTGGAATCCGGCTGTCTCGACCTGAACTGTGCCTGACTATGTTTTACGGTAGCGGCATCTATGGCAGATATGTGCGTGAAGTGGTCGGACACAGGGAAAGGGATGGAAAAATGGCGTAGAATCCTCATGATAGCGGAAGGAAAGATGAGCTTATCACGGGACGCCGCATCTAAATGAACATCTATGATAGAGAATATGAAGTGGGAAGGAAAATCTATCGTAAGATGCTCAAGTAGAGAAAGCAAGAAACGAGCACGAGGCTCAATGATAGAGTTATAGTGAGACAGAGGATGAAGTACAAAGGTCATCACCATGTTAAGAAACCTAGGACCTTTAGCAAAAGGTCTACATGATGTGTACATATGCTCACCCCACTCAGAAGGGCGCTCACAAAAAGCAGAAATGAGCTCATCCTTGGACACAGTCCTCAGTCGCTCACAAGTAGGATAGTCAGGAAACTCTATCCTAGGAACATGAAGCACATCCGCAACCAGCTACGGTGTGACAGAAATGCGCGTACCTCGAACGCGAGTATAAAAAAGAGGTACTGAACGATCGATCCCGTACATGTTGGAGTAAAACTCCTGAAGCAGTACGAGAGGACAAGTGACCGGGACGTCACACAGTGACTCCCATCCCCTACTGTGAATGACAGAGGGAAGGTCAGTGTCGGCGAAGTCCGCCAGAACAACGTGGCGTTCCGAATGAACACCTCGTTTAGAAAAGTTCTTAGTAAATGCCTTGTAGGCATCTCCATCATGGAACCGAAGAGTATGAGGAGCAGTATCAGAAGATGAAGAAGCTCCAGAACGCAGAGGGTTCTGAGCAGGAGTGGATTTACGTTTAGGTGTCATAGATGCAACTAACGTAAAAGAATGAGAAAAGAAATAGAGAGGGAGACAATCAGAAAAGTCCCAAACAGTTCAAATATGATAATATGTTGAACAAAAAGGACGTATGCATGAGAATGCATGGTCATGTGACATGCAAACATAAAAAGCATCATGGGCTCAGCCCAATCCAATCCTAGCAGCACACATACAAGAATCACACAACTAAATGCATGAAAATATCATTCTAATGCACATGGAATGCAATGCATGACATTTTAAACACTTTTTATTGAAAACCCAACCCAAAATTTCAATAAAAACTCAATGATTTTGAAAAACCCAAAGTTTCCAAAGAAAAACCCAAAACCTAAGTTTTAAAACATGAAATGCATGAAAAACAAAGGATAACAAGATCATACCAGGTGATTCGAAGCAAAGAAGTGCCAGAAATCACGTTGGATGAAGGTTGGAGTGAAGAAAACTGCTCTGGAAGTCGAACCGCCTCGGACAAATCGAAGAGAGATCGAGAAATGAAGGAGAAAATCGCGATCGCTGCATTTAAAGACCTTCAGTAAATCTCGACAGCAGAGGTGTCGAGAGGTATCGAGGATGCTGTCGAGATAGGTATCGAGGATTTTGCCTTCGACAGCTAAGGTATCGAGAAGGTATCAAGGTACCAAACAGCTGAAACAACACCAGAAGCTCGATCGATCGACGTGGTGTCGAGAAGGTATCGAGCAGACAGAGATATCTCGATCGATCCACCAGGTGTCGAGGAAGTGTCGAGATTGCGATAAGAAAAAGGCTTTAGAGGCTCGACAGCTGACCAGGTATCGAGGAGGTATCGAGAAGGTGTCGAGCCAACTATGAAATGCAGTTTTTCGAGAAGTGAAAAACACAGACATGAATGCAATCAAGACATGCACCTCAAACATGATCCAACCAACATAAAAAGCTCTCAATTAACATCTCTCAATGAAAAATTAAGCACATGGATCTCCCAAGAACACACACACACACTAAACAAGTCTAACCAATTTTATATTTCAAAAATAAGTCATGACAGTTTAGTGAGCATACAAAAGCACATGTAAAACCTTTGTGATGGCCAAATCACATTGTACCTGCACATGTATCAAAAGTAGCAAAGAATATTGCGTGTTGTGTGTGAAAACATCGCAAGATTGCATATATGTATACATGTTATGACGATCTGAGATATGAGAAAATAACTTTAACTCACACACAATCATAACTGTTTGATGGGGACTATCACTTTTGAGGTACATCCTATAACTCCCACATCTCCTAGAATACACGCTTGCAACCATTTTTAAAGCATTTTAATCTTTTTGCTTTTTATTTCTTTGCATATTTTCTTTTTAAGCATATCATATATGGGTTTATGAGAAAGAAAAGAAATACCCATTGATATTTGACATTTCAATTTTGCTATGCCTAAGCACACAAATGTCATTGACATCACACTTTTGCTATGCCGAAACATACAGATGTCATTAATGATTGGCGGGCAACAGTGGTGAGATGGTTATTTATGCCTTTCTCTTAGTATTTTCTAGTCCTACCCGTCAAAAAGAGTGATATGAGTGTTAAGTCTAAGAAATAACCTAATCTTACTCATCACAAACACGAGCCACAAAGCTCACTTGCTTAGTTGTGCATAAAGATGCTCATCTAAGCTACAAGAGATACAAAGTTTAGAAAACTTTGTTTCATTGGCCATCTAAGGTACACAAGTACCAAAGTACACAATACACACACTGTTTTTGTATTTTTCAATTTTTCAATTTTTTTTTTTTTTTTTTTATATATCAAAAACAAAATCAACAAAACTGAAAGTAAACACACAAAAACATGTTAACAAAGCAAAACAATGCATAAAACTAGACTGACTCAATAAAATGCAAAACACACATGCAATGCAAAGAATAAGAAAAACAAGAAGGGAAAAGAAAGTGATGAAATCACTTAGAGTCCTTTTTCTTCCACACCTTGGAAGAGCCTTTCCTTTGATTGAAACCTTGAACCGGCGGTGAGGGGGAAGAATTGAAACCGTTCAAGTTCGAAAGGAACATGATGGCTTTCAGAAGATCTCCAAGAGGAGCAAGAGAGGATTGAAGCTGATTTTGGCTTCCAGACGCTGTCATACTGTTGCTCTATTGAGTGGCTAGCCACTTGTAGCAATTAGGTCGAGTATGACCAGCAGCTCCACAATGATAACAGAGATGCTGCTTCTTTTGTTTAGGCTTCTGAGAGTTAGCCTTCTTATCCCTAGGGAGTTTAGCATCTTTCTTTTCTAACTTAGGGGGTGCTCCTAAGATGGATTTACCCTTGTCTATGTTCTCACTAGCTAATTCATTTTTCACATCAATGTTCTCAATTTTAACAGTATTAGCAGGAGGAACAAAAACAGTAGAACTAGTAGAAGCAGAGTTAGAGATAGAAAAACCATACCCTAAACCTGTTCGATCTGAAGCAGATTTCTGGTTGCTGAGCATCTCATCAAGTTTTGCACTTGAAGTCCTCTCCAGTTGAGCTCTAACTTGTAACAGCTCTGCTTCAAGCTTCTTGGTCTTCTCAGCCAGGAAGTTATTCTCAAACCTCAGTGCACCAATCGTTTGATTCGCCTCATCAAACTTTGTGGACAATTCTTCTCTATTGAGTTCCACATCACTGAGCTTCTTGGTGGCCAGCCTGTATAGCTTCTCATGCTTTTCAGAAAGCTTGTAAAGCTTCTCATAGGCTGAATGGATATCATCTTTGTCATCCATCTTTTCACATTCAGTGTCCACCAATTCTTCTTCTTCTTCTTCAACAATCCCATCAGTAGAATTGACTAAAGCAGTGAAAGCATTTAGGATTCCGTCATCCTCATCATCGGAATCATCTTCAGGCTCAGTGTCACTAAGGGTTGCAGCTAGAGCCTTGCTTTTCCCAATGCTCTTCAGATAAGTAGGACACTCATTCTTCATGTGTCCAAACCCGTGACACCCAAAACACTTTGGTCCTACCAGAACAGTGTACTGACCGCCATCCTTGGCATCCTTTCTTCCTTTGTCTTGGCTCTTGAACTGTGAAGAACTGGATTGCCTTCGGTCCTTGTCGAAGCTCCTCCCATTGGCATTCTTCATAAACTTCTTGAACTGCCTTGTAATGTAGGACTTTATCTTGGAGTCTTCATCATCGGAAGACTCATCTGTATCACTGCTCTTCGCCTTCAGGGCCATGCCCTTGCCCTTGCTTGACTTGCCTATTCTTGATAACCCTAACTCGTAGGTCTGCAAGTTCCCAACCAGCTCAGTCAAAGGAATTTTATCAATGTCCTTTGATTCTTCAATTGCCGTAATCTTGGCATGAAATCTCTCAGGTAGAGATCTGAGCACCTTCCTTACAACCTTGGGTTCAGGGATGGTTTCCCCAAGATTGAAGGCTGAGTTCACTATGTCTTTAAGCTTGGCATAGAACTCATCGAACGACTCATCCTCCTCCATCTTAATTTCTTCAAAGCTAGTAGTGAGCCTCTGTAGCTTTGAATCCTTGACAGCCTTTGTTCCTTCGTAGGTTGTCTGGAGGATGGTCCACGCCTCCTTGGCAGTTTCTGTTGAGGATATCTTCTTGAACTCCTCATTGGTGACAGCGCTAAATAGAGCATTCAACGCTCTGCTGTTGAAGTTTGCTGCCTTGATCTTGGCTTCATCCCAATCAGCCGGCGCTTCTGTTGGCTTGGTCCAGCCAATCTCCACAGCTTGCCACACCTTCTCATCTAAGGACTGCAAAAAAGCTCTCATGCGTACTTTCCAGTAGGCATAGTTAGTCCCATCAAATAAAGGAGGTATAATAAGGGATTGTCCTCTATCCATGACAAACAGGGGTCAATGGATCAATCACAGCAAAGATTAAAACTTAATCAGAGTGTGCCCGCTCTGATACCACTTGATTGGCCACAAACTGAATGACCCCTTGTGATTTAAACTAATTAATTAATTTAGCCAAGTTATTAATTAATCAATTTAACATGCAAATACGTAGTAGCACAAACAAATCACCGAATAACAAAATATGCAGCGGAAAATAAAAGACACGGTGATTTGTTCACGAATGGGGAAAAACCCTAATGGCAAAAACCCCACCGGGTGATTTTCAGGTCACCACTCCCGAAACTTCACTATTATCAAATCAAGCGGTTACAAATAAGGAATCCCAAGTACCTTACCAACCTACAGTTGAACCCTTACCCCAATACACAATTGGACTTGATCTGTAGCGACAGTTCCCCCTTTTGATGCACGGCTCCCAAGTACGTGACTAACCAGATGCGCGGATCCCAGTACGCGACTTCAAACACCAACTTTAGGAAGAAGAGGTTGGCTGCAGAGTTCTTCAGATCATCCTATGCTATGAAGATCAGGAAGATGCTTGGTTACAAAACCCTAAGGTGCACAATACACAGCAACTTCTTGAAGAAGATGACCTAGGTTAAGAACTTCGTTTCAGAGCACAATTTGCTTGAACAAGGATTGCTCAATGCTTATGCAACTTGTGTCTATATTGACGGCTCTTAAAACACTCCTTAAATATGTTTAGGGTTAGAAGAAAAGAAGGCCCAAAAACACATTCACGGATCCCAAGAAAATCATAACAGAAATCTGACTTTTTAATTCTCGACAGCTAGCAGGTGTCGAGGAGGTGTCGAGCAGGTGTCGAGCAGGTGTCGAGCTTTAAAAATTCTGCACTTCAACTTGCTTTTTCTTGGACGGACTTGATGACTTCAACACTTGATCTTGAAACATGGTTTCTTGAAGTATTAAAAACACCTAGAACTACCCAATTACAAGTAGAGTGCGTTTTGTCAAAGGATTAGCCAATTTACATAAAATATGACATATGTTCCTAACATGTGAACACATATGTCCTAACACTTCCTACAATAATTTCAGGCACATAATTAACTTGATAACAACACAATGCCATTTACTCAATGAAAAAAAATGATAATATCTCTCCCCTCTCTTTGAGAGTTATATATAATTGTAACCACTTATGCTTTTGAATTAGTTCTCAATCATTATTACATAGCAGGATACTCACCTGATTAAAAGGTTCCAGCAATGAAGATAAGACAAACCAGTGTTACCTTACCAAGTGGCACCAGTGTCCACAGGTGTAGGATACATATATATCAAGAAATACCATGAAATACTCCTATAACATTCAATAACTTAGCATATAAATATTAAAAACATTAGTTAAACCCTACCACACACGAACAGTAAAAAAATACTCAAATTATTATCCAACCTATCCGTATACTCATTATAGGACACCTTGCTTGAAGTAGCTTGGAAAATCATTAGCAGATGATGAGCAGCTTGATGGCAATGCAATGGCTTTAGTATCATGATTGTTTACTGTTTCATTGTTTAAGATCTGTCTTACATTTTTCTCATTCATTGCACTAAGAATAATGTCACATGTTTGTTGCTTTCCTCTTTATAGAAATTCTAATAGGCACATTTTGAGCTACTGCACATCAAAGTTTTCTATGATTACTATGGTGTTAATTATAATGGCTCTTTCATTTATGTCAAGGTCCTAGCTTAACTCAGAAATAACTCTATGTATTAGTTGTGAAATTTTGTTCTTGTGGCAGAGAGTTGATGATGGTTTTGATTGAGTTTGTTGTGGCGGCAGAGACGTCCATGGTTTTGAGTAAACTGTAGAGAGATTTTCACGGATAGAGAGAGGGAATTTGAGTTTTGTTGTGGCGAGATATTTTATAATGGGTCGGTGTTGTGGTTAGGTTTTTTTTTGTTTTTTTTTTTTTTTTGGCTCCGGTGGCTACCTATTTTGCTATTTTGCAATAATGGTCTATGACTGTGACTTTCAGTTTCTGTTTTTTCTGTGCTAAGTGTGCACCTTTTTGGTCTCCGTTTTTTATTTTTAGATTCCTTATCTGTCTCCAGTTCTGGTCTTGTGTTTTTTTTTTTTCTCTTGATAATCCTTATCTTTAGAAATTTACTCAAAATATTGTGGATTGTTGGGTTTGGAATGCTACTCCCTTTTGTGTGTTGTGGACTGTTTCGTGAGAGACGAATGGTAAAAATTTTGATGGTGTTGAAAGGCCTATTTGTGTAATTAAGTAATTTTTTCCCAGTCTTGATATGAGTGGTTGACTGTTTTAGGCAGCATCCTTTGTGAAATCATGTGTTTCTCAAGTAAAACCATGTGTTTTTTAGTACTTCCTGGGCTTAATTATAAATTAAATAAATTTGAATGTTAATGCATTATGATGGTACTTTCAGTTTCTACAGTTATTCATGTCTTTTTATTTATAACTTCTTGTTGTTCTGGTATGCTTCTTATGTGCACATATTCATTTCAGGGTTGCTGACAGACCTTCAGACAGCAAAACTTCAGCTCAGAGAGCCAAAAGTCAAGTTGGTTGTCGACAAGGTCAGCTCTGGTGCGTCTTTTATTGGTCTCATTATTCATTCTCATTAATTTTAGAATTCTCTCTTGAAATTCCATCTTGATGCGTTTATAGTGTTGTAGCTTTTTTTTTCTTTTTCTTTTTTTTCAAATGCTTGTAATTATCCTTATAAATGAAATCCATACGGACGCCTGGAGATTGATTTGGCTACTAGCTTTCTTTACCCTATGTTTATATTGTTGTATCTTTACATTTGTTTTTTTATAAATCAAAGTACCTACGGGATCCATCTTTGCACTATCAAAAAATAATCTTTACATTTGTAATTTCTTACTTTTTCAAGCTTAACTTCAACAAAAACAAAGCCTTAGTCCCATATCCATGATTCCTTGGCTGCTTAGTTAGGGTTGGATGGAGTGGATCCATTTATAATAGAGTGATTGCCATTAATCTACTGCAACCCTGCTTTGATTAAAAACAAGAATCTTGTTCCCTAATTTTTCTTCGTCCAATTTTAAATAGCAGTAGTTGTGTATAAAATTGGATGAAGAAAAATTAGAGAACAAGATACATGTTTTTAACATGTGATGAAATGACTAATGCGGGAGGACCATTGGTCCACTAGTACTGCTTTATGTGGGTTCAAAAATATTTTATAATTGTATGTGGTAACAAACTTTTGTTTTGTTTTGTTTTTTTATTTAATTTTTTTTTTTTTGTAAAATATAATTTTGGACCTTAAACTTTATCACAATTTTTTTTTCATCTCTAAATGTTAAGAAGTTTGTCCTTTGTCCCTGAACTATTGAAAAGAGAGAAGTGACTGAGGACAAAAGAGATGGTGGTGTTGGGAATAAATAATTGATGTTTGTGTTTACAAATTTCGTTGTTGCTTGAACCTTTTTTTCTTTTGTTTGATAGAATTATTAATTTTGTTTTCTACAAGTTTCAGCTTCGAAGCGGCTGCGAAGAAAGTGAAGCCAGTTACTTGGACGTAAAGCACTAGCTTCCATACTGAGGTTTGGTTTCTCCTTTGTTTTTCAATTTTTCAAATTTGATTGTGTATTGTTGTTTGGTTGCTGAAAACATGTGGATAATGAACTTTATTTTATGGGTTGCTAATGAAGTGTGGAAAATTTTACTTATTGTTGTCAAGGAAATTCATACATTTGCTAATTGGTTATGGATGGGATTTACACAAATTTTCTTGGCCTGTTTAGTTGTTTCTTGCATCTATGTAGTATGTGATTATTGACTCATACCGTATGTTTGCATTTGTCAAGGTATTGAGAATGACCAAAAAATAATTCTACCACAAGAAACATGCTTTTAGAATGACCAAATCAGTGGTAGTAACAATGGTGGGGTATAATCAACATGACAACAATGGTTTGTTCATAGTCAGATTTTTTACCCCAACATTTGCATTAGGGGAAGTGGAAAAAGTAATTGGGGCTGACTAAACTTTTAATCTATGATATAAAAAAAAAGAAAAAAAAAATCACTAAAGTGATGTAGATATATTGTTAATGCCAAGATTTATGGTACGCACATACCTTTCTTTTGTTATAAATTTAAGCGAACATACCAACTATGCAACAAAATGGTCCCTTGGGTGTTCCTTTAAAATATGCATGTCCTGTCCCCACATTGATGTCACAACACACAAGCCATTTCGAACCCTTAAACAATGTGATAAAAAGTTGCCCTTTAGAGTGAAGTGGGAACTCTGAAGTGCTAGTCAGCTTTGTAGCAAGTTGTTGGCCAGTATTTTATCTCCTGATGTACGTAGCTTTTGAAAAAAAAAAAAAAAAAAAACTCTCTTTAGGCTTTGGCATTTGCTTCTTTCATTCTCAGTTCTCACCTTCTGGATTAATACTGTATACGCACACAGGGCCAGCACACTTGTTCAGGGCCTCATGTCTGCATTTAACTTCACATTCTTAGGATTGCTATTCGGCCTTGCATAGTGTTATATTATAGTATATCATGAATATTTTTTTGGAGGAGATAGAAGGGAGTTATATTTATTACAGTTTCCTTACTTTCTTGTTTTTATTTATTAATTAGCTAGGCAGTAAAGTAGATAATACATCTTAGAGAAATCCCTTTCACAAATGCACATCTTTTTGGGCAGAAATTCAAAAGGGTTAAATGATTACTAGCTAGAGAATTGTTAGTCTAGTACAAGTGTGGTGTGTCCTACGAAAATTTATCCACACTTGGGTATGTCTGTTCTTAACAAATGACAAATGATTGTAATTATAATAATTATTACGTTCGTATTAACAAACCTTGGTGTAGGTTAAATTCCGTACATATTGTATCGCAATGGATAAAAGTTGGATGGACAAGAGGAGGGGTTCAAGGGAATATTTTGAAGGTGTAAACCAATTCGTGGAATTTGCCTCTCTATCCGCGCGTAATGGGAAGATCTTATGTCCTTGTTCGAAATGTGTGAATTTGCTTTTACAACCAGTAAATGTGGTACGTGATCATTGTTGGGTTTCGGGGATGCTTAACAATTAGAAAGTTTGGACATTGCATGGGGAATCGGCGGTTGCTACGACGGCTACCGAATGTGGGAGCTCTCAAGTGCAAGAAGCCGAAAATCTATATGGCGATTTTCGCGGGATGTTGCACGATTTGTGCCCCCCGCATGAAATGCCACCCGAACCAATGGAAGAAGGTCCAACTACACAACATTCGGCTGAAGGTCCGAATGATGAGGCGAAGAAGTTTTACAAGCTGATAGATGATGTAGACAAACCTTTATATGAAGGTTGTACGAAATTTAGCATTTTTTCAGCCATTGTCGTGTTGTTCCAGTTGAAAACTCTGTGTGGTTGGATGAACAAGTCATTTACTATGTTGCTTCAAGTCCTGATGGATATGCTTCCTTCAGATGCTAAGTTGCCAAAGAACCATTATGAGGCTAAGAAGATAGTCCGGGATTTGGGTTTGGGTTATGAGAAGATCCATGCTTGTCCCAATGATTGTATGCTGTTTTGGAAGGAAAATGTAAACCTGGACTCGTGTCCTTGTTGTAAACAATCAAGGTGGAAAACAAATGAGGCATCTGTTGCTAGTAAAAATGCTTCATCCAGTACGGGGAAGAAGAAAGCTGCAAAGATCCTACGGTGGTTCCCTTTAAAGCCACGATTGCAGCGATTATTTCTTTCACCCGATCTGGCTACTTCTATGAAATGGCATGTTAATGGTCGTACTAATGATGGGGTTATGCGGCATCCTGCTGACTCAGATGCATGGAAAATGTTTGACAGTAAGCATTTAGAGTTCTCGTCTGACCCTCGTAATGTCAGACTTGGATTAGCTGCGGATGGTTTCAACCCCTTTGGAATTATGAGTACTAGTCACAGTACGTGGCCTGTCATGTTGGTCCCCTACAATCTCCCTCCTTGGCTGTGCATGAAACGGTCATCTTTGATTCTATCATTAGTTATTCCTGGTCCTACCTCGCCAGGGATTGCGATAGATGTGTACTTGCAACCGTTAATAGAAGAACTAAGGGAGTTATGGGATGTTGGAGTACAAGCATACGATGCATCTTCAAAAGAAATATTTCAATTGCGTGCAGCATTGATGTGGACCGTAAATGATTTTCCTGCATACGCAGATTTGTCGGGTTGGAGTACTAAAGGTGGGTTGGCTTGTCCTTCATGTGCTGTGGAGACCGATTCTCGATATTTGAAAAATGGCCACAAATTATGTTACATGGGACATAGACAATGGTTGGATGTTGACCACGTTTTCCGGAAAGAATGTATGTTATTTGATGGATCTAATGATACGCGATTTGCTCCTGAACCGCCGGTCGCGTCAGACATTATTCTGGAAACTGAACATTTACTTGGACGTTGTCTGGGACGGAAATGTCAACTTGCTTACAATAAAAGAAAGAGAGGGGAGGCAACCGAGAGTGGTTGGAAGAAGAGGAGCATCTTTTTCACCTTGCCTTATTGGAAGGATCACAAGTTGCGACATAATCTTGATGTGATGCATATAGAGAAGAATGTGATGGATAATATACTCGACACAGTACTGAACTTGAAGGACCAAACAAAGGATAATTACAAGGCGCGCCTTGACTTGGCGGACATGGGGATCAGGAGTGAACTCCACCTACAACGAAAAAGTGGTGATAAGTATACCATTCCGCCCGCTTGTTTTCATATGACTTCATCGGAGAAAGATGGTTTCTTGCAAGTTTTAAAGGACGTAACAGTGCCTGATGGGTACGCTTCCAATATCTCACGCCGTGTGAACATGAAAGAACGCAAGATTTCTGGTTTGAAGAGTCATGATAATCACATCTTGATGCAGCAACTTTTTCCCATTGCCTTACGCGGGTCTTTGCCCTCTCATGTTACCAGGCCTTTAATAAAGTTAGCTTGCTTCTTTAGAGAAATCTGTTCCAAAACCCTTACGGTTTCAGATATTGCGATTGTTGAGGCAGACATTGCAGTTACATTGTGTGAATTGGAAAAGATATTTCCTCCATCCTTCTTTACAGTGATGGTACATTTGGTCATGCACTTAGCTGCTGAAGCCAAGATTGGTGGTCCAGTGCATTACCGTTGGATGTATCCCATTGAGAGGTAAGCCGTGTGTAATATTATTGATCAACTATGAGCTTCATGTGCACGTTCCAATTACCATTGCCAATCATTAATCTTATCATTCCTTTATAGGTACCTCTCACGCCTTAAGTCTTACGTACGAAATAGAGCTGCTCCAGAAGGGTCAATTGCTGAAGGATACATAGTAGAAGAGTGCTTAACATTTTGTTCACGGTATATGGAAGGAGTTGAAACTATATTCAATCGACCCGCCAGGGCGATTGAGGAGTCAACAGGGGTGGTTTCGATCGTGGCACTAAACAATAGAGAGTGGACCCAAGCCCATCGCTACATTTTATTCAATTCTGAAAACATCAACCACTTTCGTGAGTAAGTACTACGTATACAAATATGATTGCACGTCAATTCAATGTACGTTATCTCTATTAACCCTAATACAATTGCATGCATAGGATGCACAAAAGATTGATAGAGGACGAACTTCGAAACGGTCACAATCGTAACGTTCCCAAGGCCATTATACATAAGCACCACATGGAGAAGTTTTGTAGTTGGCTTAGGGGTCACGTACGTATGCCATTTTCAACATCTTAAACTTGTAACACTGTCCTAACTATGATTACTTGTACTGATCTGAATAATTATGTTTGGATATGATAGGTGATGTCATTGCCTACTGCTGATAGGGAAAGGGAGGGAGTTAGTGATACCCTTGCTGCATTGTCCAAATGTCCATCTATTTATGTAAAGCGGCTGAAGCATTATGTCATTAATGGCTTAAAGTTTAGGAGTGTAAATGATGAGGCAAACAGGAAAACGCAGAATAGTGGAGTTAGTGTCGCTACTGATGGTGGCAATACGTTCTATGGTATTTTAAGTGATATAATCGAGTTGAATTATTCTGACAATATCCAATATGTGTTATTCAAGTGCAAATGGGTTGATGACCAAAATAGGAGAGGATATAGGACTGATGAATTTGGGTTTCCTATGGTGAACTTTAAACACTTTATACATGGTGGGGATAAAATGGTGGATGAACCATATGTGTTGGCATCTCAAGCTACACAAGTTGTTTATGTGGAAGATAAAAGGCACAAGGATTGGTATGTTGTTGTCAAAACTAAAGCTAGGGATGTGTTCGATGCTGGTATTGGTCCCCAACGTGATGAGGATGACACTTATACTTTTTCTGAGAATGTTCCGTACAATATAAGCACTAATGAGGTCGTGAGTGACAACCTTGGTTGGGCTCGGGATGATGTAGAGGGAATGACAATTGATGCCTCTATTATTGATGAAAGAGATCGTCGTGAAGTAAACAACTTAGACGATTGTGAGTTTATTGATGATGAGTCCGACAATGAAGATGACAACGAGGACGAGTACACTGACGATGAGTAGTGTAATAGTTTAGTAGTGTATTCATTTATGAATTAGAGGGAATGTCTCTGTGTAGTATTTGATGAATTTGGTAATTCCTCATAATGTGGGAGTGTATTTCCTATTATTTGTACTTATTATGCATTCAATTTCTTATAAACTTTGCAATGCTATTGGATTTGAAATTCCTTTCTTATCAACTTGGATATAAGTTCCTGTGGTGTTAGGGTTTCAGTTTGTCATTGTTGTGGTGTTGGCTAACAATAGCTCGTAAACTTGGCTATATGCTTGTATATATTGTTAGATGTTAAAATGAGGTTTTTACTTTGTCTTTTTCACTTACATTGTATACAAGTTTTTATGTTGTCTATAATTAACAGTTTCTTTGTGTGGTAAAGTTTTTGGACGCAGGAATGGGGAAGAAACATCGACTGCTAATTGTAGAAGTTGGCGAAGGTCCCTCACCTTCACGATTGAGGGGGGAGGAGAACTTGGAAGCCGCCCATACTGCACCGCAACCAAGAGCGGATGCTCGTGATGCTCGGACAGCACCCCCAGGTAGTTTACACATTGATTGTTAATGTAACACCTGATATTTACTATTGGAAAGTTAATTTTTTTGTTGTTGGCTGTAGGAATGCAAAAGAAATTTCCATTGACGGTTGTTGAAGTCGGGCAAGGCTCGTCCCACTCACGACAGAGGGTGCAGGACGATCTAAGGGCTGCCTTTGCGGCTGATGAAGCCCTAGGGGATGTAAGTGATGATGATGAGACCCAACCCCCTTCTCCAGGTAGTTGCCATGTCTTGAAATATAATGTTTCAAAATAAATACGACTTGGATATTTTTCCATTTCTTTTAAGTGTGGTCATTTCGTCCATTTCTCTTCATAGAAGTAGCCGTCAAGTGTTCAAAAATGATATAATTTTAGCACTTTTGCATTTTCAAAATACGACTCTTGAAGTACACCAAATGATACCATGTGATTGTGACAAACTGAATACAATAATTACATTGAATACATGTCAAACTTATCGTATTACCTTAAGAAGACCGTAGAAGTTAGAAGACTAAATTCAACTTTTGACAAACTTAGGTGATGTAATTTGTAATTTAACCTAACAATTGTATGTAATGAAAGTAGGCTTTCAATTCTAGATTTCTGTGAGGTACTTGAAACTTTAAAAGAGTTTCATCTGTGGAAAATGTAGTAGTATTTGGGCTAAGGATAGCATGTATTGCATTCATTTTGTACGGTATTATAAATTTAGAACCATATTTTCATAACATTGTTTTGAGTAGTTGTAGCCATAGAAGAACTGAAAAAGGTGTCTATGTGTGAAGTGTTAGACTAATTTTCAAATAATATGAAAAAGAATTAAATATTAAAATAACTTATGTGTGTCTATGAACATTTTAAATCTTTAGTTAGCAAATTTCTTTCAATTATTACTATTGTTCGTTTATGTCAAAAAAATTATCGTAATTGAATAATTTATAGATGCATCTATGAGTAATTTCAATGTTTACTAACTATAGAGAATCTATTCTCCCTCATTCTCAGAAAAAGGAAAAAAAGAAAAAAAAGAGATACTATTCTCCCTTTATCTTATTAGACTGATTTTAAAATCAATCTACACATGCTTTGAAACAGGTTTTTTATTATGTTCTTGAGATAACAATGCAAAGCTGCCCATTGCTTCTTTTTTATTCCTGAAAATATGAACGACTTAGTTCACTTATTGTCCTGACTAATAAGTAAATGAAGAAAACAAATGGGAAAAAAGTAAAGATAGAAAGTAAGTATGAAAATGTCCACATGTTCAGACACCGCTATCATGTTAAGAGTGCACTTGAGCTATATACAGTAACTTATATCTAATTGTGAACTTTGAGATTTCATTCCTAATGGCGGTTTACTATATGCAGAAGATTTGGGTCAACAAACACCAGCAACTAGTAATGTGCGTGCAGAAGATTTGGGTCAACAAACCCCCAGCTCCAGTAATAGTAATGGGCCAAAAAAGCGTGGGAGAACGCTAATGCGAAAAATATGGGCACTTCCACCGAACCAAAAAATTAAGTGTCCGTTAAATGTAGAACGCCAACCGGTTGGGGAGAGCGGACAGACATTCAAAAGGTGGTTAGGCACTTTTTGCCTCTGCCCCGCCTACTGCCCACTTATGCCTTTGAATTGGATGCATGTCTCTCGTTAACACAAAGAACTAGCCTGGACAGAGATTCAGGTATCAGCATACTTTGTCTTTATCATTGAAATATTTCTGAGTTAGCTGACCCATATATATATGCCCTAATATGCTCAATGCATAACAAGCACATTGCTGCCACTACTGCCACTTTGCTCTTTCTTTGTATTGCTGTATTTTCCGAAAATACGGGGTTTAGTCTATCTAAGTTGTAATTAATAACGAAGCAAAAGTTTAGGATCCCATGATCAAAACCGATCTTTAACATATGTTGACAGCATAGGAAAGTATGGACATATAATAAATTTTAGTCCATGTATCATATGTTGACAGCATAGGAACTATGCTGGCAGTGGCACCAACAGTCCTGAAATGTATAATAGGAATCTTAGCTGGAAAATAGTCATACATCTTTCATAACAATTTACCTTACAGAGTGTTTGAAAGTTTGAAGGGAGAGGAGAGTACAGGGTTTGAGGGAAAATGAGAGGAGTCCATTACCCTCATTTGAAAGTTCTAGAATAAGATAGTTTATAGATTGTTACTTGATAGGTAAAATAATAATTTTGTGAAATTTTTTATGTTTGCACACATTGCTCTTCTAAAATGGGCCATTGTCTATAGTAGTTTAGTACCAACCGCAAAATAAGATTATGGTTGCTGCCAATTTGTGCTTGTGTATAATTATTGCCATGC
This sequence comes from Quercus glauca, assembly GCA_023736055.1. Taxonomy (NCBI): domain Eukaryota; kingdom Viridiplantae; phylum Streptophyta; class Magnoliopsida; order Fagales; family Fagaceae; genus Quercus; species Quercus glauca. The sequence continues at coordinate 77,650,645 of CM043319.1, forward strand.
ATGTTAACAGTTTGGATCAATGTGGAAAATCCATGTGAAAAACTTGCATGATTGGTCTTAGTCTATTGGTGACATATGCAATAGAAGATGGCTTCTTTGATTTAGCATAAATCAATTATGAAGTACTCTAAGACTCAAGGCTCAGATAAGACCAAAGAATTCATACAAATTATTTTATGTCACAGAGCATCTTGTAGTGGATATCATTAGGAAATTGGTATGTGGAGAAGTCTTTAGGCTTTTGTTTCATTAAGTGGTTGTTAACCATCCAATTCAGTTCGCTTAGAAATTCAGAGTTGTTCAATCTATAGCATGTACAACCGTATGTGTGCTACATAAATTATCAGTAGGGTGGACTATTGTATTATGCTAACTCAATTTTTGTATTTCAGAAAAAGTGGATCATTGACGCAGAAGTTGTCGCACCAGCGAATCAAATGAGTTGGGCAATGCACCTACTAGGGGAACTGAGGAGGAACCGACGTACCAAGTTGAAAAAGGCATGCTACCCAAAAGATGCATCCAAAGAAGAAGTCCTTGCAAAAATACCGGACTGGGCTGACGTGCAGCATTATGCGCAGCTAGTTGACTATTGGTTTCATCCAGATACACAGGTTCAACTACTTGCTTGCTCTATTATGCGTTTTATTTATAATATACATATGATGAGGTATTTGAATTTACCAAGTACAGTTTATTTAATTAATTTCTTTGTTTTAATTCGTTGGCAGGAATGTGTTCGTAGATATTAGTTGATAAGAACAAGAGAAGTCGTTCGTTTCAGAAGGACATAGCGAGGTCAGGGCCTATAAGTTTTGCACAAATTGCTGACAATATGGTAAGAAATGCACTATACAAACAACTAGCCAAGGTTCTAATATTCTGCTCTTTTAGATTCAAATGTTATAAATGTAAAGAGTTTGATGAAACTAATTTCATTATAAATGTAAGGATACGATACAGAGTTAGTATGAAATTTGTACCATTGCTTGCCTCATTAGTATCAATTCGTTATAAAAACTAATGTCAAAGGAGCATGTTCTGACTGTTAATAAACATTTCTTCTGATGTTTGCTGTTCTTCATTAGTGATGTCATTAATATTATGTGAATTTCGTTTTCTGTGTTACCTGCTTATATGTGAAAAACTAAATAGGTTGAAAGTGGACAGCTCCAATACAGTTGGCATGTATATGTCTTGTTTTCTAGCCGAATAAGTAGCAATGTCATATGCATGGAGTAGAGAAATTGGTTGGAGATAATTGTGTACCATATGCTTTAGCTTTATAAGGACAACAAAAAATTGGAACCAAAAACCATAAATTAATAGGAACAGTACATTTTTCTTCATTTTTCTATTTATAGTTATGACGTTGTGACAGTAAAGACAAGTGAGAGAAAGGAAATGTTTGTAAGTTGTGTGAAAGAAATTGGGTTGGGGTAGTAGCTAGCGAAGTTATACAACTTTGGGATGGGGCTAGCTAAGGACTATTTCAGCCATTGTCACATGTCTTTTTGAACGTAATCATCTACGGCTTTAAATTTATTATACATTATACTGCATGTTATGTTCCAAATTCCATTTGCTATGTAAGGCTTACAATTGCCGCTTCATATCATGAACATAAATTTTTTGCTCTTGTGATGAGATTGTTGAGTATGATGTAGGCACAAGAAAGTGGACAAGCAGTGGAGCGGGCGGACGTTTTCATCAAAGTATACAGCAACAAAGATGGGACTCCTATTAGTCCTGCTATGGAAGATAAGATGGTAAGCCTTATATTGTATCCTATTTCTTTTGTATTTTGTTTGTTCATTGTTTATAGCAAGTAATAAAAGCTATTTGGCTCTTTAATGAAAACAGAATAAAATGAAAGCAATTTTAAACGATGGGGGCTCACTACAAGGAGAGCGTGGGCAAGGAATCCTATGGTCAAACACTGATGCGTTTGCACAAGTGATGGGGAAAGAACGTTCTGGACGTGTACGAGGGGTCGGTTTTGGACCAACCCCATCAGGAAGAAGTGCGTCCACCCTTCCATGTTCTACATCGACTCCACCATCGTCTAGTGAAACGGCCCAGCGGATGACTGAATTGGAAAATTCGTTGAGGAACGAACTTGCCCAATCAGAGCAGAGGCATAAGGAGGAAATCGCCGACATGCATGCACAGCATAAAGAGGAAATCGCCGAATTAAATGCGCAGCATAAGGTGGAAATCGCCGAAGTAGCAGCCGAGGCAATGAGAAACGTATTAACGCAACTGCGGCCATATCTAAATACTCTTCCCCCATCTCAGGTACTTTCAATGTTGTAATGGGTTTAATGAGAATTGCATGTTAACTACTCCTCATTGTTATGTGTTACTAATACGATGTGTTTAATATATTCAGGATTGCACTGCACCACAATGAGAACTCTTTTTGGAACGCCTCGGTGCCTTGAGAACTTGCAGGTATATGATCAACACTTTTAAAAGATTTGAAGTGGTTGTTGTTTAGCAAAAACATAAATTGGGTATTCAATAGAAGACTTTGTATTGTTTTCGAATGGGCTTATAATGGGTTTGTTTCTGAGGGAAGTTATAGGCTTATATGAGCAATATTATTATGACATTATGGTTAGATGACCATCAACGAACACGTTCATGATATATTGCATGCAGTTATTATTAATTCCTCTCTTTTACTGTCTTTCATTGTTTGCCCCTCAAAACACTTTTACTTGGTGAGTATTAATTGTTCCTCAGACTTACATGGCCTTATTATGATTGATGATGATCCTTCTATATCTTTATTTCTATATTTTGAAATTGATAACCACCCCCTTGATCAGGCCAAGCACACTCATAACCAATATCGTTGTAATTAAGAGGTATAGTATATTTAATTAATACATACATTTTTATAAAGAGAATCCAAGTTTGAATCTCTTTTCTCTAATTTTTATATAACTATTTTGTACATCATGTATTGATATCCTGAATTCCAAAAAAAAAAAAAGTCGTGTCAAAATAGCTAATTATATGTACAGACAGTCTAAGCTCGCTTGTGTTTGGGAATCGTTGATAAACTGGTTTTTTGATTATCTTATCTACTGTCTGCAGGTCCTACATAAGGCGTCCTACAAAAGAAGCAATTTATATTAACGTTATTCTTATTGAAACTTATTTCTCAAAACTTATTGTTTGCTTATTATTTGCTCAAAACTTAGTAAAAAACCCAGCTTAGTCATAACTTTTTATGCGAGTCTCGCTAAACTTAGTCGGAGAATAGAGAACTAGCTTGCTTTGTATTGCATTTTGCATGCTTTTTGCTCAAAAATTTAGTTTACATGAGGTCACGCTCAAAAAATTGTTTACACATTTTACTTAATGTGTTTCAATCGATTGTTTAGGAGTTCCGTAATAATTAAATTAGGTTTACGTTTTACTTATTCTAATTCTCCAACTTTTTTTAATAGTTTTTTCAATTAAAAAAAAAATCAGCTTATTTTATTTCCATAATTATAAATTAAGTGTTAAGACTCTGGAATAAGCAATCCATAAGTCAGGTTATAATGAACTCCAAATTGGTACATCATAAAGACAACTAGACCTTCTAATTAACTAATTAATTATGCTAAATTTGATACACAAGACTTTGATAGCAAAATTCTATTTTGTTGCATGCTTTTACAATTCAGATTACATTAAATATGTCCATATTTAATGAGTACTGGCTTAGACACATGTTTTGCTTTATCAACTATTTGGAAATCTACATTTGATAACATATATATATTTTTGTAATTTTCTAGGAGATATGCTTATTTTTGGCCATATTTGTCCTGCTGCCAAGCGAAATGATGGTAAGTGGTAGGGACATAAGCTTGTGTAATGGTGTTTTATTTATTGGGATATCTATTTGGCTTGTTCCACAAAGTAAAAGGTAAATTATTTCTTGGTGCAGTTGGATGATGGCTTTTGTTTCAGATTGTGAAGGCAGGATGGTTTTGAGGTATTTATGTGTAATATTTATAGGAAGTTAGAAATAGTCATGTCTGTACGTAATATTTGTAGTTAAGGTATAAATATGTGTGAAATGGACCCTAAACTTGACGCCTATTTTGTTGCTGTATGACAACATATATATGTGATTGATAATTTTTTGTATTCCTTAAAGACTATTGATTGAAATTGTAGCAGGTTTGAGATAATTTCAGAATTTTGCTAGAAACACAAGTTGGAATTGTGTGTGTGACAGGTTTTTTTAGTAGCGTTTGCCAAATTTATAGTAGCGTTTTGTATTTGCATTTGTCATTTAGCCTAGGAAAAAAACAAAAAAAAAAAAAAAAAAAAAAAAAAAAGTGCCTATAGCCGCGTTTTAAAACGCGGCTATAGGAACATTTTAGGCATGTCGGACAGGACCTTAGGCCGCGTTTTAAACGCGGCCTAAGGTCCAGTACTTGGGCCGCGTTTAGAATGCGGCCTAATGCGCAGGACTTAGGCCGCGTTTAAAACGCGGCCTAAGGTCCATGACTTAGGCCGCGTTCTAAGCGCGGCCTAATTCCCAGGACTTAAGCGCGGCCTAATGCGCAGGACTTAGGCCTCGCTTAGAACGCGGCCTAAGGACCCCTACTTAGGCCGCGCTTAGAACGCGGCCTAAGGACCCCTACTTAGGCCGCGCTTAAAACGCGGCCCAAGGGCCAGGACTTAGGCCGCGCTTTAAACGCGGCCTAAGTCCTGGGAATTAGGCCGCGTTTAGAAAACGCGGCCATAGCCCGATCTGGGCTATAGTCTCGCCTTTTGGGCCGCATTTCAAAACGCGGCCCAAAAAACCGCGGCTACAGCTTTTAGCCGCGGTTTTGCGCCCTATGGCCGCGTTTTTCAAACGCGGCCACAGGCCCTTTTTTTTGTAGTGTTGCTTTCTTTGTGGCCGTTTTACTATTTTATAGGTCTGTGAACTATTATTCTTGCCACTTGGGCTTAATGGTTTTTTTTTTTCTTGCTTTGCTAACTCTTATTTCTTTGCCCTTTCCATATTGTTGGGCTTCTTCTTGTTATTGGACCTTTTTACCAAAGTGGGCATCAACAGCCATTACAGCTATTGAATTTATAAAATCATATATATATGTGTGTGTGTGTGTGTGTGCACGCGCTCGCGCACGTGTGCTCCATAGGATTCACGTCATTATATGTTCCATCAATCAATATTATCCACATGTTTTTTTCTTTAGAAAAAATAAAAATTAAAACAAATTTTAATGGGTTAACCTAACCATCCGGTCCAACCTATTTTCTTGTCTTTCACATATTTCTTAGCTAAAACAAACATATTCCACGTAGTCCGTCATCCTCTTTTCTAGACATCAGTGAAGGTTAAAGCCCTCTTTTGAAATTCGGGTATTCAAGTTCAGTTGACGTAGAACACACAACTCAAACTTTCCTTGAATAAAAGGATAATCTTAAGTCCGATCATGCACAAGAAGTTTAGAAAGTAAGAGACACTAATAAAAATGTTATAGAATCATGTGATATTTGGCGATATAAAGGTAATACCCTTTTTCTTAGCATCAAATCCTTCATTTAAGTCTCCATTTTATCGATTTACTATTTTTAGCAATTTTTGCCTTTTGTTATGATTTTCAAATCAAAGTTCAAAATAAGGTCTTGTCAGTTTTATGTTGTTTCTTAGAGTCTGTAATAGTAGTTTATGTTGTTTTCCCAATTGTGTCATTTTTTTTTTTTTGGTAATCCTTCACGTTTGTTACATAATTTCATGCCTAACACAAATTAGGGTTTCACTAAAGGTTTCTTAATCCTCTAAAAATTGTTTAAGATATCTTCTAATATAAATTACTGGTTGTAGCCCATTGGATACTCAGGCTATTCAGGATTAAAATTTTTGAGAGTGTCACTTATTTTTCTAGTGGATTCCATAGTAGTTTTCCTTGTCGCCCCCAAGGATTTAAGGGATTGTTCTTCAGATAAATGTATGCTACTTCTAGAGGCTATCTCGTTCTGTCAGGGCATAGACTCTCTAATGCCCCATGCTGCCAAGGCTCTAAGGCAACACCTTAGAAAAAGTTATTTTAACGAGGTGAAGTTAGATTGTAGGTCCAATCCCTAATACTTTAGTTGGGCAATTTCTCTTGGGTGAGAAATCCGACAAAGAAAGACTAAAGAGATGTGAACAGTACGTGAAAATTAACAAAAGCTACTGTTCTGTTTGAGATTAGATTCTTATTAACAATGAATATGTGGCTGATTATGATTGATAGAATACAAAATAGAGTACAATCCATGGAATAGGTTATTACAATTCCATATAGACTTGAACTTAGCATGTAGTAAGTGTGCTGTGTGCTGGTATCTAATGCCGCCATCAAATAAGGCTAACCAGTTTTATTTTGTTTGTATTTAAGGAAAAAAGAGCTAGACAAATAAATACACCTAAATAAAACCATGGTTTTGAAACCCGGACCGGACCGTACGGTCTGACTGGAAAAACCTTGAACCGTTCATTTTTGCGGTTCTTTAAGCTTCAAGAACCGCTCTATGAAAAAAATGCAGGGACCCGTGAAAACCGCGGTCGAACCTCACGGTTCTCAGAACCGTGATCAGACCGCTTCTCACGGTTCTGAACGAAAAAAAAAAAAAAAAAAAGAAAGAGAAAAAGAAGCTTTAAATTTTGCTCCCTTCAGAGTACATCACGCAGCTTCCTCTCTTCAAAAACTCTTCTCTTGGGCGAAGCAAGCCTTAAATTCTGCCACTGCCATCTCCAACATCATAGCTTTAAGTTCAGGCTTTGTTCTCTGCCGGTAATGTGTGTGTGACAGGGTGAGAGTATGAGAGAAAGAGAGAGCTAGAGATGAAGAAAGAAAAATAAAAGGAGAGAGGAGTCAGAGGACACGCTTTTGGCTTCTGCATATGCAAACTTCTGTTTGTTTGAAAATTGTAAAAAAGAGGTTGACAAAGGAGGCAGAGAGAGGCGTCGGCAGTAGGGGAAAGCAAAAAAGAAAAGAAGACATTAATGTAGGGTTTGAAGTTTGGTGTGAACTTTGAAGAACCCAACATCGTTCCTGACCATTGGATTAAAAGCAACGGTCAAAATGGTTTATAGCTAAGCCCACTTGATATTGATTGGACTGACTTCTTTTTTTTTTGTTTTTTTTTTAATTAGTGAGATTGGATTGGACTTCTTTGTTTTGGATTCTACTTGTACAAGTTGTACTTTGCCGGAATCGTTTACAGCTAAGCCTCCTTGATAGTTGGAATTTTGTAATTATACCTGCCAATATTTAATAGTTAAAATATATTAATGTGATAACTTTAAAAATATTGTTATATGAGAAAAGTGTTTTTTTTTTTTTTTTTTTTTTTAAAGAAAGAGAAATGATATAAATTATAATTACAATATTTTCACAACAAGTTTTAAGTGATAGTTTAAATTTCACTGAAAATAAAATTAATCATTTTAAAGTAAATTTTAATTGAGATTTTTAATTTGTATATATTTATTTCATATTAATTAATTATTAAATTAAATATGACATCATCACGGTTCGACCTCGGTTCAACCTCGGTTCGACCTCAAAAACCTTGAACCTCTCTCTTTTACGGTTCAATGAACGGTCCGGGTCTGAAAATCATGAATAAAACCCTATCTTTGCCACTATAGAAAATCGAACCCCTCAAGGTTAGACATCACCAAAAAGCAAATGATAATCATTAATCACCTTTAACAAGGCTATTGATCCCCCCCAAAAAAAAAAAAAAAAATGTGAGTAGTCTTGAATGTAAGGTGACTAATTAGAAAAACACACAACATATTTTGGTGATGGTTATCCAAAAATATATATATATATATATATATATATATATATATATATATATATATGTTGGTGATAGTGAACAATCATAGTTGATGATGATAGTTGATACCAATTGTCAAATAGGGTTTGGCTTACCTCTAATACTTTTTAAACTGGAATTACCTCTAATACTTTTTAAACTGGAATCTCATTTTATTTTAATGAGAAATTGCCACATCACCCACTAACTAATTAATAGAAGGTGGAGATTAAAATCCACTACCACTTACTATTGTGTATTTAAAACAAAAGGACACCTCCAGTTAAAAAAGTACTGAAAGTAAGCCAAACCATATCAAATACTGTAGTAATAGATGGAAGTATCGCGTATGGACAAAGGTGTTAGTGCCTGCATTAAATGCGTTACTTGGGGCGCCTCTAACCTCAAAAGGTTAAAAAATGATCAAAGTTAAGGGGTAATTTGAGATTCTTGTGCATAAGAGCATATGTGATCATCTTCAGTTGGCATAGGGACCTGTATGACGCTAAAGGCTCATGGGCTTACAAGATGATGGAGATATGGCATATGGGCTCAAGTGAGACGCTGACATCATAATTGGTGTGACATTTATGCTAACATGACATTGATAACATGATGCGTGATGTGACACACTAATGTCCAATTGACATGGCAGAACCTTGTACAACTTTTTGCAAAATAGTCATGTTGATGCGGCAGTCGTGAAACCAAAATACTTCTTGATGCATGCCCTAAGGGCAGTCGCGAAACTAAACACTATATAAAAATCAAGAAAAATTCAAAACTTTTGAAGGTTACCAACTTCTTGATGTTGTTTCTCAAAAAAAAAAAAAAAAAACTTCTTGATGTTCTTAGCATGGTCATAATTGGGTCACCACATCGTGTGAGTTCAAAAAAATATTGAATATAATTAATAACGTGACATTAAACCATGCGGTAGTTACAACCCTCATAACTCGACTCTTACCTTCTAAGCAGAATATCTCGAATAGGAAGAGTGATGATAATCCGTTTTGTGTTGAAAGCACATGTGTGTGAATGGGATTTGTTTTGTTTGTTTATTTTTGGGTTTTGCTGAGAAAGAAATTCAAAGATTTGGATTGTTTTTTTAACAGATACCATGTTAAAGTTGTTAAGTGAATACAAAAACAAAAACAAAAACAAAAAGAGAGAAAAGCGGAAGTAATATAATTTAATGTTGTTCGTTTAATCTACATCTACATAAGAACTCCTTTGATGACTACATTTTTTGTTAATAAACTGTTCAAATTATAATGAATTTAATGTAGAGTTTTTATACTAAAAAACCCTAATTTAATCTTAGGCTAAATAGAAATTAATCCTAGACTAACTTAGGGTTAGTTTACATGTTCTATAAGTGCATGGGTCTAATAATATACCCCATCCATTCCAGTTTATTTGTCCTTTATTCCATTTTGAGATGTCCCAAAATATTGTTCTATTTCTAAAAATAAAAATCATTAATTTACTAATGTTCCTATTATACCCCTACTCTATTTTCAAAACTATTTAAAAAGAAAACTAACAAATATTTAAAAAATCAATCTAATTGGGGGCACATTTCTAGTTGCCTCATTAAGCATAAGTCTTTTCTTCTTCTTTTTTGTTTTTAAATCTGATAAATTTAATTAAGGGTACTTTTGTAAACTTATACATTTTTATAAGGCAGTAGACAAACAAGACAATAAATAATGTTTTCATAAAAGTTTGACTTTTCAAACCGAATAAATAAATTAGGACAGAGAAAGTAGGTTTTTACCTCTTAAACAATAGTATCTCTAACAAAAATTAACCATGTTTGAAAAACAGTCACATGTATACTTGATCAAGCCAGATTTGTCTAGTCAGTTCTTAGATCGACACCTAACCTATAGCCCAATTATTAAAACTTGTTGCACCTTTTAGGGAAACGAGTCCATCGGTTTGTCAAGTTGAACAACCCCAATACCATGCTAGCAACCACAAAATGAAACTAGTACTTTCTTTTTTATAATTTGAGAGTTATAATAATTAGAGGGGATTTGAATCTTAATTCTCCTAACTAAGAAGAGTAAACTATGCCTCTAAGCTAGGTAACTCTTAAATATATCCAACAATTGCTGATATATCATGAAACGTTGTGAGTCATAGAATATATAATATGATTTCAATCTATTGTGGATATAGAAGTCAAATAAATTATACAAGTTTTTCTTTTTCCTATCGTTGTTGGTCTTAATAGTTAATATGATAAAACATTAAGACATAAAAGTATCACTAGTACTGTAGTGTACATAGATGTAAGTTTCTCTTCTTCTTCTTTTTTTTGCTCTCATTTTTTTTTTTTTTTGGTGTGTGTGTACATGTGTGTGTGTGAAAAAAGACCAGCTCCATCTACGATAGTAGACTAAATTGGTATTTTAGTCAAAATTAAATACTGTATATCTAGAAGTACAACTTCTTGTACTTGGTTCTTGCCTTCTTTGTGGAAAAGTCTGAGATGAGGATCACATAATTTTTCAGTACAAATACACTGTCATAATAATAAACTGGTGCTCAAAACAGAAAAAAAACGCGTATGTACGAGACAACATAACTCATTTGGGACCCCCCAGATTTAATGCCATCAAATTATCGGGTCACATACCTGTGTGCTTTCCAGTTTCCACTGCTTGACTCTGTCCGGAACAAAAAAGTCAAGACTATAAAATATTTTACAATTTTTTTTTTTTTTTTTTTTTTTTACAATTGTGACGTAGTAAAATGTAGCTTCAAAAAGAGAAAAGAGAAAAGAGAAAGGCAAGTAATGGTAATTAATCATTCACAATTTGTCATGATTTACTGTGTCAGAGATGTATTAAAAAAATTGTAGATTGATTTGTGATCTTCTAATTCATTCAAAAAGCACTCGGTCACTTTTTTAAAAAGATCAAGAAGCACTTGGTTACAAAACTCAAAAGCGTAAAAACGCAGTAACTTTTTTAAGAGAGAATAAAACACTCGGTCACTTTTTGCATGTGTTTCCCTTATATTCTTTTATGTGACAGCCTTTAAAATAAGCTTTATATATGTTTAGGGTTGTAAGAAAAGAAACCCTACACATACATGTCAACATGGGCAGAAAATCAGATCTGAAAAACTGATTTTCGTAATTCTCGATAGATACAGCTGTCGAGAAGTTGTCGAGACCTCAATAGATAGAATCTGTCGAGAATTTTCGAGACTCATTAAACCTCGATAGATATTATATGTCGAGAGCTATCGGGAATCTGTCTAGTTTTAATGAACAACTCTTCCTCACTTGTTTCTTAGTCCAATCTACATTGCTTTAATGCTTGACTTGAACACCATGTTTCTTGAAGTATTAAACACATCCTAGATCTACCAAAATACAAGTAAAATGCATTTTGTCAAAGGATTAGCCAATTCTAAATTACATATGTTCATAACATGTTCCACATATGTTCTAACAATCTCCCCCTTTGGCAATCTGTGACAAAATCACAACAAACAAATAAACATATGAGAAAAGTCATAAATCACTCAACTCATACTCACTTGTTAAATACAATAAAATCCACCCTAACACAAACTCTTGAAAAACTTTGCAAGAAGAGAGTACATGGCATGGAAGACTTTGACAACTTGTATTTCTGAAACACTTTAAACAAAACTCATCAAGGCATCTTAGTGTGTAACAGAAATAAAAGATTGCATACAATATAAATAAGAAACATGTGTATAAAGAGAGAAAAGAAACAACACATGTAGAGGTAGGTGAAAAAACTGTAATAACAACCTCATCATATATATATATATATATATATATATATATATATATATATATATATATATATATATATATATATATATACATCATAAGTACAAGGTTTGCTATTACAAAGTAAGAACAATGTATCTATAAAAGAAGAAAAGAATACATAAGTCCTCACTACATCCCTCAAAATGAAAAACACTCACCCTAACAAAAAATCTCCTATGCTAACTCTCCCCCTATATACATGACTACTCTCATACCCAAAACTACTCCCCCTTTTTGTGATGAATGACAAAGGGTAAGTAACTCAAGCAGTCATCTCATCGCCACTGGGTGAGCTAGCATCCTCATCCTCATCACCATCATCGTCGTCGGAGTCACCATCATCATCATCATCCTCAAATGCCTCTAGAGAAGGAGAAGGAGAAGGAGAGGGAGAATCTACGAAGCCACCAAGGCAAGCCTACCATCGAGCAATACGGCTGACACGGGTATTCACTGACATAACTCATCATTAAGTGTGTCACGGCGAGCATCCATGCGCTGCAGGTTTGCCATGACCGCCTCAAGGGTCACACCACCCGCCGATGAAGAAGGTGCAGATGTGGAAGGAGTGGAAAGAGCCGGAGGAGTCACAGTCTCTGTCCGTGGCCGCTTCGGTCGAAGTTGGGCCTCACTCCGTCTAATGGTAGCAGCGTCTATGGCATACATAACCATAAAATGAGGAGACTTGAGATAGGAGATAGAAAAATGGTGAAAAAGCCGCATGATAGCAGAAAGAAAAATGAGATTATCATGAGTCATCGTATCCCTATAGACATCTATGAGAGAAAGAATGAAATGAGAGGGAAAATCAATGGTAAGCCTTTCAAGGAGGGATAACAAAAAATTGAGTGCGAGGCTCTATGATAGAGTTATAGTAAGACAATGGATGGAGAACAAATGTCATCACTATGTTAAGGAACCTCAGACCTTTTGCAAAGCCCAAGCAAGGGGTGTTTTGACGGTTATCCCAAAAAGAAGGTGTTTTGACGGTCATCACAAAAAATAGATGAGAGTTTGTCTTTGGACACAGTCCTCAGACGATCGCAGCCAGAGTAGTTAGGATGCGTTACCCTAGGAGCATGTAGCACCTCGAATACAATATCCGGAGTGACTACGATGCACGTACCTCGAACGCAAGTGACAAAATATTGAAATATTGAACGCGGTACTGAAATATTGAATCTGTGCATATTGGAGTAAAACTCCTATATGATCACGGAAGGACAAGTGACCGAGATGCCACATAGTGACTTCTAACCCCGACTGTAGATGACAGTGGGAAGGTCAGTATTAGAAAATTTTGATAGAATGACTTGGCGTTCCGAATGAATACCTCATTGTGAGAAGTCCTCTGAAAAGTCCTTACGGGCTTCATCATCACGGAACCTAACGTGAGATCGAGTGGGTCAGAATGATAAGAAGAAGAAGATGTCCCGGATCGAAGAGGGTTTTGGGACGAAATAAATTTACGCTTAGGTGCCATAGAGCAAGCTAACGCATAGAGAGAGAGAGAGAGAGAGAGAGAGAGAGAGAGAGACAAATAGAAAAGCACCAACGCATATCAATATAAGAATATAGAGAAATGAATGTATGTATGCATGAAAAATGCATGAGTATATGATATGCAACATTAAAAGCATCATGGGCTCAGCCCAATCCAAACCTAATAGCACACAACAATTCAACATATATATCACGAATCTATAATGCATGAAAATATAGTTAAGATGCAAATGTAATGCATGCATGAACATTTAGGATCATTGAAATAAAACCCATCTGATAGGCCACAAACTGAATGACCCCTTGTGATTAAACCAATTAATTAATTAGTCAAATTATTAATTAATCAATTTATCATGCAATTGCGTGGTAGCACAAACAAATCACCGAATAACTAAATATGCAGCGAAAATTAAATAACACGGTGATTTGTTCACGAATAGGGAAAACCCTAACGGCAAAAACCCCATCAGGTGATTTTTAGGTCACCACTCCCAAAACTCCACTATTATCAAATCAAGCGATTACAAGTAAAGGAATCCCAAGTACCTTACCAACTTACAGTTGAACCCTTACCCCAATACCCAATTGGACTTGATCTGTAGTGACAGTTCCCACCTTTGATGCACGGCTCCCAAGTACGTGACTAACCAGTTTGATGCGCAGATCCCAGTACGCGACTTACTCCTTTGCATGAATCCCAGTACGTGACTAACTCCACAGCAACCCCTTGATTGTTGTAGTTGATTTGCATCAGCTTCACATAGAAACACCAATAAGATCTTCAATGTTGGTGCAAGAGACTTTGCTTGGTTACAAAACCCAAAGGCGTACAAGAAACGCCGCAAGAACTCTTTCTTCTATAGAAGGAGACTAGGGTTTCAAAAAGAAAACCTTATGAAGCTCTCTAGGTTTAGGTTTTTCTTTTTCCACCTCCTTTAAATAGGAGTTTAATGGGCTCTCCTATTCCAAATAGGTTTACACAAACCTTGGGCTTTTCCTTGTCTAATAAGGATTATACAAACCCATAAACAAATAGCCTTTTAGAATAAAACATTGCTGGCTATAATCTGAAAATTCGTAAGCTCGATCGATCGAGGAATCTATCGAGCTTTAATGAATCTCGACAGATCGAGATTCTATCGAGAAGGTATTGAGACCTGCAGATTGCACTTTTCTTGAACAGTTCTTGAGTAGTATTCATGTCTTCAATTTATCACTTGTAGTGATCATCTTGAACCTACTTAGATTTACCCAAATATAAGTAAAGTGCGTTTTGTCAAAGGATATGCCCATTACATAAAAATATGTCCCCAACATTCTCTCCCTTTGGCAATCAGTGACAAAACCACAAGAGTACATTGAATGTCCTAGAATACATTCTACTCAAGCTTACAAAATAAATAAGCCTAGTCTAAAAGATTTGAACCTTGGAAGTTGCTGCAAGAAGAAGGTTCAGAATCTTGACTTGGCTTTAACTTATCTTTCCTGAAAGGCACTAAACAAAACACATCACGGTACCATGTGGAAAATAATGACAAGTTAAATAAGCAAGAAACATGTGTATAGAGAGAGAAAAGAACCAACACATGTGAGATAAAGAGTGAAACACATACATCATCATCAAATATAGAAACAACACATGATGTATGTAAATGGTTACAAAACCAAAAGATACACAACACAAAATATATCAATATCAATGTGTATCAAATAACTCTTCCCCTAAGTTAGTTACATCAAAAACATTCTTCCCTTTAACATGAAGTTCTCCCCCTAAATCTATTACTCCCCCTGAGGAAAGACATTCAATTCTCAAATTTCTCCCCCTTTTTGACACGATTGTCAAAAGGCATAAGAAGCCAAAAGACATGACAGGAGATAGACAGAAAACTGACATAGAAGGAACGAGGAAAACAAGGAACCATAGACCTACAAGAAAAGAAAAACAAGATGCGATGGACACAAAGGAAAAAAAATGCAAAACAAAAAAAAATGAAATGCATGCAAGGAGATCTCGATGGATCGAGAGGTGTCGAGACAGGTGTCGAGCAAAATATACGTCGACAGATGAAGGTGTCGAGAAAGTGTCGAGGAATGAACACCAGAACCAAGAACAGAAGCTCGATTGATCGACAAGGTATCGAAGAGACAGGAACTTTCTCGATCGATTCACCAGGTGTCGAACAGGTGTCGAGATTGTGATAAGAAAAAGGCTTGAGAAGCTCGACAGATAGACAGGTGTCAAGGAGGTGTCGAGCCAGCTTTTAAAAACAGTTTTTCTAGAAGTGAAAAACATTGATAAGAATGCAATCAAACATGCACCTCAATAATGATCCAATCAACATAAAAAGGCTCTCAAAATCATCTCTCAATGAAAAATTTAAGCACATGGATCTCCCAAAAACACACACTAAACAAGTCTAACCAATTTTATTTTTCAAAAACAAGTCAGGACAGTTTAGTGAGCATACATTAGCACATGTAAAACCTTAGTGATAGCCAAATCACATTGTACCTATACATGTATCAAAAGTAGCAAAGAATATTGCGTGTTGTATGTGAAAAATATCGCAAGATTGCATATGTGTATACATGTTATTACGATCTGAGATATGAGAAAATAACTTTAACTCACACACAATCATAACTGTTTGATGGGGACTATCACCTTCGAGGTACATCCTATAACTCCCACATCTCCTAGAATACATGCTTGCAACCATTTTTAAAGCATTTTTGATCTTTTTGCTTTTTATTTTCTTTGCATATTTTCTTTTTAAGCATATCATATATGGGCTTATGAGAGAGAAAAGAAATACTCATTGATATTTGACATTCCAATTTTGCTATGCCGAAGCACACAAATGTCATTGACATCACATTTTTGCTATGCCAAAACATACCGATGTCATTAATGATTGGCGGGCAACAGTGGTGAGATGGTTATTTATGCCTTTCTCTTAGCATTTTCTAGTCCTACCTGTCAAAAAGAGTGATATGAGTGTTAAGTTTTAAGAGATAACTTAATCTTACTCATCACAAATAAGAGCCACAAAGCTCACTTGCTTAGTTATGCATAGAGATGCTCATCTAAGCTACAAGAGATACAAAGTTTAGAAAACTCTATTTCATTAGTCATCCAAGGTACACAAGTACCAAAGTACACATAACACACACTGTTTTTGTATTTTTCTAATTTTTCAAAAAAAAATTTATTTTTATTTGAAAAACAAAAATAAGCAAAATTGAAAATAAACAAACAAAAACATGTAAGTAGAAAGAAAGATGCATATGCATGAATGCATGATAGAAGGGTGCAGATGCATGAAAGCATGATTCCAAAAACAGATAAGAAATCAAGCAAAGAGAGTCCTACTTTAGATAGAAAGAATTAAAGCAGATGACAAACAGACAAGACAATTAAGTCTTAGAATCCTTTATCACCCACACAGCACGAGTCTTTGACCGTGAAAATGAAAAGGCATGTGTCCTAGTATGACTACTAAAAGACATAGAGGAATTAGAATTCCCCTGAAATTGAGTCAAAAAGCTCAAAGTTTTTAATAACTCACCAAGAATAGGTACAGAGCCTTAAGACAAAGGATGAGACCTATTGGACACTCGCTTATGAGGAAACAACTTGAAACAATTAGGATGAGTGTGACCAGAACCACCACAATGGTGACAAACATGAGTAGTTTTAGAGCTACTCTGATGGAAATTTAGACCCCTTAAACCATCCAGATTAACCTAGTTAATTAGCTAAGTGATTAACTTAGTCAATTTATGCAAATTTAGGTTATCATAATCACAAAATCATATCAAGAATATATAAAGCAGCGGAAAATAAATAACACAAGATATGATGACCCAGGAAACCACACGGTAAAAACCTGAGGAAGATTTGACCTAGCTATCCTCAAGGTTAACCTGAATCTACTATGAAAGAATCGAAGTTCATACAAAAGGACTTACAAGCTCCCCGCTTGACTTCCTAATGCTACCCACCAGTAAAACTTACTGACATGACCACGTGCAAGTTCCGAATCCACAGACTCCTTCTTTCTTGGATTCTTCAATCAGCTACAAGCTCCCCGCTTGTTTATATTTAAGCTCCAATTGTAGCAACCGAGTTGATCATCAAGATATTGAAGTAATCTCGACCTTGAAAACCCTAAGTTTTGTGTAAAGGAAAGCTTCTCTAGATCTCACAAGAGATTTACACAAAACAGAAAATATGAGCAACAATACAATAGGAACAACCTCCAAAAATGTGGCTAGGGTTTTGTTTAAATACCTAGAGCAAAAACATAAAACCCTAAACGTTTAATGAGGTATGGCTGAGTTGGAAATTTTGCAGAAAAAACAATCTAGCCGACTTTCGATCGATCGAATCTATTCTTCGATCGATCGAGCTAGGCCGAAAGTCACAAAGACTTCTGCAGCCACTCGATTCCAACTTTACAATAATTAATCAACTTTGAGCAAGCCTAAACAAGACTAAACATATTGTTTTGATCATGGTTTGCCAACATTACACATTAGAGTTCTAAATACATTAAATCCTAAGCCTTTAGAACCTAACAAACTCCCTATTTGGCAATCCGTGACAAAACACAAACTATAAACTCAAAGTGTACAAATAAAAAGCCCTTTACAAAAAATAATGCTCATAAAACACAATTCAATCCTAACTACTATCCATCAGTTACAAGTGTAGACAGCAGCCAAATCGAATCAACCTGTATATTCCTGAAACACTTAACAAATGCATAAACGCATGTGTGACAGAAAAACAGTAAATCAACAGATATGTAATCTAACTCTCCCCCAAAGTTAGATACACCAAAAATTAAAAACATTCTTGAAAGTTCACACAACACATAATAAAGACATATATCAATGAATAACTCATAAATATAAATCAATAAGCAGTGAACACAGAATCAAAAATCATATATCAAAAATGTATTTCCCAACAAGAATAGCCCAAAAGAAAATATACATGGTGAAGCATCTAGATACAATCTAATATCAAAAATCTCCACTAGCTTCGCAAAAAGAAAGAAAAACTCTCCCTAACTACAAAAAGTCCTCTACAAGTAAGTCTCCAAACTCTACTCCCCCTTTTTGTGACGGAATGCCAAAGGACAATCACAAGCCATCATCAAAAGGAGGTGGTGAGGGTGAACAAAGATGCGCCAAGTCAGCTCTCAGAGCACGAATCTCATTAAGCAAGTCCACCAAAATCTGACCAAGAGCCGCCTGAACGGTCATGACAGTCTCTAGGGTACGACCTACATCAAAGTCATCCGAAGGAGGTGGAGGAACAGTAGCAGCACTAGCACCAGCAGGATCAGGAACAGCCTCACGAGCAGGACCTATAGAAGAAGAAGAGGGTGTGGTACTAGAAGGCTCAAACCTAGAGTGTTTAGAGCCAGCTCGAAGATGAGCAGCCCTTTGTCTAAGAAAAGTCGCACCTATGGGAGCAATCACATGGACGGGCTCAGAAGAAGGGAAATCATCTAAACCTAGATAAAGCAAAATCCTATGAATAAAGATAGGATGAACAAGAGCATGAGTGGTAGATGAACTCCTATAAACTTCGTTCAAAAAACGAAGAAACAAATGAGGAAAACTGATAGGAGCATCAGTGACAAGAGCATATAAAAATACACACTGCTCAAGAGGAATAGTGTGAAGATGAGAAATGGGCCAAAAAGAATGACACGCTATCCTAAAAAAAAGATAGATAGTCTCAGGAAGCTTAGCAGTGGTAATTCGAGGATCAGAACCCCACTGGATAGAAGACCCAGTGATGTAAGACATGACATTACTCAACATAGGAGACTCATCATAAGAGTAAACAGGGTGTTGGACCAAAGGTACCCCTAGAGCATCAGCCACTACCGTAGGAATAATGACATACTCTACGCCTCGTATCCAACTCTTAACTAGAGTGTTAGAATCATAGACGCGGATAGAGATGTTCAAAAAGAACTCTCTAATCAGGGTAGTGGGAGAAGGAGGATCAGAAACATCCAACAAAGGTAACCAACCCCGACGCTCAAAATTTGCCCTAATGGTAGGATCAACCTCATCTAAGATGACAGAACGCTCAGCCCAAATTTTTCTCTGAATGTTCAGCTTCTCAAAAATCTCTTGGTTTTTCTCACTTGAAAACCTCTCACGGTCAAAGGAAGGTGGGGGAGGTGAAGGAGAAGGAACAGACCTACGGGCTCTAGTCTTCCTAGGCATGATGCTAAGGAAAGGACAGAGACACAAAGTAGAACCAAAAAAACAAAAACAAAAAAAACAAAACCAAAGACAGACTGCAAATTAGTACAAAAAAATAGAATAAAAAATCTATATGATGCATGAATAGTTAAAATGTCGTGATGCATGTTCTAATGCAGTAAAAATTAAGTTCAATTAAAGGTTAGATTAACAAAATTGGCTTGAATATAGGGTTTCTAACAAAAATCCAAAATTGAATAACCACTTGATGAAATTTTTAAAACAAATTAATGAATTGAGCATCACAGAACACAACACATAGATTATAATGCTCAATTACATCAAAACAACAAGCCAATTTTATCAATTTTAACCTAATTGAACAAAATCCCCAATTCGGATTCAATACAAGCCCTAGAATTTTCAATTTTTCACAAAACCCAAAATTGATCAAATTAAACCATCAATATAATGTTTATATCATGTCCCCACAAAAACCCATTGATCAATTTCACAAAATAGGGTTTGAATCAACAAAAATCCCAAAATTTGTATAGTCCAAAAATTACCCTCAAATGCATGGATTTATGCATGAAAACATGAAAATAAATTCAAAAGGAAGGGTATTAAGGTCTTACCGGCTTGAGGAGAGAGAAACCTTGCAAAGAAATTGGAAGAAAACGACAAAAAAAAAAAAAAAAAATCTTTATGGAGCCTTGCCGAGTCGGAGAGTTTGAAAAGTTTGAAAAGTTTTGAAAAAATTGACTTTGAACAAGTCAGATCTGAGTTTTTAAAAAACCTTTTCCACGATCTTCGATTGATTAAAAATTATATTCGATCGATCGAAAAACAGATTGGATCGATCGAAACAGGCAGAGGCTCACTAAATTTTTGAGAAAATCACAGGTTTTGAAAAACAATCACATTTTGGCCATAAAACTCCTCAAAGCATGAAAATTAATGAACAAAATGTATGAGTATGAGATGAAATGCTTTTTTAAAAACCCAAAATTTTAAACCCAATTCTTTCACAGCAAATTTTCAATCATTCTCCCTTTCAATTCTTCAAGCAACAAAATATGTTGTGCACAATTCTCAAGATATTTTTAAACTTGGTTGGTCAGACCGAAAATACACACAATAATATGTACAGTGTTTAACAAAGAGTAACTTGTGTAGTGTGTGCTACTAGCAAAAACTTGAGATACATGTGAGGTGATATGTGAATAGCAATTAAACACAAAGTCTACACAATTCATCACATAGAATTTAAAAGAGACTATCACCAAAAGAGTTACATCATATAACTCCCACATCTCCTAGAACAAAAGCTTGCAATCATTTATGTTTCTTGAATTTTTGCCTCTTAATTATGTGAATTGACATCAAGCCTAATAGTACACACCGGTTTTAATTAAGTGAATTGGCATCAAGCCTAATAGTACACACCAATTTTAATTATGAGATTTAACCGAGGCTATACCTTATGTTCTTTTTGTGCATGTGCTACACTTTCTCGAGCACAAAATCTTATGATATGCACTAAGGTGTACATAATTGGCTAGTGAACAGTGGTGAGATGGTTATTTATGCCTTTCTCAAAAAGATCAAGTCCGACAGTCAAATAACATGTGACTTCAAGATTAAGACAAAGTGATAAATACCATAAACATCTTTCCCACACAACATGCACTACAAAGCTTTAACTAGTAAAGTGCAAAGAATAAGCTCATCAAAGCTAAACAAGGTACACAAGACATGACATATGTAAATAGATTGACCAACCTTATTTTCAAAAACCAAGAAAAATAGTGTTAAACATAGTTTTGCTTCCCTTTTTTTTTTTTTTTTAAAGAGAAAACAAATAAATCCTAGAATGAAATGCATGAATGTAATGCAATGCAAGTCCTAGAACAAAAAAAATACAAAAACCAAGGAACAATGGTCACAGATGAATAGAGCAATGAAGCACAAGGACCATGTCATAAAGACTCACTTAGATCGAGTCTTTTGCATCCAAAACTTTTTAGATGCACCATGAGCATTGGAGTTCTTATTCACATTCGAGTGATTCCCAACTCCAAGATTGGAATAAAGGTTTAATGCCTTTACCAATTCACTAATTAGTGCCATAGGCTCTTGTGCTTGAGGCACAGACACTTTTGGTTTGTTTGCTCTCTTAGCAGCTTGAAGCTTGTAACAGTTAAGACGAATATATCCAGACTTTCCACAATAATGACAAACCCAAACATGTTTACCATGCATCTTGTCCTTAGATTTGGTAGGCTCCTTAGGTTTAGACTATCTCAAATCAACCCTAATCTTCTTAGGTGGTGAAACTTCTACAGGTTTAACAACCTCACTCACAGGGGGTTTAACAGTTTCACTCACAACCTTACTCACAGAAGGTTTAGAAGAAGATGAAGGAACAAAGATCGTGGAATGGGGTGCAGACACAGAGATGCTCTCAATAAAACCTAAACCAGATTTGTCAGAAGGATACTTTTGAACACTCAACATTTGATCAAGTTTACAACCTCACTCACAGAAGGTTCAGAAGAAGATGAAGGAACAAAGATCGTGGAATGGGGTGCAGACACAGAGATGCTCTCAATAAAACCTAAACCAGATTTGTTAGAAGGATACTTTTGAACACTCAACATTTGATCAAGTTTAGAACTAGCAGATCTAGCAGTAGATAAATCAAGTTCTAATTTCTTTACTTTATCAATCAACATCATATTCTCAGTTTTCACATTGTTCAAAAGATCATTAGCATCAAACAACTTAACAAGCAAATTTTTCTTATCAAGCTCAAGAGATTCAATTTTCTTCAGGCCAAGTTCAACATTCATAGCATCCTTTGCAGCAACTTTGCAAAGTTTATTATAGGCCTCTTGAAGATCTGCGTCTTCAGAGAGTTCCCCATCAGAAGGGTTCTCCTCAGCAGATATGCTTTCATTGACTACAGCAGTAGCAGTAAAAGTAATGAAGTTTCCATCCTCGTCACAACCAGACTCATCATCAGAAACGTCATTATCACTAAGGGTTACAGCCATAGCTTTGCCCTTAGACCTCAAGAATGTTGGACATTCAGATTTAACATGACCATACCCTTGACAACCAAAACATTAAGCACCCAAAGAATTGTTGGAAGATTGACCTACTCTTTCTTTAGGTTTTTCAGTGTTGCTAACCTTAACAGGATCATTCTTCCTAAAATTTCTAGGTTCAGCAGTGTTTGCATTCCTTGCCCTCCTATTAGTATTCCTAAGAAAGTTTTTAAAGTTCTTGGCAAGGTAAGTTATCTCTGTAGCAGAGAGTTCATCATCAAATCCACCAGCATCAACATCATCAACAGATTTAAGAGCCATTGATTTGGATTTGTTAATTTTGGGTAGGTCTAACTCATAGGACTAAAGAGATTCTACAAGTTCATCCATAGGGATGGAGTCCACATCCTTGCTCTCAGTAATGACAGTCACTTTAGGTCTAAAGTATTCAGTTAAAGATCTAAGTATCTTCCTAACAATTTTAAGTTGATCATAGACTTCACCCAAATTAAAAGCAGAATTAAAAATATCATTCAGTTTGGCATAAAATTCATTAAAGGATTCATCATCAGACATCCTAATGCTTTCAAACCTAGAAGTTAATTGCTGCAGCTTATTTATTTTGACAGCCTTTGTGCCTTCATGCACAGTTTTGTGGATTTTCTAAGCAGTATGAGCAACCTCAATATTTGAGATTCTCTTAAATTCCTCCATAGAAACAGCATTAAAGATGGCATTCATAGTTTTGCTATTAAATGCAGCTGCTTCTTTTTGAGAAGTTTGCCACTCACTCACTGGAGTAGTGGGCTTCTCCCATCCGTACTTAACGGAATTCCAAAGTCTCTTATCAATGGATTTCAGGAATACTTTCATCCTTACTTTCCAATAGGCGCCGTCAAAGTGAGGAGAAACAACAAGAGAGTGTCTGTGTTCCATGACAACAGGGGTCAAGGATCAGCTCAGAGATCAAAAGATCTACAATAAAAGAACTACCCGTTCTGATACCACTTGATGGAAATTTAGACCCCTTAAACCAACCAGATTAACTTAGTTAATTAGCCAAGTGATTAACTTAGTCAATTTATGCAAATCTAGGTTATCACAATCACACAATCATATCAAGAATATATAAAGCAGCGAAAAATAAATAACACAAGATATGATGACCTAGGAAACCACACGGTAAAAACCTGGGGAGGATTTAACCAAGCTATCCTCAAGGTAAACCTGAATCCACTATGAAAGAATCGAAGTTCATATAAAAGGACTTATAAGCTCCCCGCTTGACTTCCTAATGCTACCCACTAGTAGAACTTACTGACATGACCACGTGCAAGCTCCGAATCCACGGACTCCTTCTTTCTTAGATTCTTCAATCAGCTACAAGCTCCCCGCTTGTTTATCTTTAAACTCCAATGGTAGCAACCGAGTTGATCATCAAGATGTTGAAGTAATCTCTACCTTGAAAACCCTAAGATTTGTGTAAATGAAAGCTCCTCTAGATCTCACAAGAGATTTACACAAAACAGAAAATATGAGCAACAATACAATAGGAACAACCTCCAAAATCGTGGCTAGGGTTTTGTTTAAATACCTAGGGCAAAAACATAAAACCCTAAACGTTTAATGAGGTAGGGCTGAGTTGGAAATTCTGTAGAAAAAACAATCTGGCCGACTTTCAATCAATCGAGTCTATTCTTCGATCGATCGAGCTAGGCCGAAAGTCACAAAGACTTCTGCAGCCACTCAATTCCAACTTTACAATAATTAATCAACTTTGAGCAAGCCTAAACAAGACTAAACATATTGTTTTGATCATGATTTGCCAACATTACACATTAGAGTTCTAAATACATTAAATCCTAAGTCTTTAGAACCTAACATACTCGACTTCCTAGAAAGAGGTCTAACCTTAGAGGTTGACAACTTAGGACAATTTGGCCTAATATGACCAACAATATGACAATGATGACAAGTGGAGACAAATTTAGAATTTTTATTCTTCCTAGGAGGAGTTTTAGACATAGGTTTAGAAATTTCAACGTTAACGTCAAAATTTTTACCTTTGTCTATCCTAGCAATATTAGCCTTCAACTCTTCATTATTTCTTTTAAATAGGGGAATATAAAAATCTTTTTCTTTTGAGTTAGGCTCAACAACAAGTTTGGCACTAGTTAATTTTTCAACTTCAGTTTTAAATTCAACTAGTTGCTCTTCCAAACTATTAATTTTGTCCACTTGAGATGAAATTTGATTTTTAAAATTTTCATTCAAATTATTGGCTTCATCTAATTTTGCAATCAAATCATCTTTTTCAAGCTTGATCTTTTTAAATTTAGCTTTTAATTTTGTAGAACATTCAAGAGATTTCATACAAAAATTATAAAGCTTGCAATAGGCATCTTGAATATCATCATCATTATTTAGCATAAGATCATGCAAATCAAAACAATCAAGAGTTTCCATGACAACAGGGGTCAATGGATCACACAACAAAGATTAAAACCAAATCAGAGTATGCCTGCTCTGATACCACTTGATAGGCCACAAATTGAATGACCCCTTGTGATTAAACCAATTAATTAATTAGCCAAGTTATTAATTAATTAATTTATCATGCAATTGCGTGGCAACACAAACAAATCACCGAATAACTAAATATGCAGTAGAAATTAAATAACACGGTGATTTGTTCATGAATGGGAAAAACCCTAACGGCAAAAATCCCACCGGGTGATTTTCAGGTCACCACTCCCGAAACTCCACTATTATCAAATCAAGCGATTACAAGTAAAGGAATCCCAAGTACCTTACCAACCTACAGTTGAACCCTTACCCCAATACCCAATTGGACTTGATCTGTAGTGACAGTTCCCACCTTTGATGCACAGCTCCCAAGTACGTGACTAACCAGTTTGATCTGCGAATCCCAGTACGCGACTTACTCCTTTGCACGAATCCCAGTACGTGACTAACTCCATAACAACCCCTTGATTGTTGTAGTTGATTTGCAGCAGCTTCACATAAAAACACCAATAAGATCTTCAATGTTGGTGCAAGAGACTTTGCTTAGTTACAAAACCCAAAGGCGTGCAAGAAACGCAGCAAGAACTCTTTCTTCTGTAGAAGGAGACTAGGGTTTCAAAAAGAAAACCTTATGAAGCTCTCTAGGGTTAGGTTTTTCTTTTTCCACCTCCTTTAAATAGGAGTTTAATGGGCTCTCCTATTCCAAATAGGTTTACACAAACCTTGGGCTTTTCCTTGTCCAATAAGGATTATACAAACCCATAAACAAATAGCCTTTTAAAATAAAATATTGCTTGCTATAATTTGAAAATCCGTAAGCTCGATCGATCGAGGAATCTATCGAGCTTTAATGAATCTCGACAGATCGAGATTCTATCAAGAAGGTATCGAGACCTGCAGATTGCACTTTTCTTGAACAGTTCTTGAGTAGTCTTCATGTCTTCAATTTACCACTTGTAGTAATCATCTTAAACCTACTTAGATTTATCCAAATACAAGTAAAGTGCGTTTTGTCAAAGGATATGCCAATTACATAAAAATATGTCCCCAACACCATCCCAAAAATTTTGCAAAAAGCCTCTTTAAATTTGGAAAACCACAAATTTTTCATCAAACCCCAAAAGTTAGGTCACAAAAGATGAAATGCATGATAAATGAATGAATAAGAGACATACCAGAGGAAGAAAAAGCTCTTTGAGACCAAAGAACACTTGGGAAAGAGGTTTAGAGTGATTGAGAAGTGTTTGGGAAGGGGGAGAGACATTTTCTATTAAGAGAGATCGGTGAGAAATGAGAGAAAATTGCGCTAAAGCATATATATAGAAATCTCAATTTCTCAATGGATCGAGAAGTGTCGAGAATTAAAATAGCGAGAAATAGCTATCGAGGAGCTATCGAGAGGTGCCCACAGCAAAAGGGGCTCGATGGATCGAGAAGCTATCGAGCATACATAAACTTCCTCGATGGATAGAGAAGCTGTCGAGCAGCTATCGAGATTGAATCTCAAGAATCTCGATGATAGCTTTCGAGACCTTGATAGATAAAATCTGTCAAGAGCCATCAAGACTCATTAAATTTCGATAGATATTATCTGTTAAAAGCTGTCAGGAATTTGTCTAGCTTTAATGAACAAACCTTCTTTACTTGTTTCTTGGTCCAATCTACATGGCTTTAATACTTGACTTGTACACCATGTTTCTTAAAGTATTAAACACATCCTTAATCTACCCAAATACAAGTAAAATGCATTTTGTCAAAGGATTAGCCAATTCTAAATTACATATGTTCATAATATGTTCCACATATATCCTAACACCCTTGAACCATAAAAATGACCAAAAAACCCCTCTAAGCCTAAAAAAAGATCAAATTACCCCCAACAACTAAAAATGAACCAAATGCCCCATAGGCATTAAAAAATGTCCAATATACACCCAAAGCCAAAAGTTGACCGAAATACGTTGGAAACTTTGAAAAGGACCAAAGTACCCCTAAACCCTACAAATGACCAAAAAAACACCATAAGACTAAAAACATGACCCAAATACCCCTGAAAGCAAACAAATGACCAAATACCCCCTATGCATTAAAAAACGTTACACATATACATCCTAAGCCTAAAAAATGATTGAAATGACCTTGGAACTTCAAAAATTATTAAAATGTTTAAAGGGGATGTCGTAATCTTTTATATTTTGGAGGGTATTTTGGTCATTTTATAACATTTCTCCAATGTTTCTATCATTATTTAGGTTTCATAGGTACTTTGATCATTTTTTTTAGGCTTCAAGGGTGTATCGGTTATTTTTTAGGTTTTTAGTGTATTTCATACATCTCTAACGATTATGGGGACAATGTAGTAATTCTTGATTTATAGGGGTATATTGGTCTTATTTTAGTCATCGAGGGTATTTTGGTCTTTTTAAAAAAATAGGGGGATATTTTGGTCAATTTCTATATTTCTGGGGGGGGGGGGCATTATGGTAATTTTATGCGCTAGGGGGAGGGGGGAGGGGGGAGGGTTTGGTCTTTTTTTTAAGGATACAACGGTGTTTCGGTCATTATTTAGGTTTCAGAGGTAGTTCAGTCATTTTTTAGGTTTCTGGGGTGTGTTGTTCTTTTTTTTTATATCGGGTGTATTTTGGACATTTTTTGTCTTTATGAGGGCATTTTGGTCATTTTTTTTGATTTATAGTGGTATTTTGGTTTTATTCCAGTAATCGAGGGGATTTCCACCTTTTTCAGGCATGGTGGGTACTTTTGTCCTTTTTTAGCTTTTGAGGGGTATTTCGGTCATTTTTGATGTTTTGGGGGGTATTCTAGTCATTTTTTTGGTTTCAGGGGTGTTTCAGTCTTTTGTAGTTATCGGGTGTGTTTTGGACAATTTTCGTGTTTTTAGGGGCATTTTGGTCATTTCTATGATATTATTGGGGTATTTTGGTCTATTTCAGGCATAGGGGGTACTTTGGTCATTTTTTATGTTTTGGGGGGTATTTTGGTTATTTTTTAGGTTTCGGGGGTGTATCCTTCTTTTTCTACGTATCGGGGGCATTTTGGACATTTTTTGTATTTACAGAGGCATTTTGGTCACTTTTTCGATTTATGGGGGTATTCTGGTCTTATTCAAGTTCTTAATGATAATTTGGTCTTTTACAATGTTTTTTTTTTGTGTGGGGGGGGGGGGGGGGGGTGTACTTTGGTCTTTTTCTAGGTTTAGCGGGGTATTGGTTATTTATTATGAGAAATCCCTAGTCCAGTCCTTTTCAAAGCGCTGGGATAAGTATACCCCATAGGGGAATGGGGTAAACCCTATTCTAACGCTTTCAAAAATGCCAAGATAGGTCTCCCCCATAATGCAATGAAGAAACCCTATTTCAACACTTTTAAAAATACCATGATAGGTCTCCCCTATAAGGGAATAGAGTAATCCTATCCCAGCGCTTTTATATGCTGGTATAGGTGAACTTTATTCCAACGCTTTTAAAAGTGCTGGGATAGTTCTCCCCCGTAAGGGAATGGAGTAACCATATTCTAGCGCTTTTAATAGCGCTGGGATAGGTTAACTTTATTCTAGCGCTTTTAAAAGCACCGGGATAGGTCTCCCCTCATAAGGGAATAGAGTAATCCTATCCCAGTGCTTTTATAGCGTTGGTATAGATGAAACCTATTCCAACGTTTTTAAAAACGCTAGGATAGGTCTCCCCCATAAGAGAATAGAATAACCCTATTCCAACGCTTTCAAAAGTGCAGGGATAGGTTGACCCCATAAGGGAATGGAATAACCCTATTCCAGCGCTTTTGAAGTTTCGGGATAGGATCTTTTCAAATAAGAAAAAAAAAATTATATATATATATATATATATATATATTTAAATCGATAATTCTGACCTATAGCGGCGGTTTGAAAACACTACAATATGGCTTCATATACTAGTGGTTTTGGAAACCGCCGCTATAGGTCTCCTATTGCAGCAATTTATGAAGCGCTGCTATAGGGTGTCCTATACCAGCGGTTTCTAAAAGTGCTGGTACAGGTTAATCTATTACGGTGGTTTTAAAAGTCGTCGGGAAAAAAATGCTACTGCAGGACGATTTTTTTTGTAGTGTATGTTACTGTGCCATCTCTATGCTTGCTTGGAGCCATATCCTTGTTTCCACATGTAAGAGACTTTTATTTCTTGAATTGAAGTTGTGTATTATTGTTGCTAAATTATCTTCTAAGAATATATTGATCTTGCACTAGCAGATTTCAAGCTCATAGGTCCTAGCATTCGTATTTGTCATCTTTCTCCATCGTACTTATAGCCTTGGAGATTTTATTTGGTTTGGGGGCACATTCTAGGGTTGGTGGAATGATCAAAGGATATGGCTATATAAAAGAACAACTTCCTACTTCTTTGGCTTGTTGGACTATATCCTAAAACGACTGAGGTTTTCGAAGTTGGCCTTTATCATCACCACAAAGTTGGCTGATGATGATGTGTCACAAAGATATGAGCAAGAGGTCATGGAGTTTGGTACTTCTTCTCCAATGTTTGCCATTTTAGCAACACTTGCAGTGCTAAACGCCTTTTGTTTCTTTGGTGCATTGAAGAGGGTGATTGCAGATGTGGAAATTTTGTTTTGGGAATGATTTGCATTGCAAATTCTTCTATGTGGTCAACTAGCTCTCATCAACCTTCCTGTTTACCAAGGTCTTTTCTTCAGGAAAGACGTTGCTAGCCTGCCCACCTTAGTAACATTCAAATCAACTATGTTTGCTTTATTGGCTTTTGCAATAACCATATATTAATTTCTATGTTTGTGTCTTGTAAAACTTCTATTGGTTAAGATACAGTTAATTTGATGGAACCATATATTGTCAAAATAATTATTGGAATTGATTAGAATTTGATTTATTTACTTTTCTTTTTGCTTCATTATTCAAATCTATCTATTGGTATCTAGAAACTGAAACCTAGTATTTATTGTTACTACATTCATGTTGAGTCATATCAACGTAGCATTTCAATCCATTCGGCACATTTTAGTTCATTTCGGTCCATTTTAGTCCACTTTGATCCATTTACTTAAGAATGGTATAAAAAAAAAAAAAAAAAAGGTTTGAGTTGAGAATACTTAATCTAAATCCAGATTTATTAAAAATATATATATAGATCTCAAATTTGTGGCACTAAAAAAATCAACAAATAGAACTAAATGCTGAATTTGGCTGGCAAGAGTTGGAAGTCTTGCAAGCTTTAGTGACTAGTGAACAAAACGATAATTTCAATGGATTAAAATTGATAAAAACTTTTCATATAGGATTTGTTGTGAAAATGTTGTGGATATAACACTTATAAAAAATTTCCCAAACAAATACAAATTAGCCTAAAAGGTCATAGAGTTTGGTACTTCTCCAATGTTTACCATTAATGTGATGCCCTAGGCTTAAAAAAAAAATTAAAAAATTAAAAAAATTAAAAAAAAAGATAAGATTTTTGTGGAGCTCCCACGTGCCCCCCACCTAAACCCACTCCCCACCACTCATTTTCACCCACCTCTCTTCTCTCTTTTGGCCGGCTCTCTCTTTTCTTTCTTTCATTTTCTTTCTTTTCTCTTTACTTAAGCACACACACACTCACTTCCACACTCACCCGCTAGCCTCCACTCCAAACCACACCATTTCACCATCATTTTTCTGGCAAGATCACCGGAAAAATACTTAGGAACCCCAAAGCATCTTCATCATTTTATTTGAGGTAAAATTTCTAATCTTTTTGTGGGTTTATATGCTTTTACTTGAGGTTATTTTTATCTAAGCCTTAATAATAATACTCATGTGATTTTTGAGCATTAGAAGTGATATTCTTGTGATAATGTTTATGGGTTTTGCTTTGGTGGACCTATTTGGGTGAATGGTTGTGGATTTTGTACAATGGTAGCCATTGGAGATTTACCCATAGTAAAGATTTGGGGGTTTTGACTTTCTAATGTGAAACAATTGATGAATCTAATTTTTATTGTTTATTTGGAGCTAATGGAGGGTTTGTTGTTTGTGGGTCTCTTGAAAATGACATGTATGTTGAGGAAGAAATTCATAAAGTGTTGGGATCTCTTATGGTAAAGAAAAGGCTTTAAATGATATGATTATAAATTGGAGTCTAAGCCTTGTAAATGAAATTGTTAATAAACTTTGGAAGTGAAATACTTTATTTGTGAGGTTAAGTACTTAGGCTTGCCTAATTAATTTCTTATCTAGCGATTTATAATTTGTAGCTAGATAAAATGTTAAGCTTTATGCTTATTGTGATAGGTTTGTTTGGTATTGTTTAGGTTCTAACTAATCTCCATTGGAGTTTTGGAACTAAACTTTTTGCGAGTTGCGAGGTAAGTAACTTTTAATGGGATTTTTGGAAAATAATCATGTTGTATAAACTTTGTTTTTGGGTCAAACACATTTTGGAAGATTAATAGTAGAACTATGTTTTTCTATAAAGTATTGTGTTGTGACCCTACTATATATGATGATATATGAATGTGCATATTCTTATTGCATATGGGGAATTGCATTATTTGTTAGCATGGAAAAGATATGCATCTTTTAGCAATTCTTGGGAATGGATTTTATGAATTTATTGTATTATTTGCAAATTCTAAAGATGCTTTATCTTAGCTTGTATTATTTGGAAAATTTACGCAAAATATTTATGACAAGAAATAGTTTAGAGGACTTTGAGAATATTGTGGCTATTTGGTTATTGAAATATTTTATAAAACTACTTGGAAGTGAACTGTGTATTTCAAATACATTAACTTGTAAGCTTTTGACATGGTTTTGTCATTGTGCCATGATATTGGTGATTCCCCCATCTGTCTGTGTGACGACCTAGTCTGTGTGACGACCCGTCTGTGTGACGACCCCGTCTGTGTGACAACCCCGTTATGTGGCCTTGGGTGAGGTTTCTGGATTTGAAATGGTATTAGATATTTTATGGCTCACAATGAATAATATGTAGTTTCATAGTTACTTTGGGAAGCTTGGTATTACAATATGTCTACCATTCTTGTCATGATATTAAGGAAATTTATTTTGCAGAATTCAAATGGAAATTCCCAAGTTTTAGCATGTTTGTAAAATATTCATTGTTATATGTTAAGGGTCATTTTCGTAAAATCAGCCCAACCCAGCAAAGCAGGCAATAAGAGTGGCAGGTACAGAATAAAACTATTAGGCTCAAGCGGCAGAAATAACAGAACACAGGCCTATAACATGAGTAAATGGGTCTTGAGGAAGCTTTGGGCCCGGAAAGAGAGAAATGACATCCATGGGCAATGTATGGTATGAAAAAGTGAGAATGGGCCGCGGCAGACCCAAGACAATGTAAACAAAGAAAGTAGGAGTTTATGGCAAGCCCATGAACCCCAATGATAAGAATGAGGAGATTGGGCCGGGGAAGCCCAATCAAGTTAGTAAAAGCCCATAGGAACACAAAGTCAGTAAATGGGCCAAGGAAGCCCGAGGAAAGTAAAAGGGCCGCAGGCCCAAGGGGAAAAAGGAAAGCGACAATGGAGCCCATGAGCAAGAACACTAGCAGACTCTCTTGAGTCACTGGGGGAAGAAATGAAACTGCAGGCTTAAAAGAAGACTAGCAGGAACATATCATCATGGTAGGAAAAGCCAAGAAATGAAACAAGACATAAGTATAAACCGAGAAATGGGCCAAGAGAGATATGAAGCCCAGTATTAAGAAAAGCCCAATCCCAAAGGGAAGCAGTGAAAATACAGAACGGCTCACATGAAAGAACGAAGAAGTATGGCAGACGAATGCAAACAAAGCTCCATAAGCCGCAGACAGGCTTTGAACGTACATAGCAGGGGAGCATGCGCAAATCCCAGGTGCCACCAGCCTGTACCTAGCCAATATGGGTTGTGGTGGGGCCATGGGTTAGTAGTAAGAGGTAAAGGGGGGTGTGGTTTGGTGGTGGGGAGGGGGGAAAAGATTTATTTTACGTTCCCTGTCCAAATCCTTTTGGGAGGTACGTCCTGCTGGGATGACAGACTGCCCAAAAGAGGTAAGATTGGGGAGGGAACGTTGGGTGCATGCCATAGGAAGAGAGAGAAAGCATTTAAGCCACGGCAGAGGACAGTGCCACGGCGGACAGAACAACACAAAACCTGTATTGTCTGGCAAGGGTAAGCAATGTACAGACGGTGGTCGGCAAGCATGCCCAGACTAGACAAAAGCCGTTAGAGGGTGAAATGGTAAAAAAGCAATCACGGCAGGCCCTATAAAAGGAGGCTCGCCGTGCCCTGTAAAAGGGACCGAAAAACAGAGGAAGAAAATACATAGAAAGAAAACTAAAAAGAAAAAAGAAAAGAAAGGAAGAAAAGATAAGAAAACAAATAGTGAGGATAATGGGCATGCACCAATAGATCTTTTCCTTTCTCTCCCCCTCAAAATCCCACTCTCTAAGGAACAATTAAGTAGTGAGAATTTTCTTCGGGTATTTATCACTTAGGTCCGATTCCCTCAAAGTCATTAATCCCCACGGCAGGATATTCTGCGAGGAGGTTAGTTTCATTGAGAGGAAGCGTTCTTCCTCTTTGATTTTTGCCATTACGGACCCGGTTTTGGTTTTGACGTTTATTTTGATTAACTCATCGTTTAATCAATCGTTCTTTCTTATAAAAGCCATTGTTATCACTGTCATTATTACTACTGTGTTAGTCAGTCCTTGTAATTAATAAAAGCTATTGAACTCTGTTTTCTTTTATTATCATTATATCTGCCTGTCGTAATCTTATTGTAATAGCTCTGCTGTCGTAAGGGTATTTCTGGCGGACAAGGCTAAGTTTGTGCACAAGCCGGCCCAAAGTGAGTTGCAGTTGGGTCGGTCTCAACTTCCCTACTCAGAAACATATTAGGACCCATCACCGCAGGAGACAGCCCAGCCCAAACACAAAACAAAGGCCCCTACATTATGAAACTTGCATTTCCCCCACCCTCATTAAATATGCTACTTACTGGGTTTTGTCTCATTCCATTATTTTATAAACTTTTTAGAGTAGGCAACAGTCTTTTGAGACAGTTTTTTGGTGGCTAACAGTAGTGAGACTAACTACTGATGGAGGCTGAACTTTTGTAATGGGTAAATTAGATAATGTACATCTTAGAATTGGCTTGACTCATTTTTTTTTTTTTGTATATTATAGTGGTTGTGACGTTACTCCCACTAATGGGACAAGCTGATGATATGTAACTATTTATTCAGACCTCTATTCTTTTGTGGCCAATGGTCCTTGTAATTATTACTTAGGGCTCTGACTTACTTTGAGAGTATATTCAATGGAATTATTATGATAATTCTTAATGTTGGTACTTGGTATGATTTTATGGATTTCATTGTCAAAAAGGAAAATCTATAGGTACTTGGAGACAACTTTCTCATGCTTTGGACCCTTTGGGATTTGGGGTGTGACAATCAATATAGCAACACTTGCATTGCAAAACGGCTTTTGTTTCATAGGCGGATTGAAGAGGGTGATTGCAGATGTGGAAACTTTAGTTTGGGAACGATTTGCATTGCAGATTCTTTTATGTGGTATGCTAGTTTTCATCAACCTTCTAGTTTACCAAGGTCTTTTCTTCAGGAAAGCCATTGCTAGCCTACCCACCTCAGTAACATTTGAATCAACTATGTTTGCTCTATTAGCTTGTGCAATACCACTATATTAATTTCTATGTTTGTGTGTCACAAAACTTCTGTTGGCTAAGATATGTTCTTAATTCGACGGAACCATATCTAGTCAAAATAATTATTGGAATTGATTAGAATTTGATTTTTTATGTACTTTTCTTTTTTGCTTCAATATTAAATCTATCTATTAGTATCTAAAAGTTTAAACCTTGCATTTATTGTTACTATGCTCATGTTAAACCACATTAACATAACATTTCAAAACATTCGGTGCATTTTGGTTCATTTTAGTCTATTTCTATCTACTTTAGTCTATTTACTTAAGAATAGTAAAATAAACAGATTTGAGATGAGAATACTTAATCTAAATTAAAATTTATTAAAAAAAATATAGATCTCAATCAAATTTGTGACACTAAAAAATCAACACATAGAACTAAATGCTGAATTTGGCTAGCTAGAGTTGGAAGTCTTCAATCTTTAGTGATTAGTATCTCCTAAAATAGCTACAAAATTGATGTTGCGTATATAATTAATTGGGTGGGTGTCCATGTCTATATTGATGTTGCCATGCCCAATTTATATTTGAGCATAATATATGCCAACCCTCGTCCCGCCCTAAAAGAGAGTCTTCCACAGCTATTGACCTAAGCAATATTCCACATATGCAAGGTCTGCTCGAAGAGACATATATATAAGGAGGTCATCGAGATTTTGGT
The DNA here is from genome assembly GCA_023736055.1 of Quercus glauca. NCBI lineage: Eukaryota > Viridiplantae > Streptophyta > Magnoliopsida > Fagales > Fagaceae > Quercus > Quercus glauca. The sequence continues at coordinate 77,686,023 of CM043319.1, forward strand.
AAGGCTTAGTATACACATTTTCTACAGGTGTTAAAAACTCACATTGAATCACTTAAGAAAATATTTGCTCTCACTCAAAAGATAGTTTGTTATCAGGTTCCTAACAAATTATTTTTAAGATACAATAAGCCTGATTCTAAAAATATTAATTGCAGAGAATTCCAGGATTTCCTTGTATGTGTATATTATAAAGTAAAAAACCAAATATAATATATATATAACCGAAGGCTTCTGCTAGTAGTACAATTTTTTGCATCGACATCATTTAGAAAAAAAATACAAAAATTTTATTTTTTTTTTCTCTAAAACCCAATAATACATAAAACCCAATATACAAAAAAAAAAAAAAAAAAAAAAAAAATTCCTCTCCTCTCAAACCTGATTCCTTGCCCATCTTCACTCTCAATTTTCTCTCCACAACCCAGAACCACCATCAGTCCTTCTCTCCCACAACTCAACGGCTCCACCTTCTTTGGCACAACTCAGCAGCTGTAATCGCCCAAGTTGCAGAAACATCGCCGGTCTGATGGAGAGGCAACATATGGAATAAGTGTGTCAAAGAAGATTACGATGACCATTAAGTAGCTCTTTGAGATGGATTTGCTGGACTAATAGTGGTGTTCATCGGTTGCAATAAGGTTATATCCCCAATTCTTTTGTTGTATGTATTGAATATAAATTGGATTTTTCGGCTTAAGCCTGAAATTGGTGTTATATCAGATTTAGGGATTAGGTTTGCACGACATAATTAGGGGAATGATCAATTCAATTTTACTTTGAATTAAATTACATATTTTCATTCATTTTAAAGTCGTTATACCATCAATCAAAATAAATATATGTAAGTTTTTTTGTTCTTTGCTTTCTTTCTTTTTTTTTTTTTCTTTCATCCTAATATGTCAATAAGTTTTTAATTCCTAGATTACATTATTCTATTTTTTTTTTTTCAAGTTCCTCTATTTCAGCACTTGTACATCAATCAAGTTCTATGTCTTGGCTATATCTGTTAGGTGTTTGACAAAAGGCCTATAAGAGTAACTATTGAACATGTGTTGGAATAATAGAATAAATGAACTGGCATAAACTATTTGATGATGGCCCATGGTTACTAAGCTGCATCTTGCTATTCAATATGTCATTAAGTCATGTATTTCTGTTTTATAACTTATATTCATGGGTGTATATTTTTGCTATATGAAAAATGGGGTTGTGCTGATGGGGTGAACTAACTTGATTGTACTTTTTAAGACTAGGTTAGATTACTGATGTATGGATAATGGGTACATGTGGGAGAAGGAATACATTATGTGATGATATCTCATTAAGCCTCCATTTGGATCTGTTAAAGAACATAGGACAGTAATAGAAAAGTTTAAAATTGCTAAGTTAGGTATCTAATTTCTTAAGCAATATAGTAATTTCCTTTTTCTCACCCAAATTCCAAACGGATTCATATACCCGACTTTAGAAAGTTTATGTCAAATAATTGAAAATTGCTTCATATGTATATTGAATGGGGGAAAAAAAGAGTCATAGGGTTGATTCAGTTTAGGAATAGAGTCAGATAGTACTTCAGTGAAAAAATGAAGATAATCGAATGGGGAAATCTGTGAAAGTCTAAATCCTATGCTAGCATGGTTTTGTTTCTAATTATGAGCTTTGTTGACAATTGGTTTTGGTGTCATTGAATGTGGATGTGTTTTGAAGTGATGACGTGGGTGGTTTTATCAATTTATGAGTGTGTGAAAGTTTAAATTACTATTTGGGTTTTCATTTTTTGGAAAGCCTATATTTGATCATGGGAATAAAATGTGTAGATTGTGGACCTGGAATTAGTCACTGGGTTGTGATCAATGGGGAGGTCACCACTTTAACTAAATTTTGTTGTTTAATTTAGTAGTTTGTGCTAAGTCTGTAAAGGTACCTAATTTGGATTACTAAAGTTCATATTAGGTCAACTTTATGGGTTATAGAAGCTCAACTTTGATGGGATTCCTTAAGTGATAAATAAACATGGATTTAAGATGACAAGAGGGATCACTGTGTTAGCTTCTAGATTGTTAAGGATGCTTGATAGGGATATCGGTGGTATTGAGAATAGATTGTTTGATTCTTTGCTGGTAGATGGGTGCTTTAATAAAAATATGTTGGATTCTTTAATTGGAAATACATAACTATGCAAATAATTGTGTGTGCTGTTTCAAGTCCACCCTTTGCAAATTATTTATAAGGCAAACAATGTTATGGTCAAGGGTGAAATTTTTTAATTTGAATACTTTGTCTTGGCTTTTGGATCCTTTGGGTATATTTTGATATGATTAGGCAAGGTGGCTATGCAGAATCCATTGTGCCATTTAGAATACTTAATATTTACATTTTCTTACTCTATACAAATTGAGTGCATTTGATTTACTGATATTGGCTTATAGCATCGTTTTATCTGATTCATTGTTCTCATAGTTTGAATTTTCGCTGACCCTATTTTGTATTTTACTAATCCCAGGAGAAGAAATTGATGCAGTACATCTGACAAATTCAAGTCCCACTGCAAAATTACATTGCCTTGATGGAGCTTCAGGTTGGACTAGGAGTTTCACTGTCATTGAATTTAGTTTTGATGATGATTGTTGTACATTGTTTGCATATGGTCACCACGTGCCGACAAATTGTCTGATAATTTTTTGAATAGTATTGAAAATGATTGTCTTGTGCATAATGACATTTGGACTGATTGTGTATTTTCAAGTTTGGGATCATCTTGAGATGTTGAGACATTGTAGGACTACAGTTTGTTTAATTATGATGCCTTAACATTTTTATTGTTTCTTTATTTCCTTCATCTTTCTATTGTTGGTATAATTAAACCCCTTTCTTTAATGAGGCTTTGTTGGAATGCAAGTTTGTGTGCTTAGAATTCTGTGGAAAGACAAATGGACTTCATTTATCCTTATGTGATGAATGAAGTCCTGTTGAAATTTTGAAAGAGGGGTAATACAGATATTTCCTTTTAAAATTTTTTTATGTTTTATTTTTTACAGGAGAGGAATGAAAGGCTGTTCTACAAACTTCTCATTGATAATGTTGAGGAATTGCTCCCAGTTGTCTATACTCCAACTGTAAATTATTGGGCTGTAAAAGTGAACTAGCCTTCACATGATGGTGTTGGATATGTTTTAGGGGATGGGGATTCCTGTGGAGAAATTGTCTTTGTATACAGTACTCGGAGGTCTTCGTCCTTCTGCAGTAAGTTTATTCAAATAAAACTTGTGGTTCTTGCTTCATTTTACTACATTGTAAATTTTTGGTCACATGATGTACTTTGTTTTAAACCTTAGGGAACATTTCTAAATGCCAAGAAAAACCAAGTTCAAAATAAAAGCCTTGGTTGTAATCACATAATATCCCTTATTCTGATCAAGAATTGTATGGATTGTCTTCTTGTAGTGTTTGCCTATAACAATTGATGTGGGGACAAACAATGAACAGTTGTTGAAAGACGAGTTCTACATAGGGCATAGACAGAGGAGGCCAACTGGGAAGGTTTCATAGTTTACATTTGAACCTTGCTCCAATTTTGGTTCATAAATTTTTACAAGTGATAGTATAATATACATTCCCTAAGGTGATTTTGACAATTCTTTTCAGGAATATTATGAACTTCTGCATGAGTTCATGTCTGCTGTCAAGTGGAACTAAGGTGAATTTTTAAAAGTACTTAAATTTTAAATTAGTATACATTTTTTTTTATTTTATAATTAAGATATAAATATATGGATGAGTTTAAAATTGATCATTACCAAAATATAATTGATTGAATGCTCTACATCATATCATCAAGAATATATCGTATTTACTTTTTTTTCACTTGAGCTAGATTAATACATAATATTGCATACTAAACCAAATTAAACAACTTCAACACCACCAAAATTAACAAGGACAATGGAGTGCTCTGTCATAGCATGGGCAAATATACCTTTCAGATTGGTGAAGAAACAATAGGCACATTTTTTTTTTGGGTTTTCTTTTAGGTTGAAGATTTAAATAAATGTCTGATCTAAAGTTCCTATTTGCATGGGAAAATTTTTGGCTGTTCCACTAGCTGCTGAAATCATTTCTTTTTTGGACAGACATGCAATATGTTTGATAAATCCCAAAGTTCAAATACTTAGAGATCATTGAAAATATCAATATGGCCTGGCCCTTTAGCTGCCCAATATATATCAAGATGTCTATTTGATAGATGGCATGATAGGATAATATGGTCATTTTAACAATGCCTTCAATATTGTAACTGATTTCTCTTAAGATGCTAATTAAATTATATTAAGGACTGAAAGGATGAAGTTCTTCTTTTTATCATTCGTTACTATTAGCAACAACATCACCAGGCTGCATTTCTGTTCTAATTTTCTTAGACAAATCAATATAGGAACCAGAGGTTGGATGACCCAGAGTTCGTGCTTGCTTTGGAGGCGATTTATGTTATTGATTCCAAAACAAAATCAATTTCCAGAGCTAATGTTTTTGAGGATATTTGTTTGTGAATATATGTTTTAAAACTACAATGACTATTCTTCTTATTCTTCTTGTGGATGTGGAGTGGCTATTTGCTTCACTTTGCTTAGGCAGTTTAGTTATTGGACCATGTTTCCAAAATGAAATGGTGATGCTTTAGGTTATTGTTGAAAAATTTAGGTTCTTCTTCCCCCCCTGCCCTCCCAAAAGAAGGAACCTTGAGAAGGAAGTGGAGATTTCTTCTGATAGAGATTTATGTAATAGCCATCAATCAAGGAGTTCCACTTCCTTTTTTCTTTTTTCTTTTTTTGCAAAATCTTTTTGTTGAGGAAAATATACTTAATTATATGTAGCTCAATCTCCAATTTTCCAATTTATGATGGCACCTGTAGAGCCTCTAAAATGGGAAAATCTTAATGAGTGTAATATAAGATTTTAGCAGAATAATAGTGCTCAATACATAAATTTATTGCTTTCCATATTTTCATCTTTTCACATCTTAAGCAAAATCTTCACATGGAGCTCACTGTTATTACTTGGAAGAGGATATTATCTGTATTGATGCAAGATTTTGATGTTTGACACAAGATTTTGTTATTACCAAAAGAAGATTTAAATTGTTGTTTTAAATTATAGGAAAGAGCCATTAATTTTCATATTGTGTGGCGTGTGTGTGTATTTTCATATTGTTTTTAATCTTTATGGGTGTTTTTTTGTAAATTATTACTTAAATTTTAGGCCTGCTACATTTCAACATGTTTTGTTTTAGTGTATGATTCCTCAAGGTGAGAACCTTAAAAAGTTTTTCCATGTATTTTATTGGTTATTCATCTGTAATTCTGGCTTTCATGTTGCTTTAAACATGTGTTAAGGATTATGAGAAGGTTTTCTTGGAGGTAGCAACTGAGAGAGTTCTCGCTGAGATGATGACCATTGAGCTCCACTGTTTGTTGTTTGTAATTTTTGTTTAACTATCTTGTGCATCGCACGGGTTAGTGACTAGTTATATAAATAGTCAATAAAGAGACACCAATGAAAAGATGCAATTGACGAATCACAACCTTCAAATAGTCATCCCTCGCTTAAAGCACATATATTCTACGTAATTTTACAAATTTTTTAAATCTCATATTGTTTTGCTCAACTCTACACTTGAACGAAGTTTGAGTGAAATAGGGCCTATTTGGTAATAAATTTTAAATAACAGTTTTCAGTGTTTAAAAAATATAAAGAGTTTGGTAAGAATGATTTATTAAGAGCGTTTTGAGTTACAATTCTCAAATTACGGTATTTAAAACATGTATTTTGAGAATTTATACATATCAATATTTATTGTTCAAGTAACACTGTTGAGTGGCCGTTTTGTAAATAAGTTGAAAACCGTGAGACTCACTTGACAAAACCAAACATAATTGGAACTCTCTCACACACACTTCAACTTCTTTTTCTCCCACGATCTGTCCTGCCTTTTGTCCTTCTCTCTTCTTTTTATTTTTATTTTTTTCCTCTTTCCTTAAATAAAATAGTATACTTTAACTCTCTTCTTCTTCTTCTTTTTTTTTTTTTTCTTAAATAAAATAGTATACTTTAACTATACATATCATCACTTAAAAAAAAAAAAAAAACACATATATATATCGAACACACAATTATGTTTTTTCACATTTTAAAATATATTATTTGAAACATGGTATTAAACAAATTTTTTGCATTATAAATAATTTAGACATGTGCTTTCACGATACTTGACAAACCAAAATTTTCACATCATTTTAAATACCAATACTTAAACACCTCTACCTAAAGGACCTCTACTTTTTACTCAAGTGAAATGACTTTTGAGAGTTTTGTGCAAGTAGAATTCAAACACAAGTTTCTTATTCCACGATAACCCACACAATTTCAAATTTTTTTTTTTTTGATAATCACACAAACTCCAATTTATTTTACCGTGATTGGGTTGTAGCCTTGTACAATAGCCTCATATTTGTTTGCAATATCGCAGGCACCATCATGGCCTGTCATCTCTCCCTCTCTCTCCTTGTTTTGTTAGTTTATGAAAATTGATAATATTCAACTTTGACTTCAACCAGCGCTAGCTGCTCCCATTTAAGCCTCTCCACAAATTTGTTGCTCTAGCTAACCTGGTTACTTGTGTGTACGGTTTGTATTGACAATTACCCTTTGGTCAATCAATCCTACTTGCTAGTCTTATCTACTCTTCTGCTTGGCTCCTATTATACATGCCTTTTCCCCCCCGCCTTTTTCTTTTTAACTTTTGCCTGTACTGTCTGTTTTTTTCTTTTTCCCCATCCTTTTTCTTTTTAACTTCTGGCTGTACTATATATATTCATGCAGTGTAACTCATTTAAAGCACCATAGGAGCTAGAAAGAGTGAGAGAGATGGCAAAAGATGATAATCTTCCTCTGTTTGAAACAAAGTCAGCAAAGGGACGAATCCTTTTCCAAATCTATTCACTTTTAATTTTCGTGGGAACATGCTTCATCTTCGCATATAGACTGAGCCACATACCAGCAAAAGGAGAACCAGGAAGATGGGCATGGATGGGATTGTTTTTCTCAGAGCTTTGGTTTTGTTTTTATTGGTTTGTCACTACGGTTGTCCGATGGAACCCCATCTATCGTAACACTTTCAAAGATCGCCTCTCTCACAGGTATATCTCTCTGTTTCACAAGCCTAGCTAGCTAGCTTAGATATATTGCATGCAAACTTGATTTTCTATGTATGCGTTTGTCTATTACATGCTTTTCTTGCTGAGTGTGATTGTATATATAATAAACAGATATGAAAAGGCTTTGCCGGGAATAGACATATTTGTTTGCACAGCAGACCCTGTGATAGAACCACCAGATATGGTGATAAACACAGTGCTATCAGTCATGGCTTATGACTATCCACCTGAGAAGCTAAGCGTTTATCTATCAGATGACGGTGGTTCAGATTTGACGTTCTATGCCATGCTGGAGGCCTCACGTTTCTCAAAGATTTGGCTGCCATTTTGCAAGAAGTTCAAAGTAGAACCAAGATCGCCGGAGGCTTATTTCCGCACAGCTGTTGAGCCACTTGAGGAGCCTGTCTTGGCCAAGGAGTGGTCAACTGTCAAGGTAAATCTGTCGCTATCATTCTCTCCTCATCATTTGCAAAACACCATTCATTGTTGGATGGAATAATATGACCCTCATCATTTCAATTAAAAAAGAAAAAGAAAAAAAGACTACACTTCACGGTTATTAATGTTTTATTATTTCTTAGATCACAAATATTATATATATATATATATATATATATATATATATATATATATATATATATATATATATTATGAGAAATACTTCTTTTTAAAATGTAAATTTATATTGTAGAGACATAAAAAAGTAGAAAATATTGTATACTTTTGCAAAAATTATACAATATTTATCACTTTTTGCAAAGAAGTATAAAATTTGCCACTTTTTGTATATGGACAGAGAAAATTTACATTAAACGTACAATGTAAATACATAAAGGTCCTACACTTATATACTTTAATAGTTGTTAAGAGTTTTACAATTTAATTAGTAGTTTTTTTTAGTATTTTCAACGGAGACATTTATAGTTTAAATTCGTTCACCTCAACTTAAAAATAAAAATAAAACCTTACTAGCTAGGCCAACATGACCAAGAAGAATTAAAGTTAATAACTGTTAAATATATATATATATATATATATATATATATATATATAGTGAAATTTATTACTAGTAGACGGGTGAAATATTATGCATAGAAGCAAGGATATGCAGCTTGAGCAATACGCTGTAAATACTAGTAGGTTGTGTTTAGGAACTTGGATTTAGATTTGGATTTGGATTTTAAATTAATAGATTTGAAATCAAGGGATTTTAAATCCATTGATTTTAGAAGTTATTTCAAATTTAAGCATTTTAAAGATTTAAAATTCTTTGTGGATTTATCAAATCCAAATCCTTGACCTTTCTTGAACTTCCTAAACAAGTTATCTGGATTTTAATCACCTAAATCCAAATCCAAATACCCAAATCATATCATCCAAACATACCAGTAAAGAATTTTGTTGCTGCCAAGGTTGTCAAAATCGGGATCCTACGTAGGATCATTGAAGGTAGGTGGGATCGTAGATCGTAAGATCGGATTGTGAATCGTAAGATCTTACATATTTTTAGATTTAAAGCAAAAAACACGTTGATAATGGCTTTGTATGTTGAATAATTACATAAATTATACATTCATCTATAAAAAACTTAGATTTTCATCATATGATGTAATTTGCATGTCATATATCGCTAAGTCTATACTAACGAAACAAATATATTTAAGTTTTGACCTAATGTATTTCAATAAATGTTTAATATTGAGCGAACAAATACCAAAATATTTTTCAAAACATATGGAAAATATTTTTCAAGTTCTAAGTTCCAAGTTTGAAATCCAAAATAAATTAGCAAATGGAAACTAGCTAACTACAATATGAAATCCAAAAGCAAGATGAATATTAAGGTGAAGTAAACATTTAATTATTCTCATTCTAAGGTTCTTATAACTACCGTCCTAAATTCCTAATCATCATTATCCATTTCATCATCTATGTAAATATTATATATTTGTATACTAAAGCTATAAAAGACATCAAGATACAATTTCATACTCAACTATTTAAGTTATACCGCTCAGCAACAATAAGAGAGCATCCTCAAAAAAATTAATCAATCAATATACAAATACAAGCATAACTGATAAAACTAGTAACTTTCCCGTGCGATGCACAGATAATATTGTAATGTTTTATATAAATTTGTTTTTTGGAAAATATTTACATATATTATAGCATATTTATTATAAAATTTTGTTAGTAAGGAGTTCATCATAAAAAGTAACAATTATAAATTGCACACATATATCTATTATAATAATTTTGTTCATGTAATGAGCAATAATTAAAACAACTTGGGGTAATATTGTATAATGAAAGTTGATAAAAGCATATTAATTCATTCTATATTATTGATTTTTATTGTGTGATATAATAAAAAGCTTCATTACGATTTTTTTTTTCTTCAATGCTTTCTTATTGCAGTATGATGACACTTGTTATCATCATCAGTTTCTCTATCTTCAACGTTTGAAGTTTAGTCCATCTGTATTTGTTCAATTTTTGAGCTTTCATCATTTCTTTTTTTCCTTTTGTTGCATCATTTGTGTTAATCACTAATGAATTGGTACCGAGAGATTCTTGATTGGATCTTACAAAGTTTGAACTTTGTCGTTAAGATTTTTCGTATGTATTTGCATTTATATTAGATTTCAATGATGTGACAGTTTTTTGTAAATGTTTTTATTTTTTATTTTTGTTAATTTTGGAATAGTGCAGCAAAAAGAATTAATATAGCATATTGGATTTTGTATATATATTTTTTTCTTCCATACCTTTTTATCATTTGAAGGTGCATCAAAAATCTTAGCAACTATGTAATTTTCAAAACCATCATTTAGATTGAATTCATTCAAATAAAGTAGAGAAATCCATTTTTTCCTAAATGTTTTTTTTCAAATCACGTGGGATTCCTTCTCCAATATCAATATTTTTACAATAATTTAAATAAGTTGTACCTCAGTTTATTTTTCAGCAAGATCTCTTGCAGATTTATTTAGGATTTTCTTGGCATCTCGATCAAATATCACAAAATTTGTTTTGTTAGTTGCATCAAAAACTTCAATTTGAATCATGTATCTGAAGTAGTTTGTAATTGTATATATATAGTAGTTATAGTGATATAAAAATATTATAAATATTTAGAGAGTATGTAGTTAATGTGAGTGCCTCTAACTTTGGGAATAGAAAGATATATTTTTGTTTCACATTTTGCACACCAAAATGATCCTGCTTATGGTTTGACATTCCTTTCACAAAGTACGCACAAAATGTAATAAAAAACCCATTGTTGTATCAATATTACTTATTATTGCAATACCCTATTAGTTCACATCTTACAATGAACTTCGAAATCAATATATATTATTTTTTTTAATGTAAATAACATGCGTATTATTATTTTTTTTTACGTAAATGTTGAGTATAATTTGAAATGATTAACAAACCTATTTCGTAGAATCTCATTCAATGCATTTTATCTTTACTATTGTCTTCATATTATTTAAAGATAAATCCTCCTATGAAAATTGTTTTGCATGTATTTTTGGCATTTCTTGTATAGGATCATGTTTTTGACCATTCCTATCATTGAATTTTTTAAAGAAAATATTAAATTAATGGCATTTTGTGAGATAGTATATGTTATTTATTAGACTTTTTTGTTATTATAAATTTTAGAAATATGCAGTTGTCAATTATTTCAACAACCTTAGGAATCTCAAGATTCATATATATTTTTGTTGCACTAGCCAATGACAGAGAATTTGTCTGCATAAATTGCATAGAACATTATTAATAGACAAAAGCATATTGAATTGAAATTAGGGAAAAATGAAGACATGATTTAATGAGAATGAGATTTTCTAGAAGTATCATCTATATGTGGGGGAGGAAGAAGAGAGTTTGTAAGAGTTTTTGCTTTGATTTACATGTGAGAATGCTTAAACTTGGGTTATAATATGTAAGGTAAGAACTGTGCTTGAGTTTTTCATAAGGTTTGGTCTATTTTTAAAAGGTAGTCTATTTTATAGTGAATAACTTTTGGTCTAATTGTCAAGAACAACCCATATTTTATATAATAGTAAAAAGAAGTTACTATAATCTATTAGGTAACAGTAAAAAAAACTTAATAAAAAGAGGTAAAAAATGCTAAATTTATATAATAGTAAAAATAAGTTACTATGATCTATTAGATAACAGTAAAAAAACTTAATGAAAAAAGGTAAAAATTGTTAAATGTAACATTAGAGTGCCATGTGGCAGGACCTCATGCATTCTCACATGAGGTCTCTGCTTTTATATATATATTGATTATATATTTATAAAAATATTTTAGTAATATTAGAACACAAATTAATATATTGATCAAATAAATTTAACAACATTATAACTTAAAAGATAACAAAGTCAACATCAAATTCTTCATTTAGAATTGATGAAGCATTCCTTTATTTTAATTTTAAGTGAACTAGCAATTAGAAAACATTTTCTTAGGTTAACATAATTTTATAAAATAAAAAATAAAAATCCATACTATCATAATATAAAAATAAAAAATAAAAACCCTTAAAGGTTCATCAAAATAAAAAATTTATCCCATAAAAAAAAAAAAAAAAAAAACCAAAATTTATGTTTTTGGTAGGATCGGTAGGATCCCATACGATCCTACACGATCCTATATACGATCCTACTATTTTTACGATCCTAGTGCGATTTTAAACATTTTGGTGAGGTGAGATCGTAAAATCGTGCGATCCTACGATCCGGATCGCAATTTTGACAACCATTGTTGCTGCAGCCTCTCGGGCATATGTCTCTCTTTTTTCTTTTAATTCAATTTTAATTTTGTAAGTATTATGCTCTCTTCATCTAGAAAAGTTATTTTATTAGTTCAGAAACTAACATGTGGGCCCTACAATGCCTACATGTCAATTTCACATGAGTTTGTGGAGCCCACATGTCAGCCTCACATAAATATTATACGTTAGATATATACAAGATTTTTTTTCTCTTAAGGTATGTTTGTTTGGAGGTGAAATAGGGTAGATGGAAAACTTTGGAGAGAAAATAGGAAGGAAAACTTTTTTGGAGTGTGTTTGGTTGTGTGGAGAGAAAGGAAAATAAATGGTGAAACCCAAGTGTTTTCTCTTCGGCCTACCAAAAAATTTTTTCTCCAACATAGAGAGAAAAAAAGAGAAAAAATGTTTTGACAAAAAACTCCCCTCAGCTAACATGTTAGGTATTTTTCATAGTCTTTTTTTTTTCCTGCTTTCTTTTCCATCTTGTCATTTTTTTTACACGTCATCTTCTTTTTTTACCTGTGAGCTGTTTCTTTTCTTTCTTTCTATCTTTTTAATAAATTTCCTTCTTTAGTTTGTTTTTGTCCTTTTTCTTTTTTTAATCTCCTTTAGTTTTTTTTTTTTTTTTAAACTTCCTTCTTTAGCTTTTTTTTTTTTTTTTTTTTTTGTCCTTCTCTGTACACTTTTGGTGCATTTATTTTTTAGTTCATCTGTATTTTTTTTCTTATTTTTTATTTTTTATTTATTAGGGGTATGAAAGTAAATTTATACAAATTATATTTTTTATTCTTCTTCTTTTTTACTTTCAAACCAAACATCGTGAGGGAAAATTAAAAAATTTTCTATCATCTCACTTTTCTATTCTCTCCTAATTTTCTATCTTTCCACTTTTTCATCCCTCCAACCAAACATACTCTTAATTAATGATTGTTTAAGTTGGTGAGGAGTGTAGACAACATCCGGGGAAAAGTATTTGTAGGGCCACATGGAGTGTAATATTCTTTGTTTGCGCTGTAATTTGGCATCTGATTATTGATTCCAGTGATTGAGATAGAAAATGCCCCATTAGCTCCGTCAAAATCAAACTTTGCGTATTTTATCTGTACAAGCACAGCCACACACACAAACGTACAAAAGTTGTCTTCCCTCTTCAAAAATCTGATCATTAATTCATCTCATGTTCTGTCTATGTTCTTGGTCCGTTTTGGAAAAAGGTTACAAAAACAGTATCACTAGTTAACAAGAAACGACATAATTCAATGGACCCTCCAAAATTAACACTGTCCAAATCCTCAAGACAGTTGTCAGTGTGCATTGATTTGTTGGTGTTGGCCTTTGCAACTTGCCTGTCCTGAAACGAATCAAATAGAAATAGGTAAATTCCATTAACAAGGATTGGGCTAAAACAAATCACTGAATGAGGTCTAATATATTTCAAAATTGATCTTCTCTTTTTTTCTTTTTTCTTTTTCCCAAAAGTCAACTTAACCCTTAAAAGAGTTAAGAAAAATGATCAACTGGCTTAATAGTATTTAGGGATTTTTTTTTTTTTTTTTTGAGAACTCATACTTTTACCATTATAAAATGGATATCTCTTGCAATATGTGAGTACATTGCATGTTCATATAAAATATAATTCATGTACAATACTTATTCATTATATTATATTTGATCATTAGTGATATCACATGTCATTAAAAAGAAGAAATATGAATTATTGTGATTAATATAATTCATTTATGAACATGTTTTTGAATGAATTCACAAATATTTAATTAATTTGACTAACTTATTTGCACAAAATTTTCTATATTTTACTTTTGTGTTTTTCTAGTTTTTTTTTTTTCCCAATTATTATTAAAATTACTAAATTTGAACATGTGTGTCATATTTCAAATAAATTATTTTTTGATATAAATCTTAAATAATAACTGTACGGCCCCTGATACCCAGGCCCATTTGGGCCTCATGGTCTAGCCCAACGGTTCGGACCACGGCCCCCAACTTTTTTCCTTCTTCCGTCCAAGGTGCAAGACTAGGCCCACATTGGATGTAAATCTTAGCCTCGGCACCCTACTTTTGCTCATACCATTTCGGAAAATGAATGAGGGACACCCACCGAGCAGGTCATTAGTGTCTTGTCCGGCAGCGCCTGGACGCCTTGGCCGGGCAATGTAAGTAGAGGTGGGAACCAAGTTCCAATGCCACTCTCACCAAACCTTCCACTTATAGTCGTTGATATTGGACCTCTTGTTGCACTAACCATATTTGTAATCATTGCTTCCCCACCAGCCTAGAACTAGAAATATGAGGAGATGTGGAAAGAGAAAAGGGATGGAAAAAAAGAGGGGGGGGGGGGGGGGAAGAGCGAGAACAGAGAGAAAAGTGAAAACGGAGCCTTATAAATGAGGGGAAGAAGAAGCCAGAGGAATAGAGAAAAGTGATCTCATTGAGTCTTGGTGCCGAGAATGACCCAAAGTAGGAAATCCAAGCTCAACACATAAATAAGTTGTAAGCCCATTAGTCTCACATTTTAGCGCGTACAATAACCATATACTTTCCAAGAAGAACCTAAATTTAAATCCCCCTCCCCACTTTTTGTGTGAAAAAGAAAACATATCAATTGCCTTTTTTATTAATAATTAGTAAAATGAACATGTATCTCAAAAACACATAACTAAAAAATTAATATTAAAGAAAACACTATTATTTTTTGCTGAATAGAAAAAATATAAAAATAATATTTAAAAAAAGGGGAAAATTTTTGTTGATATGGAAGGAAAAATTTAGAGTATCTCTTATTTTCTTGCTAAGTAGTTGTCCAAAATTTTTTAAAATTAAAAATATAAAGCTAAAGAAATAAAATTATTTATCTTTGAATACAAATAAATAATAAAAATTAAATAATTTATTAAACCATTTTCTTAGTTAAAAGTTTAATGAATTAATTCATTAAAACCTTTACTTGATGGAAGAAATTAAATGAATAATACCTAGGGATAGAGCCAAAACTTTGAGTTAGGGAGCGGTTTTACTGTTGACTGTATGTTGTAGTTTCAACCTTTGACTTTGCTACAATTTAGCTACTGAGATTTTTATTTTTATTTTTATAAGAACAAAATTATTTTTGTTTAGAATTTTTTAAAGGGTAGGGTTGTTTATTTTGGATAAAATTGGTTAGTTGACCCTTTTTTTTTTTTTTTTTTTTTTAGTTTTACCATTGGTAATTTTTGTTGTTGAGCTTTTTTTTAATTTTTTTTTGCTCGTATATTTTTTTTTTTAGATTCTAGATCTATAAAATTTTTATAGTTACTAAAATGAGGAAAATACTGGAGTTACAAGCCTTTTTATATATTACTAATATGATAAGTGGTTACGGGTAAGTAAAAAAATGATGTGAGTGGTGGGCTCATTATGCAAATAAATAAGAATTTGCTACCAAAATAGTTTGTAAAATATTGTAAAAAAGTTTGTGACATAGCATTACGTTTAAAAGAATCAATGATATTGTTTAAGAGAAACAAAGTATAATTTTAGAGAACAATTTGCTAAAATTATTACACATATATATATAATAAATTTTTTTTAATAAAAAATTTGGGGGGGTCATTGCCCCTAGTCCAATGATAGCTCCGTCCTTGATAATACCTATATCCCTTTCAAAGAAGTTTGATATATGGAATTAATCAAAAAATGAGGTGGATTGTCAAATGAGAGAATTATAAAAAAAAAATATGCCATATGATGTAACCTTATGTTTTCACTCATTATGTTCTTACTTTTATATATATATATATATATATATATATATATATATACACACACACACGATTGTAAATCCATCTCAAAGCATACGAAAGAATCCCAAAAATTGAAATCATTTATCTACTTTACTTAATTTCCATAATATCCCTCAATTATAACCCACCATTAATAATAAACCCGTCAAAAGGCTTCTAGGAAGGTTGTTATATTTACTTTGTATCTTTTTGATACGTGACATTTGCAAAGTCGTCTATTTATTTTGTATCTATTTTACGATTAGGTTGGAAATTAGTAGACAAATATCTCGTAATTTTCCTCTTTACTTTATTTTTCAATTCACATCACACGTGATAAAGAATAAAATCATGCTTCATGTTGTATGTAGATGTTATATGAAGACATGAAGAAACGGATTGAAAACACCACAAAACTAGGTCGAATATCCAAAGAAATAAGCAAAGAACACAAGGGATTCAATGAGTGGATATTGGTTGCAAGCCGACGTGACCATCAAACAATTCTTCAAGTATATACTATATATTCTCTTTTTCTCATGAGCTGAATATACTTAATTGAATAATTAAATTTTATTCGATTTCATGGCTTAGTTAATTAATAATAACTAATTTATAGATACTTATTGATGGGAGAGATTCTGAGGCTGTGGACATTCAAGGACAACCTTTGCCTACTTTGGTATACTTAACTTGGCACGTGAAAAGAGACCCCAATACCACCACCATTTTAAGGCAGGAGCCATGAATGCATTGGTAAGCCATACATCATATCCACATGCAAAATGCTTCTCCAAACTAGTTCTATTTTTTGTAGTCTCAACTCTTAGTAGCCATAAAATCCATATGTTATTAGTTTGTGAGTATTTTGTACTCATAATCATTTTTCATAATCAAAAATATTAGATAAGGGTGTCATCGAGGATAAGCAATAGTCCAATAATTCTTAACGTGGATTGCGATATGTACTCAAACAATTCAAAGTCAGTGAGAGATGCATTATGCTTTTTTATGGATGAAGAAAAGGGAAATGAAGTTGGCTTCATACAGTTTCCACAAGCATTCGAGAACCTAACAGAAAATGATGTTTATAGTAGTTCCTTGAATGTAATAATGGAGGTAAGCATAAAAAAATTACTTACCAGTTTTTCCAATATGTTGAATTGAAAATGTGTACCCTTGATTAGAGAAGACATTTTAACAAAATTTATATATGTGTTATACATTGCAATAAAGCTGGAGTTGCCAGGATTTGATGGGAATGGAGGGCCTTGCTATATTGGTACTGGGTGCTTCCACAGAAGGGAGACTCTTTCTGGGAAAAAGTATAAGAAGAATTATAAGGCAGATTGGAAGAGATGGAGCAATAGAAGTGTAGAGGAGAGTACAAGTGTACCAGATGAGACAAGCAAAGTCCTTGCAAGTTGTAGCTATGAGGAGAATACTCAGTGGGGAAAAGAGGTTTGTGTGTGTACAATTCATTTGAACCTCCTATATTCTTATTTGGTGCGCACAATTCATTTGAACCTCCTATACATTTATTTGCAGACAGGTTTGAAGTATGACTGTGCAGTGGAAGATGTATTAACAGGATTAACTATGCAATGTCGAGGTTGGAGGTCCATATATTTCAATCCAGAAAGGAAGGGCTTTCTTGGTGTTGCTCCCACAACACTACTACAGTCACTTGTACAACACAAGAGATGGTCTGAAGGTGATTTTCAAATATTTGCCTCTAGGAATTGTCCCTTTGTGCTTGGATATAAAAAGATTCCCTTAAAACTTCAACTTTCGTACTGTATTTATTTGCTATGGGCTCCAACCTGCTTGGCTACACTGTACTATGCTACTGTGCCATCTCTATGCTTACTTAGAGGCATATCCTTGTTTCCACAGGTAACAGACTTTTATTTTTTAATTAAATTGAAGTTGTGTATTATTGTTGCTAAACTGTCTTCTAAGAATAGAATCATCTTGCACTAATAGATCTCAGATTCATGGGTTCTCGCATTTGCATTTGTCATCTTTCTCCACCGTGCATACAGCCTTGGAGAATTTATTTGGTTTGGGGGCACATTCAAAGGTTGGTGGAATGATCAAAGGATGTGGGTGTATAAAAGAACAACTTCCTACTTCTTTGGCTTGTTGGACTATATCCTAAAACGACTGGGGTTTACAAAGTCAGCCTTTGTCATCACAACAAAGGTGGCTGATGATGATATGTCACAGAGATATGAGCAAGAGGTCATGGAGTTTGGTACTTCGTCTCCAATGTTTACCATTTTAGCGACACTTGCATTGCTAAACGCCTTTTGTTTCTTTGGAGGACTGAAGAAGGTGATTGCAGATTTGGAAACTTTGGTTTGGGAGCGATTTGCATTACAGATTCTTCTATGTGGTCTATTAGTTTTAATCAACCTTCCTGTTTACCAAGGACTTTTCTTCAGGAAAGACATTGCTAGCCTGCCCACCTCAGTTTCATACCAATCAACTATCTTTGCTCTATTGGTTTGTGCAATAGCCCTATATTAATTCCTATGTTTGTGCCACACAAAACTTCTATATATCTATTGTTGTTATGCTCTTGTTGAGCCACATCAATGTAACATTTCAGTCCACTTTTATATACTTAAGAATAAAAATAACAAGTTTGGATTGAGTGCGCATTTTCTAAATCTGAAATTATTAAAAAATATAAATTCAAACTTAATTATGGCATTAAAAATTCAACACGGAGAACTAAGTAATGAATTTGGCTAGAGTTGGAAGTCTTGCCAGCTTTAGGGTATGTTTGTTTGAAGGGATTTTAGGAAGAATGAAAAATTGAGGAGTGAAAAGTAGATAGAAAGTATTTTTAGTGTGTGTTTGGTTGGGAGAGATGGCAGGAAAAAAAAAAAAAAATAGTGGGCTTGGATTTTTTTTTGCTGGCCCCACCAAAATATTTTCCCCTCAAAATTGGGAGAAATCTGAGATAAAAACTTTGTGTATAAAGAAGACAAAAATGACCATGTGTCGGTGCGCATGAGTTTTCGTTCATTTGCCAATTTGACTTCTTTTTTTTCTCCTTCTATTTTTGTCTATCTGTCCATTGTACTATCTTCTTCTTCTTTTTTTTTTTTTTTTTTTTTTTTTTTTTTTTTTTTCTGTGGTTATCAAAATATATATATATATATATATATATATATATATATATATATCTTTTTGTTTTTCACTTTTTTTCTTCTTCTTATTCTTTTTTTTTTTTTTTTTTTTTTTTTTTTTTTTTTTTTTTTTTTTTTTTTGTCTTTTCCTGTACTTCTCTTTTGTTTTTCTCCTTCAATTTTCGTCTCTGTCCGTTGTACTATCTTTTTTTTTTTTTTTTTTTTTTTTGTGGTTATAAAAAAAAAAAAAAAAGCAAATTTTCTTTTTGTTTTGCGTTTTTTTTTCCTTTATTCTTTTCTTCTTCTTTTTTTCTTTTTTTTTTTTTCCTGTACTTCTCTTCTTCATTTTTTGGTGCTCATCTTCCTTTGGCTTGTGTTCCTTGTAAATAAATATAAAATAAATAAAAATATTTGAAGTGTTCATACACAATTTTTTAAAAAATATGTTATTTTTTTTTATTTAATGTGGATATAATTGTAAATTTATATCAATTTCATTTTTCATCTTCTCATTTTTTTTTTCTTAACCAAACAAAAAAGTTTTCTTTCCTTCTACTTTTTTATCACTCCAACCAAACACACATGAGGAAAACTAAATCTTTTCCATTCTCTTATTTTCCATTCTCCCACAATTTTCTATCTTCCCACTTTTCTACTCCTTTAACCAAAAATCTCATTAAACAGTAATGGTAGAGAAGACAATCCAAATTCCTAATAGCTAAAAAATTCAAACTAATATTATAGCTGGCTTAGAAATTCCACTTCATCTCTAATTGACTACAGATGAAGTCAACTAGGGATAACAGTAGAAATGTGTATGTTCCAAGTATTTGTGGTCATGGATCTGTTTTGTACGTTCCAATATTAATTCTGACCCCACCGCCTGTGATTTTCCTCATCTTTTTCAAATTGGGTCTTCAACCGTTTGAAGGATTAGTAAAGGTTGTGTAATTTGGTTGTGTCTTGAAGAGAAAATGAAGCAATATATGGTTGAGGTATATCTAGAGTAACTACCATTCCATGTGGCATCCCATACTGGATTGAAGCACTGTGGGAGGGACTAAGGAAAATGGGGATTGACTTATTGCCATTCATCCAGAGGTTTTAGTTTAGGAACCTCAATACATATCTTTGGAATTGCTTTCCGGGGCTTAAAATTGCAAGTTTTAGTTTACCATATATATGCGTATATAATCTGTATTTAATGTAATCTCTTAATTTATAGCCTTGCACTGTGAAAAAGGAATCAAAGTCACGAGGAAACAGCGTTTTTTGTCCATTTTTGTTTTGTTTTCTAATGACTGTTAAAACTAACGAGGTGATCATCACCTCTCCACAATTTTGTTGGCCAGCAAAGTTTGCATTTGTCCTACTCTTATCCACGTTTGCTTATCTCCAACCTCATTCTTTTTGTTAAAATCTTTTTGGTAGTACACTAGTACTTCATTTTCATACACAGAGAGAGAGAGAGAGAGATGGGAAACAATGATAATCTCCCTCTTTTTGTAACAAAGTCAGCAAAGGGACGCATCCTTTTCCAATTCTATGCACTTTCAATTTTCGAGGGAATATGCTTGATCTTTGTATATAGACTGGCCCACATACCAGAAGAAAAAGAAGCTGGGAGATGGGCTTGGATGGGATTGTTTCTCTCAGAGTTTTGGTTTTGTTTTTATTGGTTTTTTAGCAAGTTTCCTTTATATATAAACTGGTCTTTCTACAAGAAGTAGTGTACTTGTAAATTTAGAATATCACTGGTTACGAATTATGTAGTCAGCAAGATCTCCTAAAACATGTTATATTTCTTCATATCAATTTGTATTCACCCTCAAAGTAGATGGATTGCAACAAAATTTGGTTCTTAATTGATATAATGCTGACCTAATTCTCTAAGACTTTAATTAGGACTAAGTTGAATATTCATAATCTAGTCTTATGTTTAGAAAAAGACTAAATTTTAGGACTAATTTGGAAATTCATAATTTAGTCAAGGGACATTACTTAACCAGTTTATGCCTCCATATTCTCGGTCCAAGTGTTTATGACTGAGCGCTATGATTGTTTTTAGTGTTACATGTTTTATTTGGAATTAAGCAAGTTATTTCTAAATTTTGAGGGGAAAAAAACAAAATAAAAATATTTAAAATAGTCAATTCAATGAGGATACAGTTACCATAAATAATCTCATTAATTAATTGCAACTTTAAGTGCTAATCCAATACAATGTCCACAACAAAAATTTGAACTATCTAGAACTCGACGCGGGGGTTCAGGATTTTCACCCCAACAAGGGCTGGCCTTGTAGTGTAAGGCTTGACACCCTAGTCCCATATCGGCAAGAAAAGCTCCCCTGGGATGAGGTGGACTCAAGCCCAGCTAGCTCGATACAATGAATTTGTAGAATATGGGTTCAAGAACTAGGCCCTGATAAAGATTGCAGCAACTAAACACGACAGTGGAAGGGTTGGGCGACAAGAATATAAGCTAAAGCATAAGATATGGTTCCTCGGCCCTCCTCTTAGGGGCTTGAAGTTCTTATTGCTTCTTCAGTGCTTGGTTACAGGGGTCATGCAAGTGCTGCAATATTTTCTATTTCTTCTTCCCACCCCCCCTCTTTCTGGAGGACTTCTTACATTATATACCTCTTTTCAGTTGATCCTAGCCCTACATTTGTCAACCAGGCAGGTCACTACTTGAGTGCTTGTCTCATTAGCCGTTTTTCCATCCTTCTGTGAGTTACGGCTACCGAGATTGCAGTGTTCAGGGGTCATTTCCTCGTTAATGCAGCCAGAATGCCAGCGGTGGGCATTTAATGTGAAAATGATAGTTTATCTTGGATTTCCTCTTTCACCGTCCTCCCATGATTGGCACATTATGCTTGTTCTTTCTTATAGGGTGCTCTGGGGGGCTACCTGTGATGGGGCGTTGACTCTCCCTCCTCTAGTTGGGGTTGGCTGAGGACATGGTTGTCCTCGGCAGTCATCCTGGGTAATTCGGACCTTCTCACGTCGTCCTCGGAAGTTTTCATCCTCCTCGGCATGGGCCATGGGCTTGGTACGAAGTGGGCTGGGGTTGCCTAATCCCTTGGCCCCACAATAGCCCTTCAAAATCTTGCTGTTAGGCTCCTCGGGCGGAAAGGAGGATTTTGATGTCCTCGGGCCTTTGCTATGGCTTATCAAGTCTTGTCCTCCATTAGCGCCAGAGTCTTTTCACCTTCCCAAGGCACGCTCCTAACGCTTCAGTGTACGAGGCATGCTCTCATTAATGTCCTCGTGAAGTGGCGCAGATCCAAAGGTTGGGAATTTCTTTGGAAATTGGGCGGGATTTGCTTCGTCGTATCTCTCTCTCCTCGAATTTCGTGTGGATTAATTTTCACTAGACTTCGCCTTCTATATAAGGCCTTCTGCGGGAATTGTTCTTTTTACAACTCCCCACGTTCATCAAAAACTTCAAGCCTTCAAGACTATAGGCCCTTCCAAGGACTTTTGCCAAGGCCGTGATCAAGGCTTAGGGAATGAGATGACCCTGGATAAGGGAAGGGGCCAGGAAGCAAAGGATAAAGATGTTCTTTCCCTTCAACAAAGCAAGAAAGAAAGCCTTCCTCCTTCAGCCAAGAATCAAAGTAAGCGTAGGCCACGTCATATTTCCGACGCGCCCAAGTTTGGGCCTTGCATTGATAGTGGAACCCCGATAGAGGTCTACGAGATTGCTGAACGTTTGACGCTCGAGCGTTGCCCTCTCCTAATGTCCAGTTATCATGAAACTGGGAGAGAATCAAGGGAACATCCTAGGATGGGGCAGCCAGGCACCTCCGCTTCTTCTTCTTTTTCATTGCCGGTGCTGTCCCTATGGGCTCAAGTGTTGCTAGGATGAGGCAGCGCATTCACCATTCCCATGAGCTTTCTCTTTTTAGAGTTAGCTTTAAAACAAGCCTGCCTCAGCCTCTTCCACCATAGTTAGCTTTAAGAGGCAAGCCATCCTGGGCTTCCTCTATTGTAGTTTAGCTTTAAGAGACAAGCCATCCTTGGCCTCCTCTATTGTAGTTTAGCTTTAAGAGACAAACCATCCGATGTATGATGTATTTTTTTTTATTCAATAATAAATAATAAAGAAGGCTGTTCTTCTTACTTTCCGAATCTTTTTATTTTCTCTCAATAATTACTTAATGTGTGCGTTACCTTTTGCTCCAATGGGACTTTATAGTTGATGCCGCTAGTAGTAACGAAGCATTGTCACCCTAATTTCGATAAAGCTGACAATAGCCCTTGGTCATTATCTCTAATCAAGTTAATAATATAAGAATTACCAGGGAAATGATTGGGTGCTCTCCCCCGTGAACTGTGCGAACAGCCGAGCACGCTGGACTTAAATAAGTGTCTGATCTGAGGATCGTTTTTCATAGGTTTGAGTCCGAGGACCATGTACTATCTCGGTTCCATCTAAGACTTAGTTTTTTCTTCTGAGGTGCCTAGTTTCCCCACAGGTTTGAGTCCGAGGACCATGCAATACCTTGGTTCTGTCTAGGACTTAGTTTTTTCTGAAGTGCTTAGTTTCCCCATAGGTTTGAGTCTAAGGACCATGCAATACCTTGGTTCTTTCTAGGACCTAGTTTTTTCTTCTGAGGTGCCTAGTTTCCCCACAAGTTTGAGTCCAAGGACCATGCAATACCTTGGTTCTGTCTAGGACTTAGTTTTTTCTTTTGAGGTGCCTAGTTTCTCCACAGGTTTGAGTCTGAGGACCATGCAATACCTTGGTTCTGTCAAGGACTTTTCCCGAGTGCCTTAAAAGGCTCAGCCCCGAGTGCACTACCACAGCATGAGGTGGCAGTTTTTGGGACTTGCTCTACTTCACATGTGTGGTAGTAGTTATGGAGTGTTAACCTCCCCTTAGCACCTGGTCCGAGAACTTCAGGCATGACTAAGGTTCGAATTTAAACACATAGCCCAGGTGCCTTAAAAGGCTCAGCCCCGAGTGCACTATCACAGCATGAGGTAGCAGTTTTTGGGACTTGCTCTATTTCGCATGTGTGGTAGTAGTTATAGAGTGTTAACCTCCCCTTAGCACCTAGTCTGAGGACTTCAGGCATAACTAAGGTTCACATTTAAACACATAGCCCAGGTGCCTTAAAAGGCTCAGCCCCGAGTACACTACCACAGCATGAAGTAGCAGTTTTTGGGACTTACTCTACTTTGCATGTGTGGTAGTAGTTATGGAGTGTTAACCTCCCCTTAGCACCTAGTCCGAGGACTTCAGACATGACTAAGGTTCGCATTTAAACATAAAGCCCAGGTGTCTTAAAAGGCTCAGCCCCGAGTGCACTACCACAGCATGAGGTAGCAGCTTTTGGGACTTGCTCTACTTCGCATGTATGGTAGTAGTTATAGCCGCCAAAATGGCCTTCTCCGTTGATGGGAGCTTAATCCTGCCATGTTTAACCGTTGCACTTGCCAATGCCTAAGCTCTTCTCACAGACGGCGCCAATTGTTGGGGTTGGGTTTGAGCACTCCTTTTATTAGATGAATAGACTCAGGCCCAACTAGCCCAGTACAATAAATTTGTAGAGAGTGGGTTAAAGAGCTAGGCTTTAGCGCATGGACAACAGTTAATATGGTGTTCATGACAATCAAACAGGGATGAACTGAGTTTATCAAAGAAAAATTATTCTCGGTACAATCCGAGGAGCTTTGTTCTAGGGAATATTAAATGATTCTTGTAGGGGCTGGGCTTTTCCCATGCGACGCGGGGGTTCCGGATTTTCACCCCACCAAGGGCTGGCCTTGTAGTGTAAGGCTTGACATCCTAGTCCCACATCGGCAAGGAAAGCGCCCCTAGGATGAGGTGGACTCAAGCCCAGCTAACTCGGTACAATGAATTTGTAGAATATGGGTTCAAGAACTAGGCCCTGATAAAGATTGTAGCAACTAAACACGATAGTGGAAGGGTTGGGCGACAAGAATATAAGCTAAAGCATAAGATATGGTTCCTCGGCCCTCTTCTTAGGGGCTTGAAGTTCTTATTGCTTCTTCAGTGCTTGGTTACAGGGGTCATGCGAGTGCTGCAGTATTTTCTACTTCTTCTTCCCCCCCCCCCCTCTCTTTCTAAAGGACTTCTTACATTATATACCTCTTTTCAGTTGATCCTAGCCCTACATTTGTCAACCAGGCAAGTCACTACTTGAGTGCTTGTCTCATCAGCCATTTTTCCATCCTTCTATGAGTTGTGGCTACCGAGACTGCAGTGTTCAGAGGTCATTTCCTCAGTAATGCAGCCAGAATGCCAGCGGCGGGCATTTAATGTAGAAATGACAGTTTGTCTTGGATTTACTCTTCCACCATCCTCCGATGATCGGCACACTATGCTCGTTCTTTCTCATGGGGTGCTTTGGGGGGCTGCCTGTGACAGGGCGTTGACTCTCCCTCCTTTGGTTGGGGTTGGCCGAGGACATGGTTGTCCTTGGCAGTTATCCTGGGTGATTTGGACCTTCTCACGTCGTCCTCGGAAGTTTTCTTCCTCCTTGGCATGGGCCTTGGGCTTGGTACGAAGTGGGCTGGGGTTGCCTAATCCCTTGGCCCCACATGAACTTACAGTTTTTATTTTTATTTTTTAGAAACATATATAATAGGATTTTAATGTGATAACCATTCCATAACTTTGGTTGTAATCAAAATTCAAGTTTTGATAAAAATCTATTCATTGTAAAGGGTCGAAAAAGTACATTTTGAACAATTTCACAATTGAAAGTTGTTGATCCAAGTGCATATTCCAAATACTTTTTTTTTTCTCTCTAATCTAGTTGTTGGGTATTTATGGGTTATTAGTAACCGTTGACTATGGTTGTCATTATTGGCTTATATAATGATCAAAACACAATTTCCTATAAGATTTCTTTTGCCACTATTTTCCAGATACACAAATTTTGTTCCCTCTCTCTTACATATATATATTTTCTGCAATTTATATTTTTTTTAAAGGAAACATTAGAAATTTATTCTTAGAATCCATGAGTGGAAGTGCATCCATCACGAAAATCAACGTTATAATCTAATCTTTGGGGGGGGGGGGGGGGGAGGGGAAGGGAGTCAATTTCGTACCAAAAGTTGTACCAGTTTAGCCAACAAAATGATATATTTCGGTACCTATCAATACCGGTATACCGTTTTAGGTTTACTGCTATTTTATATATATACACAACAACAACAACAACAACAACAAATCTCTATTTACCATAAAACATTATCTCAAAAATTCATGTTTACCATTAAACATTACCTAAATTCAAAACAAATTATTCATAATTTTAAACTTTAGCATCGATTAAAAGAAAAAATATATATATAATATAAAAAACACAAAACTTGATTGTCCATTGCATACAAACAAAACAAATAATATAAATAATTAAGTTAATACAAGTTACTTCACAAGTACCGCATCAAGTGTCAAAACTTGATGGTGCATAGTAAATGCACATGATCCATCTGATGCCTTGAAGAAAAACAAAAAGTAAGTTCTGTTGAGGTGCATATCCCAATACGTTCACCCTTTTGACAAAAAATAAAAACTTGTCTCATTTTAAAATAAAATGGGACTCTGTCTTTGAAGGATGTAGAGAAAATAGGGAGTTGCTCATTGAAATGAAAACAAAAAGAGAAAGGATAGTTCACAACCATTTGGTCTGTTGAAAGGAGGAAGAATAAGTGCGGGATGATCCAGCAAGCTGAAATTTGGACTATCATGGTCATCCAACACTCCAAAGATAAAGATATGTAAGTACCAAAAATACTCAGGAAAAAGAAAACTCATTCATCTTGTATCGGCCCGGAACAAGTTTACCGCCGAAACACATCGGAATTTGCCGGAACTGCCGAAATAGCCCAATATCTTGGGCGGTACAAATCAGTAGTGTTTCTGTACCATTTGACCTACCGAAATGGTAAGTTCCAGCCGTACTGGCCTGTGCAGTACAAAATTGTCTTCCCAGGGGATGGGGGGTTCAACTAAAAGAACTAGTTGCACCGAGTTTTACTATAGGTGTCACAAAGCAATCTTTAATGACAATACTTTCGCAATATGATTCAATAGCATTGTGAGAATATCGTTCTAAACTTTTATTTATTTTCTATTCTTGCTAATTTTTTGGGTCATTTTCTGTTGTATCAAACTTGTTTATTCACTAAAATATTTCCATCAAAAGCAAAACTCACTCAAGTGAAAAGATTCACTCAAATGAAAGAGAACCTTGCTTATAGGAAACAATAAACCAACCTAAGACTTCGCCTATCTCTCAGTTAAGGCTTGCTTGGGCGAGGTTGTGTGTATCTAATTTTTCCGTTCTTTTAAACAAGGTTTTGTGTCGTCATTTCTAAACCCTAGTTGTGCACCTATATAAAGCTACCTTTGCACGATTTTTTGATAGAATCAATGTCCATACATAACTTGAGCTATTGAGAAATATTTAGTGACTCTTATTCATTGAGCAAAATTGCTAGACCTTAGTTATTTTGCCAGTCTGCTTATGATCCCAAAGTGAGTGTATGAGACAAAAAAACTACAAAGTTCCTTTCTAGTGAGGTTTAGTGCTGTCAAATTGTCAAGGATCTTCTTGGAGTGCCAAGGGTTCTAGTTCGTGTAAATAAGGAGTTCTTGGACGATATTTGTTGAGGAAAACACTCTCTCACACAAGATATGCACACTCATCTATCGAACCAGAGTTATCGATTCTCTCATTCCTAAAATTCGGAGGTTATCAATCCGTACTTATAAGTGCTCCATGCTTGTAAGTGTGTGAATGCCTCGCATAAACTAGGAGTAAGCTTGCTAACTTAAATTTAAGCATTATAATAGTAAGCTTTTTAATTTGATTACTATAATAAATATTCTATCTTTTGTGTTATGTATTCTCATTGTTAACTTATGTATTATCTCAAAAAAGTCCTATTGAGATAGGCTGTTACCAAACCCATATCCTTTTTGTGACAAGTCAGAAGTGTAACATATGTCTCCCATACGTTTAACTCATTGCGAGCAGACATAAAATTGGTTTGTACTTAAACACATACACAATAAAACTAAAGTAATTGATAAGCATCAAAGTGGCATGAATGTCTCAACCCCCTACTGCTGGTTAATTTGTTCCCCATATCTCGCTTGCTGCTGACTTGTTCCTCTCACAATTACTTGCTCGTATCAGTTCCTTTCCTTCATGTAAGGCCAATTGCAAGTCTAATGTTTGCTTCGAGATTTAGTAAGTGATGATGCCGAATAAATTTACCAGTGAGCTACACAGTCCTCGCACACTCGAGACAATCCCTA
Source organism: Quercus glauca (assembly GCA_023736055.1). Classification (NCBI taxonomy): domain Eukaryota; kingdom Viridiplantae; phylum Streptophyta; class Magnoliopsida; order Fagales; family Fagaceae; genus Quercus; species Quercus glauca. Next base: position 77,714,261 of record CM043319.1, read on the forward strand.
CACAATCAAAAAGAGAAAACCCTAGGAGAGTACCGGTGTGGTACCGGCCAAAAACCCTCCGAAGGTTAAGTTAGAAAACTTTTCTACAACTCTAGAATGCTAAAGCTGGGATGAATTATGCGTACCTATTTTTTGAGGGTTTTGGGGTTTTTATAGTAGTGTAGAATCAAGTCTCATACTTGTGTAACAAGTCTTTTCCTTGTAGGGAAGATCTCTTGCATATATTGTAGAATCCTTCTTATGGTGGAATTCTATTCATATTGGGATTCTATGGACTAGGGTTAATTATGGGGTATTAACTGTTTCCATTTAGGATTCCTTGGAGATCACACAATGTCCAATTGGGCGCCATATGGCCTTTTGATCTGTCCATCCTGTGCCCGGCCACTTTGTTTAGCACCGTCAAGTCCATCTAAATGGATCTGTCACCTCCAATTCTCATCCTCTTCAGTTGCCCCCTTCACCTCATGGGTTTGTGATCTCCTAGTGGAAGGACTCATGGGATGACAGTTTAACCTAATTACTCAGGGAACACTTGGCCTTGACAGGTTGTCCACAAATCATTAATGATGAAGGACACGTGGTGTTTACTGAATGGTCGCTCACTTGGATCAAAGCGTCCCTTTGTCTTCCGTGCCGTCCCTCTATATAAGCCAAGCTCTCTTTCTCTCATTTCCTTACTTTTTTGCTGAAATCTACGATTAGAGCACACTTGTCATTATTGCCAGACGATTATACCGTTTGTTTATTGCATCCATCGTCAAAGCTTCGTACCGTCCAATCCTATCTTGGTAAGTATTCTTTCATCAAGCCTTGTGTACTTCACTTCTAGACTTGGTACTTTCATCATTCATTACAGACACGTCATAGTCTTAGGATTTACCGTCACATGTAGGTCATGTCTAGTGCATCGAGTAACAAGTCGTTTGTCCGTGATGGAGCGGGCTACGATAAAGTGTACTCGTCAGGTCACAAAGACCCTGACAGTCCGAGTGAAGAAAGGAATCCGTCAGCTATTTTTCCTTCCTCAAGAGATGAGGGTTTGGAGACGGAAAGGCCAGAAGATGACCATAGTGAAGGCCTGGATGATGCTGATGCCCCAGCTCAATCCGTCATGGGTCTTGATGGACTTAGGGAGTTCATCATGTTGCCCATATGGATAGTTAATGACACTTATAGGCAAGTACCAAATACCTGACAACATACCTCTCCGTCTACCTTACCAGTCGGAGAAATGCTATTATGACAGCGTTGAAGGTGTTGGGGTTTATAAGCAAATGCTGAAGGCAGGGCTCAGATTCGCCTTGAGCTCGCTTCACCGTTAACTCCTTAAACACTTAGGTTTGTCTGTCAACCAAATTTACCCAAACGCCTAGAGGGTCTTCCTAGGTGTGGAGGTATTGTATGAGGCAATGTCAGACGGTGCCAGGAGGTTGACGGTGCAAGAATTCCTTCATTGTTACCGTCCTGATGAGATTGCTCAATCAAAGGGTATGTATAGCTTCGTGCCTAGAAGTCCTTTGCTAAGGCTTGTATGTGAGACCCCTGACTCTAATAGGAACTAGAAGAGTTGGTATTTTTTCATGGAGGGTGATGAGTGGATGTGTCGTCCTAATGATAATGATTTTATGCCAGTTGACACTACGTGAGGCATATTGCCACCGTCTGGTATGTATCTGTCTACTTTAGGCTCATCTTTTATTTGTCGTGTTATTCTAACCGTCTTCTTTTACAATTCGCGACCGTCCACAAGTTTCTTTTGAAGAGTGGAGTTTTCTGGAGAGAATTTTTAATCAGTCAAAACTAGAGGATAGGACGTGGTCCAAGTTGGTTACATTAAATACAATCCATTGGTACTGCGACGGACCAACACCAACCACAGTAGCCCGTTGATACAACACTCAAGTTAGAAACCATAAGACCATCCTCTAATACCAAACTTTAACTAATTATTCCTAAATCACGCATCTAAATGTGTTCGTCCACTTTTGCAGAGATGGATGCTGCTAAGAGAAGGTCTGCCATTAAGCAACAAGCTACAAAGAAGAAAAAGAATGATGGCCAACCCCATGGGGGACGATTTCATCTAAACCGTCCATAAAGAGAAAACAGACAGAGAAACAGGACCGTCTACCTAAAGAGCCCAAAGTCACTGTGGACCCCGTCTTGGGTTTGGAGGCTAAGAAGACGGTCACACCTATCAAACATGGCGCGAGGAAGGGCTTTATGAAGGGTCCGTCTACCTCCTAGGAAAAGCCACCCGTTCTCCTTCGAGAGGACTCAAAATATGCCTTAGAAAGGCTTTCGTCCATCATAACAGCTGAAGACAATAAGGACTTAAGCAACCATTCGACAGAGGTGATGGGAGAGACGGGGCTTTTCAACATTGCTCAGGTAATCTTGCCCGTCCACTTTTCATCCGTCCTTACCTCTTAATTCGAAACTAACCATTCCCTTCCATATTTCAGGCCATGGTTACGATGAATGGGCTAATGGGACGGTGCCTAAATCATGAGACGACGTTGGACCGTGTACGCAAGAAGGCGTCGTCAACGGAGGATGAGCTGAAGGTTATGAAGGTGGGCATGGACAAGAAATTTACTATGTCGGAGACGGCCAAGAAAGAGCTTGAAGTCTATACGGAGACCCTGAAAAAGGTCCTAGAGGACAAGGAGAAAGAGATTAAAGATGCCAAGGATCAGCTCCGTCAAGCAAAGAAGGCCACAATCCAAGAATATCGCGACTCTAACACCCTCATAAAGGAGCTCGTGGTCTCTTATGCAGACGGATTTGATGATGCTGTCCGTCAGGCCAAGAATGCTTTCCCTAAGCTTGACTTCTCAATGCTCCATATTGATGATCAGGCTCAAACCACTGCTCAGCCCGTTGCCTCTGAGAGCACAGAGGATTTCTTTGCAGATGATGCGACTCTTGGTGATGGGGAGTCAGCTCGTCAAGCCCAAGTTCAGACTGTCAAGGGAGATGCTTGTCAACCTGAGCGTTTTATCAAGAATGTTGAAAACACACAACTTCCCTAGTTTTTTTTTTTTTTGGTAATCATTTGGGAAACAGCCTATTATTCGTCATGTATGCAAAACATTACCCGTTAAGGGTTTTAAGTAATATTTATTTACTTATTCTGTTTTACTTTAACAAAACGGTCTTTTAGATGGATCCGTCCTTTATGTAGTGTTAATTTTTACTGTTGGACCCATCTACTATCTTGACTTGATTCACCATCATTTAGATGAGCTCGTCCTCATTAAGGACTATTTGGGGCTTGTCTTGGACGGACGGTCTATTTTATTGATCTTCGTAATAGATCCGTCTACCTGTGTAGATATTTTCTTTCAGTGAATTCCCAAGTGTTAGGTATGTCCACTTTGTGGAATTAATGATCATCCTTTTAATGAATCCGTCTATTTGGCAGATGGTTCATCCTTCTGGGATTAACCGTCCACTTTATATTCGTATACTCTAGTGGGCTTTACAAATATTTACCCCCCGGGAATGAACCATCCATTTTATGGACGAATTTATATATTTTTTTGTTCAACGGTAGGTCTGTCCATTTTATGGATTAGCAAATTCATCAATTTCATAATAGACCTGTACATTTTATGGACCTTATAAATTTATCTATGTAATAATGGAACCATCCATTTTATGGACTTCATGTATTTATCTGTTTAATAATAGAACCGTCCACTTTCATGGAAAATGAATCTGTCTATTTAATAATAATGGAACCGTCCACTATCATGGATAATGAATCTATCTATTTAATAATAGACCCATCCATTTTATGGACTTATGAAATTGTCCATTTAATAATGGACCCGTCCACTTTATGGACTTGATTAAATTGTCCATTCAATAATAGACCCGTCCACTTTATGGACTTATGAAATTGATCATTAATAGACCCGTCCACTTTATGGACTTCATGAAATTGTCTATTCAATAATAGACCCGTCCACTTTATGGACTTAATGAAATTTTCTATTTAATAATAGACCCGTCCACTTTATGGACTCAATGAAATTGTTTATTTAATAATAGACCCGTCCACTTTATGGACTTCATGAAATTGTCTATTCAATAATAGACCCGTCCACTTTATGGACTTAATGAAATTGTCTATTTAATAATAGACTCGTCCACTTTATGAACTCAATGAAATTGTCTATTTAATAATAGACCTGTCCACTTTATGAACTCAATTAAATTGTAGAAAAATATATATAACAAAGTGATTCTGAATAACTCCTCTTATTGTAATGGTAGTTCATGCGTAGAAATTGTCTATGAAAAATATAATAAAGATAGGCTTAAAATAAAACTAGACTAGAAAGAAATAAATCGGAAATGAGGAGTGTCGTTGCATGTCTTCTACTATCGGTCTACTGGTAGTACTTCTTTAGATGTTCTGTGTTCCATGGGTGGTGCAACTTCTGTCCGTCCAATGTCTCTAGGTGGTAGGTCCCTTTCCAATGCCACGATGCCACTCTATATAGTCCTTCCCAGTTAAGTCTGAGCTTTCCTTGGGAGGGGTCTTTTGTAGAGCCCATAACCTTTCTAAGGACGAGATCTCCTACCTGGAAGTCCCTGTATCTAACCTTGGAGTTGTAATGTTTGGACATGTGATTCTGGTACCGTGCTAGTCTTTGCTCGGTTGCTGCTCTTACCTCGTCCACCAGGTCAAGCTGTAAGTGCATGGTTTCATCATGCTTGCTTTCATCATGGTTTTCCACCCTATAGCTTGTAAGTCCTACTTCCACCAGGATGACTGCCTCGCTCTGGTATGCTAGTCAAAACGGGATTTCTCCTATAAGTGTCCACACCGTTGTCCTGTATGCCCACAAAACACTTGGTAACTCCTCGGGCCATATACCCTTTGCCCCCTTGAGCCGAGTCTTGATTATTTTTAGCAAGGATCAGTTCGTTACTTCAACTTGTTCATTAGCCTGTGGGTGGGTGGGTGATGAGTAATGGTTCTTGATACCCAGTTCTGAGCAGAAGTTTCTGAATGTGTCGTTGTCAAACTGTTTCCCAGTATCTGAGACGAGTACTCTAGTATGTCATACCTGCATATGATGTTCCTCCATACGAAACTTCGTATATTCTTCTCTGTAATAGTGACTAAGGCTTCTGCTTCCACCCATTTGGTGAAGTAGTCAATGCTGACCACCAGGAACTTTAGCTGCCTTACTGCTGTTAGGAATGGACCCATGATATCCAGCCCCCATTGAGCGAATGGCCACGAAGCTGTCATAAGGGTAAGTTACTCTGTTGGTTGCTTGATGAAGTTGCCAAATTTCTGACATTTGTCGCAAGCCTTCACGTATGCATGAGCATCCTTTTGCATGGTTGGCCAGTAGTATCCTGCCCTAATCAACTTTTGTACCAATGAGCGCGATCCCAAGTGGTTCCTGCAAATTCCCTTGTGAACTTCTCTCATAACATAATCTACTTCTTCGGGGCCTAGACACCTTAGGTAGGGTCGAAAGAATCCTCTTTTGTAGAGAATGTCTTTGATCAGGATGAAGTAGGCAGCTTGAACCTTTAACTTTCTGGCAGCCTCTTTCTCTTCTGGCAGCACGCCCTCCTTTAGGTAGGACACTATTGGTGTTGTCCAACAGTTCTCAAATGTAGCCTCCTGTACACTTACGCAGTCTATCAGTGGCGAAACTTGAACGAAGGACAGTACCTGACTAGGGATAACCATATCTTCTGCTGACGTAGCTTTAGAAAGCCGATCGGCGTGCTCGTTCTCCTCCCTCGGGATTTAAACAAACTTGGCTCAGAGATTGTTGAGTGTCCTTCACCTGTTCCAGATACTTTTTCATCCGTTCATTCCTGCAGTCATATTCCATTAACTTGACTTATTACTACTTGGGAATCGCAGTAGAGGACCAAATTTTCAGCTCTGGCGGCCATGGCGAGGTCTAGTCCTGCTACTAAAGCCTCATACTCCACTTCATTGTTTGTTGTAGAGAAGTCCAGACGGATCATGCATTCGATCTTATCCCCTTCCGGGCTATGGAAAATCACGCCGGCTCCACTTGCTTGCTTATTAGAGGATCTATTTGTGTGGATGCTCCATTGCAAGAGCTCTTCTGCCCCCTCTCCTTCTATGTTGGTGAACTCTGCAATGAAGTTGGCGACCACCTATCCTTTAATGGCAGTGCAGGGGCAATATTATATGTCGAATTCGCTTAATTCCATTGCTCATAATGCTACTCGCCCAGTAGCTTCGGGATTACTCATTGCTCACCTTAGGGGCTTGTCCATCAGCACAATCACTGTGTGAGCCTAGAAGTAGGGCTTGAGCTTGCGAGCTGCAGTTACTAGAGCAAATGCGAGGTTCTCCATCGGAGGGTATCTCCCTTCTGCACCTCGGAGCGCAAGACTTGTGTAGTACACGGGCCTCTATATCTTACCTTCTTCCCTGACTAGCGCTGCACTGACGGCTGCTAGAGATGTTGCTAAGTAGAGGAACAATTCTTCCCCAAGCTTGGAAAGACTTAGCAATGGAGGAGATGTGAGGTAGGCCTTCAGATCCTCGAATGCTTGCTGACACTCGATCGTCCATTCAAAAGACTTTTGCAGCGTTTTGAAGAATGGCAGACACTTGTCTATCGCCCTCGATATGAATCTGTTGAGTGCCGCAATCTTATCGTTGAGGCTTTGGACTTCTTTAACATTCCTTGGAGGTACCATCTCCATTATGGCCCGAATCTTGTCTGGGTTGGCCTCGATGCCCCTTTAAGACACTATGAACCCTAGGAACTTTCCTGCCGTCACTCCGAAAGCACATTTGCTTGGATTGAGTTTCATGTTATAGGAGCAAAGGGTGTTGAACGTTGCTTTGAGGTCCTCCAAGTGGTCTTCCTCCTTATGCGAACATCTTATTCATAAGCATTTAATATGTTGCCCCTACGTTTTTGAGGCCGAATGACATTACTTTATAGCAGAAGAGGCCTTGGCTGATGACAAACGAAGTCTTCTCCTGGTCGGCTTCGTCCATCCTGATCTAGTTGTAGCCTAAAAAAGCTTCCATGGAGCTCAGCAACTGATGTTGTGTCGTAGAGTCAACTAGGATATCCACCCGCAGGAGAGGGTAACTATCTTTTGGACATGCCTTGTTGAGGTCCATGAAATCAACGCACATCCTCCACTTTCTGCTAGCTTTCTTAACCATTACCATATTTGCCAGCCAATCGAGGTAGTAAACTTTCCTAATGAAGTCCGCCTCTTGAAGCTTGCGAACTTCCTCCGCTATAGCTTGGTCCCGTTAAGGGGCGAATACCCTTTTTTTTCTGACAAATGGGTGTGACGGTGGGCAATACGTTCAATTTGTGCACCATTATGATGGGATCTATCCCCGACATGTCTTCATGACTCCAAGCAAATATGTCCTGGTTATCCCTGAGAAAGGCTGTCGGAGCTTGGCAAACCATTGGGCTAGCGAGGGTGCCAATCCTCGTTGTTCGATTATTTTTAGTGCTATCGAGGGGTATCTCTTCGAGCTCTTCCACTGGCTCTGTGGTTGTTCGATGTTCTTCTATGTTGGTGATCTAGAGATGGTTATCCATCTCCATCATTGCTATGTAGCATTTGCGCGCAGCCACCTAATTTCCACGCAGTTCTCCTACCCTATAATCCATAGGGAATTTGATCATCAAGTGGTAAGTTGAGGTTACAGCCTTCCATGAGTTGAGGGTGGGCCTCCCTATGATGGCATTGTATGCGGAAGAGCAGTCGACCACAAGGAAGGTCACATCCTTTGTGATCTGTTGGGGATAGTCGCCTATGGTCACGAATAATGTGACTGCCCCAAGTGGGAAGACCCGTGTTCCTCCAAATCCAATGAGTGGAGCGTTCGTTGGAATCAGTAATTCTTTATTAATTCTCATCTATTGGAATGCCGGGTAGAAAAGGATGTCAGCCGAACTGCCATTGTTGACCAGAATTTGGTGCATATTGTAGTCTAGTCTCCTACTCATATGCTGACTACGAGTGCATCGTCATATGGGTGATGAAGATGTTGGGCATCTTCCTCTGAGAACCCAATGACGGGATTGTGTTTCTGTGGCATTTTCAATACGGAGCCTGTTAGCTAAACGTTTTGAACCATCCGTAAGTAAGTTTTTCAAGCCTTTTTGGATGACCCAGTGACCGTCGTGCCTCCTACTATCATTCTTATATCCCTTACGGGTGGCCTGGGACACTCATTCTTCCGTATGGAGGCCTGCTCTTGTGGCTAGTCCGTCCTCTCTTTGCTGACAAATCTTTGCAAATTTCCTTATCGTATAAAGGCTTCGATTTGTTGCTTCAATTCGTAGCAATCAGATGTATCATGGTCGTAATCGCAGTAAAACCTGCAATACTTATCCCTAGGCCTTTTATTAGTATCTCCCTTCAGCTTACCGAGAAAGGTCAAGGCTCCTTCAACATTGATCTGCATTAAGACCTGGTCGATCGGAGCATTCAGCGGGGTGAAACTTGTGAATTTTCCCGCGAAGGGTTTTGAGTGCCTGTCCTCCCATTGTTCTCTGGTTCTTGCCCTCTTTGGTCCTCTGTCTTACCGTGTGTCTTGCTGTCTTTCCCTCTTCTTGGGCCTCTCTTCTCAGGCTAGCAACGCATCTTCTGCATTCATGTACTTGGTTTCCCTGTATAGCACATCCGACATAGTTTTGGGGTCGTTCTTGTATTAGGAAAACATGAACTTACCCTTTCGCAGTCCGTTTGTGAAGGCCACGATGAGTATCTTATCGTCCGCTTCGTCAATCGAAAGAGCCTCTTTGTTAAAGTGGGTTATGTAAGACCTCAGCGCCTCGTCTTCTCGTTGCTTGATGTTCATCAAGCATGCATTAGACTTCTTATACCTATGCCCCCCAATAAAGTGCAAGGTGAACTGGGCGCTTAGCTCCTTGAAAGTACTAATAGGGTTAGGTGCTAGTCGGATGAACCAAATTCTCGCAGGACCCTTAAGCGTTGTAGGGAAGGCCCTACACATTATCTTATTTGCTATCCCTTGAAGGTGCATCAAGGTTTTGAAAGTCTCTAGGTGATCAAGGGGGTCCTTAGCTCCATTGTAGCTTTCTATCTGTGGCATGCAAAACTTCTGCGGTAGGGGGAAGAATTGACGGATGTGGTGAAGGGCGAATCTGTTCGATGGCCTAGATCATCAAGGTCGCTAGACACCCATCCTTTAAGGGCATTCATCATAAGGTCCATCCATTCCCTCATTATCAGCATCTCTGCGACTATGTGAGGGGAAGATGTATCTAAGCCGAAGGGTCGGCTGGTATCTTGTCGCTCTTATCTGCTTGGGGCGTTGCTTCCTTCCAACCCCTCTTAGTTCCTTCTTTCAGCACTGGTTCCCTCTTGATCTCCTTTTTGGGTGTTTAAGGCTGCGTTCTTCTAGTGTAGCTGTTCTTCCAGGTCGTGGTTTTATTTAGTGAGGCATTCTACAACAGCGATGAGAGTTTGAACCTGCCTTTCGAGGGCAGTCGTGGGTGGTTGGTTCATCTCCTTGAACGTCGTTGGTGGTTGCCATTGAGCGAGTGAGCACCATGAAACTTTTTGTCCAGGTGGCGATGTTATGGCTTACGAATTGCGAATTCCCACAGACCGCGCCAACTGATGATGTCGAATAAATTCACCAGTGAACTACATAGTCCTCGCACACTCAAGACAATCCATGCACAATCAAAAAGAGAAAACCCTAGGAAAGTACCGGTGTGGTACTAGCCAAAGACCCTCTAAAGGTTAAGTCAAAAAACCTTTCTACAACTCTAAAGTGCCAGAGCTGGGATGAATTATGTGTACCTGTTTTCTGAGGGTTTTTGGGTTTTTATAGTAGTGTAGAATCGGGTCCCATACTTGTGTAACAAGTCTTTTCCTTGTAGGGAAGATCTCTTGCGTATATTGTAGAATCCTTCTTATGGTGGAATTCTATTCATATTGGGATTCTATGGACTAGGGTTAATCATGGGGTATTAACCGTTTCCATTTAGGATTCTTTAGAGATCACACAATGTCCAATTGGGCGCCATGTGGCCTTTTGATCCGTCCACCCTGTGCCCGTCCATTTTGTTTAGCACCGTCAAGTCCATCTAAATGGATCCGTCACCTCCAATTCTTATCCTTTTCAATAAGTACTGTTTCTATCTTAAGCAAGGCGATTAGGCAAATGTCTCTGTTGTTTTGTTTGGTTAACTTAGTATTTTAGGCGACATATTGTTAAGAGTGGATAATAAATTTAGTGTAGCTCCATGTGAGAATTAATAATAATTGTGAAATTAGTTATGAAAACTATTGTCTATATCACTATTGGTTAAACTTAAATACAATATAGATTACCTTAGCTTGCATGCATTAACTAATAAGAGAAAGCAGGGGTGTGCAAAACTTCACCAGAGCCGACCCAACTGACCGGCGTCGACGACACCGTCCCGACTGTAGCACTGACCGACGGAGCCAAGGCCGATGTTCGGACTTCGCCCTCCGTTCCGATGCTGGTGCGGTGAAATCATCAGATTGAGAAATTCGAAACCGAGACTGTGCCGAACCGAACCGATATAGGATCTGTATTTTTTTATTTTTTTTTTTTATGTAGCTGATAAAATGACGTCGTATCATGTATGGGTGTTATAATAAAATAAAAATGATGCGTTTTATGCTAGGTTTTCAAATTCTCAGGAGTATATAAGTTCATATTTGTCTTAGAGTATCTTTTAACTCTCTCTCTCGCTCTCAGTCTTGAGTCTCACCTGTGCAGAACAATGGTAAGCTTCTTCGTGTCTTCGTGTTTTACTGTTTTTTCCTTTTCATTTGTTTGGCAAAGCTAAAATCATGAATGATTAAGTATCTAAGTTGGTTTGAATGTTTGATTAAGTTTAGCAGCTAAGCCTCACTAAGTCACTGAGTCACTGTACCAAAACTTCCTTTGCCTACACACTTCCCTCTAACCTGAGAAAGTAGAATGTAAAAACCATGGTTATTACTTATTTGTTTGAGTAAAGCTTTAGTAGCTAAGCCAATTCTATTGCTTTTAGCACCTTTTAAAATCTCTCAAAGCAAAGCTAGTGTGCGTGTGAGTGTGTGACTACATCTGTGTCTTTCTATTTTGTGGGGGATCCAACTCCAAGTAGCTGCTTACAACCTTACATATATATATATATATATATAATATTATATTAAGGTTGGATGCTTACATATATAATATTAACTATTAACTATTAACTATTAAGGTTGGCTGTAGCTGCTTACATATATAATATTAAGGTTGGCAATTTGATTAAGGTTGTGATTTACTAATTTTTATATAAGACTTTAATAGTGGACCGTAAACGGCTGGAAAGACTATTATATTATATAGTCTAGTTAGTATCCGGTTAGCCTCCCAAAAAAATAATATAATATAAAATAACTATGTCATTAGTCTACTAAGTACTAACCTTTTTTTTTTTCTTCAGCATTTTAATTTTTGAGGGAGATAGAGATTGAGAGAGTTCACACTTTCAATCATTTACGGAGAGGTAATCACTAATCACTCACTATATTTAGCATTTTGATTTTAAATTTTTAGTACTTAGTAACAACTGCTTTAAGTTTATATATATATAATTAGCTTTTATTTTATATTTATATTGGGAACAATATAATAAATCCCTTGTTAATATTAATGACATGAATTGTTGAGTAATGACGAATGATTCTTAATTTGTTAATTTGTTATTGTTGTAACTAAACTAATTAATTATATTTTGATATTGTTGTGAAACTTTGTTTTTTTGTTGGTTGGAAATTTTTTTATTAGATGGATGTCGATGCTCCACCTGGATTTGGTGCACCTAGGGACCCTAACCCACCTTTTCCTAGTCCTGGTAGTGCTAACCCTAACCCACCTGAACCTGCAGCACCAATTGGACTTGGTGCATCACTTTCCCCACTATCACCTAAACAAGGTGGTAAGGACCCGTCTATAGTATGGCAGCACTTCATTAAGTTGGCGAGTTTTTATCCCAATAATCCTAGGTCTCAATGCAAGTATTGTAAGAATCAATATAAATGTCATGGTAAGAAAAATAGTACTTCAGGCATGTTGCAACACATGAAGGTGTGTAAGAAGTGGTCTTTTCCTCATGATGATAAGCAAAAAACTTTGTCTTTTCAAGCTAAGAGAGAAAGGGAAAGTGGTTCAAATGTGTTAGTGGTTGCAAATTATAGTGAAGAGAGGATAAGGTTGGCATTGGCAAGGATGATTGTCATTGATGAATTGCCTTTTAAATTTTTGGAGCATCAAGGCTTTCAAGAATTAATGGAAATAGTTGAGCCTAGGTTTCCTATTCCCCATCGCACTACCATTGCAAGGGCTTGTATGAAGATTTATTCTAGTGAGGTGGATGTTTTGAGAAGGGATTTTGTGGGGCAACGGGTTTGTGTGACAACGGATACTTGGACATCCATACAAAACTTGAACTACATGATAGTCACCGCACACTTCATTGATGGGGATTGGACTTATCAAAAGAAAATCTTGAACTTTTGCCCTATAGCTAATCACAAAGGAGACACCATAGGTAGAGCGGTTGAGTCATGTTTATTGAAGTGGGTGTTGTTGTGCGCATATCTTGAATTTGATAGTGAAAAGTGGGTTGAAGTCCATTCATGAATCAATTGCCAAAGTTTGGAATGCAATACGATATATGAGAGCCTCTCCTACAAGGTTTGAGAAGTTTCAAGAATGTGTTGAAAATGAGAAAATCAAAGCCAAATATTTGTTGTCCCTTGATATGCCAACAAGGTGGAATTCCACTTATCTCATGTTAGATTGTTCTTTGAAATTTGTGAGAGTATTTGATAGGTTAGAAGAGGAGGATGGACATTATAAACTTTATTTTTGTGAAGCAAATGGGAATGGGAAAAAGCCTATTGGTCCTCTTAACTATCTTGATTGGGAAAATGTCAAGACCTTTGTGAAATTTCTTGGCATATTTATGAAGCAACACTTAGATTTTCTGGGTCCTTGTTTGTCACTTCTAATACATACTTCCATGAGCTAATTAGCATTGAAGATTAATTGCAACAATTGTATAGTGTTGATGGGGATCCACTTTTGAAAAGTATGGCGGTAGAGATGAAAAAAAAAATATGATAAGTATTGGGGAAGTATAGATAATATCAATTTGATGCTTTTTGTTGCTGTTGTTCTTAACCCAAGGTATAGATTGAAGTATGTAAAGTTTTGGTTTAGGGAGTGGTATGGAAAGGACAAGGGAGATGCGATGAGCTCTAAGGTTCAGGATGCATTGAAAAGGTTGTATGTGGAGAGAGTGGGTCAAAATGGAGCTTTGAGTTCTAGTGGTAGTGGTGCTTCATTGCCTAGGGACTCCAGGCCAAGTGTTGGTAATGCTTCATTGTCTGATCACATTAAAAGTTATAATAATAGGTTTAAGCAACACTTGGCGGACGAGAACAATGTGGAAAACAAATCTGAGTTAGATAGGTATTTGTTGGAATCTTTTGAGGACCCTGATGTGGAAGATTTTGACATCTTGATGTAGTGGAAAATAAATTCTTCTAGATATCGAGTCCTATCCCAAATTGCCCGTGATGTGTTGGCTATTTCTGTCTCTACAGTTGCATCCGAGTCTACTTTTAGTACGGGGGGGCGTGTTTTGGATTCGTTCCGTAGTTCACTATCTCCTAATATAGTTAAAGCCCTTATTTGTACCCAAAATTGGTTGAAGGATGCAAAGAGAAAAAGACCACTAAAGCTTCAGGAGTGCATGGATAATGTGGAGGATATGGATGGTTTTGAGATTGACACTGGTAAAAATATATATATGTTCATTTTGTTTGTTGTATATATCAATTGTTTATTTATTTGCTCAATGCTTACTAGTCATTTTGTTTGAATGAGATTGTAGAAATTGCATTGGTTTGCCCAATGCCTATGGAGGAGGATCCAAGCACCGTTTGTTGGATGATGATAAGTGATGTGCTACTCTTTGCTTGGAGTTAATTAGTAGTTAGTATTATGTAAGTATACTTGCTATTATCATTCGTTTCTGTTAATTATAAATATTTTATTGTTCATAAACATTTTATTGTTATTTGTTTAGTATTTTGTAGGAGTTCTAGAATGATGCATAATGCAGACTTATTGGACAAAGGACTTACAAGAATTAGCATTCTTTTGCCTATATACTAATTATATTTGTACATGTTATTGGTAGTGGGCTTTCACTAATGGTAGTTATTTAGGTATTCATGGGTGGGATTATCATTGGGGATACAAGCAATTAGCATTCTTTTGCCTAAATGCTAATTTAATTTGTATATCTTTCTTTTGGCATTTGTGGACAGTGACAAATGGTTCTGTAATACGTTATTAAGTGGATACATTATCGCTTATTGTTATTGACATTGACACACACAGTGACACTAATGATATTATTATATGCTACATGATAGTATTTTGGGAGTTGAACTCTTATTGAGGCAATTTCAAAATATTTTTGCATGGTGAATGAAATGAAAAAATTTGGATAGTTTGGATCATTATTATTTGGGAGAACAGATTTTTTCTTTTATGTGAACAGATTTTATTATGTTGAACAGATTTTTTTATGTGAACATATTGGGCTTGAAAGCCCAAATTTTTTATTATTAAAAAACATTTTTTTAATATTTCAAACCGGCTAAACCGACCGCAAAAAACCGCACCGCTATAGGTCGGAAAACCAACCTTAGGCGTTGTGCATCGGTTCTAATTATAAAAAAAAACCGATCTCTATCGGTTCGGTAATAAATTTGGAAAAAAACCGCTCCTACCGAACCGCGCACACCCCTAAGAGAAAGTCTAAATACTTAATAAAATGTCATAATATATTTTCTCAATATCCTTGTTTTCAGTTGAGGGGTATTTCAATATAATATTTATTATTTTATTTAATTTTACTCTGACCAAATTAACATCTCAACTATTGTGACAATTTTTTATGTCCATAGAACCTTCCACCAACAAAAGTACAAAACACAAAAAATAATTTAATTCAATCCACCAAGTTGTTTTAATTTTGAAAACTAGTGTACCATACTTTAATATTTACTAATTTTTTACCTATTAAAATATCAGTAAAACTTCCAATTAAATTCAAAAAGCTTGCATAAGGTTCGGTAATGGGCCACGCCGACCTGTTTTTACTTGGCCCATCGAACTAGTAGGTCGGGCTAAGTAGGCTGCTGACCAGCTTATGGGCCTGAAGGGAAAATCCCAACCAATGAGCAATGTTTATTTTGTCTTTAGTGGATTGATCAGTTATCATTGTGCTTATGTTAAGATCTTATTTTATATTTATTTTATTTTGAAGGGATAAAATTCAAATTTTTAATGAAAAAATCAAATTAATTTTTTAGGAGAGAGTCAAGGAATTAAAAGCCTATTTAAATTTGTTTATTGTTAATACTTATTTATTAAGGCTTTAAATAGTTTTTTTTTTCCTTTTCTATCTTTTAATTAAATAATTTTCCAACCTTTTTATTTATTTTTATTTTTTTAAAATTCAAAGTTACAAGACTACTACCAAAATATATATTAATAAGTATAGTTTAAACCAATTATTTTAACTCTTTTAATATATTGGTGGTGTAGCAACTTAGAAAATAAGAGCCCAAGCCCACCTAGAACAGTGGTACCTTGTCCCTCAAATCAAGCTCAAACAATAAAATTTTTAAGAGAGTGGGTCAAAAACTCAAATGCAATACAAAAATAAGTCCAAGTCTAAGACCGAAGAATCCAAAGTAATCGATAAATGCAATTGGAACAATAATTGAGGATAATATCCTCCTCAGGCAAGTCCGAGGATGAATTTCTTGTATATATGTTTAGTTATGGTTCCTTACAAGGTCATTATGAATTCTCCTCATTGGTTTCTTTTTTACTTAGAAAATGTTTGTCCACTTTTTCTAGGTGATTTCCTTCCTTTTATAGCCCATTTACTTGCATCCCAGCCCTCCGCATGTACGTCTCAGGGCACTTCTTAGGATACTAGTCTCATCAATACCCTTTTGGAGGTGGTAGAAGGAGTTGCTAGCTGTGAAGCCACTATTCAGGGGTCATTTCAACATTAATGTAGCTGATGAGGTTGGTACAGGGCATTGAATGCGGAGGTGGGAGGTATCTCCTTCAGGAAACTTCCTCTCACCATCCTTGCCCCAGTTGCTATCTCTTCTCTTATCCATAGGCCTTTAAGGGATATCAGTTGTCCCGATTCTCATGCTCTCCTCTGGTAGGCATAGTCTTCAGAGACTGCTTATCCATTTTGGCCTGGATCTGGCAAATTAATCCTCGGTAACTCCTCGGTCCTCGGACCCCTCACTGGTGGTTATGTGTGGTCTTAAAGTTAAAGGATTCCTTTCTCATGTCTCAAGTTCAACCCCCGAAATGATTATTATTATTATTTATAAATTAATCATGGGTTAGTTGGGCTGGCTATAGTGGGTGGGCATGGATAGAAAAATCAGCACGTGCCCATCTTACTAGGCTAGTGGGCTACCCACGAGCCTCAAATGTACTGGGTTAGGCCACCTATTATCATATGGGCCGGTAGACTATTGGATAAGTACGTCCTAAGCTATTTGATGTCTCTTAATCTTGCATTAATCATGAAACATTATTTTATTATCTTTTTGAAAATTAATTAAATTTAATCTAAACAAACGTTTAAGGGTCTATTTGGGATCTGCTTATTTTGCTGAAACTGAAAACTTTTTTGCTAAAAGTAAATGTACCAAAAAATATAATGAAACCTATAAATAGTAGCAAAAATAAGTTGAATAGTAAAATAAGTTGGCAAAATTAATTTTTCCCAAACGGACACTAACTGATGAACCTAATGAATTGTATTTGTGAGAAAGAACTGTCAACATTTTGACAAAGCTGCCCCATTTCGTGATACACCTTCGTATACATTTTGAATATATATATATATATATATATTTTTTGGGTTAAATTTTTTGAATAAATATTTCTACTTATTAGTTATTTACACTTAAAAATAATAATGAAAAAAAAATTATTAAAAAAAATGCTTTCTTCGTTTGCCGACAAAAATAGTAAAATTAGTGTGTACGGTGTACCCACATTCCCACACGTGAAACAGGCTGACCAATTTTTTTAAAGCATTGTTAGGTCTTCTTTCACATTCAATTACACATCATATTTAATCAATAATCATAGGTTAAATATAGACATTTTGGGGATAAAAAAAAATAGACACCTAACGTGGAAGTGTCCTCCAGAATAGTGTTATGGGTGGCACGGACATATTTAGTTTTTTTTTTTTTTTTTTTATATAAATATTATAGTATAAGATTATATTAAACTTGGACAAAAGATGACGAAAATAACATATTTTGGCTTGACATTATAGGTAAATATTAAAATAATTAAAATCACTTTATAAGAGCGATGTTAAAGATATTATAACTTTTGCTATATTAAGGAATCCAAATTTTGGGTATTTTGGGTCTCACTCTCACTACTTTAATGTGTTAGTTATCAAAACACAATTCAAACATTCATTTATTAGATGATTAAACCCACCAATCACATTTATTATTATATGTGTGGGGGTAAGATTCCGAAATTGTATAATGGGCCTTGGGCCCTATTCATAGATACATCCGAGGTGCAATGAATAGTTAGAAGAGAACGAAATAATCCCGCCGAGTGGAGAAAAGTATAGTCCGAGGAGGTTGTCCTCCTCGAACAGGACGAAGCTCGCTCAAGTAAGTGCTCGGACGACCTAGACAGCTGACCAGGGAGTCAGAATAATAAGGATGAACTTCAGGCACATACAAAGGGATGATAACACGGAAATATCTCAACGAAAAGCTGCTACTACCGCATTAAATGCACTACACCAACTCCTCTAGCCGCATTTATGGGGAAGAGACCTCTGAACAGTACAACCTTTAGCTACTGCCACAAACAGATAACAAAAGAAGATATTTGATGTGACATGCACTCAAGTGAGGATCTAGATGGGCAACAAGTGTAAGATCAGGATAGCTTGAAAGGGTCTATATAAATGTAAAAGATCTCCCATAAGGGGGGAATCAGAAGGAAGGAGGAGTGAAGAGAGAATTACTGTAGCTTAAAGTTTTGTATGAAAGTTCATAACTACTGCATTCAGTCATATTTGATCTCCTCGGACAACCCTTTAGTTAAGTTTTTTGTGATGTTTACTATTGAAATATTCCCTAGCCGTTAGTACAAGTCAACCAAATCTAGCTCTTTGGCCCATTATCTACAAATTCATTGTATTGGGCTTACCAAATCATAGTCCAAACCAAGTTTTTGGGCTGGTACCAGCAAATCATGACCCTACAATTGGCGCCATCTGTAGGGAGAGCTTGAGTGGTGTAACGGCTAACTATGGCTGAAACAGGTCAACGACAAGCAGAATTGAGTGGCTCTAAGCGCGGTGACCCTTTCCTCATTCTTGAGCAAAAAGGTGACCGCGAAGGAAGCGTCCACACCACACACGCTGACCGGAGTCAACCTCATAGGAAGGATCTTATCTCCCATGCAAATGACAACAAGAACATGCAGTTAGAGATTGATCGGCTAAAAAGAGAATTGCGCCACGCAAGGAAGAGAAAAGCTTCTGAAGATTCGGACATTTCCTCTGATGATGAAAGAGACGCTGAGTACAGGCGGAGGTCTCGAACCCCACCCAGCAAACCCTTCACCTACAAAGAAGAGCATCATCATCAGCAGCAAATGCGGAGCCCATCACGTTGAGGCGTAGGGCATGACGCTATGAGTAAGGCCCTGAAACAAATTTCTAGGTCCCCCTTCACACGTAACATCGAGAATGAAAGACTACCTCGACGTTTTCACCAGCCGACGTTTACCATCTATAACGGCCGGACAGACCCTGTGGAACACATGAGTCATTTCAACCAGAGGATGGCCGTTCATTCCAGAGATGAAGCCTTATTGTGCAAAGTTTTCCCGTCCAGTTTAAGACCGATCGCTATGAGATGGTTCGATAGCTTGAAAGCGGACTCTATAAGCTCTTTTCAAGAGCTCACTTAGGCATTCGGGTCCCGTTTTGTCACATGTCGCAGGGTTTCGCAGTCATTGGCCTCTCTATTGTCCGTAAGCATGCGAGAGGGCGAAACTCTGAAGTTGTATTCGGATAGATTCTGGGAAATGTACAACGAGATGGAAGACGATTGCGACCAGGTAGCCATCAGCTCCTTTAAGCTCGACCTCCCCACTGAACACGACTTGAGGAAGTCTCTAACGGGCAAGCCTGTTACCAGTGTGCGCCAGCTAATAAACAGGATTGACAAGTATAAAAGAGTTGAGGAAGACTAGCAGCAGAGTAAAGGAAAAGATAAGGTTATCCCTCAGGAGATGAGGGATTTCAGGTCGGATCGGCAAGGCCACAACAGGACGTGGAGAGACTGAGTCGGACAACAAGGTTCGGCGAACCTTCAGACAATCAATGCCGTGTTCCGAGAGCCAGTGCACCAAGTCCTGGAGAAGATAAAAAATGAGCCTTTCTTTAAGAGACCAAACAAGATGGTGGGAAACCCTGAAAGGCGCAACCACAACCTTTATTGCCAATATCACCAGGATCATGGACATACTATGGAGAATTGTAGGAGTCTGTGGGACCATTTGGACCAACTCATTAGCAAAGGCAAGTTAAAACAACTCTTACACCATACCCATGGTCAGGGTAACCAGGCAAATGCAGGATCCTAGATCCCCCCTGGGCACGATAAATGTCATCTTTGCTGCACCAGGAAGAACAGGGTCTTGCCCATCCAGAATACTGTCCGTTGCTCAACTGCCCTCCGAAAACGTTAACAGAGAGCTGAAGAGTGCACACAAATTGCGCTTAAATGCATCCAAGTGCTCATTTGGTGTGGGGTCGGGCAAGTTTTTGGGCTACATGGTCACCCATAGGGGAATCGAGGTGAATCCCGACCAGATTAAGGCCATCAACAACTTGCGACCTCCTCAAAATCCCAAAGAACTTCAGAAATTGACTGGAATGACTGCAGCCTTGAACCGTTTCATCTCCAGGTTGGCGGATAGGTGCCGGCCATTCTTCCAACTGTTAAATAAGTGGAAAGGGTTTGAATGGACTGAGGAGTGTGCCTCGACCTTCCAGCAACTTAAAGATTACCTTTCTCGACCTCCAATCATGTCCAGTCCCGAGAAAAATGAAGTCCTTTTTGCCTACGTCGCCGTGGCCTCCCATGTTGTGAGCCTGGTGCTGATACGAGTTGATAATGGTGTACAAAAGCCTGTTTATTATCTGAGCAAATCACTGCATGAGGCCGAGATTCGTTATCTGCCACTGGAGAAGGCCATCTTGGCGGTGGTGCTTGATACACGTAAAATGCCTCATCATTTCCAAGCACATACGGTTGTCGTCCTCACCCAGCTCCCATTTAAATCAATACTACGAAGTGCTGACTACACTGGGAGGATAGCCAAGTGGGGGACCATTCTAGGGGTTTTTGACATCAAGTACATGCCTCGCACCTCCATAAAGGGTCAGGTACTCGTGAACCTAGTGGCCGAGTTCACTAAATCCCTATTAGAAGAATTGAATCCAACACATAACATGGATGGAAAATTGGTTGGTAGGATTTCCCAACAAGGTCACCCGACTTGGAGAGTATATGTAAACGGCGCAGCGAATCAGAAAGGATCCGGAGTTGGGATAATGTTGATATCTCCAGAAAAGATCATCATTGAAAAGTCACTGAGACTAAGATTCACGGCCATAAATAATGAGGTAGAATACGAAGCTCTTCTGATGGGAATGGCAATGGTTCAAAGAATGGGAGGAAAATCCGTGGAAGTGTTCTCAGACTTAAGACTAGTCGTTGGACAAGTATCTGGGAAATTCAAGGCAAGAGATGAGAGAATGCGAGAGTACTTGGGACAAGTTAAATGTCTACAATCAGAGTTTGACACTTTTGATTTGCTACACATCTCTAGAAATGGCAACTCTCATGCTGACTCCCTAGCCACCCTTGCAACCTCCTCGGATCAATGCCTTCCCCGGGTTATTCTGGTAGAACACTTGCGCGGACCAAGTAGGCCGCGAGGAGAGGCTGTTCAGGTCCATTAGGCAAGAGCAGGACCCAGTTGGATGGACCTAGTAGTGTTGTTCTTAAAAGAAGACACGCTGCCTGAGGAAAAGTCCGAAGCTAACAAGATACGAAGGAAGGCTACACGGTTTTGGCTATTCGGGGAACAGAGATTGTATAAGCGGTCCTTCTCAGGACCATACTTGCTGTGTGTACATCCCGAAGCAACTGAGATGCTCCTTGAGGAGCTCCATGAGGGAATCTGCAGAAGCCATACTGGTGGTAGATCCTTAGCGCACCGTGCCATCACTCAAGGATATTGGTGGCCGAACATGCAGAAAGAAGCTCTAGAATATGTGAAAAAATGCGATCAGTGCCAGCGGTTCGCACCAAACATGCACCAGCTAGGGGGGGTCCTTAACCCACTGTCCAGCCCGTAGCCATTCGCCCAATGGGGCTTAAACATCGTGGGTCCTTTCCCTAAAGCAGCAGGAAATAAGAGGTATTTGCTGGTCAGCACAGATTATTTCACCAAATGGGTGGAAGTTGAACCCCTGGCAAACATATGAGATGTTGACGCCAAGAGATTTGTCTAGAAGAACATTGTTACACGATTTGGGGTCCCAAATACCCTCATCTTGGACAATGGTCTTCAGTTCGACAGTAAAGCTTTCAGAAAATACTGTTGCGAGCTAGGAATTACAAACAGATACTCTACCCCCGCCTACCCCCAAGGAAATGGACAAGCAGAGGCCGTTAACAAGGTCATAGTGAATGGACTAAAGAAGAGACTAGATGACGCAAAGGGTAAATGAGTGGAGGAATTGCCACATGTTCTTTGGACGTATCGAACCACCCCTTGTAGGTCTACTGGGGAAACACCATTCTCAATGACTTATGATGCTGAGACTGTCATCCCATTAGAAACTGGACTCCCAACCTTAAGGACTAGCTTATTCAGTTCGAACGAGAACAATGATTTACTAGAGAAAAGCTTAGACTTGATTGTAGAAAAGAGGGAGAATGCAATGGTCCAGCTGGCATATTATCAACATAAGCTCAAACGGGGCTATGACGCCAACGTGAAGCTGAGACCACTGGCCCCTGGTGATTTAGTTTTGAGAAAAGTCGTGGGCGCTGCAAAGAACCCAACATGGGGAAAATTGGGACCAAATTGGGAGGGGCCGTACCGCATCACCGCAGCAACAGGCATTGGGGCCTACTTTCTAGAAGATCTGGATGAGCATGCAATACCACGACCGTGGAATATAAATAACCTGAAAATGTATTATTATTAAATGACATATATGCATCTAGTGTGTAAAACCTTTGTGCGGCTCCACGACATTATTCCTAAGTGTTTAAACTTAAACTCTATCATGTCTATAGTCCTCGGACCAAATGATTTGAGTTAGTTAACACACCATGACGTTTTTCCTAAATGTTAAAACTTAAACTCCATCATGCTTGTAGTCCTCGGACCAGATGATTTGAGTTAGTTGACACACCATGATGTTTTTCCTAAGTGTTTAAACTTAAACTCCATCATGCCTGTAGTCCTCAGACCAGATGATATGAGTTAGTTAACACTTCATGACATTTTTCCTAAGTGTTTAAACTTAAACTCTATCATGCCTATAGTCCTCGAACCAGATGATTTGAGTTAATTAACACTCCATGACGTTTTTCCTAAGTGTTTGAACTTAAACTCCATCATGCCTGTAGTCCTCAGACCAGATGATTTGAGTTCGTTAACACTCCATGACGTTTTTCCTAAGTGTTTAAACTCAAACTCTACCATGCCTGTAGTCCTCGGACCAGATGATTTGAGTTAGTTAACACTCCATTATATTTTTTCCTAAGTGTTCAAACTTAATTGAAGTGATGTACCAATTTTTATACGACCTAATTGTTGTCAATATGAAGTTAAATTATCGGGGTCATTAACAAGGTATTGTCGCTAACAAAGAAAACCGAGAAAACAAGAGGAGGCAAAAAGTGCATCTATTAACTGAAGAAAGAGTACATTACAACTGGGAGGCAAAAAAATATATATATATATATATATATATATATATATATATATATATATATATATATATATATATATATATATACATATATTTATTTATTTATTTATTTCGATATATTACAAAAGAGAGCCTGACATCTAAGCCTTCATTTTAGAGCCCGAGGGGTCAACGATTTGACTTGGCTATGAGGCAGCAGCATCGGGGGCTTGATCCTTAGACTCGGTAAGGTCTTTAGGTTTGTTCAGAGGAGCAAGAGGAAGGACCTCTGCCACTATATGTTGCTCGGACGCCAATAGGGCCTGCTCAGGATGAGAGGAGTTAGGACCTAGGAGCTCACGAATTTCTGGGTCATAATAGACACTCTCAAGTCGCCTCAAGTTAGAATCTCGAGGAACTCCTACAGCATCAAGGGCTTTCCCCCAAGATATCTCACAGTACTCCCTGCACACTGAAGAGAATTCCTCCGTCAGCCTTACTTAAGTCTCCTTCACCCCAAGTTTGTACGTCACTTGCTTCTCCGCCTCGGCCGCTTCCCTGGCCAACTGAAAGGTGTCTTTGACCCTTTGAAGCTCAGCATGAAGATCCTTCACAAGTTGCCTCTCGGTGGCCAGATTGGTTTCAGTTGTGTACAATTGCTTGCGTTGATCTTCGGCTTGCCTTTCAGCTATCTTAAGGCCCACGTTGGCGCTGTTTTTGGCCTTGATTGCCTCTTTCAGCTATTCGGACTGCCTGATATAGTCCTCTTTCAACTTACCTAAGGTTTTCTCGGCCTCGGCACGAGAGTCTACCTCCATTTTTGTTTTATTCTAGGCATCGTGGACCTACTCTTCAGCCACATAAACCTGTTGGGCAAGCTGCATGGCGAGAACAGGAAAATTCCATTTAAAAAAAAAAAAAAAAGAGAAGACAAAAATAATTAACTATTAAAAAGCTTGGTCGAGTGGCTTACCATGGCCAAATCCCTCTTGAGGGACAAGAAAAGCTCTGAACGGCTGAAGCGCCTGTAAGCATCCATATCCTTTGGCAAAAGAAGTGGCTGCTCTAAGGCTTCAGCAATATGACCTGCCTGCCCTCCTTGGTAGCTTCAGATTGAAGCGTCCCAGGCTATGAAGGCACCATCTACCTCTAACTTGGGGGACCATATGTGTGGTGGCCGGTGCACATCAGCCACGTAGGCGTCTTCGTGGCTCTCCACAGATGAGGACCTCCAACCTCGCTTGTTAGCCACTTTCTACTGCTTGTTTCCCTTGGAAAGGCGCAGTTCGCCCTCCTCTAATGCCTCACTCAACCTTTTCTTTTTTAGGTCTTGAATTGGCTTTAACCTAAGATCCTTTGGGAGCGGAGGGGGGGGCAGGAGGTTCGCCGAGGGCTGCACCTTAACGACCTCTTTGGTCACTGAAGCCTTATTTCTGCTCTTCATCAGCTTTCTCAAACTCTTGTTTTCCGCGTTCAGCGCCATCTATTCTTCTTCCTCTAAAGTGTCGTCTGGGATGGCAATAACCAGGACTGGGGCTTCAATTGCTGAATGCTTGTCAGACTCCTCCTCAGCTCCCAAGACTTCCTGCAATGCTTCAGCCTCTTCTGCAACAAGGTGGAAGTTATCAATCTCTTTGTCTAAAGAGGAGGTTGAAGAAGCTACCCCTTCGCCGACCATTGGGGCTTCAGGAGGAAGTCGAATGGTCGTGGCGACCGGGGGAACACCCATTAGGATCAGAAATGGTGCTGGTGGAAGATCATCCGAAGCCAAAAAATTGGGCCAAGACACATCGATCTGATGTATCCGGCGATCTCCTGCTCTGATTGCGTGGTCGACGTCTTAAAATGCGTTCAAGATGGGCATAAAATCCAGTATTAGGTGTACAACCCTTAATTGACTGTCTTCATTGACAAAGATCTCGGATCGCAACAGGTAGTTTAGAGCCTGAACGTTTGTCAAGCTCAGCCTGGGGGCTACGTGCTTTCTATCTGCAAACACAACCAAGGGAAAAGTCGTTTAAACAACTGAAAGCCATAATCTTAAAAGACTGAAAAGAAAGGAAACAGAACGGGGTTGAAGGATCGAGTTCAAATCTATCACTAGGGAACCTAATCCTAAGGTATCCCACCTGGCTTCCCTGCTTGGACAGGACAATGAACGCCATCGTGCCACGCTCTTGAAGCTATGAGATGATCATCTTTCATGCCCTTATTTGACCTGGGTAGACATGAAATCATCCTTACCACGTCCGAGCGGGATTTGAGATAATACCGCGCTTTTTTGGGAGTGGCACTCATACATGTGCACCACATCATGCCATGTGAGCTGCAAACCCAGGTGCTCATTCAGAGCATCAACACTACCTAAAATCCTAAATAGATTAGGTGCGCATTGGTAGGGCCATAACCTATGGTTAAAAAGGGCAGTAACGGAGGTTGACCCCCTAGGGTATGTGATATTTCGCCTTGAAGGCCTCTATTTTGGCAGGCGAATCTACTAAATGCGCAAATCTACCCATCTTTTATAGATTGAAGGGGAGAGACTAGAATCAACGATTGAAATAATGAAAATTTTAGGCCAAAAAGATTGGCCGAGGAGAAAAAAAGGGCTCAAGCAAGTTGAAACTTACGCAAACCAAGGTGTGCTACAACCCCTGAATGTATTCAGGGAAAAATCACGAAGATTACTGGAAAAACGACTAAAGAAGGCCTGATAACTTACAATGCTTTGTGCGGTGAAGTGCTGGGGAACGCTGGAATGCCTGAGAATGTGCAAGATAAACAAAAAATTAATTCCCTAAAGACTTTATATAGAAGGCGAAAAGTGGGTGGGAGTTATCCCGCCAAAATCTTGTGGAAAAATACCAGCCTCTGGATCAGTTCGCCACCGTTGGATGTAAAGGGCAAAACGCCGCCTGGAGCATTTAATGGCGCTTTGTAAATGCCAAAACGTCAGTAGCAATAATGAAGCGCCTGAAAGTACGCCCCCACACGCGCGAGCTCAGGTAATATTACATTTATAACCCCCTTTTTGAAAGCAATTCAAAATTCCATTTTTTCTCTCCTCAGATGCATGGGAAAAATTAAAATTTTGAGGGGCTATTTTGGGGGTAAGATTCCGAAATTGTATACTAGGCCTTGGGCCCTATTCATAGATACGTCCGAGGAGCAATGAATAGTTAAAAGAGAACAAAATAATCCCGTCGAGTGGAGAGGAGTATAGTCCGAGGAGGTTGTCCTTCTCGAACAGGACGAAACTCGCTCAAGCAAGTGCTCGGACAACCTAGAAAGCTGACCATGGAGTCTGAATAATAAGGATGAACTCCAGGCACGTACAAAGGGGATGATAAGACGGAAATATCTCAACGAAAAGCTGCTACCACCGCATTAAATGCACTACACCAACTCCTCTAGCCGCATTTATGGGGAAAAGACTTCTGAACAGTACAACCTTTAGCTACTGCCACAAACAAATAATAAAAGAAGATATTTGACGTGACATGCACTCAAGTGAGGATCTAGATGGGCAACAAGTGTAAGATTAGGATAGCTTGAAAAGGTCTATATAAATGTAAAAGATCTCCCATAAGGGGGGATCAGAAAGAAAAAGGAAGGAGGAGTGAAGAGAGAATTACTGTAGCTTAAAGTTTTGTATGAAAGTTCATAACTACTGCATTCAGTCATATTCGGTCTCCTCGGACAGCCCTTTAGTTAAGCTTTATGTGATGTTTACTATTGAAATATTCTCTAGCTGTTAGTACAAGTCAACCAAATCTAGCTCTTTGGCCCACTCTCTACAAATTCATTGTATTGGACTCACCAAATCATAGTCCAAACCAAGTTTTTGGGCTAGGACCAGCAAATCATGACCCTACAATATGAATTTGTAAAATTTATGTAGTAATATTTGTAATGCCTTTAACATTTTTCAACCTTATACAGTATAAACATGTTGTAACTTTAGTATGTTATAATTTAAGGATTTGGAAACAATTAATAATTTATCAAGAGAACTAAATACGGACATTCTGGCCTTTTGCCCTTAATTTTTAAAAAATTTAGCAATATGCCCCTGTTTTGAAACTATATAGGTATATGCCCCTGTTTCGATACTCGATTACCATAAAATCGAGTTTCAACGCAAAACTCGATTGGTTTAAAATCGAGTTATGCCCGATCAAACTCAAAAAAAAAAAAAAAAAAAATTGCATAGAACTCGAGTCCGGGAACTCGAGTTTCATGTAAATTTTTTTAAATTTTTTATAAGTTTTTTTTCAAGTATGCAAATCAGTTTCTGTGGCCCTATAGCGGCGTTTTTTCATCCCTATAGCGACGTTTTTTATCCCTATAGTGACGTTTTTCTGGAAAATTTTTTTGCAAGTATGAATATCGGCCCTATAGCGGCGTTTTTTCATCCCTATAGTGACGTTTTTCTAGAAAATTTTTTTACAAGTATGAATATCGGCCCTATAGCGGCGTTTTTTCATCCCTATAGTGACGTTTTTCTGGAAATTTTTTTTTACAAGTATGGATATCGGCCCTATAGCGGCGTTTTTTAGCCCTATAGCGACGTTTTTAAGCCCTATAGTAGCGTTTTGGTACTCGATTTCCATTTACTCGAGTTTTATGCAATTTTTTTTTTTTTTTTTTTTTTTTTTTTAAGTTTGATCGGGCATAACTCGATTTTAAACCAATCGAGTACTTTAAGTAACTCGATTTTAGGGTCATCGAGTATCGAAACAGGGGCACGAATCTATATAGTTTCGAAACAGGGGTATATTGCCAATTAAAAAAAAAAAGAGGGTAAAATGCCAGAATGTCCAACTAAATACTACTACAACAACCAAAATTTGGCAACTTCAGACATCTTATTCAATATTTACTCTAATATTTATTGCAACTCACCAGCCTCTCCACAGGTATGTACTTGGTCGGCAAATTTATATTCCGTTGGTCCTACCCCTATCAAGCTTCTGCTTAGTTCTAACTTCTGACCATTCATTCTTTAAATATAGGTTTCAAGTTGTTAAACATAAACTATTGGCACCATATATTAGTACATGCAATTCAACTCATTTTAATCATAAGAGAGAGAAAGAGAGATGGGAGACAACAATAGACTTCCTCTTTTTGTAACAAAGTCAGCGAAGGGGCGCATCCTTTTCCAATTGTATGCAATTCTGATTTTTGTGGGTGTGTGCTTGATCTTTTTATATAGACTGAGCCACATACCAAGAAGAGAAGAAGCTGGAAGATGGGCTTGGATTGGAATGTTTCTCTCAGAACTTTGGTTTTCTTTTTATTGGTTTCTTACTACGTTTGTCCGATTGAACCCCATCTATCGTTACACTTTCAAAGACCGCCTCTCTCTCAGGTACATATGAATATCTCTCTCTTTCACATACATATGAATATTTTGCTTTACTTGCTCAGTCACAAGTGTGATTGTTTAATCAATAAACAGATACGAAAAGTTCTTGCCAAGCATAGACATATTTGTATGCACTGCTGACCCCACGATAGAACCACCAGCTATGGTGATTAACACAGTCCTATCAGTAATGGCTTATGACTATCCACCTGAGAAGCTAAGTGTTTATCTATCAGATGATGGTGGTTCAGTTTTGACATTTTATGCTATGCTAGAGGCCTCACGTTTCTCCAAGATCTGGCTTCCATTCTGCAAGAAGTTCAAAGTAGAACCAAGATCGCCGGAGGCTTATTTTCGCACAGCAGTTGAGCCACTTGGGGAGCCTGCCATGGCCAAAGAGTGGACCTCCGTTAAGGTATGCACCTTGTTATAACACATTGAATATAACACTTTGAATAATTATTAAATTCCACTTGAATATTCCACAATTGCAGGCAAGCAATGAATATATAATTATTGTTGGGCCATCAATCATATGTAATGGGTGGAGGGGAATAAAACAAAAGAAAACAAAAATAAAAAATGTGGCATGTAGGTAGGTCGGAAAACTTAAACCCTGCAATTATATTTATGGTAGAGATATATATATATATATATATATATATATATATATATATATATATATATATATATATATATATATATATATATATATTATGGTAGAGATATAAGTGAAAAAAAAAATTGTAAATCAGTCCATAATTACTAAAAAATATATATAATTCTAATATAATATATTTTTATTTTACTATATCTTAGCTTAATATACTGGGATTACACAATGTGAAGATTATATATATATATATATATATATATATATATATATATATATATATATATATATATATATATATATATATATATATATATATAAATAAAGTAAAGGTAACTCTAAAACAATACACCGGTATTAGTTGGTATTGAAATATTTAGTTTTCTTTGCCAAATTGAAACAGCTTCAAGCACTGTTTTGACTCTCTTGATTTGTTAATACTAATTGGAGTTTCATAATAATTTTCTTTTTATACTATAGCCTCCACTAACTTGGAGTTCTGCCTCCTTCCCTGTCCCTCACTTTCTACCACCAAATGCATCGAGTAATAGCCTGAAAAATCCACATAGCGTTAAATTTTTTGGATCAACATGACCAAGAGAAATTGAACTCTCTCTCTCAATTGTGTTAGATCTCTATATGGAATAAGAATTTTATGTTTCACTAGAAGTGTTCCAAATATCCACCAACTATTGTATATCATATGTATTTTTTAAGAAAAAAAGGGCATGTGACAAGCTGCGGTTAGTAAAGTGTAGAGTGAAACTCATTAAGACAATAGTGTAATAATAATATGTATCTGACTTCTTTATAGGAGTTAAATAAGTTCTAAAAAGAAATTTGTTCCATTCACTGTTGAGTATCTTATCCCTGTGTAGAGAATCATTATAGTTAGGGGCGGAGCTATGTTGGTGGCGGAGTTACGTTGGTGACTGGGGGGCCATGGCCCCCCCAAAAGTTTTTTTAAAAAATTTAGAGTAGGTAAAATTGCATACTTGAACCATTTTTCTAAGAACTGGCCCCCACATGAAAAATGATTTGGCCCCCCCATTTGTCCACGTTTAATATTTTCCCTCATTTATTATTAGTTTTTACTGTTGAAATCCTTCATATATCAGACCATTGGCTTGATTAGAAGTTTTACTTTTTCAATTCTCAAGATTAAATACATTTTTCTAATATGGTGTGAGCTGATATTGCTCTTTATTGTTATTATATTGCTCTATGTTGTAAGCTGAGATTGTTGTCCACATCTGTTGCTACTTGCTAGTAAATGTTGCTCTCTATTACTGAACATACCTGTTGCTATTTTTCTAGCTTTGTTTTTTTCTGCTCTATTTTGTTGTGGCCATTCTTTTGGCTTTGTATTCTTTCTTTTCTTTGCATAAAATTTATAATTTTGTCTCAAAAAAGAGTGCTGAGCTTATTTGAAACTAGCAAAAATGACTTTAAGATCTTGAGAAGTACTAGAGTATTCTTCTCCTTTTTTTTTATTTTTTTTATTTTTTATTAAACCAATTGATAAGATTTATTCAAAATACCAAAGTCATCTTGTATTTTTATATATAATTTCATACTGGCTTATAAGGATTTTGTTATTTTTAATTCTAAAAATTTTATATTTTCTTGTAGATGTAATTGTTATATTTATATTTAATTTCTTGAATGGTTGAACTTATGGTTGTTAAAAGGACTAAGAGAAACTTAGAATTGAAAATGAACTTAAGATACTTAATTGGTCATTTAGTTTTTTTAAGTGCTAATAAGAATTACATTGATTAAACCAATACACAAAAACATTAGCATTTTGAGTTTTTCTTGAATTGTGACTCACTATGAGATAGTTTAATCTCGGCCCCCTTAAACCAAAATTTCTAGCTCCGCCCGTTATTGTAGTGCACATATATATAGAATAGAATGGCTTTTCCTCCTTTCCGTAACCACATGCAAATTGGCATTTGATTTTCCACAAAAAGCATGGCTTAGACTACCCGAATGGAGAATTTTGGTCAGCGTGGACAACTTTTAGAAGATAATGTTTATATTATATATCAATGGCCACCGTTCTCTACAATAATTTGTAGAGAACGCAATAATTTGTGCTTAAAGAACGCAATAAGTTACATTCAATAATTTGTGGTTAAAGAACGCAATAAGTTAAAAAATATCACATCAGTATTTGAGGATGCATGGGCAGTAGTCGGCAACTCGATTATTATTATATAAAATCCTTTTCAATTGTCATACATTTTATTTTTTGGATATATAACACATGGTAGGTCCTAGACGATGGCTGAGCTTCAGAATATGTATGCGTCTGTCTCTTTCCACAGATGGATTGACGAATAGATGATTAGAAATGATTGAGAATAAAGTTGGCTATAAGTAACTACACCTAATATTTTTTTAGTAATGTGAATTTTGATAAATCTACTATTAAATTACATTTTTTTCCCTTAAACCCTTCATTCTTGCAAAATTTTCAAAAGATAAAAAATTAATAATTATATCATTAATCAAATGTTTAAATTTCAATTTTTTGTAATCTTAAAATACGCATAAAAAATAAGTTTATACTAGTAAATAAGCTGTTCTTGAAGGAGATTTTGTGATAGTGATTAATGCATTAAAAGAGTCCTCTCCCTTGGTAGCATCTTATGGTCTTTTATTTGAGATATTAGTCTTTTTGCAGAGCATTTTCATTGTATTAATTTTTCTCATGTTTGTAGAGATGACAACTCTGTAGCTCACAACCTTACTAGACATATACGTCATGTCACAGGTTCCCTTGTGTGGGTGAAAGATGTCTATTCACAAGTTTCAACTGTTTATCTTGCCGACTTGGCTTCTGTTTCTCAATAATATTTCCAGGTTTCTTTCTCAAAAAAAAAAAAAGGAAAAAAAAAAAAAGATTGGCACGAAATTTAATATATATATTAAGAACATAAAAAAAACATGTTCAACATACAATTTAATAGTTAAATTTTCAAATATCTAGTCGTGTTTTTTTTTTATATGTAGTGAGAATTGTAGCTAAACTTGGTACAATCATTAAATATTCCCTCTATTTTAATTCTTAGAATGTATTAAAAGTTATTCTATTAACTTCTCATATTATTCTTAAATCTTAAATTTGAACATACTTATCTTGGTTTAGTTAAAGGTTTTTAAGAAGATTATTGCCTTTATTTTGTTTGAATGCAATGTGTTATTTGTAAACTCTAGTCTAATTTGAAAAGAAATGGATTAAAAGATAGAAAAAGCTTAGCTCCAAACCAGTATAGATCTATTTTCTTTCAATTCACTATGTAATAACTGAAAAATAATTCATATGTAGTTTTAGTTACATGACTTTTGTATAGTTTTAGTCATATGATTTTTTTAATGAGTCATGTGACTTATTTAAATAATATACATAAATAATCTTATAAATCGCCACTTACTAGATTGATTGGAAGAGATAATTTCAAATTAGTTTAGAGTTAAACTCTGTCCTAAAAAGATTTTATAAAAGAGCTATTTGTGGCATTCATAAATAACGGTCGTCAAATAGGGATGTTGATATGAAATAGCTGAATGATTGAGGAAGGTGAAGTGGTATTGCACTCGCAACCAAAAGTAAGAAAAGAAACTA
The DNA here is from genome assembly GCA_023736055.1 of Quercus glauca. Lineage (NCBI taxonomy): Eukaryota > Viridiplantae > Streptophyta > Magnoliopsida > Fagales > Fagaceae > Quercus > Quercus glauca. Next base: position 77,747,032 of record CM043319.1, read on the forward strand.
TGGCTAAAATACGTGTAGTTTTAATCATAGGTCATTTGCGCACTTAAACTTCGTGGAATTTTCCTTTTTTCTTCACAAATGACTTGTAGGCTGTAGCAGTGTAGCACATGCCTACAGCCTTTTTGGCAAATGAAAATGATACTACAAGAAAGCATGTTGAACTGGCCCTAATGGATAGAACTTTGCACAGAACTTCAGGTGTAGTACGTTAGGTTTTTCAATTTAATTAAATCATTAGGTTGTACTAAATTTAATTATCTTTGGAAAAGGTAATGCTATTTACAATTTATTGATCAATGCAACTAAATGTTTGAATTTAATTGAAAATCTAATATATTACACTAAGGTTCTGTACCTAATTTTTACTCGACCCTTATTACTTCAGTCAAAACTATAATTACTTCTAATTTGGAAGTTCAAAAAGCTTACAAACATCTTGTAAATTTTTTCTTATATATATTTTCTGGTTCATATGTGATATAAAATAAAATCGTGTTTCATATCATGTCGCAGAAATTATATGAAGATATGAAAAAGCAGATTGAAACCACCACAAAGCTAGGTCGAATTTCAGAAGAAATTTATCAAGAACACAAGGGATTCAAGGAGTGGACGTGGCTTGCAAGCAAACGTGATCATCAAACTATTCTTCAAGTACTTCCTACATTCTCTCTGTCTCATGGAAATGAATACTTCTATATCCAAATCGTATATTTGTATTCAATTACTCGACTTCGATAATAGAGTTGTATCTAATTCATAGATACTTATTGATGGGAGAGACCCCAACGCCGTGGACATTGAAGGACAACCTTTGCCAACTTTGGTATACTTAGCACGTGAAAAGAGACCTCAATACCACCACAATTTTAAAGCAGGAGCCATGAATGCACTGGTAAGTCTTGCACCATGTCCACACATCAAGCTTCAAAAGTTTCATGTGTTATTTTTTATAATATATTTAGATGTCATAATCATCCGTCATTAAAAAAAATAGCTGAGGGTGTCATCGAAGATAAGCAACGGTCCTATAATTCTTAATGTGGACTGCGACATGTATTCAAACAATTCAGAGTCTGTGAGAGACGCTATATGTTTTTTTATGGATGAAGAAGAGGGGCACAAAGTTGGTTTCATACAGTTTCCACAAACCTTCGAGAACCTTACAAAAAATGATGTCTACAGCAGTTCCCTTAACGTAATAAATGAGGTGAGCATCAACGAAAAACTTACATTTACTTCAAAACTTATATTTCTAATTGAAGAATATTTTAATGGAATTTCTACCTGTGGTGTACCCAACAATAAAGGCAGAGCTTCCTGGACTTGATGGGAATGGAGGGCCTTGCTATATTGGTAGTGGTTGCTTTCACAGAAGAGAGATTTTTTGTGGGCAAAAGTATAGCAAGGAATGTAAGGTAGATTGGAAGAGATTGAACAATAGAGAGGTAGAAGATAGCGTTAGTGTACTAGAAGAAACATGCAAAGTTCTTGCTAGTTGTACCTATGAAGAAAACACTCAGTGGGGAAAAGAGGTCTCTCTCTCTCTCTCTCTCTCTCTCTCTCTCTATATATATATATAGATATATATATGTATGTATGTATGTATGTATGTATGTATGTATAGACCTCACATATGCAACTCTCTCTCAAACTTGATATAAACCTCACATATACTGATTTGCAGATGGGATTAAAGTATGGCTGTCCAGTGGAAGACATCGTAACAGGATTAGCAATACAATGTCGAGGTTGGAGATCCATATATTTCAATCCCGAAAGGAAGGGCTTCCTAGGAGTCGCTCCCGCAACACTTCTACAATCACTTGTACAACACAAAAGATGGTCTGAAGGTGATTTTCAGATATTTGCTTCTAGGTATTCTCCGTTTGTGATGGGATATAAAAAAATTCCCCTAAAACTTCAGCTTTCATACTGTTACTTTTTGCTATGGGCTGCAAACTGCTTGGCTACGCTGTACTATGTTGTTGTGCCATCTTTATGCCTGCTTAGAGGCATTTCCTTGTTTCCAGAGGTACAAAACTTTCATTACTTGAATCAGACCTATTTATGATTGTTGCTACATTATATTCTAAGAACACAATTATCTTACACCAACAGATTTCAAACTCGTGGGTACTACCATTCGCATTTGTCATCTTTGTCCACCGTGCATACAGCCTTGGAGAATTTGTTTTCTTCGGGGGCACATTACAAGGTTGGTGGAATGATCAAAGAATGTGGCTGTATAAAAGAATGACTTCCTACTTCTTTGGCTTCCTAGACAACATCCTAAGACTACTTGGGTTTTCAAAGTCAGCCTTTGTCATAACAGCAAAGGTGGCTGATGATGATGTGTCACAGAGATACAAGGAAGAGATCATGGAGTTCGGTGCTTCTTCACCAATGTTCACCATTTTAGCAACACTTTCATTGCTAAACGCATTTTGTTTTTTTGGAGGACTGATGAGGGTGATTGCGGATGTGGAAGCTTTGGTTTGGGAACGATTTACACTGCAGATTCTTCTATGTGGTCTGCTTGTTTTTATCAACCTCCCTATTTACCAAGGTCTCTTCCTCAGGAAAGACAATGGTAGTATGCCCACCTCAGTAACATACCAGTCAATAATGTTTGCTATATTTGCTTGTGCAATATCCCTGTATTAAGTTCAATGTTTGTGCCAAGTAAAACTTCTTCCAGCTAAGAAATACCTTGACGGAACTATTTCTAGTTACCAAAGGTTTGCACTATCAAAGGAAACTGTAGTGTCTGTACTGTCAAGGTTTTTATTGTATCCTATTTATTGATCGGTACAGTTCAGATAAATAATCAAGCTGGATAATAAACAAAATTAAAAGTCAAGGTATTTAATAGAATTTGCAATCTTGTTTTGCAACAAACTTGCCTAGAGCACATTATCTCCTCTATTTGCCAATGATGCCTGAAGGCTATTTGTTTACCGTGTTACCTATTTTAAAATATTCTATCAGTTGGACATCATAAGAAGTTTTCATAGACAAAGCATTGATTGACAATCTCACATGCCATGCTTTTTTCTTTTTTCTTTTTTTGATAAACACTCACATGCCATGCTAGATATCAGGTTATACACTAAATCCACTACATTAACACAAGGAGAAATAGAAATTAAAGAAACAGAACATAATAAGCCTGAACTTATGAATTCATCCAAAAATAGAAAAAACTTTTTCCAATAAATTTTAGAACTGAAAATAGAAAACAACTATACATGACTAAGTGAAGAAACTACTTAAGCATATTTCTTAAAAAGACTTGATACAACACACTTTTACTTTGTTACTCAATGACAAATGTTAAAATAGCTATTGATCTAGTAAGGGAACTTATGGATATATAGTTGATATACTCCATTTTTCCCCTTTCTATCTTTGCGCAAGTTTATTTATACAATTTATTTTATTTATAAAAATATATTCAGAAATGAAAATAGAAAAGGGGGAAAAACTGCATAAATATAGGATAATGTGAGAACAAATCAGCATCATAGCTTAGAAAGTCCCACCATCGCAACTGGCCTGCAAGATGCAAAATTCTTTCATGACTTATTGGAACTTTTAAATTATGGAAAGAGATTGAAACTTCTTTTCTTCAGAGGCAAAAGTGATAAACAATAATATCAGGTCAATGATTCAATAGGTTTTACTTTGTTCTAATTACTTGTGGTTAGTCATAAGCTATCTCATCAAATATCACCAACGGAAGAGAAGACAACTCTACAATTCCATACCTTTAAAAATTTAGAAACTAGGGATGACAATATAGGATGGTGGTAATAAGAATATCAGGTCAAAATGGGGATGATGAAACAAGAATATCCGATCAAAGCAATTTATTGATGATTTCAGAAAAATTATGATCAGGTATGATTTATACATTCTTTTAATTCTCTTTGATTCATCATTCAGATATCTAATCAAATATCAGTAACAGTAGAGAAGACAATCCCACAAGCTTAACCTTCTAAAAGTCAGTCGGGACAGTAAGCATAACAAGCACAGGAATGTCTACTTCATAGGACTAGAAATTCTGAAAGAAATCAATTGAGCATCTGCCGTACCAAATGAAAATGGAAAAACAATGTAAATTTCTTACATTCTCTCAAGAACCAGAGCAGATGCCCCTCCTCCTCCGTTGCAGATAGCACCAACCCCATACTTCCCATTCTTTTGTCTCAACACCTGCAACAACTCCTTTTTGAATAAGCTCAATAAAAATATATATGAAGTGAATTAATATTGAGTGCTACTTGATTTCTACAAAAGATTCCTCATCTCCCAAATGGTTTCAATTGGAGAAGCAGGGCAGAGGAATGCTTTGCAGCCACATTCACCACTACGTGAAGAGAGAGCTATGTAATAATATTTGGTCAAATCATTTCTAACTAGGCATACAGAACAAATAAAGATGGCATTCATATATTACCCCTAATAATGTGACCAAAATACGAGCTCCACTGCATCCTAGGGGATGTCCCAAAGATACAGCCCCACCATGTAAATTAACTTTTTCCTGCATTCAAAGTAAAGAGACAATTACTTTATAATGGTATAGAGTTGATGAAATTTTTACAACGCTCTAGATAATAAAACAGCTAAATACAAGTCAATTCTACAAGTTAGAATAAACAACCGAGTTACTTGAAGACTCACAGGACTAAGACCAAGCAGCTTTTGATTGGCAAGTGCCACAACCTGCAGGGAAGAGTTTAGCACGCATATCTAGCAAATTAAAGCTCAATGTAACAGAGAACAACAGCACAAATTCTTACAGAAAAGGCTTCATTAATTTCGTAGTAATCAATCTGAGAAGCTTCCAAACCAGCATTTGAAATAGCTTTTGGTATTGCAAGGGCTGGGGCTGTTGGGAATAATTCGGGTGCCTACACACACAATCTTGTTTTAGCACTAATTTGCAATAAGTTTTATCAAAATTGAGCCAAATACCAACAATATTCTTTAGAGTACCTGAGCTGCATCAGCATATCCTTTGATCTTTGCAATTACTTGCAACCCTAGTTGAAGAACCTTCTCCCCACTCACTAGCACTAATGCAGCTGCACCATCACTGTCCATCATACAGCACCAACCCAGAGTCAAATGATAGGGAATTCACTTCAACACCAGTACAAGGAAGCAAACAAATTATACAACAAATATATTATGGCATTAGAGAGAGATATAGGGAGATACCTTATGCTAGAAGCATTCCCAGCAGTAACAGAACCGCCAGCCTTCTTGAAACTTGGTCTCAGCTTCCTCAGTTTTCCAGCATCAAACTACAATGGTACATATGAAATGGGGGAAAGGGTTAAATTTGAACAAAAATAAATATGTTAGTACAGAAACAAGTACAGAGTAAATAATTGAACAGGGGAAGGGTAAAAGGTCAACATAAGACAAGGAAATTGTTAAATTACCAATTCTCCCAAAAGCTTAAGTTACTAGGAAATGATGAATTTAATCATTTAACCATAGTTCTAACACTTCACCTCACGTGTAGGCCTAAACTCCCCTTAATAAGTGAGACCCAACATCGGGGATTTCTACACTAATACTATGTTAGATTACCAATTCTACCAAAAGCTTAAACTATTAGGAAATGATGAATTTAATCATTTAACCATAGTTTTAATAGAAATGACATAGAGAACTCCAAAAACTTTTGACTCTAGGAGTCCAAAAGTAGAGTAAAATAAAATATGACATGAATAAAAACATATTTTTTTAAGAACTAAATTTTCCCTAAATGTCCTTCTTTCCCCTTCGCAGCAGCCTGTAGCATTCTAAGTAATACTAAGGCCCTTTTTACTTGGAAAACCAAGGAACCACAACATGAGTAGAAATATGTTATGAACACTGTAATTTTAATTTTAATTTTTTATTTCAATGGGGAGCTTGGTGGTAATTTAATTAAATTCAGCACCTAAGAGAAAAATAAATAGTTGTGCCTCACTGCCTCCAATAACCTGAGGTGGGACAAGCAATGAAGCCATTATCTCAGCTTCTCTTTACCATTATTTTTTGTGGCACTGATAATACTAAAGTTGCTGATACCTAAACACAAATGGCTTTATCTCTATTAGCTAAATTGCTGTAGTCAAATTAGTGAAATGGCAGCATCTTTAGCTAATAATGGCCATTCCAATCCACCAAAAAGGGAGAGGGAACAATTGAGAGGAGCTATCTACAACTTCACATCATATAGCTCAAAGAATGAAAGTTCACATAAATCAACCATTGCCGTTTGTTGTATTCACCTTTCCTAAACCTTCATCCTTGTCAATAATCATGGAAGGCTTCCCTCTTCCCCCAGAAATTTCAACCTGCATAACAGAATTATCAAGTGATAACAACTTGATACCATAGACTCTGAACTTTCTCCTGCTTGGAATGGAATTAGAAAGCACACCGGAACTATTTCCCATGCAAAGACACCAGCATTCTGTGCAGAAATTCCTCGCTCAAAGCTCCTAATAGTATAATTGTCCTGCAAGAAGGGGAAAAAAAAGGATGTAGCAGAAGAGAAAAAAATTTATGCAAACTACTTTTTAAAATCAAGTAGAAAACCAGCCTATATAATAATGGGAAATACAACATTACACATTACTGCAATTAGACCATAAACTAGCATTGCAAAAATTTTCTTCCATTGTTTTCTTTTCTTATTTGTAAAATGCTTTTATGCATATCATCAAGACAGAAGTTTAAACTCGCTAAATATCGATTCATTGAATCAAATATTGATTAAAAAAAAATCTGGGATATCAAGGTGATCTGCTGTGTTCCTTCTATAGAAGCAAGCTGGAATCAAGGGATGATATATTTTTTAAGTTTTCTTTCTCTGAAAGAATCCGGGAAGGGATGCTGAGAGCCTGAGAAGATGCCTTATAAAATAAAAGGAAGATTGGAGACTGGATTCTTGAGTTAGCTTGGGCTTTGAAGAAGTTGAAGAGTAAGAATTTTCAGAAAGTCATCTGCAAGTTAGCCGAGCAGGAGTTATTTACCACTTATGGGCCGAAAGAAATGGAGGGGTTCATGATGCCTAGGTGTGTTCTGAAGAATAAGTGATTTAAAGAGTTATTTTTTTATGTTAGAGGCAGATTATCTTGGAGTAGATATGTAAAAAACACCATCCAAAACAGGATCCTTTGCAGCACTTTCCTTTCTGTGCTTGATCAAGATCTGGTTTGGGGTGGTTAGTTAGTCTCTGATGTAGTCTTTATTGGTTTGTTGGCCTGATATTGTTGTATTTTCTGGTTTTGCTGCATAAGTAGTGTGTTGCACTGGTGTGTTTCCGAGTAATGAAATTTAAATTGGCCAATTACCACAGTACACTACCTGCTCTTCTCTTGTTATAGCATGTTGATCAGCACATATTTCACCACAAACTCCCATTCCAAAGTCATTGTACACATCCCAAAGTCCATCTTTCACCATTCCATCAACAATAGTGTCATGTCCATATCGAGATCCCTTTCTGTTCATAGGAGTCAGAATGGATAACAAAGATACTTCTGTCTACTTAAAATAGGAACAACTGGATGCAAAGGTAAGGCAACACAAGACATCAGGTCCATTCCTATGGCAACAGCTACATAAAAGTAGCAAAGAACTAGAAGCATGACCTAACAAGTAAATGAGACAATATGGTTTAGATAACCAACATATAATGTATAGCTTCTTCTTTTTCTTTTTCTTTTTTGATAGGTAATCATATCATATATAACTTGAAACTTCCAAAATGAAAATTTTTTATGTTTCTTTCTCAGACAAACATCTGACAGAATCACCAAATCTCACTTTCTCCATATTATAATTGAACAAATTAACATTTAATTACTAAGAAGGGCATACCCTCCAAGCTTGTATATCATGTATATCTATATGCTGCAATGAGAAAGATCCTATCATAACACTTTAGAGGTCTCCTCAAGTTTTTTACAAGCATGTACTTCCAAATTCCTAGTATATGAATGAGTAGTACAAAAGCAACATGAAATAAACTAATGAGTAAAGGTTAATGACAAAGAGGCTAACCTTGCTTCAGCTAGATATTTAGGCGCATTAGACATGCTTTCCATTCCACCAGCCACAACAACATCATTTACACCAAACTGGATAGACTGTGCTGCAAACATTGTTGCTGAGACAATCAAGATAAACAACACATCACCACTCAATGCCATTTCTAAGTTTTCTACTAAAAGTGAAACTACCCGTTTCAATTTAAAGAAGAGTGAACCTTTCATCCCCGAAGAACAAACTTTATTAATAGTCGTGCAGATCACAGAATTAGGAATCCCTGCACCCAACGCAGCCTGTCTAGCAGGAGCTTGGCCTAAATTCGCGCTTAGGACATTGCCAAAAAAAACCTCTTGCACAAGTGAAGGATCAACATTTGCCCTCTTAAGAGCACCTACAAATCGATAAATTAAAATCACAAGGCACAATATTAACCCCCAAAAAAATCGTTATAATTTGGAATACTACACATAGTTTGAAGAAACAAAAATAAAAGAGACATAATATAAAGGATAATTAGTGGTAATTACATTGAATAGCTATAGACCCAAGCTTGGTAGCTGACAACGATGAAAGGGTGCCAAGTAATCCACCCATTGGTGTACGTGCAACACCAACAATACAAACATCTGTATTCCAATAATTAAAAAATTAAAAAAATTAAAAACAATAAAAACACTATGGAAGACAACTGCAATGATATGAGAATTACCACACACACACACAAAAAAAAAAAAAAAAAAAAAAAAAAAAAAACAAGAAGCTTAAATCGTAATAGTAAACCTTTTCTTTGAATTGAAATCATAAGAAAATGATTAGCCCGATACCCAAAATAAGTAGTAAAGATTGAAACTTTGATCTCTTATGATCTTGGTATAAGCATGATAAATTGTGGGTGTGGCTTAATTTTCAGTAATTGAATCATATAAAAACAGAGGAACTAAGATTATTTCAAGAAAGAAAGCAAAACCCAAGAGTTAAACGAACTTGTAAAATGAGAAAATAAATAAATAAATAAAACCTCGAGGTTTAATGGAGTCTGAGGATGCCCTTGAGAGAGGAGCCATTTTCGGAGGGTCCGAGAAAGAGAAAAGAAGATGTTCAGTTTAGTAGTTGTACTTAGAAATGAGATTTGAGCCAAGAAAGGGTTGTGATAATATAGTTGGATTCGAAAAAAGAAATACTAAAATTAGATGTTTTGTTTGTTTGGCAATCACACAGGTGTGCACGGCTGCTTGTTTCTAACATTGATGGAAAGTATGGACTATGGAACTCATTCGACATTGGAAAGCGCAATAGGCATCTGTCCATGTGGCCGTGGGGCCCAACTTTGTCTTTCTCTCATTATCCTTTTTTGACTTTTTTTTCTTTTTTTTTTATCCATCTTTTTAACGGAGGGTCTGGTTAATGTATACCCTAACAAATCTATTTTTGAAAAAATTTTATCCGAAATTGAAAAAATTGTCAAAATTTTTTCAATTTTCGATAAAAGTTTTTCTAAAAATTGTATACTATTGTGTGCTCTTAGAGCACACATTAGTAAAATCCTATAATGAATATCGTTATTCATTTCACACGCTATGTATTTTTGAATTTTTGTAATTGATATTATATGAGTAATATATTTCCTAAAATATAAGCATGTTTGTTTGGAGATTTTTAGTATTGTTGTTCAGTTTTCAGTGTTGTAAAAATACATGATTGAGTGTTACAGAAATACGTATCAGCAGTGTTATTATTGTTTAAATACTGAAAACTGTTGTTTAAACACTGATACCAAACAGCCCCATATTTTAAGTTTGATTTCAAATACTTTCATTTCATTATTTTCAAAGTTCTATTATTGTGTTATCACCAAACAAATGAATAGTAATAAATATTATATTATAGCATCTTTTATTCTTTGTAATACATATTCATATTCTTATGTAATTACTATTACAGTCTATAAAACGAACCCTAATTATAACCAAATAAAAAATACCGCGTTTGAGGAAAAAAAAAAAAAAAAAACCCTCCAAGCACGCGCTAGTGTTAATAGAATTTGAATTTCTAGAACATTAATCAAAGTGAATGATTTTTCAACTAATGGCACTTAACACTATTCACGTGCTCAAATTTTCATTTTTGTTTGGTAAATTTTTCAGTGATTTCTTTTCAGAATTTCAGTCACATTCCAAAACTTATGCGTTTGTTCAATTATATATCTACAATACTTAATGTACTTATAAATTTAACAAATTTGTATAATATAAAAGTGTTTTAAAGTTTTAATCCCATAATTATCATCCATATTTTCTGCTGCTTCTAATATTTTTATTAAAAAAAAAAAAAAAAAAAACCCTATGAGAGACTAGCATTCTTAAATGTCTTTAAAAAGAAGTAGAGAGAAACCACTGGCATTGTTAAGGAATTCCAAAAGAAAAATAGAATTCATTGATTCAAATCTAACAGAAGACTCAAGGAAAGATAGGCAAACATCCCAAACTTCCTAATCTTCATTTTCCTTGTAAGCAAAAACAATTACAAAAAGACTTTGGACAATGAAATGAAAGAAACATATATTTTTCTTTGAGAGAGAGTAAAATACAAAAGCCACCCCTGAGTTTGGGCTAATACATGTACTACCAAGATTTTTCAAAACTAGTTAATTTGTGCGCACAAAAGACACTTAACATTGTTTGAAAGTTCCCTGTTGCTCTAAATCCCTTGCTTCATTCCAGCAGTTTATATTGACTACATAGATCTCGTAGTGACTTTGTTATGATAATTGTATGTGTGAAGAAGTATTAGTGAAGCCAATAGTAGATAAATAGGAGCCAACTATGGAGAAAGGTGCAGGAAGAGCTGGGAATTTTTCAAACCAAGCTTAGTAGTGGTGCTCCACATTCATGTCAGTCAGGGTGTTCATGCATGTTCACATGAACACCCTTAGTTCTAACATGCAAAAACAAATGTGTAAATACTTGCAAGAAATAAAATTTTTAATCTATTTGGATCATCCTCTCTCTCTCTCTCTCTCTCTCTCTCTCTCTATATATATATATATATATATTGAACACCTTAACTTTAGAATCACAAAAATTTGAATTTAGTAAACATAAGAGTAGTGCTATGTTTACAACATTTTTTATAATAATTTTATAACAAATCATTGGTGATAAGCTATTATTATTCTAATTTGGACCCAATACTAATATCATTTTTCTATCTACCAGTAATAGCTTGTCACGTAAAATTTATAGTGAAAATTTTGTGGATGTAGCATTACCCCAAAAACAATTCTAGCCCCCCAAACATAATCCTTAACCCCTTAAACAAAACAAAACAAAAAAGCTCAAATAACAACAATAAAATTAGATAACAACAAAACTAACCAAAACAAAAATAAGACTAGGCCAAACAACAAGAAGTAAACAAATTATTCAACAAAAAGTTTATTCAAAAACAAAAAATTAAAGTCCCTAAGCATTCAAATTTGTAACTTGTTCAACTCATCATATAGAAATAATCTCTAATTTCATTATTCCCAAAAAAATAAAACCAAGAGAAAAATTGTGGTCTCTCATTAGCAGTATTGGTAGCTCTGCTCTCTTCCACTTTTTTTGTCACAACAACTTTGCTCTCCTTTGCAACTCAATTCGCAATAGAATCAATTGCTCTCTCTCTCTCTCTCTCTCTCTCTTTATTACCATCATCTCAACATTCTCAATTTTCACTTTATCTCTTGTCAATCCTTTCTTTTTCTTTTTCTTTTTGTTAATAGAATGACACTGTAATACTTTATGTATTTGCGTGATTTTTTTTTTTTTTTTGGTAATGTCAATTTATTCAAGTTTTCTCTTTATTAGATTTTGTATAATTTAAGTTTTTTACTAACCGTGCTAGAAAAAATTCCTAAAATCACCATTGATGTTAAGTGATTTTGTACTTAGGGAGAAAATTGAATATTTTTGAAAAATTTTGGTACTACCCAGCATTATCCCAAAACTTAGGGGTAGTTTTTGTATTTTACCAAAAAAAAAATTCCATAATCTCAATACTAATTCATGCCATTGGTCACAATCTAAACCAAACCACAGCAATGACACAGGGAGCAATTGCAACGATAAGATTGACAACCCACAACAAACCTAACTACATTATGCAAATCCCAACTCCCACCTAAGGTAACCACCCTAAGAAAAGTCAACAAAACACAATCCATTGTATCCAAACATCGATTCCAGTGGCATTCAAACCTAGCCCAACCATAGTGGCATAGTGAGCAAAACCTATCCCTAACATCGAATTCGACCTTGCCATTGTTGGTCTCCTCGTGCTCTTCAAGTGAGCCTCGAGTGAGAGATTCGAAGTCTCAACTTGGTTTATTATTTCACACAAGCAAGGTTCTCCTTTGCTTGAGAGAGTTTTCTTTTTATTTAAGTGAGCTTCACATGTACTTGTGAAATTATCTAGAATGTGGTTTTTCAAGTAGCTTCAAAACACTTTTTACCTACCTTTCTACAATCCATGAATTTCATCAAAACTTGAATTGTGATTATTACCAACATCATGGAATGAGTCAACATTAAAACCCCAATATGTTTTTAAAAAATAAAAATAAAAATTTTAAGTTCATATTTTTTTATTAGTATGAAAGTTTACTTCAAATCCAATGCACCTAAAACACATAAATAAATAAATATATATATATACACACACACATGTTTATGTTTTTGTTTATATGTGTCTATTCCTATGAAACACTGATTTTTATGATAACAAAAAAAAAATATCTAGGAAGATTATGATTTGCTACATCTAAAAGACAAACAAAATGTTCATATTTGAAATTATGAGTTCAAGATAATTCAAATTTTTGATGTGGATATTTTACTAAATTGACATTTAAAGTTGAAATTAATGAGATTATTTATGATAATTTTATTCTCTTTGAATTTAAATGCTTTTTTTTTTCTCTCAAAAAATAGAAAACACTTAGCTAAATCCTCATAGAAAATATAATCATAATACATCTAAATCCTCATAGAAAATATAATCATAATACATGCACATGATAAAGTAATTTTGTTTAATTATTTAAGTTTTATTGTATTATTTTCTATATGGTATTTTTCTCGTATAATTCTAAAGGAATTATATATATTAGAAGCCAAAATCTATGACCATGTTTACATTTTGAGGTTGGATGCTAATAAAATAGAATCAATATGATTTTTTTGTAACTCTGTAAAGTATCTGCTTACATAATAACCAATACAAAACTCACTTCTCTCAAAATACACTCTATACCACTGTAACAGTCTAGATATTTGAAATTTCAACTCCTAAAAAGGAAAATAAAATTTTCAAGTTTATATATAAAATGAATTTTGCTAAAAACCCTGTTCCAATTGAAGTCGAGAAAAAATTACAAATGAAGCGGAAGGATGTGTGGAGTTATATATATATATATATATATATATATATATTTAAAGAGTACCGTTTATTATTGATCAACATATCTATTATTATTTACTCATTTGACAACTTCATTATTATTAATTTTACATATTTCTGATTCTAACATTATTTGAGATAGAAGACAAGGATTTCACCTACATTTCCAATTAATCATGTATTGACCCAATTGATGAGACTTCTATCAGTATGGGTGCGGTTAATATCAAATGTAGGCTTGGTAATGATGAGTTTAATAAAGAATACTCTAATTAAACATATCTTAATGATCTTTGTGCGTATGCTTATGTATCTATTTATGTTTTTCACACACATATACACATATATAAACATATCTTAATGTGTATGTTTATGTTCCCAATATGCATTGCATGTTAAATAAATTTGCACAATAATATAAATCATGAATTAACTTAGAGATTAGACTGTTATAATTAAAATAGATGAAACTAAAAATTCTCATTAAATTGTAATTTTCATTAGACTGTTATAATGAAAATTACATAAAAATATAAAAATAAAAAATCACATAAATTAATTTGAAGATTTTGTCTTACATCAGACCTCTCCACTTGAAACAAACTCGTCCTAGAATTCATCTTTGAAATCTTAAATCTTCTTTTTCAAATAAACAAATACTTTGAATGCTTTAATAATTTGATCTGGTTTTGAAACTGGAATTCTTCATAAAGTGTAGCATATAATTTCTTCTCATCTACTTTCAATTTATTTGCAACATCAATCAACAAAGAGTTGATAATAAAATTAGGATTTTCTACTCTAAGAAAATCAACATATTGTGTAGTCATCTTCAACAAATCAATTAGAACCTGGAGATTGTGGATGATGGACTCATCATCATATTTAACCTCAATTAGATCTTCCACAATATTCTCAATAATTACCATCTCTTGATTTTTGTCATTATCCATAATCAACTCAACCTTTTTTCGTTGACACGTTCATCAAACTTTTGACAAGTGTTATCTTCAATTTTCAATTCAATAACTTGTGGAAAAAGTCTTAATCTTTTTTAACCACTTCAAAATTTTCTTTAGAAATAGGCTATTTCTTCTCAACCCTCAAACCCTTTCCTTTACTTGACACATCAACATGGTTGTAGTAATTTTGGTTTTGTGGTTGACCTTTCATGTTTTGAACATGTTGCTTTTCATATGAATATATAGATTTGTAATCAACACTTGTATAATATAGCACATCATAATAGTCATTAGGAAACCATAAATCAATTAATACCTTTTTCATTCTTTGCCAAGAGCAGATCGGATGCTTACCTCGCCCCTTTCTATCAATTTGAATGTCTTCCCACTATTCTTTTGCTTTATCGTCCAATGTATTAGATGCAAGCCGAACTTTTTCTTAATAAAAAATCTTCCAAAAATTAAAATACTCTTCCAAATCATGAAGCCAATCAATAAATCCAAATTACACACATCTCCATCAAAGAATGGAATTTTCTTGTAGTTAGGAGTGCTTTGTTAAATATATTGATCATTGTTGTTGTGATATGATTTCCTAGTAAGAAGAATAGCAATATTTTGCTAGATTTCACCTATAATTTGCTATATCTTTATACAAAATTGGTGGAACTCAGCCCTAGTGTGAACAATGTCTTCAACTTTGTTGTTGTAGTTGTGGTGGTTACCGTTTTACCAATTAGCCATCAAACCAGGGTAAGTCAAGCCTCTGATACCAACTAATGTCGCAGAAGCCTGAAGAAAGTACACATAAAACTATTAATTTCCGGTAGTAAACCTCGAATACATGAGGAGTTCCTTGAATCTACAAAGTGATAAAATGGAATCCACCAGAGAAAAAAATTGATAAAATATCTATATTTTATTGATAATAAACTCTAGAAAAACGTTTACAAATTTAGGGACCTATTTAAGGGCTCCATAAAACTTGATAGACAAGAAATATGTTCTAAAATAACTCCTAATTAATACACAACCATAACGATAACCAAATTTGACTTAAAAAACATTAAAAGCACCTAAAACCAAAGAAATAAATGCCCTAAAAAAAAAAACATAATTCATACACTAGAATATTAACTTTTATAAAAATAATAACAAATAATGGTTAAAGAGAGTGCAAGAGAGATAGAGAGAATTCATGACATGTATTTCATTTATACTCACCCCCTAATCTCCATCCATCCATTTATTCACCATCTTTTTTCAAAAGAATGTAGGAATGAAGGAATGACCATTCTTATAACAATCTTCTTTCTCTGTGTACTTCTTAAAAATGGGATTTTTAATGTGAAACATCCCATCAGAATAACAACGTTTCACCAATTCTACAAATACTTTCTTCACTACCTCATCTGGTTGCTTATGCTTAAAATGTTGAGCTCTATAGCAAGCATATAGAGTTTCGTGCAAGCTCCATTCAGTAAAAGTCGTCCAAGCTCCATTCAGTTTTGGGTGAAAAAGAATAGTAATCTCTCAAGTAGCTTCTGGTGTGATGATTCTACCTATACTTTTACCTTCCCTTGCCATGTCTACCTTTTTTTTTTATAAGCCTTTGCCATGTCTACCTACTATTAGCTTCCTTGACAATAACAAAGACCCACCACATGAAAATGTCCACTTAATAAAATAAGAATCATATTATTTAGTTTCACTAATCCACAATTGAATTTAGTAACTCACATTAAAGATAACACCAAAGACTTTAAATTACATGCAGTCCATCATTTCCATCATGAAAATCAAAAGATATGAGCATGTGGTTTGAAAATCGACCTACAAAATTATCAACCTGCAAAAACATTGTATTTTTCAAATAGCAACACTTAACTTACCAAACAGCATCATAAAGAAACATGTGCATCTGCAACTTTAGGGCCATCAAATATCAAAGGCACCATACATAAGGACTTCCCCAATTGCCATTCCTAAATTCCTATTCAACATTAGAATAATCAACACTATAGTCATTATCACTATATCTTAACACCCATAACAATTCTTTTTATTATCACCCTAAACAAACGGACTTGCAAGCTTAATCAATTTTTTTTGGGTACCTAATTCAATAAATTAAACAACAGAACCTTAACCCCCAAACTATGGGGTTGGTTATGGTTATATGTGTGTCTATATAGTATATATAGTATTCTATGTCCCTCCTTAAATTTTTTGCATTCCTATGTAAGATGATTCATAGTCTTCATGAACAAGCTTATTTATAGAGTAATGACATTTTGATTAGTAATAGCTTAAGTAATCACAAAGCATAATAGAAAATTACAAAAGCAGTAAATGATAATAAATCAAAACACAAAACTGCAAAGGAAGTAAATGATAACAAACGAAAACACAAAATTCAAACAATATGATCCATACAAACAAAAAACTACAATAATTCTTTACGGGTCCGTTTGGATAGGGCTTATTGTTGCTGAAAACTGATGATTGTTGCTGAAAACACTATAGCAAAAAATTGAAAAAATGCATATGTAAGTAATTAAACGCAGGTACTGTAGCGGAGCTGAAAACACTGTAGCATATAAATACCAAACTTTTAACTCTTTTTTCCTTTCCTCATCTATTCACTCCTCACCGTACCCTAGCACGCCTATGCCAAGAGATCTCCACGCCCACCAAAGAAATCTACAAGGAAGACCTACATCGGTCCGACGCCGGTAAAGAGCTCAGGTGAGAAATCCACGAGGAAGACCTACATCTATAGCCGATTGAACCCAAAAATGGAATTTTTTTTTTGAGAGAGAGAGAGAGAGTGTGTGTGTGTGTGTGAGCGAGAGGAGAGAGAGAGATTATCTGGGTGTTAATAAGAGAGTGATATTGATAGATAGAGAGTTAGTATTAACTCTCTGTCTCTCTGTGCTAAGTTTAGAGCTCTCATTTACTCACTCTTTCCAAGAAGCTTGGGTTTCTGGATCGGCCATTTCCAACAGGTTAGCTTTTTTTTTTCTCTCTCTCTCTCTCTTTCCCTGAAGAATATCTTTCTCTGTACAACTTGCTATGTCTTTGGCTTAATTTGCTGGTTTTAGATTGTGTATTAAGAACAGCTTATTGAGTTTTGATATAAAGGAATGCAAACAAAAAAAGGTTGTTAATTTGCTATGTATTTCCTGTTCTTGAACTTCTTGATTATATTGGCTTCAGAAAAGAATCTGATTTGTAGCTTTTCTTCTTCTGTTTGCTCTTCATTCTGTTTTTTTTTTTTTTTTTTTTTTTTTTTGGGGGGTGGGGGGGTGTATTTGGGTTTGATGAGAATATATTGGTTATTTTTGTGTTTTTGTTGGGTTCAGAGGTTTGAGGTTGTAGGAGTGAATGGTGGGAGTGTGTTAAGGTTTCTTTTGAGGGAGAGAGAGTTTGTAAATTGTTGTTGGATGAGTTCAGTTAATAAGAGGACAACATGCGCAAGTCTTTCAAGGATTCCCGTAAGGCCCTGGAAGCTGATATTCAGTTTGCCAATACTCTGTAACTCTCTCTCTCACAATTTCACTTTTTTTTTTTATTTTTTTTTTTAAGTTTTAGATTATTGGAATTGTTTCATTGAAATTTCTATTTTTTTCTTTTGGGCTGTGAAGATGTTTGTTTGACATGTATAGTCAATTCTTTTTTTTTTTTTAATTAAATTTATTAATTTCTGATTTCTCTGTTTTTTGGGCTTCTCTGTTTTCATGCTCTTAGCTGCTGAATTATATAATAAAACAGTTTATTTTAAAATATTTTATCCAAAACCCAATCTGGGTTTTTTAAGAATTTATGTTTATGTGCAACGTGTTATGACCCAATTGAAGAAAATTGAGGTTCAAGTTCATTCCTACTTACTGTTAATAGTTCTGTGTATTTCAATGGGCTCCAGGCGGTTGTGTGGAAGAAAGTTGTGATTTTTGCTTTGTAATCTTATGGATTACACTGTACAGAAACTTATTATAGGATCAATAAGAAAGCAACACACAGTAGTCAGTCAATGTACACTTTCTTTTTCCTAGTCTTTGCTATTTCCACCACTCAGACTTCAAATAACGACTTCCAGGTCAAAAGTCTTGGAGAATCAAACAAACAAAACTAAACTAGACCCTTTTTTTTATGCTAAATGTAAAACTTACGCATTAAGTTTCATCAAAACTTACTCCTAAAGTTTCATGAAAACTTGGACTGAACTTTGGTTGAATTCTTGTGCTTTTTAATTTTTGCTTTTCTTTTGATGGGTTTCTCATATACAGCTTTGGTGTTCTTTAGATTACAACTCTTTTAGAGAGAGAGAGAGAGAGAGAGAGAGAGAGAGAGAGAGAGAGAGAGAGAGAGAGAGAGAGAGAGAGAGAAATATATATATGTTTGAAATTTCATCTGTAATCTTCATCCATTTTTGCGAAAAATTAACATTTTGATTCGTTTTATGCTATGGTTTTGTATTGAAAGGTGTTTTCCTAACAAAGATTATACCAATTTGTAACTTGAGCTCTTTCAATTGTACTTTCACTCTTCCTCTTCCTCAGCTGAGAAAACAGAGCATTGGGGTTTTTGGACTGAAGATAGCGGCAATTTTGTTTAGCTTTCAATTTAAGCATCTGGGAAATTCAATTTGGGGGTTTTCTTTGCTGTACAACAAGTTTTGTGTAAAAAAAATTTTGATTTGCAGTTTTTTTTAAAAATAATTTTGGGGGTTAAGGAATTAAAGCTATAGCAGTATGATGATGCATGAGCGAGAGACCATACCCTTCAAACAAGGATGGGAGCTTATGCAGGAGGGGATCACAAAGCTGAAGAACATTCTAGAAGGGTTGCCAGAGCCCAAGTTCAGCTGCGAGGAGTACATGATGCTCTACACGTATTGATTTCTATGCCATTTTGCTTTATTTGCTTTGTGTTTATGAATTGTGTGTTTTGAAGGATTTGAGTTTGATGGAAATGATTGTGATATTATTTTTTTTTTTTGCTTGATGTTATATGCATAGAACCATTTATAACATGATTACACAGAAGCCTCCTCATGATTATTCCCAACTACTTTACAATAAGTACCGGGAAACATTTGAAGAGTACATAACTTCAACAGTGAGGAATTTGACATGTATTCTTGTTCATTTTGTTTGAAGTAGCTTGAATAAGTTGGCATAGCATGAAATATGAAATGTGTGATAAAACTACTTGCTATAGAGTATCATATAAAAAAAAATGTTTAAATGTGTGATTACATAGAAGCCTCCTCATGATTTTTTTTTTTACTGTTTTGGCTCTTCAAGAACAGGCGTGATATTCCCCTCTCTATTGCAACTTCAAAGAGGAATCACTGATATAGAAGATAGGAAACAGAGAGAAATTTGTGCTGCGGTTTGCAAACTAGCATTAATAGTGATATTAAAAATTTATATTCAAGTGGAAGATTTACAATTTTGAAAGAGGTCGAAGCAGTTGATACAAGTGTAAAGAAATTGTATCCCATGATCCAAGCTTCTAGTTGGACCCTATTGAAGTGGAAGCATTCCAGAATTCCGTTTCAGATTTGGCAAGAAGAGCAGAGGAACTTTCACAGGGACTAGATCTTCTTACAAAGGAAGTTGATAGCTTTTTTCATGTAGTTTTAACTGGGCGTAATGCTTTGCTATATAATGTTAGAGAGAGTGGTACTGTCTCTGACCCAAAGCTAGGTTGCAAAGTAGTAGAAAGAGTACAATTTTAATTATTGGGGGTAGATAAAATTTGTTTGGGGTTTGATGTAGATTCTTTTGTATTTGATATTATTCTGTTGATTCTTTTGTATTTGATATTATTCTGGCTAAATGGCACTTAAATAAATCACATTTGTGAATTATATCATTTATTTGGATTATTTTACAATTTATTTGAAGAAAAACTATTTGTTTTTGCCTTGATTATGCAAATTTATTTTATAAGTCATTGAAAATCTATTTTAAGTGTTCAATAAATCTTTTAACACTAAAATATCATATATTTTCTTAAGAGCAGTCTAGTATGAAAGTGATAATTGGCCTTAATTTTACTTGAGAAAATAAACACTCTATGGCAACAACAAAACACTCTTTTGTGTGAATTTGGATATGCCTACAATAATGTCCTGAAAGTTTCTAAGATACAGATTTAACACTTGAACCTTATACTTCACAACATAACAAATCCACGAGTTAAAATGGTTGATGTATCAAGTTTTGTGAGCCCTCAGTTCTGCTTACCAACAATACAACAACAAATGCATTTACATATATTATCGAATGACAATTGAACCATCAGTTATGGTCCCTACAAAAATCAGTTATCGTCCGCACATATTGATGTTGTGATATCAATACGAACTTGTTTCATCTCAGGTTCATCCAAGATTGAGATTGCTGCTACCACGGCATCGTAATGACCTCTCTCACTACGTCCAAATGTGCCCCCTGTAGATCTGGAACATTCAACGTCATTGTTTATCTCATGTGCTCTAACGAAATTGTGAAGAACTATTGTAGCAACAATGATCAAGTTTTGAGTGCCTAACTCAAAGGATGGCATATTTCTCAAAATTTTCCATTTGTTCTTCCAAACTCCAAAAGTTCGTTCTATGACCGGAGTGATGAATGGAGATAATTAAATCTCTCCTCTAGACGATGTAGCACTTCAGAAGGCTGAAATTCTCCAATGTGGTACCTCTCCCCCTTATATGGTGCAAGGAACCCTTTCCTCATAGGGTATCCTGAATCAACCAGATAATACTTTCCTGCAAATGAACATGTTTATTACATTAGCATTTTCACTACAGTAATACAAACTTTAATACTATAATTAAACAGTATATTTACAAACCAGCTTGAGCTTTTGGGAAGTTGTAACTCTCATTATTGAGGCAGCAAAAAAATCGTGTCATGCGCTGACCCTTCCCATCCAACACATGCGAATGTGAACATCATGTCAAAGTCACATGCGCACATGCAATTTGTCGTGGTGGTCCCCTTCCTGCCATAGTACGGGAGCTGCTCATCAACTGGTACGATCACGGGGATGTGGACCCCATCAATCGCACCAATGCAACCCTAACCATTGCCACAAAAATACCAGTGAAATGAAATACGTGGTATGCCCATAAAAATAATTTGAATAAAATCAAGTCAAGAAACCAAATTCACACCAAGTACCTTGAAATGTGGCCAATATCGATCTAAATGCTGAATATGTTCTGGCACATCCTAAAATGTACGATCAGCAGGCTTTATAATGTCCGCTACCATAGCGGTGGCTAACAATTTAATTATTGTGCCCACATGTCGATGCACTGTCTCACCCGAGTGCTAAAATCTTTCCTGCACTATTCTGTTACCATGAGCATGACCAAGTACCATCAATGTCATTGCCAGAGACTCTTCCACGCAAACTCTTCTGGTACCGTTATATCCATACTGGCGCAGTGTATTACACAATTGTCCAAACACATAGCTTGACATTCTAAAATTTCTTCGACATTTCTTCTCATTTCCAATTAATATATATTGTACCCATTCTAAGCATGTTTGTATATTCGTATGCAATGGTACTTTGGTCATATAGGTCTTCACGTAAACTAGACATGCACACCCGCCTAGATATGCTGCGAGTTCAAGGTCATCGCTCAAGTCGAACTCTGCGTCCCTACATATGGTACCGACTTTAATTGCATGTACATATATTCATGTGATACTATAATATGTAAGCTAAAAACAAGTTGTTAAATTTTATTGAACATTTATTAGTAGTAGGCTCAAACTATGGTCGTACCAATAAATTAACAATCCTAAGCATATGCTTTCACGATTTCATCCAAGATTTCTCAAAATTGTAGATTCACATCTAGAGGGGAAAGTATAGAAACTCACTGGTGCTGGGAATCACATGAGTCGTTTAGCAAATCCATCCTTTTGTATTCCTTGAGACTGCTTTACAGCTATTGAACAATGATCTACTAAATAATATCGAGCTTAAAATTCAGAGCCTCGAAATCTGTATACCAAAGATTAAAGTAAAATAAAAAATAGAGAGAGATTATAGTTTTATGTAACAATTTCAAAGTAATGTCTTAGCTTAAATTCGATGGCTAAAAAAGAGAGAAAAATTTAGCAACATAAAGAAATAGGTGTTTATCCAATTTAGTTTCTTCCATATATCAAAAATTCAAAGTGACAAGTAGCTGAAATTTAACACTACGATTTTTCATTTGTCTAGTTTACCCTTAATTGAATTCACCCTTAGATTCATCTGCAGCAAACCAGTTTTTTTTTTTTTCTGCAGCAAACCAGTTTTTTTAGCTGCAGAAAAGTAATTCTGCAGAAAAAAACTGGTTTGCTGCATGCAGAAAAAAAAAAAACTGGTTTGCTGCAGAAAAGCAATTCTGCAGAAAAAAAACTGGTTTTCTGCAAAAAAGCAATTCTGCAGCTAAAAAAACTGGTTTGCTGCATGCAGAAAAAAAAAACTGGTTTGCTGCAGAAAAGCAATTCTGCAAAAAAAAAAACTGGTTTGCTGCAGAAACGCAATTCTGCAGAAAAAAAAAACTGGTTTTCTGCAGAAAAGCAATTTTGCAGCCAAAAAAACTGGTTTGCTGCATGCCAAAAAAAAAACTGGTTTGCTGCAGAAAAGCAATTCTGCAGGAAAAAAAAACTGGTTTTCTGCAGAAAAGCAATTCTGCAGAAAAAAAAAACTGGTTTGCTGCATGTAGAAAAAAAAAACTGGTTTGCTGCGGAAAAGCAATTCTGCAGAAAAAAAAACTGCAGCAAACCAGTTTATACTTATTCCCCCAAGTTTCAAAAACTCAGTTATCAAAGGATCATCATATATCTGCAAATGGAGAAATTGCAATGAAACATTAAGTTAATTACCCCAACATAAAATTATCTTTTCACAGGATGACATATCAAACTGATTACCAAGTACATACATAGTGCATAATGAAAAAGAGACAAAAACTAGATAGCCTTTTCTTTTAGCCTTAAGATTACTTTTTTAATAAATTTTGCCTTAAAAAGGTTAAAAATTAACTAACATACATGACTCAGAAATTTCAAGTTTTATCTAAAAGAAAAAATGCACATTTACTAGTCCATTTGCCCATTTTTATTACTCAATATTAAAAGAACATTACCCCATGTTGGCCCAGAGAAACCAAGGGCCTAGGGTGTGACATCTATTGCAGTCCCAACCATCAACAATTTTGCATGAAGTGGCAATTCTCAAGAATGTAACCCACACTCGTTTTATTTGATAACCAAGTCAAATTATTACCATGAGTTAACCACTCATCACATTGTTCACTGCCTGAAAGGATCAAGGGCTCAATCATTCACACTCATCGTTTAAGATATTCAATTGGAGTTCTTGTTCATGATTCAAACATGCTAAATAGATTGTTTTCTATTAGTAATAGAAATTCATTTAAAAGGAGCAAAATAAAGTGGTATCCTAGTACACAGGATGTATACAAAAGAATAGCAAAGACAAAAAGAAAAAAAAAAAAAAAAAAAAAAAAAAAAAAAAAAAAAAAAAAAAAAAAAAAAAACTTAGCAACTAAACTCCATAAAAGTAGCCATGAAGAAAATAT
Source organism: Quercus glauca (assembly GCA_023736055.1). NCBI lineage: Eukaryota > Viridiplantae > Streptophyta > Magnoliopsida > Fagales > Fagaceae > Quercus > Quercus glauca. The sequence goes on from CM043319.1 coordinate 77,771,128, forward strand.
AGGAATTGGAAGTCAACTCTTATAGCGTCTTTAGAAAGAGAAACTTAAGATAGCTAGGGTAACTCCTTTCCCTCAAAAGTACGGTGATTCACCACATGAGGCATGAAGGAGCTATAATCCAAACTTCCCCACTCCTAAGAATGCTCAACTTCCCCTTCCAAGATTCCAAGGTAGCAACTACTGAATTGGGCATTACTCAAGTGACACCAAACAAACAAAACAGTAGCAACTACCCAACATCAATTCACAGCTATAATTGCCCTGAATCTCTAATTACCTGTTGCCAATATTTTACTTAGCGTTTTAGTCCATGTGAAAAGAGGCTTACTATATCAACTCGCAACTCTGGGTGGGGTTCTAACTCTCCAAAGCTTACTCTATCAACTACAAGGCTTAGTAAATCAATCACTTGAACGCATTATGATGTTTTACAGAAGGATTTAATATTTTATTGATTAAAAAGTAACAAAAAATTTAAGTTTCCCACACCTAATCATCGAGATACAAAAAGTTAGTTAGATTGATTGATTATAATCCTGTTTAGAGGCCATTTACTTGTTAATTACATGGGAAATACCACATTCTAAGTTGTTCCTCACTTTATAGAAACTTGAAGCAACCCACATAAACAACCAACAAAGAAGATTTTTTTTTTTTTTTTTGGTTTATCATTGTTATAGCAATTGATGGAACAAAGCAACTCTTGAAGTCTAAAATGCTAATTGCATCATAGAGGTGCGATAAGCAAAAATCTAGCAAGTACCCAAGAAGTCAGCACATTGTTAGATGCTTAACCTTGCCTCCAATCCAATTGGTTGAAACCCTCATCCCCCTTTAAGTTAGCTACAAAGGCCAGTTGGTAAGAGCAAATTAGTAGTTTGATAACATATAAATTTTCTTTCCTCCTTTTTTTACAAAAGAATTCATAACTAAATAACTAGACTAAGAATCTTGATTGAGTAATATCATAGACTTCAAGGATTAATTATTTCCATTTGGTTACAATTTTTTACATGGGATACACAACTACCAAAATCGATAGTTTAGAAACAGATCAATTCATTCAGTTCAACCCTGAACAAATGCCATTTTCAGTCCATTTGACCCTCTAAAGTTTCTTAGAATTGAAGCAAATTAAACCAGTCCATTCAAATTTTTAATTTACCAGAGAGAACCAATTCAAATATCATCATCATATTTGTTCATTTCAAATAATCAAACTTTATAAGTTTTTTTTTCCAAAGCCATTAATCTTATATTTTCATACTATATAATTATAGATAAATTATTTTTGTGTTTTTTGTTGTGTTTTTTTGGTCAACAGACAAAAAATAAAAAAACCAATCCACAGCAAAAACCTGCTACTCATACAGCAAAGGGACCATACCATTCCTAAATACAGAGCATGCCCTGTTCTAATACAAGTTGAATCAAAAATTCAAATTGCTACACATATTTCTTTTACAAAGAGAATCAGTAACTTCCTCACAAATAATTAGAGACTAATTACTTGTTCAATAGTTTTAATTCATTCATTACGGTATCATTGGTTGAACTTGAATCAATTCCAGAAAACACGTTTCTGTCTAGCATTGACATAACTTTATATATATATATATATATATATATATATATAAAAGAAAGTAGCGCCTCAGTCTTTTGGCCAGGTTATTAAACTCCTTGCCCATGCGACATGCTGGTCGCCCCGGACTGATATTGTGATGGATGAAATTTGGAACCTCTAGATTTAGAGCACATCCTTCAAGTCCATTGAGCCGACCACGTGGGCATAGGCCATTTTAGTTGTACATAAATTGCCTAATCATCATCATCATCATCGTGTGTATATATATATAGTTGACACTTCAAATACATGTAAGTGGGCTGGTTTTTTCCAACGGAATAAGAAATGACAGCTATTGATCACCCATGCATTATGCATATATCACGGACCATAACAAATACAATAAAATAAATCTACCTATACATAATTTTTCACAAGTCAAATGTAATACCTAGAGCCATGTCTAGCACATATTTACACAATAGATTAACAGGATCCAAACAAACTTTAGAATTCCATTTTCCTATATGGCTCCTCTTGTTTCTATTAGGATCATCTTCCAAGGGACAGAAGTACCTAATACGTCAGTCACCATTGCAATGAGTCTATCTTAAGGTGGGCAAGACATCTGTCTTGGCACAGGTTTAATGTGGCAGGTCTACCAACTAGGCCTGCTGATGTAAGAAAAAAAAAATCCTTTAGACTTGGATAAGATACAATTCATTTACAATGGTTGAATGAGGGGGAAAGAGAAAGGGGAGGGGGGGGGGGGGGGGGGGAGATAAAAACCAAGAAGCAGGTCCTGCATTCTATATCCTTGACATGGGAGGGCAGTGGTGAGAAATATTTTCCCCCTTTTTCCTCCTTTCTCCTGTTCATCTCCACATGCTTAGGACAAAAAAAGCATAAAGGATGGAATAACATATAAATGAAAATTTTCCAATTTTAGAGCTTCTGTTTTTGCATATAGAAACTGACAACACTGTTATTATCTAAGAAACAATTCCAGCTTTGATATATGTGACCAATAGAAAATACAGCGCCACAAACCCAACAGAAAAATGTAAACATACATATATAGACTTGCAATATACCCACAAGCATGCATAAGTTCATGAGTCTGTGTGGACGGGTGATTGTGTGTGTGTGCGCGCGCGCGCGTGTGTTTTAGGGGGGGGGGGGGGGGGAGAGGGGGGTGTTATACCTGAATGACACTATGAGCAGCAAACCTCTGTCTGCTACTATGAAAGCTAACATCTACTTTCTCCCATGACACACGAGATAGGCCTGTCACCAGTTCCTCTGCACATTTAAGTCCAATCAATGAGCTTGTAAGATTGTGAAGACATCAAAAGATACTAATAGAAAACAACTGAGGAAACAAAGCATGCTAGCAAATGATTACATAATAGCCATGAACTAGTTCTCCGACTATCTATGTGAATCTAATCACTAAAAGAAGATGATTTTATTAACACAGCAATGGTTGAGACAGAAATAAAGCAACAACCTTAGCCTTCACCAATCTAAAATGTTTTCAAGCATGAAATGATGTTTGTCTTCTCATCCTCATTTCCTCCATGAAAGCATTATAACTCACAGTAGCAAATGTTTTTAATTAAAATAGTGCTAGATTTAATCTAGAAGCGACCCAGAATTACAGTTTCTGGCTAATTAAAAATGCAACAAGATACGGGTAATCTGGCCCATAAATTGATGAAATTACAAAATTTTAATTCTTACATCTAGAATACATTAGGGAATGATCAGGGTTAATGCATTGGAACATACTTAGAGAAACCATAAATTCTCTGAAGGAAATGAAGCTACAATATTTCAAGTGCTGAACTGATTTTTACAGCTTTGCCTTTCACAAAATGGAGGGGAAAAAAAGGATTTCTAAATTCTCAGAATGGATAAGAAAGCAAATGTTAGTGTACATATATAGTCTCAAATCTCTTGAGAGGATGTACTATATACATCCCATGTAATGATTCTGTCAGTCATAATAAGACATTCACTACTTTAAAAAAAAGAAGTGTAAAACAGTGTCAGGTAAAAAAGATACCCAGTAACACACTATCCAAAAATGTAGACCCAACTCAATCAACCACCCATCCAGCAGAGAGAGAGAGAGAGATCAACCATATTTTTAGTTGAAGAATTATTCACAGCTGCTTCATTAGCAATACTAGCAAGCCTTTACTTATGATGCAGCCATTGAAAATTGATTTATTAAAAGTGATGCAGCTATTGAAAATTAACTTGTTACTACTTTGCAAATTCATCTACTTATCTTAGATTTTATTTTCTTTAGTCTTATAAACCAATTTTTTTTTGCTGCAGAATTGCTTTTCTAAAGCAAACCAGTTTTTTTTTTTTTTTCTGCACACAGCAAACCAGTTTTTTTAGCTGCAGAATTGATTTTCTGCAGAAAACCAGTTTTTTTTTTCTGCAGAATTGCTTTTCTGCAGCAAACCAGTTTTTTTTCTGCAAGCAAACCAGTTTTTTTTTCTGCAGAATTTCTTTTCTGCAGCAAACCAGTTTTTTTTTTTCTGCAGAATTGCTTTTCTGCAGCAAACCAATTTTTTTTCCTGCAGAATTTCTAGTCTGCAAACCAGTTTCTTGCTGTGGCAAAGTTTGGTTTTTTTAGGGTTGTTATATATATATTTTTTGCATAAAAACTGAGATATTTATTGAAAAGAAACACAGAACACATAAACAAAGTTTTAAAACAAAACAGAGCAGCCACATAGGATTGAACAAAACATGAAACTGACACTACAACTACAGGACAGAACAAAAAGACTCAGAACTAAAAACACCATCATAAACAAAAAGACTCAGAACAACTACAACTACAGGACAGAACAAAAAGACTCAGAAACTGACACTTCTTCTTTCCAATCATAAACAACCATCATCAAATTTTACCACAAATAACAGTGCATAACCGTCAAAAACACAAAAAAGTAAGATAAAAGAAGCATTGGACAAATATATATAAATATAGCTCAAACACATAGGAGTGATGAGCATTGTCTTACATACACACCCATAACAAGCATTAGTTTCCTCTAATAAAAAAGAAAAGAAAAATAATAGTGCAACAGGTACAACACTGACAGTTCGATTACTACACCAAGCCTACACAACCCTATGGAGACAAGCTATTGTTCCTTCACTACATCATTGATATTCAGGGTGCCTTTGGTACTCTTTTTCTAGCCAATTCAACTGGACGATCTTGTTATCGGAAAGTGCTTCAAACACGGGCCTACTCTTCTCTTTTTCCATGAAGTAGGTGGCACTGAACATATAAAGGTAATGACCTGCGTACACCCCGGGAAGACTTAACACCAAGTCCAGAATTGCTTTAAATTGAGCAGTTGTTGTGGGAGCAGATGGTGTACGGGCACTTAGACTAGATCTTTCAATAAGAACATTTGAGATGCTCTTCAAAGAGTCGGACATCTCTTGCGCAGCTGAACGCTTTTTTTTTGGTTTCTTGGAAATTGGCTTGAAAATGTGGACACTAATTGCCAAGCCTTTCCCCTTATTCACTGCCGGTCCTGCCCTCGACGATGATGGACCTTCAACCTCCATTGCGTCAACATTCACTTCGAGTTCACATTGGAGGTCAACAAATTCTATGCTATTATCGGAGTCCCAGACCCTTCGTTGGTTTCTGTTGGTATTGGAGCACTCGGGCAGAATGCATTTTTTCCCGTTGCAACTGTGCCTCCAAACATGATGTTCAGGAGGTCACGATTCGGCAAACCATACAGTTTAAAGGTTTTTGCATCAGGACATGCCTACATGTGGACAACCAGTAGTTAGAACACAAGAATATTAGTTTTAGCCAGTAAAGTTTTTCACAATTATGTATTGATCAGAACTAACCGCAATCTTTCGGTTCCACCACTCATCAGGTGCGTCAAACATCCCACTTCCAGCATCATAACCCAACCCAGTCTCATTGTCCATACACTTGTTATAAATCTTTCACCTTTTTTTCAGATTATCCCATTTGTTTTTAATCTGCGGAAAAGTCACCACTTTTTCCATCTCACCCAACTGCCGAATCACTTCTTTAACCCCAATTTTGGACAAATATCCGGTGGCCCTCCTCTGGCCCTTCATGACTTCAGCAGCACAGAACTGACAAAAAGCTTCTAGCTCCTTAGGGTCTTGCCAGTCAGCTCTTTCCTCTTTATCACCACCGTCCATCAATTTCTTCTGCTTAACCATTTTTGCTACAACTTCCTTCTACACTCATTGAGGCATTTCAACAAACAGTTCGGGTGCATACCAATAATCAGTTAGACATGCCCACATGACAAATGCAAAAAGTAAACTCACATATATCCAAATACAACAGAGAACCAATGGTATTACACGAAGGATCAAGAAACCTACATACTAGTGTCATGCAAAACACAACAGAGAACCACAACACAACAAAGAACCACACACACACATTGAACACAAAAAACCACAGATTGATGAAGCCTCATGGAAAAGCACAGATCAAAGAGCATGAGAAGTTAGACACAACTTACCTGTGAATGCAGACACCCACAGTGGCGGCAACGATGTCCCAAGCGGAGAGAAGGTGAGCTCGAGCGTTTGTTGAACGGAGGGGATCTTTTCTATAAATACCGCGTAATGGGTCTGCTTTCATTAGCTGGTGTGCTCTGTTTCGATAGCTTTGTGGTTGGTGGGTAGGTGCAAGACATTGAAGAGGATTCGGACAGAGCATTGAAGGGGATTGAAGGCATTCCTGCCACGGTAGTTGGAGAGAAAAATCAGAAAGCTTGAGGAGAATGGAACTAGCCGTTGAGAGGCAACGCACCGTTTTGATCAGAGATTATTCTCAACTTCTGTGATGAACAGTACACGCAAGGGTTCCCAAATCAGCTAAATCCATGAATAGTACGCGCAAGAAGAGGCTTGTGGAGATATTTGCTTCAGCTCTTGCAAAAACGGTGCGCAGAACTTTAATGAAACGGTGCGTACTTCTTAAATGAAACGGTGCGCTACAGCAAAACTTGCGTTTTCTCATTTGCATTTCCTCAGCAGCTCGTGCGCGTGGGTCCCAGCGCAAAACATGGAACGCAGAATTAAGTAACTTCACGTGCTATCCAAACGAATACTACATCAAAATGGAAAAGGTTGAGCACAAGAAAATAAATTCACAGCTATAAATAAATATAGATATAAACCCATTCAAAACTTTGTTTTTAAATAATTCAGTGACAGGAATTTACAAAAGGCTACAGATATAACAAAAATGGGACGATGAAGATCATTAGACAAGCCCAACTCTTCTTTACAAATCAAATAGAAGATGCAAATTAAAAGGAAGCAAAAACTTACAAAAGGATTTAAGTCTGGCAGCTTTTCTGCAGCAATTACATGATGGTGATCTTGCCACTTTTGGGTGTTTAAAAATTTTTTCTACACCTACACATTTATCATACTATCAATGCTAACTTTGGTGCAAATAGCAGATCACTAATTCATCATCCATAGAGCATGGCTATTTCTGTAATTTCAAAATCCAAAGACTAACTAAAATACATTCCAAGGCACTTTCATGTTCATGCATCTCAATGACAGCTCCTATAATTTCAGCTATAAAAAATGGGCAACCTGATAATGACGTGGCTTGAACTTAATGAGGAATGAGGTGCATTAATTGCACCTAATGCCACATATGAAGTTAATAGTCCACATATATTACATGTAAGAAGGACCACCTCAAGCTAAAACTCGTTGACAAGGGGCTTATCTCTTTTCTGCTTGCTTAATTTGTTGCATTCCTTAAAGAGGTGGTCAACACTGGGAGATGCTGTGTGATTTCAGATGAATGAGATGAATAATGTGTCCTAGAAAATATGAAGAGAACATTCTGACCAACACTCGAGCTAACGTTTAAAAATACCCCCACTAATTTAGCAAAAAAATAAAAGTAAACCCCACTAATTAAAACCTCCAATCATATATAGTAGCCAAGTTTGGTTAGTGTCACCTCAAAAAAAAAGGGAAAGAAGGTACGGTTAGTGCAATTACTTTCTTCTCAGTCAGCACAATTTAATACACCTTTTTTTTTTTTAGAAACTGATCAGCATGCTTTTTATTTAAGTAGCTAGTAAATTAGCTAAAAAAATCAACAATGTTTGGAGGAACAACCCCTATCCAGACTAATAAAGGGAAAAAAAAGTCCCGCACTTTTGATTAAAACATTACCTTGCCTATAAATATATGAGAAAAATAAAAACTCTGAACTGTATCCCTTACTAAATGATTAAAAGCCAAACCTAAATGATTAAAAGCCAAACCTAGCATATCACCGTTGCGAAGAGAGTTATCAACAATTTCAGAATCTCCCTCAAAAATCGAATGATTAATCCCAATATTTTCACCTCCCCATCCCATCCCATGTTTTACTTTGAACTCCATCTCCCTCTAGTACTATCTAATAGTCTTAAGTAAACAACAACAACAATGCAACAAATGCGAACACACTATGAAGACACTGCTTTTAAGTGTCAGATGGATTACATTGTCATTCGACAAAGACAGTTAAACAAAACCCTTACCACCATTAGCTAATTGAAGAAAAGTGCAGGAGGGAGAGCTGGCAATACCTCTCTTTCCTCTGTTTACAGCCACTAATATTATAATTGGCAAACTCAACATTTTAGGTCTAGGATGACGCTGCTAAATATCTTAGAATATCTACTCTTATTGGCAAAGTTTGGAAGACAAATAAAAAAAATTTCATTCTCCCAATTTTTTTTTCAAAAAAAATGATTTCCTTAATTAAACTCAATCTGATTGATCCTCAGTGAGGATTAGGTAAACCCAATCAATGCCCCCACATTGTGGACACTTTTTCTTGGAGCACTGAGTCCCTCTCCTTAGTAAGCACTGATAGTGCTTAGCATTCTATGAGAAAAAGATAGCTGGTGTATGAGTGGAGTCTCAAGACTATTAACCCTTGGAAGTTTATGAAGAATGAAACATATATAAAAAAATTAAATATTTAACTCCCTCATGAAGTAATCATGTTTGGGATTTAAATAAGAAAAAAAATTTAATTGTTATTATTACTAGCCAATGTCCCACACGACACATGTACACTCTATAAATTCATTTTTTAAAATTTGATAAAGAATTATTTCTACATGTTATAATATTTAAGAACTTGACATTTCAAAGCAACACAGTATAAAATCCAAATTTTTTTGACAAGTAATGCAATTCTTATTGATATCAAAAAAGAGAATCGCCCAAGTATACAGATACAGAAAGGGGACCATACAATCAATCACACAAATTACACGAATCTATGACATCTTAACAAAACATAAAGACAGACTATGCAAAACTGAGCAATGAAAGCCATGAAAAGTGAGTATCCAACGGTTGCTTGCATAATATAATTTATGGTCAAGAAAAGTGAGCAATGAAAGCCATGACTATTTATTTATCTTTTGCTAATCAGCTAGTTGGAACTCTTTTTAAGTATTTGAATATTAGTCCCTTTGTTTCACACTAGATAATTAATAGGATAAATTCTAAGGAATAAAAGGTTGGTTAAATGCTAAATGGAAAAGTCAAAATGAAGACTTCATGCTCAGAATGAGTTTGATGAATCAATAGTACAATCCTGGGGGCTCCTGACAATTATTGCCATTGCATTATACTAAGCTCTAGAGTATGTGCAGAGACAAATGCACTGAAACACGACCACACACACTTGTTGGGTGCTCATTATAGACTGAATGTATATGAAAATAAGGAAAGCTTTTAGCAATGCACATGGGGAGACACTCAGGTATGGGGTGGGAAAAATCAAACCCAAACATCACATATCAATTCTAAGAGGGATTTCATCGAACATGTGGAATGCAATAAAAACAAATATGTAGAACCGTGCAAATTTTAATCTACAGTAAAAGAAACCCAAAAAATTCAAATAGGGTCCAATTTAGTAACATCATAGATACAACAGCAAACAACTAAACACATATTGCAGGATTTGAATATTTATATGAGCTTACCAATAAAATCTATTGTGGCCCAATTCATTGTCGAATAACCCCATCATTGAAAAACCAAAAACCCAAGACAAATATTGTATGAAAAAACAAAAATAAAAAGTGCTAAATAAATAAAGAGTGAAAGCTATACCATCAGGGGTGTGTCAGGCGGCTGAGGGAGGGAAGGGGTTCGAGGATGGCCGCGGTGGCTGTGTTGTTGGAGGTGGTGCTGTCGGCGGCAGAAGGTAAGGCCGACGGAGTGTGAGGGAGAATGAGGTTGTCGGAGGACTGTTGGACCGGCGGTGGGGAGGACGGTGGTGGCTCGGCAGTCCGAGCGGCGACGGAACGGAGACGAGAGTGAGAGAGAATGAGGTAGAGAGTGTTTGGGTGAGGCTCGGCAGTCCGATGGGTTGATTTGAGTGAGAGAGTAAAGAGACAAAATCTTTACATAGTGTTTTGGTGGGAACCAAAGAGTTATAGAGGGAATTCATAATTTTTATTGTGACAACATTCAGAATTTTAGAGCTGCTGCAATAAAGAAAGAGTAGGCTATGGTTTATTATGACGGGAATATAACTTGTTGTGGCGAAAATTAAGCCCGCCTTAATAGATCTTTACGGATTTTTTTAATAAAATAAGATTTAATACTTGATATTAAAAAAATATAATTTAATAATTAAAAAAATATCATTTAATCATACAACAAATTAACAAATATATAATTTAATACTTCAAATTACTAAAATGCAATTTAATACTACAATTGTCGATAAAATATAATTTATTAATTAATAACAATATAATTAATACTTCCAATTATGTAAATATATTTTAATACTACAAATTATTTGAGTATAATTTAATAATTTATAAGATTTAATATAATACTTTAAATTAATAAAATATAATTTAACACTACAAATTAATAAAATGAAATATATTAATTAATAGAAATATATTTTCATAATTCACATCGAATATATGAAGATAATGTAATCTAACGGTAGATTTGTCAAAATTCACATTGAATTAAGAAATATAAGATTGGGTTCGAGTTATACCTGACGTAACTCTTAAAAATGTTACACCACCCAATAACTTATTATTTAATTCATATTTTGAAAATCCAACCGTTGGATTACATGTTCTATATGTTGTTAACATGCATGCCAATATTCATGACAATCGGATGTAATTTACCATTTGATCTTTAAACTCATCTTTTATGTGTTATTTTAAACTATAAAAACTTGAATTTAAACAATTGATTGATGATATGCCTTTTAATCTTTGATCACCTTAAAATTTTGTAAGCATGAAAAATATATGAAGATAGTGTAATTTAACGGTAGATTTATCAAAATTCACATTGAATTAAGAAATATAAGATTGGGTTCCAGTTACACCTGACGTAACTCTAAAAAATGTTACACCACCCAATAACTTATTATTAAATTCATATTTTGAAAATCTAACCGTTGGATTACATGTTCTATATAGTTTTAACATGCATGCCAATATTCATGACAATCGGATGTAATTTACCATTTGATCTATAAACTCATCTGTTATGCATTATTTTAAACTACTAAAACTTGAATCTAGACAATTGATTGATGATATGGCTATTAATCTTTGATCACCTTGAAATTTTTTAAGCATAAAAATATATGAAGATAATGTAAACTAATGGTAGATTTGTCAAAATTCATATCGAATTAAGAAATATAGGGTTGGGTTCAAGTTACACCTGATGTAACTCTAAAAAATGTTACACGACCAAGTAACTTATTATTGAATTCATATTTTGGAAATCCAATCATTGGATTACATGTTATATATGTTCTTAACATGCATGTCAATTGGATGTAATTTACCATTTGTTCTATAAACTCATCTTTTATGCATTATTTTAAATTACAAAACTTAAATTTAGAAAATTAATTGATGACATGCCTATTAATCTTTGATCACCTTGAAATTTTGCAACCATGAAAAATGTATGAAGATAATGTAATCTAACGGTAGATTTGTCAAAATTTACATCGAATTAAGAAATATAGGGTTGGGTTCAAGTTGCACCTGACATAACTCTTAAAAATGTTACACCACCCAATAACTTATTATTTAATTCATATTTTAAAAATCCAAACATTAGATTACATGTTCTATATGGTCTTAACATGCATGCTAATTTTCATGCCAATTAGATGTAATTTACCATTTTATCTATAAACTCATATTTTATACATTATTCTGAACTATTAAAACTTGAATTTAGACAATTGATTGATGACATGGCTATTAATATTTGATCACTTTGAAATTTTATAAGCATGAAAAATATATGAAGATAATGAAATATAAAAGTAGATTTGTCAAAATTCACATCGAAGTAAGAAATATAGATCAGTTAGGTTCAAGTTACACGTGATGTAACTCTAAAAAATGTTACATCACCCAATAACTTATTATTGAATTCATATTTTGAAAATCCAACTATTGGATTACATGTTCTATATGTTCTTAACATGCATGCTAATTTTTTTGCTAATCGGATGTAATTTACCATTTGATCTATAAACTCATCTTTTATACATTATAATGGGAAGAAATTTTTATTCACTTTTGTCAGAGAGAGAGAGAGAGTACAAAAGACTAAAATTCTTTAATTTTAGGTTACCATTTTGAAGTTGAAAGTGCTATCAGTTTTTTATGGGTACAATTGTTTAGAAAATAAGGACAGACATTTTCTTATATAGGATGTATATAAAAGATTTTTTTTAGACTGTAAACGAAAGGTTCATCTAAAGACTACAAAGTGCTATATGTTTATACGTTTTTTTTTTTTTTTTTTTGAATTTTAGAATAACTTTTATCTCAAAAAAATTAATATTTTAATGATTTTTTGCGAAGGTCAATTGTAGCCATTGCAAATAATTTTGTATTAGTAAGGACATACTTTTAACCCACACAAAAAATAAACTTTTTGCAATGGATTTTTATTGTCCCTTGGAAATAATTTGGTGGGAACATTTCCCTCCAAAATTTTTGACATTTTAATGATTATTTGTGAAGGTCAATCCTAACCCTCACAAATAATTTAGTATTAGTGACGGTTTTTTTTTAACCGTCACAAATAATACACTTTTTGCGAAAAATTTTTAATTGTCCCTCGCAAATAATATGGAGGGAAAATTTCCCTCTAAAATATTAGTATTTGTAACAGCTATAACACATAATTGTGATAGCTTTTCTTGTTAGTCACAATTATTTCACATTTTACCAAGTATTTGCAAAGGCTTTATTTTGTCATGGCAAATAAGATTTTTGGGTCTGTAAAAAATTCTTGGTTGCTAATATGCATTTTTCTTGCAGTGGTGGTTGCTATGACTTCAACTTCTTTACCAACGGAATTTTCAAATCTACTTTGAAACTCTTTAGTTTGGTGAAATAGAGAAAACTTGGTTACAAAACCCTATTTGTATAAACGGAGTGTTTCTCTCTCTAAAAAATCTCTAATAGATGAATTATAATGTCTTTTAAATACCAGTTCAAACGGATCTCAATTCGGGTTTCAAATGAATAAGTTATGGACTTTTTCACTTTGCTGATTTTTGCTGATTTGCAAAGCTCAATAGATCGAGATGCTATCGAGGAAATAGTAAATTTCTAGCCTTTATCAAGTTGCTATCGAGGTACATGGTGAAAAAGTGCTGAAAATGTGTTTTTCTTGAGCAAACTTTGTATCTTCAACTTGGTCTTCAATTACAATTTTAAGACATATTAAAACTCAATAAAAGACACATAATTTGACATGGTTTGACAATACCAAAACACATAAACCTAACATTTTTAACTACCATAAAGTTTAACATTGTTACAAATTCACGTTACTAAGCTCAGCTTGGTTGCTTGGTCTTTGATATACTTGTAAGCCTATCCAGCGTTTAATGATCATAAAGTTGATGGGGTACACCTTTGAGCACCATAACTACTTGGTTCAGATAAGGATAGAAGAAAGTGTAGAATCTGTAGATGATTTCTTTCGAATGTATTATCTTCTAGAGTCCATGATAAATTGCACTGGCACTCTAGTTCTTGAATGGTTTTGAAAAGATGACCAGGCTCTCTCCACTCTCTCACTAATATTGGATTGTTCCTACCCATGAAATTAAAGAGGGCGGAGGGGATTGAAGACTTGAATCTCATCATTACTGATGAGTGGGTACATAATTTAAATTTATATTGTATGCTTTATGCAAAATTCAATCCATGTAAAACAGTGTTGGAAACATCGATGCAAATGGCACTCAATTATTGGGTGGGAAGAGCATTGAATAAATTATAACCTAGGGATAGAACTCAGAAAAGAGAGCAAAATAACCACATTAATTAACTACTGAAAATAGAAACACACATGATAAACATCAATACATCTTTAGCCATCAACCTCAAAGCCTTGGAAGATTTTGAATTTTCCATTGCATATTACAGCTATTATTAGGTATATCGTGATCATAACTTGGCTAGGCTGACACTAATATCCTCATAAAAGATTTTCTTGAAAGAATCCATGTATTGTGTTTGCAAACGAAGTGCTATAATGAGAGATCCATCAGCAGTGGGACTTGGCATAATGAATGATTTACCATCCATGTTTAGCAACCCAGGACCCACGTATATAGGCTTTCCCCATCCAAAATCTGCATCGTAGAATGGTAGACCTATCCAGCTGCCAAGAGAAATGTTAGGGTTCCCTAGGAAAGGTCCTTCCGAGTATCCTTGAATGTGAAAGCTAGACCTTAGCGCACTCACATCCTTCTGACTTGATATAAAATCAAGAGCAGATCTCATATACTCATCATCCATTCTCTCAATATGGCTTCCCTTAGTTTCCCAGTAGAATTAACTCAATGGCTTGGACAAGAGGTCTTCATAGAGACATATTGGTGTCACAGTAGTTGAAATTGCATTCCCAAAATATCTTTCAGGGAGAGATGGCTTAAACCGATTACGAATGTCAACTCCAAGGCGAGCTCTTGTTGATTGACTATTATGACTATCAACTGCACGTACCTTACATGCACATCTCCACATGTGGCCGGCAATGGCCTCATATCTAGAATAGGGCCTTATTGTTGTTACCCCGACGACGTCTTGATTGGCTCTTTTCTTTAGAACCTCCACTTGCTCCCTTGTAAGTTTTAACAAGGTCGCACTAGTTTCCTTCTTTCTCTCTTCATTCGCATCCGTCCTCCCAATCAAGACCGGTGGCTTTGTGGTATATTCTATGTGATCAAAGCGTGGAGTCTTAACTGGTTCACTTGATCTCAAAACAGTTCGATCAAGAAATGGCATATCAACGTCCTCCAGATCATATCCCCGAGACAACTTTGCCCATGAGTTGATGAAGTGAGTTGCAGATCGTCCATCAACCATTGTATGGGATATTGCCACTCCAACACAAAGGCCACCACAGCGAAATCTTGTCACTTGTACAAGCAACAATGGCCACTCCTCTATTGGAGTAGTATAATCAACCTTTGGGACAAGATCTCGCACTGCATCGGTTGGTGCAAAATCACCAAGTTCATCCAATTCTGCTTCAGAATAAGCTTCCAATAGTTGCACTCCCATGGCATTGCAATCAAGTTCTAGACGGCCACCTTCAATCCAGTGTAGCCGGCCAGCCAACGGGTAGAAGTGAATCAAAGCACGGCTTACGGAATTTTTCATTGCCTCAAATGAAAATGGGATGGTGTTGTTGTTGGACTTGGCTCTGTAAATGTATATGAGTGGTGCATGAGTCCATTGCGCCACTTGATCAGTCTCAGGGAGCCGCAAAAGGCCACTTGGCGTAGGCTCGCTTGGAACCACTATGGAAATAGACCTGATGCTTGTCATTTTTTTTTCCTTGGTACTTCTTCAGATAAATCTCTCTACGCTCTGACTTCGGTGGTGCTTACAGTGTTAAATATAGGATTTGCTTCAATTGTTTAGTCGAAGGTTAATAGATTAGAAAGAATCATTTACTTCTGTAAAAAAAAAAAAACAAAAAAAAATCATTTGCTTCTTTGTGAATAAGATCTTTTCCGTGGATTCTCAACCAAAAAAACAAAAACGTGTCAGTGATAATAAGGTATAGTCACATGCATATGCAGGGTCACATACAAACATATCAGGAAATGAAATAAATTTCTGTCCATAGAAATGGGCCCTATTTGGTTTGGAACTGGAAGTCACTCGTAACCCGTCACTTAAATCTCTCCACTCAATGGATGGAATATCTCAATGGATTTTCCAATTCAATTATGTCACTTACTGGATCCCACAAAAATTTATTGCAGAACAGGTGTACAGAACGGCAATTTTGCCTACCCGCGTTGTCTCTCTCTCTCTCCCCTCTTCACACCCTTTCCCCAACAAAACACTTTGTCCACAACATCAACACTCTCTAACCTCAGCAGCGTCTCCACTCTCTGACTAACACATTTTACACTTCATAAATTAATGAACTACGTTAAAACACAGATCAGTGAATATATATTTGGTGTTAGAAATTACACTTCCTAAATTAGACTTCATATATATTTGTTAGAAAAATAAACTATAAAAGAGCCATTGTTGTACCTTGCAAGGGAGAGAAGCTGAAGGAATGTAGAAGATCGGTGAATATGAAGCAGATCTGAAAAATAAACCAACAATAAAGGGTAAAAATTATTTGTTAGCAATTTCCTTATATGAAGTAGTAGAGAGAAATATGATCAAACTTATAAAATGAGAACCAGCTTCGGCAAAGAAAAATAAATAAATAATATAAAACCGGACCCAGATGCGTGAGAAACAGAGCAATATGAGCAAACTTTTCTCACCTTTCGGTACAAGAACAGAACAATATGTGAAAGTGAAGAGAGGAAATGAGAGTCAACGAGATGATTGCATTAAAGCTGAAATTGGAATAGTGTATGTAACTGTTGGCCAACTTAAAAAAAAAAAAAAAGGATGGACTTAGCAACTAATACTTGTCATTTAGCAACTATGTTTTATTGGCTTGAAAATGACTTCTTTCTCTTTTTTATTTATATTTAATTACCATTCTTGAAATATGAAACGAATTTTTTTTTTTTTTTTTATACTTCATTTTTTTTTGAAGAATTAAAGTCAAGCACGTTGTTGTTGTTGGTTTTTTTTTTTTTCCTTATGGTGTATTTTTAAAACTTTCAACTAGAGAATAAATATAAGGCGAAAAACATATTTTAGTCTCTACATTTTTAGGCAATTCTCATTTTAGTCCCTATTTTTTAATTTTACCGCATTTAGTCCCTAAAATCAAAAACACGTTTTATTTTTGCCCCTACCGTCATCTCACTGACAGAAATTATCTATGTGGCAAACGGAGCGTACAGGTGGCACACTAAATGCTGATGTCAACATTAAAATAATAAAAAAAAATTATTTAGTATTTTAAAAATTAAAATATTAATTTGTCAATTTTAACTAAATAAAAAAAAGGAAAAACAGAAATAAAAGCCAAAAGTCATATGAATTGAGATCTAACTTTAGCTTGATCAAGAACAATAAAAACACAAACCTAGAAAATTCAAAACCCAAAAACATTAGTCAGTTATCCCAAAAAAAAAAAAAAATCAAACATGAACACATTAAACATTTGAGCAAGAACACAAACCCGGAAAATTTAAAACCCAGAAAATTAACATCAGATCTACAATTCTTAATTCTTAGTACATGAATATTACCATTTACCATCTCAATGTTTTCCAAGACTCTTTTAACAATATCAATTAACCCAAATCTCTCATACTAGCCATTCAAAACACAGTCATTCTCATTGATTGATTTTTTGGGATTTCTTATTTTCAAGCAAAAAATGAGAAACTTTATCAAATATGAAAGAGCAAAAAGAAGAGCTTGAATGATGAGAAAGCAAATGAGAAACAATATAGGAATATATGAGATGGAAAGGAAATGAACCAGCTCGACCCATTGACGAGAATCATCTGTCCACTCAAAAGCAGAGTCTTCAAAGAGCTCTGATTTCAGAACCGAGTATACCTTCATAAATGTTAACTTCAGATCCACCATTGACACCCCCACAAAGAGCTTTCAGAGAGAGTGTGTGTTAAAGAAAGAGAAAGACAGAAAGACTGAGGAAGAACAGACAAGAACAAAACCCAGAAAATTCAAAACCCAAAAACATCTAATGTGAGATGAGAGAAAAAACCCAAATAAAAACCCACACTTCTTCAATCGCCAAAACCACTTTGAAACCTAGAACCTGACCACCACAGATCTTAAATCACTCCCCATTTGGTTGATCTTGAACCCATATGTCGCCGCCAGCCATTCTGTGACAGCAACCGATCTCAACATCTCTCTCTAACCCAGATCAAACCGACTCAGCCTCTCTCTTTCTAACCCATATCAAACCCATCAAACCAAGATCCCAAGACCTTAGAGAGATAAAGTTTGAGCCAAGAGAGAAAAAGTTTGACTTGAAAGTGTGGCCGTGTGGTGTGAAAATAGAAAAAAAATTGATCAGCCTGTGATGTTTTGGAGTCATGTGAGGGGTTTTATTTTGGATTTATTTGCGTTTAATTTTGTGTTGCCCTGGATTTGATTTTTTTTTTTTTTTTTTTGGAGATAACTGACTGATGTTTTTGGGTTTTGAATTTTCTAGGTTTGTGTTTTTATTGTTCTTGATCAATCTAAAGTTAGATCTCAATTCATATGACTTTTGGCTTTTATTTCTGTTTTTCCTTTTTTTATTTAGTTAAAATTGATAAAT
Organism: Quercus glauca; assembly: GCA_023736055.1. Taxonomy (NCBI): domain Eukaryota; kingdom Viridiplantae; phylum Streptophyta; class Magnoliopsida; order Fagales; family Fagaceae; genus Quercus; species Quercus glauca. The sequence goes on from CM043319.1 coordinate 77,789,552, forward strand.
TAATATTTTAATTTTTAAAATACTAAATAAAAATTTTTCTTATTATTTTAATGTTGACGTCAGCATTTAGTATGCCACATGTACGCTCCGTTTGCCACATAGATAATTTCTGTTAGTGAGATGATGGTAGGGACTAAAATAGAACGCGTTTTTGATTTTAGGGACTAAATGCGGTAAAATTAAAAAGCAGGGACTAAAATGAGAATCGCCTAAAAATGTAGGGACTAAAATGTGCTTTTCGCCTAAATATAATTACTATTTACGATGGGTGGGCTCTATTAGGGTAAATTGTTGGCTTAGAAGATTTCTTCAAAGTGCAGATATTCAGACTCGAACTAAAAACTACATCTAGTCGAATTTGGGACAAACACTTTGAGACCAAGTATCCAATCACTTGACCAACCCACCTAGGTTAGTCAAGCACGTTGTTACGATAGGCAAGGGAGTCAATATCGTACTGTACCGGCCGATAAACCGGTACTGAAACACCTTTATTTCGTACCGCTCAAAATACCGGATTATACCGGATATACCGACGAATATCGAACATGTTGGCTGGAAAATAAAAATTGGCTGGTACAAAAAATTAACAAAAAAAAAAAAAATATATATATATATATATATATATATCTTTGTCATCTTCAACTTTGAGATTTAACCATCTGCCTTCCCTTTCGTTTCTTTTTATTTTCGGCTTTTTAAGTTTTTGTGGCTATTGTTTTGTGTGCCACTGACAACTCACGTGAAGTTTGTAAAAGTAATAACTTTTGAATTTCAAACTTCAACTACACCACTTTAGTTTTAGAATCTTACGCGTGCCATCTATTAACAAAAAAGTTTTTTTTTTTTTTTTGGCTAAACACAAAAAGATTTAGCGTCTATTTGGATATCGTTTATTACTAAAAACTGAAAACACTGTAGTAAAATAATTTTTAAATGTGTGAATCGTAACATGGAACTCATTTTTTAAGTTGTTTTTTTGAAAAAAGTAGTTTGTAGATCCCGTGAACAGTGCACTCACGAGACCCACTAAAAACAAAAACGTTGAGCCTGGGAAACACAAAACGCGCTTCCCAAACCCAGCCTTAGGATCTGTTTGGATAGAGCTTATTTTGCTGAAACTGAAAACTGAAAACTGAAAATACTGTAACAAAATAAATTTTAAATGTGTGAATAGTACCGTAGGACCTATTTTTAATTAAAAAGTTACTGAAAAGTGAGATTTGTGGGCTCCGTGAACAGTACACGGGACCCACTGATGTGCTGAAAGGGGTTGAAAAGTTAAATAGTGCGGCTACTGTTCATGAACAGTGCATGAACAATAGCCGTTTGTCTCCTAAAACGCGTGCCAAAAATAATAAATAAATAAAAAAGAAAAAAAAAAGAAAGGGAAAACGCAAAACTCAAAATGCCAAACGTCAGACGTGTATCCAAACTCACAATTAGTGTGTGTTTGGAAACCGCTTATTTTGCTGAAAACTGAAAACACTATAGCAAAATAATTTTTAAATATATTAATAGTGCCGTGTGACTCATTTTTAATGAAAATTTTGTTGAAAAAAGAGGTTTGTGGATTTCGTGAACAGTGCACGGAATCCACTGAAAAAGTTGAAACGTACTTCTAAAAAAAAAAAAAAGCAAACGCAGACGCGCATCCCAAAAATGCAATCCTGTGAACAGTGTATTATTATTATTGTGGGGCCCTATCACATTAACCACGCTGGCCCACTATATACGGCCCAAGGCCCGCGCCGAGGATAATGTAAAGACCGAGGATAATAGGAAAGAGCCCAGGTCATCCAAAGGCCTCGCCGAGGACGATAGCCTCCTGGGCAAACCAACTTTGATAAAAGGAAAATATCCTTCGTTCAATAAATGAACGTTACCAACATTCTGGCCGCCTTAATGGTGAGGTGACCTGAAAACCCTAATGCTTCAGCCACTTCAACTATTATAAAGTCTACAAAGGCGGCTGGGAAATAACATAAAGCCTGCAAATACAGATGATGGGACAGACCCCTGTACATAGAGGTTCAGATAATTGACAAATGGATGGTGAAGATTAACTAAAGCAATAATATATAACGAAGGGGATTCCCAATAAGGGGAGAGAGAGATATGAAGGAGTCCTAGGAAAAAAGGACAGGGCATATATCAACTATAAGAAAAATAGATCCTCGGACGAAGCCGAGGATGGATATGCTTCACAAACACTTAACCAAAATTATCAGGATCCTCACAAATACTTATCCGAAGTCGTTATAAAGATCCTTACCAGCACCCAACCAGAGTCATGGTCTTTATCCTCATAGAAAACCCTCAGTAAAATCATTTTGTTATCACCATGTTGATTTCACATCATCCGTTGTTTGTATTGCTAACGCCTAGCCCTTATACCCACATCTCTACAAGTTTTATTGTCAAGGGTCCATTACAAATTATGCCCCTATAATTATTATTGTTGTTGTTGTTGTTGTTATTATTATTGTTATCAAATAGATCAAATTCTTAGCTTTATTAGTATTAATGCATGATATCTAAGCAATAGGAAGGACTATTATGCGTGCTTATAACTTGAAGGAATTTTATATTACTTTTGACTAATATGTATGTATATATATAAATATAAAATAGCGATAATTCCAAAACGGTACATCGGTATTAACCGGTACCGAAATATTTCGTTTCTCAGGCCAAACCGAAATGGCTTCCGGTACGAAATTGACTATAGGACTGTTTAGAAACAATTTATTTAGCTGAAATTGAAAGTTAGCTGAATAGTACAATGAAACCCATGAATAGTACTCATGCAATAGGATCCGTGAATGGTATCAAAAAGAAGCAAAAAACTAAATAAGTTAAAAGAAATAAGTTTTTCCCAAACTCATCCTATATGTTTATCAATTTATGACTATGATTCAACCTACCACTCCATGGTCAAGATAAGTTAAGCATGCGGCTTTTGGTCAAGTAGCTAGTCAACGGCTTAGCCTTAGCCTTAGCCAATAGCCAATCCTTACATTTTAATTTATGGATGACAATGGAGTGGGGTAAGGTCGGATCATAGTTGTCTCATCCCCTCCTCATCTACCTTTTGAGTAGGGAAAACTCACATTAGACTGGCGATTTATAAAAATGTCATGTGACTAAAATTACACACGATGATATCTTAAATAGCTATATTATAGATTGGAGGAAGATAGTTCTAAATCAATTTGGAGCTAAACTTTTTCCTTTAAATAATAGACATAGATGGTTTTATGAGTTGACACATAATGTGTTAGAAGAGATTCTTCCAAATCGATTTGGAGGAAAACATTGTCCTCACAAATCAGTTGCCTGGATGGATTAGATTAGGTTGAGTTTAAGGGTTTTTTAACCCAACCCAATCCATTACATGTGTAAAAATCAACCCAATTTAACTCACATGGATTAGGTTGGATCAATGGATTGTACTTACATGTTTCATGCTTAGAAAAAAAATTGAGTTTTTAACAAATATTTGAACTTTTTCAATAAATTATTGCATTTCACATAATATGCCCAAATTCTATTCCAAATCTTCAAAATCATCATGTCTAATTCTCCAAATACCAAAATAAATCAAACTAAAAAAAAAAAAAAAACTAAAATAAGAGTAATTATAAATATATATATATATATATATAATTACTCTTATTTTAGTTTTTTTTTTTTTTTAGTTTGATTTATTTTGGTATTTGGAGAATTAGACATGATGATTTTGAAGATTTGGAATATATATATATAGGTTCAAATTACACCTAGTGTAACCTCACAAAAGTTATATCTTTTTTTTTTTTTTTACTGTAGATTACCATTAGATCTAATGGTCAATAACACTCTATGCGTTGTAATTAATATTCTAAATATTGCATTAATGAGTTACCAAAAACCTCCATTTTATTTTATTCTTTAAAATTGAATGCCTTCTCTCTCCAATTCCAAGGCACACACATTCTCTCTCTAATCTCATCTCCTTCTCCATGGCTTCACCCTTTCCACCACAAGACACATGATATCTCATATATTCATCTCTGATAATAAAGAAAAGAAATTAAGCAAGAGCCAAATCACTCCATTTTTATTGTGTTTAAAGGACAACCTAGTTTTTCTCCCTCTCCCCGCCCTTTTATTTATTTATTTTTTATTTTTATATTTTGCTTGGGCCCCTATGAATGTGGATCTAGCAAATTTCAATTGTGGATGTGAATATGAAATCTTAACCTTCCACCACTTATGACATTATAACCCCAAATTTTTGAATTGGAACATGACTAGTAGTTTGGTACAACCACTAACATTATGAGTTTTTAATGAAAGCTTCCATAGTTCCACCACAACATTGGATATCAACAATTCTGACCAAATTAAGTGTTTATTTTAAAGGATTTAGAGATAAGAACATTTAAGAGAAAAGTTGTCAATTTGATGGCTTACAAACTTAGAAATTGCAATAGCCATATCATTAGCACTTTTTTTTTTTTTTTTTTTTCTTTTTACTAGAATTTCTTTGTCATCCCAATGACTAAAGTGAAAAACACCAAAACATATTGTGCAAACTTCAAATACTGCCTCAACATTTGATTTTTTATAATTGAATAAACTGCTTAATTTTTAAGAAAGCCTATAACAGCTATTCGTTGATGAAGATATGAGATATCATATATCTATTATGGAAAGGATTAAGGGGTGAAGCCATGGGAGAAGGAGATGAGTTTAGAGAGAGAAGATGTCTACTTGGTGATTGGAGAGAGAATGTATTTAATTTTAAAGAATAAGTAATAAATAGAAGGAAGGTTTTTTTTTTTTTTCTTTTTGAGAGATAAAAGGAAGATTTTTGGTAACTCATTAATGCAATATTTAGAATATTAATGATAAGGCATGTATAATTTTTTAACTGTTAGATCTAATGGTAATCTATGGTCAGAAAAATGTGTAACTCTTGTTAAGTTACACCAGATGTAACTTGAACCCATTTCATATTGTAGGGACTGGGTTTGAACACTATTCGTAAGTGATAAGTGAATCCAATTCCAGCAAGCTCAATACAATGAATTTGTAGAGAGTGGGTAGAAAAATTAGGCTTAGATGAGTGTAGCAACAATTAAAGATGGTTTAAAGAATGAACAGGTAAAACAAAGACGGGCTCTGACAAGCAATTCGATCCTCAGCACTAGTCCGAGGAGCTTCAACTTGATATTTCTTGAATGACAGTGACAATGGTTACAGAGTTCATTCAGGTTGCTATAGTGTTTTCTCTGGTAAAATCTCCAATGCCCTTTCTCAGGACTCCTTCCTCCTTATATACTAGTTTCTTCCTTTATCTCTACCAAACACGTGCAGGTTAGATCTGCTGTTGTTGTTCTTTGTCACATCAACCTTCTCTTAGAACTCCTAGGTAGTAGTTGTGAGTTTGAAAAGCCATTGCTCAGGTATCATTTCCACATTAATGTGGCCAGAGTGTTAGCTGTGGAGCATTTAATGTGGAGGCAGCAGCTTTTCCTAGGATTGCTCTACTGTCATGCTCCAATGTGCTTACTTGCTGTACTTATCTTTTCTCTTTGGGGTGCTTTGGAAGATTGTCTTTGCCGGTGAATCACATTTCTTCTACCTCGGCTTTGGCTTGCCGAGTACTTTGTTGTCCTCGGCACAGCTTCCTGGGTTGCCATGATCTCCATTGTCTTCTTTATATGTGACTATGGGACTCGGCATGGGCCTCAGGCCCAGTACAAAAGGTGGGTGTGTATCACTGGGCTCTATGACCCCACAATAGCCCCATAAATTCTACTGTCTGGCACCTTGGACAGAAAGGAGGATTTTGATGTCCTCGGGCGTACCTTAGGCCTTATCACGTCTTATCCTCTGCCGGCATCAGTGCCTTTTTAATTGCCCAAGGCACGTTCCTGACGCTTCGGCATTTGGAGCGCGCCTTCATTAAATTCCTACGGCTGGTTGCCCCCCCACGTTCTACGGCGCGATGGCGATCCAATGGTGGGGATTTTTTCCAGCTCATGAGTGGGAAAATTCCCATCACTACTTCAATTTGGGTATAAATACCCATCTAAATCAATTTGCCCAAATTACCTTTGCATTCAAGAGCTCTTGCGCACATATGTTGAATCTGCCAATATTTCTCATTCACTCATGTCTCTTCAAAAGCCTATCCGAGTACACTTTCCTCATCTTTGTAAGTTCTTTCCAAACTCTTCAAACTTTCTTTACTCTCCTTTCTCTGTATCTTTCTTCCTCCACCCCTTTTTCCAACTTTCTTTAGCTTCTTTGAGCTTTTCCCGGGGATGGGTAGGTTTAAGAGTTTGGTAGAGTCCGAGGAAGGGATGGAGAAATTTAAGGTTGACTACAGGATTCCACCCAACGTGGGCCTGAGATATTGTAAGGAAGGCGAATGGCAATTTCGAAGGCAGGAGGGTGAGGTGGTGATTCCCATGATCACCTTCATCGAAGGTGGTGTGAGAATCCCTATGGGGCCCGTGATGAGGAGTTACCTTAGGTTTGTTAGGCTAGCCCCCACTCAGTACGCCCTAAATGTTTTTAGAATATTAGGGTGTGTAGACACTTTAAACTAGAAAATGGGGCTGCAGTTGACCCACTAAGATGTGAATTGGGTCTACAACCTTCACCAGCTGAAGGGGAAGGGGTACTACCTGAAAACAAGGCAACCTGAAATCAGGCTCATACAGTGCCTCCCCAAGTCTAACAAGGGGCTAAACAAGGATTTTCTGATCATGTTCGGGGAGTGGCATGATGGCATCCCTTGCCCAATGGAAGAGGGGCGACCAAGTGGGGCTCTAGGGATAGAAGTAGGACTTGTTAATTTCCTTATTGTGATTTGTGTTGTTAGGCTACTAGCCTTTTGCTTTTTATGGCTCTGCAAACAGACGCGCCACCAAACCAAATTCAGTTTGGTTAACAGGGAGAGCTTGGACAACATCCTCAAGGTCGAGGTGTTTGTGAATGAAGACGACGATTAGCTTAGGGTAGCTCACCTAATATTGGGATATACACCAATCTCTCATGCCTTCCAAGCGCCAAAGTGTGTCATAAAGGCCCGCAATCCACGTCTTTATAGGATCAGTGTCGCAGTTAAAGGTTTTCTGCTCCCTGAGGGTGCTTCGGTTCAGGAGGGTATACCCTTGGTTGGTTCTTCTTCTTCCTGTCCCAAGGTAATGGAAAAGGAGGAAAAATCAGAGAAGGAAAAAGAAGTTGTTGAGTTAGGTTCGTTCGAGGACGGATTTGAGGTATTCAATCGAGCTCAATCACCTGAGGACCCTTCTGGTGATCTTGGCGACACAAATTATACCGAAGCAAGCTTCCCTTCGGCGAATACTTCTTCAGAGGAAGATATGGGTATTCAAAGGAAACTGCAAACAAGTTTGCTGGACTTGAAAGAGTCCCAGCCAGGGAAGGAGACATAAGGAAGGCCATCTCAGAAGAAACCTCCTTCCCCTTCTCAAAGCAAGCTCCCTCTCACTCCATCCAAGCTTCCTCCTCCTCCTCCCAAGCCAACATTGCCGCCGAGGCCCGAGCCTTCCGACCCCAAAAGAAAAAGGAATTCAAAGGGCAATGAGGTGATGGAGGCTGAGAAATCTCGCCCTACATTGGAAGAGGAGGCCTAGCGGGCTGCCAGGCAGCAAAAAGTTGGGCCCAGGGGATCTGAGAGGAGGATTGATCCTCTGCCTGAGCCACAAGCCTGGCTCCCGGCCCCAATGCTCGATAAGGCCTCTTTGATGTACACTGCTTCCATCAGGGACTTCCAGGGAGGCACCGGCAACCATGTGGTCGACGCTCTAGAGAGGGCACTGCTACTCCCCTTGGACATGGCCGAGCTGCGGTCATTTAGGAGGCAGGAGGTTTTCCTCAGCCTTAAGAGGTTCTTGGGAATGATAAGGTTTCCAACTTATTTAGTTTAGTCAGTTAACTTTTTTAGCCTTCGTTCTCTGTTTACCTTGCATTTGTTCTCTTTTTCAGGCTGTTCAGGCTACATTTAAGGCTAAAGAGATGGCCAATAGCTGCAATAGACAATTAGAAGATGAAAGGAACAAGCGCGTTGCTATTGTTGAAGCCTTTAACATTGCTGATCAGTCTACCTAAGACCTGAGGGTCAAGCTGAAGGAAAAGGAGAAGGCGAAGAGGAGTGCGGAATCGGCATTAAAGGGCGCACAGAAGTAAGCCGAAAACCAAAGGCTACTCCTTCGTAAGGCTGAGGACCAATTGGCTACTACTAGAGGGCATATTAAGTCCTTGAAGAAAAAGTTAGAAAGTGTAGAGAAGGCCAAAGATAATATGGTGAAAGCCAAAGATGAGGCAGTGAAAGCTCAGACAGAGGCAGAAGAGGGGAGGAAGCTGGCAGAAGAGGCGAAACAACAGGCTGAGCAGGATGCCTATGAGATGGGAGTGGTTGAGACTGAAACCAATCTTAGAGCTCAAGTTCCCGGGGTATGCAGGCTCTACTGCTCCCAAGTTTAGGTTAAAGCCCTCAACCAAGCTGGGGTTAAGGCTTCATTTGAGCTTAGGAGGGCTGAAAGCATGTATTACCCCCCTGCCATATAAGAATCTATTCTTGCTAGCTTTAAAGCTGATACTACCTCCGAGGCGGCAGAGGCAGGTCAAGATAGTGCCACCAATGCTCTTACTCCTTCTGACAAGCCTGCCGAGGAGGCTGAGTGTCCTAGGGTGTTAGAGAAGGAAAAGACTAGTAACCAGGAAGTACCACAGGATGTGATGAAGCCTCCAACTAACCCTCAAGCTCCTCCTACCGAGAAGGAGTTAGTCTTGGCTTCCCCTGCTGTGCCCCTCAATGTTGCTCCTCTGAGCCAAGATTCTGAAGCCTCTGACACAGCCTCTCAGTAGCCTTCCAAGGACAAGCTGACCATAAAGCTAAAGAAGTAGGCTGTATGTTTTGTTTTTTGTTGCTTCTTGTTGTTGTTGTTGTTGTTGTTTTTTTTTTTTTTTTTTTACTTTTGTTTTACTTGAATTTTTGTAATGAAACTGTCCTTTTGTAATGAAATGTGTGCACTTCTTCTAATGATAAAACCCTTTGTTTATACGACTCGTGTTTTTACTAACATTTAAGTAATCCTAGTAGTGTGACTCATCTTCTATTGAACGAATAATAAAAATATACTAAGCCCACAATGTGAATTTCAGCTTAGGCTTTAATTGGTAATTGAGTAATCTCAGTAATACGACTTGCCTTCTATTAGGACGTGCAAAAGAATTTAAGTTCGTAATGTAGATTCCATACCTTCTAGATTCACACACTATGGCAGGACATGCAAAGGTGCATTTTTTATGAATTTACTGACCTTAAGGAGACACTGTAGTATTGATTACAAAGGAAAGATAAACCCAGTGTACCTTGAAATGCTTTAAGTGATGCTCATGGACGAACATTTGTTTATATCTTTGTTGAATAAGGACAGGCAGGTGATCGGAGGAGCCAGGCTCCATTTAAGGTCTTGTTTATCATTTGAGTGAATGTCTAAAGTAGCAGAAGTTATTAATTTCCCCAAGGTTTATGATTTGAGGAGCCATGCAAGACTTTGGTTCTGTCCAACACTTAGATAGTTGCAAAAGTTATTAGTTTCCCCGAGGTTTGTGGTCCGAGGAGCCATGCAAGACCTTGGTTCTGTCTAACACTTAGATAGTTGTCAAAAGTTATTAGTTTCCTAAGATTTGTGGTTCGAGGAGCCATGCAAGACCTTGGTTTTGTCTAACACTTAGATAGTTGTCAGAAGTTATTAGTTTCCCCAAGGTTTGTGATCTGAGGAGCCATGCAAAACCTTGGTTCTGTCTAACACTTAGATAGTTATCAGAAGTTATTAGTTTCCTCAAGGTTTGTGGTCTGAAGAGCTATGCAAGACCTTAGTTTTGTCTAACACTTAGATAGTAGTGAACCGCATGACATGCAATCACAACAAATTAGAGTACGAACAAAATTGTTTTCATTAATAATAATACATTTTTAGGTTATTTACATTCCATGGGTAGGGTACAGTTTTTTCATATAAGTCTTCCAAATAATATGCACCTATTCCTGCTACTGAAGTGATGCGATATGGTCCTTCCCAGTTAGGCCCTAGCTTTCCCTAGGCCAGATTCTTAGCACTACCCAAAACTTTTCTCAGCACCAAGTCTCTTGGTGCTAGTGGCTGCAGCTTCACATTGGCGTCATACCCTTGCTTGAGTTTCTAGTGGTAATAGGCTAGTTGGATCATTGCCTTTTCTCTTCTCTCCTCAATTAAATCCAAACTCTTTCCTAGCAGTTCATCGTTGTTGCTTGGAGTGAAGGTACTCGTCCTCAGCATTGGGAAGCTAGTCTCTAGGGGGATAACAGTCTCAGCCCCATAGGTCATGGCGAAGGGAGTCTCTCCTGTTGACTGACGTGGTGTAGTCCGATATGTCCATAAGACGTGCGGCAGTTCTTCCACCCATCTCCCCTTCGCGTCATCCAATCTCTTTCTCAGTCCATTGACTATGACCTTATTAACAGCCTCAGCCTGTCCATTTTCGTGGGGGTAGGCCGAAGTGGAATACCTGTTTGTAATTCCCTAGTCACAACAGTACCTTCTGAAAGCCTTACTATCAAATTGAAGGTCGTTATCCGAGATTAGGGTATGAGGGACCTCAAACCAAGTAACGATGTTCCTCCATGCAAACTTCTTAGCGTCCACATCCCTAATGTTAGCCAGGGGCTCGGCTTCAACCCATTTGGTGAAATAGTCTGTGCCGACCAATATGTATCTCTTATTTCCTGCCGCTTTAGGGAAAGGGCCTACATTATCCAAGCTCCATTGAGCAAACGGCCATGGACTAGAGAGAGGATTGAGGACCCCTCTCGATTGGTGGATGTTTGGAGCGAATCTTTGGCATTGATCACATTTCTGGACATATTCTTGGGCTTCCTTCTGCATACTCGGCCACCAATATCCTTGAGTGATGGCTCTGTGAGACAGAGATCTTCCTCCTGTGTGACTACCACAAATTCCTTCATGCAACTCCTCAAGCAATAATTCTGAAGCTTCGGGATGTACACATAGCAAATAAGGCTCAAAATAGAAGTGTTTGTACAACTTGTGATCCTTGGATAGCCAGAACCTAGGAGCTTTCCTTCGTATTTTCTCAGCTTCTAATTTTTCTTCAGGTAGTATATCATCTTTAAGAAAATTCACTATTAGATCCATCTAGCTCGGACCCACTCTGACTTGATGGATCTGAACCATGTCCTTCTTGACCTTGTCTGCTCTGCACAAGTCCTCAACAAGGATGGTTCGAGGTAAACCTTGCGCAGAGGAGGTGGTAAAGGCAGCCAATGAATTTGCGTGCGTGTTGCCACTCCTAGAGATATGTGACAAGTCGAAAAATTCAAAATCCGATTGCAAGCACCTGACCTGACTCAAGTATTCCTTCATCCTCACATCTCTGGCCTCTAGCTCCCTCTTCACTTGGCCCACAACCAATCTTGAGTCCGAGAACACTTCCACTGCCTTTCCCTCTATTTTCTGTACCATGGCCATTCCTTGCAATAAAGCCTCATATTCGGCTTCATTGTTTGTGGCCGAGAAACCTAGTCTCAGTGACTTCTCTATGGTAATCTTCTCAAGAGATATTAGAACCAGCCCCACCCCGAACCCCCTTTGATTTGCAGTGCCATCAACATACACTTTCCAGCGTGAGGGTCCTTGCACAGAGATTGAGCCAACCGATTTTCCATCCAAGTTTTACTCTTCTGCTACCATTTCTATCGGGAGTTCAGCAAATTCGGCTATTAGATCAGCAATGATCTGGCCCTTGACAGAGGTCCGAGGCATGTATTTGATATCGAAAGCCCCTAGAACTGTGCTCCACATGGAAATTCTCCTCGTGTAATCAGCACCTTGGAGTACAAACTTAAGTGGAAGCTGAGTTAGAACAACAACTGTGTGCGCTTGGAAGTAATGGAGGAGTTTTCGCGTGGCATGCACTATTGCTAAAATTGCCTTCTCCAATGGTAAATAACGCACCTCGGCCTCATGTAATAATTTACTCACATAATAGACTGGCCGTTGTATGCCACTATCAACTCATATCAACACTAGGCTTACAGCATGAGGGGCCACCGCAATTTAGGCAAACAAAACCTCGTTGGGCTCAGGGCTAGACATGATGGGTGGCCTGGATAGGTATTCCTTATGTTGTTCGAAGGCCAAAGCGCAGTCCTCGAACCATTCAAATCCTTTCCATTTTTTCATCAGGAGATAAAAAGGGTGGCACCTATCCGCAAATCTGGAAATAAATCGATTCAAGGTCGTGATCATTCCAGTGAGTTTCTGGACTTCTTTGGGTTCCGAGGAGGTTGCAGGTTGTGAATTGCTTTGATCTGATTTGGGCTCACCTCAATTCCCCTATGAGTTACTATATAGCCCAAAAATTTGCCAGACCCGACACCAAATAAGCACTTGGAGGCGTTGAGACGTAGTTTATGTTTCCTTAGGATGTCAAAAATGACTCCGAGGTCTCCCACGTGCTTGGACACCACTTTGCTCTTTACCACCATGTCGTCTATGTAGACTTCAATACTCCTGCCCAACTGTGGCTCAAACATTCTAGTCATCATCCTTTGGTAGGTAGACCCCACATTCTTCAAACCAAAGGGCATCACTTTGTAGTGGTAATTTCCAATAAAAGTCACGAATGCCATTTTTTCTTGATCACCCAAGGCTAGTGGTACTTGATGATAGCCCTGAAAGACATCTAAGAAGCTCATCCGAGGATGGTCTACAGTTGCATCTACTAACTGGTCTATCCGAGGCATGGGGAACGGGTCTTTTGGACACGGCTTGCTTAAGTCTGTGAAGTCCACACAGACTCGCCACTTCCCACTCTTTTTCTTTACAACCACGATATTAGCCAACCACTCGGGGTAGAACACCTCCTTAGTAGCCCCTGCTTGCTTGACCTTTCTCACTTCATCCCTAACAGTGTTGGCGTGCTCCTTGGATGGGCGCCGAGGTAGTTGTTTTTTGGGAGTGGCTAATGGATTTACATTTAAGTGGTGACATATGAAGTTCGGATCAATTCCTAGGGCATCATAAGCGTCCCATGCGAACGCATCAACATTTCTTCTGAGGAAAGCTATTAATCCCTCCTTTTCCTAAGGGGGAAGTTGAAACCCCACCTGGAAGAACCTCTCCGGATCATCGCTAATGATTACCTTTTCTAAATCCTCACATTTTGCTTTCTCGGTTGGTGTATTAGCAAGTGATGCCGGGGTCCTTGATTGCTATGAGCCCTCTTTAACAAGGGCCAAGGACTCTGCTCTGGGCTGATTTAAGATGGCAACAATCAAGCACTTTCTAGCCATAGCCTGGCAACCTCGAATTTCCAAGACCCGACCCTCGGAGGGGAACTTCACCTTCTGATGCAGGGTGGAGGCAACGGCTCCTAGGGCATGAAGCCAGGGTCTGGCCACGATGGCAGTGTAAGGGGAGTAAGTATTCACCACAATGAAGTTAACCTCCACTATCTCTAGGCCAGTTTGCACAGGTAATCTAATCTGACCCTTTGGCATGACAATCTTTCAGTCAAAACTCATTAGGGGGAAGCTAAAGGGCGTCAAATCTTCTGGTCTCAGCTTCAGCCCCTTATAGAGGTCGGGGTACATGATTTCGGCTCCACTACCATCACCCTTTTCACGTCGTAGCCCCCAATTCGAAGAGTGATTACCAACGCATCGTCGTGGGGTTGGATGGTTCCAATTTTGTCATCCTCGGAGAAACTCAAGACCCGATGAGGATACACACTGGTCTTTTCGGCTTTGGGCCAGAGTCATCGGCGGGTAGCCGAGCTACAGACATCACCCTAGAAGGGCATGAGCCCATCCTCCCCGGAGCAGCAAAGATTACGTTTATCGCTCCTATGGGAGGTCCTAAGAAAGAGTCTCTCTAGGGTTCCTAGTTTGCCTGGCCTTGGTGACCGCTGGAAGGATGCAAAAGGTGCCTTAGTTTCCTTTCTCGGACCAGCTGATCTAGGTGGTTTCAAAGGCTCCTGCAATCTTCTGTAGTATGTTCGTGGTCCTGGTGGTACTGATAATACAGACTCTGGTTGCGCTTCATGGAGTCTCCAGCCATCTTATTCGGCCGCACGAAGAATGGCTCATTCTTGATTTTTTCCAAAACCTGATGTACCAGCTCTCTAAATACGGCATTGATCGTCTACATATTAGTTGATCTGGATTGCCCTGCAAAATCTCTTCTCAGATGGTCATTATGGTATCAGTCCGACCTGAAATCCCCGCTCTTTTGAGGGATAACCTTCTCTTTTCCTTTCCCTTGCAACTGGTCCTCTTCCACTCTTTTGTATTTGTCAATCCGGTCCATAAGCTGACGTACATTGGTGGCAGGCTTTCTAGTCAAGGATTTCCTTAAGCCGTGCCCGGTTGGGAGATCGCTGTTGAAAGTGCTGATGGCGACGTCATCAAAATTGCCGTCCATCTCATTATACATTTCCCATTATCTGTCCGAGTATGATTTCAGAGTTTCTCCCTCACGCATGGATAATGACAACAACGAACTCAGAGGCCGAGGGACCCTGCTGTTTGTAATGAAGCGGGAGCCAAAGGCTTGGGTGAGCTGCTTATAGGAATCTATGGAGTTCGTTTTCAAGCCGTTGAACCACCTTATCGCCACAGGTCCTAGGCTGGACAGGAAAACCTTGCACATTAAGGCTTTGTTATTGAAGTGGACAGTCATTCTCTGATTAAACTGGCTCACATGCTCTACGGGGTCCGTTCAACTGTTATAAATGGTGAATGTAGGCTGATGGAACAGCCGAGGTAGCCTAGCCCCTTCTATCTTGTGCGTGAAGGGCGACTTAGAGATCTGATCCAAGGCCTTGCTCATGGCATCACTACTCAAGCCCCTACTAGATGGGCTTTTGTGTTTTTGTCTATGATGGTGCTTGTTTTCATAAGAAAAGATCTCGCTTGGAGGAGTTCTTGATCTTTGCCTGTAATTGCCGTCCTCTTCATCATTAGAGGACATGCTAGAACTGGAAAGGGACCGCCTCCACTGCGCATGGCATAGTTTCTTTTTCAAGTCATCTATCTCTAGCTGCATGGCTTGGTTATTGTTTTGTCTCTGGGATACGTGACTGCCCACTTGAGAATGGCTTCTGCTCGTCTGGGTGGTATGCACACTCCCTCTCAATCCCTTTCATTTTCCTGATTTCTTTTATGTCTAGGGATAGGAGAGTTACCCTGTCGCTGGGATCCTATAGGTTTTGTCTGTTGGGGACCTGCTTAGTGTGGGTTTTCTTGGTGTGGACCTGATCCTACCATACCTAACCGTTGCACTCACGAGCACACAAATTCTCCCTACAGATGGCGCCAATTGTAGGGACTGGGTTTGAACACTATTTGTAAGTGATAAGTGAATCCAAGCCCAGCAAGCCCAGTACAATGAATTTGTAAAGAGTGGGTAAAAGAATTGGGCTTAGATGAGCGTAGCAACATTTAAGATGGTTTAAAGAATGAATAGGTAAAACAAAGACGGGCTCGGATAAGCAATTGGATCCTCGACACTAGTCTGAGGAGCTTCCACTTAATATTTCTTGAATGGCAGTGACAATGGTTACAAAGTTCATTCAGGTTGCTACAGTGTTTTCTATGGTAAAATCTCTGATGCCCTTTCTCAGGGCTCCTTCCTCCTTATATACTAGTTTCCTTCTTCATCTCCACCATACACATGCAGGTCAGATTTGCTGTTGTTGGTCTTTGTCACATCAACCTCCTTTTAAAGCTCCTAGGTAGTAGCTGTGAGTTTGAAAAGCCACTGCTCAGGTATCATTTCCACATTAATGCGGCCAGAGTGTTAGTTGTGGAATATTTAATGTGGAGGCAGCAGCTTTTCTTGGGATTGCTCTACCATCATGCTCCATTGTGCTTACTTGCTGTACTTATCTTTTCTCTTTGGGGTGCTTTGGAAGATTGTCTTTGCCGGTGAATCACGTTTCTTCTACCTCGGCTTTGGCTTGCTGAGTACTTTGTTGTCCTCGGCATGGCTTCCTAGGTTGCCATGATCTCCATTGTCTTCTTTATATGCGATTATGGGTCTCGGCATGGGCCTCAGGCCCAATACAAAATGTGGGTGTGTATCTCTGGGCTCTATGACCCCCCCCCCCCCCCCACACACACACACACACATATATATATATGGCGTGTCGAGTTGGGTAGGATTAATATTCCTAGCCACCAATACACAAAAAACCAATTTGAAGCATTGGGTTGAATTGAGTTAGTTTCATTAGGCCAGTGGGTTGGATGCACACCCTTATTTTCCTATGATGAAGAATTATTATGAAACATACAAAATACACTTTAAATATAAAGCAATTGTGTAGTCCTCATTAGTTTAAAATATAGTAGAGTTCTAACTTAACATTTTATGAAAAGGACTTTGCCCCTTTTGTTATTATTTTCTGTTAGCTTAATAATTTTTTTTTTTTTTTTATTATGTCAAAGCCCACACTAATGGACCTTAACACCCTTATCATTTCATTATAGTGGAGGAAGGACAATACAACCTTGAATACTTAAGGGACAAAACTTAAGTACAGTATCTTAGGTGTTGTTTCTTAGGTACTCCTCTTAATATTCAGTCATGTAGCTACTTAACTAAAAAATACACTTTCATCCCATGAGAAAAAAAATCCACGTGGTAAAATCTTAAGAGAGAAACCTAAGGAATAGTACCTAAGTACTGTACCGTAAGTCTTACTCATACTTAAGGGTGAGAAATTGCAATCCATCATTTTGTTATTTTATTATTATTTATTTTCTAGCCCTTACTATTGCTAAGTGGCACTTGCTTAGCTACTACTTAGTTCATGTATGTCCTTAAGTAAAAATAATTAAAAAATAAACAAAAAGAAGTTCATTTCCCTAAGATTGATACCATTTGCCTCTTTGGTTGAGGTGAAAAGGAGGGAAGCAAAATGAGAAAAATGGGTGTGTTTCCACTATTTAGTTTTCAATTCTTTGTCTCTTTCATCCTCAATTAAATACACATAGTTGAAAATTAAAAAATTTTCTATAATTCCAATCAAATAGGGCCTCAAATAAAGTGGTTAGTATGAAAAAAAAAATGTGTAGCACGTGTGTCATGCCAGGTCGATCACTCAGTTGTTGTTGACTTGAAAGTTTGCCTAAGAGTTCAGTTCTCTTCTCTAGTTCATCATTGTAGCCTACTTTTCATATTTTGATTTAGTATGGTATGGAATGCTAAGCATTGTTCAACAATTTATTTTGCTTACCACTATCGATACGGTTTTAGTTATTATTATGCACTTAGACTTATATCCATACTAGCCTTATCACACGCGCTTTGCACGTGTGATGAGACTTTCTTTTTTTGTTTTAATGTCAAAATTTTTCGGAAAAATGAAAGAGAAAGAAGCAACTAAAAATCATATAGAACAACCAAAATCATATGAACAATAAAATGATTTAAAAATGCACTAAAATAATTACCTTGTAGGAAAGGACTATTCCTTCCTGAAAGAAATTTTTTTTTTTTTTTAAATAAACATTAAACCGAGCAAGAGAGACATTAATTTATGTTTGATTTTAGTAACTGACTTGTAGTACAAAAGGAATAAGGAGAGATGGAGGGGCCTAATTTTAAGAGATATAGATAAGTATCTAAATTTAGGAGTGTTTAAATTAGTATTTTTACATATCTAACCTTATTCTTTGAATTTGAAAGTATTTTAGTACACAAAATGATAAAACCCAAATAAGTAATCATTTTATTAGTAGTATAGATATTTTTTCCCTTTCACTAAAAAAGAAAAATGCAAGGCATCAATGACTCCAACAAAGCAAGAAGAGGAGTGAAAAAAATAGGACACTTCAAAGAAAATAGCAAACTAAAGAAAGATTGACCCTTTAGCGACACCACGTGATTTAGAATACAGACATTATATGTGGTTGATTGTTGAGAGTATCTGCAGCAACCTCTTTAAATTTTTGTACTATTTGGAGAATGAATAATACATTTTACTTTTTGCCTATTTATTTTTTCAAATACATTCCAACAGACTCTCTATCATTTCTCTATCCCATTTAAATATTACTTCTTCATTCTTTCTTTAATATTTCCTTATTCTCTTTTCAATCTTCCTTCATTCATTCCTAAGAGCTACATTCATAATAATTTAAAACACTTTCACAACAAATCATTTAAGACAAGTTGTTACTTATTTTAATTTGAACACACTAATAAAATTATTTATTTCTCTTTCTTAAAAGAATTATTTTTTTTCTCACCAATATTAGCTAGTAATAACATACTACTTAAAATTCATTGTGATAATATTGTGAAAATATTGTAGTAGCATTTCTTAATTTTAATTTCTAATTCTTTATTTTATTTTTCCCTTATCTCTATACTTTTTTTCATCCATACGTTTCTTTCTTTTCTTTTCTTTTTCTTTTTTTTTTCTCTTTTTTTTCTCCTCCACACCCGTATACTTCTTCTTTTCTCTATCTTCATTTTCATTTTTTGTTTCTACCTCTAGACATACCTCTCTCTCTCTCTCTCTCTCTCAAATCATCGGCAAGAGAGAGTCATAATTAAATTGGCATTCACACATGATGCAATGACAATATTGACGAGACATTTTAAAATTACATCCAAAATAATATAAAATGAATGAAATTATTTGCTGCAATGTGAATGCGGTCACCAATGCAAGAGGGTAGTAGGCAAGCCACAAACTCACTAGCTAAATAATTATTGAATTCAGCCTAGACCCAAAGCAGCTAAAGCTTCTTCTACAATAATTAATTAAGAGGAGGAAAAAAAAAAATATGGATTAAGAAAAACTAGTTGCTAACCTGTACTACTTACAGAAACTTACCAATTTGTGTTGTAGACTAAAATAATCTTAAATTGATTATGAAACTACACCATTGCATGAATTACTCTTGTTTGATTTCAATTTGTGTTACAATTTAATGAAGAAGCCATTGCTTGAATGTGCAATGGCTTACAAAAAAAAAAAAAAAAACTCAAAAATTCAAATATTAAAGAATTTTTGAATTAAAGAATCGAAAGATTGTACTGCTTAAAAATTATTGAAATAAAACAAAATATATATGACTACACAATAAAGAAATATAAGAGAAACATGGGTTACATTAAAAAAAAAATCCATGGTTATGACTATTGAAATCTGCCCGACAGTTTCAAATGAACCCAAAAAATACTGATGTTAAAAATTACAAAAGAAAAAAAAATATTAAAAAAACAAAAGATTCAAAGCCTATGTGTGACTACATAGCAGAGAAATATAAGAGAAAGATATGTTACTCTTAAAAGAATTATTCATAGCTATAGTCATTGAGATTTGCCAAATAGTTTTAGATATTGCGAAAATATTATTCAAAAATTCAAATGTTAAAACTTTCAAAAAGCCAAAAAATATTAAAGAATCATAAAATTCACTTCCTATAATTTATTGAAACAAAACAATATATATATATATATATATATATATATATATATATATATATATATATATATATATATATATATATATATAATTACACAATAAAGAAATATAAGAGAAAAATTGATTACATTCAAAAGAATAAATTATTAAAATCTGCCAAACATGTTCAAATATCGCAAAAAACTAACGCAAAAATGTAGATGTTAAAACTTCCAAAATGCAAAAAACATATATATATATATATATATATATATATATATATATATATATATATATATATATATATATATATTATATTATATTAAAGAATTAAAAGATTCAAATCCTAGAAGTTATTGAAACAATTCAAAAATTATATGACTATTCAAAAGAGAAATATAAAGAAAAGAAAAAAGTACATGAACCCATAAAACAATAAGTTTTAATGGGTCTAAATTTTAAACAATGAAAAAAAAAAAAAAAAAAAAGGAATCATAAACAGTCGCAAGCATAGAAATTGATGGTTTATGGTTGTATAAAAAGGCATACCAATATCACTTTTCAAAAAGTGCATGAAAACCAATAAAACAAACATCTTTTTTATTCTTTTTTCTTTTTTCACCTGTTAGGTTGTGTTTCTAATAACCCTGCAAAAACAAAAGGAAAAGGAAACCCAAAAAAAAAAAACCCATGAATAACCATAAAGCAATAAGTTTTAATGGGTCTAAACTTTAAACAATGAACAAATTATAAAATAATCATAAACAATCATAGATTCGGAGTTTGGTGGTTTATTGTTGTATATTTATAAAGCAGAAGAATTAGGAAAACCCCGACAAAAAAGGAAAAGAAAAAAGAACCGAATTCATAAACAAAACTAAAGGGTCGTATATGTAAACACCATAAGCTAACAATATAATTAAATATACAAATAAAACTAATAATAAATAACAGAACACTCACACAGTGGCTGAACTCTGGAGTAGTGAAAAGATTTGGCTTCATATTTGTTTGAATCTTTGAGAGAGATTAATATATGTAAACACCATAAGCTAACAATATATAATTAAATATACAAATAAAACTAATAATAAATAACAGAACATTCACACAGTGGCCAGTGACATCAGGAAGCCAGAGCGGTGATATTTTTTTTTTTGTGAATCCACCAGAGCGGTGATGTCATGAGAGGGAAGGGACTCCCACAAAATTAATTGAAAAGAAAACATTAAACACATAAGAAAAGATGCGAGCTCTAATTGAAGCAGAGCTCCAAAAGCCCAAGGCTTCGACCTCCATAAAAATCTAATCTTTTTTTTTTTTTTTTTTCCTTAAAAGCCTCATCTTCAACGCCCAGTTGTCTACCTCAAAGTTCTTTACATTCAAATTGGGTATGAAAATTTTTTATGCCTAGTTCATGTCTATAACTTGCACACAGCTTCCTTGGAGAAGAACAACTCTGTAACTCTACTCCTGCTTCTACGTTCTACCATCCAACTTTCCCTTCAAAGCTTCAGGGCCTAACATTTGGAATTGGGAGAGAGAGAGAGAGAGAGAGGTGGGGGAGGCGGCTAGTGCATACCATTTCAAACATATGTAAAGAATTAATCCATGTAACTGGTTCAGTGACTTTTTTTGGTTTGCAAGATGGAGAGAAAGAAGAAGGCATATTGGGGGAGAAAGAGGTTTATAGGAGGGATTGAAGGCAGAAAGTCAAAAGTTCAAATAAAATTTTAATTAATTAAAAAAATAATAGTGATATGAAAAATTGTGAGCCCTTCAAAGTTTAAATAGGCTTCGGTTTTATAAAGATTACGTTTAAATAGGCTTCGGTTTTATAAAGATTACAAAAATTAAGAAATTGACAATGTTCATATAATAATACTAAGACAACAACTATTTACGAGTCATGAAAAGACACACACAAATACCATTGTTTTGATGCATTTTTGAATTAGCCATGGTTTTACTATACGTGTCTTTCAAACAGAAGTTTCCCCTGTAAGTCCTTAGCCGTGTCACCAAATTGTTTCTGCCACAAATCTGCACCCCACCCATGACCCTCCAGCTTTCATTATTTTTTTCTGCACAAAAGATTCTAGGGAGTGGACGTTTCCACTCCAGAGCATCAAATTTCTTAATCCTATTGAATTCTATGACTCAGTCTCAAAATAGTGGAACCAAAGAAAAGTCTCAATAGGAATTGATTTGTTTCACAAGTAGCATTCCAGTATGCAATTTCGATTGTTTATAAGATGAGATCTATTCATTTAGTAAATTTTGAATTAAAATCATTTCTGCCATTATCTTTATATATCCTCTTTTCATTATTCCAAAATTAGATTTGAAAAGAAAGGGGAGCCCCTGCGTGGGGTGGGGGTTCCAAAGAAGAGGTTTCTGGGTATATTCTCTCAATCCAAAAAATAAATATTAAGCATTTTTTTAAATCCTACCGACCTCTTCAGTTTTCAAGATTGTAACGACTCAAATCCAAGATCCATCTAAAAATCCATTTTTTCAGTTTTCAAAATTATATTGATAATTTCTTTCAAAATTATTAATGCGAAGCAAATTTGAAGGCAAGTGCAACATGTCAATCCCCTTTCAATTTAGTTTGCAATGCAATTTTTACGTTGACTTTTGTATATTTAGTTTAAATGTTAAGGCCAGATGGCGATTTTCTCATAATCTATTTTATGTTTTGTATCTAGATGGATTATGATACCTTTAAATAAGATTGACATCATCAACCCTATCATCATGAAAGAAAATTCATCTAAAGAGTATATTCGGGTTGTTTCAATTGATGGTTATGATTTTTGATTCTTGGGTTTTGTTTATTATCAGATAGTATAACCTATGGTGGTGTATTAGAAGAGTGGCAATAATTGTTAGAATTTTTTTCACCTTTACCTTTAAGTTAAAATTCTTTAATTCTTTTTATTATTTTTTATTTTTTTAGAAGAATTTTTTTCTTTAAAATAAACAGCATTAACGTTTTTTTTTTTTTTTTTTTTCAATAAGGACATAACTCTATTTCCATTGTCAATTTTCTCTCTAAGTATTTTTTTTTTTTTTGAGAAAGAACATTGTAATTTTATTGACGGTAAGCCAAATCGACTTGAATTACAGAAACAAGGTGTGAAGGAACATCTTTCATCCACATCGAAAACTCGCTAACATGTCTCGCATGTCTAGCAATGTTTTGAGCTGACTTGTTGGCCTGTCTTTGCACATACTTGAACTCCACTAATTCCAACTAATCTGCTATCTCCTTGGCTTCATCTAGCAGATGTTCGTACTTGGTCAGTGAAGATTTTTTGCTCTTTAAACTATCTGTACCTCCTCCTACAATGCAGTCTGATGATGCCGAAAAATCACCAGTAAGCCACACAGTACTTGTACGCTTGAAACTACACCTACACAACAAAAAGAGAAGACCTAACAAAGGGCACCGGTGTGGTGCTGGCCAAATACTCTCTGAATGTCAAGTTAGATTTCTTTTCATAACTCTAGAGTGTTAGAGCTGGGGTGAATTATGCGTACCTTGGTTTGTGAGGGTATTGGGGCTTTTATAGTAGCAAAGGGTTGACATCTCTTCCTTGAGTTAAAAGTCTTTTCCTTATAGGAATCCTCATTAGCGTATATTACGGGATCCTTTCCTTATAGGAGACTAACACTAAGCGTGGGGTACAAGACATTTCTTTATATACACATGCGTAGGGGTGGCAAATGGGCGGGTTTGGGTGGGTTTGGGGTGGGCATAATTGGGTTGGGTATATAAAACCCATTTACCCATTTAAAACCTATCTAACAAATTACTTCTAACCCAAATCCAACCCAACCCAATTATTATGGGTAAACCCCAACCCACCCAATTACCCAATTATCAAAATTACTAAAATGCCACTAAAGTGAAAATGACCAAAGTACTCTAAAATCCTCAAAAAAGACAAAAATACTCCAAAAACCTAAAAATTACCAAAATATCCCCAAAACCCAAAAAAATGACCAAAATACCATCGAAACTCAGAAAATGACCAAAATAACCCCAAAACCCAAAAAATGACCAAAAATCGTGTGACATGCGTGGTGGCCAAGTCAAGACTATGTCGGAATTGTCAGCTTTAGTGGCATCATCTTTCCATCCTCTCTATATTGACCTCGTCAGCATAAAGCTATAGACCTCCTACTGTCTCTACAAGTAAAGCCGATGGGTTTGTTTGGAATGTCGTTTCATGCCTTCCCTTTGGTGAGCGTATACTTACAATTTTACCCTTATCACAGTCAATATGATTTTTTGAGGATGTTTCCACCCGCCAATTCATCAATTCCTTCCAAAACAGAACAAGCCCCCCACCTATGTTTACTCGTGGGGCACTGAACATATGGTCAAATTTCAATCTCCGTTTCACAATCTTTAGTCTAGCTTGATCCGTCCATGTTTTGGCAATGAACATGACGGAGGGATCTTTTGCCCGGGTATAAACTCCAAGTTCTCTCTGTGTCACCTGGTTCCCAAGCCCGTGATAGTTCCACACCAAAAGACTCATGGCTCTTGGCGGGGCTGCACAGCAGCCCCCACCATTACGCTTGTGGTATCGTCAGATTCGAGAGGAACCTGAAGACGTTTGTTCGGGGGATTTGAACCAACAACTAGATTGAAGCTTGACTTTCTCTTCTTCTCAGGTTCGGATTTGTTCTCAGGCACACCTAGGCTGCATTGTCGCAATACACATTTCCCTGTTCTGAGACTATGTTGCTGCCCTAGAATGCCAACCGTAGATTGAGGGGATTGGTTTACATCCTGATCGTCCAAACTGTGAGGCATCACTCCATGAGATGAGGCGGCTAGGATTTTCTCCTTAATTGATGCCAGACGTTGATCAATTGATGAGGGATTTGAATTTGCATTAAAGTGTGATTCTCCATCCGTTATTTCCGTGATAATGGGATTGCCGTTTTCCTTATTTAATAATTCCTTGTCTGAGCTGGATGAATACAAATTCTGAACCAAGACTGAATTTGATGCAAAGGCTGAATTATAATGGGGCATTAAATCGGCCTTAAAACTCGGACAATGATTGTCACCCAGCTAAAAGTCCTCAGCAACGTACCCACCCTCCTCATTAACTCTCCCATTGCTCTGAATCCATAAATCAGTCCCTATCGTCATGATCCAAACACCCACACCAGTAACATATGCTTGGCAAGCGTTCATACCTGAACTTTATCCAATGTTTGTTCCCATTTAGCAGAGTGATTACCCTGCCTCTGCACAAAAGACTTGTTACGTCTACCATCACTCGTACCCGAAAAAAACTGCCCCCGTCATCATCCATTGCACCATTTGATCTCTGAATTTCTCCCACTGTTTCACAAAGTTTCTCCGCCATCTTTCTTGTTTGAAAGCTAATTGGAATGTCGTGAACCTGCACCTAGAAAGGGACTTCATCGAAGGCAAGGTCCTAGCCGGAGCATCGTTCATATAGCCTTGCATAACAATCAGGTGTTTGTCAAAACTTCACGGTTGACACTTCAAAATTTTGTCCACTTTCGCCAGACTATTGAATACAAATAGGACCAAGTTATTGCCTTGATTTCGGATTTTAAAGCCCCCATCAGGCCTCCACAATTGCTTGAAAGTTCTTGCAACTGCCTCCATCTGAAGGAAACGGGAAGTTTGGAATTTAGCTGCAACAATAAATTCACCTTTCCGATGGTCTTCAGGAAGGATGAAGTTGATTTGTTCTTTCTCCGACAGAGACATATTGTTCCAACTCTTCGTTAGTTGCTCCATGACGATTCAGCCAAAATTGCATACACCAATTTAAAGGAGAGTATAGGAGTTGTTGTTTCCCACGAAAACCCCCCAAAAAATACCACTAGCTTTAAAAGTATACTTGATACTCCTAAAGGGCACCACACCACAAAACTCTCCTTTGAGGAAGGGACTAAACTTCTACAGCCCTAGGACTGAGAGACAAATTTTAGTGACAACAATTTTCTCTCTAAGTAAAAGCTCCCTTTTTAGATTGATAAAAAATCTATAATTAATTGGAAAAGATTTTATTAAAACAATGATAAAGAAATTAAAAATGAAATGAATATCTTTGATGCAACATATGAGTTAATATATCTCATTATTATTATTATTTTTTTTTGAGTGACAAGGTTCTTGGCTGGATCTCATTATTAGTATATAGAAATTTTGTAAGAAGAAAAAATAGTTTGCTTTGCTTCATTATTTATTTATTTTTGAATAGACACCATAATTTTTTTAGTTATTTTAAAATTTTTATTAAAAAAAATCGTGCAAAGACATAGGCTAAGAGCTAGTATAGATAAAATTAGATCACAGTGTTCTTCTAAAAAAAAAAAATAGATCACAGTGCTGAGTATATAATTTTATAATTCTTGGGAATTTTATAAAATAGCAATGCTGTCTAATTTAGGGGTGATTCTTTACAAGGCGTGGGAGATTAATATTTCTATTTTATATGATACTTTGGAATCTAACAAATTTGGGAAGTTGAAAGATATCGTATATTTCAAAAAATCACACACACACACACACACACATATATATATATATATATATATATATATTAAGCGCCACGTACCTCATCTAATTTTTAAATTTTTGGGTCAAGTGAATTATTAGGTGCAAAAATTCAATTAGATTGTAAATTAAATTTTAATTAGAGTTTAATTTTGCGCCATGTATCCCATCTAATTTTTTAATTTTTGTGGCGAGTGAATTATTAGATGCAAAAATCGAAGAGTCTAAATCTAATTAGAGTCTAAATCATATATATGTGTGTGTGTGTGTGTGTAATTGTAATTGTTTTTAAATGTACCCGTGCATATACACGAGGTTACACACTAGTCTATATATAATAATAATTGGTGAAGCTAAGAGAAACTTAAATTAGTATTCTAAATTAGAGTTCTAATTTTATGCCATGTGTCCTAAATTATTTATTCTTAAAAAGTTTTATTTTTTAATTTCAGAATAAAATGTGGGACCATATCATAAATATTTATCCAAGTGATTTATTAAGTACAAAAACCAAAAAGTCTAGAATAAATTAATCTTAAAATAAAATAAAAATAAAAAAGTGCTTCACAATTTTTTTTTTTTTTTAAATGGACAATTTACATTTCATACCTACTAATATCTTTACAAAATTTTTTAAAGAGTTAACTATCAGTAATATTTAAATTATATATATAAAAATTATATTATGCATCTTATTGTATATCTTTAAATATATCCATGTGTAGGGATAAGGGCCCAAATTTGTATATTGGGCCTTGGCTTGTCCGAGGACGGATAAACAATAGTGAGGGTGTTAAGTTCAGAATCCTATGAGTAAGATACAAGCAGAAAGCTTGGGGGAGGTGTTCCGAGGAGAAGTATTACATTGGATGAACAAAGCACAGTTCAAAGGTATATCTTGTTGATCAAAGTGAGCTTCCAGGAGGTTTTACTGATAGGGACGTAGTATTCTAAATTAGAGTTCTAATTTTATGCCATGTGTCCTAAATTATTTATTCTTAAAAAGTTTTATTTTTTAATTTCAGAATAAAATGTGGGACCATATCATAAATATTTATCCAAGTGATTTATTAAGTACAAAAACCAAAAAGTCTAGAATAAATTAATCTTAAAATAAAATAAAAATAAAAAAGTGCTTCACAATTTTTTTTTTTTTAAATGGACAATTTACATTTCATACCTACTAATATCTTTACAAAATTTTTTAAAGAGTTAACTATCAGTAATATTTAAATTATATATATAAAAATTATATTATGCATCTTATTGTATATCTTTAAATATATCCATGTGTAGGGATAAGGGCCCAAATTTGTATATTGGGCCTTGGCTTGTCCGAGGACGGATAAACAATAGTGAGGGTGTTAAGTTCAGAATCCTATGAGTAAGATACAAGCAGAAAGCTTGGGGGAGGTGTTCCGAGGAGAAGTATTACATTGGATGAACAAAGCACAGTTCAAAGGTATATCTTGTTGATCAAAGTGAGCTTCCAGGAGGTTTTACTGATAGGGACGTAGTATTCTAAATTAGAGTTCTAATTTTATGCCATGTGTCCTAAATTATTTATTCTTAAAAAGTTTTATTTTTTAATTTCAGAATAAAATGTGGGACCATATCATAAATATTTATCCAAGTGATTTATTAAGTACAAAAACCAAAAAGTCTAGAATAAATTAATCTTAAAATAAAATAAAAATAAAAAAGTGCTTCACAATTTTTTTTTTTTTAAATGGACAATTTACATTTCATACCTACTAATATCTTTACAAAATTTTTTAAAGAGTTAACTATCAGTAATATTTAAATTATATATATAAAAATTATATTATGCATCTTATTGTATATCTTTAAATATATCCATGTGTAGGGATAAGGGCCCAAATTTGTATATTGGGCCTTGGCTTGTCCGAGGACGGATAAACAATAGTGAGGGTGTTAAGTTCAGAATCCTATGAGTAAGATACAAGCAGAAAGCTTGGGGGAGGTGTTCCGAGGAGAAGTATTACATTGGATGAACAAAGCACAGTTCAAAGGTATATCTTGTTGATCAAAGTGAGCTTCCAGGAGGTTTTACTGATAGGGACGTCATTACAAATGTACAAGAGGGATGGAGACTCAGAGGTATCTAAAGAAAAGCTATTGCCACCACATTGAATGCTCTGCAACTAACTTTCTGGCCACATTTACATGCAGAAGACCCCTGAACAGTGCAGTCTTGGCTACCACAACTCACAGAAAGCCAAAAAGGGTGTTTGATGGGACAAGCATTCAAGTAGTGGCTTAAATGATTAACAAGTGTAAGATCAAGATAGTCTAAAGGGAACTATATAATGAAAGAGATCCTCCATGGATAGGGGATAAAAAGACAGAGAATGAAAACACTCTAACAATCAAAATTGTATTAGTGATCTGTTCAATTGATTTATGTTAGAACTTACTTCCTCAGACCGGGTCGAGAGCGAATTTATTTGAATTAATCCTTCTCATTTTTGTTCGATTATCTTTTAAATCCATTCTAGCAGTTGTCCAACTCATTAGGGCCTAGTTTTCTAACCCACTTTCTACAAATTTATTGTTCTAGGCTCACTGGGCCAAGATCCCTTTATATTTTGGGCTTGGGCTCTAAAATGTGTCCCTACAATTGGTGCCGTTTGTGGGGAGATTACTTGGGTGATAGTGAGTGTAGTGTTCAACCATGGTAGGTTCAGGTCCACACCAGGCAGAATCCATAGGATCCCAACATGAAAATCCTTTTGTCAACCTCGAGCGAAAAAGGGATCAGGAAGGAAGTGTGCATACTGTCCAGTCTGGTAGGAGTCAGCCCTGAGATAAGAGCCATCTCTCTCGTGAGGAAGATACCAGAGCCCTACAATTGGAGGTTGACCATTTGAAGAGAAAGCTGGGCTGTGCATAGCGAAAGCGAACCCCCTCAAACTCCGATGTTTCCTTTGATGATGGAGAGGATGCCAGTTATAGACGAAGGTCAAGGACCTCACCCAGCGAGTCTTTCTCCTACAATGAGGAGCACCGTCACAAACGTAGGTGTAAGAGCCCGCCTTGCAAAGGCCTGGGAAATGACGCTATGAGTAAGGCGTTGAACCAAATTTCCAGATCACCCTTCACGCGCAGGATTGAAGAGGCAAGAGTTCCTCGGCGATTCAATCAACCAACGTTCACCATCTACAATGGTCGAACAGATCCTATGGAGCATGTGAGCCATTTCAACCAAAGAATGGCTGTCCAATCCAAGGACAAAGCCTTGATGTGCAAGGTGTTTCCCTCCAGTCTAGAAGCCGTGGCAATGAGATGGTTAGATGGCTTAAGGGCGGGTTCCATAAGTTCCTTTAAGGAGCTCACCCAGGAGTTTGGCTCTCATTTTATCACTTGTAGCAAGGTTCGTCGGCCCTTAGATTCCTTACGAATGTACTTAGACAGATCCTGAGAGATGTACAATGAGATAGACAGCGACTTTGATGACGTGGCCATCAGTACTTTCAAGGTTGGCCTCCCAATCGAGCATGGTTTAAGGAAGTCTTTAACGGGAAAGCCTGTCACCATTGTGCGCCAACTCATGGACCAGATTGACAAGTATAACAGGGTTGAGGAAGATTAGCAGCAGGGGAAAGGAAAGGATAAGGTTATCACTCAAAAGATGAGGGATTTCAAGTCGGACCGATACAACAACAACTAGCTTCGGAGGGACTTTGCTGAGCAGTCAGGCTCTGCCAATACTCAGGCGGTTAACGCGTTGTTTCGGAAACTGGTGTATCAAGTTCTGGAGAAGATTAAGAATGAGATATTCTTTAAATTGCCAAATAAGATGGCAGGAAACCCCATGAGGTGTAATCAGAACCTCTATTGCCAATATCGCTAGGACCAGGGACATACTACAAAAGACTGTAGAAATTTGTAGGACCATTTAGACCAGCTGGTCCGAGAAAGAAAGTTGAAGCAGCTCTTGCATCATTCTAGTGGCCAGGGGAGCTAGACTGGCCCGGAACCCCGGAGAAATGCTTCTTCAAGGCCTCCTTTGGGCAAAATAAATGTCATATTTGCCGCTCCAGGGAGGACAGGTTCTTGCCCCTCTAAAGTGATGTCTGTGGCTCGGCTGTTCGCCGAGGACATCAGTCCGGAGCTGAAGAGGGCTAAAGTGAACATCCAGCCGGTGTTAAGCTTTTCGGATGAGGATAAGGTTGGAATCATACAGCTTCATGATGACGCTTTGGTGGTCACGCTCAGGATTGGGGATATAATGTGAAGAGGGTGATGGTAGACCAAGGCAGTGGTGTTGAGATTATGTACCCCAACTTATACAAGGGGCTAAATTTGAGACCCGAGAACTTAACAGCCTATGATTCTCCTTTGGTGAGTTTTGATGGGAAGATTGTCATTCCGAAGGACCAGATTAGACTACCCGTGTAAGCTGGTTCCGAAGTAGTGGAGGTGGACTTCATCGTGGTAGACACTTATTGCCCCTACACGGTCATTGTGGCCAGGCCCTAGCTTCTTGCCCTAGGAGCTGTCTCTTCTACCCTGCACCAGAAGGTGAAATATCCATCGAGAGGCCAGATTGAAGAGATTGTTGGGAGTCAATCCATGACTAGACAATGCCTAGTGTCCACCATCCTGCATAAGCTTGAAGCCGAGTCCTCGGCTTCTGCTGAAGGGGGCTTATAGCAATTAAGAACTCTGATGTTGCCTGTTAACGGATTAGCCGAGGAGGCAAAATGTGAAGATTTGGAAACGATCATTGTTGGTGATGATTCGAAGAAGTTCTTTCAGATCGGGGCTTAGCTGCCTCCTCTAGAGAAGGAAGAGCTGATAGAGTTTCTTAGAAGAAATGTTGATATATTTGCGTGGAATGCTTACGAGACCCTAGGGGTGGATTCGAGCTTCATTTGTCATCATTTAAACGTTAATCCCTTTGTCACCCCCAAAAAGCAACCACCTCAGCGCTCATCTAAGGATCATTCTGATGCTGTCAGAGACGAGGTGATGAAACTTAAGCAGGCGGGGGCTATCAAGGAGGTGTTCTACCCTGAATGGCTGGCCAATACTGTGGTGGTGAAAAAGAAGAGTGGGAAATGGTGAGTGTGTGTAGACTTTACAGATCTAAATAAGGCTTGCCTAAAAGATCCCTTCTCTATGCCTACGATAGATCAGCTAGTGGATGCAACTATAGGCCATCCTCGAATGAACTTCTTAGATGCCTTTCAAGGGTACCACAAGATACCACTAGCCCTGGATGATTAGGAAAAAATGGCTTTCGTTACTCCCATTGGAAACTACCATTACAAGATGCCCTTTGGTTTGAAGAATGCAGGGTCTGCCTATCAAAGGATGATGACTAGGATGTTTGAACCACAGTTGGGCAAGAGTATTGAGGTCTATATAGATGACATGATAGTAAAGAGTAAGGTAGTTTCTGAGCATGTGGGGGATCTCGGGAACATTTTTGAAATTCTAAGGAAACACAAGTTGCGCTTTAACGCTTTCAAATGCTCTTTTGGTGTAGGATTAGGAAAATTTCTAGGCTCTATGGTAACTCACCGAGGAATTGAGGTTAAACCCAACCAGATTAAAGCAATTAATAGTTTACAACCACCTCGGAATCCTAAGGAAGTCTAAAAACCGACCGGAATGACTGCTGCCTTGAACCTGTTTATCTCTCGGTCAGCGGATAGATGTAAACCTTTCTTCCCGTTGATGAATAAGTGGAAGGGATTTGAGTGGACGGAGGAATGTGCCATGGCCTTCAAGTAGCTTAAGGAATATCTCTCTCGGCCACCTATCATGTCCAATCTTGAGATGGATGAGGTCCTTTTTGCCCATATCGCTGTGGCCCCCCATGCTATAAGCCTAGTATTGATACGAGTTGATAGCGGCATCCAAAGGCTAGTTTATTATGTAAGCAAATCACTGCATGAGGCTGAGGTCCGTTATTTACCCCTAGAGAAGGCCATTTTGGCGGTAGTGCATGCTACACGTAAGCTCCCTCACTACTTCCAAGCACACATCGTTGTTATCCTAACTTAACTTCCGCTCAAAGCTCTGCTCTGAAGCGCTGAATATACGGGGAGGATTGCTAAATAGGGCACAATCCTAGGGGCACAATCCTAGGAGCTTTTGACATCAAATACATGCCCCGTACTTCCGTTAAGGGCCAGGTCCTCGCAGATTTGGTGGTAGAGTTCGCCGAATCCCCTTTTGAGAAAGAGGTAGAAACACAACACATGGATGGAAAATCAGTTGGTACAATCACCTTACAAGAACCTT
The DNA here is from genome assembly GCA_023736055.1 of Quercus glauca. Taxonomy (NCBI): domain Eukaryota; kingdom Viridiplantae; phylum Streptophyta; class Magnoliopsida; order Fagales; family Fagaceae; genus Quercus; species Quercus glauca. The sequence goes on from CM043319.1 coordinate 77,821,899, forward strand.
TAATCTGGAAGGTATATGTTGATGGCACAGCGAATCAAAAGGGGTCCAGAGTGGGGCTAGTTCTGGTGTCACCCGAGAAAATCACCATTGAGAAATTATTAAGATTGAGATTCTCGACCACGAATAACGAAGTTAAATATGAGGCTCTACTGATGGGAATGACCATGGTTCAAAAAATGGGCGGAAAAGCTGTAGAGATGTTTTCAAACTCAAGATTGGTTGTTGGTCAAGTGAAAGGAAAGTTTAAAGCCAAAGATGAACGAATGCGAGGGTACTTGAGTCAGGTTAGACATTTGCAGTTAGGCTTTGAACCTTTGAACCTATTGCCTATCCCTAGGAGTGGAAACACACATGCTGATTCCTAGCCACACTTGCAAACTCCTCGGCGCAAAGCTTACCTTGGGTCATCCTTGTAGAAGACTTATGCAAACCTACAGAGGTGAACAGAGAGTTGGTTCATGTTCAACAAGTTAGAGTGAGGCCTAGCTAGATGGACCCTATAGTACTATTCTTGAAGGAGGATATCCTGCCTGAGGAGAAGTCAAAAGCTGACAAAGTACAAAGAAAGACTCCTCGGTTTTGGTTGTCCGAGGATCAGAAATTGTACAAATGCTCATTTTTTGGGCCATACCTACTATGCATACACCCCGAGACAACAGAATTACTTCTTGAGGAGTTATATGAGGGGATTTGTGAGAGCCACACTAGAGGAAGATCCTTGTCGCACAAAGCCATTGCTCAAGGCTATTGGTGGCCAAACATATAAATGGAAGTACAAGAATCTGTAAGGAAGTGCGAACAGTGTCAAAGATTCGTACCAAACATACACCAACCGGGAGGAGTCCTTAATCCTCTGTCCAGCCCTTGGCCATTCACTCAATGGGGTTTGGACATTGTTGGCCCTTTCCCCAACGCAACAGGGAATAAGAGGTATCTACTAGTCGGTACAGACTACTTCACTAAGTGGGTTGAAGCTGAGCCCTTGGCAAATATCAGGAATGTGGATGCCAAAAAGTTCATTTGGAGAAACATTGTCACGTGATTCGAGGTCCCTCGCACCTTCATATCAAACAATGGCCTTCAGTTTGACAGCAAATCTTTCAGGAGATAGTGACTTGGGAATTACGAATAGATATTCTATCCCAGCTTATCTCCAAGGGAATGGACAAGCTGAGGCTGTTAACAAGGTCATAGTGAACAGACTCAAAAAGAGGTTGGACGATGTGAAGGGAAAATAGGTGGAAGAATTGTCGCATGTCCTCTAGACATATCGAACCACATCTCGCAGATCAACAGGGGAGACTCCTTTCTCAATGACTTATAGAGCCGAAGCAGTTATTCCTTTAGAGATTGGCTTCCCAACGCTGAGGACAAGTTCTTTCAATTCGAGGGACAACAATGGATTGCTAGAAAAAAGCTTAGATTTTATCGAAGAGAGAAGATGAAATGCAATGGTCCAATTGGCATATTACCAACACAAGCTCAAGCAAGGTTATGATGCCAATGTGAAGTTAAGACCATTAGCGCCTGGAGACTTGGTGTTGAGAAAGGTCCTAGGTACCGCAAAGAACCCAGCCTGGGAAAAGCTGGAGCCCAACTAGGAGGGGTCATATTGCATCACCTCGGTAGCCAATATAGGAGCATACTTCCTCGAAGACCTAGATGAACTTATAATACCACACCTTTGGAATGTAAACAACCTAAAAATGTATTATTATTAATGAAAGTTTCCTTTGTCATATGCTTATTTATTGTATAAATACATAGTGCTTCCCACTATGACATCTTTCTAAGTGATTAAATAGAATCTTAGACATGCCTGGCTCCTCGGACCACATGCTTTGGGGAAATTAACATTTTATGACATCTTTCTAAGTGATTAAATAGAACCTTAGACATACCTGGCTCTTCGGACCACATGTTTTAAGGAAATTAACACTCTATGACATCTTTCTAAGTGATTAAACAGAACCTTAGACATGCCTGGCTCATCGGACCACATGCTTTGGGGAAATTAACACTTTATGACATCTTTCTAAGTGATTAAACAGAACCTTAGACATGCCTGGCTCCTCGAACCACATGTTTTGGGGAAATTAACACTCTATGACATCTTTCTAAGTGATTAAACAGAACCTTAAACATGCCTAGCTCCTCGAACCACATGCTTTGGGGAAATTAACACTTTATGACATCTTTCTAAGTGTTAAACAGAATCCTAGTCATGACTGATCCCCCAGATTACGTACTTGAGGAAAATTAACATTGAGATATCTACTGGTCTTTTACTAAGTGTCAAAACAGATCCAGGGATATACTCAACTCCTCAAATTAATGGCTTTAAATAAGTTGAAGTCCTTATTTATTTATCTAAGTGATGACCAAGATGAAGGTTGTCCGCCCCTTTTATTTTTTACAAAGTATATATCTATCTTCATCAGATTCAGCCTTCATTGCAGGAGGTTCAATTCTCAATACAAATATGTGATAGACTTCTTTATTGTTGGTACTTGATCAAATTACTTAGATTAATTGTAGTGTGTTATTTGCAATAGTAATAAGCTTCAAAGCATATAAAGTAAAGGTGTAAGAGATAAGAAGAAAAGCATTTTCATTAAATAGAGGGAGTACATTATATTCAATGACAGAATGGCACTACCAAAAAAAAAAAAAAAAAAACTACAAGAAAATCCTAAGTTCTAAGCCTTGGCCTTTGGAGTAGAAGGGTCTTCTTTCTGGCTCGGCTGAGAGGTAGGGGCGTCCTTGGCCTTAGGATCAGCTTCTTTAATCTTGGCCTCTGCGTCCTTGGCCTTAGGATCAGCTTCTTTAGTCTTGGCATCTGCTTCCTTTGCCTTTGCGTTCTTGGCCTTAAGATCAGCTTCTTTAGTCTTGGCCTCTGCTTCCTTTGCCTTAGCTACAGCTTCCTTGTCCTTGGCAGCGTCTTTGGCTTCTGTAGAGGGCTTATTCTCCTTGCCCTTACCCTTGTCTTTGGCCCCCTCAGCCTTCTGGCCTTGATCACCAGCTTGGCTGGATCCCTTCGAAGCCTTAGGGAGAGGAGAGCAGCTTGGATAGTCAGGGGCTGCTCAGAGGTCTCTAGAGCAAGGGCAGAAGGAGAAGGGATGGCACCTGGGACTTCACGGATATATGGGTGATAGTATATGCTCCTAGGCTGCCTCCAAGGTGAGTCTGCTGGGACTCCTGCAACATTAAGGGTCTCATCCTATGTTGCATTGCAGTAATCCCTGCACACCTTGGCAAGCTCTTCAATGAGCCTAACTTGTGTTTCTTTTACGCCGAGCAGATAGGACGCTTGCTTCTCAGCCTCGGCTACCTCTTTGGCCAATTGAGCTGCCTCCTTAGCCTTCCGGAGCTCTTCCTTCAGATCCAGTACAAGTTGCCTCGAGGTAGCTAGCTCTAACTTAGTTTGGTAGAGCAACTTGTGCTGGTCCTCAGCTTGAGTCTTAGCACTTTTTAGTCCTACCTGAGCACTTTTCCTCTTTCTCTCCTCGACGGTCAGCTTAGAGAGCAGCTCTTTATTCTCTTCCTTTGTAGCCCCCAATGCCTTTTTAGCTTCGAGGCGGAGGAAAACCTCGTTTTTAACATCATTTCGAGCCTCCTTTACCCACTCTTTGGCCACAAAGACCTCTTGGGTGATCTGCACAAGAATAAGATAGCAACCCCATGTGAGTAGAAGAGAGATAAAAAAAGAAGAAGGGAAAAACATAGTAATACTTAAAAGAAAAATGCCAGACAGTAGACTTACCAGGACAAGGTCTCTTTTCAAGGACATAAACAGGTCTTACTGCCTCATCTTCCTCGCAGCATGCATGTCCTTGGGAAGAAGGAGGGGCTGCTCTAAGGCCTCAGCTATATGAGCAACATGCCCCCTTTAGAAGTCCTTGACAAGGGCGTTCCAAGGGATGGCATCCCCATCCACCTCAAGCCGAGGAGACCAGGTGCGTTGCTGAAGGCACACGTAGGGCCTATTTTGCTCCTCCCGGCTGTCCACAGAAATGGACCTCTTATCCCTAGGGTCTTTGGCCACTTTCTATTGTTTATCGCCCTTTTGAGGGGCCACCTCCCTTTCCTCAATATTCTCAACTGGTCTCTTCTTCTTTAAATTTGGAATGGCGTGCAGTCTGAGGTCAGTAAGGAGTGGAGGGGGAAGAGTAGGTGGAACTTGGGACTTAGTGGCTCCTTTCGAAGTTGACACCTTATTCCTTGCAGCCATAAGGTCTCTTAGGCCCTTGTTTCCTCGGTTCAGTGCCATCCTATCTTCCTCTTCTTCAGAGGTGTCGTTTGGACAGGCAATCACTAGAGTGGGGGTATGAACACCTGAGTGCTTATCAGTTTCGTCCTCGGCGTCCGAGATGTGAACTACAAGAGCCCTTGGATTCTCTTCTTCTTCAAAGTGGAATTTGTCTATCTCCTCCTCCAGTGATAGGCATGAAGAGGCAATCTTCTCCTCTGGTGCTATTGCTACTTCAGTCAGAACTTGTTGAAGTGGCAATACGACTGGTGGAAGATCTTTTTGGGCTAGGAAATTTGGGAGTGACACATCAATCTAAGCCAGCAGCGAGTCACCTGGTCTTATGGCGTGGCCTATTTCTTGATATATCTTCGAGATAGGATCGAAGTCCAAGATTAAGTGGACTGCTCTCAACTGCCTATCCTCACTTACAAAGATCTCGGATCTCAGTAAGTAGTTAAGAGCTTCAACATTGGTCAGACTGAGCCTGGGCATTACATGCCTCTTGTTTGCAAAAATAGCCGAGAAGCAAAGCATGGTTAGAAGGATAAAATCCATAATCAAAGAAAGCAAAATGAAAGAAAAGTAATAACATAGTTAGGGTCAAAAGATCTAAATCTCCTACTAAGGAACCTAACTTTAAGGTATCCCACCTGGCTCTCCCTCTTGGACGGGGTAGTGAAGGCCATCATTCCACGCTCCAAAAGTTATCAGATTGTCATCTTTCATACCCTTATTAGATTTAGGAAGACATGATACTAGTCTGACAACGTCATATCGGGACTTGAGGTAAAATCCTGCGCTTTTAAGGGAATGGCACTCATACATGTGGACCACATCATGCTAGGTGAGCCCCAAACCCAGATAGTCGTTTAAAGCATCAACGTTACCTAAGACCCTAAAGAGGTTGGGAGCGCACTGATGAGAACACAACCTATGGTTAATAAGGTAATTTCGGGTTATTCTACCCATAGAGAGCGTCATTCCTCCTTTTATAGAAGCTATCATAGGAATGATGACTTCCCTTTCTTCTCTATGTGTTAGTAGTTGGTCTAGGGCACAATACCGCATAGCAACTTCCTATGGTATGTGATATTTGGCCTTAAAGGCCTCTATTTTTGCAGGGGAATATACAAGGTGCTTAAACCTACCCATTTGGACAAACTACAACGAATGAAGTTTCAAAGGAAAGAATATGAATTGGGAGGCCGACGAGACCGGCCGAGAAGAGATGAACCTAGGAAAGGAAGGAACTTACGGAGATTAGCACTTGTGGTGGCCCTGGTGCTTCTCAAAGGTTTAACTTTTAAAAGGGAAGGATCGAGAAATCTTGAAGGTTTAAGAAGAGCTGAAGATTTGAGAGTTGGAAATCTCTGAAAGGCTTGAAGACTTGTGTAATGAGGAAAAATGATTTCCTCGGGCCCTTTATATAGGAGCCAAAGTTGAGTGGGAGTTATCCTGCCCAAAATTTGAGAAATAATATCAACCGTAGGATCTGCGCCTCACCGTTGGCTGCGGGGAATAGAGTGCCGCCTAGAGTAATTAATGAGACATCACAGGCTTCGAAGCGTTAGTAACAATTATGGGGAGCGCAAAACGGTGCACCCACGCGTGTAAATAAAAGGAATAAATGATTTTAACTCCTAAGAAATCAAAACCCCACCTTTTCTCCTTGGGTGAGAGGGAAAAAACCGAAGTTTTGAGGGGCTATTGTAGGGATAAGGCCCAAATTTGTATATTGGGCCTTGGGCCCTGGCCAAGGACATTGGCTTGTCTGAGGACGGATAAACAGTAGTAAGGGTGTCAAGCTCAGAATCCTATGAGTAAGATACAGGTAGAAAGGCTGGGGAAGGTGGTCCGAGGAGAAGTATCACCTCGGATGAACAGAGCACAGATCAAAGGCATATCTTGTCGATCAGAGTGAGTTTCCAGGAGGTTCTACTGATAGGGACGTGCATTACAAACATACAAAAGGGATGGAGACTCAGAGGTATCTAAAGAAAAGCTATTGCCACTGCATTGATTACTCTGCAGCTAACTTTCTGACCGCATTTATGTGAAAAAGACCCTTGAACAGTGCGACATTGGCTACCATAACTCACAAAAAGCCAAAGAGGGTGTCTGATGGGACAAACATTCAAGTAGTGGCTCAAAGATCAATAAGTGTAGGATCAAGATAGTCCAAAAGGGACTATATAATGAAAGAGATCCTCCATGGATAGGGATCGAAAAATAGAGAAAGAAAACACTATAAGAATCAAAATTGTATTAGTGATCTGTTCAATTAATTTATGTTAGAACTTACTTCCTCGGACCGGGCCGAGAGCGAATTTATTTAAATCAATCCTTCTCGTTTTTGTTCGATTATCTTTTAAATCCATTCTAGCCGTTGTCCAACTCATTAGGGCCTAGATTTCTAAACCGTTTTCTACAAATTTATTGTTCTGGGCTTACTGGAACAAGATCCCTTCATATTTTGGGCTTGGGCTCGGTCTCCAAAACGTGTCCCTACACCATGCATATGCATAGAGTTACAAGCTAGTATATATAAAGACAAAATTAAGAGAAAATCCAATTAGATTTCAAATTGCATTTCAATTAAACTCTAATTTTGCGCCACATGTTCTATCTTAATTTATTTTTTAAAATTTTTGTGCCAAGTGAATTAATTCTATGTAGAAAACAAGGAGTCCAATATTTTTTTTCCTATGAACAACAATTGATAAATAATAATCTTCAAATAAGCATTTTAATAATAACATTTCATGAGTTTTTAGATGGCGGAGTTGAGGCGTAGACTATGTCACTATCCTGAGAAAATATATATCGTCTACGGGATTTTTGGAAAAGTAGACTAACAACATTGTGCGTCCCCACCCCCAAAATACAACTACCTAGCCACCTTTGTGTCTATTATAGTGGTATTACCCTTGTGGTGCAACACAAGCAATGAGCCTCAACTGAATCTCGTGTACATTCAAAATTAGTATGTTTTACAGTTTCTACCATCCATTGTGTCTGTACGCGGATTGGGATTGCTTTATTGATTTCCAATATGATTAACATAAGATTTTTGACCCTGGAAATCTTGCAATGGATGATTCCCCAATAAGTGATGGCTGTCCCAGAATCTCATTAACATAACCCCACATAATCTTCGCTCGTTCTCTGTAAACATGGGGGAAGATCATCAGAGAGAATCAAACGACTTATCCAATTTCAAGTATAAATTAACATCATGATATGATCATTGAACACATTGACTAGAGAATCACAAAAATTTGGGTTCAATAAATATAAGAGTAACATTATGTTCATAACATTTTTATAATAACTTCATGAGAAATTCTTTTCATGACAAATTCTAAGTGATAAGCTGTGATTGATTCTAATTTGGGCCCAATACTAACAACAATTTTTTTATCTACTAGTAACAACTTGTCACATAAGATTTATTGTGAAAATGTTATGGATGTAACATTACCCCAAAAACAATTTTGGCCCCCTAAACATAATCCATAACCCCTTTAAAAAAATAGTAAAAAAAGCTCAAATAACAACAATAAAATTAGATAATAGCAAAACTAACCCAAACAACAACAAGTAAACAAATTGTTCAACAAAAAAGCCTATTCAAAACAAAAAATTAAAGTCCCTAATCATTCAAATTTGTAACTTGTTCAACTCATTACACAAAAATAATTCATAATTTCATTATTCCTAAAAAAACCAACTTTGCAATAAAAACAACTTTGCTCTCCTCTGCAATTTGGTTCGTAGTTGTAACAAGTATCATCAATTGCTCTCTCTCTCTCTCTCTCTATTTTTTTTCTTTATCATCATTTCAGACTCTTTTTTACTTTATTACCCCCATCTCAACATTCTTAATTTTCACTTTATCACTTCTCAGTGCCTTTTTTTTCTTTTTCTTTTTCTTTTTGTCAATAGATTGACATCGTAATACTTCAAGCACTTTCATTTTTTTTTTTTTTTTACATCGATATATTCAAGTTTTCTCTTTATTAGATTTTGTATAATTTTAAGTTTCTTAATGACCAGTAGGTTCCAGTTAGTTTAACTGGTGAAGTTTCTAATGGTTAGATATATATTTTGGGGTTCAATTCCTGCCTACACTAAAAACTGATTGGTGTCTTTGACTGATGATAAAAAGCTATAATCAAGAGCGAACGTCATAAATTGAAACTATCTCAAAAAAAAAAAAAAGTTTCTTAATGACCACCCTAAAACAAATTCATAAAACCATCACTGATGTGCAAAGATGAGATTGAAAACCCACAAAAAACCTAACCACATCATGCAAATCCCAATTCCCACCTAAGGTAACCCCCCTAAGAAAAATCGACAAAACCCAATCCATTGTATACAAACATTGATTATAGTGGCGTTCAAACCTAGCCCAACCATAGTGAGTAGAACCTATCCCTAACATCAAATTATTGTCACTCTTCTAACAAAATCCAACAATTATTGTCACTCTTCTAATACACCACTACTGGTTATACTACTTTTTGATAATAAACAAAACCCAAGAATCCAAAATCATAACCATCAATTGAAAGTTTGAAAGAATCGAGATGTTCTCTCTAGATGAATTTTCTTTTATGATGACATGTTTGACGATGTCAATCTTGTTTAAGGGCATCATAATACATCTAAAAACAAAACATAAAATATGTTGTGAGAAGATCATCATGACCTTAATATTTAAACTAAATATACAAAAGTCAATGTAGAAATTGCATTGCAAACTAAATTGAAAGGAGACTGGCCTATTGCACTTGCCTTCGCATTGACAATTTTGAAAGAAATGATCAATATAATTTTGAACACTAAAAAAATGGATTTTTAGGGGGATTTTGGATTTGAGTCATTAAAATCTTGAAAACTGAAAAGGTTGGTAGGATTAAAATAAAATGCTAAATATTTATTTATTTTTATTGAGAATATACTTGAAACCTATTCTTTGGAACCCCCACCCCTAGCAGGGAGTCCCTTTTCTTTTCAAATCTAATTTTGGAATAATGAAAAGAGGCAGTATAAAGATAATGGCAGAAATGATTTCAATTGAAAATTTCCTAAATAAAGAGACCTCTTCTTATAAATAATCGAGATTGCTACTGGAATGCTACTTGTGAAACAAATCAATGCCTATTGAGACTTTTCTTTGGTTCCACTATATTGAGACAGAGTCATAGAATTCAATAGCATTAAGAAATTAAGCAATGCTACAGCCACAAACTATTTTATAATATTTTATTAGTTTTCATTTAGGTCCACTATTAACATCACTTTTTCATTTACTAATAATCACTCACACATTAGCAGTTTGTAAAAAATTTTGTAAACAAGTTTGTATCTCTAGTATTACTCTTAAGAAATTGGGTAAATTACAACTTATCTAACTATAGCTTGGCCGAAATTTAAGTTGTCTACATATGGTTTGAAATTTGACATTCTACCTACTTGAGATTAGCTTAATTAGAGTTTTGTAATCCACATCTGTTAAAAACAGGTTTAAATACGTAATTTTGCTCCACTTTTATGTCTCTCTCCTCCAAAAAAAAAAAAAAAAAAGAATATCAAATAAGATCAAAAAGAATCTAGCGGAACACTTGTATAATGGGATTTCAAATTACAGGTATGCAATTTAAATTTCAGTCAAACTTCAGGTGGATAAAGTGTCAAATTTCAAATCATATGTAGTCAACTTAAATTTTGATCAAACCACAGGTTAGTAAGTTGTAATTTGCCCTAAGAAATTTGATGCTATGTAGTGGAACATCCACTTTCTAGAATCTTTTGTCTTGAAAAATATTGAAAGATGGAGGGCCATAGGTGGGGTGCAGATTTGTGTGTGCATTAGAAACATGAGAGCCATATTTTATGGTAGAGTGAGTGTTTGTGAGTTGTGAGTGTCACTCTCTTTATTATAAATTTATATTATATATGAGTGAGTGAGTGTCTGATAGTACCTATGAGTTATTATTATATTTTTATAATATTATTTGTGTTAATTGTGATGTGTGTGAATGTGTGCGTGTATAGTATAAATATAATATAACTTTATATAATTTAATAAATGAAATATAGAGGGTTAGTTATTTTCATGTCTATTGTTATCGTGTTACAATAACTTTTTGTAATAAAGTTAGTGATTTATCAAAACAAATAGTAAAGTTAGTGATTGTTTAAGTATTTAATTGGTTAAGTAGACACGCTCTGTTTGTTTTGACGTAATATATTTTCAGAAAAATATTTTCCTATTTTATAGTGTTTTTTTTGTAGTAAAATATTTAGTCAAAAGTAAAATCTTTTTAGTCAATTGAATCAACTAGGAAAATTTATGTAAAATATTTTGCACTTAAAATTTTGGTAAAACATTTTACATTTTCTTTCAAGCTCTCACCCCGATACTCCATCAGACCTCACTCCTCAGTCCCTCTCATGCTCTCTTCCTCTCCACTCTCAAGTTCTCCCTCCCACAAACCAGAGCCACCACGCCACTCTCAGCTTCATTGGTGCCACTCATCTCCGGCTCCACCTCTGCCATCGTTGCCTGACTCGCCTCCACACCTCCACTCACTGAGTTTGGTTCAACCACTCAAACCCACCGATTCTTTTTTTGATCTGACCATACACCAGCTCTTACTCCATCGATTCTCTTACCACCATCACATTGGCTCTACCTCCACCTTCATCAACTCACCAACCAGTTCTCAGATCTAGTTTTTTTTTTACCACTACATGGGTTTATTGATTTGGGCCTTTTGGTTGGAATTTTATGGGTTGTGGTGGGTGGCTGGGTATTTGAGTTGCAGTGGGTGGTTGCATTTTTGGGTGGCTGAGATGTTTGTAGATCCGTTGATGGCTACGTTTTTGGGTGGCTGAGATGTTTGTAGGTTCGTTGATGGCTGAGTTTTTGGGTGGCTGGAATGGTTTGTCGGCCATGGTGAGGACTGGGTTTGTGGGTTATGGTGGGTGGTTAGCTGGTTTTGGCCTCTCTTTTTTTCTTTTTCATTCTCCAATTTGTGGATTTGAGTGGTCAGTGGAGTGTCAGGGTGGTGGTGGGTGGGCTTGTGCCGATCTAGTGGTGATTTGGGTGGTGGAGTGGTGGTTTTGTGAGATTGTTTGTTTTTGAGTTAAAACGATTAAAAGTTTTTATTTAACTAAAGAAATTACATATAAAACTAGTAACTAACAACTACATGGAGAGGTGTCCCCAGAGAAAGCACCGAAATACACTGGAAAACCCAACCCCAGAAACATTATACTCAGCCCGTTCAAACCTGTGTAGCTGTTAGTTGTTGATGTTCCTCCAAAAAAACCACTGACACCCTCAAGGATTGTCTTTGGGTGGACCTGGACTTGTTCAAAATTGTTTTGTGAGATTGTTAAAATTATTTTAAAATATACAATTTTTTTTTTTTTTTTTTGCATTTTCAAGAATACAAACCAAACATGGTAAAACGAAAATATTTTCAATAAAATATTTTACATGTAAAATATTTTATCTTTGCAAATATTTTACGTCGACACAGACAGAGCGTTAATGTATTATTTATGTTTAGATAAATATGGTTTTGGATCAATTTAATACAGTGCTAGTAGATTGAGTTTTGTCATTTATTTTAAAATATTTTTATAAAAAAGAATATAAAATAGATAATGACAACTACATTAAAATAAAAATATTAATTGTACAATATTAAAAAAAAAAAAAAAGTAGTCACAGCTACCCACAATAGATAATGACAACTAATAATGAACTATCTTATAATGATTTCAAATTTGAAAACTCATAAAAAGAAATTGTAAAATTTTATGTATTTACATGTTTTTGTGCGTCGATAACTCGATATATTCAAGTTTTTTTTTTTTTATTAAATTTTTTTAATTTAAGTTTATTATCTAGGAAAAAAAAAATTCCTAAAGCTGTCATTGCTCATACCATGATTATTGAAATTCTTAAAACAAGATATTTCGAAATTCCAACTTAATCATATGACTCAAGTGGGGGAATGTTAGAATTTTATTTGATGATTAATTGTTTTATTATGTGAAAACTAAATTGTTGGTTGCTTGGTCTTTTTCTTGAATAAGTATTCACACTAGCCCAACACGTAGTCCCAAACAAGCTAATTTAATCATATTTTTAACTACCTTAAAGTTTAACTTTGTTATAAGTTCACGTTACTAAGCTCAACTTGATTGCTCGGTCTTTGAAATACTTGTAAGCCTATCCAGCGTTTAATGATTATAAAGTTGATGGGGTACAGCTTTGATCATGAGCACCATAACTATTTGTTTTATTATGTGAAAACTAAATTGTTGGTTGCTTGGTCTTTTTCTTGAATAAGTATTCACACTAACCCAACACGTAGTCCCAACCAAGCTAATTTAATCATATTTTTAACTACCTTAAAGTTTAACTTTGTTATAAGTTCACGTTACTAAGCTCAACTTGATTGCTCGGTCTTTGAAATACTTGTAAGCCTATCCAGCGTTTAATGATTATAAAGTTGATGGGGGTACAGCTTTGATCATGAGCACCATAACTATTTGGTTCAGATAAGGGAGAAAATATACTATGTTTCGGTAATACCAACTCAGCATTTGTTTTGGTGTTTTCTACTCAATAAATGAGTGACACTCGTTTCAAAAAATCACATCAGACTACTCTAATAAATAATTAATTTATCTTCCTGATAATATAGAATAAATTAATAATTTATTAGAGTAATTTGATGTGATTTTTTTGAAACAAGTGTTACTCATTTATTGAGTAGGAAATACCAAAACAAATACTGAGTTTGTATTATCTAAACATGATATACTTTCTCTATATAAGGATAGAAGAAAGTGTAGATGATTTCTTTCGAATTTATTATCTTCTAGAGTCGATGATAAATTGCACTTGCACTCTAGTTCTTGAATGGTTTTGAAAAGACAACAAGGCTCTCTCCACCCTCGCACTAATATTGGATTGTTCCTACCCATGAAATTAAAGAAGGTGGAGGGGATTGAAGACTTGAATCTCATCATTACTGATGAGTGGGTGCGTAATTTAAATTTATTTTGTATGCTTTATGTAAAATTCAATCCATGTAAAACGGTATTGGAAACATCGATGCAGATGGCACTTAATTATTGGGAGGGAAGAACACTGAATAAATTTTAACATAGAGGGTAGAACTCAGAAAAAAGAGCTAAATAACCACATCAATTAACAACTGAAAGTAGAAACACACATGATAAAAATCAATACATCTTAGCCATCAACCTCAAAGCCTTTGAAGATTTTGAATTTTCCATTGCATTTTACAGCTATTATTAGGTATATCATGATCATAACTTGCTGGGCTGACACTAAGAGGAGCTTCTTAATTTTACTCCATAATATCCTCATAAAAGATTTTCTTGAAAGAATCCATGTATTCTGTTTGCAAACGAAGTGCTATAATGAGAGATCCATCAGCAGTGGGACTTGGCATAATGAATGATTTACCATCCATGTTTAGCAACCCAGGACCCATGTATACAGGCTTTCCCCATCCAAAATCTGCATCGTAGATTGGTAGACCTATCCAGCTGCCAAGAGAAATGTTAGGGTTCCCTAGGAAAGGTGCTTCCGAGTATCCTTGAATGTGAAAGTTAGACCTTAGCCCACTCACATCCTTCTGACTTGATATAAAATCAAGAGCAGATCTTATATACTCATCATCCGTTCTCTCAATGGCTTCCCTTAGTTTCCCAGCAGAATAACTCAATGGCTTGGACAAGAGGTCTTCATAGAGACATATTGGTGTCACAGTAATTGAAATTGCATTCCCAAAATATCTTTCAGGGAGAGATGGCTTTAATCGATTACGAATGTCAACTCCAAGGCGAGCTCTTGTTGATTGACTATTATGACTATCAACTGCACGTACCTTACATGCACATCTCCACATGTGGCCGGCAATGGCCTCATATCTAGAATAGGGCCTTATTGTTGTTACCCGGACGACGTCTTGATTGGCTCTCTTCTTTAGAACCTCCACTTGCTCCCTTGTAAGTTTTAACAAGGTCGCAGTAGTTTCCTTCTTTCTCTCTTCATTCGCATCCGTCCTCCCAATCAAGACCGGTGGCTTTGTGGTATATTCTATGTGATCAAAGCGTGGAGTCCTAACTGGTTCACTTGATCTCAAAACAGTTCGATCAAGAAATGGCATATCAACGTCCTCCAGATCATATCCCCGAGACAACTTTGCCCATGAGTTGATGAAGTGAGTTGCAGATCGTCCATCAACCATGGTATGGGATATTGCCACTCCAACACAAAGGCCACCACAGCGAAATCTTGTAACTTGTACAAGCAACAATGGCCACTCCTCTATGGGAGTAGTATAATCAACCTTTGGGACAAGATCTCGCACTGCATCGGTTGGTGCAAAATCACCAAGGTCATCCAATTCTGCTTCAGAATAAGCTTCCAATAGTTGCACTCCCATGGCATTGAAATCAAGTTCTAGACGGCCACCTTCAATCCAGTGTAGCCGGCCAGCCAACGGGTAGAAGTGAATCAAAGCACGGCTTAGGGAATTTTTCATTGCCTCAAATGAAAATGGGATAGTGGTGTTGTTGGACGTGGCTCTGTAAATGTATATGACTGGTGCATGAGTCCATGGCGCTACTTGATCAGTCTCAGGGAGCCGTAAAACTCCACTTGGAGTAGGCTCGCTTGGAACCACTATGGAAATAGACCTGATGCTTGTCATTTTTTTTTTCCTTGGTACTTCTTCAGATAAATCTCTCTACGCTCTGACTTCGGTGGTGCTTATAGTGTTAAATATAGGATTTGCTTCAATTGTGTTTGATCGGTGAACATGGTGGAGTGGGTTTGAAGAAGAAAGAAAGAAAAAGAAAAAGAAAGAAGAAAAGAGAATGAAAGAAAAAACCCAAGAAGACGAGGGAAAAAAAAAAAAAAACCTTTGGCAGTGGAGAGGGTCTGAAGAAGAAAGAAAGAAGAAATGATAAAAGGGTCATTGGTGGTTGTTGTTTAAAAAAAAGAAAAGAATAAAAAGAACAAAGTGGCATGAATGACTTGACAGTGACAAGTCAGAAAAATGAGCTCTATAAATTCGATTTTTTTACAATTTTGTTCCCATAATTCATATTCCATAACTTAAAGATACAAAAAAATTTATTTTCAATTTCTATCACTCAAACGTAGGGGTGTTTGGTTTGTGTGAGTGAGAAAGCCCAACGCCATATGTTGGGCCTGAGGCCCAGTTCAAATACAACTCTCTGACCGAAGAGATTAAAAGTATCAATGCTTTGCCATCCTGGTAGAAGTGCAACCCATAAGGGACAAACGCTCCGTCCGAAGACAACCTAGTTGGGCCGAAGGGACCTTACCCAACGGAGCTGCCCAGAACTTGATCGAGTAGATATGCCGAAGATCTCCCTGCCAGGGCTGAGCCTCGGGCCTGTCTAACTGCGTAGCTATCATGAAGTATCTTACCAATAAAGCTGCCACCGCCACATTTAATGCACTGCAGCAACTTTCCTGGCAGCATTTATGTGGAGAAGACACCTGAACAGTGTATCTTCACCCACCACCACTCACTGGGGGTTAAAGCAAATGGCTGATGTGACTAGTACTCAAGTGGGCGCCTAGATGGAGGACAAGTGTGCGGTGAAGATGGGAAAAGGGTGTATATATAAGGAAAGCAAGTCTAACAGAGGGAGAAGAAGAAAGAAAGAAAGAGAAATTGTATTCACTAAGTCTTTAAATAGTAAAACCTCTTCGGACCAAAGGGATTCTTCTTGTTGAATGCCTAACTCAATCCTTTTTTCGTTCATTATCGGTTTTGTTTATCTGGACCGTTGCTAAATCCTCCACTAGCCCAGTTGTTTAACCCATTCTCTACAAATTTATTGTTGGGAAGTTGTTGGGCTCATCATACAGAGAGTTGGTGCCTGGCCCAACAAATTTGGACCCTACAATTGGCGCCGTCTGTGGGGAATAGCTTGAGCAAAGGTGGAAGCAACACCTCAAAAGATGGCCGAACCAAGGCAACGACCAGCTGAGTCCAGGTCGTCTAAGCACACCGATCCCTTTCTTCATCTGGAGCGGAGGCAGGATCGTGAGGGAAGTGTACACACCGCACGTGACGACCCAAACCAGTCGCATGGGGAGAGCCACATGTCTCATGCAGAGAAGAACAAAGACATGCAGAAGGAAATAGACAGGCTCAAAAGGGAGTTGCGCCATGCGAAGAGGAAGCGCAGTCCCTCGTATTCTGACGAAGATTTTGAGGACGAACAGGATGTTGGCTACAAACAGAAACATCGAACGCCGGTCAGCGAATCCTTTACCTATGAGGAAATGCGTCATGACGAGAGGAACCCCCTGCATCCCTTTCCGAGGGGCGCAGGGAACGATGCTATGAGCAAAGCTCTGGATCAGATCTCCAGGTCTCCTTTTACACGTAATATCGAGGGTGCCAGACTTCCCAGGCGTTTCCACCAACCTACATTCACCATCTACAATGGCCGGACCGACCCAGTGGAACACGTGAGTCATTTTAACCAGCGGATGACAGTTCACTCCAGGGACGAAGCCCTGATGTGTAAAGTTTTTCCCTCCAGTTTGGGACCAATAGCCATGAGGTGGTTCGATGGTCTGAAAGCAAACACTATTAGCTCTTTCCAAGAGCTAACCCAGGCTTTTGAGTCCCGTTTCGTCACTTGCTGGAGGGTCCCTCAGTCCGTGGCCTCGCTTTTGTCCGTCAGCATGAAAGGGAACGAGACTCTGAAGTCGTATTCGGATAGATTTTGGGAAACATACAATGAGGTAGAGGAAGACTGTGAATCGATGGCTGTTAGCTCCTTTAAACTGGGCCTCCCCACTGAACATCCCTTGAGAACGTCTTTGACGCGCAAGCCTGCCACCAGTATACGCCAGTTGATGGACAGGATCGATAAGTACAAAAGAGTTGAGAAAGATCAGCAGCAGAGTAAGGGAAAGGAGAAGGTTATCCCTCAGGAGGGGAGGGATTTTAGGTCGGACAGGCAGAATCACAACAGGCCGAGGAAGGACTGGGCCGGACAAAGCACAGCGAACTTCCAGACGGTCAATGCAGTTTTTCGCGAACCAGTGCACCAAGTCCTGGATAAGATAAAAAACGAACCATTCTTCAAAAGGCCGAACAAGATGGTGGGAAACCCTGAAAGGCGCAACCACAATCTTTACTGTCAGTATCACCTGGACCATGGGCATACTACTGAGGACTGCAGGAGCCTGTGGGATCATTTGGATCAGCTGGTCGGCGAAGGCAGGTTAAAGCACCTCCTGCACCACTCATATGGTCAGGGAAATCAAACCAGCACGGGGCCCAGGAGGGGTGATTTTGTAAAACCTCCCTTGGGAACGATCAATGTTATTTTTGCTGCACCAGGGAGGACAGGGTCTTGCCCATCCAGGATATTGTCAGTTGCTCGGGTGCCCTCGGACAAGGTTAGCAGAGAGCCGAAGAGGCCTAGGACAGACGTCCCAGTTTTGGGCTTTTCGGAAGAGGACAAAATAGGAACTGTACAGCCGCATGATGATGCCCTGGTAGTCACTCTGAGAATAGGCGGATACGACGTGAGAAGGGTGATGGTGGATCAGGGCAGCGCTGCAGAGATAATGTACCCAGACCTATATAAGGGGCTGAACTTGTCCCCCGAAGACTTGACTCCGTACAGTTCCCCTTTAGTCAGTTTTGATGGAAATGTGATCACTCCGAGGGGGCAGATCAGACTGCCTGTGCAAACCGGTACTGAGATTGTGGAGGTGGATTTCATAGTGGTGGATGCCTACTCACCCTACACCGCTATTGTAGGCAGACCTTGGCTTCATACCCTTGGGGCTGTATCCTCCACACTGCACCAGAAGATTAAGTACCCCTCCGAGGGGATAGTTGAAGAGATCCGAGGGGATCAGACTATGTCCAGGCAATGTCTAGTGGCAGCCATCCAGCACGAGCAGCACGCCGAGCCCTTAAACTGTAACAAGGAGAGTTTATAGCAATTAAAACTTTCGAGGCCGGACACCGAAGCCTCGGTCGGAGAAGCAAAGTGCGAAAGCTTAGCAAGGATAGTTGTTGATAATGATCCAGAGAAGTTTTTTCAAGTTGGATCCATGCTGCCTCCTCAGGAGCAAGGAGAGTTGATAGAATTCCTCAGGGCAAACGTTGACGTGTTTGCATGGGACCCTACGGAAGCCCCGGGCGTAAGCCCAGATTTCATTTGCCACCATCTAAACGTAGATCCCACCATAGTCCCCAAGAAGCAACCGCTCCGGCGTCCATCGAAGGAGCACGCAGATGCAGTCAGGGAGGAAGTAACGGAGCTTAAGCAGGCGGGGGCCATTAAGGAAATTTTTTACCCCGAATGGTTGGCTAATACGGTGGTGGTAAAGAAGAAGAGTGGGAAATGGCGGGTGTGCGTGGACTTCACTGATCTCAATAGAGCTTGTCCGAAGGACTTGTTTCCCATGCCAAAGATAGATCAACTAGTTGACGCTACTGTTGGGCATCCTCGGATGAGTTTCTTAGACGCATTTCAAGGTTATCATCAGATACCACTGGCTCTCGCCGATCAGAACAAAACGGCTTTTGTAACCCCTGTAGGAAATTACCACTACAAGGTAATGCCGTTTGGCTTGAAGAATGCCGGGGCTACCTATCAGAGAATGATGACCAGGATGTTTGAGCCGCAGCTGGGCAAAAGTATGGAGGTTTATATTGACGACATGGTGGTTAAAAGCAAGGTTATCACGGAACATATTGGGGACCTTCGGGACATCTTTGAAATTCTGAGGGGACACAGACTACGCTTGAATGCCTCCAAATGTTCGTTCGGTGTTGGATCAGGCAAGTTCCTGGGGTATATGATCACTCACAGGGGGATCGAAGTTAACCCCGACCAGATAAAGGCCATCAACGACTTGCGGGCTCCTCGGAACCCCAAGGAAATCCAGAAGCTGACTGGGATGACCGCTGCCCTTAACAGGTTCATTTCCAGATCAGCCGATAGGTGTCGGCCTTTTTTCTCGTTAATCAATAAGTGGAAGGATTTCGAATGGACGGAGGAATGTGCTATTGCTTTCCAGCAACTTAAGGACTACCTGGCTAGACCTCCCATCATGTCCAGTCCCGAGCCGGATGAAGTCTTGTTTGCCTACATTGCCGTGGCTCCTAGTGCTGCAAGCTTGGTGCTGATCCGAACAGACTGTGGCGTGCAAAAACCAGTCTATTATATGAGCAAATCGCTGCAGGAGGCTGAGACTCGTTATCTGCCCCTAGAGAAAGCCATTCTAGCTGTTGTGCTGGGTACTAAGAAGCTGCCCCACTATTTTCAAGCTCACACCATCATAGTCCTTACCCAGCTCCCACTTAGAGCAATACTCCGAAGCGCGGACTACACAGGAAGAATTGCCAAATGGGGGACGATGCTTGGGGCTTTTGATATCAAGTACATGCCCCGCACGTCGGTGAAGGGCCAGGTCCTTGCGGACTTGGTCGCAGAATTCACAGAGCCCCCCTTAGACGAAGTAACCCCAACGCTGGCCGCTGAGAGTAGGACTGTTGGCATGGTCTCCTCACGGAGCCTCTCGCCCTAGGAGGTGTACGTTGATGGCGCATCAAATCAAAGGGGCTCTGGAGTGGGGCTTGTGCTGATAACCCCAGAAAGAATTACCATCGAAAAGGCTTTAAGGCTGAATTTCTCAGCAACGAATAATGAGGCAGAATATGAGGCTCTACTGATGGGGATGAGGATGGTACGAAGGATGGGGGGAAAGTCGGTTGAAGTATTCTCGGACTCGAGATTAATCGTCGGCCAAGTACAGGGAGAATTTGAGGCGAAGGACGAGAGGATGCAGGGGTACTTGAGCCTAGTCAAGTCCCTGCAATTAGAGTTTGAATATTTTAACCTGCAGCACATCCCCAGAAGTGGCAACACACATGCAGACTCTTTAGCCACCCTCGCCACCTCTTCGGCACAGGCATTGCCGAGGGTCATCCTCATTGAGGACATGCAGGAGCCTACGGAAGTAAGAAAAAAGTCACTCCAAGTTCATTGCGTTAGAACCGACCCGTGCTGGATGGATCCCATCATCAAGTTCTTGAAGGATGATGTGTTGCCCGAAGAAAAAGGGGAAGCAGACAAAATACGAAGAAAAGCCACAAGGTTCTGGCTGTCCGAGGAATGGAAACTTTATAGACGTTCGTATTCGGGCCCGTACTTACTGTGCGTACACCCTGAAACGGCTGAGTCACTACTGGAAGAATTGCATGAAGGGATATGTGGGAGCCATACGGGAGGTAGGTCCTTGGCCCACTGGGCCATTACACAGGGTTATTGGTGGCCATATATGTAGAGAGAGGCCCACGAATACGTAAAAAAGTGCGACCAATGTCAACAGTTCGCGCCGAACATACATCAGCCAGATGGTAACCTCAATCCACTAACCAGCCCATGGCTTTTGCTCAATGGGGTCTGGACATCGTAGGCCCTTTCCCTAAGGCAGCAGGATACAGGAAGTACTTGCTGGTCGGAACGGACTATTTCACCAAGTGGGTAGAAGCTGAACCTCTTGCAAATATCAGGGACGTAGACGTGAAGAAGTTCATATGGAAAAACATCGCCACCAGATTTGGAGTCCCACATACCCTCATCTCGAACAACGGGCTTCAGTTCGATAGCAAAGCTTTTAGAAGTTATTGCAATGAGTTGGGAATCACAAATAGGTACTCCACCCCTGCCTACCCCCAGGGAAATGGGCAGGCCGAAGCTGTTAATAAAGTCATTGTTAACGGACTAAAGAAGAGGCTGGATGATGCGAAGGGTAGATGGGTAGAAGAACTACCCCACGTATTGTGGGCATATAGGACTACGCCTCGTAGGTCCACTGGGGAGACCCCCTTCTCGATGACCTATGGGGCTGAAGCTGTTATACCTCTCGAGACTGGATTCCCTACCTACAGGACTAGCTTTTTTGACCCAGCCAACAACGATGAGCAGCTGGAAAAGAGTTTGGATCTGATTGAAGAACGAAGGGAAAACGCAATGGTCCGATTGGCGCATTACCAGCAGAAACTCAAACAGGGCTATGACGCCAATGTGAGGTTGAGACCCCTTGAGCCTGGTGACCTGGTCCTAAGGAAGGTGGTAGGTAACGCGAAGAATCCAGCATGGGGAAAACTGGGGCCGAATTGGGAAGGTCCATATCGCATCACCTCGAGGGCCGGCGTTGGAGCCTACTTCCTAGAAGACCTGGATAACCATGTAGTGCCCCGGCCGTGGAATGTAAATAACCTCAAAAGGTACTACTATTAAAAGAATTCTTCTTTCAGTCATGATGCCATCTTGTTATGCTAAGTTTCTCATAAGTGTTTAAACTTAAATCCATTCATGCCTGTAGTCCTCGGACCAGATGATTTGGGTTAGTTAACACTCCTTTACGTATTTCTTACAAGTGTTTAAACTTAAATCCCATCATGCCTGTAGTCCTTGGACCAGATGATTTGGGTTAGTTAACACTCCTTTACGTATTTCTTACAAGTGTTTAAACTTAAATCCAATCATGCCTGTAGTCCTCGGACTAGATGATTTGGATTAGTTAACACTCCTTTACGATTCTCACAAGTGTTTAAACTTAAATCCAATCATGCCTGTAGTCCTCGGACCAGATGATTTGGGTTAGTTAACACTCCTTTACGATTCTCACAAGTGTTTAAACTTAAATCCAATCATGCCTGCAGTCCTCAGACCAGATGATTTGGGTTAGTTAACACTCCTTTACGATTCTCACAAGTGTTTAAACTTAAATCCAATCATGCATGTAGTCCTCGGACCAGATGATTTGGGTTAGTTAACATTCCTTTACGTTTTTCTCAGGCGTTTACACTTAAACCCAATCATGCCTGTAGTCCTCGGACTAGATGATTTGGGTTAGTTAACGCCTTTACGTTGTTAAAACTTAGAATTCAGCCACGCCTACGATCCTCGGACCAGGTAATCTCATTAAATACACATTCACATTATTAACCTAATCTAATGCTTGGCGGAATATGCAGACTCTAGCTAAATTGAGTCAACTGTTATTACTATAAGGCACTGTTTAGTCACGCATAGAAGAACGCCATGGTTTTGATTTATCCTTAATTATCACACTATCACTGTTAGCCGAAATGACAACTTAACAAACACCAGAAAAGCAACAAGGAGTAAAAAGAAAAGTATTTCATTCATTAAAAGGATGATCTCATTACAAAATAGGTGATACAGGGTCCTAACTATTACACAACCCTAACATCCTAAGCCTTGTCTTGAGGCGTCGGATCCGTTTTTGGTGGGCTACCCGCATCTCCAGTCTGAAGGGGTGCTGGGTTTGCCTCAGTCTGGACTGGGAGATCCTGACCGGCCGAGGGAGCTTCCGGAGCATCTGGCAGGTCACTTATGTCAGGATGGTAATAGATGCTCTCGGGTTGCCTTAGGGTAGACTCTGCAGGGACTCCGGCCGCATCAAGGCATTTGCCCCATGTAATTTCGCAGTAGTCTCTGCACACTTTGGCAAACTCCTCGGTCAGCCTAGATTGGGTCTCTTGCACACCCAGCATGTAGGCAGCTTGTTTCTCGGCCTCAACTGCTTCCTTGGCCAACTGAGCGTCCTCCTTGGCCGATTTAGCAGCATCCCTGGCTTTGTCTAGCTCAGCCCGCAACTCTTTCACCACCGCCCTCTCTGTTTCCAGATTGGTCTCGGTAACGTATAGTTGCTGTCGCTGATCCTCGGCCTGCTTCTCGGCATTCTTCAGGCCTGCCTCCACATTCCTCCTTGCTTTCACCTCCTCCTTCAATTCCTCGAAGATGCGGGCGCAGTCGTCCTTCGCCCTGCCCAGTGCCTTCTCCACCTCCTCCCTGGATCGAGCCTCAGCCTGCACTTTAATATCTTTGTCTTTGTTCCATTCTTCGGCTACAAAAATTTGCTGGGCGATCTGCATGGCAACCAAAAAAGAATTTTTGCGTTAAGTCACGAAAGCACATGAAGGCTACAAAATAATCACTTCTCTCACCATGCCTAAATCCCTTTTTAGGGACAGAAAAAGCTCCTGTTCGGTGAAGCGCCGATAGGACTCCATGTCCTTCAGAAGGAGGAGAGGCTTCTCCAACGTTTCTGCTATGCGCCCTGCTTTCCCCCCAGCGTAGTTTCGCAGGGACGCATCGTGTGGGATGGCGGCGCCATCCAATGTGAGCTTTGGAGACCACGCCCGAGTCTTTCGCCGCACGTCTGCGGCCAAGTTCTCTTCTCGGCTCTCCGTAGAAGACGCCCGTTTGCCCCTAGTATCATGGGTCATTTTCTGCTGCTTGGGGCCTTTCGGAGGGACCACTTCCCCCTCCTCCACATCAGTCACCTCTGTCACCACCCTTATCTTCTTCAGATCGGGTAGCGCTTTTAGCCCAAGATCTCTTGGGGTTGGAGGAGGAGGGGGTGGTGGTGGAAGATTGACCTTGGGCTGGGAAGTGCCAGTGCCTTTGGCCACATCCTTCGGCTTCCGGTTTTTCAACAAGTTCGATAGGCTCTGCATGTCTTCTTCTTCAGAATCGTCTGGCAGGGCTAGGTTTAAGAGTAGAGCAGCTGAGTGCCTATCGAGCACCTCTTCGGCAGCCAAAATTTCGACTTCCCCCGAGGTTTCCTCTTCGAACTTAAACTGGTCGATCTGCTGATCAAGCGAAGGGGTAGAAGAAACTCTTTCCTCCTCTGCTACCGGTTCAAGAGGAACTTGTTGAACGGGCTGAACAAGCACCGGTATACCTTGCGGATTAGGATGGGGCACCAGGGCGAGGTCGAAGGGGGCTAGAAAGTTCTTCCGTGCCACGTCAATGCGGTTTATGCGGCGATCCCCGAGTGTTATTGCGTTGCCTCTAGGTTGGAGTTCAGACTTCGGAGTGTAGCCAAGGATGAGGGGAACAGACCTAAGCTGTCCGTCTTCACTCACGAAAATCTCCGAACGAAGAAGGTAGTTCAAGGCCGCAGTATTCGTGAGACTCAGCCGAGGAGTTACGTACCTTCTATCTGTAAACATGGCGGTAGAACTGTCAGACGATTGCAATATGGTGAAAGGAAGTCCGAATAGCTAAAAGCAAAAAAGTTTGAAAAACTCAAGGGGGAATGTCCCACCTGGTGCTCCTGGCGTGGTTGGGCAATGAATCCCATCATGCCAGGCACCCGAGACGATCAGATAATCGTCCTTCATCCCTTTGTTGGACTTGGGAAGACCGGAGAGGAGTCTGACGATATCGGATTGGGACCTTAAATAGTATCCCGCCCCTTCCTTGGTACGACATTCGTACATGTGTACCACATCGTGCCAGGTTAATCCCAAGCCTAAATGGCGGTTTAGGTCATCAACTGCACCTAAGATTCTAAATGTGTTGGGTGCGCACTGGTCAGGACTAAGCCTATGGGCGGTAAGGTAACTTCTGGTAACTGGACCCATGGGAATGGTCATCCCTCCCTCCAGGAAGGCGGTAATGGGGATTATCACCTCACCCTCCTCTCGGTCCAGTAATAACCCCTCCGTGGAGCAATACCTCAAGCCCACCTCCCGAGGGATGCGATACGTCTCCCTAAACTTCTCTATCTGGGAAGGACTGTCCACTAGGTATTCAAATCTACCCATTGTTAATAAGATTAAAGTGAGGGAAACGCGGAACGACGACTGAAGAAAATCTACCAATGGCCGAAGAGGCAATCTGAATAGATTTCAAAAAATCTCGAAGAAAGGAACTTACGTAGGATTGAATTGGAGAATGTTTTTCTTGGCCTTGCGGGGAGATCGTAGCGGATTCTGGAACGGGTTGAAGCAGATGACAGGAGGGGCTTTGAGAGTCTGAATGCTTGAGTTCGCTGGGGGTTCTGAAGTTTGCAAAGTGAGAAGACAATTCCCTCTGGGACTTTATATAGTGGCAGGTAAAGTGGTGGGACTTATCCCGCCCGAAATTTTGAGGAGAATCTTGTCCGTTGATTTGGAATGAGCCGCCAGATTTCAGGGACAAGACGCCGCCTGGAGCAATTAATGACGCCTCGGAAACGGCGCGACAGCAGCGGTTATAAAGAAGGCGCCTAAATTCATGCGTACACACGTGTGGTGTCAAAGTTCAGTGCCCTCATTTGTCAAAAGATCAAAACCCCACTTTTTCTCTTCGGATGCGAGGTAAAAAGTGAAATTTTGAGGGGCTATTGTGGGTGAGAAAACCCAACGCCATATGTTGGGCCTGAGGCCCAGTTCAAATACGACTCTCTGACCGAAGAGGTTAAAAGTATCAATGCTTTGCCATTCTGGTGGAAGTGCAACCCATAAGGGACAAACGCTCTGTCCGAAGACAACCTAGTTGGGCCGAAGGGACCTTACCCAACGGAGCTGCCCAGAACTTGATCGAATAGATATGCCGAAGATCTCCCTGCCAGGGCTGAGCCTCGGGCCTGTCTAACTGCGTAGCTATCATGAAGTATCTTACCAATAAAGCTGCCACCGCCACATTTAATGCACTGCAGCAACTTTCCTGGCCGCATTTATGTGGAGAAGACACCTGAACAGTGTATCTTCACCCACCACCACTCACTGGGGGTTAAAGCAAACGGCTGATGTGACTAGTACTCAAGTGGGCGCCTAGATGGAGGACAAGTGTGCGGTGAAGATGGGAAAAGGGTGTATATATAAGGGAAGCAAGTCTAACAGAGGGAGAAGAAGAAAGAAAGAAAGAGAAATTGTATTCACTAAGTCTTTAAATAGTAAAACCTCTTCGGACCAAAGGAATTCTTCTTGTTGAATGCCTGACTCAATCCTTTTTTCGTTCATTATCGGTTTTGTTTATCTGGACCGTTGCTAAATCCTCCACTAGCCCAGTTGTTTAACCCATTCTCTACAAATTTATTGTTGGGAAGTTGTTGGGCTCATCATACAGAGAGTTGGTGCCTGGCCTAACAAATTTGGACCCTACAGTTTGTATTTTCAAAAAATAATTTTCAGTTTTTAAATAATATTGCATATTTTTATACACTTTTTTATCTACATGTATTTTCACACATGTTTTTAAATAGCAATTTTTAATTTTTAAACAAATATACCAAACAAACCTTAATCTTTTAAGCGATGGAAACAACATTAAAAAATTTTCCGAACAAACTTTTTTTTGTGGTCCACAAACTTTATGATTAAGATCTTTTCCATGGATTCTCAACCCAAAAAAATAAAAACTTGTCAGTGATAATAATGTTTAGTCATAAGCATATGGAGTGTCACATACAACCATATCGGAAACCATGGTTGTCAAAATCCCGATCTGGATCCTACGATTCTACGATTTTACGATCTCATCTGTCCAAAACGATCTAAATCTTTCAAGGATCTTAGCGATCGTTCAGGATCGTACGATTCTGACGATTCCAAACGATTTTGGTTTCTTGTAATCTTCTTTGACTTAATAGAAGGTTCAGTTGGACCCAAATGAAAAATAATATTCTAATAGATCAAGTTTTTCTATTCTAATGTAGCGAGATAGAGTGTTAGTTGAAAACAAACAAAAAATAACATTCCAATAGAGTGTTACGTTTTGAGATTTTTGACATCTTAAATGATGCTTACAAATGGATGTAATGATGCATGGTAATTACATCAAATTGATGCAAATTTTTGATTTTTTATGAATGTATAATTTATGTGATTATTTAACATACCAATTTGTTTTTTTTTTTCAAATAATGTAGGATCTTACGATTCACGATCCGATCCTCCGATCCACGATCCCACCTACCTCCCACGATCTTACGTAGGATCCCGATTTTGACAACCATGCCGGAAACGAAATAAATTTCTATCCATAGAAACTTAAATGGCTCCAAAGGTGATTTGGACTTAGGGGACAGGTGTGACAAATACTTGTAGCAACTATTTTTCAAGAAATAATTTTCAGTTTTTAAATAATATTACATATTTTTATACCCTTTTTCATTTACATGTATTTTCACACATGTTTTTAAATAGCAAATTTTAATTTTTAAACAAATATACCAAACAAACCTTAATTTTTTAAGCGATGAAAACAACATTAAAAAATTTTCCGAACAAACTTTTTTTTTGTGGTCCACAAACTTTATGATTAAGATCTTTTCCATGGATTCTCAACCCAAAAAAATAAAAACTTGTCAGTGATAATAATGTTTAGTCATAAGCATATGGAGGGTCACATACAACCATACCGGAAACGAAATAAATTTCTGTCCATAGAAACTTAAATGGCTCCAAAGGTGAGTTGGACTTAGGGGACAGGTGTGACAAATACTTGTAGCAACTATTTTTCAAAAAACAATTTTCAGTTTTTAAATAATATTACATATTTTTATACACTTTTTCATCTACATGTATTTTCACACATGTTTTTAAATAGCAATTTTTAATTTTTAAACAAATATACCAAACAAACCTTAATTTTTTAAGCGATGAAAACAACATTAAAAAATTTTCCAAACAAACTTTTTTTTGTGGTCCACAAACTTTATGATTAAGATCTTTTCCATGGATTCTCAACCCAAAAAAATAAAAACTTGTCAGTGATAATAATGTTTAGTCATAAGCATATGGAGGGTCACATACAACCATACCGGAAATGAAATAAATTTCTGTCCATAGAAACTTAAATGGCTCCAAAGGTGAGTTGGACTTAGGGGACAGGTGTGACAAATACTTGTAGCAACTATTTTTCAAAAAACAATTTTCAGTTTTTAAATAATATTACATATTTTTATACACTTTTTCATCTACATGTATTTTCACACATGTTTTTAAATAGCAATTTTTAATTTTTAAACAAATATACCAAACAAACCTTAATTTTTTAAGTGATGAAAACAACATTAAAAAATTTTCCAAACAAACTTTTTTTTGTGGTCCACAAACTTTATGATTAAGATCTTTTCCATGGATTCTCAACCCAAAAAAATAAAAACTTGTCAGTGATAATAATGTTTAGTCATAAGCATATGGAGGGTCACATACAACCATACCGGAAACGAAATAAATTTATGTCCATAGAAACTAAAATGGCTCCAAAGGTGAGTTGGACTTAGGGGACAGGTGTGACAAATACTTGTAGCAACTATTTTTCAAAAAACAATTTTCAGTTTTTAAATAATATTACATATTTTTATACACTTTTTCATCTACATGTATTTTCACACATGTTTTTAAATAGCAATTTTTAATTTTTAAACAAATATACCAAACAAACCTTAATTTTTTAAGCGATGAAAACAACATTAAAAAATTTTCCGAACAAACTTTTTTTTGTGGTCCACAAACTTTATGATTAAGATCTTTTCCATGGATTCTCGACCCAAAAAAATAAAAACTTGTCAGTGATAATAATGTTTAGTCATAAGCATATGGAGGGTCACATACAACCATACCAGAAACGAAATAAATTTCTGTCCATAGAAACTTAAATGGCTCCAAAGGTGATTTCGACTTAGGGGACAGGTGTGACAAATACTTGTAGCAACTATTTTTCAAAAAACAATTTTCAATTTTTAAATAATATTACATATTTTTATACACTTTTTCATCTACATGTATTTTCACACATGTTTTTAAATAGCAATTTTTAATTTTTAAACAAATATACCAAACAAACCTTAATTTTTTAAGCGATGAAAACAACATTAAAAAATTTTCTGAACAAACTTTTTTTTGTGGTCCACAAACTTTATGATTAAGATCTTTTCCATGGATTCTCAACCCAAAAAAATAAAAACTTGTCAGTGATAATAATGTTTAGTCATAAACATATGGAGGGTCACATACAACCATACCGGAAACGAAATAAATTTCTATCCATAGAAACTTAAATGGCTCCAAAGGTGGGTTGGACTTAGGGGACAGGTGTGACAAATACTTGTAGCAACTATTTTTCAAAAAACAATTTTTAGTTTTTAAATAATATTACATATTTTTATACACTTTTTCATCTACATGTATTTTCACACATGTTTTTAAATAGTAATTTTTAATTTTTAAACAAATATACCAAACAAACCTTAATTTTTTAAGCGATGAAAACAACATTAAAAAATTTTCCGAACAAACTTTTTTTTGTGGTCCACAAACTTTATGATTAAGATCTTTTCCATGGATTCTCAACCCAAAAAAATAAAAACTTGTCGGTGATAATAATGTTTAGTCATAAGCATATGGAGGGTCACATACAACCATACCGGAAACGAAATAAATTTTTGTCCATAGAAACTTAAATGGCTCCAAAGGTGATTTGGACTTAGGGGACAGGTGTGACAAATACTTGTAGCAACTATGTTTTATTGGCTTGAAAATGACTTCTTTTTTATCCCCAAAAAAAAAAAAAAAAAAAAAAAAGACTTCTTTCTCTTTTTTTATTTATATTTAAATACCATTCTTGAAATATGAAACAAATTATTATTTTTTTTATACTTCATTTTTTTGAAAGAATTAAAGTCAAGCACGTTGTTACTATAGGGCCGTTTAGAAACAGTTTATTTAGCTGAAATTGAAAACTTTTTATTGAAAGTATAAAAAAAAAAAAAAAAAGGATTAAAAGTTAACTAAATAGTACAATGAGACCCATGAATAGTACCAAAAAAATGCAATAGGACCCGTGAATGGTATCAAAAAGAAGCAAAAAAACTAAATAAGTTGAAAGAAATAAGCTCATCCCAAACTCATTCTATGTTTATCAATTTATGGCTATGACTCAACCTACCACTCCATGGTCAAGATAAGTTAAGCATGCGGCTTTTGGTCAAGTAGCTAGCCAGCGGCTTAGCCTTAGCCTTAGCCTTAGCCAATCCTTACCTTTTAATTTAGGGATGACCATGGAGTGGGGTAGGGCAAGGTCAGATCATAGGTGTCTCGTCCCCTCCTTATCTACCTTTCGAGTAGGGAAAACTCACATGAGACTGGCAATTTATAAAAATGTTATGTGACTAAAATTACACACGATGATCACTTAATAGTTATACAATGGATTGGAGGAAGATAGTTCTAAATCAATTTGAAGCTAAACTTTTTTCTTTAAATAATAGACATAAATGGTTTTATGAGTTGACACAAAATGTGTTAGAAGAGATTCTTCGTAATCAATTTGGAGGAAAACATTGTCCTTACAAATCACTTGCCTAGATGGATTAGATTAGGTTGAGTTTGAGGGTTTTTTAACCCAACCCAACCCATTACATGTGTAAAAATCAACCCAATTTAACTCACATGGATTAGGTTGGGTCAATGGATTGTACGTACATGTTTCACGCTTAGAAAAAAATTGAGTTTTTAACAAATATTTGAACTTTTTCAATTAATTATTGCATTTCATATAATATTCCTAAATTCTATTCCAAATCTTCAAATTCATCATGTCTAATACTCCAAATACCAAAATAAATCAAAAAAAAAAAAAAAACTAAAATAAGAGTAATTATATATAGATATGGGTTCAAGTTCACGTAGTGTACATTCTCAAAAAAAAAAAAAAAAAAAAAAAAAAGTTCACTTGGTGTAACTTCACAAGAGTTAAACATTTTTGTTTACCGTATATTACCATTAGATCTAATGGTCAATAACATTCTATGCCTTGTAATTAATATTCTAAATATTGCATTAATGAGTTACCAAAAAACCTCATTTTATTTTATCCTTTAAAATTGAATGCCTTCTCTCTCCAATTCCAAAGCACACACATTCTCTCTCTAATCTCATCTCCTTCTCCATGGCTTCACCCTTTCCACCACAAGGCACATGATATCTCATATATTCATCTCTGATAATAAAGAAAAGAAATTAAGCAAGAGCCAAATCACTCCATTTGTATTGTGTTTAAAGGACAACCCATTTTTTCTCCCTCTCCCCGCCCTTTTTATTTATTTATTTATTTATTTTTATATTTTGCTTGGGCCCCTATGAATGTGGATCTAGCAAATTTCAATTGGGGATGTGAATCTGAAATCTTAACCTTCCACCACTTATGACATTATAACCCCAAATTTTTGAATTGGAACATGACTAGTAGTTTGGTACAACCACTAACATTATGAGATTTTAATGAAAGCTTCCATAGTTCCGCCACAACATTGGATATCAACAATTCTTATCAAATTAAGTGTTTATTTTAAAGGATTTGGAGGTATAAAAATTTAAGAGAAAAGTTGTCAATTTGATGGCTTACAAACTCAGAAATTGCAATAGCCATATCATAAGCACTTTTTTTTTTTTACTAGAATTTCTTTGTCATCCCAATGACTGAAGTGAAAAACACCAAAACATACTGTGCAAACTTCAAATACTGCCTCTTCAAATACTGCCTCAACATTTGATTTTTTATAATTGAATAAACTGCTTAATTTTTAAAAAAGCCTATAACAGCTATTCGTTGATGAAGATATGAGATATCATGTATCTGTTGTGGAAAGGATTAAGGGGTGAAGCCATGGGAGAAGGAGATGAGTTTAGAGAGAGGAGATGTGTACTTGGTGATTAGAGAGAGAAGGTATTTAATTTTAAAGAGTAAGTAATACCACCGCACACCTTTGGTGTGATGGTCACTCCACAAGTATAAATGCTTATGGAGTGTGGAGGGTAAGTGCCGGGGTTTAAGTCTCCAGGAGGGAGCTTCACACACATATACACTTAGATTAGGCTAGAGTAGAATTCTATCTTGTAAAAAAAAAAAAGGAAGGTTTTTTTTTTTTTTTTTGAGAGATAAAAGGAAGATTTTTGGTAACTCATTAATGCAATATTTAGAATATTAATGATAAGGCATGTATAATTTTTTAACCGTTAGATCTAATGGTAATCTATGGTCAGAAAAATGTGTAAATCTTGTTAAGTTACACTAGGTGTAACTTGAACCCATCTCATATATATATATATATATATATATATATGGTGTGTCGAGTTGGGTAGGATTAATATTCCAAGCCACCAATACACAAAAAAGCAATTCCAAGCATTGGGTTGAATTGAGTTAGTTTCATTAGGTTGGTGGGTTGGATGCACATCCTATTTGCCTATGATGAAGAATTATTATGAAACATACAAAATACACTTTAAATATAAAGCAATTGTGTAGTCCTCATTAGTTTAAAATATAGTAGAGTTCCAACTTAACATTTCATGAAAAGGACTTTGCCCCTTTTGTTATTATTTTCTGTTAGCTTAATATATATATATATATATATATATATATATATATATATATATATATATATATATATATATATATATATATTAAAACAATTATGTCAAAGCCCACACTAATGGACCTTAACACCCTCGTCATTTCATTATAGTGGAGGAAGGACATTACAACCTTGAATAATTAAGGGACAAAATTTAGGTACAGTATCTTAGGTGTTGCTTCTTAGGTTCCCCTCTTAATATTCAGTCATGTAACTACTTAACTAAAAAATACACTTTCATCCCATGAGAAAAAAATCTATATGGCAGAATCTTAAGAGATGAACCTAAGGAACGGTACCTAAGTACTGTACCTAAGTCTTACTCATACTTAAGGGTGAGAAATTGCAATCCATCATTTTGTTATTTTATTATTATTTATTTTCTAGCCCTTACTATTGCTGAGTGGCACTTGCTTTGCTACTACTTAGTTCATGTATGTCCTTAAGTAATAATAATTAATAAATAAATAAAAAGAAGTTCATTTCCCTAAGGTTGACACCATTTGCCTCTTTGGTTGAGGTGAAAAAGAGGGAAGAAAAATGAGAAAAATGGGTGTGTTTCCACTATTTAGTTTTCAATTCTTTGTCTTTTTCATCCTCAATTAAATACACATAGTTGAAATTAAAAAAATTCTATAATTCCAATCAAATAAAGCCTCAAATAAAGTGGTTAGTATGAAAAGAAAGAGAATGAAAAAAAGAAAAGAAAAGAAAAGAAAAAAAACCTAAAGAAAGAAAGTGTAGCACGTGTGTCATGCTCGATCGGTCATTCAGTTGTTTTTGACTTGAAAGTTTGTCCAAGAGTTCAGTTCTCTTCTCTAGTTCATCATTGTAGCCTAACTTTCATATTTTGATTTAGTATGGTATGGAATGCTAAGCATTGTTCAACAATTTTTTTTTCTTACTGATGATGCCGAAAATCGTCAGTAAGTCACACAATGCTCACGTGCTTTAAACAACATCTGCGCAATAAAAACAAAGAAAACCCTAGGAGAGTACCGGTGTGGTACAGGCCAAAGACCCTCCGAAGGTTAAGTTAGAGATATTTCACAACTCTAGAGTGCTAGAGCTGGGGGAATTATGAGTACCTTGGTTTGTGAGGGTCTTGGGGTTTTTATAGTAGCATGGGGTTGATATTCTTTCCTTGGTTTAGAAGTTCTTTCCTTGTGGGAGAGATCTTCTTTAATTCGCATATCTTACGAGATCTTTTCCTTATAGGACTCTCTTGATCAAGGTTAAGCATGGTGCACAAGATATTTCCTTATATGCTTATGTGTGGAGGCCAAGCCATATCAGCCTCGTCAAAGGCTCGCTTATCCTTTTCAGCTTCCCCTCTTCAGCTTCATATCCCATCAACATATTATAGTCGTCTCATTCAGATAGTTATTGTCTTCAAGGTGCAACTGTTAACTTTGAGGTGGAACCTTCGACTTTCACTCTGGTGTTTAGATTGTGAACGTTTAGCCGAGGCTGATGAGTTCATTAGGACCGTCACTTCCACCTAACACGGACGACTTTATCAAAACCACAGAATTATCCTTGTCATCTACCCCCTACTCCATAGCCTCGTTGACTTTAGCCAACAGGTTATGGAGTTCAATTTGTAGATCTCTCCTTTTTATTATTTATTATTTTGTTTATCAAAAAAAGAGAGGGCATTTATAGGTGATTCCTCAAGCAGCCTTTATTAATTGCTTGGACACGTGGCTTAAGCGGGTTGGTTCCTTTTTTGGATGAGGGTGTCACTTCATCTTTTGTGCATTTTTCATCCTATATATATCTTAGTTCCTTCCCCATTTTCTCCCATTTCATCATTGATCTTCATAGAGAGAGCTTGCTATTCCGAGAACTTCGCTCCCGTCATCTTACTACGCTGCCTTCATTCCTTTGCTGAGACCGTCACCTTTCAAGGAACCGTCTACTTGGTAAGTCACCTTTTCCTTTCCTTCATTCTATCTCTCATCTTTGTTTTTCTAGTTGATCGTTTCCCTCTTATAAAGAGGCCGTCAACTTAGGTACTTAGAATACCTCCATCGCTTGTAGGTAAATAGATGTCTAGAGAAGCGACTAGTGAGCAGTCGTCAGTCCATGAGGGAGCAGGCTACGATGAGGTCTTCCAGACAAGTCATGAGCCTGAGGAGGGCCTTTCCTAGTCATCAGAGAGGGAAACGTCTGCCCATTCTTTTGACGAGGAAGTGAAGAGTTATGTTGGAGAGGGAGATGAGGAAGAGGAGATAGATGAGGGAGAGGTTGGAGGTGATGAGGGAGAGGTTGAAGGTGATGAGGAAGAGGAGGATGACGGGGACGAGAGTGACGCTTACGAGAGAACC
Organism: Quercus glauca; assembly: GCA_023736055.1. Classification (NCBI taxonomy): domain Eukaryota; kingdom Viridiplantae; phylum Streptophyta; class Magnoliopsida; order Fagales; family Fagaceae; genus Quercus; species Quercus glauca. Next base: position 77,856,790 of record CM043319.1, read on the forward strand.
CTCAAAGTTGGAAGTTCAGGAAGCCCTGGGAATGGGCATGCTCGTCCGTTTATTCTTCCTCAAATGTGGACCATCAACGATTTCTTGCCGAAGATGACGGTCAATATATTTAAGAATTTGAGGAATCGTTGATCCCTAACCATATCTAGATCCGTCTCCTTGGGAAATTTGAGAAGTGTTACTCAGGGAAGACTGCGAATGTCGGTATGTACGACGCTATGTTCGCAACGGGACTAAGGTTGCCACTGACGGCATTGCATCGTCAGTTGGCTAACTTTCTTGGATTATTTGTCAACTAGATTACTCCAAATGCCTAAAGAATCTTTATAGGGGCTAAGATTTTGTGGGGTCGTCTGAGTGGTGGGAACCGTCAGCTTTTGCTGGACGAGTTCTTTTATTGCTACAGACCTCAGCACATCGTCTCGTCTCAAGGAATATACCATTTTGCTGCATGGAAAAAGGTGTTAAGGCTCATGTCAGGCATGCCTGACTCTAACAGGAATTGGAAGGGCAGATACTTCTTTGTTAAAGGGACCGATTGGGTATGCCATCCTGAAGAATGGGATACAATGCCTCATGGTTTTGACAATACTTGGGGTATTGTCAAAGATTTAGGTTTAGCACCGTCAGCTTTTGCTTTTACTTTTTCATTTATTCATCAAGTGTTTTAATGTCATCGTTTTCTTTTTTCAGCCAATGTTCGTCCAATCATAACTGGCGAGTAAGAGGGTTTCATTCGTCAGGTTTTTGAAATCCCATTCGAGCGATGAAAGTGTAGGGATTTGATCACCCTTGATACGTTGCACGCATATTCCAATGGTCCAGAGCCGACGCTTGCAACTCATAGATTAAACACTTATTCCCGTCGGCGTAAGTAACTTATTTTCTTCATTCGTTTTTGTTGTCGCCTGGTCTAATACTTATCATTTGTCCTTTGTAGAAATGGAGGTAACCAGGCAGAGGGCGCAGGTGAGAGCTGCTGCTGCGCGAAGGAAGGAAAAGGAAAAGAAGGCGAAGGGGAAGGAGGGGGCGTCCTCGTCAACCCCTAAGGCCGTCAGTAAGGGGGCATCTAAGAGGAAGGTGGACAAGAAGGATGACCGTCCTCCTAAGAAAGCATCTGTCACCCCCGGAGATAAGCTCCCGAAGAAACCGTCGCCTCCCAAGCCGAGCCATAGGGCAGGCAAGGGATTAATGACAACATCAGGCCCTGTCACTCAGGGACTTGACCGTCATCTTCTCACTCACAAGGACTATGCCCTTGAGATGGTTGAGTGAATCATTAAGGATATGGACGTGGATCCTTGTGCTGAGAAAATGACGAAGGAGCTGGGGGCGTCAAGCCTCTTTGACCTTGCTCAAGTATGTTTCTTCCTTTCTTTCTTTCTTCAGTTATTTATTACTCAATTGCTAATGGTTGTTCTGCTTTGTAGGGGCTGGTCTGTATGAAGGCGCTGTAGGATAGGAGCATCGCCCAAGAAGGGGTAATTGCCCATCTTCGCAAGCGCAATAGGATCTTGACCAACGAGCAGGAGCAATACAAAAAGGCCCTGTGCACTCTCAACAAAGAGGTGAAGGAGTTAACGAAAAAGCTGAAGGAGGAGGGCACAAAGAGGGAAAAGGAACAGGAGGAGAAGACAACGGTGGAGAAAGAGCTGACAGCCCTTCTTAGGCAAGTGGAGACGGCTAGGGCTGACGCCGTGAGAGAATTTAAGGCTTCACAGCCTTTTATTGATTCTTACGCTGTCTACTATGGTGACGGGTTTGAGGATTTCCTTAAATAGGTTAAGTCCTTCTACCCGGACTTGGATTTATCCAAGATCACCATGGACGACCCCTTGCCATCAACTCCTGCCAACGACACTATAATGGAGGCAATCGTCAACTCTACTGAGTTGGAGACTAATCCAAAAGATGATATCATTGTCCTTGCTTAGCCTGCTGCGGATCCTCCTGTCACCCCTCTAGTCCCATCCACTAAGCCTCTGAATGTTGAAAATCCTCCTGCTCAAGACGCTCAAGATAAGGATGACGAGAACCTCTAGGACATCCCTGCCTCTTTGACTTAGTTTTATTTTTTTGAATGATAATCTTATTGTATATTTAACTTTCAGACAATGTTGAATGCCCCTTTGTTTTTGGGCCCTTTTTTGTAAAGACCTTATTTTATGTATGGTATACTTTTTTACATCTGTCTCTTTTTAGCGTGTGCTGATATTGATATATATATATATATATATATATATATATATATATATATATATATATATATATATATATATATATATATATATATATATTTGCACATTCTTTACTTTTTACATCAGTCGTGGCAAAGACCTTGTCATGTTTGTGGGCAAAATAAGAAACTCGTCTTCTTGTCCTTAATAAATTGAGGTATCAAACTTAATGAGTATTAACAATGAACTCGTCTGCTAATGGGTTCTTGCAATAAACCCGTCCATTTGGAGGCTTTATAATTTTAACAAACCCCTTAAGGTATTCTAAACTTGTCCACTTGTGGACCTAATAATGAACTCGTCCACTTATGGACTTAATCACGTGCCCGTTCACTTGTGGACATGATAATATTAACTCATCCTTATGAGATGAACTCATCCAGTCATGGACTTAATCATGGACTCGTCCACTTATGGACTTAATATTAACTCATCCTTATGAGATGAACTCGTCCGTCTATGGACTTAATAATGAATCATCCACTTGTGGACTTGATAAATCCTCATGGGAAGAACTCGTCCAGTTGTGGACTTATTAATATTAACTCATCCTTAAGGGATGAACTCGTCCACTTATGGACTTAATTATGAATCCGTCCACTTGTGGACTTAATAATGTTAACTCATCCTCATGGAATGAACTTGTCCAGTTGTGGACTTAATAATATTAACTCATCCTCATGGGATGAACTTGTCCACTTATGGACTTAATTATGAATCCGTTCACTTGTGAACTTAATAATGTTAACTCATCCTCATGGAATGAACTCGTCCACTTATGGACTTAATCATGAATCCATCCACTTGTGGACTAGATAATATTAGCTCATCCTCATGGGATGACCTCGTCCACTTATGGACTTAATCATGAATCCATCCACTTGCTGACTTAATAATATTAACTCATCCTTATGGGATGAACTCATCCACTTATGGACTTAATTATGAATCTGTCCACTTGTGAACTTGATAAACACGTAGAATAAACATGTAGAAGCAAATAAATATGCCAGTCATATATGAATAAACTCCTCTTATTATGATAAATGCATATAGAAAAAATTTTCTTTAAAGAAAAAGACCTGCCCTTTGGGCTTAAAAAGTACGGTAGCAAAAATTAACTAAAATAAATTGGAAAATGAGGAGTGTCACTTTTCATGCTATCATCTACTAGTAGTATTTCTGGAGATGCTCGGTGTTCCATGGGTGGTGCAACTTTTGTCTGTAAATCGTCTCTAGGTAATAGGTCTCTTTCCTCTACCATGACGTGATTTGGTAGGGTCCCTCCCAGTTAGGGCTGAACATTCCTTGGATGGGGTCTCTGGCGGCGCCTATTACCTTCCTCAATGCGAAATCTCCAACCTTTAAGGCTCTGTGCTTGACTCAGGAGTTGCAGTGCTTGGCCATGAGGCCCTGATATCGTGCGAGCCTCTGTTCAGCTATCGCCCTAACTTCGTCTAGTAGATCAAGCTGTAGACGCATGGCCTCATTGTTCTTTCTTTCATCATGATTACCCACTCTGTAGCTCATGAGTCCAACCTCCGTTGGGATGACTACCTCGCTTCCATAAGCTAATTGAAATAGTGTTTCCCCAGTAGGTGTCCTTGTTGTCGTCCTATATGCCCATAGTATGCTTGGCAGGTCCTCTGACCATATACCCTTTTCCCCCTCAAGCCAAGTCTTGATGATTTTAAGCAAGGATTGGTTTGTGACCTCAACCTGCACGTTGGCCTGAGGGTGGGCTGGGGAAGAGTAGTAGTTTTTGATCCCTAACTATGAGCAGAAATCCCTGAAGAAGTCATTGTCGAACTGCTTCCCGTTGTCTAAGACTAAGACTTTAGGTATCCCATATCTGCAGATGATGTTCCTCCAGACAAAGCTTCATACGTTCTTCTCTATGATAGTGGCCAAGGCTTCAGCTTCGACCCACTTAGTGAAATAGTCTATGGCGACTATTAGGAACTTCAGCTGTCTCATCGCTATTGGGAATGGGCCCATGATGTCCAGTCCCCATTGGGCAAAAGGCCATGAGGCCATCATGGGAGTGAGCTCCTCTGTCAACTGTCTGATAACGTTGCTGAACCTCTGACATTTGTCGCACATCTTGACATATGCCTTAGTATCCTTCTGCATAGTAGGCCAGTAGTATCTAGCCCAGATTATCTTGTGCACCAACGATCGTGACCGTGAGTGATTTCTGCAGATACCTTCATGGATTTCTCTCATTATGTAATCTGCCTCCTCCGGGCTTAAGCATCTTAGGTACGGTCGAGAGAAACCCCTCTTGTATAAGACGTCCTTTATCAAGATGAACCGTGCCGCCTGAACCTTCAGCTTTCTTATGGCCTCCTTACCGTTAGGTAGTGTGCCGCTTTTCAAATAGGAAACTATTGGTGTAGTCCAATTGCTTTCTGAGTTCACTTCCTGCATGTCGACGTTATCTATCAAAGGTGAAAGATGAACAAAGGAAAGTACTTTATCGGGGATAAGCATATATTCAACTGACGCGGCTTTGGCAAGGCGATCAGCTTACTCGTTCTCTTCCCTGGGGATTTGGAAGAACTTGGCTTGCAGTTCATTGACCTGTCTGCACTTGATCCAAATACTTCTTCATCCTTTCTCTTTTGCATTCGTAGTCGCCATTTACTTGACTGGTGACTACCTGAGAGTCACAGTATACGATCACACTTGTTGCTTCTGCAGCTTTGGTGAGGTCTAGTCCTGCTACTAAGACTTCATACTCTGCTTCATTGTTTGTTGTAGGGAAGTCGAGTCGAACCATGCATTCGATCTCGTCTCCCTCAAGGGAGCGGAGCATTACACCGATTCCGCCTCCGTGCTTATTAGACGACCCATCCATGTGGATGCTCTAGTGAGGAGGTCCTTCTGCCCCCTAGCCTTCCACATTAGTGAACTCTATAATAAAGTTGGTGACTACTTGTCCCTTTATGGCAGTATGCGGGTGATATTGTATGTTAAACTCACTTAGTCCTATCGCCCATAGTGCCATTCGTCTGACAATTTTGGGATTGCTCATTGCTTTCCATAGAGTCTTGTTAGTTAGGACAACGATAGTGTAGGCCTAGAAGTATGGCTTTAGCCTATGGGCCGCAGTAACTAAAGCGAAGGCAAGCTTCTCCATCGATGGGTATCTTTCCACTACGCCTTAGAGTGCTTGACTCGTGTAGTACATGGGCTTCTGTACCCTATCTTCTTCCCTGACTAAGGTCGCGCTGGCGGCAGCTAGGGATACTGCCAAGTAAAATAATAATTCTTCCCTAGGCTGGGAGGGACTTAGCAACGGAGGGGACGAGAGGTAGGCCTTTAGGTCTTTGAATGCTTGTTGACATTCTACCATCCATTCAAAAGACTTCTTCAATGTGCAAACGAAAGGTAGGCACTTGTCCATTTCCCTCGATACGAACCTATTCAGCGCGACTACCTTGCCGTTGAGGCTTTGCACCTCCTTTATGTTTTTTGGTGGTGCCATTTCCATTATGGCCTGGATCTTGTCAGGATTGACTTCGATGCCCCTTTAGGACACCATGAACCCTAGGAACTTCTTAGCCGTTACCTCGAATGTGCACTTGCTTGGATTGAGTTTCATGTTGTAAGAGAAGGGTATTGAAGGTTTCCCGCAGGTCATCCAGATGATCATCCTCCCTTTGGCTCTTCACCAATATGTCGTCAACATAAACTTGGACATTTTTTCCAATTTGATGTTCATGAGCCTTTGATACGTTGCGCCTATGTTTTTGAGGCCGAATGGCATCACTTTGTAGCAGAAAAGGCCTTCACTGGTGATGAATGAAGTTTTCTCTTGATTTTCTTTATTCAGCTTGATCTAGTTGTAGCCAGAGAAGGCATCTGTGAAATTCAGCAATTGGTGTTGGGTTGTAGAGTGTACTAGGACGTGTCGGGGGTAACTATTCTTAGGGCATGCTTTGTTTAGATCCGTGAAGTCCACGTACATCCTCTACTTCCCATTGGCTTTCTTGACCATCACTACGTTGGCTAGCCAGCCAAGGTAGTAAACTTATCTGATGAAGTCTGCTTCTTGAAACTTACGGACTTCTTTTGCTATAGCTCAGTCTCTCTCTTGGGCGAACACTCTCTTCTGTTGATGAATAGGTGGAAAATTTGGCAATGCGTTTAACCTGTGCACCATGACTGAAGGATCAATCCCAGGCATGTCTTCATGACTCCAGGCGTAGACATGCTGATTCTCTTAGAGAAAAGCCGTGAGCGCTTGGTGGACAGGTGAGGGTGCCGATCCTGGTTATTCGTTCTAGTCGGGAATCGTCAAGAAGTATCTCTTTAAGTTTTTCAAAGGGCTTCGCCACTATCCGATGTTCTTCTATGTTCATGGCCTGGAGATGGTTGTCCATTTCCAATATAGTTATGAACCACTCGCGTGCAGCCACCTGATCTCCACGCAGTTCTCCTACTCCATAATTGGTGGGGAATTTGATCATTAACTAGTAGGTCAAGGTTACAGCCTTCCACGAAGTAAGGGTAGGTCATCTTATGATGGCATTGTAAGCGGATGAGTAGTCGACCACAAGGAATGTTACATCCTTAGTGATCTGCTGGGGGTAGTTGCCTACCATTATGGACAATGTGACTGCACCAAGGGGGAATACCCTTGTTCCTCCGAAACCAACGAGCGGAGCGTTCATCAGAACCAATCGCTCTTTGTCAATCCTCATTTGCTGGAACGCCGGGTAGTAAAGGATGTTAGCTGAGCTGCCATTGTCAACCAGGACCCGGTGTGTGTTGTAGTCCCCTACCCGGATGCTAACAACGAGTGCATCGTCGTGCGGGTGGTGGAGGCGTCGAGCATTTTCTTCTGAGAATAAGATGACGAGGTTATCAATCCGTGCCAACTTGGGGACGAAGCCTGTTAGCTGGACGTTCTAAACCATCCTGAGGTAAGCCTTACGGGCCTTTTTGGACAAACCAGAGGCCGCAACACCTCTTACAATCATTCTTATATCTCCTATGGGCGACTAGGACACTTGTTCTCCCATTGGGGGACCTGCTCTTGTGGTGGATCTGCTTTTTCTTTACTAACGAATCTCTACAACTTTCCTTGTCTTATGAAAGCTTCTATTTGTTGCTTCAAATTATAGTAGTCGTTCGTGTCATGATCGTGGTCACAGTGGAAGTGGCAGTACTTGTCTTTAGACCTCTTATTAGGATCTCCCTTCAGCTCGCTGGAAAATGTCAGAGCTCCTTTGTCTTTGATTTTCAGAAAGACTTGGTCGATCGAGGTAGTCAGAGGGGTAAAACTCGTGAACTTCTCCGCGGGGGGCTTGGAGTGCCTGTCCTCCCGCCGTTCTCCAGTCCTAGCCATCTTCCACCCCCTATCCTACCGTACGTCTTCCTGTGTTTCCCTCTTCTTAGGCTTCTCTTCTCGAGCCAGCAAGGTGTCTTCCGCATTCATGTACTTGGTTGCCCTGTACAGCACATCTGACATAGTTTTTAGGTTGTTTTTATCTAGGGAAAATAGAAACTTACCCTTACGTCGCCTATTCGTGAAAGCAACCAGGAGTATCTTATTGTCAGCTTCATCGATCGAGAGGGCCTTTTTGATAAAACGAGCTATGTAAGACCTCAGTATCTCGTTCTCTCACTGCTTAATGTTCATCAGGCATGTAGTGGACTTCTTATACCTATGCTCCCCGATAAAGTGTGAGGCAAACTAGGCGCTTAACTCCTTGAAGGTACTAATGGAGTTGGGCATTAACCTGCTGAACCAAATCCTTATGGGTCCTTTCAGCGTAGTGGGGAAGGCTCTGCACATGATCTTGTCCATCATCCCTTGAAGGTGCATTAGGGTCTTAAAAGACTCCAAGTGATTTAAGGGGCCCTTGGATCCGTCGTAACTTTCCACTTGCGGCATACGAAACTTCAGTGGAAGGAAGAACGAAGTGATGGACGCAATGAATAGCGAATTAGTTCGATGGACCAAGTCATTGAGATCGCTGGATACCCGTCCTCTAAGGGCGTTCATCATAAGGTCCATCTGTTCCTTCATCATCTGCATCTCGGCGACTATGTGAGGTGGAACCGTATCTGTGACGGAAGGCTGGCTGGTGTCTTGTTGTTTTGGCCTGCTTGGGGCATTGCTACCCTTTGGCCCTTCTTGGTTCCTTTTCTCAACGCTAATGTCCTCTTGGTCTTCCTCCTGTGTGTTAAGGCTTGCATTCTTTTGGTGCAACTGCTTTTCCAGATCATGGTTTTGCTTGGTGAGGCGCTCCACTGTGGCGACGAGAGTTTGACCCTGTCTCTCGAGGGCTGTTGTACGTGGTTCGTCTCCTTGAGCATTGTTGGTGGTCGTCATCAAGCGAGTAAGTACCATGCAACTCTTTGTCCAGGAAGCAATAGTATGGCTTCCAAGTCGCTAAAGTATTCCTACAAATGGCACCAACTGATGATGCCAAAAATTATCAATAAGTCACACAGTGCTTACGTGCTCTAAACAACACATGTGCAACTTTCACAAGTTAGACCCTAAGAGAGTACAGGTACCGGCCAAAGAAAATCCTAAGAGAGTACAGATATGGTACCGGCCAAAGACCCTCCGAAGGTTAAGTTAGAGAACTTTCACAACTCTAGAGTGCCAGTGCTAGGAGAATTATGCGTACCTTGGTTTGTGAGGGTCTTGGGGTTTTTATAGTAGCATGGGGTTGATATTCGTTCCTTGGTTTAGAAGTTCTTTCCTTGTGCGAGAGATCTTCTTTAATTCGTATTTCTTACGCGATCTTTTCCTTATAGGACTCTCTTGATTAGGGTTAAGCGTGGTGCACAAGATATTTCCTTATATGCTTATGCGTGAAGGCCAAGCCATGTCAACCTCATCAAAGGCTCGCTTATCCTCTTCAGCTTCCCCTCATCAGCTTCATATCCCATCAACATATTATAGTCGTCTCATTTAGATAGTTGTTGTCCTCAGGGTACAGTCGTCAGCTTTGAGGTGGAATTGTCGACTTTCACTCTGGTGTTTAGACCGTGAACGTTCAGCCGATGCTGATGAGTTTATTAGGACCGTCGCTTCCACCTAACATGGACGACTTTATCAAACCACAAAATTATCCTTATCACTTACCACTATTGATATGATTTTAGTTATTATTATGCACTTAGACTTATATCCATACTAACCTTATCACACGTGCTTTGCACGTGTGATGAGACTTTCTTTTTTTGTTTTAATATCAAAATTTTTTTGAAAAATGAAAGAGAAAGAAGCAACTAAAAATCATATAGAACAACCAAAATCATATGAATAATAAAATGATTAAAAAATGCACTAAAAGAATTACCTTGTATGAAAGGACTACTCCTTCTTGAAAGAAAAAGAAAAAAAAAAATTAAACATTAAACCGAGCAAGAGAGGCATTAATTTGTGTTTAATTTTAGTAACTGACTTGTAGTACAAAAGGAATAAGGAGAGATGGAGGTGCCTAATTTTAAGAGATATAGATAAATATCTAAATTTAGGAGTGTTTAAATTAGTATTTTTACATATCTAACCTTATTCTTTTAATTTTCTAAACATATGAATTTGAAAGTATTTTAGTACACAAAATGATAAAATCCAAATAAGTAATCATTTTATTAGTAGTATAGATATTATTTCCCTTTCACTAAAAAAGAAAAATGCAAGGCATCAATGACTCCAACAAAGCAGGAAGAGGAGTGAAAAAAATTGGACACTTCAAAGAAAATAGCAAACTAAAGAAAGATTGACCCTTTAGCGACACCACATAATTTAGAATACAGACATTATATGTGGTTGAGTGTTGAGAGTATCTGTAGCAACCTCTTTAAATTTTTGTACTATTTGGAGAATGAACAGTACATTTTACTTTTTGCCTATTTATTTTTTCAAATACACTTTCCAACAGACTCTATCATTTCTTAATCCCATTTAAATATTACTTCTTCATTCTTTCTTTAATATTTCCTTATTCTCTTTTCATTCTTCCTTAATTCATTCCTAAGAGCTACATTCATAATATTTTTACAACACTTTCACAACAAATCATTTGTGATAAGTTGTTACTGATTTTAATTTGAACACACTAATAAAATTATTTCTTTCTCTTTCTTAAAAAAATTATTTTTTTCTTACCAATATTAGCTAGTAATAACATACCACTTAAAAATTATTATGATAATATTCTGAAAATATTCTGGTAGCATTTCTCAATTTTAATTTCTTATTTTTTATTTTATTTTTACCTTATCTCTATACTTTTTTTCGTCCATACATTTCTTTCTTTTCTTTTTCTTTTATTTTTCCTCTTTTTTTTCTCCTCCACACCCATATACTTCTTCTTATCTTTATCTTCATTTTCATTTTTTGTTTTGACCTCTAGACATGCCTCTAGCTCTTTCTCTCTCTCTCTCTCTCTCTCTCTCTCTCTAACACACACACACACACACACACACAAATCGTCGGCAAGAGAAAGTCAGAATTAAATCGGCGTTCATGCAAGATGCAAATGACAATATTGACAAGACATTTTAAAATTATATCCAAAATAATATAAAATGAATGAAATTATTTGTGTTAGAACATATTTGATTTAATGTTAGGAACATATGTCAAATTAGAATTGACTAATCCTTTAACAAAACGCACTTTACTTGTAATTGGGTAGATCTAGGATGTGTTTAATGTTTCAAGGAACAAGATTTCAAGATTAAGTGTTAAAGCCATGCAAGTCTGTCCAAGAAACAAGTAAAGAAGTGCTGGATTTTAAAGCTCGACAGCTAGTATTTATGGAGGTTTAAAAAGCTGCTGAAGCCTGATGCTCGATAGCTAACTCAACAGATAAGCTATCTATTGAGGTTTATGAAAAATAGATTTTCAGCTCTGATTTTCATCCAATCCATGGGTATATGTTTGAACTTTCTTTTCTCATAACCCTAAACATATATAAAGATTATTTTAAGGTCCATCAAAGGTTGCGTGAGTGTGAAGCAAAGTTGTGTTCATGCAAATTGTGACCGAAGGCAGAATTTGGCCTAGTTCATCTTTCTCTTGAAGAAGCTGCTGTGTTTGTACACCATAGGGTTTTGTAACCAAGGAGCTTCGTGATCTTCATCGTATGATGAAATAAAGAATTTTACAGCCAACATCTTTCTCAAGTTGGTGAGTAAGTTGCGTATTGGGATCCGTGCATCGAATTGGTTAGTCATGTACTAGGAGCCGTGCATTACAAGGAGAGATTTTCACTACAGAACAAGTTCAATTGGGGGTAAGGGTTCAACTGTAGGTTGGTATAAGGTACTGAGATTCCTTTATTTGTAACCGCTTGTTGTGATAATAGTCGATTCTCAGGAGTGGTGACCTTAAAATTACTCGGTGGAGTTTTTGCCGTGTAGGTTTTCCCCATTCATAAACAAATCACTATGTTAATTTAATTTCCTGCATTTAGTTAATTGGTGATTCGTTTGTGCTACCACGCGTATTGCATGCTAATTGAATTAATTAATTAACTTGGCTAATTAATTTGTTAATTCATCACAAGGAGTCAATACATTCTTGGCCTATCAATTTGTTGCAATGTGAATGTGGTCACCAAGGCAAGCCACAAACTCACCAACTAAATAATTATTGAAGTCGGCCTAGACCCAAAGCAGCTAAAGCTTCTTCTACAATAATTAATTAAAAGGAGAAAAAAAAAAGATGGACTAAGAAAAACTAGTCACTAACCTGTGCTACTTACGGAAACTTACCAATTTGTGTTGTAAACTAAAATAATCTTAAATTGATTAAGAAACTACACCATTCCATGAATTACTCTTGTTTGATTTCAATTTGTGTTACAATTTGATGAAGAGACCATTGCTTGAATGTGCAATGACTAACAAAAATAAATAATATAAAAAACTCAAAATTTCAAATGCTAAAGAATATTTGAATTAAAGAATCAAAAGATTGTACTACTTAAAAATTATTGAAACAAAACAAAATATATATGACTACATAATAAAGAAATATTGGTTACATTAAAAAAAAAATCCATGATGCCAGACAGTTTCAAATGAACCCAAAAAATACTGATGTTAAAAATTACAAAAGAAAAAAAATATTAAAGAAATAAAAGACTCAGAGCCTATGTGTGACTACATAGTAGAGAAATATAAGAGAAAGATACGTTACCCTCAAAAGAATAATTCAAACCTATAGTCATTGAGATTTTCCAAATAGCTTTAGATATTGCAAAAATATTATTAAAAAATTCAAATATTCAAACTTCCGAAAAGTCAAAAAATATTAAAGAATCATAAAATTCACTTCTTATAATTTATTGAACAAAACAATATATATATTGTTAGGTTCTAAGGTCTTAGGATTTTATGTATTTAGAACTCTAATTTGTAATGTTGGCAAACCATGATCAAAACAATGTACTTAGTCTTGTTTAGGCTTGCTCAAAGTTGATAAAATATTGTAAAGTTGGAATCGAGTGACTGTAGATGCATTGGGGCATTTCGGCCTGGCTCGATCGATCGAAGGTTAGACTCGATCGATCGAAAATCGGCCCAGATGCGTTTTCTGCAGAATTTTCAACTCAGCCCTAACTCTTTAAACGTTTAGGGTTTTATGTTTTTGCCCTAGGTATATAAGGCAAACCCTAGCCACGTTTTTAAGAGTTGCACAAGTTGTATTGTTGCTCATACATTGCGGTTTTGTGTAAATCTCTTGTGAGATCTAGAGGAGCTTTCCTTACACAAAGCTTAGGGTTTTCAAGATTGAGATTACTTCAACATCTTGATGATCAACTTGGTTGCTGCCTTTGAACCTTAAAGAATATCAAGCGTGGGTGCTTGTAGCTGATTGAGGGATTCAAAGAAAGAAGTAGTCCGTGGGTTCGGAGCCTGCGCGTGGTCGTGACAGGAAGTTCTACTGGTGGGTAGCTTTAGGAAGTCAAGCGGGGAGCTTGTAGTCCTTTTGTAAGAACTTCAATTCTTTCATAGTGAATTCTGGTTTGCCTTGAGGATCGGTGGGTCAAATCCTCCCCAGGTTTTTCCGTGTGATTTCCTGGGTGATCATATCTTGTGTTCTTTATTATTTCCGCTGCTTTATATGTTTTATATGCATGATATGATTATTTGATTGTTTTAACCTAGAATTGTTTAATTTGACTAAGTAACAACTTGGCTAATTAATTTAGGCTACGCAATCTGGTTGTTTTTAAGGGGTCTAAAACCTAACAAGTGGTATCAGAGCGGGTTGCTCTCTTGTTAAGAGATTTTTTATCTCTGAGCTGATCCTTGACCCCTATTGTCATGGATTCTTGGAAAATCTTTTTGCTTATTAGTCAACTTATCTACTTGTTGTCTTTGCCATTTGTTGTTTGTGTTAAATCTTTCCTTAAATATCTGGGCATAATCACATGTGATAAGAATTATGTTTGTTATACTGCTTTAACCGCCTTAAAGGCACGTGATTCTTGTCTTTGGTATTTGGATAGTGGTTGTTCCAGGCACATGACAGGAAATAAAGATTTATTCAAATCACTCTTTGAAGGAAAGATTGGGACAATCACTTTTGGAGATGGAAGTAAATCTGTAATCAGAGGCATTGGTACTGTGGATATTCCAGGATTGCCAGTGTTTGAAGATGTTTGGTATGTTGATGGATTGAAGGCCAATTTACTCAACATTAGTCAGATTTGCGACAATGGTTTAAATGTTCTTTTCACCAAGTATGAGTGCGAAATACTTGATGGAGGAGGTGACTGTATGTGTGTTGGTGTAAGGACAGCTGACAACTGTTATGGGATAACACCAAGTGTAAACAACAAGTGTTTTAGTGCAAAGATAGATCAAGTTGATTTATGGCATCAACGGTTGGGGCATGCCAGTCATAAGCAGTTAGAAAAGATTTCCAAATGTGAGGCAGTTATAAGTTTACATAAATTTGAGAAGATAGATAAGTACATTTGTGGACCATGTCAGATAGGTAAACAAGTAAAATCCAAGCATCCATCTGTGACTAGTGTTCAAACGTCAAGACCTTTAGAGTTACTGCACATTGATCTTATGGGTCCTGCTAGAGTTCAAAGTCTGGGGGGAAAGAAGTATATTCTAGTTGTTATGGATGACTTTACTAGATATACTTGGATTGTACTTTTGAAGGATAAAGCTGAAGCTCCTGAGAAGATGATCCATCTGTGCAAGAAATTGCAGGTTGAGAAAGATACTGTGATAGCCAGAATCAGAAGTGATCATGGAAGAGAGTTTGAAAATACCAAGCTGGCTACTTGCTGCAATGAGCAAGGCACTCACCAAGAATTCTCATCTCCTAAGACTCCTTAACAGAATGGGATTGTGGAAAGGAAAAATAGGGTTGTTCAGGAGATGGCACGAGTCATGCTACACAACAAAAATTTGCCAAAGTCTTTCAGGGGAGAAGCAGTCAACACTGCTTGCCATACACTCAACCGAGTGTATTTTAGACCTGATTCCAAGAAGACTCCCTATGAACTCTGGAGAGGGAAGAAACCTGTTGTCAAATATTTCAGGGTATTTGGCAGTGACTGTTACATTCTACGTGATAGAGAGAACCTAGAAAAATTTGATGCCAAGAGCGACAAAGGATACTTTCTAGGATACTCTTCCACCAATAGAGCTTATAGAGTGTACAATCTGAGAACCAAAACAGTCATGGAATCCTCAAATGTTGTGATAAATGATGAAGTGTGTTCAGGAGCATCTTCAGAAAGCACTGTTCCTGCTCAAGATAAGTCTTTAGAAGCAAATGATTCTCTTCTTACTGAGTATGTTGGGAAACATAGTGAGGAAGAGCTGTTGGTGTTGAATGATACAGTCTCAGTACCATCAAGTTCAGAACCATCCACTCCTGTTCGTGACACTCGACAGGCACAAAGTGAACTCAGTCCCTCATCTGCCCAGAAAGGTACTTCCATTTCTTTAGTTAAAGGTCCATCCTCCAGAGTGAGACTGAACCATCCCTCCACAAATATATTGGGTAGTCTGAATGATAACATGAGGTTAAGATCAAAAGCAATGAATGTGATCACTCACTCATGCTATCTGTCCCAATTTGAACCGAAGAAGGTGGATGAAGCACTTCAAGATGCTGATTGGGTAAATTCCATGCATGAAGAACTTCATCAATTCGTTCGGAATGATGTATGGGAACTAGTTCCTAGACCGAAGAATGTAAATGTGATTGGAACTAAGTGGATCTTTAAGAACAAGTCAGATGAACATGGCACTGTGATCAGAAACAAATCAAGACTTGTTGCACAAGGGTACACACAGGTGGAAGGAATTGACTTTGATGAGACATTTGCACCAGTAGCAAGGTTAGAATCCATCCGAATATTGTTGGCTATAGCAAGTCACCTAAACTTCAAGCTATATCAGATGGATGTCAAGAGTGCTTTCTTGAATGGAATGATACAAGAAGAAGTCTATGTTGAACAACCTAAAGGCTTTGTAGATCCTCACAGACCGGATGACGTCTACAAATTGAAGAGAGCTCTCTATGGGTTGAAGCAAGCTCCTCGGGCTTGGTATGACAGACTGACTGCATATCTCACTGAGCATGGATTCACAAGGGGATCTGCAGATACAACACTCTTCATAAGAAAGGATAAGACTGGTTTTGTTATAGCTCAAATTTATGTTGATGACATTGTTTTTGGTGCTACTAATGATTCTCTTGCTCATTCTTTTGCAGATGAAATGAAGGCGATGTTTGAAATGAGCATGGTTGGAGAACTAACTTACTTTTTGGGATTGTAGGTAAAGCAAACAGAGACAGGAATCTACATCAATCAAGCTAAATATGCAAGGAATTTAGTTAAAAGATTTGGACTGGACAAGGCTGCTCATGCTAGAATGCCGATGGCTGCTAATGCAAAATTAACAATTGATCCATCAGGTGAGTCTGTTGATGTTACTTTGTATAGAAGCATGATAGGCTGTCTTTTGTATCTGACTGCTAGTCGTCCTGATATATCTTTTAGTGTTGGTGTTTGCTCTAGATTCCAATCTAATCCTAAGGTTTCTCATTTAAATGCTGTTAAGAGGATTATAAAATATGTGAGTGGAACCTGTGATTATGGTTTATTTTATAGCAAGGAGTCAAATTTGTCACTTGCTGGTTTTTCTGATTCTGATTGGGCTGGGAATGCTGATGATAGAAAAAGCACCACTGGAGGGTTTTTTTTATGTAGGAGCCAATCTTGTGGCTTGGATGAGTAAGAAACAAAATTCTGTTTCTCTATCCACTGCCGAGGCAGAATATATCGCTGCCGGGAGTTGTTGTTCTCAGCTCCTTTGGATGAAAAAACTTTTGGGTGATTATGGGATTCCTCAAGATACCATGGTTGTCTATTGTGATAACTCTAGTGCTATAGATATATCTAAGAATCCGGTTCAGCATTCTAAGACCAAGCACATTGAGCTTAGGTATCATTTCATTAGGGATTTGGTTGAAAAGAAAATAGTTGCTCTTGAATATATCCCTACTGATCGTCAAAACGCTGACATCTTTACCAAACCGCTTGATGGTAGTAAGTTTGAGACACTTCGTCAAGTGATTGGTGTGCTTCGTTGTCCCTAGTTGTTTTGGCTTTCTTGGTCCTTGTGCTTCATTGCTCTATTCTGTTGTGACCATTGTTCTTTGGTTTTTGTGTTTTTGTTCTAGGACTTGCATTGCATTACATACATGCATTTCATTCTAGGATTTATTTGTTTTCTCTTTTAATATAAAAAAAAAAAAAAAAAGGGAAAGCAAAATCTATGTTGGACACTATTTTTCTTGATTTTTAAAAACAAGGTTGATCAATTTTTTACACATGTCATGTCTTGTGTACCTTGTTTAACTTGGATGAGCTTATTTTACTGCACTTGACTAGTTGAAACTTTGTAGTGCATGTTGTGTGGGAAAGATATGTGTGGTTTTTAATCATTTTGCCTTAATCATGAAGTCACATGTTTTTGACTGACGGACTTGATCTTTTTGAGAAAGGCATAAATAACCATCTCACCACTGTTCACTAACCAATCATGAACACCTTAGTGCATATCATAAGATTTTATGCTCGAGAAAGTGTAGCACATGCACAAAAAGAACATAAGGTGTAGCCTCAATTAAATTAAAACTGATGTGTACTATTAAGCTTGTTGCCAATTCACTTAATTCAAACCGGTGTGTACTATTAGGCTGAATGCCAATTCATATATAAATAAGAGGCAAAAATGTAAGAAACTTACATGATTGCAAGCTTTTGATCTAGGAGATATGAGAGTTATAGGATGTAACTCTTTAGGTGATAGTCTCTTTTAAATTCTATGTGATGAATTGTGTAGACTTGGTGCTTGATTGCCATTCACATATCACCTCACATGTATCTCAAGTTTTTGCTAGTTTCACACACTACACAAGTTACTCCTTGTTAAACACTGTACATGCTAGTGTGTGTGTTTTTAGTCTGACCAACCAAGTTTGAAAATATCTTGAGATTTGTGCACATCATATTTGTTGCTTGAGAAAATTAAATGGGAGAATGTTTGAAATTTGGTTTGAGAAAATTTGGGCTTAAAATTTTGGGTTTTTGAAAAAGCATTCCATCACATACTCATACACTTTGATTTCATTGTTCAAATGCTTTGAGGAGTTGTTTTCAAAATTAGGTTTGTATTTTTCAAAACAGTGATTTTTCTCAAAATTTAGTGAGCCTCTGCCCATTTCGATCGATCCAGACTGATTTTCGATCGATCGAAAAAGTGTCCCAGATTGTTCTAAAATGACTGTCACATTCGATCGATCGAATGTAATTTTCTATCGATCGAAGATCGTGGAGAAGCTTTTTAAAAAAAAGATCAAATCTGACTTTTTCAAAATACCTTTTCAAACTTTTCAAAACTTTTTTCTCTCTCTGACGAGGCAAGCTCAATAGTTCCAATTTTTTGTCATTTTCCTCCGGATTTTTTGCAAGAAATCTCTTTCCTCAAGCTGGTAAGACTCTTTTGCCCTTCCTTTTCAACTTATTTTCAAGTTTTCATGCATTTTTTTCATGCATTTAAGGGAGATTTTCGGAACCTTTTCTTTTTGGGATTGTTGTTGAATTAGGTCAAATTTTGTGTATTTGATCAATGGGTTTTTGTGGGGACACACTATAAACATGTTCTTAATGGATTAATTTGATCAATTTTGAGTTTGGTGAAAAATTTCAAATTCTAGGGTTCCTATTTGGTCCGAATTGGGGCTTTTGTGAAATTGAGTTAAATTTGATGAAATTGGCTTTGTGTATTGATGTAATTAGGCATTATAATCAGTGTATTGTGTTTTTTAATGCTTAATTCCTCAATTTGGTGCAAAATTTTTCAAGTGGTTTTCAAATTTTTAGGGTTTTTGCTAAGAAACTCTATGTTCAAGCCAATTTTGTGAAATTGAACTTAATTTGAATTGTGGTTACTGCATTAGTTCATGCATCATAACATTGTTATTGTTCATGCATCATATAGATTTTTATTCTATTATTTTTTTTGTGCTAACTTGCAGTCTGCCCTTGGTTTTGTTTTTGTTCTTTTTGGTTTTCTCTTTATGTCTCTGTCCTTTCCTTAGCACCATGCCTAGGAAGACTAGAGCCCGTAGGACTATTCCCTCTCCTTCTCCACCCCCACCTTCCTTTGATAGTGAGAGGTTCCCGAGTAAGAAAAACCAAGAGATTTATGAGACTCTAAACCTTAAGAGAAAAGTTTGGGCTGAGCGTTCTGTTATACTAGATGAGCTTGATCCTGCCATTATGGCAAACTTTGAGAGTAGGGGATGGTTGCCTTTGTTAGCTGTGTCTGACCCTCCTCCTCCAGCTACCTTGATTAGAGAGTTCTTCTCAAACATCTCGATCCGCATCTATGATTCCAACACTCTAGTTAAGAGTTGGATACGAGGCGTTGAGTATGTCATTACTCCTGATGTAGTGGCTGATGCTCTTGGGGTACCATTGGTTCGGCATCCTGTCTATCCCTATGATGAGTCACCAGAGTTGAGTGATGTCATGTCTTACATCCCTAGGTCTTCTATCCAGTGGGGTTCTGATCCTAGGATCACCTCCGCTGAGCTTCCTGAGACTATCTATCTTATCTTTCGGATAGCTTGTCACTCTCTTTGGCCCATTTCTCATCTGCACACCATTCCTCTTGAGAGGTGTGTATTTTTGTACGCTCTTGTCACTGATGCTCCTATTAGTTTTCCTCATCTTTTTCTTCGTTCTTTGAACGAAGTTTATAGGAGTTCATCTACAGCTCATGCTCTTGTTCATCCTATCTTCATTCATAGGATTTTACTTCATCTTGGTTTAGAGGATTTCCTACTTCTGAGCCTGTTCATGTGATTGCTCCCATAGGTGCCTCCTTCTTTAGACAGAGGGCTGCTCATCTTCGAGCTGGTTCTAAACATGCTAGGTCTGAGCCTTCTAGTTCTGCACCCCCTTCCTCTTCTACAGGTCCTGCTGGTGAGGTTGTTCCTGATCCTGATGTGGCTGCTGCTACTGTTCCTCCACCTCCTTCGGATGACTTCGATGTTCGTCGTACCCTGGAGACTGTCATGACCGTTCAGGCGGCTCATGGTCAGATTTTGGTGGATTTGCTAGATGAGATGCGTGCTCTGCGAGCCGACTTTGCGCGTCTTCATTCACCCTCACCACCTCCTTTTGATGGCGACTTGTGATTGCCCTTTGGCATTCCGTCACAAAAAGGGGGAGTGGATATTTTGACTTGTAGAGGAGTTTTTGTTGTTAGGGGGAGATTTTTTTTGTTAACGGGAGATTATTTTTTTTAGTTTGTGGAGTTTATTAGATTGTATCTAGGTGCTTCACTTTGTATATCATTTTTGGGGATATTCATGTTAGGGGGAGTAACATTGATTGATATATTGATATACATGTTTTTTATTTGATTCTTGTTGTCTTATGATTCACTGCTTATTGATTTATATTCATAAGTTGATTCATTGATATATATCTTTATTTTGTGTGGTGTGAATCTTACAAGAATGTTATACCTGTTTATATACTATTTTCTGCCACACATGCATTTATGTGTTTGTTGAGTATTTCAGGAATATACAGGTTGATTCAACAAAGCTGCTGTCTACACTTGCAACCGATGGATAGTAGTTAGGGTTGAATTTTAGTTTATGAGCATTATTTTGTAAAGGGCTTTTTACTTG
Source organism: Quercus glauca (assembly GCA_023736055.1). NCBI lineage: Eukaryota > Viridiplantae > Streptophyta > Magnoliopsida > Fagales > Fagaceae > Quercus > Quercus glauca. The sequence continues at coordinate 77,877,259 of CM043319.1, forward strand.
TAAACTTTGAGCTTTTAATTTGTGTTTTGTCACGGATTGCCAAAGGGGGAGTTTGTTAGGTTCTAAGGTCTTAGGATTTTATGTATTTAGAACTCTAATTTGTAATGTTGGCAAACCATGATCAAAACAATGTACGTAGTCTTATTTAGGCTTGCTCAAAGTTGATAAAATATTGTGAAGTTGGAATCGAGTGACTGCAGATGCATTGGGGCATTTCGGCCTGGCTCGATCGATCGAAGGTTAGACTCGATCGATCGAAAATCGGCCTAGATGCAATTTCTGCAGAATTTTCAACTCAGCCCTAACTCTTTAAACGTTTAGGGTTTTATGTTTTTGCCCTAGGTATATAAGGCAAACCCTAGCCACGTTTTTAAGAGTTGCACAAGTTGTATTGTTGCTCAAATATTGCGGTTTTGTGTAAATCTCTTGTGAGATCTAGAGGAGCTTTCCTTTACACAAAGCTTAGGGTTTTCAAGATTGAAATTACTTCAACATCTTGATGATCAACTTGGTTGCTGCCTTTGAAGCTTAAAGAATATCAAGCGTGGGTGCTTGTAGCTGATTGAGGGATTCAAAGAAAGAAGTAGTCCGTGGATTCGGAGCCTGGGCGTGGTCGTGATAGGAAGTTCTACTGGTGGGTAGCTTTAGGAAGTCGAGCGGGGAGCTTGTAGTCCTTTTGTAAGAACTTCAATTCTTTCATAGTGAATTCTAGTTTGCCTTGAGGATCGATGGGTCAAATCCTCCCCAAGTTTTTCCGTGTGATTTCCTGGGTGATCATATCTTGTGTTCTTTATTATTTCCGCTGCTTTATATGTTTTATATGCATGATATGATTATTTGATTGTTTTAACCTAGAATTGTTTAATTTGACTAAGTAACAACTTGGCTAATTAATCTAGGCTACGCAATCTGGTTGTTTTTAAGGGGGTCTAAAACCTAACATATATATATATATATATATATATATATATATATATATATATATATATATATATGTTTTTTGCATTTTGGAAGATTAAACATCTAAATTTTTGCGTTAGTTTTTTGCAATATTTGAACATATTTGGCAGATTTTAATAATTTATTGAAGAAAACAAAAATTTAGATGTTTAAACTTCCAAAATGCGAAACACACACACACACACACACATATTTATATATATATATATATATATATATATATATATATATATATATATATATATATATATATATATATAATATTAAAGAGTTAGAAGATTCAAATCCTAAAAGTTATTGAAACAATTCAAAAAATATATGACTATTCAAAATAGAAATATAAAGAAAAGAAAAAAAGTATATAAACCCATAAAGCAATAAGTTTTAATGGGTCTAAATTTTAAACAATGAAAAAAAAAAAAAAAAAAGAATCATATACAGTCGCAAGCATAGAGATTGATGGTTTATGGTTGTATAAAAAGACACACCAATATCATTTTTCGAAAAGTACATGAAAACCAATAAAACAAACATCTTTTTTATACTTTTTCTTTTTTCACCTGTTTGGCTGTGTTTCTAGTAACCCTACACCAAAAAAAAAAAAAAAAAAGAGTTTTAATGGGTCTAAACTTTAACCAATGAACAAATTATAAAATATAATCATAAACAATCATTGATGCGGAATTTGGTGGTTTATTGTTGTGTATTTATAAAGCAGAAGAATTAGGAAAACCCTGACCAAAAAAAAAAAAAAAGAACTGAATTCATGAACAAAACTAAAGGGTCGTATATGTAAACACTATAAGCTAACAATATAATTAAATATACAAATAAAACTAATAATAAATAACAGAACACTAACACAGTGGCTGAACTCTGGAGTAGTGAAAAGATTTGGCTTCATATTTGTTTTAATCTCTGATATACGTAACCACCATAAGCTAACAATATAATTATCTTAAAAAAAAAGATAAATTGTCCCACATTGCTTAAGAGAGTGTGTTGTGTGTAGTATAACTTATCTCACCATTCCTTAAAAGTTACTATGACTTTTGAATGGAGTTGTGGTGTGCCTTTGTGTTAGAACTATTTTCCCTCTTCTTTGTGTGTGTGTGTGTTTGTTTCTTAAAAAAAAAAAAAAAGGGTAATTGTCCCACATTGCTTAAGAGAGTGTGTTGTGTGTAGTATAATTTACCCCAGCCTTCCTTAAAAGTTACTATAGCTTAAAAAAAAAAAAGAATAAATAATTGTCTCACAGCTCCAAAAGCCCAAGCCTTCAACCTCCATAAAAATCTAATCTTTTTCTCCTTTTTTTTTTCTTTTTTTTTTCCTCCCTTAAAAGCCTTATCTTCAACACTCAGTTGTCTACCTCAAAGTTCTTTACATTCAAAAATTGGGTATGAAAATTTTTTATGCCTAGTTCAAGTCTATAACTTGCACACAGCTTCCCTGGAGAAGAACAACTCTGTAACTCTACTTCTGCTTCTAAGTTCTACCATCCAACCTTCCTTTCAAAGCTTCAGGGCCTAACATTTGGGAGAGAGAGAGAGAGAGAGAGGCGGCTAGTGCATACCATTTCAAACATATGTAAAGAATTAATCCATGTACCTGGTTCAGTGACTTTTTTTGGTTTGCAAAGATGGAGAGAAAGAAGAAGGCATATTGGGGGCGAAAGAGGTTTATAGGAGGGATTTAAGGTAGAAAGTCAAAAGTTAAAATAAAAATTTAATTAATTAAAAAAATAATAGTGATATGAAAAATTGTGAGCCCTTCAAAGCTTAAGTAGCTAGGCTTCGGTTTTATAAAGATTACGAAAATTAAGAAATTGACAATGTTCATAGAACAACACTAAGACAACAGCTATTTATGAGTCATGAAAAGACACACAAATACCATTGTTTTGATGCATTTTTTAATTAGCCATGGTTTTACTATAAGTGTCTTTCAAACAGAAGTTTTCCCCTGTAAGTCCTTAGCCGTGTCACCAAATTTTTTCTGCCACAAATCTGCACCCCACCCATGACCCTCTCATTTTTTTTTTTTTTTTTTGCACAAAAGATTCTAGAGAGTGGATGTTTCCACTCCAGATCATCAAATTTCTTAATTCTATTGAATTCTATGACTCAGTCTCAATATAGTGGAACCAAAGAAAAGTCTCAATAGGAATTGATTTGTTTCACAAGTAGCATTCCAGTATGCAATTTCGATTGTTTATAAGATGAGATTTATTCATTTAGTAAATTTTGAATTAAAATCATTTCTGCCATTATCTTTATATATCCTCTTTTCATTATTCCAAAATTGGATTTGAAAAAAAAGGGGACCCCCTGCGTGGGGTGGGGGTTCCAAAGAAGAGGTTTCTGAGTATATTCTCAATCAAAAAATAAATATTAAGCATTTTTTTAAATCCTACCAACCTCTTAAGTTTTCAAGATTGTATCGACTCAAATCCAAGATCAATCTAAAAATTCATTTTTTTAGTTTTCAAAATTATATTGATCATTTCTTTCAAAATTATTAATGCGAAGAAAATTTGAAGGCAAGTGCAACAGGTCAGTCCCCTTTCAATTTAGTTTGCAATGCAATTTCTACACTGACTTTTGTATATTTAGTTTAAATGTTAAGGCCACATGGCGATTTTCTCACAACCTATTTTATGTTTTGTATCTAGATGGATTATGATACCTTTAAATAAGATTGATATCATCAACCCGATCATCATGAAAGAAAATTCATCTAAAGAGTACATCTAGAATTGTTTCAATTGATGGTTATGATTTTTGACTCTTGGGTTTTGTTTATTATCAGAAAGTAGTATAACCTATGGTGGTGTATGAGAAGAGTGGCAATTATTGTTAGAATTTGTTTTACCTTTATCTTTAAGTCACAATTCTTTAATTCATTTTATTATATTTGTTTTTTATTTTTTTAGAATAATTTTTTTCTCTAAAATAAACAGCATTAACGTTTTTTTTTTCAATAAGGACATAACTCTATTTCCATTGTCATTTTTCTTTCTAATTAAAAGCTCCCTTTTTAGATTGATAACAAATCTATAATTAATTGGAAAAGATTTTATTAAAACAATGATAGAGAAATAAAAATGAAATGAATATGTTTGATGCGACATATGAGTTAATATATCTCATTAATTATTATTATTATTATTTTTTGAGTGACAAGGTTCTCGGCTGGATCTCATTATTAGTATATAGAAATTTTGTAAGAAGAAAAAACAGTTTGCTTTGCTTCATTATTTATTTATTTGAATAGACACCATAATTTTTTTAGTTATTTTAAAATTTTTATTAGGAAAAAATCATGCAACACATAGGCTAATAGCTAGTATAGATAAAATTAGATCACAGTGTTGAGTATTTAATTTTATAATTCTTGGGAATTTTATAAAATAGCAATGCTGTCTAATTTTAGGGTGATTCTTTACAAGGCGCGGGAGATTAATATTTCTATTTTATATGATACTTTGGAATCTAACAAATTTGGGAAATTGAAAGATATCGCATATTTCAAACTCCAACAATATTGTTTTAATAACTTCAAAAAACCAAAGACCCATAACCCATAATTTTAATAACTTCAAAAAATCATATATATATATATATATATATATATATATGTATGTATATATATTAAGCGCCACGTGTCTGATCTAATTTTTAAATTTTTTTGTCAAGTGAATTATTAGGTGCAAAAATTAAAGAGTTCAAAATCAATTAGATTTTAAATTAAATTTTAATTGGAGTTCAATTTTGCACCATGTATTCTATCTAATTTTTTTTTTAATTTTTATGACAAGTGAATTATTAGGTACAAAAACCGAAGAGTCTAGATCTAATTAGAGTCTAAGTCATATATATATATATATATATATATATATATATATATATATATATATATGTAATTGTGATTGTTTTTAAATGTACCTGTACATATGCACGAAGTTACATACTAGTATATATAAAACCAAAATTAAGAGAAATTCAAATTAGATTTCAAATTGCATTTCAATTAGACACTAATTTTGCACCACATATTCTATCTAAATTTATTTTTTAAAATTTTATGCCAAGTGAATTAATTCTGTGTAGAAAACAAGGAGTCTAATATTTTTGTTCCTATGAACAACAATTGATAAATAAATAATCTTCAAATAAGCATTTTAATAATAACATTTTATGAGTTTTTAGATGGTAGAATTGGGGCGCGGACTATGTCACTATCTTGAGAAGATACACATCGGCTACGGAATTTCTAGAGAAGTAGACTAACAACATTGTGTATCCCCACTCCCGAGATACAACTACCTAGCCACCTTTGTGTCTATTATAGTGGTATTACCCTTGTGGTGCAGCACAAGCAATGAGCCTCAACTGAATTACATATACATTCAAAATTAGTATGTACTAGTATGTAACCTCGTGCTACCGCACAGGACTGGTTAATTGTAATGATGCTATTGGCCAATTTTTTTGTTTTTGTTTTGTTTTTGTTTTTTTGGGTTTATCACACGAATGATAGAATTAAATCAAACAATGAAAAATATATATTGCATTTTATTATTTAAGTAATGCTATTGGTCTTTTTTTTTTCTTTTTTTTTGGTTTATCATACATAGGATAGCATCAGATAAAACAATGAATAAAAAAAAGAGAATGTTGTATTTTATTATTTAAGTGATGCTATAGTAAAGAAAAAAGAGAATATTGCATTTTATTATTTAAAATATATAAAGGGACATTAAAAAAATAAAAACTGATCATTGAGCTTGGAATCTTCTTGGAGGCGCCAATGAAGCGCTAATGTATGAGAGTGTGAAGCAAGAAAGAGTGGGATTGAACATTGTGTTTGAACTCGGCCTTGCTCTGAGAAATCCGTAAGGAGGAGGAGAGGGTAGTGTGTGGATCTAGTTGGTAGAGGTTGAGAGAGGAGGAGATATGAGATGACGATATGGAATTAGGAGGAGATGATGTTTTGCTTTTATAGTTTTTCTCGTGGACTCCTTGGTTCTGGTTGTGGGATTAGAAGAGCTCCAGATTTTATTAAGATCACCCATAAAAGTGTGCAGGTGAGATGTTCTTGCTTAGGCCAATGAGTATTATCATTGTGGTTTTCTTGGCTTCCGTGTTAAATATTAATGCATCATTTATTTGGGTACAAAAATTAGAAAATTTAGATAAGATACATGACACAAAATTGTAGTCTAATTTATAATGTCCATAAAAGTGTGCAGGTAAGATGTTCTTGCTTGGGCTAATGAGCATTATCATTATTGTGGTTTTCTTGGTTTCCGTGTTAAATGTTAATTCATCATTTATTTGGGCACAAAAATTAAAAAATTTAGATAAGATGTATGACACAAAATTGAAGTCAAATTTATAATCTAATTAGATTTTTTTTAAGTTTGTGTTAGGACAAGTGGCGCAAAATTGAGAATCCAATTGAAATCTAATTGGATTTTCTCTCTGCTTCACCTATTATTATATATATATATTACAGTTTCTACCATCCATTGTATCTGTTCGCAGATTGGGATTGCTTTCACTCAGCCTGTACTATCTCATTTAAACTGTGATTAGGCCAAGTTTGGAAACATATTCTCTACACTGTTATGATAAACTCATATATTTGCTACATTTACTCAGTCAATTGACCAATTTTTAAACACAGTGCATTCATACTATTCTTACAGGAGAACTAAATTATTTTGAAACAAATATCGTGACAATAGAAGCCAACAAAAGATCTTTATGGAAAACAAATTTAGAGTAAACTGGAATTTTTAATGAAGTGCATAAATGAGAGAATGTGTAATCGAAGTGTGCGCTGAGCTTTTCCACATACAAGTCCATGAGGATATATTTAGGTGCTGCTATATATACAAAGTTTACAACAGTGAGACTCTTGGGATACCACCAACTTAATCAGAGTGCATTATAAGCAATGGTAACTTCATGAGAAGTAACAGTTAGGATTTCAAAACTTCATCAGCATCCTATAAATGAAAAAGCAATGGACTAAGAAACTTGATAGAATAATAACCGGCAGAGAGCAGTTTAACCTTCGAAAAATGGAAAAGAAAGAAAAGAAAATCTTACTCGCATAAGAAACTGAAAGCATCTGCCTCATCAATAAAAAGCAGTAAACCTTTATTCAATTTTTTAGCCGAATCAAATATCTGGTGAATTTTGGAAACGGCCTGTGCAAGTGCACCCAGTGGCACAGCATCTCCTCCTGTCATCATGGCATAATCCAAATCCTGTATGAGAAGACTCAAGGGTCAACGATAGCAACAAGAAAAAATAATAATTTTTCTCAGCCATTGAAGCGATTCCCCCCATAAATTAAACGTATAAGGGTTGTAAACAACACCACAAATCTATTGGATAGGTCCTTAAAAGTAAAATTATATAAAATATTTACCCTATCAATTCTTCTTATCTGAGACGATGATACCAAATCTACTTAAGTTTAATGTCATTGTGAACTATAACATATCTATATCACAAATATATCTGCCATTCATTAGCAAATCACCGACTGTTTTGAGACAAGTATTTCCTTCTTCTTTTCATTTTTATTTTTTATTTACCACAAGTATTTCAATTTCTAAATCAGAACAGAAGAAGAAAAAGAATAATAATCCATGAAATTAACGTCTTCATTTATACAATGGTAACTTTTTTATGGGGACTATTTGTTAACTCAGTTTCTTCTGTTCACGTCCTCTTTATATATCTTACACTTTGAAACATACTTCTATTAAGTCAAAGTCCAAATAAAGCCCAACGAGGCATATATAAGTTAGGCAGCAAGTATAAAATGGAAGTACAAAGAAGTCCTAAGTTAACAGCATACCGATTTCCGAGCTATCTCCCTGGCAACCATAGTTTTACTAGTGCCAGGAGGTCCATAAAACATCATGCCTGATGAGTTATAGTGTTCGCTGTAGCACGAGAAAGTTGCTCTATTCTCCTTTGCAACGAAGGATGGAGAACAATATTTCCAAGACAATTTTTACTTCCCACAGGCCCTGTTGCTCCAGCTGATGTACTAGATTTCAAATTTTATTTTTTGCTTGAGAAATTAGTTCTAACCTAGAAAGCACTGATGCGGCTCCAAGGTCGCTGCACCGGGGTCCGATGCGGCCCGACGCGGCGTCCGGCGTCCAACTCGCAGACTCTCCCCCTTTTTTTTTTTGATTCGCGCCGACTCGGACAGATTCGTGCCGACTCGGCTAGATTCGCGCTGAATCGAGCCAAAACAGGCCGATTCCGGCGGAAACGGGAACTGATACGGCCACTAAAACATGCCGATTTCGGCCGAAATGGCCATCGGAACAGGCCGATACAGCCGATTCCGGTCGAAACAGCTGCCGAAATAGGCCGAAATGAGCAGCGGCTGCCATTCTTCTGCTTCACGTGGCCTTGTGAGAGGAAAAAAAAAAAAAAAAGGATGGAAGAAGAATAAACGTTAGTAACAAAAGAATATAAATTAAGAAGGTGGAAAAGTCAATTATTTAATGTGGGTGGGCTTGGGAATTGAAAAATGAGTAAAGGAACCTTCTTGAAATATGGTTTTTTTGTTTACCATTACCAAAATTATTGATTTTATTAAAAACAAATCATAAATAATTATTTTTTAACAATAAATTCTACCATTTATTTGAATTTTTTTATATAAAAATATTTAATTCACTATATAAAAATATTGTAAATAATTTTTTAATCGCCGAGTCCCACCACACCCGCACCCACCTTTTTCAAAAATTGCCGAGTCCCGCACCCGCACCCGCACCCAAGTCCCGAAACGCACCCATGCTTCATAGGTTCTAACCCTGGAAATCTTGCAATGGTTGATTCCCCAGTAAGTGATGGCTGCCCCAAAATCTGATTAACATTGAAAGCTTGAAAATGTGTTGAAAACACAAGAGCTGTTTAGACCCCCAATTTAAAATTACGACTCGACTGATTTTACACTAACTTAATACTAAGTGCGGAATAGTGTTCAAGTGAGTGGATAAACAAACAAGCTACTCTAATCCATAATCAAAGAAACACAACAGTAAAATGAAATATAAAAGAGTAGGGAAGAAAGATGCAAACACAAGATAACACGCCGATGTGTTATCGAAGAGGAAACAGAAGAACTCGGTGAAAAACCTTTCCGCCACCCTCCAAGCAGAAATCAATCCACTAGACAATCAGTTGGGATACATAGGTTAGCAAGAAACCCTCCAAGCCTAATCTACCCGATGTACATAAGCCCTCCAAGCTCCTACTCCAACAAGGCTTCTTGGAACCGTGTCTTGTCTAGCTCTCCGTATCCCGCAATACGCCTGATTGCATCCACCAAGCCTCACTAGCTTCTTTTGGCAAATCCCCAAAGCTTCCCAAGCTCCAAAACACTCTCTACACTCTGAATAGGTGTGGGTTGTGTTTGGGTACAAATCTCCTCTCAAGGTATGACAATGGAAAAGGGAAGGAGAAGAGGCTACAATGATTTCTCACTAAGGATGAGTAGCTTTCTCTCTAAAAGGTAGGTGTCTGTGTTGTAGAAAATCTATCTAGGGTTTTTCTCTCTGAATGACATCTTCTACATTTGTGGGTAATGAGGGTATATATAGTAAGGGTGAAGGGTAAGAAAGTCACTCTTTAAAATCCTCTAGGCAGAATGTTTCGCGATTACCTTGTGGGAAGGCCTTACTCGCGAGACACTTGCAAAAACGACAGCTTGGCATGACTCTTCAGCTTCCAGTCATGTGCTCCTCACATGACTCTTTCGTGGGTTAGCTTCTCGCGAGCTTCTTGCGAAATCCATTGATTCTTCATTTCAGCTTGAGTCTTCACCAACTTAATACTAAACCCAATACAATAAAATCCCATAAAATACAAGGAACAAAATTAAAGCAATTACAACACTTTTTGTCATAGAATAAAGCCAACATAAAACATAGTTGTAAATCACAACTTTACAGTCTCCCCTTTTGGCTATTCCGTGACAAAACACCCTATAACAAACTCTAGACTTAAACATGAGTTTGGGAACAATGACAAAACTCACTCACACCTAAATCTAGAAGTTGTGATGAATTTGGAACATATATACCTGTAACCTGAAACACCTGCATAAAACACATTAGACCCTCAAGGTGAATCAAGTGATAAAAGGACAAGTATAATGTAACAAGTAAATTGTGATCAAGTAAACATGATATGAAACATGTGAGCAACTTGATCATACACCAAACAGTCATATGGAAATGACCACGATGATCATATAGCAAAGCAAATGATCATACGAACATGCAACCAAAAAAAGTACAATAGCATAAGGATAAATGCACGTCCTACACACAAGCACGATGCAATGAGAGCAATAAAGCATATCAAAGCACCATAGAGCAATGAGAAAATAAGCATAAAGTAAATCAAGGTTTTCTAAAAAAAAAAATGTCTTCTCCCCCTTGGTATATGCATCTCCCCTATGGCTTTCTCCCCCTACGAATGTGCACGAGGTAAAATTTCTCCCCCTAAGAATGTGCACATGAGTCATAAAGAAATGACGATACACTCTGCCCCTTTTTGTCACGAATAGACAAAGGAATCAAGAGGAAGGAGGGAAAGAAAATAAGATCTGAGCAAGGGTAAAAGATGATACATGAGGGGTGCAAGATGAATGAGAAAATGAAGCTCAAACAAAAGACAAAAACATTTTTAAAAAAATGCTACAAAGCATATAGTAAACATGACATGCTATGGATGATGGAACAAGGTGTAGACCAATGGCATGGCAAGGATACAAGAACATGTTATATGTGCTAAAAGGTCTTAAAAAGACTTAACTAGCATGAGTGAAGTGCAAAATATGTCAAGTGTTAGAGTGTGTACAGCAAAGGTGCATCTAGTGTGTATGTGAGATGCATGACCAATGCATGAATAAGCACTCACGGGGGAAAGTGTATAAAACACACCACCAATGATCAAAACATGATAAACATGAATAATTATGGTGATCCCCAAAATTTTGTACTCATCAGAGTCCAAAACAACGAGAAAATGTCATTTGGGCATTTTATCAAGCACTTAGAGTGCACACACTACACATATATGATAAACAATGCAAGGACATATGAAAATCTTGCCTAAATACATGTTATATTTGCCACAAGGGGCCAACATACAAAGAAAAATCATCATTTAAAACAAAGCACAATCAAAAAGATTGACAGAAAGTAAGTTTTCCAACTCCCATTTGAGAAAATCCCAACTATGAACATAAAACCCCCAAAAACATAATTTAAAGACCAAAATCAATGAAAAGAGTTAAAGATTACCTTAGAGATGTTTATGGAATGTAAAACACTTGAAATTAGTTAGGTTTTGATGTTGAAGCATTAAAATAGGGGTTTGGGAGAGGATGGGAGAAGTTTAAAACAAAAGACCCACGAAATGCTCTTTAAAAAACTGATCTGGGAAATTTCGCGGGAAGCTTACTCGTGAAATTTTTCGTGGGTAAGTCTTACTCGCAAGACAATCATGAAACAGTCGCGAAACTCTCTGTCCAAAGCTGAAAAAACTTTAAAATTAGACCATTTAACTCCCAGTTGAGCCTATACATGAAATAGGTCATGAAAACACCCAGAAAACATGTTTTTCACACAAAAACAACTTGAAAAACTTTGAAAAACATGAGTGATATAAATCACTTCCAAAAGCAAACAAAAAGAATAAAAATCTTTTTAGTTTGATCCACGTATGGTTAAGCACACACACATCACATTTGAACATGTACAATCACACAAATGAAATAGACATTCATTGAACAAAAGTCTTGTGTGTTGTGTGTGAGTATCAAATGTGGAATAGTCTTTAGACCATAATGAAGCTTCAATAATCAATTCAATCAAGTCATACACAACTAGCACTAAGTTAAGTGGACTATCTCAATTATAGAAATGAGCATATATGACCTCCCACAAGAGAATGATTACAAAACTTAGAAACTCTTCATTTGGCTTCTACATAAATCATAACATTTGATCCTTTTTGGATAATACATCTCTTTTTGAGATCGGTGCTTGAAATTTTTGATATTTCAACATTTAGAATCAGCCTTTGACTTTTTGAGCACCATACATTTCAATACAAAAGTCGCTTTTCCTTTTTCCTAGTCAAATACTAGTATGTGCGACAAACTTTTGCAACTCAATATCTCTTTTCATTTGGAGATTTACATTTGGTGAGCTCAATTGCAAAAACATAAAAAATAAAGGTGGGAAGAGATATAAACACAAGTCTACTCAAGTATCAAGATCATCAAGACTATTGACCAATCATTCATGACAAGTGTTAGGACATATGTGGTTCACTTGTTAAGAACATATGTTATTCTTTTTATGTAATTGGCTAATCCTTTGACAAAACGCACTTTACTTGTAATTGGGTAGATCTAGGTGTTTTTAATACTTCATTAAACTGTATTTCAAGATCAAGTGTTGAAGTCATCAAGTCTGCCCAAGAAACAAACTGAAGAAGTGCAAGTTCATTAAAGCTCGACAGCTAGCTCGACAACTAGCATGTGTCGAGCTTTAAAAGCTGTTCAGCCCCGTATGCTCGACACCTGCTCGACAACTTTTTAACACCTCCTATTTGTCAAGGTTTAAGAATTTCAGAATTCTTATATAATTTTCTTGGGATCTGTGTATGTGTCCTTGGGCCTTCTTTTCTCCTAACCCTAGACATATAAAAGGATTGTTTTAAGGGTCGTCAAAGAGTTCACAAGTTGCACAAGTATTAAGCAAAGACTGTTCAAGCAAATTGTGACCGGAGACAAATTTTGCCCTAGTTCATCATTCTTGAAGAAGTTGCTTTGTATGTGCATCATATGGTTTTATGACCAAGCATCTTCTTGATCTTTATCATGTGGGATGAACTGAAGAACTTTGCAGCCAACAACCTTTCTCTAGTTGGTGATTGAAGTCGCGTACTGGAATCTGTGCAATTGGTTAGTCACATACTTAGGAGCCGTGCATTAAAAGGAGGAACTGTCACTACAGAATAAGTCCAATTGGGTATTGGGGTAAGGGTTCAATTGTAGATTGGTATAAAGTACTGATTCTCCTTTACTTGTAACCGCTTGTTGTGATAATAGTGGAGTTTCGGGAATGGTGACCTAAAAATCAGCCGGTGGGGTTTTTGTCGTGTAGGTTTTCCCCATTCGTAAACAAATCACCGTGTTATTTATTTTCCACAGCATAATTAGTTTATTGGTGATTTGTTTTTGCTACCACGTGTTTGCATGTTAATCTGATTAATTAATTAAACTTGGTTAATTAATTAATTAATTCATCACAAGGGGTCAATACGTTTTTGGCCTATCAACAAGTTTGAAGATCTATTTACAAAAATCACACATAGTTTTCAAGATTTCTTCCACACAAATATATATGCATACAGAACAAGCTAAGCTCGTAAATACATTATGCCATTAGTACGAAGGTACTAGGCCAAACTCACATGAGATATGTGCTTAAACATATACGATCAAACTTTTTGAATTTTTCACTTTCTATGTGGTTTTGGATTTTTACACACACAAAACAAAAACGTAAAAGTAAGATAAAAAACAAAAGCAATGCATACAAATAAATGCAAGATGCACAAATGCATGAAGATATGGCTTCTAATGCATGAAAGGTCTTACAAAGATCGAAAGAATTAGATCAAGGACCAAAAGAGCAAAAGCTCAACCATAGGAATCCTTCCTCATCCAAACGGAATGATTGTTTGGAATGAGTGTCTCATGAGAAGTGAGACGAGGGTTAGAAGAATGAGAGCCAGAGATGCACATAGACAAGGAGTTAAAAGCATTAAACACTTTTTTTTAACAAAATGCTATTTTCACTCAAATCTGGTTTACCATTTTTAGCACAACTTCCAAAAAACTCAAGTTTCTCTTTTCTTTTTATTTTTTTAAGAGCATGAAACTTAGAGCAATGAGGTCTTAGATGACCAAAGGCACCACAATGGTGACAAACAATGTGTTTAGGTCTATTAGGCCTTTTGGGAAGGGATCTAGCAACATGGGTTTGTTCTCTCCTCAACTTATGACATTGAGATCTTATATGACCAATCACACCACAATGGTGGCAAGTAGGAATAAACTTAGATCCACTTAATTCCCTAGGATGGGACCTGAACAAAGGCTTAGGTTTAAGAGCCTTTCTCTCAACTTTTTGGTTTCTTTTATATGGAGGAATGTACACCGATTTGTCCTTTGAGGTAGAACACACAATAGGCACAAAATCAGGTACCACAACATGATTGCAACATATATTTTCTTCCTTTTTAGCAACAGGTTCAGCAATCAAACACTTGGCATGCATCTTAAGAAATTCATTTTCACATTTAAGATCATCAACAAGTTTGTTAGACAAAACAAGTTTAGCATCCAAGTCCATATTCAAACATTCAAACTCTTTCAACTTTTCAAGAGAATTTTCAGCAAGTTTCTTATATTCTTCAACCAATTTTTTGGATTCATTGAGCTTAGCAATCGACTCATCCTTTTCACGAAATAACTTGCTCAAATTCTTTTGAAACTTCTTAGCCTTTTTCTTCAAGAGTTTGTCATTTGGAATATCAACAACAGCAAATGATTCAAGTAACATGTCATCACAATCATAAGGATAAACACTCATAGAGGCATTTTCACAAACATATGGCATGCTACAATCATTAACAACCATAGAAGCATTCAAAACACTATCCATGGCAAAACACACAAGGGGTCAAGGATCACACTTAGGTAATGAAACCAAAACAAGTGTACTTGCTCTAATACCAATTGAAAGCTTGATGAATGTTCAATATGTGTGTAGAACACCCTTGAATGTATAGACCCCAAATAACAAAATATCAATTCAAGCTTAATATCAAACGATTAACATGCGGAACATGAACATAAGCTAAACACATAATTGATAAACAGTCTAAGCCAAATATAATCACATCCACAATAGAAAATAAAAGGCAAAGAAAAAGGGAAGAGAGATGCAAACACAAGGAAAACACATGATATATTATCGAAGAGGAAACTGAAGCCCCCGGCGTAAAACCTCTTTGCCGCCCTCCAAGCGGTCAATAATCCACTAGAAAATGTAGTTGGAATACGTGAACAGCAATAGACCCTCCAAGCCTAATCTACCCAATGTACCTAAGCCCTCCAAGCTTCTTACTCCAACGAGATTGCGCCGAACCTTTTTCTTTTCTAGCTTACCGGATTCCGCTATAACCCATAGCATCAACCAATATGAATTGGTCCCTTCCTAACTGCTTCCCAAAGCACCAAATAAACCTTCTCACAGATATGGGTATGGTGAGAAAAGGATTTGGTCAAGAACCTCTCAATGATGTATCAATGGAGAGGAAGAGAGTAGAGGAATTTGAAGAGTCTTTTAGGTTAAGATTGTGGATGAATCAATCTTGTTTTTCTCTAGGGTTTCTCTCTCAAAATTCTCTCTGGAAGCACACTACATTTCGTGGGTATAAGAGTCTATATATAGTGGTGTGTGTTTGGAATTCGAAGAGTCAGTTTTTCCCAAATAGGGTGGTATGGCAACTTGGCCTCGTGACTGGTCTGAGTCGCGAGTTCAAGCCACAAGCTAACAGCCTGGCCAGCCTGGGACTTTTGTCCTGTAGTGCAATAGCTGGTGTGACTCTTCAGCTCCCTTGCATGCTTCACACGTGTGTTGCAGTTGGCGGCTTGCCAGTCGCGAGTCAGCCGTGAGTCCCAGCCGCGAGTCTCTACATCCTTGCACAATCTTAAGCATTTCTTCACACTCTCTCACACACACTACCCTTACATGAATCCCACCTAAATACAGGGTTACTAATTGTTAAAATACAAGCAAATTTGGCACGAAATAAAGCCAACAGGATGGTTGATTAAATTCAACCTTACAATCTCCCCCTTTAGCTATTTCATGACAAAACCCTACAACAAACTCTAGACTTAACACATGAGTTGGGAATAGTTGAACAAAACTCACTCACACCTAACTCTAGATTCTGATAAGCTCTTGAACCATAAGAAAAAGTATCTCCTGAAACACAACAATACAATAATATCATTGTTTGCAGAAAACTTGAAATGCATATAAAGCAAGCACAATGTGATCAAGCAAAATGGAATAAAGCAATATACCATGGCTTGACAAAACATGCAATCACTATACAAAAGTGATCACAATGCTCATTCTCACAAGGAATGAACATCCAGACATGCAAGCTGATAAGCTCATTTGCAGAGTATCATTTGCATGCCTAGCACTCAACCAATGCATAAAACATATGTGCATCTAGGAACAAAATTCTACAAGGGCACAAGAGTAATGTACTTAAAGAAAATGCATGACATTTAGCAACAAGTACAAAAGCTACAAAGCAAGGGTACAAAAACCTAAAAGCTTACAAAAGCATATGGTTACAAAAGTACCATACAAAAACTAACTGAATACCATCATATAACTAAAACCAAAGTATTAGAACTATATCCACACAAATAGTTATAAACAGGAAACATAAACTTGTTAGTCTATCCAAAAGTATGTAAAGTATGTAAATGTTTATCAACTTCCTCTTTTAGAGCACACAACTCCCCCTTCTACTATGCACATTTCTCCTTCCTGTGTCGCTCTCCCTCTTTTTGTCACGAATAGCTAAAGGCTCTCTTCCAACTTTTGCTGAATAGCATCCAACTATGTTTCAATGGCCATGAGACACATTTGAACTTGGTTGTTGGTGGAGTAGATAAGTCGTTCTAAATCGGAGATCCAATGAACCACATTTTGAATCAAGTGGCTTTGCTTGGCCGTTTGAAATCCCGGGGGAACAGATGGAGTGCCAATTGATTGCACAGGTGTAGCTAAACTTTAACCAGATGGAGTAACTGGTTCACTCTTAGGTGCTTTAGAGGAGTGGCTCTTACTTGCTTGGAGGGTGTACATGGATATTGGTCAAGGACGAGGCATAATTTTTCCATCTGATGGTGGATTGACACCTTCATGAAGTATGATCTTCATGATGAGACTACAAAATGGAAGGTTTGTTCGTGCTGCATATCGAGCCGCTGTTTTTCCAATGATCTGAAATATGTGTGCACAGATGTCAATTGGAACTTCGGTAATGAGGTCACACAGAAATTTAGCTCTTCCAAGATTAATGTAGGCAGTGTTTGACAGTGGGTAGAGGTTGGAGAACATAATCAGTTTTAGAATTGTCAGTTCAGGCGTAAAATGTGTAGTGCCTATAGATGATCCTTTGCTTCCCACTTCATGTTCATTCCCAAGAACTTGAACAATGTCTTGTACTTGAAGTACTCTGTCATCATACGGAGTTAGATCCACATTTACTGGTTTGGTAATGCGAAGAATTTTAGCAATGTAGTTTGCATTGATGGAAAATTCCGTTCCTCATACCCAGCATTTCAACTCTACCCCCGTGTATCTAGCATTAGAGTAAAATTCCTTAACCAGTTCTTCCATCGGATCCTCAAAATTCCCAAACAAGTCAACCCAATCTCTTGCTTCAAAAATCTTAGGGATAAACATTGTCCCCAGGGTATCAAATTTTACTATTCGTTCCACAATGGGAGGAGCCTCTCTAAAGATGTCTGTGTAGGTCTTTGAGTCAAGAGGTGTCCTGAATCTCTCAATGGTAGAGTCTCTAGACAACTGAGACGAGAGTCGTGTCCGCTTAGCAACCGGGGTTGATGGATCATCGATTACAATGTTTTTGCCTTTAGAGGAGCGACGAGTCATCTGCAAGAGAACAGACACACAACAAAGAACCAAATGCAATGCCACAGGGAACAAAGATCAACTTGATTAGATTCAGATATAAGAATGTGAAACAGAGAGATTTCACTCAATCACAAAAACATGAACAAGATCAACACCAAGAAATCATAAGCAATGCTGATGTATTTAGTGAAATATGTATTCGAAAATGATGATTGATCAGTTACAACTCAGTATCAAGTAAGCAATGAGCATCACAAAGTCACAAATGACAAATATTGTGACAAAATACCAAGAAAATGATATGAATGGAGCAACACATTCATGAAACACATTAGAAAGCACATACTCCATAAAAACAATAGTAATAAAATCAATTGACAATCAAGATCACTAACACTCAACCAAAGAATACTCAACAAAAGAAAAGCAAACCCAAGTACGAACATGATATTTCTCAAAACATAATGGCCACAACAAACTCACAAATTCCAGAAAATAACACTCAAATCATGAAATATGAAGTGAGAAAGAGAAAACCCATACCTTTCTCTTGCAGATTGGAGTAGAAAAGGTGTAAAAATGGATGTTTTTCGAAGAGTGATACGGTGAGTTTGAGAGAGTGAAAATGGGGAAGACAATGAATAGTCACAAAAATTCGAGGGAAAAACTGAAATGTTTTAAAAACTGGCTTTAAAACGCAAAACATGCGTTTTTCGCGACTGGGTTAAGCCGCATGCAAGTCGCCAGGGTCAACCGCCATAACACTTAAAGCCAAAATTTTTGAAAAATTTTCTAAGTGTTTTTCGCGACTGGAAGGTCTACCCGCGAGAAAGTTGCGAGGTGAGCCGCGAAAATCTCTGTGTACCCCTCGTGACTGGACCTTCCACCCGCGAACAAGTCGCCACAATGAGCCACGAGAATCATAAAAAAATCATATTTTGAAAAATATTCTAAGTATTTTTCACGACTAGGACATTGACCCGCCAGTGAGCCTCAAAAAATCTCTGAGTGGGCTCACGACTGGGACATGCGATTGGATCAACCCGCGACTGAGTCGCCAAAACAGGGCAACATTGTTTTTTGAAATTTTGACATTTTTGTAAAAACAAAATACTTTCCAAAAATAACTAAAAACACTCAAAAATCTTTTTGTGTTTGATCAACAAAGATTGAGCATGTGAAAACACATTTAAACAAGTACAATCACACAAATGAATATGGCATTCATTAAACATATACTTGTGTGATGTGTGTGGGTATCAAAAATGAGATAGTCCATAGTCCAATGTGAAGCTTCAATGATCAATTCAAACAAGTCATACACAACTAGCACTAGATAATGTGACCCATCTCAATTATAGAAATATGCATATATGATCTCCCACAAAACTTGATAACATAACTTTGAAGCTTTTCATTTGGCTTCATATACATCATATCATTTGATCTTTTTCAATTCATACATCTCATTGTGAGATCGATGCCTGAAATTTTTGATATTTCAATTGATGAGTCAGCCTTTGGCTTTTTGGGCATCATACATTTTATTTATGGTCGCTTTCCCTTTTTCCTAATCAAATACTAGTATGTGCGACAGGCTTTTGCAGCTCAATATCTCTTTTCATTTGGAGATTTACATTTGGTGAGCTCTTTAAGCAAAACAATAAAAATAAAAATAAAGAGTGGGAAGATATATAGGCATAAGTCTATGCATGTCTTAAGATCAACAAAACCATTCACTAATCATTCATGACAAGGATGAAGATCTATTTACAATAGTCACATAGATTTCAAAATTTCTCCCACAATGATATGAGTGCAATAGAAACAAGCTAAGCTCGTAGATGCATAAAGCCATTAGTACAAAGGTATAAGACAAAACATGCTTTGAGACAAAACTCAACAAAGTCGATCAAACTTTTGGATTTTCTACTATTTACGTATTTTTGGATTTTTGACATAAAAGTAAGAATAAGATTGATCAAAAACAACAATGTAAAAACATTTGAAACAAAAACAAACAAACAGACAATATATCAAATCAAACTCACAAGAAGCACACAACCACGCATATACACAAAACATGGGAAGTATTAATGCATGGACATGTTGTAATGCTTATGCATGAGTACCCTTTGTCACCCACACGTCACATGCGTTTGGGGTGATATCTTTGATGGATTGGGTATGGGAGTTAGGACTTTCAAACCTTCTTGTGAAGCTTTCCAAGCAATTTTTGAAGGCACCGATCATCTTCATCACGTCCCTCATTCCTGAATCACTGTTTTGACTTCTTGGTTGCTCACCACCCCAAGACCTCCTGTCATTTCTTCTTCCTCGTGATCGGGGAGCGCTTGCATTGTTCAATGCTCTCAGCTTATGGCAGTTTGGTCTGGTATGTCCTTGCAATCCGCAATGGTGACAAACATGATTTGTTCTAGGACCTCGTTGTGATCTTGGCAGTGATCTTCCTCTAGCTTCAAATTTGGCTTCAGATTGATTACGGGACTTATTTAACACCTGTTGATCAACCACCTTCTTTTTTTGTTTAACCTTAACTTTCTCAGGAATAGATTCTTCTACAATCGGCTCTATGGCCTTCACAAATTTCACTTCTTTGGTGACATTGGCCGATGAGCTACTCCCTCCAGTATATCCCAACCTGGACTTGTCTGAAAAATGTTTTTAAGATGATATAACATCTTCCAACTTCTTGGAGGAGACCCTATCTATCTTGGCATGTGCTTGCACTACCTCTTGCTCAAGAAATCTCACTTTTGTATAAGCTTCTGATAGCTCACCATTTAGTGTCTCAATCTCACACTTTGCCTCCTTATATCTGACCAGGAGACTTCTGTAGTCTTCTTCTGCTTTCTTCATTTTCTTCACAGCCGCCTTTGCTACCTTTACATACTCTCCCGACTTTTCAAGGAGTAAGGTGTAATTCTCTTGAAGACTAGCTGTATTCTCATCCTCTTCAGCATCCGATTCTTCAACAATTCCAATGGATTCTTCATCACTGTGTACTCCAAGTTCTTGTACAAGTTGATTCAGGTTCTCCGAGGACTCAACATGTTCAATAGCCATAAATGCGGAGTAATTTCCTTCTCTGTCACAAGTATCATCAAAATCAAAATTTGATGAATCTAGTCACTTAGAGTAGTAGCATATACCTTGCCCTTCTATTTCATATAATTCGGACATTCCTTCTTAAAGTGACCATGTTCATTGCACTCAAAGCAAGTAATTCCTTGTGAAGACTGGGGCTCTCTACCATCTTTCCTTCTAAATTCCTTTCTCTCCTTTCCAGAACTCTGAACTTTTCCTTTGTCACCAAATTTCCCACTGTTCTTGAGTTTTAAGAATTTACGAAAGTTTTTCACAAGATACGCCACATCTTTATCTACACCATCCTCATCCGAAAAGTCACAAGATACTGCCCTCTCATCAATTGTTTTAAAAGCAAGAGATTTTCTCTTCCTCTGTGTGGGTAGCAACAATTCATATGTCTGCAATGAGCCAATCAACTCTTGGGCCTTAATGTCGTCAAGATCTTTGCTCTCTTCAATAGCCATCACTTTAGCACGAAAACTCTCTGACAGTGACCAAAGGATCTTCCTTACTATTTTAGAATCCTCATTCTTTTCTCCCAAATTGAATTTGCCGATGACCACCTCGTTCAGCTTAATATAAAAAGAGTCAAAAGACTCATCCTTGCTCATTTTGAGCTCCTTAAAGCGAGTGGTCAACATCTGTAATTTGGTGTCCTTCACTTTCTTAGTTCCTTCGTAAGTTGTCTCTAGAATCTCCCATGCTTCCTTAGCAATAGTAATATGTGAAATCCTGTAAAATTCTTTTGGAAAGACACTACAAAAAATAGCATTCAAGGCTTTACTATGAGCATTAGCCGTCGCAAGAGCTGCCTTATCCCAAGTGGATTTAGCAGCCTCCAGCCTAGTCCAACCAACTTCAACTGCATCCCACACAGCATCATCAATAAAACACAAAAATGCCCTCATTTGGACCTTCCAAAAACCATAATTATTACCATAAAAAAATAGTGGCACATTTAGAGATTGAGACCTATCCATCTCAACAAGGGGTCAGGGATCGCACTAAGGTAATGAAACCACTAAGAGTCCACCCGCTCTGATACCAATTGAATGTTCAATATGTGTGTAGAACACCCTTGAACGTTTAGACCCCAAATAACAAAATATCAATTCAAGCTTAATATCAAACGATTAACGTGCGGAACATGAACATAAGCTAAACACAAAATTGATAAACAGTCTAAGCCAAATATAATCACATCCACAGCAGAAAATAAAAGGCAAAGATAAAGGGAAGAGAGATGCAAACATAAGGACAACACACGATGTGTTATCGAAGAGGAAACCGAAGCCCTCGGCGTAAAACCTCTCCACCGCCCTCCAAGCGGTCAATAATCCACTAGAAAATGTAGTTGGGATACATGAACAGCAATAGAACCTCCAAGCCTAATCTACTCGATGTATCTAAGCCCTCCAAACTTCTTGCTCCAACGAGGTTGTGCCGAACCTTTTTCTTTCCTAGCTTACCGGATTCCACTATAACCCATAGCATCAACTAATATGAATTGGTCCCTTCCTAACTACTTCCCAAAGTACCAAATAAACCTTCTCACAAATATTGGTATGGTGAGAAAAGGATTTGGTCAAGAACTTCTCAAGGATGTATCAATGGAGAGGAAGAGAGTAGAGAAATTTGAAGAGTCTCTTAGGTTAAGATTGTGGATGAATCAATCTTGTTTTTCTCTAGGGTTTCTCTCTCAAAATTCTTTCTGGAAGCACACTACATTTCGTGGGTATAAGGGTCTATATATAGTGGTGTGTGTTTGGAATGCGTAGAGTTAGTTTTTCCAAACAGGGTGGTCTGGCGACATAGCCTCGCGACTAGTTTGAGTCGCGAGTTCAAGCTGCGAGCTAATGGCCTGGCCAGCCTAGGATTTTTTCCAGTAGTGTGACAGCTGGCATGACTCTTCAACTCCCCTGCATACTTCACACGTGTGCTGCAGTTGGTGGCTTGCTAGTCGCGAGTCCCAGCCACGAGTCTCTGCATCCTTGCATAATCTTGAGCATTTCTTCATACTCTCTCACACACACTACCCTTACATGAATCCCACCTAAATACAGGGTTATTAATTGCTAAAATACAAGCAAATTTGGCACGGAATAAAGTTAACAAGATGGTTGATTAAATTCAACCTTACACTTGAAAATGTGTTGAAAATATAAAAGCTGTTTAAACCCCCAATTTAAAATTACGGCTCGATTAATTTTACACTAACTCAATACTAAGTGCGGAATAGTGTAAAAGTGAGTAGATAAACAAACAAGCTACTCTAATCCATAATTAAAGTAACACAGTAGTAAAATGGAATATAAAAGAGTATGAAAGAAAGATGCAGACACAAGATAACATGCCGATGTGTTATCGAAGAGGAAACCAAAGAACTCGGTGAAAAACCTCTCCGCCACCCTCCAAGCGGAAATCGATCCACTAGACAATCAGTTGGGATACATGGGTTAGCAAGAAACCCTCCAAGCCTAATCTACCCAATTTACCTAAACCCTCCAAGCTCCTACTCCAACAAGACTTCTTGGAACCATGTCTTGTCTAGCTTTCCGGATCCCGCAATACGCTTGATTGCATCCACCAAGCCTCACTAGCTTCTTTTGGCAAATCCCCAAAGCTTCCCAAGCTCCAAAACACTCTCTACACTCTGAATAGATGTGGGTTATGTTTGGGTACAAATCTGCTCTTAAGGTATGACAATGGGAGAGGGAAGAAGAAGAGGCTACAATGATTTCTCACTAAGGATGAGTAGCTCTCTCTCTAAAAGGTGGGTGTGTGTGTTGTAGAAAACCTATCAAGGGTTTTTCTCTCTAAATGACCTCTTCTACATTTGTGGGTAATGAGGGTATATATAGTATGGATGAAGGGTAAGAAAGTCACTCTTTAAAATCCTCCTGGCAGAATGTTTCACGACTACGTCGCGAGAAGGCCTTACCCGCGAGACACTTGCGAAAACAATAGTCTGGCATTACTCTTCAGCTTCCAGTCATGTGCTCCTCACATGACTCTTTCGCGGGTTAGCTTCTCACGAGCTTCTTGCGAAATCCATTGATTCTTCATTTCAGCTTGAGTCTTCACCAACTTAATACTAAACCCAATACAATAAAATCCCACAATACAAGGAACAAAATTAAAGCAATTACAACACTTTTTGTCATGGAATAAAACCAACATAAAACATAGTTGTAAATCACAACTTTACAAACATAACCCCACATAATCTTCGCTCTTCCTCTATAAACAAGAGGGAAGATCATTAGAGAGAATCAAACGACTTATCCAATTTCAAGTATAAATTAATATCATGATATGATCATTGAACACATTAACTAGAGAATCACAAAAATTAAGAGTAAGTGTATGTCCATAACATTTTTATAATAATTTAATGACAAATTCTAAGTAATAAGCTGTTATTGATTCTAATTTGGGTCCAATACTAACAACACTTTTTTTATCTAATAGTAATAACTTATAGCATAAGAATTATTGTGAAAATGTTATGAGTGTAATATTACCCCAAAAACAATTTTGGCCCCCTAAACATAATCCATAACCCCTTTAAAAAAAAAAAAAAAAAAAAAAAAAAAACTCAAATAACAACAATAAAATTAGATAACAGCAAAACTAACCCAAACAACAAGTAAACAAATTATTCAACAAAACGCCTATTCAAAACAAAAAATTAAAGTCTCTAATCATTCAAATTTGTAACTTGTTCAACTCAATACATAAAAATAATTCCAGTCATTATGCCTAAAAAACAGTACCAAGATAAATATTATGGTCATGAGTTCTCATTAGCTATATCAGTAGCATTGCTCTCTTCCACTTTGCAATAACAACAACTTTGCTCTCCTCTGCAATTCGGTTCGCAGTTGTAACAAGTATCGTCAATTGCTTTCTATCTCTCTGTCTCTCTGTCTCTCTCTCCATTTTTTTCTCTATCATCATTCCAAACTCTCTCTCACTTTATTACCCCCACTCAACATTCTCAATTTTCACTTTATCTCTTCTCAGTGCCTTTTTTTCTTTTTCTTTTTCTTTTTCTTTTTCTTTTTGTCAATAGATTGACATCGTAATACTTCAAGCATTTTTTTTTTCTACATGAATATATTCAAGTTCTCTTTCTATTAGATTTTGTATAATTTAAGTTTCTTAATGACCAGTAGGTTCCAGTTAGCTTAACTGGTGTTGAGGACAAATTTTTCACACCACATGGAATTTATTTCATTGGCAACTCGTACCACATTAACAAATTATGGATTTTGGAAAAACATCTTTAAAAGCCCAAAAGAGCCCATATTCACAAAATGGCGCCGAAGCCCATGGTCTAAAACCCATGGCGATATTATCTCATCAAAGCCCATAGTTCGAGCTCATGGCACAACATCTCATTCTCGGCTCATGATCTAAGCTCACAAGTCTCCTCGGGGGAATTTTGGGAGTTGTGGTTTGGTGGGCCAAGAAGTATGTTCAGTAAAGCTCCAGGGGTTTAAAATTGTTAAAGGAAAACATGTTGTTTGGCATGTCTTCCCCAATTCCCTGAACTCTAACGTGTCAGTGTGCAATAGGTAGCATCTAGTAAGCCTCTTATATCACATAACACTTAAAATGAAAAAACTCTCCATGCTTTTTACATAAAAATTAATGTTCATCATATAATATAAGTTTAAAAATGTAATTATATTATTTCATATAAATTATATTTTTATTTAAATCAATCCCAAGCACATGGCTAAATCTATATTAATATCTCATATCTAGTATTACATGCTCTCCTTGCTCTCCAAGATTTGGACAAAACACAAAAAGACTATAATTACATCTCTAAAACTTCATCAAATATCAACCAACTAGTCTATTACTTACCAAAATTATATTGTAATAAAACCTTGGACTAATTATATAATTTTCCAAAAGAGGCAACTTAGCCAAAAATACCAGCAATAGTTCCAACAGAAACTGCCTTAACTCTAGCAGAAGTTGCAACAGCTCCAGCAGAAATAGCAATAGCTCCAACAAAAGCTGCAGTAGCTCCAGCAGCAACTGCAATAGCTCTAGCAGCAGCTTAGGCAATTGACACATGTCCAAAGTGACATCATCAATCCATTAATGCCCATTCCCAACAGCTTATTGCTATACCCAAAGAAGCAAATATCCTTTAAAGGAAATCCTACCATTTTAAGCTAAGATCCTTAGCCTCCAGCTACAATACCAGAACTAGGAAGATTCCATAAAGGCTATCTTACCATTTTTAGCCAAACCCATGAATTTAATGCAAAATATTTTCTCCAACAGAAGATCTCACACAACTGACATCATCTAGCTGTGTCAGGACAACTACTACTATAGAGCTATTAGCTGCAGCAACTACTGTTGTACTGCTATGTTAGCGGCAGCAACAACCTTAAAGTTTCAAACTTTTTCTTTTAGCTAAAAACCAAAAACCCACTAATGAAATCATTTACTTTGCCAAAGACTTTTCCTTATTTGCTAAATTTCACTTCAACTGCTTCTAATCTAATTACATACTTGACTCTATATAAAGAGGACCATGTTAGGACATATGTAAATCATGTTAGAAACATATGTCATTATGGAATTGGCTAATCCTTTAACAAAACGCACTTTACTTGTATTTGGGTAGATCTAGGATGAGTTTAGTACTTCAAGGAACAAGAGTTCAAGTCTAGTATTGAAGTTATGCAAATCTGTCCAAGAAACAAGTGAAGAAATGCTAATTCATCAAAGCTCAACACCTCTTGATACCTCTCGATAGCTTTCGATAGCTAGAAACAAGTGAAGAAGTGCTAATTCATTAAAGCTTAACACCTCTCGATACCTCTCAACAGCACTCGATAGCTTGTAACAGATAGCTCAACAGATAGCTATCTATCGAGAATTACGAAATTCAGATTTCCAAATATGATTTTCGGCCCAGGCTTATGTATTTGTGTAGGGTTTCTTTTCTCACAACCCTAGACATATATAAAGCTTATTTAAAAGGCCATTACATATGAGTATACAAGGAGAACACATGCAAAAAGTGACCAAGTGCCTTATTCTTTCTGAAAGAAGCTACTGCGTCTTTGCGCCTTAGGATTTTGTAACCAAGTGCTTCTTGATCTTCATTGTTGATGAAGTGAAGAACTTTGCAGCCAACAATCTTCTTCAAGTTGGTGAGTTAGTAACGTATTGAGAGTCATGCATCATTGGTTAGTCATGTACTGGAGTCCATGCAAAAAGAGTGGCATTCATATATTGAAAAGTTCAGAGGTTCTGAAGCGGTAGAAGTGTCACACCCCAAACCCAACTATAAAAATAGTCAAGTGACAACTGCCGCACGCTTATAAAATAAGCACCCTACAAGTGTGCAAGACTTTCTTAGCAACTAAAATTTATCCTCAAAAATTAAATCAATTAAATCCAAAATACCTCAACAATTTCTTTATGAATAGATCTCCAATATTTTAATAGGAACAGAATCCAAACCTTATGTACATAATGCCAATTGGCCAATAAATATAAAACTATTAGAAGACCATCCAATCCCAAAATCACTAAGCTTCTTTTCCCGTTCACAACACAACATCAAAACTCCCAAAACTTGTTATTCTTCATAATTTGAAATTGGAGGGGAAAAACAGGGGTGAGCTGACAACTCAATAAGTAACCAAAATCCTAATAAGTTCTATCAAGCAATAGATCTGTAAAGTAATAAGATGTAATATGAGCCTTCAAAAGTTATAATATGCTATGGGTTTTCAAAAATAACTAAAGAAGTTTCATAGTCTTAAAATAATAAGCTACAAATAGATCACATACTTTAATCTTACAAATATATCATAGATGGTTTAGAAAATAGTCAGTTTTTCATATATCAAAAACAATAACTTATAATAGGTTCTAAAAATACATAAGTAGTTTTAATGACTCAAAATAGTTCAAATACTTAAAAATTTTCAAAATCACATATGTAGTTTTAAGGACTCAAAATAGTTCAAATGTTCAAACGTAATTCATATTCTTAACAATCTTATGACTATGGTCAGGCTATATCCTCGTGACTGGGCATCGGAGTACCAATGAATAACCCTTATTAGCTGGGTATCAGAGTACCAATGAATAACCCCCATTGGTTTGGGTATCAGAATACCAATGAATAACCCCATTGGCTGGGTATCAGAGTACCAATGAATAACCCTCATTAGTTTGGGTATCAAAGTACCAATGAATACCCCCATTGGTTTGGGTATCAGAATCAATTCATAGTCAGATTGTCCATAATCATATATATGAAATCATAGTTTCTAACAAAAATATATCTTATTCAAATACATATATATATATATATATATATATATATATATATATATATATAAAATCAAATATTCAATATTCAAATATATTTGCGATATTTCTATATTCTTTACTTTAAATCAATATAGCTAAAAAAACAATTAAATAAAATAAATCTTATATTCAATGCTTATATATATTTGTGAAAATTCTTTATTCTTTACTTTGAATCAATATAGCTAAAAACAATTAAATAAAATACATTATATATTCAGTAATCAGATATATTTGTGGTAATTCTTTAATTGAAATCAGTAATACAACAGAAATAAAATTGTAACAACTGTAAACAATTTTCAGTAGTTAAAATTACACAAAATAAAACCAATTAGGATAAGGCTACTTAGCTCAATCCAAAGCCTATTAAAAAATCCTTGCAGTTTCCCAAGACCAATCCAACGTAAACCTTTTAGTAAACTAAATAAAGAATTTACTCCAAACAAGTTTGTCACTTAGATCATTGGACCTCAAATCTCAATGCCATCCAACACCACAGAGACAACAAAGCAAAGATGCTTTACACGTGAAAAGACTAAGTCCTTGGAAACCTTCAAACAATTGGTATTGACTTCATCTTTTATCTATCAATAAGGAACCTTAATGACAAGTCAGTACTGCCCATAATGGCCAACACACATCTAGCTACATGATGTGCTTTTAGTGGTGAAATTTTGCTTAACTAGACATATGCTGGTTGGCTTCTTAGATAGGAGAAAAGATGAGGAAGGGGGGGGGGGGGGGGTGGACGGCAACTCCTCTTAGAAAATCTTTAGGCGTAAAAAGCAAAATCCTTAGGGTGGCTAGGGTTTACATGATACAATTAGGGTATAAATATTGTTAACTTCAATATCAGAAATTACTAAATTACCCCTAAAAATAAATCTCCTTTTTATTTATTTATTTATTTATTTTTGAACCAAGTATTACAATCTCCCCCACTTAAAAGAATTCAGTCCTTTGAATTCATCACAAACTAAACCAATTTATCATGCTTCCACTGTGCTACTCTAAAGCCACAGTTGTATCGATCTATACAAATTTATCACTCATCACTATAGTTCAAAACTATTTCACAACATATGCATAGACTTTTCCTTCCCAAGATTTTTAAAATAAAAAATAAAAATAAAATAAAAAAATTTCAAAGCAAATGGAGCCATGATGCTTTCGCTGCATAATACAATACCACTATAAAATCTCTTACTCAATTAGCCATAGTTTAAGAACAACCATATTACGAACAATATAAGATTCTTAAAGATATACATATCTCTAGTCTAAATAGCTCTCTAAGTTCCTTTCAATATGAATAAAAGTTCCAAGGCCCATTCGTTTAGATTAACCCCAATAACTAATTTTCCATCAATTATTAATTTCAATAAAATTCCAACGCCTAATTAGTCTCTAAAAATTACAACAAGGGAAATCCACAATTTTGAGATTCACCATAGACCATTAAATGCTAGCATCCATTTAATTCTATACCTCAAAATTAAGTAGTGCATCCAAAGTTCCAATCCTTCCTAAGTTCAAAATCTCCATAAATAATCAATTGAGCATTGATATAAGGTCTTTCATATAACCTCTATCTTAACCATAATTTATCTTCTTAAATAAGCAATATTTATTCACCTTTAATCTCCAAATGATACTTGGCTAGAACTCATTGAAGAGCTGGGTTCCTTATAATTACATTGCCTATTATGAAAACAAATCTCTAGGTATAAATCGGCTAGAAGGGAATAGTCCATGAAGTATCTCAAATTTTTTTTTTTTTACCTTGCAAATAATAGTCCCAACAGTGTAGAACTTAAGAGTGCACTGCAATTTATAATCACTAACCATCTACCAATATAAAACAAAAGGTACAATAATTGACTATAATTCAAATTGTAATAGTCTTTCAAAATAAATTCTCTTGCCATCCCAACTCCTTCAATATCCAATAAAAAATGTGGTTCACTAGTCCAATTCAGTACTACCATGTACTTGTGTTCTATCCACTTCATTTTCTATTGAGCCAATCCATTAACTCTTATCAGTTAAGTTCAAAGAATTACATTTCTGGCATCAAAACTTATTTCCCCAAGATATTAAACAATCCTCTAAGTCCATAGAAAGAAACTGAGGACCTCAAACTTCTAAGTAACAGAATATGTCTCAAAACATTTAGGGACTACCTCACACATAAATTAGGCTATGGTAATCCAGGTAGGTCAACCCCAACAAGAACAATGATCCAAAAGAAGGTCAGTCCTTAACATTAGAATCCAAGAAAGTCCACAGATATATTGCTGAATTCTTTAAACACCCTCAAAATTTATATAATAACATATAATATAATGTGAACTACAATAACCACAAATTCACTTTTCCTTCACACTACGAACTTTCCGTTAATTTCCTTACTTCATATAAACTAAAATCAAGGAATCATAGCTCTAACATCAAACCTTAACCCCTAAATAAAGTTCTGCAATTTCCAATTCCCTAAAAAGCACTCCAAATTTTGAATAGGGCATATAGTAAACTATCATTCAATAATTAAACCTATGAGAATCTCCTGCAGATCAAACTACCCTTAGGTAGGTCGACTATATTAGGCAAAAATATTAATGAGTTTTCAAAAGATCAGTCACAAAACAGCAGGAAGATTTCATTTGCTTGTTCTTTTCTCACTCTGTTCTCCTTTTAATAATAAGAAGAAGTTTTCATAACCAATCTGATCAATTACAAAATTTTCAGGAATAAAATACACCCACTTAATACTAGTATAAGATCATAGAAATAAATCAATTAAAATCCTCCCTTTTGTATTTATAAGTCACATATGCATAACCACATATACATAAATATCAAATCCTTCAAATATGACCTAACAAATCATCATATGATGGAACCTCATTTACACTTCTCATCAAGTCATCGAAAGAACACTATCTATGACCTAATAACCCTCATAAACAATAACAAAAATTGTAATGCATAGGGTGCAAATTTCATTCTAAATCAAAACCTAGCATAAAGTCTACAAGATCATAACCTAAGCGCTGATACCATATGTAACAACCTAAGGAAAAGCGCTAGCCACATCTGCGCTATATCTCAAAAGGACTAGTCACAATTGAGACTCCTTGTAGTTGTTAATAAAGTTCAGTTCAACCCAGTAAATACCCGATGTGGGACTCATCACACACGCACACACATCACACAATCAATCAAATTGGGGCATCACAATCTCCCCCACTTAAATCCCTAACGTCCTCGTTAGGGCCCACTTTGTGGGGTAGTGTCTCTAAGCCCATACGAGGTTACCGGGCCGTCTCTGATACCATAAAATTGTCACGCCTCGAACCCAAATATAAAGATAGGCACGTGACAACTGCCGCACTCTTATAAAATAAACACCCTACAAGTGTGCAAGGCCTTCTTAGCAACTAAAATTTATCCTCAAAAATTAAATCAATTAAATCCAAAATACCTCAACAATTTTTTTATGAATAGATCTCCAATAATTTAATAAGAACAAAATCCAAACCTTATGTACATATAATGCGAATTGGCCAATAAATATAAAACTATTAGAAGACCATCCAATCCCAAAATCACTAAGCTTCTTTTCCCGTTCACAACGTAACATCAAAACTCCCAAAACTTGTTATTCTTCATAATTTGAAATTGGAGGGGAAAAACGGGGGTGAGCTGACAACTCAATAAGTAACCAAAATCCTAATAAGTTCTATCAAGCAATAGATCTGTAAAGTAATAAGATGTAATATAAACCTTCAAAAGTTATAATATGCTACGGGTTTTCAAAAATAACTAAAGAAGTTTCATAGTCTTAAAATAATAAGTTGCAAATAGATCACATACTTTAATCTTACAAATATATCATAGATGGTTTAGAAAGTACTCAGTTTTTCATATATCAAAAGCTATAACTTACAATAGGTTCTAAAAATACATAAGCAGTTTTAATGACTCAAAATATTTCAAATACTCAAAAATTTTCAAAATCATATATGTAGTTTTAAGGACTCAAAATAGTTCAAATGTTCAAACGTAATTCATATTCTTAACAATCTTATGACTATGGTCACGCTATATCCTCGTGACTGGGCATCAGAGTACCAATGAATAACCCCCATTGGCTGGGTATCAGAGTACCAATGAATAACCTCCATTGGTTTGGGTATCAGAGTACCAATGAATAACCCCCATTGGTTTGGGTATCAGAATCAATTCATAGTCAGATTGTCCATAATCATATATATGAAATCATAGTTTCTAACAAAAATATATCTTATTCAAATACATATATATAATTGTGGGGTCCAAATTTGTTGGGCCTGATACCAACTCCCTGTATTGTGAGCCCAACAAATTCCCAACAATAAATTTGTAGAGAATGGGTTGAACAACTGGGCTAGTAGCGGATTTAGCAACGGTTCATACAAGCAAAAACCATCTAAAAGAAAAAAGGATTGAGACAGGCTTTTTTAACAGGAAAACTCTTTGGTCCGAAGAGGATTAGTATATAAAGACTTAGTGAATACAATTTTTCTCCCCCCCCCCCCCTCTGCGAGACTTGCTTCCTTTATATATACACCCTTTTCCCATCTTCACCGCACACTTGTCCTCCATCTAGCACCCACTTGAGTACTAGTCACATCAGCCATTTGCTTTAACCCACAGTGAGTGGTGGTGGGTGAAGATACACTGTTCAGGTGTCTTTTCCACATAAATGCGGCCAGGAAAGTTGCTGCAGTGCATTAAATGTGGTGGTGGCAGCTTTATTGGTAAGATATTTCATGATAGCTACGCCTTTGGACATGCCCGAAGCTCAGCCCTGGCATGGAGCTCTTCAGCATATCTACTCGATTAAGTTCTGGGCAGCTCCGTTGGGTAAGGTCCCTTCGACCCAACTAGGTTGTCTTCGGACGGTGCGTCTGTCCCTTATGGATTGCACCTCCACCAGGATGGCAAAGTATTGATACTTTTATCCTCTTCGGACAGAGAGTCGTATTTGAACTGGGCCTCAGGCCCAACATATGGCATTGGGCTTTCTCACCCACAATAGCCCCTCAAAATTTCACTTTTTACCTCGCATCCGAAAAGAAAAAGTGGGGTTTTGATCTTTGACAAATGAGGGCACTGAACTTTGACTCCACACGTGTGCACGCATGAATTTGGGCGCCTTCTTTATAACCACTGCTGTCGCGCCGTTTCCGAGGCGTCATTAATTGCTCCAGGCGGCGTCTTGTCCCTGAAATCTAGCGGTCCATTTCAAATCAACGGACGAGATTCTCCTCAAAATTTTGGGTGGGGTAAGTCCCACCACTTTACCTGCCACTATATAAAGTCCCAGATGGGATTATCTTCTCATTTTACAAACTTCAGAACTCCAAGCGAACTCAAGCGCTCAGACTCTCAAAGCCCTTCTTGTCATCTGCTTCAACCCGTTTAAGAATCTGCTACGATCTCCCTGCGAGGCCAAGACAAACATTCTCCGATTCAATCCTACTTAAGTCCCTTTCTTCGAGATTTTTTGAAATCTATTCAGATTGCCTCTTCGGCCATTGGTAGACTTTCTTCAGTCGCCGCTCCGCGTTTCCCCCGCTTTAACCTTATTAACAATGGGTAGATTTGAATACCTAGTGGACAGTCCTTCCCAGATAGAGAAGTTTAGGGAGACGTATCGCATTCCTCGGGAGGTGGGCTTGAGGTATTGCTCCACGGAGGGGTTATTACTGGACCGAGAGGAGGGTGAGGTGATAATCCCCATCATCGCCTTCCTGGAGGGAGGGATGACCATTCCCATGGGTCCAGTCACCAGAAGTTACCTTACCGCCCATAGGCTTAGTCCTGACCAGTGCGCACCCAACACCTTTAGAATCTTAGGTGCAGTTGATGACCTAAACCGCCATTTAGGCTTGGGATTAACCTGGCACGACGTGGTACATATGTACGAATGTCGTACCAAAGAAGGGGCGGGATACTATTTAAGGTCCCGATCCGATGTCGTCAGACTCCTCTCCAGTCTTCCCAAGTCCAACAAAGGGATGAAGGACGATTATCTGATCGTCTCGGGTGCCTGGCATGATGGGATTCAATGCCCAACCACGCCAGGAGCGCCAGGTGGGACATTCCCCCTTGAGCTTTTCTAACTTTCTTGCTTCTAGCTATTCGGACTTCCTTTCGCCATGTTGCAATCCACTGACAGTTCTATCGCCATGTTTGCAGATAGGAGGTACGTAACTCCTCGGCTGAGTCTCACAAATACTGCGGCCTTGAACTACCTTCTTCAGTCGGAGATCTTTGTGAGTGAAGACGGACAACTTAGGTCCGTTCCCCTCATCCTCGGCTATACCCCGAAGTCTGAACTCCAGCCGAGAGGCAACGCCATAACACTTGGGGATCGCCGCATAAACCGCATTGACGTGGCACGGAAGACCTTTTTGGCCCCCTTCGACCTCGCCCCGGTGCCCCATCCTAATCCGCAAGGCATACCGGTGTTCGTTCAACCCGTTCAACAAGTCCCCCTTGAACCGGTAGCAGAGGAGGAAAGAGTTTCTTCTACCCCTTCGCTTGATTAGCAGATCAACCAGTTCAAGTTCGAAGAGGAAAGCTCTAGGGAAGTGGAAATTTTGGCTGCCGAAGAGGTACTTGATAGGCATTCTACTGCTCCGCTCCTGAACATAGCCATGCCAGACGACTCAGAAGAAGAAGACATGCAGAGTCTGGACCAACTGATGAAGAACAGGAGGCCAAAGGTGGCGGCCAAGGATACTGGCACGTCCCAGCCCACTGCCAACCTCCCACCACCCCCTCCTCTTCCTCCAGCTCCGAAGGATCCCGGCCTAAAACCACTGCCTGATTTGAAGAAGAAAAGGGTGGTGACAGAGGTGACGAATGTTGAGGAAGGGGAAGTGGTCCCTCCGAAGGGCCCCAAGCAACAGAAGAGGGCCCATGATACTAGAGGTAAACGGGCTTCTTCAACCGAGAGTAGAGAAGACAACATGGTCGCAGACGTGCGGCGGGGGACTCCAGAGTGGTCTCCGAAGCTGACATTGGATGGCGCAGCCATCCCTTATGACGCTTCTCTCCGAAACTACGCCGGTGGGAAGGCCGGGTATATAGCAGAGGCGCTGGAGAAACCTCTCCTCCTTCCTAAGGACATGGAGTCCTATCGGCGCTTCAGCGAAAAGGAGCTCTTTTTGTCCCTCAAAAGGGATTTAGGCATGGTGAGATAAGTGGTGTTCATCTGTAGCCCTTTTTCATCCCTTACGTGCGTTCATAGCTTTATGCAGAATTCTTTGGTTTCCATGCAGATTGCCCAACAGATTTACGTGGCCGAAGAGTGGAATAGAAGGAAAGACGTTGATGTGCAAGCTGCAGCTCGAGCCAGGGAGGATGTTGAGATAGCACTGGGCAAGGCAAAGGACGAGAGCGCTCGCATCTCCGAGCAGCTAAAAGAGGAGGCTAAGGCAAGGAAAAATATAGAGGCAGGCCTGAAGACAGCTGAAAAGCAAGCCGAAGACCAACGCCAGCAGCTCTACACCACTGAACTTAATCTGGAAACACAGAAGGCATTGGTAACGGAACTTCGTGCTGAGCTAGAAAAGGCCAGAGACGCTACCAAATTGGCCAAGGAGGACGCTCAGTTGGCCAAGGAAGCAGTTGAGGCTGAGAAGCAGGCTTCTTATATACTGGGGGTGTAAGAGACCCAAGCAAGGCTGACCGAGGAGTTTGCCAAGGTCTGCAGGGGCTACTGCGATATTACGTGGAGCAAATGCCTCGACGCAGCTGGAGTCCCTGCAGAGTCAGCTTTAAGGCAACCTGGGAGCATCTACTATGATCCCGATATATGTGATGTGCCTGAAACCTTGGAAGCGTCCTTGGCCGATCAGAATCCCCCAGCCCCAGCTGAGACGAGCCAGGCCCCTCTTCAGACCGGAGATGCGGGCGATTTGCCAAAGCTTAACCCAGCGCCTCAAGATAAAGCTCAGGACGTTCAGCTTGTGTAATCGCTTGGATACTTTTTGCCATTTTTGTAATGAAATCGTCTTTCAATGAATGAAATAGTCTATTTTTGTTACTTGTTGCCTTTGTAGTACTTGTCAGATTGCGTTATTATGGCTAATAATGTCAGTTTGGTAATTAAGAATAAATTAGAAACATGGTAATCTTCTATACATAGCTAAAACAAAGAATTATGGCAATAACAGCTGACGTAATGTTGCTTAAGTCTACATATTCCGCCAAACGCCAGATTAGACTAGTAACGCGAGCGTGCCCACTAAAACAAATCAACTGATCCGAGGACTACAGGCGTGATTGAATTTAAGGTTAAACACTTGTAAGAATTGTAAAGGAGCGTTAACTAACCCGAATCACCTGGTCCGAGGGCTACAGGTGTGATTGGATTTAAGTTTCGACACTTGAGAAATTGTGAGGGAGTGTTAACTAACCCAAGTCATCTGGTCCGAGGACTACAGGCATGCTTGGATTTAAGTTTAAACACTTGAGAAATCGTAATGGAGTGTTAACTAACCCGAATCATCTGGTCCGAGGACTACAGGCATGATTGGATTTAAGTTTAAACACTTGAGAAATTGTAATGGAGTGTTAACTAACCCGAATCATCTGGTCCGAGGACTACAGGCATGATTGGATTTAAGTTTAAACACTTGAGAAATCGTAACGGAGTGTTAACTAACCCGAATCATCTGGTCCGAGGACTACAGGCATGATTGGATTTAAGTTTAAACACTTGAGAAATCGTAACGGAGTGTTAACTAACCCGAATCATCTGGTCCGAGGACTACAGGCATGATTGGATTTAAGTTTAAACACTTGAGAAATCGTAACGGAGTGTTAGCTAACCCGAATCATCTAGTCCGAGGACTACAGGCATGATTGGATTTAAGTTTAAACACTTGAGAAATCGTAACGGAGTGTTAACTAACCCGAATCATCTGGTCCGAGGACTACAGGCATGATTGGATTTAAGTTTAAACACTTGAGAAATCGTAACGGAGTGTTAACTAACCCGAATCATCTGGTCCGAGGACTACAGGCATGATTGGGTTTAAGTTTAAACACTTGAGAAAAACTAGTGTAACAAAAGTGCAATCATGACTGAAAGAAAAATTCTCTTAATAGTAGTTCCTTTTGAGGTTATTTACATTCCATGGCCGGGGCACTACATGATTATCCAGGTCTTCCAGGAAGTATGCTCCAACGCCGGCCCTCGAAGTGATACGATATGGGCCTTCCCAATTCGGCCCCAGTTTTCCCCATGCTGGATTCTTTGCATTCCCTACCACCTTCCTTAGGACAAGATCACCAGGCTCAAGGGGTCTCAACCTCACATTGATGTCATAGCCCTGTTTGAGTTTCTGCTGGTAGTGCGCCAATCGGACCATTGCGCTTTCCCTTCGTTCTTCAATCAGATCCAGACTCTTTTCCAGCTGCCTATCGTTGTTGGTTGGGTCAAAAGAGCTAATCCTGTAGGTTGGGAACCCAGTCTCGAGAGGTATAACAGCTTCAGCCCCATAGGTCATTGAAAAGGGGTTCTCCCCAGTGGACCTACGAGGCGTGGTTCTATATGCCCACAATACGTGGGGTAGTTCCTCTACCCATCTACCCTTCGCATCATCTAGCCTCTTCTTTAGCCCGTTAACTATGACTTTATTGATGGCTTCGGCCTGCCCATTTCCCTGGGGATAGGCGGGGGTGGAGTATCTATTTGTGATTCCCAACTCACTGCAATAGCTTCTAAAAGCTTTGCTATCGAACTGAAGCCCGTTGTCCAAGATGAGGGTATGTGGGACTCCAAATCTGGTGATGATGTTTTTCCAAATGAACTTCTTCACGTCCACGTCTCTGATATTTGCTAGAGGCTCAGCCTCTACCCACTTAGTGAAGTAGTCCGTTCCGACCAGCAAGAACTTCCTGTTTCCTGCTGCCTTAGGGAAAGGGCCTACGATGTCCAGACCCCATTGAGCAAAAGGCCATGGACTGGATAGCGGATTAAGGGTTCCACCAGGTTGATGTATGCTTGGCGCAAACCGCTGGCACTGGTCGCACTTTTTCACGTACTCATGAGCCTCCCTCTGCATGTTTGGCCACCAATAACCCTGAGTAATAGCTCAATGAGCTAAAGATCTCCCTCCAGTGTGGCTCCCACAGATTCCTTCATGCAGTTCTTCTAACATTGATTCAGCCGCTTCGAGGGCCATGCACAACAGATATAGGCCCGAATAGGATCGTTTGTACAGTTTATGGCCTTCGGACAGCCAGAACCTTGTAGCTTTTCTCCGTATTTTGTCCGCTTCCACCCTTTCTTCGGGCAACACATCGTCCCTCAAGAACTTGATGATGGGATCCATCCAGCATGGGTTGGTTCCGACGCAGTGAACTTGGAGTACCTTTTTTCTTAACTCCGTAGGCCTCTGTACGTCCTCAATCAGGATGACCCTTGGTAATTCCTGTGCCGAAGAGGTGGCGAGTGTAGCCAGAGAATCGGCATGCGTGTTGCCACTTCTAGGGACGTGCCGAAGGGTAAAGCATTCAAACTCCGACTGTAGGGACTTGACCAGGTTCAAATATCCTTGCATCCTCTCGTCTTTCGCCTCAAATTCTCCCAGCACTTGGCCGACGATCAACTTTGAGTCTGAGGATATCTCAACGGACTTTCCTCCCATCCTTCGCACCATCTTCATCCCCATCAATAGAGCCTCATATTCTGCCTCGTTATTCGTTGCTGAGAAGTCTAGCCTTAAGGCTTTTTCAATGATGATTCTCACGGGGGATATCAACACTAGCCCTACGCCTGAGCCCCTCTGATTCGATGCGCCGTCTACATACACTTCCCAGGGCAAGGTGTTTTGTGACGCAATCGTGCTGACTTGCCTTCCTCCCGCGCCTAGAGTTTGTGCTGCTTCCTCTAAATGGGGTTCTGTGAACTCGACGACCAGGTCCGCAAGGACCTGGCCCTTCACTGATGTGCGCGGCATGTACTTGATATCAAAAGCCCCTAGCATCGTCCCCCATTTGGCAATTCTTCCTGTGTAGTCGGCGCTTCGGAGTACGGCTCTGAGTGGGAGCTGGGTAAGGACTATAACGATGTGAGCTTGAAAATAATGGGGCAACTTCTTAGTACCCAGCACAACGGCCAGAATGGCTTTCTCTAGTGGCAAATAGCGGATTTCAGCTTCTTGTAGCGACTTGCTTACATAGTAAACTGGCTTTTGCACTCCACAGTCTGTTCGGATCAGCACCAAACTTACAGCATTAGGGGGCCACGGCAATGTAAGCAAACAAGACTTCGTCTGGCTGGGGACTGGACATGATGGGGGGTTTAGCCAGGTAGTCCTTAAGTTGTTGGAAGGCAATAGCACATTCCTCTGTCCATTCAAAATCCTTCCACTTATTGATTAACGAGAAGAAAGGCCTACACCTGTCTGCTGATCTGGAAATGAACCGATTAAGGGCAGCGGTCATCCCAGTCAGCTTCTGAATTTTCTTAGGATTCCGAGGAGCTCGCAAGTTGTTGATGGCCCTTATCTGATCAGAGTTAACTTCGATTCCCCTGTGTGTGACCATATACCCAAGGAATTTGCCTGATCCAACACCGAACGAACATTTGGAGGCATTCAAGCGCAATCTGTGTCCCCTCAAAATTTCGAAGATATCCCTGAGATCCCCAATGTGTTCGGCAATAATCTTGCTTTTAACCAACATGTCGTCAATATAAACCTCCATGCTTTTGCCCAGCTGTGGCTCAAACATTCTGGTCATCATCCTCTGGTAGGTAGCCCCGGCGTTTTTCAAGCCGAACGACATTACCTTGTAGTGGTAATTCCCTATAAGAGTTACGAAAGCCGTTTTGTTCTGATCGGCGAGAGCCAGTGGTATCTGATGATAACCTTGGAATGCGTCTAAGAAACTCATCCTAGGATGCCCGACAATAGCATCAACTAATTGGTCTATCTTCGGCATTGGAAACGGATCCTTCGGACAAGCTCTATTAAGATCGGTGAAGTCCACACACACCCGCCATTTCCCACTTTTCTTTTTCACCACCACCGTGTTAGCCAGCCATTCGGGGTAGAAGATCTCCTTAATGGCCCCTGCCTGCTTGAGTTTCATCACTTCATCCCTGACCGCGTCAGCGTGTTCCCTTAACGGTCGTCGGAGTGGTTGTTTCTTAGGGATAATGGTGGGATTAACGTTTAGGTGGTGGCAGATGAATTCTGGACTTACTCCTGGGGCTTCCGCGGGGTCCCACGCGAATACGTCAACGTTGGCTCTGAGGAACTCTATCAACCCCTCCTTCTCCTAAGGGGGAAGCATGGATCCAACTTGAAAGAACTTCTCTGGGTCGTTACCGATAACTACCCTTACCAAGCTTTCGCACTCTGCCTCTTCGGCCGAAGCTTCGGTGTCCAGCACCGACGACTTTAATTGCTACAATTTCCCTTCGTTACAGCCCGAGGTCTCAGCCTGAGGATGGTGCTGGATGGCCGCCACTAGACATTGCCTGGACGTAGACTGGTCTCCACAAATTTCTTCGACTGCTCCTTCGGACGGATACTTAATCTTCTGGTGTAGTGTGGAGGATACAGCCCCAAGGGTATGAAGCCAAGGTCTGCCTACTATAGCGGTGTAGGGCGAGTAGGCGTCCACCACTATGAAATCCACTTCCACCGTTTCGGGACCGGTTTGCACAGGCAATCTAATTTGCCCCTTCGGAATGATCACTTTGCCATCAAAGCTGACCAAAGGAGAACTGTACGGAGTCAAGTCCTCGGGGGACAAGTTCAGCCCCTTGTATAGGTCTGGGTACATAATCTCTGCTGCGCTACCCTGATCTACCATTACCCTCCTGACATCGTATCCGCCTATTCTTAGAGTAATTACTAGGGCATCATCATGCGGCTGGATAGTCCCTATTTTGTCCTCCTCCGAAAAGCCCAGAACTGGAATATCCACCCTGTGTCTCTTCGGCTCTCTGTTAACACTTTCCAAGGGCACTCGGGCTTCTGACAATACCCTGGATGGGTGGGACCCTGTCCTCCCAAGTGCAGCAAAAATGACATTGATTGTCCCCAAGGGAGGTTTCACTGAGTTGCGTCTCCTAGGCCCCGTGCTTGTCTGATTTCCCTGTCCGTATGAGTGGTGTAGGAGGTGCTTTAGTCTGCCTTCGCTGACCAGCTGATCCAAATGATCCCACAGGCTCCTGCAATCCTCGGTAGTATGCCCATGATCAAGGTGATACTGACAGTAAAGATTGTGGTTGCGCCTTTCAGGGTTTCCTACCATCTTGTTCGGCCTCTTAAAGAATGGTTCGTTTTTTATCTTATCCAGGACTTGGTGTACTGGTTCACAAAAAACCGCATTGACCGCCTGGAAGTTTGCTGTGCTCTGTCCGGTCCAGTCCTTCCTCGGCCTGTTGTGATTTTTTCTGTCCGACCTGAAATCCCTCCCCTCCTGAGGGATAACCTTCTCCTTCCCCTTACTCTGCTGCTGATCTTCTTCCACTCTTTTGTATTTATCGATCCTGTCCATCAACTGGCGTATACTGGTGGCAGGGTTGCGCGTCAAAGACGTTCTCAAGGGATGTTCAGTGGGGAGACCCTGTTTAAAAGAGCTAACAGCCATCGATTCACAGTCTTCCTCTACCTCATTGTATGTTTCCCAAAATCTATCCGAGTACGACTTCAGAGTCTCGTTCCCTTTCATGCTGACGGACAACAGCGAGGCCACGGACTGAGGAACCCTTCGGCAAGTGACGAAACGAGACCCAAAAGCCTGGGTTAGCTCTTGGAAAGAGCTAATAATGTTTGCTTTCAGACCATCGAACCATCTCATGGCTATTGGTCCCAAACTGGAGGGAAAAATTTTGCACATCAGGCCTTCGTCCCTGGAGTGGACTGCCATCCGCTGGTTAAAATGACTCACGTGTTCCACTGGATCGGTCCGGCCATTGTAGATGGTGAATGTAGGTTGGTGGAAACGCCTGGAAAGTCTGGCACCCTCGATATTACGTGCAAAAGGAGACCTGGAGATCTGATCCAGAGCTTTGCTCATAGCATCATTCCCTGCGCCCCTCGGTAAGGGATTCTGAGGGTTCCTCTCGTCATGACGCATTTCCTCATAGGTAAAGGATTCGCTGACCGGCGTTCGATGTTTCTGTTTATAGCCAACATCCTGTTCGTCCTCAAAATCTTCGTCAGAATACGAGGGACTGCGCTTCCTCTTTGCACGGCGCAACTCCCTTTTGAGCCTGTCTATTTCCTTCTGCATGTCTTTGTTCTTCTCTGCATGAGACATGTGGCTCTCCCCATGCGACTGGTTTTGATCGTCACGTGCAGTGTGTACACTTCCCTCACGATCCTGCCTCCGTTCCAGATGAAGAAAGGGATCGGTGTGCTTAGATGACCTGGACTCAGCTGGTCGTTGCCTTGGTTCAGCCATCTTTTGAGGTGTTGCTTCCACCTTCGCTCAAGCTGCTTCCCACAGACGGCGCCAATTGTGGGGTCCAAATTTGTTGGGCCTGATACCAACTCCCTGTATTGTGAGCCCAACACATTCCCAACAATAAATTTGTAGAGAATGGGTTGAACAACTGGGCTAGTAGCGGATTTAGCAACGGTTCATACAAGCAAAAACCATCTAAAAG
This sequence comes from Quercus glauca, assembly GCA_023736055.1. Classification (NCBI taxonomy): domain Eukaryota; kingdom Viridiplantae; phylum Streptophyta; class Magnoliopsida; order Fagales; family Fagaceae; genus Quercus; species Quercus glauca. Next base: position 77,920,209 of record CM043319.1, read on the forward strand.
AAAAAAGGATTGAGACAGGCTTTTTTAACAGGAAAACTCTTTGGTCCGAAGAGGATTAGTATATAAAGACTTAGTGAATACAATTTTTCTCCCCCCCCCCCCCTCTGCGAGACTTGCTTCCTTTATATATACACCCTTTTCCCATCTTCACCGCACACTTGTCCTCCATCTAGGCGCCCACTTGAGTACTAGTCACATCAGCCGTTTGCTTTAACCCACAGTGAGTGGTGGTGGGTGAAGATACACTGTTCAGGTGTCTTCTCCACATAAATGCGGCCAGGAAAGTTGCTGCAGTGCATTAAATGTGGCGGTGGCAGCTTTATTGGTAAGATATTTCATGATAGCTACGCCTTTGGACATGCCCGAAGCTCAGCCCTGGTATGGAGCTCTTCAGCATATCTACTCGATTAAGTTCTGGGCAGCTCCGTTGGCTAAGGTCCCTTCGGCCCAACTAGGTTGTCTTCGGACGGTGCGTCTGTCCCTTATGGATTGCACCTCCACCAAGATGGCAAAGCATTGATACTTTTATCCTCTTCGGACAGAGAGTCGTATTTGAACTGGGCCTCAGGCCCAACATATGGCATTGGGCTTTCTCACCCACAATAATCAAATATTCAATATTCAAATATATTTGCGATATTTCTATATTCTCTACTTTCAATCAATATAGCTAAAAAAATAATTAAATAAAATAAATCTTATATTCAATGCTCATATATATTTGTGAAAATTCTTTATTCTTTACTTTGAATCAATATAGCTAAAAACAATTAAATAAAATACATCATATATTCAATAATCAGATATATTTGTGATAATTCTTTACTTGAAATCAGTAATACAATAGAAATAAAATTGTAACAACTGTAAACAATTTTCAGTAGTTAAAATTACGCAAAATAAAACCAATTAGGATAAGGGTACTTACCTCAATCCAAAGCCTATTAAAAAATCCTTGCAGTTTCCCAAGACCAATCCAACGTAAACCTTTTAGCAAACTAAATAAAGAATTTACTCCAAACAAGTTTGTCACTTAGATCGTTGGACCTCAAATCTCAATGCCATCCAACACCATAGAGACAACAAAGCAAAGATGCTTTACACGTGAAAAGACTAAGTCCTTGGAAACCTTCAAATAATTGGTATTGACTTCATCTTTTATCTATCAATAAGGAACCTTAATGACAAGTCAATACTGCCCATAGTGGCCAACACCCATCTAGCTACGTTGCCCTCAATAAGAATCATGGAATAAAAGTAATGTGCTTTTAGTGGTGAAATTTTGCTTAACTGGACATATACTGGTTGGCTTCTTAGATAGGAGAAAAGATGAGGAGGGGGGGGGGGGTGACGGCAACTCCTCTTAGAAAATCTTTAGGCGTAAAAAGCAAAATCCTTAGGGTGGCTAGGGTTTACATGATACAATTAGGTTATAAATATTGCTAACTTCAATATCAGAAATTACTAAATTACCCTTAAAAATAAATCTCCTTTTTATTTATTTATATATATTTTTTTGGAACCAGGTATTACAAGAAGGTTTCTGCTATAAGTTTATTTACAGGGATTGTAGAGTCTAGGGACAAAGTTTTTGTACTGAATCTGAAACTTCTCTTTACTATAGTGGATTGCTTTTCGAGAATGTTTCCCCCCAGGTTTTTTACTGTGAAACTAGTTTGTTTCATTGGTTTTCCTTGGTCATCATATCTTGTCTTATTTACTTTTCCGTTGTGCATGATATTGACATGATATTAATGTTTGTTTGTTTTGACAAGGTTTATTCATAATAAATTGAATTAACAACTTGGGTTTAAAACTTGTTAATTCTATCAATTGGGGTCTAAATTTCCCAACAGACCAAGCCACACACTAGAACACCCACTATCCATCTCTTTCTCACTCTCTTGTTTTGAAACTTCATCATTTTGCTACCCATAAACAATGTATTTAGTCTTGTTTAGGCTTGCTCAAAGTTGATCTATTATTGTAAAGTTGGAATCGAGTGGCTGCAGAAGTCTTTATGACTTTCGGCCTGGCTCGATCGATAAAAGGACAGGCTCGATCGATCGAAAATCGCACAGGTTGAATTTTCTGCAGAATTTCCAACTCAGCCCTACTTCATTAAACGTTTAGGGTTTTATGTTTTTACCCTAGGTATTTAAACAAAACCCTAGCCATGTTTTTGTTGTTCAGATTGTATTGTTGCTCATACATTGCGGTTTTGTGTGAATCTCTTGTGAGATCTTTGAAGAGCTTTCCTTTACACAAAACTTAGGGTTTTCAAGGTAGAGATGATTTCAACATCTTGATGATCAACACAGTTGCAACCATTGGAACTTAAAGAAAAACAACCGGGGAGCTTGTACTTGATTGAAGAGTCCAAGAAAGAAGGAGTCTGTGGATTCGGAGCTTGCACGTGGTCGTGTCAGTAAGTTCTACTGGTAGGTAGCATTAGGAAGTTGAGTGGGGAGCTTGTAAGTCCTTTTGTATGAACTTCGATTCTTTCATAGTGGATTCAAGTTTACCTTGAGGATAGCTAGGTCAAATCCTCCCCAAGTTTTTACCGTGTGGTTTCCTGGGTCATCATATCATGTGTTATTTATTTTTCCACTGCTTTATATGCTTGATATGATTATTTGATTGTTTTAACCTAGAATTGCTTAATTTGACTAAGTAACAACTTGGCTAATTAACTAGGCTACGCAATCTGGTTGTTTTTAAGGAGTCTAAAACCCAACAAGTGGTATCAGAGCGGGTTGCTCTTCTGTTTTAGATCTTTTGATCTTTGAGCTGATCCTTGACCCCTGTTGTCATGGATTTTTGGAAAATTGTTCTGCTTATATATCAACTTGTCTACTTGTTGTCTTTGCCTTTTATTGTTTATGTTAAATCTTTCCTTGAGTACCTTGGTATAATCATATGTGATAAGAATTATTTATGCTATACTGCTTTAACCGCCTTAAAGGCACGTGATTCTTGTCTTTGGTATTTGGATAGTGATTGTTCCAGGCATATGACAGGAAACAAAGGTCTATTCAAAACACTCTTTGAAGGAAAGATTGGGACAGTCACTTTTGGAGATGGAAGCAAATCTGTAATCAGAGGCATTGGAACTGTGGATATTCCAGGATTGCCAGTGTTTGAAGATGTTTGGTATGTTAATGGACTAAAGGCAAATGTACTCAGCATAAGCCAGATTTGTGACAACGGGTTAAATGTTCTTTTCACCAAGTATGAGTGTGAGATACTTGATGGAGGAGGTGACTGTATGTGTATTGGTGTAAGAACAACTAACAACTATTATGGCATAACACCAAGTGTGAACAACAAGTGTTTTAGTGCAAAGATTGATCAAGTCGATTTGTGGCATCAACGGTTGGGACATGCCAATCATAAGCAGTTAGAAAAGATTTCAAAATGTGAGGCAGTTATTGGTTTACCTAAGTTTGAGAAGATAGACAAGTGCATTTGTGGACCATGTCAAATAGGTAAACAAGTGAAACCCAAGCATCCGTCAATGACCAGTGTTCAAACTTCAAGACCATTAGAGCTTCTGCACATTGATCTCATGGGTCCTGCCAGAGTTCAAAGTTTGGGTGGAAAGAAATATATTCTAGTTGTTGTTGATGACTTCACTAGATATACTTGGGTTGTGCTTTTGAAAGATAAAGCTGAGGCTCCTGAGAAGATGATACATCTGTGCAAGAAATTGCAGGTTGAGAAAGATACTGTGATAGCCAGAATAAGAAGTGATCATGGAAGAGAATTTGAGAACACCAAGCTGGCTACTTTCTGCAATGATCAAGGCAGTTGTCAAGAGTTCTCGTCGCCCAAGACACCTCAACAAAATGGGATTGTGGAAAGAAAAAACAGGGTTGTTCAGGAGATGGCTCAGGTTATGTTACACAACAAAAATTTGCCAAAATCCTTTTAGGGAGAAGCAGTCAACATAGCTTGTCATACATTAAACCGAGTGTACTTCATACCTGATTCCAAGAAAACTCCCTATGAACTCTAGAGAGGGAAGAAGCCTGTTGTCAAATATTTCAGGATATTTGGCAGTGACTGTTACATTCTACGTGATAGAGAGAACCTAGAAAAATTGATGCACAAAGTGATAAAGGATACTTTCTAGGATACTTTACCACTAGTAGAGCATATAGAGTGTACAATTTGAGAACCAAAACAGTCATGGAATCTTCAAATGTTGTGATAAATGATGAAGTGTGTTCAAAAGCACAGACAGAAAGCACTGCTCTTGGTCAAGATAAGTCTCTAGAAATTGTTGATTCACTTCTCGCCGAGTATGTTGGGAAACATAGTGAGGAAGAGCTGTTGTTGTTAAATGATGCAGTTTCTGTACCATCAAGTTCAGAACCATCCACTCCGGTTCATGAAAATCAACAAGTACAAAGTGAGCTCAGTTCTCCATCTGCACAGAAAGGTACTTCCACATCTTTAGTTAAAGGTCCATCCTCTAGAGTGAGACTGAACCATCCCTCCACAAATATATTGGGTAGTCTGAATGATAACATGAGATTGAGATCAAAAGTATTGAATGTGATTACTCACTCATGCTATCTGTCCCAATTTGAACCGAAGAAGGTGGATGAAGCACTTCAAGATGCTGATTGGGTAAATTCCATGCGTGAAGAACTTCATCAATTCGTTTGGAATGATGTGTGGGAACTAGTTCCTAGACCGAAGAATGTAAATGTGATTGGAACTAAGTGGATCTTTAAGAATAAGTTAGATGAACATGGCACTGTGATCAGAAACAAATCAAGACTTGTTGCACAAGGGTACACACAGGTGGAAGGAATTGACTTTGATGAGACATTTGCACCAGTAGCAAGGTTAGAATCCATCCGGATATTGTTGGCCATAGCAAGTCACCTAAACTTCAAGCTATATCAAATGGATGTCAAGAGTGCTTTCTTGAATGGAATGATACAAGAAGAAGTTTATGTTGAACAGCCTAAAGGCTTTGTTGATCCTCACAGACCGGATGACGTCTACAAATTGAAGAGAGCTTTCTATGGGTTGAAACAAGCTCCTCGAGCTTGGTATGACAGATTGACTGCATATCTCACTGAGCATGGATTCAAAAGGGGATCTGCAGATACAACTCTCTTCATAAGAAAGGATAAGACTGGTTTTGTTGTAGCTCAAATTTATGTTGATGACATTGTTTTTGGTGCTACTAATGATTCTCTTGCTCATTATTTTGCAGATGAAATGAAGGCAATGTTTAAAATGAGCATGGTTGGTGAACTGACTTACTTTTTGGGATTGCAGGTAAAGCAAACAGAGGCTGGAATATACATCAATCAAGCTAAATATGCAAGAAATTTAGTTAAAATATTTGGACTGGGCAAGGCTGCTCATGCTAGAACGCTGATGGCTGCTAATGCAAAATTGACAATTGATCCATCAGGTGAGTCTGTTGATGTTACTTTGTATAGAAGCATGATAGGCTGTCTTTTGTATCTGACTGCTAGTCGTCTTGATATATCTTTTAGTGTTGGTGTTTGCTCTAGATTCCAGTCTAATCCTAAGATTTCTCATTTAAATGCTGTTAAGAGAATTATAAAATATGTGAGTGGAACCTGTGATTATGGTTTATTTTATAGCAAGGAGTCAAATTTGTCTCTTGCTGGTTTTTCTGATTTTGATTGGGCTGGGAATGCTGATGACAGAAAAAGCACCACCGGAGGGTGTTTTTATGTAGGAGCCAATCTTGTGGCTTGGATGAGTAAGAAGCAAAATTATGTTTCTTTATCCACTGCTGAGGCAGAATATATTGCTGCTGGGAGTTGTTGTTCTCAGCTCCTTTGGATGAAAAAAATTTTGAGTGATTATGGGATTCCTCAAGATACCATGGTTGTCTATTGCGATAAATCTAGTGCTATAGATATATCTAAGAATCCGGTTCATCATTCTAAGACCAAACACATTGAGCTTAGGTATCATTTCATTAGGGATTTGGTTGAAAAGAAAATTGTTGTTCTTGAATATATCCCTACGGATCGTCAAAACGCTGACATCTTTACCAAACCGCTTGATGGAAGTAAGTTTGAGACACTTCGTCAAGTGATTGGTGTGCTTCGTTGTCCCTAGTTGTTTTGGCTTCCTTGGTCCTTGTGCTTCATTGCTCTATTCTTCTGTGACCTTTGTTCTTTGTTTTTTGTGTTTTTTTTTGTTCTAGGACTTGCATTGCATTACATTCATGCATTTCATTCTAGGATTTATTTTTTTTCTCTTATAATAATAATAAAAAAAGGGGGGGGGGGGGGAAGCAAAACTATGTTTGACACTGTTTCTCTTAATTTTGAAAACAAGGTTGGTAAATCTATTTACACATGTCATGTCTTGTGTACCTTGTTTAACTTTGATGAGCTTATACATTGCACTTAACTAGTTGAAACTTTGTAGTGCATGTTGTGTGGGAAAGATGTGTGTGGTTGTTAATCACTTTGTCTTAATCATGAAGTCATATGTTTTTGACTGTCGGACTTGATCCTTTTGAGAAAGGCATAAATAACCATCTCACTACTGTTCACTAGCCAATCATGAACACCTTAGTGCATATCATAAGATTTTGTGTTTGAGAAAGTGTAGCACATGCACAAAAAGAACATAAGGTGTAGCCTCAATTAATTCATTTAATTCAAACTGGTGTGTACTATTAGGCTTGATACCATTTCACTTAATTCAAACCGGTGTGTACTATTAGGCTTGATGCCAATTCACATAAATAAGAGGCAAAAATTCAAGAAACTTACATGATTGCAAGCTTTTGTTCTAGGAGATGTGAGAGTTATAGGATGTAACTCTTTAGGTGATAGTCTCTTTTAAATTCTATGTGATGAATTGTGTAGACTTTGTGTTTGATTGCTATTCACATATCACCTCACATGTATCTCAAGTTTTGCTAGTATTACACACTACACAAGTTACTCTTTGTTAAACACTGTACATGTTAGTGTGTGTGTTTTTGGTCTGACCAACCAAGTTTGAAAATATCTTGAGATTTGTACACAACATATTTGTTGATTAAGAAAATTCAATGGGAGAATGATTGAAACTTGTTTTTGAGAAAATTGGGTTTAAAATTTGGGTTTTTGAAAAAGCATCTCATTACATCTCATACTCATGCATTTTGTTTCTCCAAATTCAATGCTTTGAGGAGTTGTTTTCAAAAAGTGCTTGGTGTTTTTCAAAACTTGTGTTTTTCTCAAAATTTAGTGAGCCTCTGCCTAATTCGATCAATCCATTCTGTTTTTCGATCGATTGAAAAATGTGCTTCAATTCTTCTATGAGTCTCGGATTGATCCGGTCGATCAAATGTAATTTTCGATCGATCGAAGATCGTGAAAAAGCTTTTTTAAAAGTCCAAATCTGACTTTTTCAAAGTTCTATTTCAAAAAGTTTTTCAAACTTTCTTTCTCTCTCCGACGAGGCAAGGCTCCACAGTCAAATTTTTGTCGTTTTCTTCCAAAATTTTTGCAAGGTTTCTCTTTCCTCAAGCCGGTAAGACTCTTTTGCCCTTCCTTTTGAATTTATTTTCATGATTTCATGCATAAATCCATGCATTTAAGGGAGATTTTCGGAGTTTGCATAAATGGGATTTTCTGTTGATTCAAGCTCTATTGTGTGCAATTGATCATTGGGTTTTTGTGGGGACACATCATAAACATGATCCTTACCTGTTAATTTGATCAATTTTGAGTTTGGTGAAAAATTTAAAATCTAGGGTTTGTTCTTGATCCGAATTGGGGCTTTTGTGAAATTGAGTTGAATTTGATGAAATTGGCTTGTTGTTATTGATGAAATTAGGCATTATAATCTATGTGCTGTGTTTTGTAATGCCCAATTCATCAAATTGTTTAAAAATTTCAACAAGTGGTTTTCAATTTTTGGGGTTTTTGATAGAAATTCCCTGCTTAAGCCAATTTTGTCAATTTAATCTCAATTGAACTTAATATTTTACTATATTAGTACATGCATCATGGCATTGTATTTGTTCATGCATCATATAGATTTTTATTCTATTGATTTTTGTGCTAACTTGCAGTCTACCCTTGGTTTTTTTTTTTTTTTTTTTTATTCTTTTTGGTTTTTTTTCTTGTGTTTCTGTCCTTTCCTTAGCATTATGCCTAGGAAGACTAGAGCCCATAAGTCTGTTCCCTCTCCTTCTCCTTCCCCACCTTCCTTTGATAGTGAGAGGTTTCCGAGTGAGAAAAACCAAGAGATTTATGAGAAGCTAAACCTTAAGAGAAAAGTTTAGGCTGAGTGTTCTGTCACCTTTGATGAGGTTGATCTTGCCATTAGGGCAAACTTTGAGCGTAGGAGCTGGTTACCTTTATTGGATGTGTCTGATCCTCCTCCTCCAGCTACCCTGATTAGAGAGTTCTTCTCGAACATCTCTATCCGTGTCTATGATTCCAACACTCTAGTTAAGAGTTGGATACGAGGCGTAGAGTATGTCATTACTCCTACAGTAGTGGCTGATGCTCTAGGGGTACCTTTGGTTCGTCATCCTGTTTACCCTTATGATGAGTCACCTGAGCTGAGTGATGTCATGTCTTACATCACTGGGTCTTCTATCCAGTGGGGTTCTGATCCTCAGATCACCACTGCTGAGTTTCCTGAGACTATCTATCTGTTCTTTAGGATAGCGTGTCACTCTATTTGGCCCATTTCTCATCTGCACACCATTCCTCTCGAGAGGTGTATTTTTGTACGCTCTTGTCACTGATGCTCCTATCAGTTTTCCTCATCTGTTTCTTCGTTCTTTGAACGAAGTTTATAAGAGTTCATCTACATCTCATGCCCTTGTTCATCCTATCTTTATTCATAGGATTTTGCTTCATCTTGGTTTAGATGATTTTCCTTCTTCTGAGCCCGTTCATGTGATTGCTCCCATAGGTGCCTCTTTCCTTAGACAGAGGGCTGCTCATCTTCGAGCTGGCTCTAAACACGCTAGGTCTGAGCCTTTTGGTACCGCACCCCCTTCTTCTTCTACAGGTCCTGCTCGTGAGGCTGTTCCTGATCCTGTAGGTGCTGCTGCTGCTGCTGTTCCTCCACCTCCTGCGGCTGACTTCGATGTTCGTTGTACCTTGGAGACTGTCATGACCGTTCAGGCGGCTCATGGTCAGCTTTTGGTGGACTTGTTCAATGAGATTCGTGCTCTGCGAGCTGATTTGGCGCATCTTCATTCATCCTCACCACCTCCTTTTGATGATGGCCTGTGATGTCCTTTGGCATTCCGTCACAAAAAGGGAAAGTAGAGTTTGGAGCTTGTAGAGGAGTTTTTGTAGCTAGGGGGAGTTTTTGTTTCTTTTTGCGGAGCTAGTGGAGTTTTTGAGATTAGATTGTATCTAGGTGCTTCACCATGTATACTTTCTTTTGGGCTATTCTTGTAGGGAAATACATTTTTTATATATATATGATTCTTGATTCTATGTGTTCACTGTTTATTGATTTATATTTATGAGTTATTCATTGATATATGTCTTTACTAGTCGCTAACCCGTGCGATGCACGGGATAGTTAAATAAAAGGACAATTAACCAACATCACGTTAAGGTAAAAGAATTAGTGAGAGACTGATTTACCCACCAAAAATTTAAAAGAAAAAAAGATTGATATAATAAAATCTAAGAAATTTAGAAATAGAAAATTGGGTTAATAATATGCATATTATAAACATTTTGCTAGTTAGCATTTAAAAAAAATGGATCTGTCATAATTAAATAAAATACAATGGGAATAAATATTTAACTTCTATACTTTTCATTAGTTTAGAAGTGTTGTCTAACGTAGAATGTTATTGGGTTGTAAGAAAGATTTTTATAAAATGTTAATACCATATATATATGCTTATATTGTCAATGTCTCACTGCAGGTACATAGTTACTGAAACCTACAAAGTAATTTACAATTCTTAAATTAATAAAGCAAAATTCCCAAAAGTTATATATATACATACACTCAAAACTGATATAAATTACAAAGATAAAAACAAATCTTATTTAGTCGTATTAATAACAATATAAACAATTCAAAACATGGAACATTATCAATTTATAACACATAATTCCATTATCTTTTACGTTGAATCTAAACAAATAATTAATTGAAATTAATCTAAACAAATAATTAATCAATCAAAAATCAAAGCTTTAATTAAGAAAACAAAAAATCACATGAACCCAAAATAAAAATTCTCAATAAAGAAAAAACATATAAGGTAAAGAATTAAGATTAACCTACTAAGACGCATATACCAAAAACCCCAAAACTTAAACCTTCCAAATTTTATAAAATCCCCAAATTCTACTTCAAAACCAAACAAAACCCTTCAAATTCAAAAAATTCATATATAATATACCAAATAAAAATTTACCACACCTTGGGTTGGAAGACATAGGTTGCAGCTTTGATTTTTTTCCAAAAAATAGAGATGCTTCATCTGCTGTATACAATATAAAATAATTATTAGAAATTTCAACCCAAAAACCAAACCCACAAAAACATTATCAAAATATAGAGATTAACCAAAATACTTAGAAGAAAATAAATTCTAAACATAATAAAACAATAAGATAAAATGAAAATTTCAGGCACATATAAAAGCAATAAAAAAGACAAAACCTTTTTTAGTTGAGTCTCTCTCCTTCTTATTTTTTTAATTTTAAAGTGAAGTTAAGTTTAGAGTTTTGAGATAGTAATTGCTAGGGTTTTAAGGAGAGAAGAGAGAGTCCTACCAGGAGTCTAAATAATATAAACAATTCAAAACATGGAACATTATCAAATTTATAACACCTAATTCCATTATCTTTTACATTGAATCCAAACAAATAATTAATTGAAATTAATCCAAACAAATAATTAATCAACCGAAAATCAAAACTTTAATAAAAAATCAAAAAATCACATGAACCCAAATAAAAATTCTCAATAAAGCAAGAACATATAAAAATTTACCACACCTTGGGCTGGAAGACATAGGTTGCAGTTTTGATTTTTCTCCAAAAAATAGAGATGTTTCATCTGCCATATACAATATAAAATAATTATTAGAATTTCAACCCAAAAACCAAACCCATAAAAACACTATCAAAATATAGAGATTAACCCAAATACTTATAAGAATATCAATTCTAAACATAATAAAACAATAAGACAGAATGAAAATTTCAGGCACATATGAAAGCAAATAACATATGAAAGCAAATAAAAAAGACAAAACCTACGTTTTTTTTTTTTTTTTTTTTTTTTTTACGTGAGTCTTTCTCCTTCTTATTTTTTTAATCTTAAAGTGAAGTTGAGTTTAAGGTTTTGAGATGGTAATTGCTAGGGTTTTAAGGAGAGAAGAGATTTTGGTATTTTTATGCAAAAAACGTTATTTTAGGTCTAGGTGGTTTATTTCCTTATTTTTAGGCTCTTTTAATATTTTTTTAGGTCAAATTTGGTTCCTATTATGGTTAGGTATTAATTAGGGCTTATTTTAGAATATATTTTCTTGTCCATCAAGTTTTATGGAGCCCTTAAATAGGCCTCCAAGTATGTATATGTTTTTCAATATTATTGTTATAAGATATAAAACCTAAAATAAAAAGATTCAAAAATAAAAATAAAAAGAAAATAGTGATGATGTGGAAAATTGTGAGAGTTTCAAAAGTTTCGGTTTTATATATATATATAGATTATGTGTTGTGTGAACTTTCAAGAATGTGTTTATTTTTGGTGTATCTAACTTAGGGGGAGAGTTAGATTACATATCTGTTGATTTACTGTTTTTCTATCACACATGCGTTTATGTGTTTGTTAAGTGTTTCAGGAATATACTGGTGGATTCGATTTTGCTGCTGTCTACACTTGCAACTAATGGATAGTAGTTAGGATTGAATTTGGTTTATGAGCATTACCTTTTGTAAAGGGCTTTTTATTTGTAAACTTTGAGCTTTTAGTTTGTGTTTTGTCACGGATTGTCAAAGGGGGAGTTTGTTAGGTTCTAAGGTCTTAGGATTTTATGTATTTAGAACTCTAATTTGTAATGTTGGCAAACCATGATCAAAACAATGTATTTAGTCTTGTTTAGGCTTGCTCAAAGTTGATCTATTATTGTAAATTTGGAATCGAGTGGCTGCAGAAGTCTTTATGACTTTCGGCCTGGCTCGATCGATCGAAGGACAGGCTCGATCGATCGAAAATCGCACAGGTTGAATTTTCTGCAGAATTTTCAACTCAGCCCTACTTCATTAAATGTTTAGGGTTTTATGTTTTTACCCTAGGTATTTAAACAAAACCCTAGCCACGTTTTTAAAGGTTGTTCAGATTGTATTGTTGCTCATACATTGCGGTTTTGTGTGAATCTCTTGTGAGATCTTTGAGGAGCTTTCCTTTACACAAAACTTAGGGTTTTCAAGGTAGAGATGATTTCAACATCTTGATGATCAACACAGTTGTAACCATTGGAACTTAAAGAAAAACAAGCGGGGAGCTTGTACTTGATTGAAGAGTCCAAGAAAGAAGGAGTCCGTGGATTCGGAGCTTGCACGTGGTCGTATCAGTAAATTCTACTGGAAGGTAGCATTAGGAAGTCGAGCGGAGAGCTTGTAAGTCCTTTTGTATGAACTTCGATTCTTTCATAGTTGATTCAAGTTTACCTTGAGGATAGCTAGGTCAAATCCTCCCCAGGTTTTTACCGTGTGGTTTCCTGGGTCATCATATCATGTGTTATTTATTTTTCCACTGCTTTATATGCTTGATATGATTATTTGATTATTTTAACCTAGAATTGCTTAATTTGACTAAGTAACAACTTGGCTAATTAACTAGGCTACGCAATCTGGTTGTTTTTAAGGGGTCTAAAACCCAACAAACACATCTCCATCTCTTTCTCCATTTCCCTAACAAAATCTCTTCTCTTAGAAAGAAACATAACTCATTATCATAACACAAAAGCCATTCCAGCAGCAACTATAATCTCATGTATTTACTATATTTAATCTTAATATCTCTCACACTTCCCTATATTTTACGAACACATTCTTCATAAAATATCCACACATACTTTTCATATATCTTTAAACTCCATGTCTCACAAAGTAATTATATACAAGATCCATATTCAACAAAGTATCTACATATAATTCTTATACATATTACAAATACCATGTCTTACAATCTCCATACATCTTAAAAGATATCAAACACTCTTCCAAGAACATGTTACAAAAGCCCTTTTCATGGAAGGCATATAATTACAATGCTAAAAGCCCTTCATATGAAAGGCACAAACTTATAGTTCTAAAAGCCCTTCTTATGGAAGACAATATCACTCATATTTGATTAAAAACTAAAAGAGCATTACATGGGGAAAATTATTTAAGTGCATGATAAAGGGGATAAACTTAACCAGCCTATGCACACAGCTGGACATATTCTCTCTCTCTCCAGTTGCACTCATTTTTCCTCTTCAATTATGAAGTCACCGTGAAAGGACTCATATTATCATATTGTATCATTGGACTCATATTATAATGCTGCTGAAATATTATAAGTCCACTGATGTTATACTGCTGGAGCCACAAACTATGAAGATAAGTCATTATATTTTTATCTCCAAAATTATACTATTGAGTATATTTTAATTCATTATCATTGTACCGTTGTACTCATATTATTATGCTGCTAGAATGTTATCAGCTCACTAGTGCTATACGGCTAGAGTCACAAATCATATAAAGAATAAAGTGATGTTATACCGCTAGAGTTAGAAACATAAAAGATAAGTCAATGTTTTCTTCATCTTTGAAATTACATTATTAAGTAGATGTTAACTTATTATCATTGTACTGCTGGATGCAAACTACATTAATATTGTCTCATTGTTTAATAAGCATGGATTCACTAATGCTTCATTAATGAACATATATATAATGATAAATTAAATCTATCTCACCACCAGACATATATTATTCAGACATAAACCACTGCGGACATATATTATTTGGACATGAACCATGGCTGAATATAAACTATTTGACATACATTATTTCGACATAGACCATTGTTGGACATATCTTATTATGTTGAACATGAACCATGAACCGCAGCTAGATATGGACTATTTTGGACTCATCCCATTACTGGACATATGACGCTTGATTAATTACTTTCTAATATTGGACATCATTTAATATACATAAGGGGTAATTATGCTAAACCCACCTGTGGTTTGGCTCGAAATCACTTTGCCTACCTGTGGTTTAAAAAGTGTCAATTTACCCACCTGAGGTATGTTTTGTTTGTTTTCCATAACCCACCTTTGTTAAAATCAGGGGTAAATAGGTATTTTTGCTAAAATTTTATGTCTCTCTCCTCCCAAAACAAAAAATAGCAAACAAATGCAAGAGAAACAAGATAAAAAGTGGTATTGGTCTCTCTCTCAGTTCATATAAATCTTGAACATGAAAAACATACCCAAAAAAATAAAACCCAAATCAACCTTCACAGATAACCGAACAATACAATATTGATGAAATTCATAAATCAAATGGAAAGCTGTATTGAGCACTATTGAACGAAGAAGCACAATATGTCGCAGTTTTGAATACATTGATAATTATAGAGGTGAGAAAAGGTAATCGAAAGCAACGGTGGTGATATTCTATTCACTCATCCCTTTCCCTAAGTCTCTCTCTTCCTCTTCTGGCTTTCTTTGATTTGGATTAGAAGAAGATTTAAAAATAAAAAAAAAATAAAAAATAAAAAAAATAAAAAAATAAAAAAGGAAGAAGAAGAAGAACAAGACTTTGCTCAGTGAAAAAAAAAATTTTGAATGAAACCCAACGACAAACGATCACCGACTATTAACCATCAGTAAAATCCACGAACCCAAAACCGCCATCCACAGACCACTGACCACAGGCCATCAACAAAAGCCACAAACCCATCAACAAAACAACGGCATCTACATCGGCATCGGCATCTGTACACAAACCCAGAACTTCGTAGCCATCCGCCACCAATAAACCTAGAATCAGTGATTTAAACCAAAACACCCAGTGATTCAAACCAAAACCCAGAATCAATGATTCAAACCAAAACCTAAAACCAGAGATTCAAGCCAAAACCAAACCCGAAACTAGTGATTCAAAACAAAACCCACAAAACCATAACTCATAAACCTCCAAAGCCAACCCACAACAAAATCGAAATCCTCTAACATCGATCCTAACTAAAACCCATAAACCACTGCGAACCCACCACTGCAAAGGCAAAGATAGGAGAAATCTGCAAAGTGAACCCACCAAATCAAATATTAATTTTCACAAAACCCTCCATTTTGATCTTGTTTCTCTAGCATTTTTGTGCTATTTTTTGTTTTGGGAGGAGAGAGACATAAAATTTGAGTAAAAATACCTATTTACCCCTGACTTTAATAGAGGTGGGCTACGGAAAACAAATGGAACATACCTTAGGTGGGTAAAGTGACACTTTTTAAACCACAGGTAGGCAAAGTGATTTCGGGCCAAACCACAAGTGGATTTAGTGTAATTACCCCTATACATAATTGTAAGGTTGAATTTCATCAACTATCTTGTTGGCTTTATTCCATGCCAAATTTGCTTGTAATTTAGCATTTAGAAACCCCGTATTTAGGTGGGAGCCATGTAAGGGTAGTGTGTGAGAGAGTGTGAAGAAATACTCAAGATTGTGCTAAAAAGTAAGGACTCGCGGGTGACTCATGGCTTGCAACCCGCCAGAAGCTGAGCCGTTTGCCAGCTGTAGTACTACAGGACAAAAAGTCCAGACTGGCCATTCAGTTAGGTCGCGGCTTAAACTCGCGGCTTAGTCAAGTCGTGAGGCTAAGCCGCCAGCCAGCCCTGTTTTGGAAAAATGACTCTTTGCATTCCAATCACACACCACTATATATAGACCCTTATACCACGAAATGTAGAGAGCTTCCAGAGAGAATTTTAAGAGAGAAACCCTAGAGAAAAACAAGATTGACTCATCCACAATCTTCACATAGAGACTCTTCAAATTCCTCTACTCTCACCCTCTCCATCGTTACATCCTTGAGAGGTTCTTGGCCAAATCCTTTTCTCACCATACTCACATCTGTGAGAAGGTATTTTGGTGCTTTGGGAAGCAGTTAGAAAGGGACCAATTCATATTGGTTGATGCTATGGGTTGTAGCGGAATCTGGTAAGCTAGAAAAGACAAAGGTTCGATGTAACCTTGTGAGAGCAAAAAGCTTGGAGGGCTTAGGTACATTGGGTAGATTAGGCTTGGAGGGTCTATTACTGTTCATGTATCCCAACTACATTTTCTAGTGGATTATTGACCGCTTGGAGGGCGGCGAAGAGGTTTTACGCCGAGGGCTTCAGTTTCCTCTTCGATAACACATCGTGTGCTGTCCTAGTGTTTGCATCTCTCTCCCCTTAATCTTTGAAATTTAATTTCTGCTGTGGATGTGATTTTAATTGGTTTAGATTGTTTACCAATTCTGTTATTAGCTTATGTTCATTTTCCGCACATATATTGTTTGACATTAAGCTTGAATTGATAATTTTGTAATTGGGGGTCTAAACATTCATAGTGTTTTATACACTATTTGAACTTTCAATTGGTATCAGAGTAGGTGCACTCTCTGTGGTTTAATTACCTTAGTACGATCCTAGACCCCTTAGCTATGGATGTAGCTATCGAAAAGGCCTTGCTAAATTGTTGTTTAAATGTTTGTGATAATGACTCTATGAGTATGTTTGAAGGATGTCCTAACAATGAACTCTTAGAGTTATTGAAAACAAAGAAACATGCTAGGATGGTTGTTCACATGCTGAAATATTTTGAAAATAAGAATCACATCTTACATAATAGTTTATGTGAGTCCAACTCTTTGATTAAGAAGTACAAAAGAAGAAATAGAATATTGTGTGTAAAGGTTGATAATTTGAAAAAGGATATTCAATCTAACAAAAGCATGGAAAGTGAAAATAAATTTCTGTTTGAAGGTCAAGAATGCTTGTCTCATGCTTGTTTATTTGTGCACATCTCATTAAAGGTGTTTAACTCATGTTTATGGTATCTTGATAACGGATGTTCTCGTCATATGACAGGAGATAAATCACTATTTAAGACACTCAAAGAGAAGGTTAGTGACTATGTGACATTTGGTGATGGAAGTCATGCTCAAGTTCTCAGCAAAGGGACTATTGAGATACCGGGATTACCTCTATTGAAAGATGTCTTATACATCAAAGCGCTGAAGAAGAATCTCTGAAGCATCACCAAAATATGTGATGAGGATTTCCTTGTCCAATTCTCAAAGAAGGGGTGCATAATCATTAATGAAGAAGGAATTCAAGTCTTGAAGGGAAATGGGACTACCGATAATTGCTATAGAGTAGTTCCCATGGCACCCATTTCATGTAGAAGTGCTCGTGTTGACATGTTGGAACTTTGGCATCACAGATTTGGGCATGCAGATTTCAAACAAGTAGCCAAAGTATCTAAACTTGAAGCAGTTGAGGGACTTCCAAAGTTTGGAAAGGTGGAGAAGACTATTTGTGGTGCATGTCAAATGGGAAAGCAAACAGAGGCAAGTCATAACAAGGTGAACGTGATTGCTACCTCACGGTGTTTAGAACTTCTTCACGTTGATCTAATGGAGCCTACAAGAACTAAAAGTCTGGGAGGAAAGAGATACATTATCGTCATTGTTGATGATTTCTCAAGATACACTTGGATTTAATTTCTTAGAGAAAAATCAAAAGCATGTGATAAATTGGAAATTCTTTGCAAGAGACTATAAAACGAGAAAAGGGTTCCCATTATCAAGATAAGGAGTGATCATGGCAAAGAGTTTGAGAATGCAAGATTTGAGTTATTTTGTGAAAAGAATGGAATCAAATGGGAATTTTCAGCCCCCAAAATTCCTCAGCAAAATGGAGTGGTTGAGAGGAAGAATCAAGTGATTCAAGAAATGGCAAGAGTTATGCTACTAAACAAGCAAATTCCTCAAAAATTTTGGAGAGAAGCCGTGAACACTTCATGTCACATTGGTAATAGAATATTCTTCCAAGTGGGAATAAAGAAGACCGCTTATGAGATTTGGAATGGAAAGAAGCCGAGAGTAAAGTACTTCCGAGTGTTTGGAAGCAAGTGTTACATTCTAAATGATCGGGAGAACCTTGGAAAATTCGATGCAAAAAGTGATGAAGGCATCTTCCTTGGGTATTCTACTACTAGCCGGGCATATAGGGTCTACAACAAGAGAACTAAGATGGTAATGGAGTCCATCAATGTAAAAATTGATGATGCCATAACAAAGGTAGAGATGATTGATGATGGAGAAGGACCGAGCACCAAAGAACCTATTGTTGAGGCCGAAGCTCTTGATATAGAAGTTGAAGGACCTACACCAGAAAAGGAATCAACTCACGTGAACTCAAGAATGGAAACAAGATCAATGTCTAGAACATCAAGTCCTCTCACTCCTCCGAAAGTTCATCCTCCCATCTCCTGGAATTATGAAGTCTCCACATCAAAGAAGCCATCATCAAGAGTGGTTAAGAACCATCCGGACAGCAACATCATTGGGTCGTTAGATGAAAGTCTTCGTCTTAGAAAAGGAAACATACTTCTGGCCAATCATGTAACTTACCATTGCTACCTTGCCCAATTTGAGCCAAAAGGGGTAGAAGAAGCTCTCTATGATGAAAATTAGGTCGACTCAATGCACGAAGAGCTAAATCAATTTATGAGAAATGATGTATGGGAACTTACTCCAAGGCCTGAAAATGTTCATGTCATCGGCACTAAATGGATATTAAAAAACAAGACCGATGAAGATGGAGAGATAATTCGGAATAAATCTCGATTAGTGGCTCAAGGATACACTCAAGTAGAAGGAGTAGACTTTGATGAATCCTTCGCTCCTATGGCAAGACTTGAGTCTATTCGAATTCTTATGTCCATCGCATGCACTATGAACTTCAAACTTTACCAAATGGATGTAAAGTGTGCATTTCTAAATGGATACCTAAATGAAGAAGTGTTTGTTGAATAACCCAAAGGCTTTGAGGATCCTCACTTCCCTGATCATGTGTTGAGATTGAAGAAAGCCCTTTATGGCTTAAAACAAGCTCCTAGAGCTTGGTATGATCGGCTTACTCATTACCTCCTGGATAGAGGATTCAAAAGGGGATATGCCAACTGGATTTTATTTGTCAAGAATGATGACGATTACCTTCTCGTAGCTCAATTATATGTTGATGACATTGTATTTGGAGCTACCATTGATGATCGGGCTATAGAATTCACTAAGGAGATGAAGAAAGAATTTGAGATGAGTATGGTGGGGGAGCTTACATTTTTCTTGGGCCTTCAAGTCAAACAAAAGAAGGACGGCATATTCATTTCACAAGAAAAATATGCTAGAAATATTGTTAAAAAGTTTGGACTAGACTCCAAAAAGCATGCCTCCACTCCCATGAGTTCGTCAACAAAGCTGAATGTTGATTCTTCCGGGGTGGAAATGAGTCCAACCCTGTATAGGAGTATCATTGGGAGTTTACTCTATCTTACAGCTAGTAGACTGGATATTGCATTCAGCATTGGTGTTTGTGCTAGATATCAAGTTGCTCGAAAGGAATCACACCTGACTACGGTGAAACAAATCATACGATATATCAATGGTACTCCAGATTATGGGTTGTGGTATTCAAAGGACTCGAATGCTTGCCTTGTCGATTATTTAGATGCAAACTGGGCTGGTAGTGTGGATGATCGAAAGAGTACTTTGGAAGGTTGCTTCTACCTTGGCAACAATCTTGTCTCTTGGATGAGCAAGAAACAAAACTCCGTGTCTCTCTCTACAGCTGAAGCAGAGTACATAGCTTCTAAAAGTTGCTGCACACAACTCCTTTGGATGAAGAAGCTACTTCATGACTACGGGATTCCTCAAGATACAATGTGTGTTTTCTGTGATAACACCAGTGCCATTAATCTCTCTAAGAACCCAGTTCAGCATTCAAAGTCAAAACACATAGAGATACGTTACCATTTCATACGGGATTTGGTGGAAGAAAAAGTTGTGTGTCTTGAATTCATACACACAGACAATCAAAAGGCGGACATCTTCACCAAGCCTCTCGATGTTCCATGGTTTGAATCACTCTATAAGACCATTGGTGTTAGTACAATTCCTTGAATCTCATGTGTGATGTGTGCTTTACCTCTTTATTCTGTGTTTATTTGTTTGTAGGGCACACACTACTTTGTTGGCTATCTGTATAGCATGATCTTCTTGGTCGTTAATTGTTTTATTTGCTTTAAATGTTTTTACATTATTGTTTTTTATCAATCTTTTTCTTACTTTTGTGTCAAAAATCCAAAAATTATAT
Source organism: Quercus glauca (assembly GCA_023736055.1). NCBI lineage: Eukaryota > Viridiplantae > Streptophyta > Magnoliopsida > Fagales > Fagaceae > Quercus > Quercus glauca. Next base: position 77,940,638 of record CM043319.1, read on the forward strand.
AAAAAGTAAAAAATCCAAAAAGTTTGATCGACATTGTTAAGTTTTGTCTCAAAGCATGTTTTGCCTTATACCTTTGTACTAATGGCTTTGTACATCTACGAGCTTAGCTTGTTTCCAATGCACTCATATCATTGTAGGAGAAATTTTGAACTCTATGTGACTGTTGTAAATAGATCTTCATCCTTGTCATGAATGATTAGTAAATGATTTTGTTGATCTTGAGACATGCATAGACTTGTACCTATATATCTTCCCACTCTTTATTTTATTGTTTTTTCTTAAAGAGCTCACCAAATGTAAATCTCCAAATGAAAAGAGATATTGAGATGCAAAAGCTTGTCACACATACTAGTATTTGACTAGGGAAAAGGGAAATCAACCAAAAATTAAAATGTATGATGCCCAAATAGCCAAAGGCTAGCTCATCAATTGAAATATCAAAAATTTCAGGTATCGATCTCACAATGAGATGTAATGATTCAAAAAGATCAAATGATATGATGTATATGGAGCCAAATGAAAAGCTTCAAAGTTATGTTATCAAGTTTTTGTGAGAGGTCATATATGCATATTTCTATAATTGAGATGGGTCACACTATCTAGTGCTAGTTGTGTATGTCTTGGTTGAATTGATCATTGAAACTTCACATTAGACTAAGGACTATCTCATTTTGATACCCACACACATCATACATGTCTATGATCAATGAATGCCATATTCATTTGTGTGATTGTACTTGATTAAATGTGTTTTCACATGCTCAATCTTTGTTGATTAAACACAAAAATATTTTTGAGTTTTTATTTGTTTTTGAAAAGTATTTTGTTTTAACAAAAATTGTCAAAGTTTCAAAAATAGTGTTGTCCTATTCTAGTGACTCAATCGCGAGTTGGTCCAGCCACATGCCCTAGTCGCGAGCTCACACAGATATTTTTAGCGGCTCACTGGCAGGTCAATGTCTCGGTCATGAAAAATACTTAGAATATTTTTCAAAATTTGGGTTTTCAATGTTTCTCGTGGCTCAGTGTGGCGACTTGTTCGAGGGTGGAAGGTGCAATCGCGAGAGGTACACAAAGATTTTCGTGGCTTAACGCGCAACTCTCTTGTAGGTAGACCTTCCAGATGCGAAAAAAACTTAAAAAATTTTTCAAAATTTTTGCTTTGAAGTGTTCTGGGGGCTGACCCTGGCGACTTGCACGCGACTTAACTCAGTTGTGAAAAACGCGTGTTTTGCATTTTAAAAGCAGTTTTTAAAACTTTTCAGTTTTCCCTCGAACATTTTTTATTGTTCATTGTCTTCCTCATTTCAATTCTTTTTCAAAACCACCGTGTTCACACACAAAATCTTTAATTTCTTCTTCACCATCTTCTCAACCTTCAAGGAAAGGTATGGGTTTTGTTTCTTACTCATTATATTCTACATATCCTGCATATATCTCTTAGATTGTGTGTTTTTGCTGATATTTGTATATCTCTTGATAGAATATGAGTATTTGATCTTCTGGTGAAATTTTTGTGTGATTCTTGGGGGTAATGTTCTGATCTACTCTATCTTGAGTAAACATTATGGTATTAAAGGCACACGCACAATCATTGTCATGATTGGGACCTAAATCTCAAGTTTTTAGGGTTATCTTCATTATCCATGTTTTGGAACTAACCCAATGCTAATAATGTTCGGTGTTTTGTGTGGTTTCTCTTGTTTTTGGTAAAATATGATGCAGAGCGAAAATGTCTCCATTCAAGAGAGTAGCTATGAAAGGGGGTAGCAGCAAAGAGAAAAAGCCTGTCATTGATGTTAATGATCTCTCTCCTCAAACAAAAAGGACCCGTTCAACATTAGGAGTGTTTGATCCCAACAAGTTCAGATCCTATGCTACCTTTCAGACTCATGAAAATTATTTCAGAGATGCTACACCATTGGTTGAAAGGGCTATTGATCAATCTTCTCTTCTTGACACTGACATCCCCAAATCGTTTGCTCACAAGGATTGGAATTACCTTCTCTCCGACCTTGATGACGCATATGAGAATCTGGTAAAAGAGTTTTATGCCAATGCAATTGTTGAAGGCGAAGAACTAAAATGTTGGGTTAGAAGAGAAAGCTTCTTAGTCTCTTCCGCATATCTGGCAAAGATCCTTCACATCAACAGGCCAATGCTTAAAAACTCACCGGTTTATGATGATCTATGTCCAAAGGAGGATCTTCTTCAAGATGTTCTTGGAAAAGACTTGGAATTCTCATCAAATGGGAACTCAGTTAGTGTTTCATCTCTTCCTCCAAAATTGAGGGTGCTTATAATCATCATGTTTCACAACCTATACCCCTTATCCAGCACCGGGTATATGAACCTCGGACATGCCTTGTTTCTTCATGATCTGATCTCTGATGTAGAGATTGAAATTTGTGAAAATATCTTTCACGTTTTATGCAAAACGATTCTACGAACTGAGTCAAGGACATGCATTCCTTTTTGCTGCCTCATTTATAGGATTTTGAAGCTCAAAAGGATTTTTCCATCAGAAGATGAGTCTCCCTGCACAAAACCGAGTCCAATCAACATGCGTACATTCAACACTAGCATTGGTCATAGTCGGAAGGGAATCAAAACGGAGACTTCAGCATCTCATAGTGGTTCGCGCTCTAGCTCATCCTCCTTTGACGAGAAGCTAGACAACATTGTGGCATCTGTCCACGATTTGAGCACCAAGATGTCCGGACTCATATCTATATTACACCATCACAACATTCGATGGGATATGAAGTTCACTTCTCTCCGAACTCAATTAGATCAAATTCAAAGAAAGCTAGAAGAAGATGAGAACTAGCTATTCCATGACAAAAAGGGGGAGATGATGTTGATAAGGGGAGTACAATGATAGGGGGAGAAAGAGCTTGGTTAAAGGGGGAGATTTCAGCAAGCAGGCCTATGTTTAGTATTTTGCTATGTTTAATATTTTGCTTCATATTTTAGTTTATTATGTTTCATTTTGTACCTCTGCTTATGTAGCTTTTGTAAGCTTTTAAGGTTTATGTACCCATGCTTTGTAGCCTTAGTACTTGTTGTTATGCTATGCACTACTTTAAGTACATCACTCTTGTGCCCTTTGTTGGATTTTATATCCTTAATGCAATTACCTAGTGTTGTTGCATTAGTTGAGTGTTGGACATGCAAATGATACTTTGCAAATGAGCTTATTAGCTTGCATGTCCGGATGTTCGTTCCGTGTGTGAGTGAGCATTGTGATCACTATTTATAGTGATTGTTCGTTTCTGGTCAAGCCTTGGCCTATTGCTTATTTCCATTTTGCTTGATCGCATTGTGCTTGCTCCATATGCATTACAAGTTTTCTGCATACAATGATCATATTGTGTTGTTGTGTTTCAGGAGAAACTTGTTCTTATGGTTCAAGAGCTTCACAAATTCTAGAGTTAGGTGTGAGTGAGTTTTGTTCAGCTATTCTCAACTCACGCGTTAAGTCTAGAGTTTGTTGTAGGGTTTTGTCAAGGAATAGCCAAAGGGGGAGATTGTAAGGTTGAATTTAATTAACCATCTTGTTGGATTTATTCCATGACAAATTTGCTTGTAATTCAGCATTTAGAAACCCTGTATTTAGGTAGGAATCATGTAAGGGTAGTGTGTGAGAGAGTGTGAAGAAATGCTCAAGATTGTGCAGTGAAGCAGGGACTCGCGGCTAGATCTCGCAGGTGACTGGCGGCTTGCAACCCACCAGAAGCTAAACTGTTTGCCAGCTGTAGCACTACAGAACAAAAAGTCCAGAATGGCCATTCAGTTAGCTCGCGGCTTAGTTAAGTCGCGAGGCCAAGTCGCCAACCAGCCCTATTACATCCTTATACCCACACACCACTGTATATAGACCCTTATACCCACGAAATGTAGAGAGCTTCTAGAGAGAATTTTGAGAGAGAAACCCTAGAGAAAAACAAGATTGACTCATCCACAATCTTCACATAGAGACTCTTCAAATTCCTCTACTCTCACCCTCTCCATTGTTACATCCTTGAGAGGTTCTTGGCCAAATCCTTTTCTCACCATACCCACATCTATGAGAAGGCATTTTGGTGCTTAAGGAAGCAGTTAGGAAGGGACCAATTCATATTGGTTGATGCTGACCTATAGCAGAATCCGGTAAGCTAGAAAAGACAAAGGTTCGGCGTAACCTTGTTAGAGCAAAAAGCTTGGAGGGCTTAGGTACATTGGGTAGATTAGGCTTGGAGGGTCTATTGCTGTTCATGTATCGCAACTACATTTTCTAGTGGATTATTGACCGCTTGAAGGGCGGTGGAGAGGTTTTATGCTGAGGGTTTCGGTTTCCTCTTCGATAATACATCGTGTGTTGTCCTTGTGTTTGCATCTCTCTTGCCTTAATCTTTGCCATTTAATTTCTGCTGTGGATGTGATTTTAATTGGTTTAGATTGTTTATCAATTTTGTTATTAGCTTATGTTCATTTTCCGGACATATATTGTTTGAGATTAAGCTTGAATTGATAATTTTGTAATTGGGGGTCTAAACGTTCATAGTGTTTTATACGCTATTTAAACTTTCAATATAATAATGATGTTCAACTAATCATTTAATCAAAGCTATTCAATTAAATATATTATTTATTTATTTCAACCATTATCGTGATTCTTAGACTTTGGGCTTTATCTATTTTGTAGGCTTAAAAATGCACCGGAAGCCATTGGTCTATGCATCTTAATGTTAAGTTTTGAGTTGAACTCCCCAAAGCAAATCCGAGCCTAGCAAAGTCACCCCTCCAGCAGAAGACATGTGGCTACGCGCAAAAACCGCCATCGACAACTAGTAACGTTTTTTATGGTTGAATATGAAATATGAGGTTCAATCCCTACCTACACTAAAAACTTATTGGTATCTTGGTCTGATGATAAAAAGCTATAATCAGGAGCGATCGTCATACATTGAAACTATCTCCAAAAAAAATGTTTCGTAATGACTACCCTAAAAAAAATTCCTAAAACCATCACAAATGTGCAACGATGAGATAGACAACCCACAAAAAACCTAACCACGTTATGCAAATCCCAATTCCCACCTAAGGTAACCCCCCTAAGAAAAATCGAAAAAACCCAATCAGTTGTATCCAAACATTGAATACATTGGCACTCAAACCTAGCCCAACCATAGTGAGCAGAACCTATCCCTAACATCAAATTATTATCACTCTTTTAACAAAATTCAACAATAATTTTCACTCTTCTAATACACCACCATAGGTTATACAATTTTTTGACAATAAACAAAACCGAAGAATCAAAAATCATAACCATCAATTGAATGTTTAAAACAATCCAGATATTCTCTTTAGCAAGGTTGTCAAACTCGGACCAGACTAGACCGGGCCGTCCAACTAGGTTAACCGGGAACCAGACTAAAATTTGGTTTTTTAAACATAGAGAACCGGATTTATTTGAAATTTCGTGAACCCCTGAACCACGATTGGACCGCACTGTTCATGTAGAACCAGTGGCATGAACCATGCGGCCCAACCGCGGTTCAAGCATGCTTGTTAATTAAGAAAAAAATCAAAAAAGTGCGCTTACCAAGTTTAGAACCTAGGCACGGTCAGAGTTGGAGCTAGAGCCTAACCACTCAGCTAAGCTTGCAAGTTGATGCTCAACAATAAAAAATAAAAATAAAAAATATTTGAAGTAAACTTAACGCAATCTTTTTTTTTTTTTTTTAATTTTATAAAAACAACTTAACACAATTCTATTTTACTTAATTAAATTATCGATCTCTTGCAAGGAATATAAAAAAAATTATAATTAAAATCCTTCAAAGATATTCAACTTTACTTCAAAAATTAATCATAAATTTTAATGTTTTAATGGTTATTATTTTATTTTATTAACTTTCTTATTTAATTTGTAAATATATTCTTGAAAATCATTAAATTCCCTCACATATATAGATATATTAGTCAATTTTGCTAGTTTTATAAATTTAATATCTATATTTGGGCTTTAATTAATTATTAAAGTAATTATGACGTCATCGTGGTTCGACCTTGGTTGAACCTTGGTCCGACCTTCAAAACCTTAAACCTCTCCCTTGACCGGTTCTTTGAACGGTCCGGGTTTGAAAACCATGCTCTTTAGATGAATTTTCTTTCATGATGACATGATTGATAATGTCAATCTTGTTTAAGGGTATCATAATACATCTAAACACAAAACATAAAATACGTTGTGAGAAAGTGACCTTAATATTAAAACTAAATATACAAAAGTCAATGTAGAAATTGCATTGCAAACTAAATTGAAAGGAGACTGGGCTATTGTACTTGCCTTCAAATTTGCCATCGCATTGATAATTTTGAAAGAAATTATCAATATAATTTTGAAAACTGAAAAAATGGATTTTTAGGGGGATTTTGGATTTGAGTTGTTACAATCTTGAAAATTGAAAAGGTTGGTAGGATTAAAAAAAAAATGGTAAATATACATACATACAAACATACATACATACATACATACATACATACATACATACATACATATATATATATATATATATATATATATATATATATATATATATATATTTTATTAAGAATATACTTGAAACCTCTTCTTTGGAACCCCCACCCCTCGCAGGGAGTCCCTTTTCTTTTCAAATGTAATTTTAGAATAATGAAAAGAGTCAGTATAAAGATAATGGCAGAAATGATTTCAATTCAAAATTTCCTAAAAAAAGAGACCTTTTCTTATAAATAATCGAAATTGCTACTGGAATGCTACTTGTGAAACAAATCAATTCCTATTGAGACTTTTCTTTGGTTCCACTATATTGAGACTGAGTCATAGAATTCAATAGGATTAAGAAATTAAGCAATGCTACAGCCACATTAAACTATTTTATAACATTTTATTAGTTTTCATTTAGGTCCACCATTAACATCACTTTTTCATTTACTAATAATTACTCACCACATCAACAGTTTGTAAATTTTTTTGTAAAAAAATTTATATCTCTAGCATTACTTTTAAGAAATTGGGCAAATTACAACTTATCCACCTATGGTTCGGCCAAAATTTAAGTTGCCTACCTATGGTTTGAAATTTGACATTCTACCCACCTGAGGTTAGCTTAATTAGAGTTAAAAATAGGTTTAAATATGTAATTTTGCTCCACTTTATATCTCTCTCCTCCAAAAAAAAAAAAATTCATGATAAAAAAGAATTCAACAGAACACTTGCATAATAGGATTAATAGGATTTCAAATTACAGGTACGCAACTTAAATTTTGTTCAAATTTCAGGTGGGTAAAGTATCAAATTTCAAACCACAAATAAGCAACTTAAATTTCGATCAAACCACAGATTGGTAAGTTGTAATTTGCCCAAAGAAATTTGATGCTATGTAGTGGGACGAGACATCCACTTTCTAGAATCTTTTGTCTAGAAAAATACTGAAAGGCAGAGGGTTGAGGCACAGATTTGTGTGTGCGTTAGAAACATGAGAGCCACATTTTATGGTAGAGTGAGTGTTTGTGAGTTGTGTCTCTTTCATTATTATAAATTTATATTATACATGAGTGAGTGAGTGTTTGATAGTACGTGTGAGTTATTATTACTATTTTTATAATGTTATTTGTGTTAATTGTGATGTGTGTGAATGTGTGCACGTATAGTATAAATATAATATAACTTTATATAATTTAATAAATGAAATATAGAGGGTGTGGGGCCGGAGGGTCCAAAGATACTCATCCACATATGTATCGGGCCCAAGGCCCAAACCGAGGACGAGGACATGTCCAAGGGCAAACACGTGGCGACATAGAGGCCCACAGTTGTAGGAGAAGAAGACAGTGTTGATCGTAATAGTCTAGGAAACTACGCCAAGGATGAACCCTTCCTTGATTAACCAAGGCCGAGGTACGAAAAAGTGTTTTACCGACAAAGGCAACCTTCCATACCATTCCATATGAGAAGATAAGTACTATAGGTGAATAAGACAGAACGTGATCATGTAGTATCTCCAGGGAAAGCTGCTACCTCCACATTAAATGCACTGTAGCTAACTCTTTGGCCGCATTAATGTGGAGGTGATACCTGAACAGTGTGTTTCAGCTTTATAGCTACTGGATCATGACTTAGAGGAGTGGCTGATGGGACAAGTATTATGACCAGCCTTCTGGCATGCACGTGGAAGGTGGGAAGGAAAAGGAATGAGGATATAAAGGAAAAGGGGAGTAACAAGAAAAAGGGGAGGGAGAATGAGAGGATGAAATACTGTAGCATTCAGGAACCAAACTTGTAACCTAATTTAAGAATAATATTCAAGAACAGATCACCTCGGACCATGCCGAGGAAGATTTTTCTTCAATATACCCTATTTCTTTGCATTCTCTTATCATCTGAATCTATTCCAACGTTTTTTTATCAACTAAAGCCTAGTTTTCCAACCCATTCTCAACAAATTCATTGTTTTGGGCTTTTTGGCCCTAAGTCCACCCACGTAGTGGGCTAGGATCTCAAACCTGGTCCTTACAATTGGCGCTGTTTGTGGGAATTACTGGTGTTTCAGTGACTCCGACTTTCAACAATGGTAGGTTCAGGTCCATATCAAACAGAGTCTAGGGGGTCTCAGCGTCAGGATCACTTCAGTAATCTTGAATGTCAAAGAGACCAGGAGGGAAGTGTGCATACTACCCATACTAGTAGAAGCCATGCTAGGGGTAAAAACCATGTCTCTCAGGAGGAGAATGCCAAGAAAATGCAGAAGGAAATTGATCACCTGAGGAGAAGCTTGCGTTATGAACGGCGAAGGCAAGCTTCACCTAATCCTCTTCTTTTCTAATGGTGAAGAGGATGTTAGCTATAGGCGAAGATTGAGGACTCCCCCCAATGAGTCTTTCTTGCATGATGAAGACTACCATCATGAACGTAAAGATAGAAATTTGTCCTCGGTCAGCCTAAGAAACGATGCTATGAGTAGAGCACTTAACCAGATTTCCAGGTCACCTTTCACGCGTTGGATTGAGAGAGGGAGACTTCCTCAGCGATTTTCCCAACCCACGTTCACCTTGTACAACAAAAGAACAGACCCTATGGAGCATGTTAGCCACTTCAATCAAAGGATGGTCGTACACTCCAAGAATGAGCCTTTGATGTGCAAAGTATTCCCGTCCAGTCTGGGACCTGTGGCGATAAGGTGGTTTGACAGTTTGAGGGCAGGTTCCGTTGATTCTTTCAAGGAACTTACTCAAGCATTTGGATCCCGATTTGTCATGTGTAGAAGGGAAAATTGATAATTTTTCTATTAATACTCTTAGTGTTGAACAGAACCTCAGCTATGCCTGGTTCCTTAGACCATATGCTTTAGGAAAATTAACACTTCATGATGACTATCCGAATCTCAAGCAGAACCTTGGTCATGTCTGGCTCCTCAGACCACATACCATAGGAAAATTGATATTTTTCTATTAATCTTCTAAGTGTAAAACAGAACCTTAGCTATGCCTGATTTCTCGAACCATCTGCTTTGGGAAAATTAACACACCATGAAGACTATCTGAATATCAAACAAAACCTTGGCCATGCCAAGCTCCTCGAACCACATGCCATGGGAAAATTGATATTTTTCTATTAATCTTCTAAGTGTTGAACGAAACCTCGGCTATGACTAGTTCCTTGGACCATCTTCTTTGGGAAAATTAACACGTCATGATGACTATCTGAATATCAAACAGAACCTTGGTCATGTCTGGCTCCTCGGACCACATACCATGGGAAAATTGATATTCTTCTATTAATCCTCAAAGTGTTGAACGAAACCCCAGCTATGCCTAGTTCCTCGGTCCATCTGCTTTGGGAAAATTAACATGTCATGATGACTATCTAAATATCAAACAAAACATTGGCCATGTCTGGCTCCTCGAACCACATACCATGGGAAAATTGATATTTTTCAATTAATCCTTTAAGCGTTGAACAGAACCTCAGCTATGCCTCATTCCTCGGACCATCTGCTTTGGAAAAATTAACACGTCATGAGGACTATCAGAATATCAAACAGAACCTTGGTCATGTCTGGCACCTTAGACCACACACCATGGGAAAATTGATATTTTTCTATTAATCCTCCAAGTGTTAAACAGAACCTCAGCTATGCCTGGCTCCTCAGACCATCTGCTTCAGAAAAATTAACATGTCATGATGACTATCTAAATATCAAACAGAACATTGGCCATGCCTGGCTCCTCAGACCACATACCATGGGAAAATTGATATTTTTCTATTTATCTTCTAAGTGTTGAACAGAACCTTAGCTATGCCTAGTTCCTTGGACCATCTGCTTTAGGAAAATTAACACGTCATGATGACTATCTGAATTTCAAACAGAACATTGGTCATGTCTGGCTCCACGAACCACATACCACAAAAAAATTGATATTTTTCTATTAATCCTCCAAGCGTTGCACAGAATCTCAGCTATGCCTTATTCCTTGGACCATCTGCATTGGAAAAATTAACACGTCATGAGGACTATCTGAATATGAAACAGAACATTGGTCATGTCTGGCAACTTAGACCACACACCATGGGAAAATTGATATTTTTCTATTAATCCTCCAAGGGTTAAACAGACCCTCAGCTATGCCTGGTTCCTCAGACCATCTGCTTCAAAAAAATTAACATGTCATGATGACTATCTGAATATCAAACAAAACCTTGGTCATGTCTGGCTCCTCGGACCACATACCATGGGAAAATTGATATTTTTCTATTAATCATCTAAGTGTTGAACAGAACCTCAGCGATACCTGGTTCCTCGAACCATCTACTTTGTAAAAATTAACACGTCATGATGACTATCTAAATATCAAACAGAACCTTGGTCATGTCTGGCTCCTCAGACCACACACCACAGGAAAATTGATATTTTTTTATTAATCCTCTAAGTGTTGAACAGAACCTCAGCTCTGCCTGGTTCCTCGAACCATCTGCTTTAGGAAAATTAACACTTCATGATGACTATCTGAATATCAAATAGAACCTTGGTCATGTCTGGCTCCTCGAACCACATACCACAGGAAAATTGATATTTTTCTATTAATCTTCTAAGTGTTAAATAGAACCTCAGCTATGCCTAATTTCTTGGATCATCTGCTTTAAGAAAATTAACACGCCATGATGACTATCCAAATATCAAACAGAACCTTGGTCATGCCTGGCTCCTGGAACCACATACCATGGGAAAATTAATATTTTTCTATTAATCTTCTAAGTGTTTAACGAAACCTCAGCTATGACTGGTTCCTCAGACCATCTTCTTTGGGAAAATTAACACGTCGTGATGACTATTTGAATATCAAACAGAACCTCGATCATATCTGGTTCCCCGGACCACATACCATGGGAAAATTGATATTTTTCTATTAATCCTACAAGTGTTGAACGAAACCTCTGCTATGCCTGCTTCTTCGGACCATCTGCTTTGGGAAAATTAACATGTCATGATGACTATCTGAATATCAAACAAAACATTGGTCATGTCCGGCTCCTCGAACCACATACCATGGGAAAATTGATATTTTCCTATTAATCTTCTAAGCGTTGAACAGAACCTCAGCTATGCCTGGCTCCTCGGACCTTCTGCTTTGGAAAAATTAACACATCGTGAGGACTATCTAAATATCAAACAGAACCTTTGTCATGTCTGGCTCCTCAAACCACACACCATGGGAAAATTTATATTTTTCTATTCATCCTTTAAGTGTTAAACAGAACCTCAGCTATGCCTGGTTCCTCAGACCATCTGCTTCGAGAAAATTAACACGCCATGATGACTATCTGAACATCAAACAGAACATTGGTCATGCCTGGCTCCTCAGACCACATACCATGGGAAAATTGACATTTTTCAATTTATCTTCTAAGTGCTAAACAGAACCTTCGCTATGCCATGTTCCTCATACCATCTGCTTTAGGAAAATTAACACGTCATGATGACTATCTGAATATCAAACAGAACATTGGTCATGTCTGGCACCTCGAACCACATACCATGGGAAAATTGATATTTTTCTATTAATCCTCTAAGTGTTAAACAAAACCTCAGTTATGCCTCGTTCCTCGGACCATCTACTTTGGAAAAATTAACAACGTCATGATGACTATCTGAATATCAAACAGAACCTTGGTCATGTCTGGCTCCTTAGACCACACACCATGGAAAAATTGATATTTTTCTATTTATCTTCTAAGTGTTGAACAGAACCTTAACTAGGCCTAGTTCCTCAGACCATCTGCTTTAGGAAAATTAACACTTCATGATGACTATCTGAATATCAAACAGAACATTGGTCATGTCTGGCTCCTTAGACCACATACCAAGGGAAAATTGGTATATTTCTATTAATCCTCTAAGTGTTGAACAGAACCTCAGCTATGCCTGGTTCCTCGGACCATCTGCTTTGGAAAAATTAACACGTCATGATGACCATCTGAATATCAAACAAAACCTTGGTCATGTCTAGCTCCTCAGACCACATACCATGGGAAAATTGATATTTTTCTATTCATCTTCTTAGTGTTGAAAAAAACCTCAAATATGCCTGGTTCCTCGGACCATCTGTTTTGTGAAAATTAACATGTCATGATGACTATCTGAATATCAAACAAAACCGTGGTCATGTCTGGGTCCTCGGAGCACATACCATGGGAAAATTGATATTTTTCTATTAATCATCTAAGTTTTGAACAGAACCTCAGCAATGCCTGGTTCCTCGGACCTTCTTCTTTATAAAAATTAACACGACATGATGACCATCTGAATATCAAACAGAACCTTGGTCATGCCTGGCTCCTCAGACCACACACCCTGGGAAAATTGATATTTTTCTATTAATCCTCTAAGTGTTGAACAGAACCTCAGCTATGCCTGGTTCCTCGGACCATCTGCTTTGGAAAAATTAACATGTCATGATGACCATCTGAATATCAAACAAAACCTTGGTCATGTCTAGCTCCTCAGACCACATACCATGGGAAAATTGATATTTTTCTATTCATCTTCTTAGTGTTGAAAAAAACCTCAAATATGCCTGGTTCCTCGGACCATCTGTTTTGTGAAAATTAACATGTCATGATGACTATCTGAATATCAAACAAAACCGTGGTCATGTCTGGGTCCTCGGAGCACATACCATGGGAAAATTGATATTTTTCTATTAATCATCTAAGTTTTGAACAGAACCTCAGCAATGCCTGGTTCCTCGGACCTTCTTCTTTATAAAAATTAACACGACATGATGACCATCTGAATATCAAACAGAACCTTGGTCATGCCTGGCTCCTCAGACCACACACCCTGGGAAAATTGATATTTTTCTATTAATCCTCTAAGTGTTGAACAGAACCTCAGCTATGCCTGGTTCCTCGGACCATCTACTTTTGGATAATTAACACGTTCTAATGACTATCTGAATATCAAACAGAACATTGGTCATGTCTGGCTCCTCGAACCACATACCATGGGAAAATTGATATTTTTCTATTAATCTTCTAAGCGTTGAACAGAACCTCAGCTACGCCTCATTCCTCGGACCATCTGCTTTGGAAAAATTAACACGTCATGAGGACTATCTGAATATCAAATAGAACCAAGGTCATGTCTGGCTCCTTAGACCACACACCATGAGAAAATTGATATTTTTATATTAATCCTCCAAGTATTAAACAGAACCTCAGCTATGCCTGGTTCCTCAGACCATCTGCTTCAGAAAAATTAACATGTCATGATGACTATCTGAATATCAAGCAAAACCTTGGTCATGTCTGGCTCCTCGGACCACAGACCATGGGAAAATTGATATTTTTCGATTAATCATCTAAGTGATGAACAAAACCTCAGCGATTCCTGGTTCCTCGGACCATCTGCTTTGTAAAAATTAACACGTCATGATAACTATCTGAATATCAAACAGAATCTTGGTCATGTCTAGCACCTCAGACCACACTCCATGGGAAAATTGATATTTTTCTATTAATCCTCTAAGTGTTGAACAGAACCTCGGCTATGCCTGGTTCCTCGGACCATCTACTTCTGGAAAATTAACACGTCCTGATGACTATCTGAATATCAAACAGAACATTGGTCATGTATGGCTCCTCAGACCACATACCAAGGGAAAATTGATATTTTTCTATTAATCCTCAAAGTGTTGATCAGAACCTCAGCTATCCCCGGTTACTCGAACCATCTGCTTTGGAAAAATTAACTCGTCATGATGTCCATCTGAAAATCAAACAGAACCTTGGTCATGTCTAACTCCTCGGACCACACACCATGGGAAAATTGATATCTTTCTATTAATCTTCTTAGTGTTGAACAAAACCCCATCTATGCCTGGTTCCTCAGACCATCTGTTTTGGGAAAATTAACATGTCATGATGACTATCTGAATATCAAACAAAACCTTGGTCATGTCTGCTCCTCGGACCACATACTATGGGAAAATTGATATTTTTCTATTAATCATATAAGTGTTGAACAGAACCTAAGCGATGCCTGGTTCCTCGGACCATCTGCTTTGTAAAAATTAACACGTCATGATAACTATCTGAATATCAAAACAGAACCTTGGTCATGTCTGGCTCCTCAGACCACACACCATGGGAAAATTGATATTTTTCTATTAATGCTCTAAGTGTTGAACAGAACCTTAGCTGTGCTTGATTCCACGGACCATCTGCTTTAGCAAAATTAACACTTCATGATGACTATTTGAATATCAAACAGAACCTTGGTCATGTCTGGCTCCTCGGACCACATACCATAGGAAAATAGATATTTTTCTATTAATCTTCTAAGTGTTAAATAGAACCTCAACTATGCCTGATTTCTCAGACCATCTGCTTTAAGAAAATTAACACGCCATGATGACTATCTAAATATCAAACCGAACCTCGGTCATGCCTGGGTCCTGGAACCACATACCATGGGAAAATTGATATTTTTCTATTAATCTTCTAAGTGTTTAACGAAACCTCAGCTATGACTGGTTCCTCGGACCATCTTCTTTGGGAAAATTAACACGTCATGATGACTATCTGAATATCAAACAGAACCTCGATCATATCTGGCTCCCCGGACCACATACCATGGGAAAATTGATATTTTTCTATTAATCCTACAGGTGTTGAACAGAACCTCAGCTATGCACGGTTCCTCGGACCATCTGCTTTGGAAAAATTAACACGTCATGATGACCATCAGAAAATCAAACAGAACCTTGGTCATGTCTAGCTCCTCGGATCACATACCATGGGAAAATTGATTTTTTTCTATTAATCTTCTTAGTGTTGAACAAAACCCTGGCTATGCTTGGTTCCTCGGACCATCTGTTTTGGGAAAATTAACATGTCATGATGACTATCTGAATATCAAACAAAACTTTGGTCATGTCTGGCTCCTCAGACCACACACCATGGGAAAATTGATATTTTTCTACTAATCCTCTAAGTATTGAACAGAACCTCAGCTATGCTTGGTTCCTCGGACCATCTGCTTTAGGAAAATTAAAACTTCATGATTTCTATCTGAATATCAAATAGAACCTTGGTCATGTCTGGCTCCTCGGACCACATACCATAGGAAAATTGATATTTTTCTGTTAATGTTCCAAGTGCTAAATAGAACCTCAGCTATGCGTGATTTCTCGGACCATCTGCTTTTAGAAAATTAACACGCCACGATGACTATTTAAATATCAAACAGAACCTCGGTCATGCCTGGCTCCTGGAACCACATACCATGGGAAAATTGATATTTTTCTATTAATCTTCTAAGTGTTTAACGAAACCTCAGCTATGACTGGTTTCTCGGACCATATTCTTTGGGGAAATTAACACGTCATGATGACTATCTGAATATCAAACAGAACCTTGGTCATATCTAGCCCCCCGGACCACATACCATGGGGAAATTGATATTTTTCTATTAATCCTCTAAGTGTTGAACGAAACCTCAGCTATGCCTGGTTCTTCGGACCATCTGCTTTTCGAAAATTAACAGATCATGACGACTATCTGAATATCAAACAAAACCATGGTCATGTCTGGCTCCTCGGACCACATACCATGGGAAAATTGATATTTTTCTATTAATCTTCTAAGCGTTGAACAGAGCCTCAGCTATGCCTGGCTCCTTGGACCTTTTGCTTTGGAAAAATTCACACGTCGTAAGGACTATCTAAATATCAAAGGGAACCTTGGTCATGTCTGGCTCCTCAGACCACACACCATGGGAAAATTGATATTTTTCTATTAATCCTCTAAGTGTTAAACAGAACCTCAGCTATGCCTCGTCCTCCGACCATCTGCTTTGAGAAAATTAACACGTCATGATGACTATCTGAATATCAAACAGAACATTGGTAATGCCTGGCTCCTCAGACCACATACCATGGGAAAATTGATATTTTTCTATTTATCTTCTAAGTGTTAAATAGAACATTAGCTATGCCTAGTTCCTTGGACCATCTGCTTTAGGAAACTTAACACGTCATGATGACTATCTGAATATCAAACAGAACATTGGTCATGTCTGGCTCCTCGAACCACATACCATGGGAAAATTGATATTTTTCTATTAATCCTCTAAGCGTTGAACAGAACCTCAGCTATGCCTCGTTCCTCAGACCATCTCCTTTGGAAAAATTAACACGTCATGAGGACTATCTGATTATCAAACAGAACCTTGGTCATGTCTGGCTCCTTAGACCACACACCATGGGAAAATTGATATTTTTCTATTAATCCTCCAAGTGTTAAACAGAACCTCAGCTATGCCTGGTTCCTCAGACCATCTGCTTCAGAAAATTTAACATGTCATAATGACTATCTGAATGTCAGACAAAACCTTGGTCATGTCTGGCTCCTCGGACCACATACCATGGGAAAATTGATATTTTTCTATTAATCTTCTAAGTACTGAACAGAACCTCAGCTATGCCTGGTTCCTCGGACCATCTACTTTTGGATAATTAACTCGTCCTGATGACTATCTGAATATCAAACAGAACATTGGTCATGTCTGGCTCCTCGAACCACAAACCATGGGAAAATTGATATTTTTCTATAAATCTTCTAAGCGTTGAACAGAACCTCAGCTATGCCTCGTTCCTCGGACCATCTGCATTTAAAAAATTAACACGTCATGAGGACTATCTTAATATCAAACAGAACCTTGGTCATGACAGGCTCCTTAGAGCACACACCATGAGAAAATTGATATTTTTCCATTAATCCTCCATGTGTTAAACAGAACCTCAGCTATGCCTGGTTCCTCAGACCATCTGCTTCAGAAAAATTAACATGTCATAATGACTATCTGAATGTCAGACAAAACCTTGGTCATGTCTGGCTCCTCGGACCACATACCATGGGAAAATTGATATTTTTCTATTAATCCTCTAAGTGCTGAACAGAACCTCAGCTATGCCTGGTTCCTCGGACCATCTACTTTTGGATAATTAACTTGTCCTGATGACTATCTGAATATCAAACAGAACATTGGTCATGTCTGGCTCCTCGAACCACAAACCACGGGAAAATTGATATTTTTCTATAAATCTTCTAAGCGTTGAACAGAACCTCAGCTATGCCTCGTTCCTCGGACCATCTGCTTTGAAAAAATTAACACGTCATGAGGACTATCTGAATATCAAACAGAACCTTGGTCATGTCTGGCTCCTTAGACCACACACCATGAGAAAATTGATATTTTTCTATTAATTCTCCAAGTGTTAAACAGAACCTCAGCTATGCCTGGTTCCTCAGGCCATCTGCTTCAGAAAAATTAATATGTCATGATGACTATCTGAATATCAAGCAAAACCTTGGTCATGTCAGGCTCCTCGAACCACATACCGTGGGAAAATTGATATTTTTCTATTAATCATGTAAGTGATGAACAAAACCTCAGCGATGCCTGGTTCCTCGGACCATCTATTTTGAGAAAATTAACATGTCATGATAACTATCTGAATATCAAACAAAACTGTGGTCATGTCTGGCTCCTCGGAGCACATACCAAGGGAAAATTGATATTTTTCTATTAATCATCTAAGTTTTTAACAGAACCTCAGCGATGCCTGGTTCCTCAGACCTTCTGCTTCGTAAAAATTAACGCGACATGATGACTATCTGAATATCAAACAGAACCTTGGTCATGTCTGGCTCCTTAGACCACACACCATGAGAAAATTGATATTTTTCTATTAATCCTCCAAGTGTTACACAGAACCTCAGCTATGCCTGGTTCCTCAGATCATCTGCTTCAGAAAAATTAACATGTCATGATGACTATCTGAATATCAAGCAAAACCTTGGTCATGTCTGGCTCCTCGGACCACATACCATGGGAAAATTCATATTTTTCTGTTAATCATCTAAGTGATCAACAAAACCTCAGCGATGCCTGGTTCCTCGGACCATCTGCTTTGTAAAAATTAACACGTTATGATGAGTATCTGAATATCAAATAGAACCTTGGCCATGTCTGGCTCCTCAGACCACACACCATGGGAAAATTGATATTTTTCTATTAATCCTCTAAGTGTTGAACAGAACCTCAGCTATGCCTGGTTCCTCGGACCATCTACTTTTGGAAAATTAACACGTCCTGATGACTCTCTGAATATCAAACAGAACATTGGTCATGTCTGGCTCCTCAGACCACATACGATGGGAAAATTGATATTTTTCTATTAATCCTCAAAGTGTTGAACAGAACCTCAGCTATCCTTGGTTACTCGGACCATCTGCTTTGGAAAAATTAACTCGTCATGATGTCCATCTAAAAATCAAACAGAACCTTGGTCATGTCTAGCTCCTCGGACCACGTACCATGGGAAAATTGATATCTTTCTATTAATCTTCTTAGTGTTGAACAAATCCCCAGCTATGCCTGGTTCCTCGGACCATCTGTTTTGAGAAAATTAACATGTCATGATGACTATCTGAATATCAAACAAAACCTTGGTCATGTCTGGCCCTTCGGACCACACACCATGGGAAAATTGATATTTTTCTATTAATCATCTAAGTGTTGAACAGAACCTCAGCGATGCCTGGTTCCTCGGACCATCTGCTTTGTAAAAATTAACACGTCAGGATTACTATTTGAATATCAAACAGAACTTTGGTCATATCTGGCTCCTCAGACCACACATCATGGGAAAATTGAAAATTTTCTATTAATCCTCTAGTTGTTGAACAGAACCTCAGCTATACTTGGCTCCACGGACCATCTGCTTTAGGAAAATTAACACTTCATGATGACTATCTGAATATCAAATAGAACCTTGGTCATGTCTGGCTCCTCGGACCACATACCATAGGAAAATTGATATTTTTCAATCAATCTTCTATGTGTTAAATAGAACCTCAGCTATGCCTGATTTCTCAAACCATCTGCTTTAAGAAAATTAGCACGCCATGATGATTATCTAAATATCAAACAGAACCTCGGTCATGCCTAGCTCATGGAACCACATACCATGGGAAAATTGATATTTTTCAACTAATCTTCTAAGTGTTTAATGAAACCTCAGCTATGACTGGTTCCTCGGACCATCTTCATTGGAAAAATTAACACATCATGATAACTATCTGAATATCAGACAGAACCTTGGTCATATCTGGCTCCACGGACCAAATACCATGGCAAAATTGATATTTTTCTATTAATCCTCTAAGTGTTGAACGAAACCTCAACTATGCCTGGTCCTTCGGACCATCGGCTTTGGGAAAATTAACATGCCAGGATGACTATCTGAATATCAAACAAAACCTTGCCCATGTCTGGCTCCTCGAACCACATACCATGGGAAAATTGATATTTTTCTATTAATCGTCTAAGCGTTGAACAGAACTTCAGCTATCCTTGGTTACTCGGACCATCTGCTTTGGAAAAATTAACTCGTCATGATGTCCATCTGAAAATCAAACAGAACCTTGGTCATGTCTAGCTCCTCGGACCACATACCATGGGAAAATTGATATCTTTCTAGTAATCTTCTTAGTGTTGAACAAAACCCCAGCTATGCCTGGTTCGTCAGACCATCTGTTTTAGGAAAATTAACATGTCATGATGACTATCTGAATATCAAAAAAAGCCTTGGTCATGTCTGGCTCCTCGGACCACATACCATGGGAAAATTTATATTTCTCTATTAATCATCTAAGTGTTGAACAGAACCTCAGCGATGCCTGGTTCCTCGGACCATCTGCTTTGTAAAAATTATCACGTCATGATGACTATCAGAATATCAAACAGAAATTGGTCATGTCTGGCTCCTAAGACCACACATCATGGGAAAATTGAAATACAGAATCTTAGCTATGCCTGGTTCCTCGGACCATCTGCTTTGAAAAAATTAACACGTCATGATGACCATCAGAAAATCAAACAGAACCTTGGCCATGTCTAGCTCCTCGGATCACATACCATGGGAAAATTGATATTTTTCTGTTAATCTTCTTAGTGTTGAACAAAACCCCAGCTATGCTTGGTTCCTTGGACCACCTGTTTTGGGAAAATTAACATGTCATGATGACTATCTGAATATCAAACAAAACCTTGGTCATGTCTAGCTTCTCAGACCACACACCATGGAAAATTAATATTTTTCTATTAATCCTCTAAGTGTTGAACAGATCCTCAGCTATGCTTGGTTCCTCGGACCATCTACTTTAGGAAAATTAACACTTCATGATGACTATCTGAATATCAAACAGAACCTTAGTCATGTCTGGCTCCTTAGACCACACACCATGGGAAAATTGATATTTTTCTATTAATCCTCTAAGTGTTAAACATAACCTCCGCTATGCCTGGTTCCACAGACCATCTGCTTCGAGAAAATTAACACGTCACGATGACAATCTGAATATCAAACAGAACATTGGTCATGCCTGGCACCTCAGACCACATACCGTTGGAAAATTGATATTTTTCTATTTATCTTCTAAGCGTTGAACAGAACCTCAGCTATGCCTCCTTCCCCAGACCACCTGCTTTGGAAAAATTAACATGTCATGAGGACTATCTGAATATCGAACAGAACCTTGGTCATGTCTGGCTCCATAGACCACACACCATGAGAAAATTGATATTTTTCTATTAATCCTCCAAATGTTAAACAGAACCTCAGCTATGCCTGGTTCCTCAGACCATCTGCTTCGAAAAAATTAACATGTCATGATAACTATCTGAATATCAAACAAAACCTTGGTCATGTCTGGCGCCTCGGACCACATACTATGGGAAAATTGATATTTTTCTATTAATCCTCTAAGTGTTGAACAGAACCTCAGCTATGTCGGGTTCCTCGGACCATCTACTTTTGGAAAATTAACACGTCCTGATGACTATCTTAATATCAAACAAAACATTGGTCATGTCTGGCTCCTCAGACCACATACCAATGGAAAATTGATATTTTTCTATTAATCCTCTAAGTGTTGAACAGAACCTCAGCTATGCCTGGTTCCTTGGACCACCTGTTTTGAAAAAATTAAAACGTCATGATGACCATCTGAATATCAAATAGAACCGTGGTCATGTCTAGCACCTCGGACCACATACCATGGGAAAATTGATATTTTTCTATTAATCTTCTTCGTGTTGAACCAAACCCCAGCTATGCCAGGTTCCTCGGACCATCTGTTTTGGGAAAATTAACATGTCATGATGACTATCTAAATATCAAACAAAACCTTGGTCATGTCTGGCTCCTCGGACCACATACCATGAGAAAATTGATATTTTTCTATTAATCATCTAAGTGTTGAACAGAACCTCAGGGATGCCTGGTTCATCGGGCCGTCTGCTTTGTAAAAATTCACTCGTCATGATGACTATCTGAATATCAAACAGAACCTTGGTCATGTCTGGCTCCTCAGCCCACATACCATAGGAAAATTGATATTTTTCTATTAATCTTCTAAGTGTTAAATAGAACCTCAGCTATGCCTGATTTCTCGGACCATCTGCTTTAAGAAAATTAACACGCCATGATGACTATCTAAATATCAAACAGAACCTTGGTCATGCCTGGCTCCTGGAACCACATACCATGGGAAAATTGATATTTTTCTATTAATCTTCTAAGTGTTTAACAAAACCTCAGCTATGACTGGTTTCTCGGACCATCTTCTTTGGGAAAATTAACACGTCATGATGACTATCTGAATATCAAACAGAACCTTGGTCATATCTGGCTCCCCGGACCACATACCATGGGAAAATTGATATTTTTCTATTAATCCTCTAAGTGTTGAACGAAACCTCAGCTATGCCTGGTTCTTCGGACCATCTGCTTTGGGAAAATTAACATGTCATGACGACTGTCTGAATATCAAACAAAACCTTGGTCATGTCTGGCTCCTCGAACCATAGACCATGGGAAAATTGATATTTTTCTACTAATCCTCTAAGCGTTTAACAGAACCTCAGCTATGCCTGGTTCCTCGGACCATCAGCATTGGAAAAATTGACACGTCGTGAGGGTTATCTAAATATCAAACACAACCTTGGTCATGTCTGGCTCCTCAGACCACACTCAATGGAAAATTGATATTTTTATATTAGTCCTCTAAGTGTTAAACAGAACCTCAGCTATGCCTGGTTCCTCAGACCATCTGCTTCGAGAAAATTAACACGTCATAATGACTATCTGAATATCAAACAGAACATTGGTCAAGCCTGGCTCCTCTGACCACATACCATGGGAAAATTGATATTTTTCTATTTATCTTCTAAGCGTTAAACAGAACCTTAGCTATGCCTAGTTCCTCGGACCATCTGCTTTAGGAATATTAACATGTCATGATGACTATCTGAATATCAAACAGAACATTGGTCATGTCTGGCTCCTCATACCACATACCATGGAAAATATGATATTTTTTCTATTAATGCCCTAAGCGTTGAACAGAACCTCAGCTATACCTTGTTCCTTAGACCATCTGCTCTTGGAAAATTAACACGTCATGATGACTGTCTGAATATCAAACAGAACCTTGGTCATGTCTGGCTCCTCGGACCACATACCACGGTTAAATGGATATTTTTCTATTAATCCTCTAAGTGTTGAACAGAACCTCAGCTATGCCTGATTCCTCGGACCATCTGCTCTGGGAAAATTAACCCGTCATGTTGACTATCTTAATATCTAATAGAACCTTGGTCATGTCTAGCTCATCGGACCACATACCGTGGGAAAATTGATATTTTTCTATTAATCTTCCTAGTGTTAAACAGAAGCCCAGCTATGCCTGGTTCCTTAGACCATCTACTTTGGGAAAATAAACATGTCATGATGACTATCTGAATATCGAAAAAAAACCTTGGTTATGTTTGGCTCCTCGGACCACATGCCATGAGAAAATTGATATTTTTCTATTAATCATCTAAGTGTTGAACAGAACCTCAGCGATGTCTGGTTCCTCGGACCGTCTGCTTTGTAAAAATTCACTCATCATGATGACTATCTGAATATCAAACAGAACCTTGGTCATGTCTGGCTCCTCAGACCACATACCATTGGAAAATTGATATTTTTCTATTAATCTTCTAAGTGTTAAATAGAACCTCAGCTATGCCTGATTTCTCGGACCATCTGTTTTAAGAAAATTAACACGCCATGATGGCTATCTAAATATCAAACAGAACCTTGGTCATGCCTGGCTCCTGGAACCACATACCATGGAAAAATTGATATTTTTCTATTAATCCTCCAAGTGTTTAACAGAACCTCAGCTATGCCTGGTTCCACAGACCATCTGCTTCGGAAAAATTAACATGTCATGATGACTATCTGAATATCAAACAAAACCTTTGTCTTGTCTGGCTCCTCGGACCACATACCATGGGAAAATTGATATTTTTCTATTAATCATCTAAGTGTTGAACAGAACGTCAGCGATGCCTGGTTCCTCGGACCATCTGCTTTGTAAGAATTAACACGACCTGATGACTATCTGAATATCAAACAGAACCTTGGTCATGTCTGGCTCCTCGGACCACACACCATGGAAAAATTAATATTTTTCTATTATCCTCCAAGTGTTAAACAGAACTTCAGCTATGCCTGGTTCCTCAGACCATCTGCTTCGGAAAAATTAAATTGTCATGATGACTATCTAAATATCAAACAGAACCTTGGTCATGCCTGGCTCCTCAGACCACATACCATGGGAAAATTGATATTTTTCTATTTATCTTCTAAGTGTTGAGCAGAACCTTGACTATGCCTAGTTCCTCGGACCAACTGCTTTAGGAAAATTAACGCGTCATGATGACGATCTGAATATCAAACAGAATATTGGTCATGTCTGGCTCCTCAGACTACATACCAAGGGAAAATTGATATTTTTCTATTAATCCTCTAAGTGTTGAACAGAACCTCAGCTATCCCTGGTTCCTTAGACCATCTGTTCTGAAAAAATTAACACGTCATGATGACCATCTGAATATCAAACAGAACCTTAGTCATGTCTAGCACCTCGGACCACATACCATGGGAAAATTGATATTTTTCTATTAATCTTCTTAGTGTTGAACCAAACCCCAGCTATGCCAGGTTCCTCGGACCGTCTGTTTTAGGAAAATTAGCATGTCATGATGACTATCTAAATATCAAACAAAACCTTGGTCATGTCTGGCTCCTCGGACCACATACCATGGGAAAATTGATATTTTTCTATTAATCATCTAAGTGTTGAACAGAACCTCAGCGATGCCTGGTTCCTCGGGCTGTCTGCTTTGTAAAAATTCACTCGTCATGATGACTATCTGAATATCAAACAGAACATTGGTCATGTCTAGCTCCTCAGCCCACAAACCATAGGAAAATTGATATTTTTCTATTAATCTTCTAAGTGTTAAATAGAACCTCAGCTATGCCTGATTTCTCGGACCATCTGCTTTAAGAAAATTAACACACCATGATGACTATCTAAATATCAAATAGAACCTTGGTCATGCCTGGCTCCTGGAACCACATACCATGGGAAAATTGATATTTTTCTATTAATCTTCTAAGTGTTTAACAAAACCTCAGCTATGACTGGTTTCTCGGACCATCTTCTTTGGGAAAATTAACATGTCATGATGACTATCTGAATATCATACAAATCCTTGGTCATGTCTGGCTCCTCGAACCACATACCAAGGGAAAATTGATATTTTTCTATTAATCCTCTAAGCGTTGAACTGAACCTCAGCTATGCCTGGTTCCTCGGACCATCTACTTTTGGAAAATTAACACGTCCTGATGACTATCTGAATATCAAATAGAACATTGGTCATGTCTGGCTCCTCAGACCACATACCAAGGGAAAATTGATATTTTTCTATTAATCCTCTAAGTGTTGAACAGAACCTTAGCTATGCCTGGTTCCTCGGACCATCTACATTGGAAAAATTGACACGTCATGATGACCATTTGAAAATCAAACAGAACCTTGGTCATGTCTAGCTCCTTGGACCACATACCATGGGAAAATTGATATTTTTCTATTAATCTTCTCAGTGTTAAACAAAACCCTAGCTATGCCTGGTTGCTCGGGCCATCTGTTTTGGGAAAATTAACATGTCATGATGACTATCTGAATATCAAACAAATCCTTGGTCATGTCTGGCTCCTCGGGCCACATACCATTGGAAAATTGATATTTTTCTATTGATCATCTAAGTGTTGAACAGAACCTCAGCGATGCCTGGTTCCACGGACCATCTGCTTTGTAAAAATTATCATGTCATGATGGCTATCTGAATAGCAAAGAGAACCTTGGTTATTCCTGGCTCCTTAGACCACACACCTTGGGAAAATTGATATTTTTCTATTAATCCTCTAAGTGTTGAACAGAACCTCAGCTATGCTTGGTTCCTCAGAACATCTGCTTTAGGAAAATTAACACTTCATGATGACTATCTGATTATCAAATTGAACCTTGGTCATGTCTGGCTCCTCGGACCACATACCATAGGAAAATTGATATTTTTCTATTAATCTTCTAAGTGTTAAATAGAACCTCAGCTATGCCTGATCCCTCGGACCATCTGCTTTAAGAAAATTAACACGCCATGATGACTATCTAAATATCGAACAGGGCCATGGTCATGCCTGGCTCCTGGAACCACATACCACGGGAAAATTGATATTTTTCTATTAATCTTTTAAGTGTTTAACGAAACCTCAGCTATGACTGGTTCCTCGGACCATCTTTTTTAGTGAAAATTAACACGTCATGATGACTATCTGAATATCAAACAGAACCTTGGTCATATCTGGCACCCCGGACCACATACCATGGGAAAATTGATATTTTTCTATTAATCCTCTAAGTGTTGAACGAAACCTCAGCTATGCCTGGTTCTTCGGACCATCTGCTTTGGGAAAATTAACATGTCATGATGACTATCTGAATATCAAACAAAACCTTCGTCAAGTCTGGCTCCTCGAACCACATACCATGGGAAAATTGATATTTTTCTATTAATCCACTAAGCGTTGAACAGAACCTCAGTTATGTCTGGCTCCTCGAACCTTCTGCTTTGGAAAAATTGACACGTCGTGAGGACAATCTAAATATCAAAGAGAACCTTGGTCATGACTGGCTCCTCAGACCACACACCATGGGAAAATTGATAGTTTTCTATTAATCCTCTAAGTGTTAAACAGAACCTCATCTATGCCAGGTTTCTTAGACCATCTGCTTCGAGAAAATTAACACGTCATGATGACTATATGAGTATCAAACAGAACATTGGTCATGCCTGTCTCCTCGGACCACATACCATGGGAAAATTGATATTTTTCTATTTATCCTCTAAGTGTTAAAAAGAACCTTAGCTATGCCAAGTTCCTTGGACCATCTGCTTTGGGAAACTTAACACGTCATGATGACTATCTGAATATCAAATATAAAATTGGTCATGTCTGGCTCCTCGAACCACATACCACGGGAAAATTAATATTTTTCTATTAATCCTCTAAGCGTTGAACGGAACCTCAGCTATGCCTCGTTCCTCGGACCATCTGTTTTGGAAAAATTAACACATCATGAGGACTATCTAAATATCAAACAGAACCTTTGTCATGTCTGGCTCCTTAGACCACACACCATGGGAAAATTGATATTTTTCTATTAATCCTCCAAGTGTTAAACAGAACCTCAGCTATGCCTGGTTCCTCAGACCATCTGCTTCAGAAAAATTAACTTGTCATGATGACTATCTAAATATCAAACAGAACCTTGGTCATGCCTGGCTCCTCAAACCACATACCATGGCAAAATTGATATTTTTCTATTTATCTTCTAAGTGTTGAGCAGAACCTTAACTATGCCAAGTTCCTCGGACCAACTACTAAAGGAAAATTAACACGTCATGATGACTATCTGAATATCAAACAGAACATTAGTCATGTCTGGCTCCTCAGACCACATACCAAGGGAAAATTGATATTTTTCTATTAATCCTCTAAGTGTTGAACAGAACCTCAGCTATGCTTGGTTCCTTGGACCACCTGTTTTGAAAAAATTAACACGTCATGATGACCATCTGAATATCAAACAGAACCCTGGTCATGTCTAGCACCTCGGACCACATACCATGGGAAAATTGATATTTTTCTATTAATCTTCTTAGTGTTGAACCAAACCCCAGCTTTGCCAGATTCCTCGGACCATCTGTTTTGGGAAAATTAACATGTCATGATGACTATCTAAATATCAAACAAAACCTTGGTCATGTATGGCTCCTCGGACCACATACCATGAGAAAATTGGTATTTTTCTATTAATCATCTAAGTGTTGAACAGAACCTCAGCGATGCCTGGTTCATCGGGCCGTCTGCTTTGTAAAAATTCACTCGTCATGATGACTATCTAAATATCAAACAGAACCTTGGTCATGTCTGGCTCCTCAGCCCACATACCATAGGAAAATTGATATTTTTCTATTAATCTTCTAAGTGTTAAATAGAACCTCAGCTATGCCTGATTTCTCGGACCATCTGCTTAAAGAAAATTAAAACTCCATGATGACTATCTCAATATCAAACAGAACCTTGGTCATGCCCGGCTCCTGGAACCACATACCATGGGAAAATTGATATTTTTCTATTAATCTTCTAAGTGTTTAACAAAACCTCAGCTATGACTGGTTTCTCGGACCATCTTCTTTGGGAAAATTAACACGTCATGATGACAATCTGAATATCAAACAGAACCTTGGTCATATCTGGCTCCCCGGACCACATACCATGGGAAAATTGATATTTTTCTATTAATCCTCTAAGTGTTGAACGAAACCTCAGCTATGCCTGGTTCTTCGGACCATCTGCTTTGGGAAAATTAACATGTCATGATGACTGTCTGAATATCAAACAAAACCTTGGTCATGTCTGGCTCCTCGAACCACATACCATGGGAAAATTGATATTTTTCTACTAATCCTCTAAGCGTTTAACAGAACCTCAGCTATGCCTGGTTCCTCGGACCATCTACATTGGAAAAATTGACACGTCGTGAGGTTTATCTAAATATCAAACACAACCTTGGTCATGTCTGGCTCCTCAGACCACACACAATTGGAAAATTGATATTTTTCTATTAATCCTCTAAGTGTTAAACAGAACCTCAGCTATGCCTGGTTCCTCAGACCATCTGCTTCGAGAAAATTAACACGTCATGATGACTATCTGAATATCAAACAGAACATTGGTCAAGCCTGGCTCCTCAGACCACATACCATGGGAAAATTGATATTTTTCTATTTATCTTCTAGGTGTTAAACAGAACCTTAGCTATGCCTAGTTCCTCGGACCATCTGCTTTAGGAAAATTAACATGTCATGATGACTATCTGAATATCAAACAGAACATTGGTCATGTCGGGCTCCTCATACCACATACCATGGGAAATATGATATTTTTCTATTAATCCTCTAAGCGTTGAACAGATCCTCAGCTATGCCTTGTTCCTTAGACCATCTGCTTTTGGAAAATTAACACGTCATGATGACTGTCTGAATATCAAACAGAACCTTGGTCATGTCTGGCTCCTCGGACCACATACCACGGTAAAATTGATATTTTTCTATTAATCCTCCAAGTGTTGATCAGAACCTCAGCTATGCCTGATTCCTCAGACCCTCTGCTTTAGGAAAATTAACCCGTCATGATGACTATCTTAATATCTAATTGAACCTTGGTCATGTCTAGCTCCTCGAACCACATACCATGGGAAAATTGATATTTTTCTATTAATCTTCCTGGTGTTGAACAGAACCCCAGCTATGCCTGGTTCCTTAGACCATCTGCTTTGGGAAAATAAACATGTCATGATGACTATCTGAATATCGAAAAAAAACCTTGGTTATGTCTAGCTCCTCGGACCACATGCCATGAGACAATTGATATTTTTCTATTAATCATCTAAGTGTTGAACAGAACCTCAGCGATGTCTGGTTCCTCGGACCGTCTGCTTTGTAAAAATTCACTCGTCATGATGACTATCTGAATATCAAATAGAACCTTGGTCATGTGTGGCTCCTCAGACCACATACCATAAGAAAATTGATATTTTTCTATTAATCTTCTAAGTGTTAAATAGAACCTCAGCTATGCCTGATTTCTCGGACCATCTGCTTTAAGAAAATTAACACGCCATGATGACTATCTAAATATCAAACAGAACCTTGGGCATGCCTGGCTCCTGGATCCACATACCATGGGAAAATTGATATTTTTCTATTAATCTTCTAAGTGTTTAACGAAATCTCAGCTACGACTGGTTCTCCGAACCATCTTCTTTGGGAAAATTAACACGTCATGATGACTATCTGAATATCAAACAGAACCTTGGTCATATCTGGCTCCCCGGACCACATACCATGGGAAAATTGATATTTTTCTATTAATCCTCTAAGTGTTGAACGAAACCTCGGCTATGCCTGGTTCTTCGGACCATCTGCTTTGGGAAAATTAACATGTCATGATGACTGTTTGAATATCAAACAAAACCTTGGTCATGTGTTGCTCCTCGAACCACATACCATGGGAAAATTGATATTTTTCTATTAATCCACTAAGCGTTGAACAGAACCTCTGCTATGCCTGGCTCCTCGGACCCTCTGCTTTGGAAAAATTAACACGTCGTGAGGACTATCTAAATATCAAACAGAACCTTGGTCTTGTCTGGCTCCTCAGACCACACACAATGGGAAAATTGATATTTTTCTATTAATCCTCTAAGTGATAAACAGAACCTCAGCTCTGCCTGGTTCCTCAGACCATCTGCTTCGAGAAAATCAACACGTCATGATGACTATTTGAATATCAAACAGAACATTGGTCATGCCTGGCTCCTCAGACCACACACCATGGGAAAATTGATATTTTTCTATTAATCCTCTATGTGTTGAACAGAATCTCAGCTATGCTTGGTTCCATGGACCATCTGCTTTAGGAAAATTAACACTTCATGATGACTATCTGAATATCAAATAGAACCCTGGTCATGTCAGGCTCCTCGGACCACATACCATAGGAAAATTGATATTTTTCTATTAATCTTCTAAGTGTTAAATAGAACCTCAGCTATGCCTGATTTCTCAGACCATCTACTTTAAGAAAATTAACACGCCATGATGACTATCTAAATATCAAACAGAACCTCGGTCATGCCTGGCTCCTGGAACCACATACCATGGGAAAATTGATATTTTTCTACTAATCTTCTAAGTGTTGAACAGAACCTCAGCTATGCCTGGTTCCTCGGACCATCTGCTTTGGGAAAATTAACCCGTCATGATGACTATCTTAATATCAAATAGAACCTTGGTCATGTCTAGCTCCTCGGACCACATACCATGGGAAAATTGATATTTTTCTATTAATCTTCCTAGTGTTGAACAGAACCCCAGCTATGCCTGGTTCCTCAAACCATCTGCTTTGGAAAAATTAACATGTCATGATGACTATCTGAATATCAAAAAACAACCTTGGTCATGTCTGGCTCCTCGGACCACATGCCATGGGATAATTGATATTTTTCTATTAATCCTCTAAGTGTTGAACAGAACCACAGCTATGCCTAGTTCCTCGGTCCGTCTGCTTTGTAAAAATTAACACGTCATAATGACTATCTGAATATCAAACAAAACCTTGGTCATGTCTGGCTCCTCAGACCACACACCATGGGAAAATTTATATTTTTCTATTAATCCTCTAAGTGTTGAACAGAACCTCGGCTATGCCTCGTTCCTCCGACCATCTGCTTTGGAAAAATTAACACGTCATGATGACTATCTTAATATCAAATAGAACCTTGGTCATGTCTAGTTCCTTGGACCACATACCATGGGAAAATTGATATTTTTCTATTAATCTTCCTAGTGTTGAACAGAACCCTAGCTATGCCTGGTTCCTCGGACCATCTGCTTTGGGAAAATTAACATGTCATGATGACTATCTGAATATCAAACAAAACATTGGTCATGTCTAGCTCCTCGGACCGCATACCATGGGAAAGTTGATATTTTTCTATTATTCTTCTAAGTGTTGAACAGAACCTCAGCTATACCTGGTTCCTCGGACCATCTGCTTTGTAAAAATTAGCACGTCATGATGACTATCTGAATATCAAACAGAACCTTGGTCAGGTCTGGCTCCTCAAACCAAACACCATGGGAAAATTGATATTTTTCTATTAATCATCTAAGTGTTGAGCAGAACCTCAGCTCTGCCTAGTTTCTCGGACCATCTGCTTTAGGAAAATTAACACTTCATGATGACTATCTGAATATCAAACAGAACCTTAGTCATGTTTGGCTCCTCGGACCACATACCATAGGAAAATTGATATTTTTCTATTAATCTTCTAAGTTTTAAACAGAACCTCATCTATGCCCGATTTCTCGGACCATCTGCTTTTGGAAAATTAACACGCCATGATGACTATCTGAATATCAAACAGAGCATTGGTCATGCCTGGCTCCTCAGACCATATACCGTGGAAAAATTAATATTTTTCTATTAATCTTCTAAGTGTTAAACGAAACCTCAGCTATGACTAGTTCCTCGGACCATCTTCTTTGGAAAAATTAACACATCATGATGACTATCTAAATATCAAATAGAACCTTGGCGATGTCTGGCTCCTCGGACCACATACTATGGGAAAATTGATATTTTTCTATTAATCCTCTAAGTGTTGAACAGAACCTCAGCTATGCCTGGTTCCTCGGACCATCTGCTTTGGAAAAATTAACACGTCATGATGACTATCTGAATATCAAACTGAACATTTGTCGTGTCTGGCTCGTCGGACCACATACCATGGGAGAATTGATATTTTTCTATTAATCTTCTAAGTGTTGAATAGAACCTCAGCTATGCCTGGTTCCTCGGACCATCTGCTTTAGGAAAATTAACACATCATGATGACTATCTTAATATCAAACAAAACCTTAGTCATGCCTTGCTCCTCGGACCACATACCATAGGAAAATTGATATTTTTCTATTAATCTTCTAAGTGTTGAACAAAACCTCAGCTATGCCTAGTTCCTCGGACCATCTGCTTTGGGAAAATTAACACGTCATGATGACTATCTGAATATCAAACAGAACCTTGGTCATGTCTGGCTCCTCAGACCACATACCGTGGGAAAATTGATATTTTTCTGTTAATCTTCTAAGTGTTGAACAGAACCTCAACTATGCCTAGTTCCTCGAACCATCTGCTTTAGGAAAATTAACACATCATGATGACTTTCTGAATATCAAACAGAACGTTGGTCATGCCTTGCTCCTCGAACCACATACCATAGGAAAGTTGATATATTCCACATACCATAGGAAAGTGTTTAACAGAACCTCAGCTATGCCTAGTTCCTTAGACCTTCTGCTTTGGGAAAATTAACACATTATAATAACTACTTGAGTTTCAAGGAGAAACTTGGTCATGCCTGGATCCTCGTACCACATACTTGGGGTAAATTAATCATTTCCTTTGAATGGCTGTATGTCAGGGTAAAATCTTGTTTATAACTGACTTTGGGGAAATACATGTATTTACAGTAAGTTTGTTTCCTTTTTTAATTGCTTTGTTAACAAGTGTAATCATTCTAAACAGCAATGATGTTCATTGCATTAAGAGTTCCAAATGGATGCCCATATGCATCACTTAAAGCATTTACGAGCATACCTGAATTTGTGTAAAAGTTAACCATCTCCTTGACTCCCATGAGCATCACTTAAACCTATGTGCATACTACAACACTGTATACGTTCATAGAATTAAGTTTATGCTTTGCCGAGGTGATTAACTTAGTGAAAATTGACCCGCTTATGCTGATAATCAATATGAAGCAGGACAATTGCCCCTTGCTCAAGTAGATTAGTGAAAGAAGTGTTACCTCATCATTACTTTTTTTAAGTGTTAGCTAAAATGGAAATGATATTAACTTCAGTGCAGAAAGCACAAGAAGAGAGGAAATATTCATAAACTTTCATTAAATAAAAGCCTTCGAATGAGGCAAAGCAAGTACAAAAAAGATAGGTTGATTACAAGTATAAAAAAAAAGGGGCCTATTTCTTCATCTTTATTACAAGCTTGTCATTTAGATCCTTGGGAGGTTGAGTACTCGCGGATGTGGTGGACAGCTTGGCATCTTTAGGATCATCTTCTGATGGTATAGAGAGAGTTCTAATACCAACTCCATGTTCTGGGAAGTTCCTTTGTCCTTAGAGGGATCTTTGGGAACCGTTGGAGGCAGGTCCGAGCCCTGGGCTACTTCCTTGTTGCCTTCTCCTACCTCCGTAGCACCCTTGGCCTACTGCACCCCTTCCAAAGAAGTATCAACTACAAGAGGAGCTTTAGATGGGCTGCTTTGAATTTCTCCAGCCTCCAAGGATACCAGGTCGGCCTTGGAGTCTGCGGAGCTACAAGGGCGTATAGCCGAGGGGTAGTAGATACTTTCCGCTCTCCTGAGCACAAAAGAAGCCTCAACCCCGGCTTGGTTGAGAGCTTTACCCCATGTCAAGGCACAGTAGGTTCTACTTACTAGAGGGACTTCGGCCCCAAGGGCCTCTTCAGTCTCAGCCACCCCAACTTCGTATCCGTGTTGCTCCGCTCATCCCTAGCCTTCTCTGCCTCAGCCTTGGCCTTCTCTGCCTCAACCTTAGCCTTCTCGACTAGAGCCTTGGCCTTCTCAGCGTACTCCAATTTGTTCTGCAAGGCAGCAATTTGTTCCTTAGCAGCAGCCAATTTATCCTCGGCACCTCAGAGGAGTAATCGTTGGCTTTTGACCTGTTTTTCCACATTCTCTAAGGTGGCCGCGGCATATTTTCTCTCCTTTTCTTCCTCAACTAACTTGGTTTTCAGATCTTTATTACTTTTCTCAGCCACGTGGAAGGCAACCACGACTGCTATCCTCCTTCCTTCCTTCCTCCTCTTTCATTTTTCGATGGGAGGAGCTCACCATCTCTTTGGCCCTAAAGACTGCCTGGGTGACCTGAGAAGAAAGAGAAATTAAGTTAAGTAAAAAAAAAAAAAAAGATGTAAAGTTAAAGTATTTACCGTTGCCAGGTCTCTTTTAAGCCCGAGGAAAACTTCATGCTGCCTCAGAGACCTGAGGTCAGCCATGTCCTTGGGAAGAAGCAAGGGTTGTTCCACAGCGTAGGCTATGTACCCAGCCGTCCCTCCTTGGAAGTCCCGAATAGAAGCCTCACTAGACAGGGGGACCCCGTTCAGTTCCATGGGCGGAGCCCAGGCCGGAATTGTAATTGGGTGCTCACCCCTCTTGTCAGCTTCATGAGCCGACCTTGTTTGCATGCCCCGGGGATGCTTAGACCCCCTCTCGGGATCTTCTTCTCAATGGGGATGGTTCTTCCCAACCTCCCTAACCTCTTTACCCTTGTCATCCCTCTTTCTTTTATGGTCGACAGGGTCGGCACGGGTCTGTTAGGCAGGGGGAGGAGCAGGAAGACGGGGGGCAGTGGAAGCTGAGATTGGGTGGACTTCCTGGATAGCTTTCCCCCAGGTTGGGATTCTAGCAGCTCTAACAGGCTCGACTTCTGTTTCCGTTGAATACCCATCAAATCTGATGAAGTAATTACTTCTTCGGTCACAAGAGAGGGAGGTTGATTGAAGACTTCGTAGAGGTCGTCCGAATCTGAGACATCCACCACCTCTTTTTGCCTATCTTCTTCCTCGTCTCCCTCCTTACTGGACGATTAAGAGGAAGTAGCCTCACCAAGTGTGTGTTGGAGGGGAGAAGTTACTTTGGGCACACCTTCAGGGATGTGCTAACTTGCGGAGGTGCTGTCTGTGATAGGTTGAGTGATGAGAGTGCCTTCTGGGATTGGAGTGCCCTTAGGAAGGAGAAATCCTTCCGCAGCAACGCTGATGTGATGTAGGCATGGGTTGTGAGCTTTTACCACACACTTGGGCGCTTGGAAAGCATGAGAAATAGGTGTGATTCCTAATATCAAGTGAGCCGCTCAGAGTTGACCGTCGTCTTCGTTTACAAACACCTCGGCTTTAAGAATTTTGTCTAAGTCCTCCCTGTTAACCAAACTGAAATTTGGCTTGGTGGCGTGTCTATCTGCAAAAGTAATGAGGTACAGATCGTTAAAAGCAAAACAACACAAATCAAAATAAGGTAAAGAGTAAATCATTTTTCCTACTTCTAGAACCACACCTGGCTGCCCCTTTTTTGTCAGACAGGGAAAGCCATCGTGCCATTCCCCTGACACGATCAAAAAGTCTTTATTTAGCCCTTTACTTGACTCGAGGAGGCACTGTATGAGCCTGATTTCGGGCTGCCTCGTCTTCAAGTAATACCCTTTCCCCTTCAAATGGTGGAAATTGTATACCCAATTAACATCATGGTGGGTTAACCTTAACCCCATTTTCTCGTTTAAGGCATCCACACACCCTAATATCCTAAATACGTTGGGAACATATTGGGTGGGTGCTAAACGGTAGAACCTAAGGTAATCCCTCATAACCGTCCCCATTGGGATTCTCATGCCACCTTCTATGAAGGCGATCATGGGAATCGCTACCTCACCTTCTTGCCTTCGCTTGAACCACTCCCCTTTCTCACAATATCCAAGGTTAACGTTGGGAGGGATTCTATATTGAGCCCTAAAACTCGTCATTCCCTCTTCGGATTCTACTAAACACTTAAACCTACCCATTCTTTTAAGAAGATTCAAGAGGGCACTAAAGAGAAATGGAAGAAGAACTAAAGCCAAGGAGTGAAAATGCACAAACGAAAGGAAAATACACGAAAAAACAAGTTGTAGAGATTTTTGGATACATATAGAATTGGGGAGATTGTCCTCAGACAGACTTCTAATAGTTGTAGAGGCACGAGTAAGTGAGAGATATTAGCAGGTTCGATGTATGTGCGCTAAAGTTTAAATGAATGCTAAAGCAAGTTAAAGGCTTGATTTGGAGGTTATTTAAATCAAAGGAAAAAGGTACAAGCGGGAAAATTCCCATCCCCACGAGATTCATAGCAGTTCGATCTGCATCACAACGTAGAACGTGAGGGACAAAGAGCAGCCAGAATTAAATGAGGGTGCGCTCCAAGGGCTGAAGCGTCAGGAGTGTGCCTTGAGCAGTTAAAAAGGCACTTGTACTGGCGGAAGACAAGACATGACTAGCCCAAAACATGCCCGAGAACATCAAAATCCTTCTTTCTACCTGAGGTGCTAAAAAGCAGGATCTTGAAGGGCTATTGTGGGGCCGGAGGGTCCAAAAATACTCATCCACATATGTATCGAGACTGAGGCCCAAACCAAGGATGAGGACATGTCCGAGGACAAACACGTGGGGACATAGAGGCCCACAGTTGTAGGCGAAGAAGACAGTGTTGATCGTAATAGTCTTGGAAACTACGCCGAGGACGAACCCTTCCTTGATTAACCAAGGCCGAGGTACGAAAAAGTGTTTTACCAACAAAGGCAACCTTCCATACCATTCCATATGAGAAGATAAGTACTACAAGTGAATAGGACAGAACGTGATCATGTAGTATCTCTAGGGAAAGCTACTACCTCCATATTAAATGCACTGCAGCTAACTCTCTGGCCGCACTAATGTGAAGGTGATACCTGAACAGTGTGTTTTAGCCTTACAACTACTGCATCATGACTTAGAGGAGTGGCTGATGGGACAAGTATTAAGACCAGCCTTCTGGCATGCACGTGGAAGGTGGGAAGGAAAAGGAAGGAGGATATAAAAGAAAAGGAGAGTAACAAGAAAAAGGGGAGGGAGAATGAGAGGATGAAATACTATAGCATTCAGGAACCAAACTTGTAACCTGATTTGAGAATAATATTCAAGAACAGATCACCTCGGACCATGCCGAGGACAATTTTTCTTCAATACAACCCTATTTCTTTGCATTCTCTTATCATCTTAATCTATTCCAACGTTTATTTGATCAACTAAAGCCCAGTTTTCTAACCCATTCTCTACAAATTCATTGTTTTGGGCTTTTTAGGCCTAATTCCACCCACGTAGTGGGCTAGGATCTTAAACCTGGTCTTTATAGATGGTTTGTTATTTTTCTATCTATTGTTATCATGTTATAATAATTTTTTGTAATAAAGTTAGTGATTTAACAAAACAAATGGTAAAGTTAGTGATTGTTCAAGTATTTTATTAGTTAAGTAGACACTTAGTGTATTATTTATGTTTAGATGAATATGGTTGTGTGGATCAATTTAATACAGTGCTCGTGGATTGATTTTTGTCATTTAGTTTAAAATAGTTTTATAAAAAAATGTAAAATAGATAATGACAACTACATTAAAATAAAAATATTAATTATATATTAACAAAATAAAATGCTCACAGCTACCCACATTGACTATTGATAATGACAACTGATAATGAACTATCTTATAAGTCGATATATTGTAAAATTTTATGTATTTGCATGTTTTTGTGTGTCAATAACTCGATATATTCAAATTCTTTTTTTTATTAAATTTCTTTTAATTAAAGTTTATCATCTTAAAAAAAAAAAAAAAAAATCCTAAAGTTGTCATTGTTCATACTATGATTATTGAAATTCTTAAAACAAGATGTTTCGAAATTCCAGCTTAATCATATGACTTAAGTGGGGGAATGTTAGAATTTTATTTAATGATTAATTGTTTTATTATGTCAAAACTAAATTATTGGTTGCTTGGTCTTTTTTTTTTTTTTGAATAAGTATTCACAGTAAGCCAACACGTAGTCCCAACCAAGCTAATTTAATCATATTTTTAACTACCTTAAAGTTTAACTTTATTACAAGTTTACGTTATTAAGCTCAGCTTGGTTGCTCGGCCTTTGAAATACTTGTAAGCCTATCCAGCTTTAATGATCATAAAGTTGATGGGGTACAGCTTTGAGCACCATAACTATTTGGTTCAGATAAGGATAGAAGAAAGTGTAGATGATTTCTTTCGATTGTATTATCTTCTAGAGTCGATGATAAATTGCACTTGCACTCTAGTTCTTGAATGGTTTTGAAAGATGGCCAGGCTCTCCACTCTCACACTAATATTGGATTGTTCCTACCCATGAAATTAAAGAAGGTGGAGGGGATTGAAGACTTGAATCTCATCATTACTGATGAGGGGGTACGTAATTTAAATTTATATATATTGTATGCTTTATGCAAAATTCAGTCCATGTAAAACGGTGCTGGAAACATCGATGCAGATGGCACTCAATTATTGGGTGGGAAGACTGTGGCGGCGTCACATTATGGCCAAGGTGGTTTCAGGACTACCCTGACCTGAAAAAAATAAATAAATAAATTATATATAATAATTTAAAATTTTATATTTTACCTTTAAAAAAAATTTTGGAACCACCCTGAATTTTTTTTATGTCAATAAAATTAAATTTTTGTCCATAATTTGAGCAACTTAACAATATATTGAGGCCTTTCAAGAAAAAGAAAAATCTCAAAAAAGAAAAAAGAACTAAAATCTGGAAAAAAAAAATAATAAAACTATAACAGGTTGGGCAATGGCTTGATTCCTTTGACTAAGCACACTGCCCAATATAACACAATTTTCAACATTTTATTATTTTTTATTACAGTATTATTTTTCCTCACCAGACATATATCACTTACTTCTCAATTTTAATTATTTTTTCTTGTTTATTCTTAATCATACACGTCTTCTGTCTCCTCGATTTTTAACTTTATACTTTTATGTTTTATCACATCTTCATCTACACTTTTACATATACATTTTGCCTTCCTCCTTGTTCGTAACTTTTGTGTCTTCTACTAGTACTAGTACGGCAATGTCTCTTCTCAGGTTTTGAGTATCAAATTTCTCAATACGATTTTTTTTTAATTGTACAGGTACCTTTGTTCACTTCTTTTCTTTTCATTTTTTTTTCCTTTTGAGGTTTTTTCGTTTACAAAATACAAATTTGTTTTGGTTTTAAGAACAATTTTTTTTTTTAAGCACAAACTTCATACCTACCGAATCTTGAATTTCAGCCAGTATTTACCGAAACACCCGAAATAGAATGGAATGACCCGAAATTTTTTCCAAAGTAGAATATGGTTGGTTACTGTTTTGATTTATTTACCGGCACGGTATTTTCCAGCCGTTACGGCTGAAATGGAATGGAATAAATAACATTGAATCAAACCTAATTACCTAAAGGCTAAAAAGAAATAAGATTATGTAATTTATGCTTCCTAAAGAACACTTGAACAAAGTTCTTGGAGTCGCCACTGAGAAGAGCACTGAATAAATTATAACATAGAGGGTAGAACTCAGAAAAAAGAGCAAAATAATCACATTAATTAACTACTGAAAATAGAAACACACATGATAAACATCAATACATCTTAGCCATCAACCTCGAAGCCTTAGAAGATTTTGAATTTTCCATTGCATTTTACAGCTATTATTAGGCGTATCATGATCATAACTTGGCTAGGCTGACACTAATATCCTCATAAAAGATTTTCTTAAAAGAATCCATGTATTGTGTTTGCAAACGAAGTGCTATAATGAGAGATCCATCAGCAGTGGGACTTGGCGTGATGAATGATTTACCATCCATGTTTAGCATCCCAGGACCCACGTATATAGGCTTTCCCCATCCAAAATCTGCATCGTAGAACGGTAGACCTATCCAGCTGCCAAGAGAAATGTTAGGGTTCCCTAGGAAATGTCCTCCCAAGTATCCTTGAATGTGAGAGTTAGACCTTAGCCCACTCACATCCTTCTGACTTGATATAAAATCAAGAGCAGATCTTATATACTCATCATCCATTCTCTCAATGGCTTCCCTTAGTTTCCCAGCAGAATAACTCAATGGCCTGGACAAGAGATCTTCATAGAGACATATTGGTGTCACAGTAGCTAAAACTGCCTTCCCAAAATATCTTTCAGGGAGAGATGACTTTAACTGATTACGAATGTCAACTCCAAGGCTAGCTCTTGTTGATTGACTATTATGACTATCAACTGCACGTACCTTACATGCACATCTTCACATGTGGCCGGCAATGGCCCCAAATCTAGAATAGGGCCTTATTGTTGTTACCCCGACTACGTCTTGATTGGCTCTCTTCTTTAGAACCTCCACTTGCTCCCTTGTAAGTTTTAACAAGGTCACACTAGTTTCCTTCTTTCTCTCTCCATTCGCATCCGTCCTCCCAATCAAGACCGGTGGCTTTGTGGTATATTCTATGTGATCAAAGCGTGGAGTCGTAACTGGTTCACTTGATCTCAAAACAGTTCGATCAAGAAATGGCATATCAACGTCCTCCAGATCATATCCCCGAGACAACTTTGCCCATGAGTTGATGAAGTGAGTTGCAGATCGTCCATCAACCATGGTATGGGATATTGCCACTCCAACACAAAGGCCACCACAGCGAAATCTTGTCACTTCTACAAGCAACAATGGCCACTCCTCTATTGGAGTAGTATAATCAACCTTTGGGACAAGATCTCGCACTGCATCGGTTGGTGCAAAATCACCAAGTTCATCCAATTCTGCTTCAGAATAAGCTTCCAATAGTTGCACTCCCACGGCATTGCAATCAAGTTCTAGACGGCCACCTTCAATCCTGTGTAGCCGGCCAGCCAACGGGTAGAAGTGAATCAAAGCCCGGCTTAGGGAATTTTTCATTGTCTCAAATGAAAATGGGATGGTGGTGTTGTTGGACTTAGCTCTGTAAATGTATATGAGTGGTGTATGAATCCATCGCGCCATTTGATCTGTCTCAGGGAGCTGTAAAAGGCCACTTGGAGTAGGCTCGCTTGGAACCACTATGGAAATAGACTTGATGCTTGTCATTTTTTTTTTACCTTCGTACTTCTTCAGATAAATCTCTCTACGCTCTGACTTCGGTGGTGCTTATCTATTAGCTATATGAAAAGCGTCAAGGCCGCCATAGTACATATGGTTTATTGAGTCTTTATTTATTTATTTATTTATTTTCCAAGTCTTGAATAGTTGCTATAATGTCACTTTAGTTTGTTCAAGTAGCACTACAATAGCTACAGTACTTTTTTTTATTTTAGTCTTCTGTTTGTATTTTTTTTTGGCATAAATGCACTTTTAATCTCTACATTTTTTTACTTTTTTTCATTTTAGTCCTTACATTTTATTTTTATCACTTTTAATTCCTAAACTAATTAATGCCCTTCATTTTAGTCCTTGAAGCACTGTTCCGTCACCAAACTAACGAAAAAACTGACAGATCAATAAAATATTATTAAAAAAATATTATTTGGCATTTTTATGCCACGTCAGCATTAAAAAGAAAATAAATTTAAAAATAAAATCATTTAACAAAAAGTAAATTATTTTTTTTTTAAAACCTTAAATCTAATTTAAACTAAAATCATTTCTTAAAAATTCTCATCAAGATTAATCTCAAATTCTTTCTCTCTCTTCACCGTCCATGGATAGGATCTCTCACTCTCCATTGTAGGTCCATTGCCGGAGCTCACTTAGCCTTCTTCTCCACCACGCTCAGGAGCTTACAAGCACACCAACAACAAGCAGATCGTGCTTCTCTCTTGATGCAGAGAAAATGATGGGAACAATGGATTTCGCCAGAAAAACGAACTCAACCTGTGTGAGAGAGAACGATGTGATGAGGCCAAACTCTCTCTTCAAACCCAAAAACTCAGATTTGCTCCAAACCCAAAAACCATAGAATTTTTCTTTGAGTTTTTTGTTACTTGTTGCTGTGTTTGGTTGTTAAGAGATGGGTTTGTTTGGTTGGGTTTGACTTGCTCTTAATCGATGGTGGTGGTGGGTTTGATTTATAAGAACATGTAGTTTGCTGGGTATTCTTGCTCTTGTTCTGGGTTTGATTGTGAGAAGGTGAAGTTTGATTTTGGGTTTGCTCTTGTTCTCTTCAACATGCACTGTTGGTTTTTTTTTATTTGTTTCTTGTTTTTCTGGATTTGATAGAGATTAGATTTGATTGCCGGATTTTTTTTTAAAACGATTTGGTTACTGGATTTAGAATCTTAGATTCGGGGTTTGTCATATATTGGTTTGGGTGCTGGGTTTATTTCTCGGATTTGGGAAGAACTTGTAAAAAACTAAGTAATTAATTTTTTTTTAAATTTTGGCATTTAAAAAATGCCAAATAATATTTTTTTAATAATATTTTATTGATCTGTCAGTTTCTCCGTAAGTTTGGTGACGGAACAGTACTTTAAGGACTAAAATGAAGGGCGTTAATTGGTTTAAGGATTAAAAGTGATAAAAATAAAATGTAGGGACTAAAATGGAAAAAAGTCAAAATATGGGGACTAAAAGTGCATTTACGCCTTTTTTTTTAAATATTTATAAGAACCCACGTATATATTGTTATACAAACACAACAAATTTCACAATATTTTCACAATTATTGAGGTATCAATTTCTTATAAGTCAAAATAAAATAATAAAATATGAAACTGTGACTAACCACAACTGAAAATAAATGTTTTGTGAAAATGTTGTGACATTTGTTAAGTAAATGTGTAAAACCTACAGTACTTTTAGTTTGTTCAATATATATTATACATTGCTTTTTTTTTTTTTTTTAGTCATTGATTTGTGCTTTTTTTTTTCTATATATAAAAAGAGCGAATAGGCTAATGAATAGTGTTATAAACAGTATTTTTGGTTTAGTGACTTGCCGTTTTCCTCCCTTTTTTTTTTTCTTTAAGTTCACCAAATTGGTTTGAGCTTTTTTTTTTTTTTTTTTTTAAATGATCTTTATAAGCTTACATTGTATACACATAAAAAGTAGCAAATATTATATACATTTAATAAGCTCATGGACAGTGTTATGAACAATATTTTTGGTTTAGTGAGTTGCCTCTTTCCCTTTATTTTTTTTTATTTTTTATTTTTTTATTTCTTCAAGTTCACCAACTTGGTTTGAGCTTGTTTTTTTTTCTTTTAAAGGATCTTTATATGTTTACTTTCTACCTGTAATGTAATCTTACATTGTATGCACACAAAAAGTAGCAAATATTATATACATTTGCAAAAAAAAAAAAAAATTGTACAAATTTTGCAAATGTGTACAACATTTGCCAATTTTTATGTTTATAATATAAATTTACATTGTAAGTGCAATGTATGTTTCTATATATAAAAAAAGTAAATGAGAAAAGTTATAGTAATTTCATTACAATAGTTTTGGTTTGTTCAACTTTCACTATTTTGCTAGCCTTTTTTTTTTTTTTTTTTTTTTTTTTTTTTTGTGAATGCATAAAGTTGTAGTATATTTGCTATATTATTTTTGGTTTGTCCAATTCACTCTGTTTCACATTATAATAAAATATTAACATCACAAATTGGCACAATATTTTTACAATTGTTGAGGTGTTAATTCATTATAGATCAAAATAAAATAATAAAATATCATACTAGAACCAGTTACAACTAAAAATAAAGTATTGTGAAAAAGAAGTGCTATATCCACAATAATTTTCACAACACTTTCATAACAAATCAAATATGGTAAATTGTTATTCGTTCTAATTTAAACTTACCAATGAAACTACTTTTTTCCCTACCAATAACAACTTGTAGTAACCTACTACTTATAATTTTTTGTGAAAATGTCATGGACATAACATTTTTTTGTGTGAAAAACGTTAAGACATCTTGATGTCATCACAATATTTTCAAAACTGCTAAGCTGTCAATTCTTTACAAGTTAAAATAAAAAAATAAAAAAATTATAAAGGTATTATGAAAATGTTGCTTCATTCTGTTGTGTTTTTAGAAATTGTTTGTTGGTTTAATCAACTTTGTTGAGCCAAAATTTACTATTCCACGTACAATTTTCTTGGGTTGACTTTTTGTATTTTTTTTTTTACACACTATTTTAAGTAAAAACACATAGTTTTACACACAAAAACAAAAACAAAAACTTAGGAAAAAAACATTTTTCATTCTTTATGTTTGAGATAGTTTACAATTCTTCGTTATGATAGGCCAAAAACATATTAACCCCTTATAATGAATTAATTAATTACTTAGCCAAGTTTATTAATTAATCAAATTAACATGCAATTGTACGTGGCCGCACAAACAAATCACCAATTAACTAAAGTATATAGCAGAAAATAAATTGACACGGTGATTTGTTTACGAATGGGGAAAACCTACACGGCAAAAACCCCACAG
Organism: Quercus glauca; assembly: GCA_023736055.1. NCBI lineage: Eukaryota > Viridiplantae > Streptophyta > Magnoliopsida > Fagales > Fagaceae > Quercus > Quercus glauca. The sequence goes on from CM043319.1 coordinate 77,985,416, forward strand.
GTGATTTTAAGGTCACCACTCCCAAGAATCCACTATTATCACAACAAGCGGTTACAAGTAAAGGAATCTCAATACCTTATACCAACCTACAGTTGAATCCTTATCCCAATACCCAATTGGACTTATTTTGTAGTGACAATCTCTCATTTTCAATGCACAGCTCCCAGTACGTGACTAACCAATTGCGCAGATCTCAATACGCGACTTGATCACCAGCTTGAGAAGGATGTTGACTGCAAAGTTCTTCAGTTCATCCAGACGATGAAAATCATGAAGTTGTTTGGTCACAAAACCCTATGGTGTACAAACACAGCAGCTTCTTCAAGAACTAGGACAAACTAGATTTCCGGTCACACTCTTCTTCACATTTGTGGAATTGTGCTCTTGTGCAACTTGTGTCACCTTTTTCAGCTCTTAAAATAATCCTTATATATGTTTAGAGTTGTGAGAAAAGAAAACCCAAACATATACTCACGGATTGTATGAAAATCAACTTGAAAAACTGAATTTCATAAACCTCGACAAATACCCTATCTATCGAGCTAACTGTCGAGCCACGAGTTTCAGCAGTTTTTAAATCTCGATAGATGCCAGCTGCCGAGTTTTCAAGTTTAAAATCTCGTGAACAATAAGGCTCAATACAAAACATGTCGAGCTTAACGTCGTTTATAGCTTGATATATGTTTACTAATTAAACTTATTATTATGACATTACACATATGTTTTGAAATGTTAATTTATAGCTTATTTATTTATATATGTTTTGGAATGTTAATTTATTTAGATTTGTGAAGATTATAGTTGTACGAATGACAAATGTGGATGTAAAGATTGTATTTTGAACAATTACTCAAGCTATAGACAATAAATGATGATAGATGGATTTAATTATGTAAAGTTGTAATTTGATATATTATATTATATTATATTATATATATATATATATATATATGTGTGTGTGTGTGTGTGTGTGTGTGTGTGTGTGTGTGTGTATGTATGTATGTATATTTGTTTACTTGATTTTTGGTGATATAAACATTTGATAATGCAATTTTTTCGGATCCCAAACTAAAAAGCTTGACTTGAGCTTGAGTTTGAGCTTGATATGAAGCTCGAGCTTGGCTTAACTAAATAATCAAGCTGAGCTCAAGCTTTTTGGCATTCTCACAAGCTTCGAGTTCAAACATTAATTTTAGGCTTATCTCAAGCTCAAGCCAAGCTTGAGCATTTGATTTTTATTGACGAGCTAAGCTCAAACACACACTACTCGACAAAACTTGGCTCGTTTACAGCCCTATAAAAAACTATTATAGTTAAATAAATATTTATATATTAAATAATTATCCTAACTTTGTGGTTAATCAAAATTCTTATGCGAATGAAATTAACTTTTTATGACATAATTATCAAAATTCTCAAAATTAATATCTTTTTTGATTAATGTAAATCTCTATATACTTTAAAAATCAAATAATTTATATTTTTGTTTTATAATATAAATAAAATTTAAAATTGACCTTAATTATTATTATTATTTTTTTTTTTTTTTTGGGGCAAATACGTGCTGCCTTAACCAGTAGGGTTAAATATAGGATTTGCTTCAATTGTTTAGTCGAAGGTTAATAGATTAGAAAGAATCATTTACTTCTGTAAAAATAAAAATAAAAATAAATAAAAAATTTGCTTCTTTGTGAATAAGATCTTTTCCGTGGATTCTCAACCAAAAAAACAAAAACTTGTCGGTGATAATAAGGTATAGTCACATGCATAGGCAGGTCACATGCAACCATATCGGGAAATGAAATAAATTTCTGTCCATAGAAATAGATTAGAAAGAATCATTTACTTCTATAAAAAAAAAAAAAACAAAAAAAAAATCATTTGCTTCTTTATGAGTAAGATCTTTTCCGTGGATTCTCAAACAAAAAAACAATCATTTAGCAATTATGGTTTATGAATTTGGTTAATGTATAGTCTTAGACCATATATTAACAAATTTATTTTTAAAAAGATTTTAAAGAAAATTAAAAAATTTATCAAAATTTTTTCAATTAATGATTGGGCACACGTTACTTCTATAAAAAAAAATAAAAAAAATAAAAAAAAAATCATTTGCTTCTTTATGAATAAGATCTTTTCCATGGATTCTCAACCAAAAAACCAAAAACTTGTCAGTGATAAGAGCATTCACAGCAGTGAATCTAAAATTTTAGCTATTTAGCTACACAAAAAGTCACTTTATCTATTTTACCTACACACATGCTACAGCAGTGGATCTATTTTAACTTTTAACACAATAAAATAATATAAACACTACAATAAAATAATATAACTATTACAATAAAATAATATATCCCACTAAAAAAAATATATCCTATACAATAAACAATCATCACAACCACCTTCAACCGCCACCGTTACTGCCACCGCCGCTGCCACCGTCGCCACACCGCCGCTGCCACCAGAAAATTCACTAATTCATAAAATAAAAAAAATTTTAAAAAAAAGATGAAAAAATTCACTGACTCAACAACACACCATTTTTCTCCACAAAACACCATGATGACACAAACCCAGAAAACTTAAGCCAAAACAACGAACACCAAAATGAAAAAATTCCCTAATTCATCAAAAAAAAAAAAAAGATGAAAAAAATTCACTGACCTGACAACACACCATTTTTCACCACAAAATAACACCATAAATGATGACACAAACCCAGAAAACTTAAGCCAAAACAATGAACACCCAAATTAAAAAATTCACTAATTCATCAACAAAAAAAAAGATGAAAAAATTCACTGACCTGATCGGCTGGGACGGCGAGGTCTGAGGCGGTTTGAGAGAGATGGATGGCTAGGACGACTCGGTCTGAGGCGATCGGCGGCTGGGACAACTCGATTTGAGGCGATCGGCGGCTGGGACGGCGGTGGGTCGAGCTTCGGCTGGGACGGCGTCGGTCGGTCAGCTTGAGAGATGGTGAGATGGTGAGAGTGAACTTGAGAGTTTCAGAGAGGTGAGAGCCGGAGAGAAATTTTTCAGATGGGAATTTGAGAGTGACGAGAGAGAGGATAGTGAGATGAAGAATAAAAGAATAAAAAAAAACTAAACAATCAAGCATTATTTTAATCAGGAGGCCAATAAAAAATTATATTTTTTTTTAGATGACTGCTACAGTGCACATGTATAGATACATGTGCACTGTAGCAGTTCAGCTAAAATTTATTGCTATGCCTCCACTGCTGCGTGGCCCTTTTTGGTATTTTGGTGGAGCTAAAATAGCATTATAGCTATTTAGCTCCACTGCTGTGAATGCTCTAATAAGCTATAGTCAAATGCATATGCAGAGTGACGTACAACCACATCGAAACGAAATAAATTTCTGTACAAAGGTGATTTGGACTTGGGGGCAGGTGTGACAAATACTTGTCATTTAGCAATTATGGTTTATGGATCCGGTTAATGTATATTCTTAGACCATACATTAACAAATTTATTTTAAAAAAAATTTTAATGAAAATTGAAAAAGTTATCAAAATTTTTTCAATTATTGATAAAACTTTTTTAAAAAATACTATACTAGTGGGCACACGTTAGTGAAATCTATGTTTTATTGGCTTAAAAATGACTTTTTTCAAACAGTTATGTTGTTTCCCCAAGAATTGATGCTGAGGTTGGTTTTGTGAAGGACTTGTTTGTGGCAGGTAGAAAGGTCTGGGATCCGGGTCTTGTGCAGCGACTTTTTTTGCCTTGGGAGGCTGAATTGATCCAAAGAATCCCATTGTGTCAGGAGCCCGTTGCTGACTTGCTGACTTGGCCTCTCTCACCTATTGGGGACTATAGTGTGCGGAGTGCTTACCGTATGTTGGAATCTATTGCAAGGAATGTCAATCCAGGGTCATCTTCAGGGGATGGGCAGAGCAAGATCTGGAAGAAGATATGGAAGATTAAAACTCCGAATCGGATTCGGCATTTCATTTGGAGAGCTGCTCGTGATTCTTTACCAACCAAGCAAAACCTCCGATATCGTCATGTACCTGTGGATGCTTCCTGTCCTACTTGTGATGATCACTCGGAGTCGTTGATTCATTGTTTGTGGTTGTGTGATCACGCCCAGGTTGTGTGGAAGTCCAACATTTATTTTGTTTGGTTCTACAGGAAGCAATATAGAAGCTTTCTTGATCTTTTGGAGGAAGTATTGGTCAATGCATCAGATTTTCAGGTTGCTCTGTTCTCGACAATCTCTTGGTGTCTGTGGCAGAGGCGAAACAGAGTGAGGGAGCATCAATCCACTTGGCCGTTGCTTGAAGTGGGCGAGAGGGCAAACTCATTGGTTCGAGAATTTCTGGATCTTAGCAAACCAGGTGCGTTGCCGAGAAGCTCTAGTGCTCGGGTTGGTTGGTCTCGTCCTCCAGTGGGTGTCTTCAAGGTGAATTTCGACGCTGCTTTTTTTGCGAATACAGGTTGTGCTGGCATTGGGTGGCAATTAGAGACTCTGCTGGTGAGATCATTGCGGCTTTGTCTCAGAGGATTCCACTTCCCTTTTCTGTTGAATTGGCAGAAGCCTTGGCTGCCCGTCGGGCACTTCTTTTTGCACAAGAGCTAAGTCTCTACAAGGTGATGTTGGAAGGTGATTGCCTCAAGGTGGTTTCGGCGTTGAACTCCTCAGCCAGCTGTAACACGATGTATGGAAATGTGATTGAGGAAACTCGCCGACAAGTTAGTAAATTTCATTTTTGTAGTTTTTCTCATGTGCGTCGAGGTGGGAATAAGTTAGCCCACGCCCTCGCTAGAAGAGCAGTTTCATCTGCAAGTTTAGATATTTGGGTAGAAGAACTACCCGTTGATTTGGAGGGTGTACTCCAATCCGATTTCCAATCCGATTTCCTTAATTTATAAGAGCTTACCTTTTTCTCAAAAAAAAAAAAAATGACTTTTTTCTCTTTTTTATTTATATTTAATTACCACTTCTTGAAATATGAAACAAATTATTATCTTTTTTATACTTCATTGTTTTGAAAGAATTAAAGTCAAGCACGTTGCTATTATAGGGCTGTTTAGGAACAGTTTATTTAGTTAAAACTAAAAAATTTTTGCTGAAAATATAGAAAAAATGAAATAAAATAAAATAAAAGTTAGCTGAATTGTACAATGAGACCAATGAATAATATCAAAATGTTTAATAAGACTCATGAATGATATCAAAAAGAAGCAAAAAACTAAATAAGTTGAAAGAAATAAGTTCATCCCAAACTCATCCTATGTTTATCAATTTATGACTCTGACTCAACCTACCACTCCATGGGCAAGATAAGTTAAGCATGCAGCTTTTGGTCAAGTAGCTAGCCAACGGCTTAGCCTTAGCCAATAGCCAATCCTTACATTTTAATTTACGGATGACAATGGAGTGGGGTAGGGCAAGGTCAGATCATAGGTGTCTCGTCCCCTCCTCATCTACCTTTCGAGTAGGGAAAACTCACATGAGACTGGTGATTTATAAAAATGTTATGTAACTAAAATTACACACGATAATCTCTTAAATAGCTATATAATGGATTGGAGGAAGATAGTTCTAAATCAATTTGGAGCTAAACTTTTTTCCTTTAAATAATAGACATAGATGGTTTTATGAGTTGACACATAATGTGTTAGAAGAGATTCTTCCAAAATGATTTGGAGGAAAATATTGTCCTTACAAATCACTTGCTTGGATGGATTAGATTAGGTTGAGTTTGAGGGTTTTGTAACCCAACCCAACCCATTACATGTGTAAAAATCAACCTAATTTAACTCCCATGGATTAGGTTGGGTCAATGGATTGTACTTACATGTTTCATGCCTAGAAAAAAATTGAGTTTTTAACAAATATTTCAACTTTTTCAATATATTATTGCATTTCACATAATATGCCTGAATTCTATTCCAAATCTTCAAATTCATCATGTCCAATTCTCCAAATACCAAAATAAATCAAACTAAAATAAAAGTAATTATATATATGTGTGTGTGGGGGGGGGGGGGGGGGGGTTCAAGTTACACCTAATGTAACTTCACAAGAGTTACACTTTTTTTTTTACCGTAGATTACCATTAAATCTAATGGTCAATAACATTCTATACCTTGTAATTAATATTCTAAATATTGCATTAATGAGTTACCAAAAACCTCCATTTTATTTTATTCTTTAAAATTGAATGCCTTCTCTCTCCAATTCCAAAGCACACACATTCTCTCTCTAATCTAATCTCCTTCTCCTTGGCTTCACCCTTTCCACCACAAGACACATGATATCTCATATATTCATCTCTGATAATAAAGAAAAGAAATTAAGCAAGAGCCAAATCACTCCATTTGTATCGTTTTTAAAGGACAACCCAGTTTTTCTCCCTCTTCCCGCCCTTTTTTTTTTTAATATTTTGCTTGGGCCCCTATGAATGTGGATCTAGCAAATTTCTATTGGGGATGTGAATATGAAATCTTAACCTTCCACCACTTATGACATTATAACCCCAAATTTTTGAATTGGAACATGACCAGTAGTTTGGTACAACCACTAACATTATGAGATTTTAATGAAAGCTTCCATAGTTCCACCACAACATTGGATATCAACAATTCTGATCAAATTAAGTGTTTATTTTAAAGGATTTGGAGGTAAGAACATTTAAGAGAAAAGTTGTCAATTTGATGGCTTACAAACTCAAAAATTGCAATAGCCATATCATTAGCACTTTTTTTTTTTACTAGAATTTCTTTGTTATCCCAATGACTGAAGTGAAAAACACCAAAACATACTATGCAAACTTTAAATACTACCTCAACATTTGATTTTTTATAATTGAATAAACTACTTAATTTTTAAGAAAGCTTATAACAGATATTCATTGATGAAGATATGAGATATCATGTATCTGTTGTGGAAAGGATTAAGGGGTGAAGCCATGGGAGAAGGAGATGAGTTTAGAGAGAGAAGATGTGTACTTGATGATTAGAGAGAGAACGTATTTAATTTTAAAGAATAAGTAATAAATAGAAGGAAGGTTTTTTTTTTTTTTTTTTGGTGAGAGATAAAGGAAGATTTTTTTTTTTTTTTTTTTTTTTTTGAGAGAGTAAAAGGAAGATTTTTGGTAACTCATTAATGCAATATTTAGAATATTAATGATAAGGCATGTATAATTTTTTAACCGTTAGATCTAATGGTAATCTATGGTCAAAAAAATGTGTAACTCTTGTCAAGTTACACCAAGTGTAACTTGAACCCATCTCATATATATATATATATGGTGTGTCAAGTTAGGTAGGATTAATATTCCAAGCCACCAATACACAAAAAACCAATTCGAAGCATTGGGTTGAATTCGGTTAGTTTCATTAGGTTGGTGGGTTGGATGCACACCCTATTTGCCTGTGATGAAGAATTATTATGAAACATACAAAAATACAATTTGAATATAAAGCAATTGTGCAGTCCTCATTAGTTTAAAATATAGTAGAGTTCCAACTTAACATTTCATGAAAAGGACTTTGCCCCTTTTGTTATTAATTTTTGTTAGCTTAATAAATTTTTTTTTTTAATTATGTCAAAGCCCACACTAATGGACCTTAACCCCTCATCATTTCATTATTAATAGGCCAAGAATGTATTGACCCCTTGTGATAAATTAACCAATTAATTTAGCCAAGTGAATTAATTAAGTTAGTTAATTAACATGCAAAATGCGTGATAGTACAAACAAATCACCAATTAACTAAAGTGCAACGGAAATTAAATTGACACGATGATTTGTTTACGAATAAGGAAAACCTACACGGCAAAAACCCTACCAGGTGATTTTAAGGTCACCACTCCCAAGAATCCACTATTATCAAAACAAGCAATTACAAGTAAATGAATCACAGTACCTTATACCAACCTATAGTTGAACCCTTATCCCAATACCCAATTGGAATTGTTCTGTAGTGACAATCTCTCCTTTCAATGCACGGCTCCTAGTACGTGACTAACCAATAGATGCGCGGATCCCAATACGCGACTTGATCACCAACTTGAGAAAGATGTTGGCTACAAAGTTCTTCAGTTCATCACACAATGAAGATCATGATGCTCCTTGGTCACAAAACCCTAAGGTGTACAAACACAGCAGCTTCTTCAATAAAAAGATGAATTAGAGCAAATTCTGTCTCCAGTCACAATTTGCATAAACATAACTTTGCTTCACACTTGTGCAACTATGCAACCTTTGACAACCCTTAAAATAATCCTTATATATGTTTAGGGTTGTGAGAAAATAAGGCCTAAACACATACTCACAGATTAGAGTGAAATCAGCTCTGAAAAACTAAATTTCATAAACCTCGATAGATAGCCATCTATCGAGCTAGCTATCGAGCCACGGGCTGAAATAGCTTTTAAACCTCAATAGATCCTAACTGTTGAGCTTTAAAATGCAGTACTTTCTCACTTGTTTCTTGGACAGACTTGCATGACTTTAACACTTGAACTTGAAACCTTGTTCCTTGAAGCATTAAACACATCCTAGATTTACTCAATTACAAGTAAAGTATGTTTTGCCAAAGGATTAGCCAATTACATAAAATATTGACATATGTTCCTAACATTGAATTACATATGTCCTAACAATCTCCCCCTTTGGCAATCCGTGACAAAACCATAACAAACAAATGAACATATGAGAGAAGTCATAAATCACTCAACTCATATTCACCTGTTGAATACAATAAAATCTATCCTAACAAAAATTCTTAAAAAACTTTGCAAGAAGAGAGTTTATGGCAAGTAGACTTTGACAACTTGTATTTCTGAAATACTTTAAACAAAACTCATCAAGGCATCTTAATGTGAAATAGAAATAATAGATTGCATACAATAAATAAGAAACATGTGTATAAAGAAAGAAAAGAAACAACACATGGAAAGATAGGTGAATAACATACAACAATATATATATAAACCAAATATAAGTACAATGTATGTCAATTGGTCACAAGACCAATATACAAAGAAATAATGTATCTAAAATAGAAAGAAAAGAAAAGATACAAGAATCCTCACTACATCCCTCAATATACACTCCCCCTATCACAAAATCTCCTATACTAACCCTCCTCCTATGAGTATGACTACTCTTATCTAAAAACTACTTCCCCTTTTTTGTCACGAGTGACAAGGGCAAGTACATCAAGTAGACATCTCAACATCACTGGGTGAGCTAGCACCATCATCCTCATCAGCATCATCGTCGTCGGAGTCATCGTCATCGTCCTCGAATGTCGTTGGAGAAGGAGAGGAGGCCACAGTGAAACCACCCATGACAGCCTGCTGTCGTGCGCTACGACCAACACGGGTGTTCACCTGACACAACTCATCACTGAGAGTGTCAAGGCAAGCATCCATGTGCACAAGCTGTGCCATGATGGTCTCAAGTGTTACTTCACCTGCAGAAGACAAAGGAGCGAAAGAGGGAGGAGCGGTAGAAGTTGAAGGAGCAATTGTCTCTGTCCATGGCCGCCTCGGTCAAAACTAAGCCTCACTCCGTCTGACAGTAGCCCTATCTATGGCACCCACGACCAAGAAAATAGGGGACGCGGGAAAAGAGATAGAAAAATGGCGAAGGATCCGCGTGATAGCCAAAGGAAAAATAAGCATATTACGGGTCGCCGTATTCTTATAGACATCTATTGGGATAGAATAAAGTGAAAAGGGAAGTCGATAGAGATATCCTCTGAGAAGGATAACAAAAATCGAGCACGAGGCTCTGTGATAGTGTTATAGTGAGACAATGGATGAAGAATGAATGTCATCACCATGTTAAGGAACCTCGGACCTTTTGCAAAGCTCGAGCAAGGGGTGTTTTGACGATCACCCCAAAAAGAAGGTGTCTCACAAAAGAGAGACGAGAGTTTATCTTTGGACACTGTCCTCAGACGCTCAAAGCTAGGGTAGTCAAGATGTGCTACCCTAGGAATGCGTAGTACCTCAGAGACAATCTCCAAAGTAACTATGATACGCGTACCTCAACCGCGAGAGAAGAAATGAGGTACAGAAGTGTAAATTTCGTACATATTATAGTAGAACTCCTATATAATCATGGAAGGGCACGTGACCGGGATGCCATACAGTGACTCCCAACCCCTACTGTAGATGACTGTGCGTAGGTCAGTGTCAGAAAAATCTGACAAAACGACTTGGCATTCCAAGTGAATGCCTCGTTGTGAAAAGTTCTCTGAAAAGTCTGTTTGCGCATTCTCATCATGGAACCTAACGTGAGATAGAGCGGGGTCAGAAGGAGAAGAAGAAGATGTCCTAGAACGAAAAAGGTTCCGCGACGGAGTGGATTTGCATTTAAGTGCCATAAAGCAGACTAACGCAAGAAAGAGAGAGAGAGAGAGGGAAAGAGAGAGAGACAATCAGAAAAGCACCAACAAGACAATATATCAAAATAAAAAGAATTAAAGGTATGTATGCATGAAAATACATGAACATGTGACATGAAAACTTAATTACATCATGGGCTCAGCCCAATCCAATCCTAATAGCACACAAACAATTCAACATATATAGCACACATCTAAAATGCATGAAAATATAGTTATAATGCAAGTGTGTTGTAATGCATGAAGTTTTTAAACTCATTGAAGCAACGCCCATCCCAAAAATTTCACAAAAACTTCATTCATTTTGAAAAACCCTAAAAATTTCCAAAAACCCCAAAAGTTAGGTTAGAAATGCATGAAATGTATGATAAGATGATGAAAAGAGGATCATACTTGTGAAATATGCAAGATCAAAACCAAAGGAAGAGTGGGGAAAAGTTTTTGAGTGATTGAGAGGTGTTTTGGGAGGTGAAGAGGCGGAATGGATTGAGAGAGATCGAGAAAAGTGAGTGAGAAATCGTGCTAAATGTTTAAATAGAAACTTCATAAACCTCGATGGATCGAGAGCTATCGAGCTAGCTATCGTAACAGAGGTGTCCATAGCAAAGATTCTCGATGGATCGAAGTAGCTATCGAGAAGCTGTCGAGCATCCAAAAGGTTTCGCAATGGATCAAAGTAGCTATCGAGAGGTATTGAGAATGCGATAAAAAGCAGCTGAAGGGTCTCTATAGATAGCTTATCTGTCGAGAGCTATCGAGATTGCTTAAAAACAGTTTTTCAAAGAAGAGAAAAACACAAGTATGAATGCAATCAAGCATGCTACTCAATCAAAGATCCAAACAACATTTTAAGCTCTCAAAAACATCTCTCAATCAAGAAAAATGTTAAGCACATATATCCAAAAAACACACACACACACACACTAAACAAGTCTAACCAATTTTATATTTCAAAAACAAGTTAAGACAGTTTAGTGAGCATACATTTACACAAGTATTCCTTGTGATGGCCAAATCATATTGTACCTGCACATATATCAAAAGTAGCAAACAATTTTGCATGTTGTGTATGAAAAATATCGCAAAATTGCATAAATGTCTACATATAATGACGATTTAAGATATGAGAAAATCACTTTAACTCACACACAATTATAACTGTTTGATGGAGACTATCACCTTCGAGGCACATTCTATAACTCCCATATCTCCTAAAAGACACGCTTGCAATCATATTTAAAGCACTTTGATTTTTTTTTTTTTTTTTGCTTTTATTTTTCTTTGCATATTTTTCTTTTAATAAGAATATCATGCATGGGCATATAGGAGAGAGAAAAGAAATACCCAATGATGTTAAGCATTTGACATTCCACTTTTGCTATGCCGAAGCATACAAATGTCATTTCATGATTGGCAGGCAACAATGGTGAGATGGTTATTTATGCCTTTCTCTTAGGATTTTCTAGTCCTTCCCGTCAAAAAGAGTGATACGAGTGTTAAGTATAAGAGATTACTTAATCTTACTTATCACAAATACAAGCCACAGAGCTCACTTACTTAGTTGTGCATAGATATGCTCATCTAAGCTACAAAAGATACAAAATTTAGAAAACTTTGTTTCATTAGCCATTCAAGGTACACAAGTATTAATGTACACAAATGCACACTGTTTTTGTATTTTTCTGATTTTTCAATTTTTTTTATTTATTTTTATATGAAAAATAAAATAAACGAAAACTGAAAAGAAAACAAACAAAACAAGTTAAACAAAGCAATGTATAAAACTACACTAACTCAAAACAGTAAAAAAAAACACATAAGTAATGCATAAACAAAAACAAGAAACGGAGAGAAAGAAAAAGTGACAGTATCACTTAGAGCCATTTTCCTTCCACACCTTGGAAGAACCTTTCCGTTTAGCAAACCTTTGATCCGGCGGTGAGGAGGAAGAATTGAAACCATTCAAGTTCGACAGAAACATGAAGACTTTGAGAAGATCTCCAAGAGGAGCAAAGGAGGATGGAAATTGATTCTGGTTTCCCAACACGATCATGCTGTTGCTCTGTTAAGTGGCTAACCACTTATAGCAATTAGGTCGAATATGTCTAGCTGTGCCACAGTGATGATAGAAATGCTACTTTTTTTGTTTGGGCTTTTGAGTATTTCCCTTCTTAGCTCTAAGGTTCTTGATTTCTTTCTTATCAAGCTTAGGAGGTGCTCCTAAGATGGATTTACCCTTATCTATTTTCTCACTAGCTAATTCATTTTTAACATCATTGTTCTCAGTTTTAATATTATTAGCAAGAGGAACAAAAACAGTAGCACTAGTAGAAGCAATACTAGGAGAAGAGAAATCATACCCTAAACCGGTTCGATCGGATGCAGATTTCTGAAGACTGAGCATCTCATCGAGCTCTGCACTTGAAGTCCTTTCCAACTGGGCTCTGACTTGGAATAGTTCTGCTTCAAGCTTCTTGGTTTTCTTAGCCAAGAAGTTATTCTCAAATCTCAGTGCTCCAATGGTCTGATTTGCTTCATCAAACTTAGTGGAAATTTCTTCTCGTTCAAGCTCCACTTCACTAAGCTTATTGGTGGCTAACCTATACAACTTCTCATGCTTTTCTGAGACCTTGTATAACTTTGCATAGGCTATGTGGATGTCATTTTGCTCATCCATCTTTTCAAACTTAGACTCTACCAATTCCTATTTTTCATCCACATCTTCAACAATCCCTTCAGTAGGATTTACAGTGGCAGTGAAGGCATTTAGGATTCCATCATCCTCATTATCAAAATCATCCTCAGGCTTAGTGTTACTCAACATAGCAGCAAGTGCCTTGCTCTTTCCAATAGTCTTGAGATACGTAGGGCACTCTTGTTTCATGTGACTGAAACCCTGACACCCAAAACATTTTAGTCTTAAGGGAACAGTGTACTGACCACCATCCCTAGCATCCTTCTTCCCTTTGTCTTGACTCTTGAACTGTGAGGAACTTGATTGCCTATGGTCCTTGTCAAAGCCCTTCCCATTGGCATTCTTCATGAATTTCTTGAATTGCCTTGTAATGTAGAACTTTATTTTAGAATCTTTATCGTCTGAAAACTCATTAGTATCACTGCTCTTGGCCTCCAATGCCATGCTCTTGCTCTTGCTTGATTTCCTGATCCTTGTCAATCCCAACTCATAAGTTTACAGATTGCTAACCAACTCTGTCAAAGGAATTTTTTCAATAACCTTCGATTCCTCAATCGCGGTGATCTTGGCATGAAATCTCTCAGGTAGAGATCCGAGCACCTTTCTGACAATCTTGGGTTCGGGAATGGTTTCCCCAAGATTAAAGACTGAGTTCACTATGTCCTTTAGCTTTGCATAGAACTCACTGAATGACTTATCTTCCTACATCTTAATCTCTTCAAAGCTCGTGGTAAGCCTTTGGAATTTTGAATCCTTGATAGCCTCGATTCCTTTATAGGTTGTTTAGAGAATAGTCCATGCTTCCTTAGTAGTTTCAGTAGAGGATATTCTCTTGAACTCATCATTCGTCATTGCACTGAAAAGAGCATTCAATACTCTGCTGTTGAAGTTTGCCGCCTTGATCTTAGCATCATCCCAGTCGGCCGGCGCTTCCGTAGGCTTGGTCCAGCCTATCTCCATAGCTTGCCACACCTTTTCATCCAATGACTACAAGAAAGCTCTCATGCATATTTTCTAGTATGCATAGTTAGTACCATCAAATAAAAGAGGTATAATAAGATACTGTCCTCTATCCATGATAAACAGGGCTCAATGGATCACACAGCAAAGATTAACCTTAATCAGAGTGTGTCTACTCTAATACCACTTGATAGGCCAAGAAAGTATGGACCCCTTGTGATAAATTAACCAATTAATTTAGCCAAGTGAATTAATTAAGTTAATTAACATGCAAAATGCATGGTAGCACAAACAAATCACTAATTAACTAAAGTATGCAGCGGAAAATAAATTGACATGGTGATTTGTTTACGAATGGAGAAAACCTACACTGCAAAAATCCCACCGGGTGATTTTAAGGTCACCACTCCTGAGAATCCACTATTATCAAAACAAGCAGTTACAAGTAAAGGAATCCTAGTACCTTATACCAACCTACAGTTGAACCTTTACCCCAATACCCAATTGTACTTGTTCTGTAGTGACAATCTCTCTTTTTCAATGCACAACTCCCAGTACTTGGCTAACCAATACATGCACGGATCCCAATACGCAACTTGATCACCAACTTGAGAAAGATATTGGCTGCAAAGTTCTTCAGTTCATCACACGATGAAGATCACAAAACTCCTTGGTCACAAAACCTTAAGGTGTACAAACACAGCAGCTTCTTCAATAGAAAAATGAACTAGAGCAAATTCTATCTGCGGTAACATTTTGCATGAACACAACTTTGCTTCACACTTGTGCAACTGTGCAACCTTTAATAGCCCTTAAAATAATCCTTATATATATGTTTAAGGTTGTGAGAAAAGAAGGCCTAAACACATACTCACGGATTGGAGTGAAATCAGCTCTGAAAAACTAAATTTCATAAACCTCAATAGATAGCCATCTATTGAGCTAGCTGTCGAGCTTTAAAATGCAACACTTTCTCACTTGTTTCTTGGACAAACTTTCATGACTTTAACACTTGAACTTGAAACCTTGTTCCTTGAAGCATTAAACACATCTCAGATTTACCCAATTACAAGTAAAGTGTGTTTTGTCAAAGGATTAGCCAATTACATAAAATATTGACACATGTTCCTAACATTGAATTACATATATCCTAACAATTATAGTGGAAGAAGGACATTACAACCTTGAATACTTAAGGGACAAACCTTCGGTACAATACCTTCGGTGCGGTTTCTTAGATTTCCTTCTTAAAATTTGGTCATGTGGCTACTTAACTAAAGAATACACTTCCATCACATGAGAAAAAATCCAAATGATAGAATTTTAAGAGGGGAACCTAAGAAATAACACCTAAGTGTTGTACCTAAGTCTTGCCCATACTTAAGGGTGAGAATTGCAATCCATCATTTTGTTATTTTATTATTATTTATTTTCTAGACCTTACTATTGCTGAGTGGCACTTGCTTTGCTACTACTTAGTTCATGTATGTCCTTAAGTAATAATAATTAATAAATAAATAAAAAGAAGTTCATTTCCCTAAGATTGACACCATTTGCCTCTTTGCTTGAGGTGAAAAGGAGGGAAGAAAAATGGGAAAAATGGGAGTGTTTCCACTATTTAGTTTTCAATTCTTTGTCTTTTTCATCCTCAATTAAATACACGTAGTTGAAAATTAAAAAGTTTTCTATAATCCCAATCAAATAGAGCCTCATATAAAGTGGTTAGTATGAAAAAAAAAAAAAAGAAAAAAAAAAAGAAAGAAAGTGTAGCACGTGTGTCATGCCAGGTCGGTCACTCAGTTGTTGTTGACTTGAAAGTTTGCCCAAGAGTTCAGTTCCCTTCTCTAGTTCATCATTGTACCCTAACTTTTCATATTTTGATTTAGTATGGTATGGAATGCTAAGCATTGTACAACAATTTATTTTGCTTGCCACTATCGATATGGTTTTAGTTATTATTATGCACTTAGACTTATATCCATACTAGCCTTATCACACGTGCTTGCACGTGTGATGGGACTTTCTTTTTCTATTTTAATTTTAAAATTTTTCAGAAAAATGAGAGAGAAAGAAGAAACTAAAAATCATATAGAACAACCAAAATCATATGAACAATAAAATGATTACAACATGCACTAAAAGAATTACCTTGTAGGGAAGGACTACTCCTTCCTGAAAGAAAAAAAAGAAAAAAAAATTTAAACATTAAACCAAGCAAGAGAGGCATTAATTTATGTTTGATTTTAGTAACTGACTTGTAATACAAAAGGAATAAGGAGAGATGGAGGTGCCTAATTTTAAGAGATATAGATAAGTATCTAAATTTAGTAGTGTTTAAATTAGTATTTTTACATATCTAACCTTATTCTTTTAATTTTCTAAACGTATGAATTTGAAAGTATTTTAGTACACCAAATGATAAAACCCAAATACGTAATCATTTTATTAGTAGTATAGATATTTTTTTTCCCTTTCACTAAAAAAGAAAAATGCAGGGCATCAATGGCTCCAACAAAGCAGGGAGAGGAGTGAAAAAAATAGGACACTTCAAAGAAAATAGCAAACTAAAGAAAGATTGACCCTTTAGCGACACCACGTGATTTAGAATACAGACATTATATGTGGTTGAGTGTTGAGAGTGTTGAGGACTCTTTTTTTGGCTCACATGGCATTACTTCATTGGCAACCCATGCCACATCAACATATTATTAATTTTTTTTGTAAATCTCTTTAAAACCCAAAATAAGCTCATATCTCATTCAACTACATGGACTGGGCTCACATGACTCGCGAGATCCTTACTTCAAGAGGCGGATTCATGGTCCACATTTCCTCTTCATCAATTGGGGTCATAACCCCACAACATCATCAACATCAACATATGGATCAGGCTTAAGTAATGAATCAAAGCTCATAGCCCATATTACCTCTTTTACACTCATGGCAAGCGGCTTCTTCAACAAGAGCCCATATTTACACAAAATGACAGCAAAACCCGAGGTACGTCATCTCATCTTCGGCTTATGATCCAAGCTCATAAGTCTCTTTTGGGAAAAATTTGGGAGTCATGGTTTGGAGGGCCAAGAGGTATGTTCAGTAAAACTTCAGTGGTTTAAAGTTGATAAAAGAGACATGTTGCTTGGCGTGTCTTCTCCAACTCCCTGAACTTTGACGAGTCCGTGTGCAACGAGTAACATATGGTAAGCATCTCTTATCACATAGCACTTTAGATGATAAAATTCCCCATTGCTCTTTTCCTAAGGCTTAATATTTATCATGTGACAAATGCTTAATATCCCCAACCATCTAACTGCGAAGAAAATAATTGTTCATTCAATCCCCAGCTGTTGCTATACAAATTTAGAAACTTCATTATATTATTCTACATAAACTACATTACTACTTTCAGTTAAAATCCAACTCAAACACATGGCCTAATCTAATTGGCTATCTTTAATCTCCAAATGTATAAAAAATATTCATGATATCTCTCATACCCAGCTGCTGACTGCCACAATCAGACCATATATTTCTCTGCCAGCTGCCAGAGCAGAGCATTAAATACTCTTCTTGCTCACCAAGATTATGTCACAACACAATGAGACCTTGACTAAATCTCTAAAGTTTCATTAACTTTCAACCAGCCATTCTATTACTTGCTAGAAATGTGTTGTAATGGAATCTTGCACCAAGAACACAAACACCCGAAAAAGGATACATTTTCATCTGAACCTCGACAGTGTATTCAACACTTAACACCTAGCTGGAAGTGATATCATCAGCCATTTAATGTTGAAATCCTAGCAACCAGCTGCTATACCCAAAATAGCAAGATACCTTTGAAAGAAATCTTACCATTTTTCAGACAAATCCATGAAATGACCTCTCCAGTAGTCTGAAATCACCCATCTAACCTCATTGGCTTCTGCCCAAAGCAAACAGCTGTCTTATGACAACTGTGATAGCTGTCTCATTATAGTTGTCACAGATTTTCTTGACAGCTGAGACAGCTTTTTCATGATAGCTGTCATAGCTTTTCCTAACAAGTGGGATAGCCTTTTCAGAAAAGCTGTGACAACTGACCCAGCAGCCTGAGCATTACTGATTTTTCCACATTTGGCTAAAACCAAAACCAACTAAATTAACTACCTTTCTCTTGCTATAATACTTTCCTTTTCTACTACTTTTTCCCCAGCAGCTTTTACCCAAAACAGCAAAAATACCTTAAAGCTAAACAAACCATTTTCGACCAAATCTTAAGATGAATTTTCTGAAAATTCATTGCTATTTGGGACAGATTTTGGCTGATATTCTTTGCTAAAAATACCCCCTTAAACTCAGCTTTAAAGGGGGACCCTTCCTCAACAGCTCAAGGGGAGACTAATGGAGGAGAACTCTCTCATAAACTTCCCTATTATTTCTCCCTTTAATTATCTTCCTAAGCTCATAATGAAGTTCTAAGCTTCTGAGTTTTTTAGTTTCTAAATTAGGAACTAAACTCTTCAGCCCTTAGCTCATAAATGCCCTTCATAAGCCTTCATACATCCTTCAGCAAAAAATCCCAGCAGCTTTGCTAAACAAACTGCAACACCATTACTCTCTTATACTCATTCTGTCACTCTCCATATCCAGAAAATACCTCTATCTTACTGCTTCTATCTCTAAATACCTAAACACATCTCCATAATCTTCTCTTACAAAATCTTTCCTCTTGAAAGGCAATCTCTACAACTTCTCCAGCAATTATAATCTCATATTTTTATTATCTTTAACCTTCATCTCTCTCATACTTCCATATATCATACATATTACAAATACTACATCCCACAAAACATCTATATCTTTTACCATCTCCACACTTCTTAAGAGATACCAAACACTCATACTAAAAGCCCTTATCATGGAAGGCATAAACTTCTAATGCTAAAGCCCTTCCCCTAGAAGGCACCAAGATCTTGTATCAAAGCCCTTCTCATGGAAGGCACAAATCTATCTTACATGAAACCCTTCTCTTAGAAGGCAAAAATTACATCTTACAAAATCCCTTCCCATGGAAGGCAACACTATTCATAGTTTCACAACAAGTAAAAGAGCATTTTCAAGGGAAAAACTTATTTAAGTGCATGATAAAAGGGGCAAGCTTAACCAGCCCCTACACACAGCTGGGCATACTCTCTCTCCCTCTAGTTGCACCCATTTTTCCCCTTCAATTCTGAAGTCATTATGGTAAACTATCTCTCCACTGCTGGAGTCATTCTACTGAAATCCTATCAGCTCACTAATGTTATACAACTAGGGCTACAAATCATACAAAGATAAGTGACTTTGCTTCCTTATCTTTAAATTTACATCATTGAGTATATGCTTACTTCACATTTAAATACATATTACTTTATTCCAACTACTATTACAACTATTAACCAAGGCTTAAACTCATTTACATGATGAGAGGGGAGCTTAACTAGCCTCTACCATTGGCATTCTGCTGGAATCCTATCAGCTCACTGATGCTACACAGTTGGAGCTATAAGCCATACAAAGATAAGTGACTTTGCATCCATATCTTTAAATTTACATCATTGAATACATAATTACTTTACCTTTATATAAATTACTTTATTTCAACTACTTTTACAACTGCTAATCAAAGCTATTATATCAAACACATATTACATATTTATTCAACCATTATCGTGATTCTTAGATTTTGGCTTTAATGGTTTTGTAGGCTTAAAAGTACGCTAGTAGCCGTTGGACCACGTGGCCCAATGTTGAGTTCTGGACGCAACTCTCCAAACAGAACCCGAGCCTAGTAAGGTCATCCCTCCAACGGACCACACATGGTTGGGCAACCGAAAAGGCCCCCCGAACAGAGAGTATATGCAGCAACCTCTTTAAATGTTTGTATTACTTGGAGAATGAACAGTACATTTTACTTTTTGCCTATTTATTTTTTCAAATACACTTTCCAACGAACTCTCTATCATTTCTCTATCCCATTTAAATATTACTTCTTCATTCTTTCTTTAATATTTCCTTATTCTCTTTTCAATCTTCCTTCATTCATTCCTAAGAGCTACATTCATAATATTTTTACAACACTTTCACAACAAATCATTTGTGATAAGTTGTTACTAATTTTAATTTAAACACACTAATAAAATTATTTATTTCTCTTTCTTAAAAAAATTATTTTTTTCACACCAATATTAGTTAGTAATAACATACCACTTAAAATTTATTGTGATAATATTGTGAAAATATTGTGGTAGCATTTCTCAATGTTAATTTCTTATTCTTTATTTTATTTTTCCCTTATCTCTATACTTTTTTTCATCCATACATTTCTTTCTTTTCTTTTCTTTTTTTTTTTTTCCTCTTTTTTTTTCTCCTCTACACCCGTATACTTCTTCTTATCTCTATCTTCATTTTCATTTTTTGTTTCTAACTCTAGACATACCTCTAGCTCTCTCTTTCTCTCTCTCTCTCTCTCTCTCTCTCTCTCTCTCTACTCTCTCACACACACAAATCGTCGTCAAGAGAGAGTCAGAATTAAATCGTTATTCACGCATGATGCAAATGACAATATTGACGAGACTTTTTAAAACTATAACCAAAATAATATAAAATGAATGAAATTATTTGTTGTAATGTGAATGTGGTCACCAATGCAAGAGGGTAGTAGGCAAGCCACAAACTCACTGGCTAAATAATTATTGAAGTCGGCCTAGACCCAAAGCTTCTTCTACAATAATTAATTAAGAGGAGAAAAAAAAAAGATGGATTTAGAAAAGCTAGTCACTAACCCGTGCTACTTACGGAAACTTACCAATTTGTGTTGTAGACTAAAATAATCTTAAATTGATTATGAAACTATACCATTGCATGAATTACTCTTATCTGATTTCAATTTGTGTAACAATTTGATGAAAAGTCATTGCTTGAATGTGCATTGACTTACAAAAAAAAAAACTCAAAAATTCAAATATTAGAGAATATTTGAATTAAAGAATCAAAAGATTGTACTGCTTAAAAATTATTGAAACAAAACAAAATATATATGACTACACAATAGAGAAATATAAGAGAAAGATGGGTTACATTGAAAAAAAAAAAAAAAATTCATGGTTATAACTATTGAAATCTGCCAGACAATTTCAAATGACCCAAAAAATACTGATGTTAAAAATTACAAAAGAAAAA
Organism: Quercus glauca; assembly: GCA_023736055.1. Taxonomy (NCBI): domain Eukaryota; kingdom Viridiplantae; phylum Streptophyta; class Magnoliopsida; order Fagales; family Fagaceae; genus Quercus; species Quercus glauca. The sequence continues at coordinate 78,006,669 of CM043319.1, forward strand.
AAAAAGATTCAGAGCCTATGCGTGACTACACAGTAAAGAAATATAAGAGAGATATGTTACCCTCAAAAGAAAAATTCATAGTTATAGTCATTGAGATTTGCCAAATAGTTTTAGATACTGCAAAAATGTTATTCAAAAATTCAAATGTTAAAACTTCCGAAAAGCCAAAAAATATTAAAGAATCATAAAATTCACTTCCTATAATTTATTGAAACAAATATATATATATATATATATATATATATATATATAATTACACAATAAAGAAATATAAGAGAAAAATTGATTACATTCAAAAGAATAAATTATTAAAATCTGTCAAACATGTTCAAATATTGCAAAATACTAATGCAAAAATTTAGATGTTAAAACTTCTAAAATGCGAAAAACACACACACACACACACACACACATATATATATATATATATATATAATATTAAAGAATTAGAAGATTCAAATCCTAGAAGTTATTGAAACAATTCAAAAAATATACGACTATTCAAAAGAGAAATATAAGGAAAGAAAAAAGTACATGAACCCATAAAGCAATAAATTTTAATAGGTCCAAATTGTAAACAATGAAAAAAAAATCATAAACAGTCGCAAGCATAGAGATTGATGGTTTATGGTTGTATAAAAAGACATACCAATATCACTTTTCAAAAAGTGCATGAAAACCAATAAAACAAACGTCTTTTTTATTCTTTTTCTTTTTTCACCTGTTAGGTTGTGTTTCTAGTAACCCTGCAAAAACAAAAGGACAAGGAAACAAAACAAAACAAAAAAAAAAACAAAATAAACCATGAAAAACCATAAAGTAATAAGTTTTAATGGGTCTAAACTTTAACAATGAAAAAATTATAAAATAATCATAAACTATTAGGTTCTAAGTACTTAGGAACTAATGTATTAGAACTTTAATTTGTATTGTTGGCAAACCATGATCAAAACAGGTTTTTAGTCTTGTTTTAGACTTCCTCAAAGTATGTGTTTTATGTAAAGTTGGAATCGAGCTGCTGTAGAATTCTTTGTGCAATTTGGTCTGGCTCAATTGATCGAGAATTAGACTCGACCGATCGAAAGTCGGGCAGAATGTTTTTTCTGTAGAATTTCCAACTCAGCCCTAAGCCCATATGACGTGTAGGGTTTTATGTATTGCCCTAGGTATAAAAGGGAAACCCTAGCCACGTTTTGGAGATTGCTCTATTTGCTATGTGTGTGAATCTCTTGTGAGATCTGAGAGGTGGTTGCCTTCACACATGCTTAGGATTATCAAGAAGGAGATTTCATTGAGTGCTTGATGATCATTCAGTTGCTACACTAAAAAGCTTAAAGATATACAAGCGAGAGTGCTTGTACTTGCTGGAGAATTCAAGAAAGAAGGAGTTCGTGGTCTCGGAACTTGCACGTGATTGTGTCAGTAAGTTTTTTACATGAGGTAGCAATAGGATGTTAGTGGTCTAAGTCGCTATTGTAAAACTTCGATTCTTTCATAGTGGATTCAGTTTTACCTTAAGGATAGCTATGTTAAATTCTCCCTAGGTTTTTTACCGATTTGGTTTTCCTGGGTCATCATATCTTTGTGTTCTTTATATTCCGCACTTTACATTGATATGATTGTTATTATGTTAACTTAGATCTGGAATTTGGACTAAGTAATAACTTGGCTTGTTAACTAGGTTAATCCAATGGTGTTTTAAGGGGTCTAAAAAATGTACAAGTGGTATCAGAGCGGGTATCTCTCTTGTTGTAGATCCTTTGATCTTAGAGCTAATCCTTGACCCCTGCTGTCATGGAACATGGACACTCTCTTGTTATTCTACCTCACTTTGATGGGAATAATTATACTTATTGGAAAGTAAGGATGAAAGCATTCCTGAAATCAATTGATGAGAAAGTCTAGAACTCCGTTGAATACGGATGGGAGAAGTCCACTACTCCTGTTAGTGAGTGGCAAACTTCTCAAAAAGAAGCAGCCGCGTTCAATAGCAAAGCTATGAATGCTATCTTTAACGTTGTTTCTATGGAGGAATTTAAGAGAATCTCTAATGTTGAGGTTGCTCACACTGCTTGGAATATCCTCCAGACTGTGTACGAAGGCACAAAGGCTGTCAAAATTAATAAGTTGCAGCAATTAACATCTAGATTTAAGAGCATTAGGATGCCTGATGATGAATCCTTTGATGAATTTTACGCTAAACTTAATGACACTGTTAATTCTGCATACAACTTGGGTGAAATCTATGATCAACCTAAAATTGTTAGGAAGATTTTCAAATCTTTAACTGAAGATTTTAGACCCAAAGTGACTGCCATCACTGAGAGCAAGGATGTGGACTCCATCGCTGTTGATGAACTTGTAGGATCTCTTCAGTCCTATAAGTTGGACCTACCCAAAACTAGCAAATCCAAATCAATGGCTCTTAAGTCAATTGATGATGTTGATGTTGGTGGATTTGATGATGAGCTCTCTGCTACAGAGATTGCTTACCTTGCCAAGAACATTAGGAATTTCCTTAGAAACAACAACAGAAGGGCAAGAGGTAAAAATATTGCTGAACCTAGAAACTTTAGGAAGAATGATCCCACTAAGGTTAACAACACTGAAAAACCTAGAGAAAAAGTAGGTCAATCTTTTAATAATTCTATGGGTCCTCAATGTTTTGGATGTCAAGGGTATGGTCACATGAAATCTAAATGTCCTACAGACTTGAGGTCTAAGGGTAAGGCTATGGCTATAACCCTTAGTGATAATGAAGTTTCCGATGATGAGTCTGGTTCTGACGAGGATGGAAACTTTATTGCTTTTACTGCTACTGCTGTAGTCAATGAAAGCTTGTTTGTTGAAGAGAACCCTTTTAATGGGAAACTCTCTAAGGATGCAGATCTTCAAGAAGCCTACAATAAACTTTGCAAAGTTGTTACAAAGGATGCTATGAGTGTTGAATTAGGCTTAAAGAAAATTGCATCTCTTGATCTTGATAAGACAAATTTGCTTGTGAAACTGTTTGATGCTAATGAACTTTTGAACAATGTGAAAACTAAGAATATGCTTTTGCTTGATAAAGTTAAGAATTTGGAACTTGAATTATCTATTGCTAGAGAACAAACTAATAGGTTTGCAAGCTCCAAACTTGATCACATGCTGAGTGTTTAAAAGTCTCCCTCTGACAAAACTGGCTCAAGTTTTGTAGAAAGCATCTTTGTGCCTGAACCCCATTCCACAAATTTTGTTCCTTCTACTGAACCCCCTGTGAGTGAGGTTGTCAAACCCTCTGTGAGTGAGGCTGCTAAATCTGTAGATGTTACACCTCCTAGGAAGATTAGGGTTGATCTTCAAGAGTCTAAACCTAAGGCTCCTAATCCTCCCAAAGGCAAGTTACAAGTTAAGTTTGCAGGGTTTGTCATTTTTGTGGAATGTCTGGGCACATACGTCCAAACTGTTTCAAACTGCAAGCTGCTAAGAGAGCAAACAAACCAAAAGTACCTGTACCTCAAGCACAAGATCCTATGGTACTCATTAGTGAATTGGTAAAGGCTCTAAACCTTTATTCCAATACTAGAGTTGGAAATCATTCCCATGTGAATAAGAACTCCAATGCTGATGGTGCATCTAAATAGTTTTGGATGCAAAATGCTCAATCTAGTTGAGTCTTTCTGACATGGTCCTAGTGTTTCTTTGCTCTACTCTTTATAACCATTGTTGTTTGGTTTTTCTTTTTCTTTTTGTTTCTAGGACTTGCATTGCATAACATTCATGCATTTCATTCTAGGACTGTTTTTGTTTCTTCTTTTTAAAATTAAAAACAAAAAAAAAAAAAAAGGAAAAAGGAAGCAAATTGTGTTTTGCATTATTTTCTTGGTTTTGAAAACAAGGTTGGTCAATTTATTTTCACATAACATGTCTTTGTACCTTGTTTAGCTTGGATGAGCTTATTTATTGCACTTTACTAGTTGAAGCTTTGCAGTGCATGTTGTGTAGGAAAGATATTTATAGTTTTTGATCACTTTGTCTTGATCTTGAAGTCACATGTCTTTGACTGTCGGATCTAAACCTTTTGAGAAAGGCATAAATAATCATCTTACCACTATTCACTAGCCAATCATGAACACCTTAGTGCATATCTTAAGATTTTGTGCTCGAAAAAGTGTAGCACATGCACAAAAAGAACATAAGGTGTAGCCTCGGTTTAAATACTTAAAATTGGTGTGTACATTATTGGACTTAAGGTTAAATCAAACAACTAAAATTGGTGTGTACATTATCTGAGCTATTTTAATAAGTTTCTGCTAAATTAAAATTTGTGTACAATATGAGACAAATCAAGAAACTTACATGATTGCAAACTTATGATCTAAGAGATGTGGGAGTTATATGATGTAACTCTTTAAGTGATAGTCTCTTTCAAATTCTATGTGATGAATTTTGTAGACTTTGTGTTTGATTTATATTCACATATCACCTCACATGTATCTCAAGTTTTTGCTAGTTGCACACACCACACAAGTTACTATTTGCTAAAATTTGTACATGTTATGGTGTGTGATCTTGGTTTGGCCAACCAAGTTTGAAAATTCCTTAAGTTTTTTGCAAAACATGTTTGATGCTTGAAAATATAAGGGTCTTGATTGAAAATCTTAATTTTGGGAAATCTAGGTTCAAAACATGTGTTTTTGAAAAGCATTTCATCTCATACTCATGCATTTTATTTATAAAAATCAATGCTTTGAGGAGTTTCTGCTAAAAATGCTGTATTTTTCAAAAAAATTTAGAATTTCGACCGATCGAACCTGTTTTTCGATCGATCAAAATTGTGATTAAAAATTTTGGTCAGCCTCTGTCTGTTTCGATCAGTGCTCGATTGGTATTGGATCAATCAAAGCATTTTCGACCGATCGAATCTATTTTTCGATCGATTGAAAATCGTGTAGAGAATTTTTTAAAAACTGATTTTCACATGTTCAAACTCACTTTTCAAAATTTTTTCAACTTTCTCTCTCTCTATACAACTCAATCAAGGCTCCAATCAGATTTTTTGTCGTTTTCCTCCATTCTTTTGGCAAGGTTTTTCTCTCCCACGGCCGGTAAGACCTTTTTGCCCCTCCTTTTGCTTTTATTTTCAAGTTTCATGCATTAAATCATGCATTTTGGGGATAATTTCGAACCAATGGATTTTTGGGGTTTCTGATGATTCAAGCTTGTTTTCTTGCAATTGATCAATGGGTTTTTGTTAGGGGATGTTATAAACATGATCTATGTTGTTTAATTTGATCAATTTGATGTATTGTGAGAAATTGAAAATTCTAGGGCTTGAAACTACCTGATTTTGGGATTTTGTTCAAATTGAGTTTAATTGATGAAATTGGCTTGTTGGATTGATTAATTTGATCATTATAAATTGTTTTCTAACTTGTGTGATGATCAATTGGTCAATTTCGTACAAATTGAACAAGTGGATTTTCAAAATTTTGGGGTTTTTGTTATAAACTCTATGCTCAAGCCAATTTTGTGATTCTAGGTTAATCCAATTATGGTTTAAGGGGTCTAAAAACCCAACAAGTGGTATCAGAGCAGGTAGCTCTTCTGTTTTAGATCTTTTGATCTAAGGGCTGATCCTTAACCCATGTTGTCATGGATAATTTAAAGTGTCTTTCTAATCATGTTTCTGCTCATGCTTCTATTGATTTTATTGATGCCTGTGAAACTCTTCATAAGGAATTATTGAAATCTATGAAAATTGCTAAGAAATTCAAGAAAGAGTTAAAATTGGCTAATCTTGAAAAAGAGGAATTGATTGTTAGATTAGATGAATCTAATAAAAAGAATGAATTTTTGAGAAATCAAATTTCCTCTCAAGATGAGAAGATGAAAAGTTTGGAACAAGAGTTAGTTGAATCTAAAGCTAAAATTGAAAATTTGACTAGTACCAACCCTGCTGATGATAACAGATGTGTTTCTATTTCTCTTAAGCCTAAAACTGAGAAAGTTTATATCCCTCCTTTCAAGAGGAATAATAAAGAGAAGGCTTATTTTGCTAGGTTAGACAAAGGTAAAAATTCTGATGTAGACGCTGAAATTTTTAAACCTAAGTCTAAACCTACTGTTAAAGAGCATAATAAATCTATTTTTGTGCCTGTTTGTCACCTTTGTGGTGTTGTTGGTCATATTAGACCAAATTGTTCTTTGTTGATGCAAAAACCAAGATCTGAGACTAGATTTGCTGTTAGGAATACTGATATTCCTAAATTTGTTCCTGTTTGTCACTTTTGTGGTGTCTCCGGTAATATTCATCCTAATTGTCATAAATTGAAACTTAAGCATTCTGTATGTCAATCTAGGATATGTGATAATATTTCTCTTGCCATAAGTCCATATAAATTGTTTCATATGCTTTTGAAAAATTTAAGCTTGCTGGCTTGTAAAAGCAATTTGCAGGATTTCAATTTTTCTCAGAAAATTGGTGTAATCTCTCAAATACACTCTGCTTTACATGGATTTTCACCTACAAAGCCGAAGACTCGTGCTATATGGGTGAGAAAAGATTCTCCAAGGTGAGTGTTGCTGACTTCTCCTTGTTTTAATTCTTTCAATTGTTTGTGGACATGTCTTGTTTTTATTTTTGGTTGTTTTTTTTTTTTTTTTTTTTTTTTAATCCAAAAACATTGAAAATTTTCAAAAAGACAAAAATATTTTATTTTGAGTATTGTTTTATTTGTTTTGAGGATTACATGAATTATGATATCTCTCTCTTGATTTAGAACATGTTTGACATTGTGGAGAAACTTGAATAGCATGTGCTAAGCTATTTCTAATTTTGTGTGAGTATGTACTAGTTTGTACATGTACTCAAGGGTTAATTAAGAAATTGATATTTCTTATTTGTGTACCCTTTATAGCTTAGTTAAGCACTGTCATGCATTACATTTGCATTGTTCATTTAGCATAATATGTGCTTTTTGCTTTTGGTTATAAAATTTTTTTAAAAAACCAAAAAGATTTTTGTGTTTTGTATTTCACATCTTGGATTTATAATCAAGGATTGCCCATATTATCTTTACATAACAAGTTTATGTACCTTGTTTATCTTGGATAAGCTTACTTACTGCACTTTACTAGTTGAAACTTTGTAGTGCATGTTATGTGGGAAAGATGTTTATAGTTTTTGATCACTCTATCATGATCTTGAAGTCGCATGTCTTTGACTATTGGACTTGAACCTTTTGAGAAATGCATAAATAACCATCTCACCACTGTTCACTAGCCAATCATGAACACCTTAGTGCATATCGTAAGATTTTGTGCTCGACAAAGTGTAGCACATGCACAAAAAGAACATAAGGTGTAGCCTCGGTTTAATTGCTTAATGCTTAAAATTGGTATGTACTATTAGGCTTAATGTCAAATCACATAATTAAAATTGGTGTGTACATTATCCTGGCTACTTAATAAGTTTCTGAACAATTAAATTGGTGTGTACAATATGAGGCAAATCAAGAAACTTACATGATTGCAAGCTTATGTTCTGGGAGATGTGGGAGTTATATGATGTAACTCTTTAGGTGATAGTCTCTTTTAAATTCTATGTGATAGTCTCTTTTAAATTCTATGTGATGAATTTTGTAGACTTTGTGATTGATTGCTATTCACATATCACCTCACATGTATCTCAAGCTTTTGCTAGTTGCACACACTACACAAGTTACTCTTTGTTAAACTTGGTACATTATATTGTGTGTGATTTTGTTGTGGCCATCCAAGATTAAAAGTTCCTTGATCTTAATGCAAAATGTATTTAAAGTTTAAGAAATTAGATTTTTAGGGCTTGAATGTACCCGAATTGGGGATTTTGTTCAAATTGTGTTCAATTGATGCAATTGGCTTGTTGAATTGATGTAATTGATCATTATATTGTGTATTCTAGCTTGTGTGATGATCAATTGGTCAAATTTTTCCTAAACTCTTAACAAGCGGTTTTTAAATTTTGAGGTTTTTGTTAGAAACTCTATGCTCAAACCAATTCTGTGAATTTGAACTTATATTGAACTTAGTTTCATTGCATTAGAGCATGCATCATGACATATTTTTATGCATCATTTGTGTTTAAGATTCACATGCATTGCATTGATTTCTGTATCCATCTTGCAGTTTTGCAGTCATATCTCTCATTGGTTTCACACATAGCATGCATACACTTTGCTAAATTGGGTGCTCAACTTGATTTAAAAATTGATTGATTAATTTTTGAGTTTTGTACATTCTAGTATATGCTATTTTTTATGTGTGAACTGCAAAAAATATTTTTCTTAAGAGATATGATGGATAATCAATGTGCAAATATTTTCTCTATTCATGCAACTGTTTATGGGTCACATAGTGCCATGTTTGCATTTTATTGAAAGAGAGAATATTTTTTATGTGTATCCTCAACTTAGTTTTTTTCTAAAAAACTTGGTTTGTGTCTTTTTATTTATCCCCACCCCCTTTATTTTTCCCCAAAACTGTTTTTTCCAAAACTTGTTTTGTTTTTCCAATTTTTATAGAGGAGAAGCTTGTTTTTAAACTGTGATGTTCAAATTTGTCCCCCTGATTCTCTATTTTCTCTTATCCTCTATCATGTATGTTTGAGTTGTTTTTGTCAATACGTGAGAAAAAGGGGGAGAAATAGTTGTAATGTGGGAATCATGTGTGTTTTGTTTATGGGGAGTTGAATTTGTTTTTGATAAGGGGAGAAAATAATTTTTTTTTTGTATCTAACTTAGGGGGAGAGTTAGTTTGCATATTTGTTGATTTACTTTTTTTTCTATCACACATGCGTTTATGTGTTTTGTTTAGTATTTCATGAAATATACAGGTTGATTCAATTGAGCTACTGTCTATACTTGCAACTGATGGATAGTAGTTAGGATTGAATTTGTTGTTATGAGCATTTTTTTGTAAAGGACTTTTATTTGTAAATTTTGAGTTTTTAGTTTGTGTTTTGTCACGGATTGCCAAAGGGGGAGTTTGTTAGGTTCTAAAGAATTAGGAACTAATGTATTTAGAACTCTAATGTGTAATGTTGGTAACCATGATCAAAACAGGTTGTTAGTCTTGTTTAAACTTACTCAAAGTGTGGGCGTTGTATGTAAAGTTAGAATCGAGTGGCTGCAGAAGTATTAGTGACTTCCTGTCTGGCTCGATCGATCGAGAATTAGACTCGATCAATCGAATATCGGGCAGAATGTTTTTCTGCAGAATTTTCCAACTTAGCCCAAGCCCATTAAGGATTAGGGTTTCAGATCTACTTCTCCTACTATATAAAGGAAACCCTAACCACGTTTTTAAAAGACTGAAAAAAGAGAGAAAAGAGTGCCTCTTTTGTATCTAGGGTTTTGTACCCAAACCTCTCTAAGGTCTTTGTTGCTCATATTGCTGTTTATGCGAATCTCTTGTGAGATCTTTGAGGAGCTTTCCTTCACATAGACTTAGGGTTATCAAGAAGGAGATTACTTCAAGAACTTGATGATCATTCAGTTACTGCCATTGGAGTTTAAAGAAACACAAGCGGGGGTGCTTGTGTTTGCTGGAGAATCCAAAAAAAAAATGAGTCTGTGGATTCGGAGTTTGCACGTGGTCGTGTCAGTAAGTTCTACTGGTGGGTAGCAATAGGAAGTCGAGTGTGGGGGCTTGTAAGTCTTATTGTATGTACTTTAATTCTTTCATATAGTGGATTTAAGTTTACTTTGAAGATAGCTAAGTTAAACCCTCCCCAGGTTTTTTTACCGGTTTGATTTTCTTGGGTGATCATATCATTGTGTTATTTATATTTCCGCTGCTATATACCTGATATGATTATTTAATTGTGATAACCTAGATTTGCATAATTTGACTAAGTTAATCACTTGGCTAATTCACTAGGTTAATCCATTTGTGGTTTAAGGGGTCTAAAAACCTAACAAGAATGTCAACTCCAATGCGAGCTCTTGTTGATGGACTATTATGACTATCAACTGCATGTACCTTACATGCACATCTCCACATGTGGCCGGCAATGGCCTCATATCTAGAATAGGGCCTTATTGTTGTTACCCCGACGACGTCTTGATTGGCTCTCTTCTTTAGTACCTCCACTTGCTCCCTTGTAAGTTTTAACAAGGTCGCAGTAGTTTCCTTCTTTCTCTCTTCATTCGCATCCGTCCTCCCAATCAAGACTGTTGGCTTTGTGGTATATTCTATGTGATCAAAGCGTGGAGTACTAACTGGTTCCCTTGATCTCAAAACAGTTCGATCAAGAAATGGCATATCAACGTCCTCTAGATTATATCCCCGAGATAACTTTGCCCATGAGTTGATGAAGTGAGTTGCAGATTGTCCATCAAGCATGGTATGGGATATTGCCACTCCAACACGAAGGCCACCATTGCGAAATCTTGTCACTTGTACAAACAACAAGGGCCACTCTTCAATTGGAGTAGTATAATCAACCTTTGGGACAAGATCTCGCACTGCGTCGGTTGGTGCAAAATCACCAAGCTCATCCAATTCTGCTTCAGAATAAGCTTCCAATAGTTGCACTCCCATGGCATTTGCAATCAAGTTCTAGACGGCCACCTTCAATCCAGTGTAGCTGGCCAGCCAACGGGTAGAAGTGAATCAAAGCACGGCTTAGGGAATTTTTCATTGCCTCAAATGAAAATGGGATGGTGGTGTTGTTGTTGGACTTGGCTCTGTAAATGTATATTACTGGTGCATGAGTCCATTGCGCAACTTGATTACTCTCAGGGAGCCGTAAAAGGCCACTTGGAGTAGGTTCGCTTGGAACCACTATGGAAATAGACCTGATGTTTGTCATTTTTTTTTTCCTTGGTACTTCTTCAGATAAATCTCTCTACGCTCTGACTTCAGTGGTGGTTATAGTGTTATATGTAGGATTTGCTTTAATTGTTTAGTCGAAAGTAAATAGATTAGAAAGAATCATTTACTTCTAGCTGTCAAAAAAAATCATTTACTTCTTTATGAACAGGATTTTTTTGTGGGTTCTCAACCAAATAAATATATATTTTCCATGATAATAAAGTAGTCACATGCACCACCGCACACCCTTGGTGCAATGGTCACTTCATAAATATAAATTCTTGTGGAGTATAGGAACTTGAAATCGGAATTCAAGTCTCCAACGGAAAACTTAAAAAAAGTAGCCACATGCATATGCAGGGTGAGTAAAGCACACAAATACAAAACAATAGATTGAAGGAAATCTTTCCCAATAGTAAAGAGTACATGACACTGAATGAGCTCCATACATGGAGAAAATACACTCTGCATGTTTTCTCCCTTTCACATGGAGATGGACCCCATAATCATCATGTGAGTAAAGTACACAAGGACAACAATGGATTGAAGGGAATCCTTCCTAATAGTAAAGAGCACATGCATGACACTCAGGTGGGCTCCATACATGGAAAAAATACATTGTGCATGTTTTTTCTCTCTCACATGAAGGTGGACCCATAACCATCATGTGAGTAAAGCACACAAGGACAAAACAATGGATTGAAGGGAATCTTTCCCAACAGTAGAGAGCACATGCATGATACTCAAGTAGGCTTCATACATAGAGAAAATACACCTTGCATGTTTCCTCCCTTTCACATTGAGGTGGACCCCAACACCATGCATGGTTGTGGGGTCCTCCTCCATGTGAGAAGGGAGGAAACATGCATCTGATGCGTAGTTGTGGGGTCTACCTCCATGTAAAAGGAAAGAAATATGCATTTGATGCATGGTACCTCCTCACATAGAAAATTAAATGGCACCGAAGGTGATTTGACCATGGGGGTAGGTGTGACAGATACATGTCGTTTAGCAACTATGTTTTATTGGCTTGAAAATGACTTCTTTCTCTTCTATTTTTTTTTCAATTACCTTTTTTGAAATATGAAATTTTTTTATTCTTCATTTTTTTGAAAGAATTAAAGTCGGGCACGTTGTTACTGTGTTTATCAGTTTATGACTATGACTTAACCTACCACTCCATCTCCATGGTCAAGATAGGTTAAGCATGAAGCTTAGACTTAGCCTTAGCCAATAGCCAATCCCTTACCTTTTAATTTAGGGATGACAATAGAGCAGGGTAGGACAGGGTCGGGTCATAGGTGCCTTGTCCCCTCCTATCTACCTTTTGAGTAGGGAAAACTCACATGAGACTGGAGTGAGGTAGGTTGGGATCAGGGCGAGGTTTTGATGCCATCCATAATTAATGTGCATAGTTGTACGGTACAACATATACACAATGGATTATAAATTGGGAAACATTCACCTTCAACCTTCAAACAGGGAGGAAAATTCCTTCAATCCATTTACACAAATATTAACACTAAACCAATTTGGAGGAATCTTCTTCAACCAACTATATGGCAATTTATAAAATTATCCATGTGTATAATTTAAAAAAGTCATGTGACTAAAATTACACATGATGATCTCTTCAATGGCTATATAATGGATTGGAGGAAGATAGTTATAAATCAGTTTAGAGCTAAACTTTTTCCTTTAAATAATAGACGTAGATGTTCTTATGAGTTGACACATAATGTGTTGAAAGAGATTCTTCCAAATTAATTTGGAAGAAAACATTGTCCTTACGAATCACTTGCCTGGATGGATTAGATTAGGTTGAGTTTGAGGATTTTTTAACCCAACCCAACCCATTACATGTTTTGTGGTTAGAACAAAACTTGAGTTTCTAACAAATATTTGAACTTTTTTTCAATAAATTATTGAATCACACATAATATGCCTAAACTCTATTCCAAATTTTCAAATTCATCATGTTTAATTCTCAAAATACCAAAATAGATCAAACTTTAAAAAAAATAAATAAATAAATAAAACTAAAACTAAAATAAGAGTAATATATATATATATATATATATATATATATATATATGGTGTATCGAGTTGGGTTAGATGAATTGAAACCCGCAGCAAATATTCCAAGCCACCAATACACTAAAAACCAATTCGAGGCATTGGGTTGAATTGAGTTAGTTTCATTAGGTTTGTGGGTTGGATACACAACCTTATTTGCCTGTGATGAAGAATCATTATAAAACATACAAAATACACTTTTAATTAGGCAATTGTGTAGTCCTCATTAGTTTAAAATATAGTAGAGTTCCAACTTAACGTTTCATGAAAAGGACTTTGCCCCTTTTGTTATTATTTTTTGTTAGCTTAATAATTTTTTTATAATTATGTCAACGCCCACACTAATTGACCTTAACACCCTAATCATTTCATTATAGTGGAGGAAGGACATTACAACCTTGAATATTTAAGGGACAAAACTTAGGTACAGTACCTTAGGTATTGTTCCTTAGATTTCTTTCTTAAAATTTGGTCATGTGGCTAAGAAATAACACCTAAGTGCTATACCTAAGTCGTGCCCATACTTAAGGGTGAGAAATTGCAATCCATCATTTTGTTATTTTATTATTATTTATTTTCTAGCCCTTACTATTGTTGAGTGGCACTTGCTTTGCTACAACTTAGTTCGTGTATGTCCTTAAGTAATAATAATTAACAATAAATAAATAAAAAGAGGTTCATTTCCCTAAGATTGGCACCATTTGCATATTTGGTTTAGGTGAAAAGGAGGGAAGAAAAATGAGAAAAATGGTTGTGTTTCCACTGTTTAGTTTTCAATTCCTTGTCCTTTTCATCCTTAATTAAATAAACATAGTTGAAAATTTAAAAAAAAAATTATAATCTCAATCAAATAGAGCCTCAAATAAAGTAGTTAGTATGGAAAGAAAGAGAACAAAATTAAAAATTAAAAATTAAATAAAGAGAGTATAGCACATGGCCAGGTCGGTCACTCAGTTGTTGTTGACTTGAAAGTTTGCCCTAGAGTTCAGTTCTCTAGTTCATCATTCTACCCCAACTTTTCATATTTTGATTTACTATGGTATGGAATGCTAAGCATTGTTCAACACTTTATTTTGCTTACCACTATCAATATGGTTAATTATTATTATGTACTTAGACTTATATACACACTAACTAACCACACATGCTTTGCATGTATGATGAGGCTTTTTTTTTTTTAGTGTCAAAATTTTATCTTTTATTTTTCTGAAAACTTTTGACACTAAAAAGAAAAGGCAACTAAAAGTCATATAGAACAATCAAAATCATATGAACAATAAAATTATAAATAAATAAATAAATAAATAAACACTAAAAGAACTACCTTGTAGGAAATGACTACTCCATCCTGAAAGAAGAAAAGAAAGAAGTTTTTTTTTTTTTTTTTTTTAAGATTAAACCAAGGAAGAGAGGCATTAATTTTATTCAATTTTAGTAACTGACTTGTAGTACAGAAAGAATAAGAAGAGATGAAGGTGTCTAATTTTAAGAGATATATATATCTAAAATTTAGGAGTGTTTAAATTAGTGCTTTTACATATCTAACTTTATTATTTAAATTCTCTAAACATATGAATTTGAAATTATTTTAGTATGTAAAATAATACTCAGAAACAATCATTTTATTAGTAGTATAGATATTTTTTTCCCTTTTATTAAAAAAAGGAAAGATGCAAGGCATCAATGACTCCAACGAAGCAAGAAGAGGAGTGAAAAAATAGGACACTTCAAAGAAAATAGTAAACTAAAGAAAGACTGACCCTTTCGTGGCACCACGTGATTCAGAATATAGACATCATATGTGGTTGAGGGATTCACATCTAGTGCAATACCTAGAGTATTGCAATGTGTGCAATACCTCAAATCCCAGTCGTCCATTTAATCCAATGACTCCTTATTTTGACACCTCAACAGGAAACGCTGGCAATCCGTGTGCTCACTCAAGATTTCATTTCAGCTTCCCATTTTTGAATTTTACTAAAACTCTCTCTCCTCTCTCTCAATACCTGGGAGCTCTATCCATCACTCTCCCTAACGCTCCACTCACTCAACCCCGACTACGCCTCCACTACTCTCTCAACATCCACGCTTGCTCTCTGCCTCTCCCTCAACCCCATCGTCACCGCTTCCCGTATACCCAACTCAGACCCATAAGTAAAAACAAAGAAAAAACGGCAGCTCACCATCAGAGATCCCGATCCCCAAACACGCGCACCCTTTTTAGACCCAGATCAGAGAGAGTAAGGGTTGGGGTTGGAGAGAATGGGGTGTTGAAGTGAGAATTTGATGCTTTTTAGACCCAGATCAGAAAAAGTAAGGGTTAGGGTTTGGAGAGAAGTTGATCTATGGAGGGATATGAGATTGAGAGAGAAAGAAAGAGAGTTTGGTCGAAGGAGAGAAGAAGCCACCATCAGAGGTGGTGGTTGTGATAAGCCAGCCTTGCCGATTTGGGCTTATCTTAAGCGCTCATTTCTCGTCGATACTTTGGCTCTGGTATTTTCATTTCTCTTTCAATTTTATTTGTGAGAGTTTTGGAATTTTCGATTTTGAGTGACTTATTTACGGTTTTGCCATTTAGGTGAGGGGTCGTTCCGTCGAAACAAGCGGAGGCAATCACGGCTGCACTAACGGAAGTGTTGAACAACAGTTTGGACAATGTCGCTCATTCCATTTGTACTCAAAAGCTGAAATGCAGAGGGTAATTGCTAATACATGTGTAATTCATTCGCGTTTAGTGTAGATTAGAATTGTACATCTTCCAAAAATAGTGATTGTGGCTACTCAACTTAAGGACTGGAGGAATTTAGTGTAGATTTTACATAGCTTTATTATGCTTGATGAAAACTACCATGGAGATTGAAAATATTCAAAGGTCAAACTC
Organism: Quercus glauca; assembly: GCA_023736055.1. NCBI lineage: Eukaryota > Viridiplantae > Streptophyta > Magnoliopsida > Fagales > Fagaceae > Quercus > Quercus glauca. The sequence continues at coordinate 78,022,462 of CM043319.1, forward strand.
TTTTTCTCATTGGGGCTGAACTTAATTCTGTTTTCTCTTTTTTGGGTTTTTAGCTTAGGAATTGAAATCAAGTCTTATATTGCTTGCATTTTTGTCAATTGTTTAAAAATGCTTGAATCTTTGTAATTTGTATTCAATGGGCTTATTATTAGGTTCCTAATGATGAAAGTTTGAACCTTTATGAGCTATTTAACCAAAGCATGAATGTTCAATACACTGAAAGGCTTTCACAGGAAATTTTTTACAGCACATATTTTCATTTGGAGTTAATTACATAAAATTGAATTTAAAGACTTCTTGTAGATGTGTTGTTAAAAATGCATGCTTTTATTGTGTTGAATGATTCATATCAAGTGTCACTCCTTAGATATAGAAGAATCTAAATGGGTAGCAAATTCTTAATTATACAAAATTAACTTTTTCAGATTTTCAATTTTCTTGTCATCCCCAGAAACTGCTACAAATGAAGATCATTAGCCATGAAGTTTGTTAGTTCTAATTTCTATAATGAAATTGGTTCTTTAATCTTAGTCTTTTTGGATTTAAATTGGTTCTATAATGGCTGAATATGCTGTGATTGAATTTCTGTTTGATGGTGAGCTTGTTTGTGTCCTTGGTGTTATGGTTATAGCTTTTGTTTGGATTTGAAACCAATGAATGGTGGTTGGATGGGCTTTGCATGTATTAGTGTAAAAAAGTTGCAATGGGTGAGTCTATTAATCTTCTGGATTTGCACATATAATATGAAGAGATAAGCAAAGAAAAAGAGAATGTTAACCTTTTTAATTTTTTTTTTCTCCTTGAGGGTTGATTTAGGGATGTAATCTCACAAGTAAGAAAACTTGTTTTGGTGGTCCTAGTTAAAAAGAGGGGAAAAGGAACACACACACACACACAGAAAGAGGCTTTGGAGAGAGATTGTGTATTTCATGATAATATGCATAGGGTATTTTGTGACAGAGTTAAGACTTATTGAAAATGACAAATTGGGTGATAATGTTACTTTAATTATGACTATTGTATGGTTTCTGAAAAATTACTTTGAAATTGATTTCACAGATTATGGTGTGTGTTCATATGATATTGGAACTGGTTTTGGTCATTTTGCTATTGCAACTCCAGATGTAAGTTTCATTTTTATATTCTTGGAAGATTGTTGATGTAATTTATGTTTTAGTGTTGAGGCTGAATTATGCATTCCTTGAACATTTAGGTTTACAAATTGGTTGAAGACATCCGGGCCAAGGGTGGTGTTGTCACTAGAGAGTCTGGTCCTGTTAAAGGTGGACAATCTGTTATTGCCTTTGTGAAGGATCCTGATGGTTATGTTTTTGAGCTTATCCAAAGAGGTCCAACTCCTGAGCCACTCTGTCAAGTAATGCTTCGTGTTGGCGATTTGGAAACTGCTGGCACCATCTATTTTAAGTGAATCTTTGCCCGTTGATGTGTATATTTTATTAGAACTCTTGTTATTATTAATATGTTCTGGTAATCAAAGTTTACATTTCAATAGAAGTTTTTTCATTCTTGGATCAAATCCTTTTCCTGTTTATCTTTCGTCTCATGTATCGATTTGTGATTGTAATGCAACATCAAAATTGTTCTACTAGTTCAACTTGAAGCATTAGAAATTAAAAATAAAATCACACAATCAATTGCATTCTCAAAATAATATCATGAAAGGATAAAACATGTTAGTACATTCTCTTGGTTTGAACTCTACATTCTTGTAAGATTATTGTATAAATAAATAAGGAAACTCTTGCGTCAAAATTAGAGAAAACATTCAATGTTAATAGAAATTTTTTTCCAAAGAAATGTAAATCTGTATACAGAGGTAAATAGCCTGGGCACACACCCCAGACTAGGCCAGAAGCCACACAAAGAAAAAAATTAGGCCATCCCTCAACCAAACAAAAAATGAAGATACAAGCCAAGGTTGTAAATAACTGTAGCCGATAGCTTGTGCTATGTCTCCAACATCACTAAAGCTCCCTCCAAAGATGGCTTTTGGTTGTGTCTAAATTTTCTCAAAGCTTTATTCTTGCATTCCAGATTAGACGTAGTGGCCCATTGTTCTAGCTCCCTTTTTGACAGTTTCTCCACCATCACCAAAAAGCTAGAAAAAAATCAAGCACTCCATTGCTGCATTTTTGCACTCCATTGCTGCATTAGCCTAGGTTGACTTCAAGATACATGGTGCTTCAATTGATCATGGAATGTTTCAAAAGCTTTTCTCAAAAGATACATTAAACTTTTGGCCAGTAAAGGCTAATTTTTTTTTCCTATTAACAAGAAAACAAGGGACATATGGTCATTACTCCATATAACATTTCAGTCTCAGTAAATGAAAACATAAAACAAACTAGGCTATTCATATGATCAACTATGCCTAACAAATTAGTTGCAATTCTTGCTTTATTGTATAAATCAGAGCCATATTTGAATAACATAGAAATGTCCAAGTAGAATCAAAGTTCATCTAGAAATACTTGATGTTTTATTAGAAGAAAAATAGAATCACCAAATTTTGGAAGGTTATTTCAAATCAAAAACCCAAAATATTTTGGACATGCACTAACAAACATATAAAAATCTGTAATTTATTGCTTAGCATTTAGGCAAAACTTGTAAAGTATGACTGGTGACAATTCAAGACAACAAAAAGTTTCCTCACAAGTTCAACTTTCAAGAGCCATAGTTTGTATGTATAAAATGAACTACAACATGCCAAATATATTATCCTACTAGAATAATACACAGCTGGATAATCAATCCAAATTTAAGGAAAAAGAACATGTACTTAAGTAAACTTAGAAGGACAAAAAAGAAAAATATTTTTTAGAATACCTCATTACCAATCAACAGAATTTCTAGCTAATGTCAAAGAGGAAAAACCTCCTAAAATTGCTCAAGAGGTACCAAAAACAAAAGGCTCAGTGCAAAAGAGTTGGTGAAGTGATTTTTCTATTTCCTTCTAATCAACTACATCTTAATCCGAATTAGCAAGGTTTAAAATCTTTGTAAAGAATCAAAATAGCAAACCAAATATACAACTATATAAAAATCAATATTTCAAGGATTCCAGTCTTTAAGTACTTACAAGTGAGCAACTTCTGTTGTCTTCTTCTTCCCAAACACATAGCTCGCCAGAACATCCTCCATTCCTACATCACAGCAATTAAGCAATTAATATTAAAGAAATTAACCTTCAAGTTTAAAGCAATTAAGCTTCATTTTACGAAAAGTTATCAAATTTACAACAAAAGCCCAGATTTTTCTATGTTTAGTTTTCTTGAAGCAAAAATTGAATTTTCATCATAAAACCCAAATGGCCAACCACTACTGATACTCTGTTTTGTTAGGTTGGACAAAGAAAATGAAAATAGAGAAATTTTTATCATATGGGACACCTCAAAAATTAACGATTCCACTTAATTAGACTCCAAAAACTTCATTGCCTATTTGAAATTCTTCTTCACTACCCTTAAAGTATCTTATACATAATGATTCTCAAAAAAAAAAAAAAAAATCTTATACATAACAAACATGCACACAAATATATAGGAAGTGAAAGAGGGAAAAGGGGTACCAGAAAGAGGAGGACAAAAGGGATTTTGGGGATTTTCCAGCGATACAATGGCCAAGTACCGTCGGAACCATCGATCCAGCCTGTGGCTTCGTTGCTTCAAAGAGACCTTCTCTCCATGAGAGTTGGGACTTGGGACAGCTTCACTCAGGAGAAAGAGGGAGGAAGTTTTTTTTTAAAGAGCGAGATGGGTCTTCTTCATCGACGTCGGAATCAGACGAGCTTGAAGCTTCATCGGAGCTTTGGAAGAATAGTAACTCTACTGGGTTCTCAAAGCTATGGAGGTTCAGAGAATTGGTTCATCGAAGCAACATTGATGGCAAAGAGACAGGCTTGGCCTTGTGTGGACTGGTGCCGGGCTGCTGTGACAATGGATTGAAGGAGAGGCAGAGAATGGGTTGAAGGAGAGGCAGCTGCGCAGGGGAGAGGGAAAGAGAGAGAGAGAAAATTTAAGTTTATGAAAAGTTAAGGCTAAAACTAAAATAGTGGGCGGGTGAAATTTTTTAAGGGCAAAATAGTCTTTTTGTTTTTGGTGAGGTGTCAAAATAGGAGTCATTGGATTAAATGGATGGCTGGGATTTGAGGATGTGAATCCTGTGGTTGAGTGAGTGTTGAGAACAGGGCATTGGATTAAGACGATGATGCAAATGACAATACTGATGAGACATTTTAAAATTATATCCAAAATAATATATAAAACGAATGAAATTTTTTGCTGCAATGTGAATGTGGTCGGTCACCAATGCAAGAGGGTTGCAAGCAAGCCACAAACTCACCAGCTAAATAATTATTGGGGAAGTCGGCTCAGACCCAGATTAACAATGCTATAACCAAAACTATTGTTTTGATGCATCTTTGATATAGTCATGGTTTTACTACATACATCATTCAAACAGAAGTTTTCTCCTATAATTTCTTAGCTGTGTCACCAAATTGTTTCTGCCACAAAATTTGGCTCTCATTTACTCTAATGCACACACAAATCTGCACCCCACTCATGACCCTCCATCTTTCAGTATTTTTTCTGGACAAAAAATTCTAGAAAGCGGATGTTCCACTCCAGAGCATCAAATTTCTTAATCCTATTGAATTCTATGACTCAGTCTCAATAAGTGGAACCAAGAAAAGTCTCAAAAGGAATTGATTTGTTTCACAAGTAGCATTCCAGTATGCAATTTCGATTGTTTATAAGAGCATTCCCATTAAGGATTGTATATCCTAAAAGATGCTGTTTTTTAGCATTTGTAACCCAAAAACCTGCTCCATCAAACCGTGTATATGCTATTAAATTTACAATCTTGCTACAGTGCACTCCCATTTTTGAGAGTGCACTGTAGCAAGATTGTATAATATTTTATTAATTTCTTTATTCTCTCTCTCTAGCTCTCTGTCTCCCACATCTCTCCTTTCTGATTTCTCTGGTTCTCTCTCCGTCTCCCACATCTCTCTCATTTCCTCACTCCCTCTCTGTCTTTCTCATTTCCTCACTGCCTCACAACAAGATCATACGCTTGAGATCGGCTTGGTGGCGAGGAGAATGGCATGATGGCTTGAGATCGGCGTGGAGGAGATCGGCGTGGAGACCGGTGTGGAGATCGGCGTGTTGTGTGTTTTCTTGTGGCGGTTTTTTGTGGTTCTTGTGATGGTTTCTTGGCGGTTCTTGGTGGTTCTTGTAATGTTTGATGGGTGTTTGGTCCATCTGGGTTGAAGTTGGTTGTGGTGGTTGGGTTGCTGGGTGGTGGTCATCGGAGAGGTTAGGGTGGGTTTGGCTGCGGCGTGTTGTGGTGGGTTCAGATCGGGGTTGAGGTCTGGGTTAAGGTTACTGGGGTGGTGGGTTTTGTGGCGGTATTGTGGTGGGTTTTGGCTATGGTTTTTGCCGTGGGTTTTTTATTTTTATTTTTTATTTTGGTGGTTGGGGTTGAGGTTGAGGTTGAGGTTGAGGTTGGTGGTGGCGGCTATAGCTGTGGCTGTGGTTAGAGGTGTTGAGCTTGATAAGCTCAGGCCACGGAGGTTTTGAGAGCAAATATCAAAGAGAGGGAGAAGCTACTAGACCGGGTTGAGAAAGATGGAGTGACAGTGGGAGAGAGAGATAGAGGGAGAGGAGAAACTACACCCTGTTTCGGGTGTATGTTTCTCTTCTCTCACAAGCTGGTGGGACCCATCAGTTGTGGGTCCCACCAGCTGTGAGTGGGAGGAAACATACATCCGAAACAGGGTGTAGTTTCTCGAGGGAGAGAGAGAAATAATTAAAGAAATGAATAAAAAATAATAAAAAAATAATATTTAAATGAAGTGTTAAAAAAATAGAAGTTTTGATGTTAGGTGTACTGTAAAATGATGTGTTAAATGCTATAAATTTAGGTTTTTAGATGCTAAATGCTAAAATTTTTAGTAGTCTTGATGAGAATGCTCTAAGATGAGATCTCTTTATTTAGTAAATTTTGAATTGAAATCATTTCTGCCATTATCTTTATACTGCCTCTTTTCATTATTCCAAAATTAGATTTGACAAGAAAAGAGACCACTTGCAAGGGGTGGGGGTTCCAAAGAAAAGGTTTCAAGTATATTCTCAATCAAAAATTAAATATTTAGCATTTTTTTTTTAAATCCTGCCAACCTCTGTTTTCAAGATTGTAAAGATTCAAATCCAAAATCCCCCTAAAAATCCACTTTTTTTCAGTTTTCAAAATTATTTTGATCATTTCTTTCAAAATTATCAATGTGAAACAAATTTGAAGGCAAGTGCAACAGGTTAGTCTCCTTTCAATTTAGTTTGCAATGCAATTTCTACATTGACTTTTGTATATTTAGTATAAATATTAAGGCCACATAGTGATCTTCTCGCAACATGTTTTATGTTTTGTTTCTGGATAGATTATGTTATGTACCTTTAAACAAAATTGACATCATCAACCTTGTCATCATAAAAGAAAATTCATCTAAAGAGTACATCCAGATTGTTTCAATTGATGGTTATGATTTTTGGTTCTTGAGTTTTGTTTAGGCGAAAAGCACATTTTAGTCCCTACATTTTCAGGCGATTTCTATTTTAGTCTCTACATTTTATTTTTACCGCTTTTTGTCCCTATCCTGAAAAACGGTTCTCGTTTTGGTCCCTGCCGTTACATCATAAACGAATATTGCGACGTGGCAAACAGCAAGAATAAATAATATTTGTTTAATGTCTACGTGGCTTAATTAATAATAAAAAAAGTTTTTTGGCATTAAAAAATGCCACGTCAGCATCTAAATTAAAAAAATTATTTTATTAATGTTAACTAAATAAAAAAAATCAAAAATAGAATTAAAAACAAAAAATTGTATGAATTGAGATCTGAGCGTGTCTTGAACAAGAACAACAAGAACACAAACCCAGATCCAAGAACACAAACCCAGAAATTTCAAAAAAAAAAAAATTTATAAAAACCAAATAAACTTTCAGAGACCAAGAACGCCAACTACAACCCAACAACACCATGGTTGAAACAAGGCGCAGCTCCTCTGCTTCCAAGAGTGGCCTCTCATCTCCTCCTCCACCTAACCCAAAACAATCCAAGGTACAATCTTTTTTGATTTTTTTTTTTTGGGTAAAAATTTTTTATTTTGTGCATGTGGGTCTGATGAAAGATTTTTAATCTGGGTTTTATGCAAGTTTGGATTTTGTGTCCTCGTCCAAAATCTCTATCTTTGCTTTTGCTTTTGCTTTAATCTATGGAGCAGTTCAAAGGGCAATCTCGCCTCCCCAAATTCGCTGTTCCGAAACACTACGACATACGCCTCAAACCAAACCTCACCGCCAGCAACTTTGCCAACTCCATCGCCATCCACCTCCACATAGTCGCCGATACCACCTTCATCGTCCTCAATGCCGCTGATCTCGCCGATACCAGCTTGCTTTCATTTGCTGGGTTTTATTTTCTTCTTCTTCATTGTTTTACTTTGTATGACGTTGTTTGTTTGTTGGGTCTTCAATGGCACATCTGGAAGGGAGTCCTAGCAGCTCGTCGATTTCTCAAGCGGAAACGAGAAAGGAAGCTTTCTAGGTTAGCCAAGAAATTTGGAAAAAGAAAGTAGAAATGAAAGCCTTCTCTGTTTGGTTGCCAAGAAAACGCAGGAAAATAATTTGAAAGTGAAAGTTTTGTTCTTTTCTGGGTTTGTGTTCTTGAATCTAAGTTTGTGTTCTTGCTGTCCTTGTTCAAGACACACTCAGATCTCAATTCATACAATTTTTTGTTTTTAATTTTTTCTATTTAGTTAAAATTAATAAATTAATTTTTTTAATTTAGATGCTGACGTGGCATTTTTTAATGCCAAAAAACTTTTTTTATTATTAATTAAGCCAAGTAGACATTAAACAAATATTATTTATTCTTGCCATTTGCCACGTCAGTAATATCCGTTTATGATGTAACGGCAGGGACCAAAACGAGAACCGTTTTTCAGGATAGGGACTAGAAGCGGTAAAAATAAAATGTAGGGACTAAAATGGAAATCTCCTGAAAATGTAGGGACTAAAATGTACTTTTCGCCTTTTGTTTATTATCCAAAAGTAGTATAACCTATGGTGGTGTATTAGAAGAGTGACAATAATTGTTTGATTTTTTTTACCTTTATCTTTAAGTCAAAATTCTTTTAATTATAAATTTTTTTTCTTTTTTTTAGAAGAATTTTTTTCTTTAAAATAAACAGCATTAACTTTTTCTTTTCCAATAAGGGCATAACTCTATTTCCATTGTCATTTTTTTTCTAATTAAAAGCTCCCTTTTTAGATTGATAACAAATCTATAATTAATTGGAAAATATTTTATTAAAAAATGATAAAGAAATTAAAAATGAATTGAATATATTTGATGCGCAACATATGAGAATCTTGGTGAGTGGTTAATATACTTTGGATCTCATTATCAATATTTTTTTTAGTGACAAGGTTCTTGGCCAGATCTCATTATTAGTAAATAGAAATTTTGTAAGAAAGAAAAAACTGTTTGCTTTGCTTCATCGTAAATTTTTTTTTTTTTGGAATAAACATCATAATTTTTTATAGTTACTTTAATATTTTTATTAAAAAAAAAAAAACGTGCAACACACGGGCTATTAGCTAGTATAGATAAAATTAGATCACAATGATGAATATATAATTTTATAATTCTTGAGAATTTTATAAAATAACAATGCTGTCCAATTTTTGGGGCGATTTTTTACAAGGCGTGGAAGATTAATAATTTAATATTGCTATTTTATGCGATACTTTGGAATCTAACAAATTTGGGAAAATGAGAGATATATATTTCAAACTCCAAAAAAAAAAAAATTTTTTTAAACTCCAATGATATTAATCAACCAAAGACCCAAAACCCATAATTTTAATAACTTCAAAGAATTATATATATATATATATATATATATATATATATATATATATATATATATATATACATAAAGCCAAAACTGAGATTGCATTTCAATTAGAGTCGAATTTGCGCCTTATGTTCTATCTATGTTTTTTTTTAATTTTTGTGTCAAGTGAGTTAATTCTATATAGAAAACAAGGAGTTCAATATTGTTGTTCTAAGAACAATAATTGATAGATAAATAATCTTCAAATAAGCATTTTAATAATAACATTTCATAAGTATTAGATTTACCATAAAATTAGAGAACAGTTGAGAGATATTATCTCAATGATACTTTAAGGTTATCTCATAACTGGATAAATAATTTACCATTAATTCATGAGTTTTTAGATGGTGGAGTTGGGGTGTCGACCATGTGTTGAGGACCGTTTTTTCGGCCCACGTGGCATTGCTTCATTGGCAACCCATGCCACATCAACATATTATTGATTTTTTGGGTAAATTTATTTAAAGCCCAAAATAAGCTCATATCTCATTCAACTACATGGATTGGGCTCACATGGCCCACGAAATCCTTACTTCAAGAGGCGGATTCATGGTCCACATTTCCTCTTCATCAATTGGGATCATAGCCCCACGACATCATCAACACCAACATGTTGATCATGCTTAAGCAATGAATCAAAACTCACAGCCCATATTACCTCTCTTACACTCATGGCAAGCGGCATCTTCGACAAGAGCCCATATTTACACAAAATGACAACAAAACCCGAGGTACATCATCTCACCTTCGGCTTATGATCCAAGCTCATAAGTCTCTTTGGGGAAACTTTAAGAGTCATGGTTTGGAGGGTCAAGAGGTATGTTCAATAAACCTCCAACGGTTTAAAGTTGATAAAAGAAACATGTTGCTTAGCGTGTCTTCTTCAACTCCCTAAACTCTGACAAGTCCGTATCTAGCGGTTAACATATGGTAAGCATCTCTTATCATGTAGCACTTAAAATGATAAAATTCCCCATTGCTCTTTTCTTAATGCTTAATATTCATCATGTGACAAATGCTCAATATCTCCAGCCATCTAACTGCTAGGAAAATAACTGTTCATTCAATCCCCAACTGTTAGATGGTTGGAGATATCATCAGCCATTTAATGCTGAAATCGCAGCAACCAGCTGTTTTACCCAAAATAGCAAGATACCCTTCAAAGAGATCTTACCATTTTTCAGCCAAATCCATAAAGTAACTGTTGAATGACCTCTCCAACAGTCTGAAATGACCCATCTGACCTCATTAGCTTCCGCCCAAAGCAAACAACTATCATGATAGCTTTTTTATGATAGCTGTCACAGCTTTTCCTGACAGCTAGGACAGCTTTTTCATGATAACTGTCACAGCTTTTCTTGACAGCTGGACAGCCTTTTCAGAACAGCTGTGATAGTTGACCCAGCAGACTGAGCATTACTGATTTTTCCACTTTTGGCTAAAACCAAAACCAACTATTGAAACTACCTTTCTCTTGCTAAAATACTTTCCTTTTCTGCTACCTTTTTCCCCAGCAACTCTTACCCGAAATAGCAAGAATACCTTAAAGTTAAACCTACCATTTTTGGCCAAATCTTAAGATGGATTCTCTAAAGATTCATTGCTATTTGGGACAGATTTTGGCTGATTTTATTTGCTAAAATATCCCCTTAAACTCAGCTCTAAGGGGAACCCTTCATCAACACCTCAAGGGGGGACACTAAGAGAAATTCAGAAACTTCCCTATTCTTTCTCCCTTCAATAATCTTCCTAAGCTCTTAATGAAGTGCTGAACTTCTGAGTTTTTAGTTTCTAAATTAGGAACTAAACTCTTCAGCCCTTAGCTCACAAATGCCTTTCATAAGCCCTCATACATCCTCCAGCATAAAATCCCAGCAGTAAATCTCAGCAGCTTTGCTAAACACACTATAATACTATTACTCTCACATACTCATTATCTCACTCTCCATATTCTGAAAATACAAATATCTTGCTGCCCATATCTCTAAACATCTCTTTATTCACTTCTCTTACACAATCTCATACACACTTACTACACCATTACATATAACACCACAACTCCTCTAAGCTCCACTCTCATACTCTTTCACTCTGAAATTCTACTATTTTGTTGCTCATAAACACATCTATGTCTTTACCATCTCCACACTTCTAAAGACATGTCAAACACTCATACTAAAAGCCCTTCTTAAGGAAGACATGAACTTCTATTACTAAAGCCCTTCTCCTAGAAGGCACCAAGATCTCATATCAAAGCCCTTCTCATAGAAGGCACAACTACTTCATATCAAAGCCCTTCTCTTAGAAGGCACAACTATTTCTTACAAAAGCCCTTCTTTTAGAAGGCACAACTACTTCTTACATAAAGCCCTTCTCATTGAAGGCAACACTATTCATAACTTCACAACAACTAAAAGAGCATTGTCAAAGGGGAAACTCATTTAAGTGCATGATAAGAGGGGCAAGCTTAACCAGCCCCTGCACACAGCTGGGCATACTCTCTCTCCCTCCAGTTGCACCCATTTTTTCCCCTCAATCTTGAAGTTATCATGGAAAACTGTCTCTCTACCGCTAGGGTCACTCTGCTGGGATATTATCAGCTCACAGAAGCTGTATAGCTAGGGCTGCAAACCATCAAAGATATGTGACTCTGCTTTCTTCTCTTTAAATTTACATCATTGAATATATGATTGCTTCACATTTAAATACATATTACTTATTCCAACTACTATTACAACTATTAACCAAGGCTTAAATTCATTTAAATGCATGATAAGAAGGGCAAGCTGAACTAGCCTCTACCACTGGCATTCTGCTGGAATCCTATCAGCTCACTGATGCTGCACAGCTGGGCTACAAACCATACAAAGATAAGTGACTTTACTTTCTTATCTTTAAATCTACATCATTGACTCCATGCTTACTTCACCTTTAAATACAAATTACCCTATTTCAACTACTATTACAACTACTAATCAAAGCTATCATATCAAACACATATTACATATTTACTCAACCATTATCGTGATTCTTAGACTTTGGCTTTAATGGCATTGTAGGCTTAAAACTACACCGGTAGCTGTTGGACCACGTGGCCCAATGTTGAGTTTCGGACGCAACTCTCCAAAAAGAACCCAGGTCTAGTAAGGTCATCCCTACAACGGACCACACATGACTAGGCAACCGAAAAATGGCCCTGAACATTTGGCGACTCCACTGGAGAGTTGTATGTATTGTCGTATCATGCCCTTAAAGTCTAGAATCACATATCATAAAGGAGGACTTGACTCCCAATACTCAAAATCACTTGATCCAGCAGCTCGCGGTGCTGAGTCAGAACAACATTATCTCATATTTATTCACGGAAATGCTATTCCACATGTCTTTCTCTCTACCATTCAAGCAGCTCCATGGCTACAACATTCTTGTTATATGCTTATTGACTCCATAAAAGAAGCTCTTTTATCACTCCAGCCATAAAGGGCCTCAACGACAGAAAACCCTCTTACTGCTGGGGATATTCACTATTATCCATCATCCCAGCCACAGAGGGCCTTAGCAGCAGAAAACCCTCTTACTACTAGAGCTATTCACTTAACTATCATTTCAACAATAGAGGGCCTCAACGGCAGAAACCCCTCTTACCGCTGGAGATCTTTACTATTATCTATCATTCCAGCTACGGAGGGCCTCAGCAGCAAAAAACCCTCTTACCGCTAGGGATATTCACTATTATCCATCATCCCAGCCATAGAGGGCCTCAGCAGCAGAAAACTCTCTTACTGCTGGAGATATTCACTATTATCTATCATTTTAGCAACAAAAGGCCTCAACGGCAGAAAACCCTCTTACCGCTAGAGATCCTTACTATTATCTATCATTCCAGCTACAAAGGACCTCAACAGCAAAAAACCCTCTTACCGCTGGGGATATTCGTTATGATCTATCATCCCAGCCACAGAGGGCCTCAGCTGTAGAAAACCCTCTTACCACTGGAGATATTCACTATTATCTGTCATCCCAGCCATAGAAGGCCTCAGCAGTAGAAACCTCTTTTACCGTTGGAGATTTCCATTATTATCTATCATTCTAGCGACAGACAGACTCAGAAGTAGAAACTCCTCTTACCGCCAGGCATATTCATCTCTTCAGCAAGAGAGATACAGCTGGGCAGATCTATTATTATCCAGTAGTCCAATAAAAAAGGGTTTAATCAACAACAACCCTTTTTACTGCTGGACATGTTCATTTCTCCAGCACCAAAGGGCCTTAACAACAGATTACCCTTCTTTGGCTGCATTATTACCCAGCAGTTCAACATTAGAAGGCCTTATCAGAAAACCCTCATACAGCTGGGCAGATCTATTATTATCAAGCAGTCCAATGATAAAGGGTCTAATCAACAGCAACCTTTTTTATCGATGGACATGTTCATTTCTCCAACACCAAAAGGCCTTAGCAACAGATTACCCTTCTTTGGCTGCATTATTACCCAGTAGTTCAACATCAGGGGGCTATATCAGCAAACCCTCATACAGCTGAGCAGATCTATTATTATCCAGCGGTCCAGCAACAAAAGGTTTGATCAACAATAAGCTCTCACACATTGTTATCCATCACTTCTGTAGCAGCAGGCCTCATCAAGCAGAAAGCCCTCATTTTGCTGAACAATCTATTTTCTTCTCCAACAGTTCAATCAAAAAAGCTCCCAGCAGAAAACACTTCTTAAGCTGGACGAATTATTATATCTCAAATCCCTATTTACCCACTCACCATATACAAAATACTCAAATAGTTCCCACAAATATTCCCATATAAGCCCATAAATTGCCTTGGGCCCTCTCACAAATATTACCCATTATAGCCCACATATTATCCGACTTGGGTTTTCACAAAAATACTCACCATATGACTACGATATTGAGTCACAAGATTACACTATTTCCACAAAAAGACCGATAATACCATTTATTAAGCCCGTTGCTACATGGCACCTCTAAAGCCTGGTACGATCCGGCATCTTTAAAGCCCAGTACGATCCGGCATCTCTAAATTCTGGTACGATTCGGCATCTCTAAAGTCCGGTACGATCCGGCACCTTTAAAGCCCGGTACGATCCAGTATCTCTAAAGCCCGGTACGATCCGGCACCTCTAAAGTCCAATACGATCTGGCATCTTTAAAGCCCAGTACGATCCAGCATCTCTAAAGTCTAGTAGATCCGACATCTCTAAAGCCCAATACGATCCGGCACCTCAAAAGCCTGGTACGATCCGGCACCTCTAAAGTCCGGTACAATCTGGAAGCTCTAAAGTCCGGTATGATTCGACATCTCTAAACCCCGCTACGATGCGGCATCTTACAAAGTCCACTACGATGTGGCAAATTCAAAGCCCACTATGATGTGTCAACTTCAAAGCCCACTACGACGTGGCAAATACAAAGCCCACTACGATGCGACACCATTTATAAAGCCCGCTATGACGCGGCACCATTTATAAAGCCCGCTATGATGCGGCACCAAATACAAAGCCCGCTACGATGCGGCACCATTTACAAAGCCCGCTACGATGCGGCACCATTTATAAAGCCCGCTACAATGCGGCACTAAGTACAAAGCCCGCTACGATGCGGCACCATTTATAAAGCCCGCTACGATGTGGCACCAAATACAGAGCCCGCTACAATGCGACACCATTTACAAAGCCCGCTACGATGCGGCACCATTTATAAAGCCCGCTACAACTCGGCACCCTTACAAAGTCCGCTACGATACGGCACCATTTACAAAGCTTGTTACGATACAGCACTTCTACTAAGTCCGTTGCTACACAGAAATATTTTACAAAATCCAAAATCATTTTACAAAGCCACTATTTTACGAAGCCCAAATATTCATTTGGCACTATTTTACGAAGCCCAAGTATCTAATTTGGCACCCATTTTACAAAGCCCAAAATTTATTTTGGCACCTATATTTACAAAAGCCCAAATATTATTTTGGCACCTATTTTACAAAGCCCAAATGTTATTTTGGCACCTATTTTAAAAAGCCCAATTATTATTTTGGCACCTCTTTTATAAAGCCCAAATGCTAATTTGGCACCTATTTTACAAAGCCGAAATGCTATTTTGGCAACTATTTCTAAAAGCCCAACATTATTTTGGCAACTATTTACAAAAAAAAAAAAAAAAAACTCAAATACTCAAAAGCCCAAGTACTACCCTCGGCAATATTTTCTTAAAAGCCCAAGTACTATCCTTGGCAATATCTTATCAAAAGCCCAAACAAAATTTTACAAATGCTCAAAAGCCCAAAGTTAATACTTTGGCAACAACATATTTCAAAAGCCCATGGCTCAAGCCCATGGCAATTACTTATCAAAGCCCATGGTAAATCTCATGGCAATTATCTCCATTTCACTAAAATCTCATGGCAATTATCTCTATTTCACTAACATACAGGTTATCATTCGAGGCCTACATTCAAGAAGTGGAGAACTTTCTTAATCGATCTCGGATCATGCCAACATTTTGCTACATTACTATTCAGCCTATTTCCATTGCTACATGGGGAATCTTTGCTGAAAAATGTTCTCATGAAGAATTAAAAATCACTCTTTCCGCCCTCCACAAGCATAAATCAGATCCAAGTCCTACTTGAATACATCTAGCAATCTCATGGCACTATTCCAAACTACCTACTGCTGTATCTTCACATCACACAATCTACCCAGCTGCTGCAAAGGTCTAAAAGTTACTGCATCAGTAAAAGCCTTGCACCGCTAGAAAGCAAGATGAGTATTCCACAATCCTTGTTACTGCTGAATCATGACCCAGCGAATGGTGAAAAATGCAAGAAGCCAATGGCCATCAACTTGACAAGAATCCACCAACCGCTAGGAAAGATGAAGTAGTCTCTAAAATATCTAAGTCCAACAAAGAATCATCTACCAACATTTCCAAGTGGCACCCTTGATTCTTACTTAAGGGCAACAAGAGGTTCAGTCAAACATACTTCCTAAACACAAGGTGAAATCTACCACCATACTATTCTATTACTGGATCTAGACCATCGCCATCAATCTGGTATTTCCTATCTTACCACTGGAACTCATGCCAGCCATACTTTCCTAGAAGCTGCCAATACTATTTCCTTCATAGAAATATCAAATATTTTCAATCATTATTATCTACTCAATAGTCATTACATTCAGCAAATCAAAAATTCATCTAGAATGATAAATCGCCTATTCAAATAAATAAAATAAAAAATAGATTACTCCAACAATAAACTGACACATACCCAGCAGCTCACCTGGGCAAACAGAACAAACTCCAGCTGTTCATATTCAAAACTCGAGCAGTCTATATAGCTGCCTCCAGCAAACAAACTTTCCGATCTAGCATACTCAATCAAGCGATCATCGCACAAGATCATTACCACAAGTACCTACACTATTTCAAGCAGCAAAGTGCCAAATTCACTGCTGAGTTTTTCAAGGTACTCCTCACTTGCTAGTATATGCTTATCCAAAGCCTCTCTACACTTAGGGGCTTAGTCTTATTAATCCTAAGGTTCCATCTTCGGGGGCTACAATTGGACATTTATCACAACAAAGTACAACAATATCACTAGAGACATTTCCACTATACAAGTCTATTGGTCCAACGATGGCCGACTTCTTTCAAGAACACATTACTTATCAACTTGGCACTCTCACAAAACTACAAGCAACAAAGGGAGCTCTATCCCTTGAGTTACTATTATATCAAGCCGTGGCAATCCCACGCACTCTCTTCAAAGCCGTGGAAGTCCCATGCACCCTCTTCAAATCCGTGGTAGTCCCACACACTACACTATCAGAATCATAGCAGTCTTATGCATCACACTGCTGGGATCTTTGCAAAACATCATCTTACACTTGAGGGCTTGGTCTCTCACTATCTATTTAAGAAGACTACATATAGATCTACATGAAGACCAGCCACTCCACCAATTAAATCAAAGCTACTACTCCAGCTATGGAACTTTCTACTACATTGAATCTGCACATGCCTAGTAGCACCTATTTCCTTACTCCAGCAGTACTATCAGATCTAGTAACATGATCATCACTTATGACTCTATCAATACAATCATAATCATGTACCAGTCTTTAAGAAATGACTACAATCAGCAGTGTTAGTAAAATATTCATCTGCTATGATGTCAAAATACATTATGGACTGCCCCAGCCGTAAATTCAGTATTCAAACTTTCAACAGTAACAACTTTAATGCTTCAGCTCCACTGGATCAAGAGTAGTATCCTCCCCAGCCGTAGCATCAAAAGTTCTGCTCATATAATTTCTAAATGGACCAACCACGATCACAACTATAAGAATAAAGTTAGCTCCAAATGCATCAACTTCAACAAACTCAATCATGATTAAAGCAGCACAACGCCGAGCTGCAATCCTGACCAATTGCAACATTGCCTTACTATCGTCAACCCAGCAGTATCATCTCCAGCAGTCAACAATCTTAGACTGCCTCATCTAAAAAGGTCTTCAAGCAAACCCATCACTCATGCATGCCCTTGCAGTACAAGCCCATGCACTCGGGGGGCTAATGTTGAGGACTGTTTTTTGCCCACATGGCATTACTTCATTGGCAACCCATGCCACATCAACATATTATTAATTTTTGGGTAAATTTATTTAAAACTCAAAGTAAGCTCATATCTCATTCAACTACATGGATTGGGCTCACATGGCCCATGAGATCCTTACTTCAAGAGGCGGATTTATGGTCCACATTTCCTCTTTATCAATTGGGATCATAACCCCACGAAATCATCAACACCAACATATTGATCATGCTTAAGCAATGAATCAAAGCTCACAACCCATATTACCTCTCTTACACTCATGGCAAGCGGCTTCTTCGACGAAAGCCCATATTTACACAAAATGACAACAAAACCCGAGGTACGTCATCTGACCTTCGGCTTATGATCTAAGCTCATAAGTCTCTTTAGGGAAATTTTAGGAGTCGTGGTTTGGAGAGCCAAGAGGTATGTTCAGTAAAGCTCCAGCGATTTAAAGTTGATAAAAGAAACATGTTGCTTGGCGTGTCTTCTTCAACTCCATAAACTCTGACGAGTCCGTGTGTAGCAAGTAACATATGGTAAGCATCTCTTATCACGTAGCACTTAAAATGATAATATTCATCATGTGACAAATGCTCAATATCTCCAGCCATCTAACTGCTAGGAAAATAACTATTCATTCAATCCCCAACTGTTGCTATACAAATTTAGAAACTTCATTATATTATTCTACATAAATCTTATTACTACTTTCAGCTAAAATCCAACTCAAACACATGGCCTAATCTGATTGGCTATCTTTTATCTCTCTCTATACAAAATATTCATGATATCTCTAATACCCAGTTGCTGTCTGCCACAATCTGGCCATATATTTCTCTGCCAGCTGCCAGAGCAAAGCATTAAGTACTCTTCTTGCTCACCAAGTTTATGTCACAACACAGTGAGACCTTGACTAAATCTCTAAAGCTTCTTTGACTATCAGTCAATCCTTCTATTACTTGCTAGAAATGTGTTGTAATGGAACCTTGCACCAAAAACACAAACACCTGAAAAGGAAACATTTCCAGCTGAACCCCAGCAGTGTATTCAACACTTGACACTTGGCTAGGAGTGATATCATCAACCATTTAATGCTGAAATCCCAGCAACCAGCTGTTATACCCAAAATAGCAAGATACCCTTCAAAGAGATCTTACCATTTTTCAGCCAAATCCATAAAGTAACTGCTAAATGACCTCTCCAACAGTCTGAAATGACCCATCTAATCTCATTGGCTTCTGCCCAAAGCAAACAACTATCATAACAGCTTCTTCATGATAGCTGTCACAGCTTTTCCTGACAGCTGGGACAGCTTTTTCATGATAACTGTCACAGCTTTTCTTGACAGCTGGACAGCCTTTTCAAAACAGCTGTGATAGTTGACCCAGCAGACTGTGATACTCAACCGTTTTCTTTATTCGACCATTATTGTGATTCTTATATTTTGACCTTAATGATTTTGTAGGCTTAAAAATACACCAGTAGCCGTTGGACCATGTAGCCCAATGTTGAGTTTCGGACGAAACTCCCCAAAAAGAACCCGGGCCTAGTAAGTTCATCCCTCCAACAGACCACACGTAGCTGGGCAACCGAAAAATTGCCCCGAACATTTGGCGACTCCACTAAGGAGTTGCATGTATTGTCGTATCATGCCCTCAAAGTTTGGAATTATATGTCATAAAGGAGAACTTGACTCCCAATACTCAAAATCACTTGATCCAGCAGCTCACGGCGCTAAGTCACAACAATATTATCTGATATTTATTCACGGAAATGCTATTCCACATGTCTTTCTCTCTACCATTCAAGCAGCTCCATTGCTACAACATGTTTAATATGAGCTTATTGACTCTATAAAAGAAGCTTTTTCATCACTCCAGCCATAGAGGGCCTCAACGGAAGAAACCCCTCTTACTGCTGGAGATATTCACTATTATCCATCATCCCAGCCACAGAGGGCCTCAACAGCAGAAAGCCCTCTTACCGCTGGGGATGTCTCTTATCCATCATCCCAGCCACAGAGTGCCTCAACAGCAGAAAACCCTCTTACCGTTGGGGATATCTCTTATCCATCATCCTAGCCACAGAGGGCCTCAGCAAGAAAAACCCTTCTTCCCACTAGAGATATTCGCTATTATCAGTCATTCCAGCTATAAAAAGTCTCAGCAGCAGAAAACCCTCTTATAGCTGGAGATATTCACTATTATCCATCATCCCAGCCATAGAGGGCCTCAGTAGTAGAAAACCCTCTTACCGCTGGGGATATCTCTTATTCACTCATTCCAGCCATAGAGGGCCCTAGCAGCAAGAACCCCTCTTACCGCTGAAGATCTTCACTATTATCTGTCATTCCAACCAGAAAGGATCTCAGCAGCAGAAAACCCTCTTACCGCTGGGGATATTCACTCTTATCTATCATTCCAGCCATAGAGGGCCTCAGCAGGAGAAACCCCTCTTCCCGCTGGAGATATTCACTATTATCAGTCATTCCAGCTACAGAGGGTCTCAGCAGCAAAAAACCCTCTTACCGCTGGGGATATTCACTCTTATCTGTCATCCCAGCTATAAATGGCCTCAGCAGCAAAAACCTCTTTTACAGCTGGGGGTCTCCATTATTATCTATCATTCCAGCGACAGAGGGCCTCAACGGCAAAAACCCCTCTTACCACTGGAGATCTTCTCTATTATCTGTCATTTCAGCCATAGAGGACCTCAGCAGCAGAAATTTCTCTCACCACTGGGGGTCTTCAGTATTATCTATCATTCCAGTGACAGATGGACTCAATAGTAGAAGCTCCTACTCAGCAAGAGAGATACAACTGGGAAGATCTATTATTACCCAGCAGTCCAATGAGAAAGGGTCTAATCAATAGCAACCTTTTTTATCGTTGGACATAATCATCTCTCCAGCAGCAAAGGGCCTTAGCAACAGATTACCCTTCCTTGGCAGCACTATTACCCAGCTGTTCAATATTAGGGGGCTTTATCAGCAAACCCTCATACAGCTGGCCAGATCTATTATTATCCAGCAGTCCAACAATAAAGGGTTTGATCAATAATAAGCTCTCACACATTATTATCCATCACTTCTATAGCAACAGGCCTCATCAAGCAAAAAGCCCTTATTTTGCTGAACAATCTATTTTCTTCCCCAGCAGTTCAATCAGAAAAGCTCCCAGCAAAAAACACTTCTTCAGTTGGATGAATTATTACATCTCGAATCCCTATTTACCCACTCACCAGATACAAAATACTCAAATAGTTCCTGCAAATATTCCCTCTATACAAGCCCATAAATTGCCTTGGGCCCTCTCACAAATATTACCCATTATAGCCCACATATTATCCGACTTGGGTTTTCACAAAAATACCCACCATATGGCTACGATATTGAGTCACAAGATTACACTATTTCCACAAAAAGACCGGCAATACCATTTATTAAGCCGGTTGCTACACGACACCTCTAAAGCCCAGTACGATCTGGCATCTCTAAAGTCCGATACGATCCGACATCTCCAAAGCCCACTATGATATGGCAACTTCAAAGTCTACTACGACATGGCTAATACAAAGTCCACCACGATGTGGCAAATTCAAAGTCTACTACGATGTGGCAAATTCAAAGCCCACTACGATGTGGCAACTTCAAAGTCCACTACAATGTGGCAACTTCAAAGTCCACTACGATGTGGTAAATTCAAAGTCCACTACGATGTGGCAACTTCAAAGCCCACTACAACGTGGCAAATTCAAAGCCCACTACGACGTGGCAAATTCAAAGCCCACTACGACGTGGCAAATTCAAAGCCCACTACGATGTGACTAATTCAAAGCCCACTACGATGTGGCTAATTCAAAAGTCCCACTACGATGTGGCTAATTCAAAAACCCACTACGATGCGGCATCTTTATAAAGCCCGCTATGATGCGGCATCTTTACAATGCCCGCTACAATGCGGCATCTTACAAAGCCCACTACAATGCGACATCTTACAAAGTCCGCTACGATGTGGCACCATTTACAAAGCCTGTTACAATATGGCACTTCTACTAAGTCCGTTGTTACACAGCAATATTTTACAAAATCCCAAATCATTTTACAAAGCCACTATTTTACCAAGCCCAACTATTCATTTGGCACTATTTTACAAAGCCACTATTTTATGAAGCCCAAATATTTATTTGGCATTATTTCATAAAACCCAAATACTAATTTGGCACCTATTTACAAAAGCCCAAATATTATTTTTGGCAACTACTCATAAAGCCCAAATGTTAAATTGGCACCTATTTCTACAAAGCCCAAATACTAATTTTACCTATTTCTACGAAGCCCAAATGCTATTTGGCACCCATTTTACAAAGTCCAAATATTATTTTGGCACCTATTTTACAAAGTCCAATACTATTTTGGCAACTATCTCTAAAAGCCCAATATTATTTTGGCAACTATCTCTAGAAGCCCAATATTATTTTGGCAACTATCTACAAAAAACTCAAATACTCAAAAGCCCAAGTACTATCCTTGGCAATATTTTATCAAAAGCCCAAATACTAGTTTGGCAAAATTCTACAAATACTCAAAAGCCCAAGTACTATCCTTGGCAATATTTTATCCCAAATACTTGGCAATACTTTACAAAAGTCCGATACTATTTTGGCAACATCTTATCAACAACCCAAAACTACTACTTTTTTGACAAATAATTATTTCATGAAAGTCCAAATATTATTTAGCAAATAATATCATATTATGCTCAAAAGCCCAAAGTTGATGCTTTGGCAACAATATATTTCAAAAGCTCATGATTCAAGTCCATGGCAAAACTATGTTATCAATGGAATTCGATCCCATATTACATGCCCATGGCTCAAGCCCATGGCAATTACTTATCAAAGCCCATGGTAAATCTCATGGCAATTATCTCCATTTCACTAAAATCTCATGGCAGTTATCTCTATTTCACTAACATACAGGTTATCATTCGATGCCTACATTCAAGAAATGAAGAACTTTGCAAAAGAACTTTCTTAATCCATCTCGGATCATGCCAACAATTTGCTACATTACTATTCAGCCTATTTCCATTGCTACATGGGGAATCTTTGTTGAAAAATGTTCTCATGAAGAATTAAGGATCACTCTTGCTGCCCTCCACAAGCAAAAATTAGATCCAAGTCTTACTTGAATACATCCAGCAATTCCATGGCACTATTCCAGACTGCCTACTGCTATATCTTCACATTACACAATCTACCTAGCTGCTGCAAAGGTTTAGAAAGTTACTGCATCAGTAAAAGCCTTGCACCGCTGGAAAGCAAGATGAGTACTCCACAGTCCTTGTTATTTTTGATCAAAACCCAGTGAATGGTGAAAAATGCAAGAAGCCAATGGCTAACAACTTGACATGAATCCACCTACCGCTGGAAAAGATGAAGTAGTTTTCAAACTATCTAAGTCCAACAAAGGATCATCCATCAACATTTCCAAGTGGCACCCTTGATTCTTACTTAAGGGCAATAAAAGGTTCAGCTGAACTTACTTCCTAAACACAAGGTGAAAGCTGCCACCATACTATTCTATTGCTAGATCTTGACCATTGCCATCAATCTGGTATTTTCTATCTTACCGCTGGAACTCATACCAGCCATACTTTCCTAGAAGCTGCTAATACTATTTCCTTCATAGATAATGACACAAAGATTAAATATTTTCAATCATTATCATCTACTTAATAGTCATTACATTCATCAAATCAGAAAGTCATCTAGAATGATGAATCACCTATTTAAATCAAGAAAAGATTACTCCAGCAGTAAGCTGACACACACCCAGTAGCTTGCCTGGGCAGACAGAACAAGCTCCAGCTACTCATATTCAGAACTCCAGCAGATCCATCAGTCTATATAGCTGGCCCCAACAAACAGACTTACTGATCTAGCATGCTCAATCAAGCAATCATCACACAAGATCATTACCACAAGTACCCACACTATTTCAAGCAACAAAGTGCCAATCTCACTGCTGAATTTGTCAAGGTACTCCTCACTTGCTAACATATGCATATCCAAGGCCTCTCTACACTTGGGGGCTTAGTCTTATCAATCCAAATGTTCCATCTCTGGGGGCTGCAATTGGATATTTATCATCAATGGAGGCATTTCCACTATACAAGTCTATTGGCCCAGCAGTGGCCAATTTCTTTCAAGAACACATTACTTATCAATTTGGCACTCTTATAAGATTACAAGCAACAAATGAAGCTCTATCCAATGGAGTACTATTACATCAAGCTGTGACAATCCCACGCACTCTCTTCAAAGTCGTGGAAGTCCCATGCACCCTCTTTAAAGCCGTGGTAGTCCCACGCACTACACTATTAGAATCATAGCGGTCTTATGCATTACACCGCTGGGATCTTTGCAAACGTCATCTTACACTTGGGGGCTTGGTCTCCCACTATCTATTTAAGAAGACTACACATAGATCTACATGAAGACCAGCCATTCCACCAATTAAATCAAAGCTACTACTCCAGCTATGGAACTTTGTACTACATTGAATTTGCACATGCCCAGCAGCACCTATTTCCTTACTCCAACAATACTATCAGATCCAATAACATGATCATCACTTATAACTCTATTAATACAATCATAATCATGTAGCCAGTCCTACAAGTGGCCATTCAATCTTTATGCTTCCTAAAGCAACTCTTCCGACAAGGACGGAATCTCAATGGAAAGCTCATATTATCTTGAACATCTCTATCAAATTTCTTCAAGAACTAACTACAATCAGTGGTATCAGTAAAATATCCATTTCCTATGATGTCAAAATACATTCTAGACTGCCCCAGCCGTAAATTCAATATTCAGACTTTCAGCAGTAACAATTTCAATGCTTCAACTCCACTGGATCAAGAGCAGTATCCTTCCCAGCCGTAGCATCAAAAAGTTCTGCTCAAAATATTTCTAAATGGACCAACCACGGTCACATCTACAAGAATAAAGTCAGCTCCAAATGCATCAACTTCAACAAACTCAATCATGATTAAAGAGCACAGCGCCCAGCTGCAATCCTGACTAACTTCAACATTACGCTACTACCTTCAATCCAACAGCACAACACCTAACTGCAATCCTGACCAGCTGCAACGTTACCTTGCTGTCTTCAACCCTGCAGTATCATCTCCAGCAGTCAACAATCTCAGACTGCCTCATTTAAAAAGGTCTTCAAGCGAACCCATCACTCGTGCATGCCCTTGCAGTACAAGCCCATGCACTCAGGGGGCTAATGTTGAGGACCATTTTTTCGGCCCACATGGCATTATTTCATTGGCAACCCATGCCACGTCAAAATATTATTGATTCTTTGGGTAAATCTATTTAAAGCCCAAAGTAAGCTTATATCTCACTCAACTACATGGATTGGGCTCACATGGCCCACGAGATCCTTACTTCAAGAGGTGGATTCATGGTCCACATTTCATCTTCATCAATTGGGATCATAACCCCACAACATCATCAACATCAACATCTGGATTGGGCTTAAGCAATGAATCAAAGCCCACAGCCCATATTACCTCTCTTACACTCATGGCAAGCGGCTTCCTTAACAAGAGCCCATATTTACATAAAATGACAACAAAACCCGAGGTACGTCATCTCACCTTCGATTTATAATCCAAGCTCATAAGTCTCTTTGGGGAAACTTTGGGAGTCGTGGTTTGGAGGGCCAAGAGGTATGTTCAGTAAAGCTCTAGCAGTTTAAAGTTGATAAAAGAAACATGTTGCTTGGCGTGTCTTCTTCAACTCCCTAAACTCTGACGAGTCCATGTGTAACGAGTAACATATGGTAAGCATCTCTTATCACGTAGCACTTAAAATGGTAAAATTCCCTATTGCACTTTTCCTAATACTTAATATTCATCATGTGACAAATGCTCAATATCCCCAGCCACCTAACTGCTGGGAAGATAACTGTTCATTCAATCCCCAACTGTTGCTATACAAATTTAGAAACTTCATTATATTATTCTACATAATTCTTATTACTGCTTTCAGCTAAAATCCAACTCAAACACATAGCCTAATCTGATTGGCTATCTTTTATCTCTCTCTATACAAAATATTCATGATATCTCTGATACCCAGCTGCTGTCTTCCACAATCTGACCATATATTTCTCTGCCAACTACCAGAACAAAAGCATTAAATACTCCTCTTGCTCACCAAGTTTATGTCACAACACAGTGAGACCTTGACCAAATCTCTAAAGCTTCTTTGACTATCAGGCAATCCTTCTATTACTTGCTAGAAATGTGTTGTAATGGAACCTTGCACCAAAAACACAAACATCCATCAAAAGAAACATTTCCAGCTGAACCCCAGCAGTATATTCAGCACTTGACACCTGGCTGGGAGCAACATCATCAGCCATTTAATACTGAAATCCCAACAGCCAGCTGTTATACCCAAAATAGCAAGATGCCTTCCAAAGAGATCTTACCATTTTTTAGCCAAATCCTTGAAATGACCTCTCCAGCAGTCTAAAATGACCTATCTGACCTCATTAGCTTCTGCCCAAAGTAAACAACTTTTTCATGATAGCTGTCACACTTTTCCTGACAACTGGGACAGCTTTTTCATGATAGCTGTCACAGCTTTTCCTAACAGCTGGGACAGCCTTTTCAGAACAGCTGTGACAGCTAACCCAGCAGACTGAGCATTACTGATTTTTCCTCATTTGGCTAAAACCAAAACCAACTATTGAAACTACCTTTCTCTTGCTAAAATACTTTCCTTTTCTACTACTTTTTCCCCAGCAGCTCTTACCCGAAATAGCAAAAATACCTTAAAGCTAAACATACCATTTTCGGCCAAATCTTAAGATGGATTCTCTGAATATTCATTGCTGTTTGGGGACAGATTTTGGCTGAGATTCTGGGAAAAAATATCCCCTTAAACTCAGCTCTAAAGGGAACCCTTCATGAACACCTCAAGGGGGGACACCAATGGAGAACTCTCTCATAAACTTCTCTCTCCCTCTAATCATCTTCTGAAGCTCTTAATGAAGTGCTGAACTTCTAAATTTTTAGTTTCCAAAATGAGGAACTAAACTCTTCAACCCTTAGCTCACAAATGCCCTTCATAAGCCCTCATACATCCTCCAGCAGAAAATCCCAGCGGTAAATCTCAACAACTTTGCTAAACACACTACAATACTATTACTCTCACATACTCATTATCTCACTCTCCATATTTTGAAAATACATATATCTTGTTGCCTATATCTCTAAACATCTTTTTATTCACTTCTCTTACACAATCTCAAACACACTTATTATACCATTACATATAACATACCACAACTCTTCTAAGCTCCACTCTCATACTCTCTCACTCTGAAATTCTACTATTTTGCTGCTCATAAACACATCCATGTCTTTACCATCTTCACACTTCTCAAGAGATATTGTCAAACACTCATACTAAAAACTGTTCTCATGGAAGGCATGAACTTCTATTACTAAAACCCTTCTCCTAGAAGGCACCATGATCTCATATCAAAGCCCTTCTCTTAGAAGGCACAACTACTTCATATCAAAACCCTTCTCTTAGAAGGCACAACTACTTCTTACAAAAGCCCTTCTCTTAGAAGGCACAACTACTTCTTACAAAAGCCCTTCTCTTAGAAGGCACAAATACTCCATGCAAAAGCCCTTCTCATTGAAGGCAATACTATTCATAACTTCACAACAACTAAAAGAGCATTGTCAAAGGGAAAACTCATTTAAGTGCATGATAAGAGGGGCAAGCTTAACCAGCCCCTACACAAAGCTGGGCATACTCTCTCTCCCTCAAGTTGTACCCATTTTTTCCCCTAAATCTTGAAGTTATCATAGAACACTGTCTCTCTACCGCTGAGGTCACTCTGCTGGGACATTATCAGCTCACAGAAGCTGTACCGTTGGGGCTGCAAACCATCAGAGATAAGTGACTCTATTTCCATGTCTTTAAATTTATATCATTGAATACATGATTACTTCACATTTAAATACATATTACTTTATTCCAACTGTTATTACAACTATTAACTAAGGCTTAAACTCATTTATATGCATGATCAGATGGGCAAGCTTAACTAGCCTCTACCGCTGGCATTCTGCTGGAATCCTATTAGCTCACTGATACTGCACAGCTGGGCTACAAACCATACAAAGATAAGTGACTTTAATTTCTTATCTTTAAATCTACATTATTGACTCCATGCTTACTTCATTTTTAAATACAAATTACTCTATTTCAACTACAATTAGAGCTACTAATCAAAACAATCATATCAAACACATATTACATATTTACTCAACCGTTATCTTTATTCGACCATTATCGTGATTCTTAGATTTTGGCCTTAATGATTTTGTAGGCTTAAAAATACGCCGGTAGCCGTTGGACCACGTGGCCCAATGTTGAGTTCCAGACGCAACTCCCCAAAAAGAACCCGAGCCTAGTAAGTTCATCCCTCCAACGAACCACACGTGGCTGGGCAACCAAAAAACGGCCCGAACACCCGATAATGGGGCGGAGTCTAGGAGTGAATTGGAGTGTTGCATTGGTGCTTTTGTGTCCGGGAAGCCCTCGGAGGGATCAGTCGAAGTTGTTCTTAAGCTTAAGAACACCATTCCAACTTATCAGTAGCGTGATAATAGCTAAGATGGTGGCCGGTGGCTGATGGGCAGTTGGGATTGAAGAACAGAGTCTTGAAAGGGATCCAAAATGCAAATACAAGGATCTGGTGCTTTTTTTGTTTTTGGACCATAGTTAACTTTGGTTACCATAGTTATTTGTTATTTGGTTAAGTTAAAAACTTTTAATTGAGGTGGCACTTTGTAGACCTTAGATTCTTTTTAAGTAGATCCTAACCCTTAACTGGACACTCTCCATTTCAAATAGAAATGGAGAGGATCCGGATCCAGTTATTTGTTATTTGGTTAAGTTAAAAACTTTTAATTGAGGTGGCACTTTGTAGACCTTAGATTCTTTTTAAGCAGATCCTAACCCTTAACTGGACACTCTACTCTCCATTTCAAATAGAAATGGAGAGGATCCGGATCCCTGCTATATATACAAAGTTTACAACAGTGAGACTCTTGGGATACCACCAACTTATTCAGAGTGCATAACAGTTAGGATTTCAAAACTTCATCAGCATCCTATAAATGAAAAGGCAATGGACTAAGAAACTTGATAGAATAATAACAGGCAGAAGTTTAACCTTTGAAAAATGAGAAAGAAAGAAAAGAAAATCTTACTCGCATAAGAAACTGAAAGCATCTGCCTCATCAATAAAAAGCAGTAAACCTTTATTCGATTTTTTAGCCGAATCAAATATCTGGTGAATTTTGGTCACGGCCTGTGCGGTGTGCACCCAGTGGCACAACATCTCCTCCCTTCATCATGGCAAAATCCAAAACATGTATGAGAAGACTCAAGGGTCAACGATAGCAACAAGAAAATAAAATAATTTTTCTCAGCCATTGAAGCGATTCCCCTCAAAAATCAAACGTAAAAGGGTTGTAAACAACACCACAAATCTATTGTATAGGTCCTTAAAAGTAAAATTATATAAAATGTTTACCCTATCAATGCTTCTTATCTGAGAAGATGTCACCAAATCTACTTAACTTTAATGTCATTGTGAACTATAAAATATCTATATCACAAATATATCCGCCATTCACTAGTAAATCACAGATGGTTTTAAAACAAGTATATTTCCTTCTTTTTATTTTTATTTTTTATTTATCACAAGTATTTCAATTTCTAAATCAGAACAGAAGAAGAAATTAAAAAGAATAATAATCCATGAAATTAACATCTTCATTTATACAATGGTAACTTTTTGTAAGGTGCCAAGCTATTTGTTAACTCAGTTTCTTCTGTTCACATCTTCTTTATATATCTTACACTTTGAGACATACCTTTATTAAGTAAAAGACCAAATAAAGCCCAACAAGGCATATACAAGTTAGGCAGCAGGTTTAAAATGGAAGTACAATGAAGTCCTAAGTTAACAGCAAACCGATTTCTGAGCTATCTGCCTGGCAATCATAGTTTTTGCAGTGCCAGGAGGTCCATAAAACATCATATTACGAAAGGGTGCCTGATGAGTTTTAGTGTTTGCTGTAGCACGAGAAAGTTGCTCCATTCTCCTTTGCAACGAAGGATGGAGAACAATATTTCCAAGACCATTTTTACTTCCCACAGGCCCTGTTGCTCCAGCTGATGTACTAGATTTCTTTTTTTTTTTTTTTTTTTTTTTGCTTGAGAAATTAGTTCTGACCCTGGAAATCTTGCAATCGATGATTCCCCAATAAGCGATGGCTGCCCCAGAATCTGATTAACATAACCCCACATAAACTTCTCTCCTTCTCTATAAACATGGGGGAAGATCATCAAAGAGAATCAAACAACTTATCCAATTTCAAGTATAAATTAACATCATGATATGATCAATATTGAACACCTTGACTTGAGAATCACAAAATTTGGGTTCAATAAATCTAAGAATAAGGCTACGGCCATAACATTTTTATAATAATTTCATAACAAATTCTAAGTGATAAATTGCTATTGGTTTTAATTTTAATTTGGGTCCAATACTAACAACATTTTTTTTATCTATTAGTAACAACTTGTTACATAAGATTTATTGTGAAAATATTGTGAATGTAACATTACCCCAAAAACAATTCTGGCTCCCCCAAATATAATCTATAACCGCTTTTAAAAAAAAGCTCAAATAGCAACAATAAAATTAGATATCAGCAAAACTAACCCAAACAACAAGAAGTAAACAAATTATTCAACAAAAAACCTATTCAAAACAAAAAATTAAAGTCCCTAATCATTCAAATTTGTAACCTATTCAACTCATTACATAAAAATAATTCCTAATTTCATTATTCCTAAAAAATAATACCAAGAGAAATATTGTGGTCGTGAGTTCTCATTAGCGGTATCGATAGCATTGCTCTCTTCCGCTTTGCAATAACAACAACTTTGCTCTCCTCTACAACTTGGTTCACAGTTGTAACAAGTATCATCAATTGTTCTCTCTCTCTCTCTCTCTCTCTCTCTCTCTCTCTCCATTTTTTTCTCTATCATCATTTCAGACTCTCTCTTACTTTATTAACTCCATCTCAACATTCTCAGTTTTCACTTTATCTCTTCTCAATGCCTTTTTTTTTTCTTTTTCTTTTTTCTTTTTTTGTCAATAGAGTGACATTGTAATACTTCAAGCATTTTCTTTCTTCTTTTTTTTTTTATGTCGATATATTCAAGTTCTCTCTTTATTAGATTTTATATAATTTAAGTTTCTTAATGATCAGTAGGTTTCAGTTAGATTAACTGGTAAAGTTTCTTATGGTTAAATAAGAAATCTAGGGTTCAATTCCAGTTTACACTAAAAATCGATTGGTGTCTTAGTCTAATGATAAAGAGCTATAATCAGGAGTGGACATCATACGTTGAAACTATCTCAAAAATAAGAGTTTTTAATGACCTCCCTAAAAAAAATTCCTAAAACCGCCATTGATGGGCAATGACGAGATTGACAACCCACAACAAACCTAACCACATTATGCAAATCCCAATTCCCACCTAAGGTAAGCCCCCTAAGAAAAATCGACAAAACTTAATCCATTGTATCCAAACATTGATTACAGTGGCGCTCAAACCTAGCCCAACCATAGTGAGCAGAACCTATCCCTAACACAAATTCTACCTTGCCATTGTTGGTGTCTTCGTGCTCTTCAAGTGAGCCTCGAGTGAGAGATAGGTAAAGTCTCAAGTTGGTCTATTATTTCACACAAGCAAGGTTCTCCTTTGCTTGAGAGAGTCTTCTTTTCACTTAAGTTGGCTTCACATTCACTTGTGAAATTATCCATGATGTAGTTTTTCATGTAGCTTCAAGACACTTTTTACCTACCTTTTTTCAATCAATGAATTTCATCAAAACTTGAACAGTGATTATAACCAAAATTTTGGAATGAGTCAACATTAAAAAATAAAAATAATAATGTTAATTTCATATTTTTTATTATTATGAAAGTTTACTTCATATCCAATGCACCTAAAAAACATAAACATAAACATATATATATATATATATATATATATATATATATATATATATATATATATATATTTAAGTTTATTTGTTTGTTTATGTTTATATTTGTGTGTCCTATGAAACTCTTATTTTTATGACAACTAAAAAAGATCTAGGAAGATTATGATTTGCTACATCTAAAAGACAAACAAAATGTTCGTATTTGAAATTATGAGTTCAAGATAGTTCAAATTTTTGATGTGGGTATTTTACTAGATTAGCATTTAAAGTTGCAATTAATGAGATTATCTCTATATATATATAAAACCGAAGCTTTTAAAGCTCTCACAATTTTCCACATCATCACTATTTTCTTTTTCTTTTTATTTTTGATTCTTTTTATTTTAGGTTTTATATCTTATAACAATAATATTGAAAAACGTATACAAACTTGGAGGCCTATTTAAGGGCTCCATAAAACTTGATGGACAAGAAAATATATTCTAAAATAAGCCCTAATTAATACCTAACTATAATAGGAACCAAATTTGACCTAAAAAAACATTAAAAGAGCCTAAAAACAAGGAAATAAATCACCTAGACCTAAAATAACGTTTTTTGCATAAAAATACCAAAATCTCTTCTCTCCTTAAAACCCTAGCAATTATCATCTCAAAACCCTAAACTCAACTTCACTTTAAGATTAAAAAAATAAGAAGGAGAGAGACTCACGTAAAAAAAAAAAAAAAAAAAAAAAAAAAAAAAAAAAAAAAAAAAAAAACGTAGGTTTTGTCTTTTTTTATTTGCTTTTATATGTGCCTGAAATTTTCATTCTATCTTATTGTTTTATTATGTTTAGAATTGATTTTCTTATAAGTATTTGGGTTAATCTCTATATTTTGATAGTGTTTTTATAGGTTTGGTTTTTGGGTTGAAATTCTAATAATTATTTTATATTGTATATGGCAGATGAAGCATCTCTATTTTTTGGAGAAAAATCAAAACTGCAACCTATGTCTTCCAGCCCAAGGTGTGGTAAATTTTTATATGTTCTTACTTTATTGAGAATTTTTATTTGGGTTAATGTGATTTTTTTTTTATTATTAAAACTTTGATTTTTGGTTGATTAATTATTTTTTTGGATTAATTTCAATTAATTATTTGTTTGGATTCAACGTAAAAGATAATGGAATTAGGTGTTATAAATTTGATAATGTTCCATATTTTGAATTGTTTATATTATTTAGACTCCTAGTAAGACTCTCTCTTCTCTCCTTAAAACCCTAGCAATTACCATCTCAAAACCCTAAACTTAACTTCACTTTAAAATTAAAAAAATAAGAAGGAGAGAGACTCAACTAAAAAAAAAAAAAAAAAAAACGTAAGTTTTGTCTTTTTTATTTGCTTTCATATGTGCCTGAAGTTTTCATTCTATCTTATTGTTTTGTTATGTTTAGAATTTATTTTCTTCTAAGTATTTGGGTTAATCTCTATATTTTGATAGTGTTTTTGTGGGTTTGGTTTTTGGGTTGAAATTTCTAATAATTATTTTATATTGTATACAGCAGATGAAGCATCTCTATTTTTTGGAGAAAAATCAAAGTTGCAACCTATGTCTTCCAACCCAAGGTGTGGTAAATTTTTATTTGGTATATTATATATGAATTTTTTGAATTTGAAGGGTTTTGTTTGGTTTTGAAGTAGAATTTGGGGATTCTATAAAATTTGGAAGGTTTAAGTTTTGGGGTTTTTGGTATTTGCGTCTTAGTAGGTTGATCTTAATTTTTTACTTTATTTGTTTTTTCTTTATTGAGAATTTTTATTTTGGGTTCATGTGATTTTTTGTTTTCTTAATTAAAAATTTGATTTTTGGTTGATTAATTATTTGTTGGATTAATTTCAATTAATTATTTGTTTGGATTCAACGTAAAAGATAATGGAATTATGTGTTATAAATTTGATAATGTTCCATGTTTTGAATTGTTTATATTGTTATTAATACGACTAAATAAGATTTGTTTTTATATTTGTAGTTTATATCAGTTTTGAGTGTGTGTATATATATAACTTTTGGGAATTTTACTTTATTAATTTAAGAATTGTAAATTACTTTGTAGGTTTCAGTAACTATGTACCTGCAGTGAGACGTTGACAATATAAGCATATATATATGGTATTAACATTTTATAAAAATCTTTCTTACAACCCAATAACATTCTACGTTAGACAACACTTCTAAACTAATGAAAAGTATAGAAGTTAAATATTTATTCCCATTGTATTTTATTTAATTATGACAGATCCATTTTTTTTTAAAACGCTAACTAGCAAAATGTCTATAATATGCATATTATTAACCCAATTTTCTATTTCTAAATTTCTTAGATTTTATTATATCAATCTTTTTTTCTTTTAAATTCTTGGTGGGCAAATCAGTCTCTCATTAATTCTTTTAGCTTAACGTGATGTTGGTTAATTGTCCTTTTATTTAACTATCCCGTGCATCGCACAGGTTAGCGACTAGTTTATGGTAATTTGATTCTCGTTGAATTAAGTAATTTAAATGTTTTTGTTTTGTTTTTCTCTCTATACGTTTTTAGACCCCTTAAACACAAACAGATTGACCTAATTATTTAGCCCAGTGATACTTAGGTAAATTATTCAGATCTAGGTTAACACAAGTAAATCATATCATTGAAACAATGCTGAAAAATAAAGAATACAACGATATGATAATCCAAGAAAACCAAACTGGTAAAAAACCTGGGGAGGATTTAACCTAGCTATCCTCAAGGTAAAACAGATCAACTATGAAAGAACTGAAGTTTTACAATAGCAACTTAGACCATTGCTACCTCGAGTAGAAAACTTACTACCACGACCACATGACAACTCCGAGTCCACAGACTACTATTCACAGCAACCACAAGTACTCCCTCTTGTGTTTTTCTTTAAGCTCTTTATGCAGCAACTAAAACGATCACCAAGCTCTCAACATCAATCTTGATCTTGATAACCCTAAGTATGTAAGAAGGCAAACACCTCTAGATCTCATAAGAGATTCATACACATAGCATAAACAACAGCCATAAAACGTGGTTAGGGTTTTTCTTTTTATACTTAAGGTAAAACATAAAACCCTACACGTCATACGGGCTTGGGCTGAGTTGAAAAAATCTGCAAAAAAACAATCTGCACAAGCTTTAATCGATCGAGTCTAATTTTCAATCGATCGAGCCTTGCAGATTTACATAATAAATCCTGCAGTACACTCGATTCCAACTTTACACATAAACACACTTTGAGCAGCCTAATTCTAGACTCTAAGTTTTGATCATGGTTTGCCAACATTACACATTAAAGTTCTAATACAATTAGATCCTAAATCCTTAGAACCTAACAAACTCCTCATTTGGTAATTCGTGAAAAAACACATAATAAAACAAAATGCTCAAAGTTACAAAACAACCCATTACAATATGATTGCCCAACCAAAAACAATTCTACCTAACTACTATCTATCAGTTGCAAGTGTAGATAGTAGCACGACTGAATCAACCTGTATACTCCTGTAACACTTAACAAACACATAAACACATGTGTAGAAAATAAAGTAAAACAAAACAAATTCTTGATTTCACATAACATAAAATAAAAGACATATATCATGAATAACCTCATAAATATAAATCAATAGCCATTGTAGCATAATGTGAAACAAGAAACAAAAATAAGAATAAAATGTCTCCCCCTATCATATACAACTCATAAAAGAATAAAGACATCAAAATAAATACATCATGAGCCATAAAATAAGTACAATGTGAAGCACCTAGATACAATCTAAAGCTCTAAAGCTCCAAAACAACAAAAATCTCCCCCTATCTCCATCCATATGTACTCCCCCTTTTTGTGACAAATTGTCAAAAGGCAATCAAGACTCATCATCAAAAGGAGGTGGCGGAGGTGACCGTCTAAAACTCGCCAAATCTGCACGCAAAGCCTGAAGCTCCATGAGCACGTCCACCAAAAGCTAACCATGAGCCGCCTGAACAGTCATAACAATGTCCAACATACGACAAATGCTAGAATCATCTGAAGTAGAAGATGGAGGAGCAGCAGCAGCAGTCGGATCAACATACGCATCAGCAGTCAGATCACCTGAAGAAGGAGGAGGAGGAGGTGCAACACCCGAAGAAGACTTAACACGAGGGCGTTTAGAGCTAGCTCTCATCTGAGCAACTCTCTGCCTAAGGAAGGTGGCACCTATAAGAGCTATAATATGTACGGGCTTAGAAGCAGGAAACTCATCTAAACCTAAATGTAACAAAATCCGATGAATAAAAATCGGGAAGAAAAGAGCATGAGAAGAAGAACAACTCCTATGAACCTCAACCAAGGATCGAATGAAAAGATGAGAAAAACTCATAGAAGCATCTGTCACAAGAGCATAAAAAAATGCACATCTCTCGATAGGAATAGTGTGCAAATGAGAGATGGGCCAGATAGAATGGCAAGAAATACGGAAAAACAGATAATGAATC
The DNA here is from genome assembly GCA_023736055.1 of Quercus glauca. Taxonomy (NCBI): domain Eukaryota; kingdom Viridiplantae; phylum Streptophyta; class Magnoliopsida; order Fagales; family Fagaceae; genus Quercus; species Quercus glauca. Next base: position 78,058,751 of record CM043319.1, read on the forward strand.
TTGGTCAACTCATGAGAAGTTATCCGAGGATCAGTACCCCACTGAATGGAAGTACCAATCAAATATAACATAATGTCATCAAGTGGAGGTGACTCATCATAAGGATACACAAGATGCTGGACATTAGGCACCCTAAGAGCAGAGGCCACTACCGAAGGAGTAATGACATACTCTTCACCTCTTATCCAACTCTTCGCAAACTGAGTATTGGAATCATTGGAGTGGACAGAGAGGTTCGAATAGAACTCTCTAATCAAGGTAGCCGGAGGATGATCAATATCCATCAAAGGCAACCAGCCCCTACGCTCAAAATTTCTCCTAATTTCTGGGTCAAGCTCATCTAAAACAACCTTTCTCTCAGCCCACACAGTTCTAACAATATTTAGCTTCTCATAGGTCTCCTGGTTTTTCATACTACAAAACCTCTCGTTATCAAAAGATGGAGTAGAAGAGGAGATGGATGTCCTATAGGCTCTAGTCTTAATAACCATGATGCTAAGTGTTCGAAAGGACAAACAGAAAAGGGACAAAAGAGAAAAAAGAAAAACCCAAGGGCAGACTGCATCAGACATAGTTAAAGCACAAAAAAATTAGAAAAGAACAATCTACATGATGCATGAATAGAATAACCACATGACGCATGCTCTAATGCATTGAGAATAGTCCAATTATACTTGAAAAACACAAAATTGGCTTGAACATAGAGTTTTAGAACAAAAACCCAAACTTTGAAAAATCCAATTTCACAAAACCGAACCAATTGATCAATTTATCATTACACAAGTTAGATAACAGTATATAATGACATAATTAATCTATTACATAAGCCAATTTCATTAAATTAATCTCAATTGAACAAATTTCGGTGAGTTTCAAGCCCTAGAATTTTCAATTTTTCTTAAATCACCAAATTGATCAAATTAAACTATGAGGAACATGTTTACATTATCCAATAACAAAAACCCATTGATCAATTGTGAAAGAAAACATCCCAAACATCAAAAACCCCAAAATTCAATAGGTCCGAAAATTACACCTAAAATGCATGAAAAATGAAATTAAACCAAAAAATGAAGGGTAGAATGGTCTTACCGGTGCTAGAAGACAAAAACCTTGAAGAAAAATTTGAAGGAAAATGACAAAAAATTGATGTTGAATCTGGATCGGTCGAAGAGAGTGAGAAAAGCTTTTGAAAACTTTTGAAATAATGAAGAACACGTGAGAATCTCATGTTTTAAAAAACTCTCTAACCGATTTTCAAGTGGTCAAAAAATAGGTTCGATCAATCGAAAAACATATTCGATCGATCCAGCATCAATTGAGCAGCGATCAAGCCAGATAGATTCAAACCAAATTTTTAATCGCAATTTCGATCAGTCGAGAAACAGGTTCAATCTATCGAAAGTCTAGAAAAATCAAATTTTTGAAAAACATAGCATTTTAATGCAAAAACTCCTCAAAGAACATTGTTTTATGAATGAAATGCATAAGAATGAGATGAAAAATTTTTCAAAAACCCTTGAATTTAACCCAGATCTTCCAAAAACAAAATTTTTAATCAAATTGTCCTCAAATCTCAAAGTTTAAAACACATTTTGCATTAAAGTCAATGAACTTTTAATCTTGGATGGCCACAACAAGATCACATACAATATAATGTACCAAGTTTAGTAAAGAGTAACTTGTGTAGTGTGTGCAACTAGCAAGAACTTGAGATACATGTGAGGTGATAAGCAAATAGTAATCAATCACAATTTCTACAAAATTCATCACATAAATTTGAAAGAGACAATCACCTAAAGAGTTACATCATATAACTCTCACATCTCCTAGAATAAAAGCTTGCAATCATGTAAGTTTCTTGATTTGCCTCATAATGTACACGCCAATTTTATTTTACTTAAAACTTATTAAAAAAGCCAAGATAATGTATACACCAATTTTATTTGATTGTGAAGTAATTATAGTCCAATAATATGCATACCAATTTTAGCATTTAATCCGTTGCTATACCTTATGTTCTTTTTGTGCATGTGCTACAATTTCTCGACTACAAAATCTTATGATATGCACTAAGGTGTTCATGATTGGCTAGTAAACAGTGGTGAGATGGTTATTTATGCATTTCTCATTAAGTTCAAGTCCAACAATCAAAGGCATGTGACTTCAAGATCAAGATCATGTGATCAAAAACTATAAACAACTCCCACACAACATGCACTACAAAGCTCAAACTAGTAAAGTGCAATAAAATAAGCTCATCCAAGCTAAACAAGGTACATAAACATGTTATGTAAAGATAATATGGCCAATCTTGATTTCAAATCCAAGAAAAATAATGCAAAACACATTTTTCTTCCCTTTTCCTCCCTTTTTTTTTTTTTTTTTGGAAAATAATAACAAAAACATCCTAGTATGAAATGCATGAATGTTATGCAATGTAAATCCTAAAAAAATGAAAGCAAAACAACAAAGAGAAATGGTCACAAAGAATAGAGAGATTAAGCACACGGACCAAAAAAGCCAAAGATGATTAGAGACATAAAATCACACCAATTACTTGACGAAGTGTCTGAAACTTACTTCTATCAAGAAGTTTGGTGAAGATGTCAGCATTCTGACGTTCAGTGGGGAGATACTCAAAAGCCACAATCTTTCTTTCAACGAGATCCCCAATAAAGTGATATCTAATCTCTATGTGTTTAGTCTTAGAGTGTTGAACAGGGTTCTTAGAGATATCGATAGCACTAGAATTATCACAATAAACAACCATGGTGTCTTGTGTTATCCCATAATCACTCAAAAGCTTTTTCATCCAAAGAAGCTGTGAACAACAACTTCCAGCAGCAATATATTCTACTTCTATAGTAGACAGAGAGACAAAATTTTGCTTTTTATTCATCCAAGCAACAAGATTGGCTCCTACATAAAAACACCCACTAGTAGTGCTTTTTCTATCATCGGCATTACCGGCCCAATCTGAATCAGAAAATCTAGCAAGAGACAAATTTGACTCTTTGCTATAGAACAATCCACAATCACAAGTTCTACTGACATATTTTATGATTCTTTTAACAGTATGCAAATGTGAAACTTTAGGATTAAATTGAAATCTAGAGCATACACCAACACTGAAAGCAATATCTAGACGACTTGCAATTAAATACAAAAGGCAACCAATCATGCTTCTATATAATGTAACGTCAACAGAGTCACCTGAAGGGTCATTGGTTAGCTTTGCATTAGCAGCCATTGGTGTTTTAGCATGTGCAGCCTTATCAAGTCCAAATCTCTTGACTAGATTTCTAGCATACTTTGCTTGGTTGATGTAAATTCCAGAATCCATTTGCTTCACCTGCAATCCCAAGAAATAAGTTAGTTCACCAACCATACTCATTTCAAACATCTTCTTCATTTCATCTGTAAAAGATTGAGCAAGAGAATCATTAGTAGCACCAAAAACAATATCATCAACATAAATTTGAGCTACTACAAAATAATTCTTATCCTTTTCGTATGAAAAGAATAGTATCTACAAATCCTCTTTTGAATTCATGCTCAATGAGATATGCGGTTAACCTATCATACCATGCCTTAGGAGCTTGTTTCAAACCATAGAGGGCTCTCTTCAACTTGTAGATATCATCCAATCTGTGAGGATCAACAAAACCTTTTGGTTGTTCAACATATACCTCTTCTTACAACATCCCATTCAAGAAGGCACTCTTGACATCCATTTGATACAGTTTGAAATTCAAATGACTAGTTATGGCCAAAAGTATCCTAATGGATTCCAGTCTTGCTACCAGTGCAAAATTTTCATCAAAATCAATCCCTTCCACTTGTGTGTATCCTTGAGCAACAAGTTGTGATTTGTTTCGAATAACAGTACCATGTTCATCTGACTTGTTCTTGAAAATCCACCTAGTTCCAATTACATTTACTCCCTTTGGTCTAGGAACTAATTCCCACACATCATTCCGAACGAATTGATGAAGTTCCTCATGCATAGAATTAACCCAATCAGCATATTGAAGTGCTTCATCCACCTTTTTAGGTTCAAATTAGGATAGATAGCATGAGTGAGTAAGTAATTACATTCAAGGCTTTGGATCTCAATCTCATGTTATCATTCAAACTACCCAATATGTTTGTGGAATGATGATTTAACTTTACTCTAGAAGATGGACCTTTGACTAGAGATGTGGAGGTACCTTTTTATTCTGATGAAGGACTAGGCTTACTTTGTTCTTGTTGAGTTTCATGAACCAGTGTAGATGGTTCTGAACTTGATGGTACGGAAACAGCATCATTCAACAATAGTAGCTCTTCATCACTATGCTTTCCAATATAATCATCAGGAATAGGATCATCAAATTCCATAGTCTTTTCTTGAACCGGATGAGTGTTTTCTGAATAAGTTTCTGAACACAGTTCATCATTGATCACCACATTTGAAGACTCCATGACTGTTTTAGTTCTCAGGTTGTATACTCTATAAGATCTACTAGTGGAAGAGTATCCCAGAAAGTATCCCTTGTCACTCTTTGCATCAAGCTTTTCTAGGTTCTCCCTATCACGCAGAATATAACAGTCACTACCAAATATCCGGAAGTATTTGACAACAATCTTCTTTCCTCTCCAGAGTTCATAAGGAGTTTTCTTAGAATCAGGTCTAAAATACACCCAGTTAAGTGTATGACAAGCAGTGTTAACTGCTTCTCCCCAGAAGGACTTGGGCATCTTTTTGTTATGTAGCATGACACGAACCATCTCTTGAATAACTCTATTCTTCCGTTCTACTATTCCATTCTGTTATGGTGTCTTGGGTGAAGAGAACTCTTAATGTGTGCCTTGATCATTGCAGAAGGTACCAGCTTTGTGTTTTCAAATTTCCTTCTATGATCACTTCTAATTCTGGCTATCACAATTCCTTTCTCAACTTGCAATTTCTTGCATAAGTGTATCATCTTTTCAGGAGCCTCAACTTTATCTCTCAAAAGCACAACCCAAGTATATCTAGTGAAATCATCCACAATAACTAGAATAAACTTCTTTCCACCTAAACTCTAAACTCTGGCAAGACCCATGAGATCAATGTGCAACAACTCTAGAGGTCTTGAAGTTTGAACTTCAGTCACAAACGGATGTTTGGACTTCACTTGTTTACCCATCTGATATGATCCACATATGCACTTTTCTATCTTTTCAAACTTGGGCAAATCAATAACTGCATCACACTTGCAAATCTTCTCTAATTGCTTATGACTTGCATGTCCCAACCGTTGATACCATAAGTCTACTTGATTGATCTTTGCACTGAAACACTTGTTGCTTATACTTGGTGTTATACCATAACAGTTGTCAGCTATCCTAAAACCAATACACATGCAGTCACCTCCTTCATCAAGTATTTCACATTCATACTTGGTGAAGAGAACATTTAATCCATTGTCACAAATCTGACTGATGCTAAGTAAATTAGCCTTAAGCCCATCAACATACCAGACATCTTCAAAAACCGGCAACCCTGGAATGTCCACGATTCCAATGCCTCTGATCACAGATTTGCTTCCATCTCCAAATGTGACTATCACAATCTTTCTTTCAAAGAGTGTCTTGAATAAAGTTTTATTTCCTGTCATATGCCTAGAACAACCACTATCCAAATACCAAAGACAAGAATCACGTGCCTTTGAGGTGGTTAAAGCAGTATAACACAAATAATTATCATCACATGTAATTATACCAAGATACTCAAGGAAAGACTTAACCAAAGCAACAAGAGACACAAACCAAAAGTAGACAAATTGAAACTTTAGCAGTAAGAACTTCCAAGTATCCATGACAACAGGGGTCAAGGATCAACTCTTAGATCAAAGGATCTAAATACTAGAGCTAACCCGCTCTGATACCACTTGTACGTTTTTAGACTCCTTAAACACAAACAAATTAACCTAGTTATTTAGCCAAGTGATTAACTTAGGTAAATTATTTAGATCTAGGTTAACACAAGTAAATCATATCATTGAAACAGTGTGGAAAAATAAAGAACACAATGATATGATAACCCAGGAAAACCAAATCAGTAAAAAACTTGGGGAAGATTTAACCTAGCTATCCTCAAGGTAAAACAGATCCACTATGCAAGAATTAAAGTTTTACAATAGCAACATAGACCACTAACATCCTATTGCTACCTCGAGTAGAAAACTTACTACCACGACCACGTGACGGCTCCTAGTCCACAGACTACTTCTTTCTTGGATTCACAGCAACCACAAGTACTCCCACATGTGTTTTTCTTTAAGCTCTTTATGCAGCAACTAAAACAATCACCAAGCTCTCGACATCAATCTTGATCTTGATCTTGAAGGCAAACATTTCTAGATCTCACAAGAGATTCATACACACAGCATAAATAACAACCATAAAACGTGGTTAGGGTTTTTCTTTTTATACTTAAGGCAAAACATAAAATCCTACAAGTCATATGGGCTTGGGCTGAGTTGGAAAAATCTGTAGAAAAACAATCTGCACGAGCTTTGATCGATCGAGTCTAATTTTCGATCGATCGAGCCTTGCAGATTTACATAATAAATCCTGTAGTACACTCAATTCCAACTTTACACATAAACACACTTTGAGCAGCCTAATTCTAGACTCTAAGTTTTGATCATGGTTTGCCAGCATTACACATTGAAGTTCTAATACATTTAGATCCTAAATCCTTAGAACCTAACACTCTCAAAAAATAGAAATAACTTGACTAAATCCTTGTAGAAAATGTAATCAAAATATATGCACATGAGAGTAATTTTGTTTAATTATTTAAGTTTATTTGTATTATTTTCTTTAGGAATGTTTTCTATATGTTATTTTTTTCTTGTATAACTCTAACGACATTATATATATTAAAAGTCAATATTTGTAACCATCTTTACATTTTGAGATTAAATGCTATTCAAATGAATTCTTCATGACATTTTCGTCCCTGTTAAGTATCTACCTGCATTATCGCTAACTACTGGATTCAACAATGTACACTCAATCATATTGCAGTCTAGATATTGGAAATTTCAGCTCCCAGAAAGGAAAATGTAATTTTCAAGTTTATATAAAAAAATGAATTTTGCTAAAAACCCCATTCCAATTGAAGTTGAGAGAAAAATACAGATGAAGTTGGTGGAAGGATTTATGGTGTTAAAAATATTTATTCAAACATCATCGTTTATTATTAATCAAAATATATATTATTATCTACTCATTTCACAACTTCATTATTTTTAATTTTACATATTTCTAATACTAACATTATTTGAGATAGCACGCATGGATTGCACCACATTTCCAAATAGGCATGTATTAATCCAATTGATGAAACTTTTCTCATTACGGGTGTAGTTAATATCAAATGTAAACTTGCGAATGATGAGTTTGATAAAGAATAAAGTTTCACACATTCATGGGAAATGATGTTTATGTTTCTACTTATGTATCTATTTATGTTTTTTGGGTATGTTTATGTTCCATATGCATTGCAGGTGAAATAAATTTTCATAATAATAAAAATCATGAATTAACTTAGAGATAAGATTTTTATAAAAAAGATGAAACTAAAAAGTTGTCACATAGAAAATAGAATTATATAAAAAATAATTATGAGCTCATAGAATGTATTTTCAATTTTTTTTATAAGAGTATTTTCAAATTTAATTGAGCATATTATGGATCAATTAATAAATATATAAAAGTATAAACCTTAGCCATAGTGGCCTAAGGTTCTGTGATGTATTTCTTTGGAATTCTCTTTCTTTAGCCTTCCACACCATCAAACATTTGCATTTAAATCAAAGTATTAATCTACGTGTTAATAGATGAAATCGAAAAATTGTTGACTTTTTGGTTGACCACTCCTGACTGTGGCATGTAAATCTTTACAAATTATAGCATGCAGTAAAAATACAATAACTATTGTTACAGCGTTTATAGGTAGTTACAGATTTTGCAACGTTACATATTTCCTTAAGTAAAAACAAAAAACAAAATTTTCAATTATTTCATCTCCCATTTGTTGGTACCTTCTTCTCCATCAATCCCTTTGTACCTTATTACCTGATACAAGTTTTGGCTTTTTTTGGCAAATTAGTTAGGACGAAATTTTTTCAATTTTCTACAAGAAATACCACCAAAGCAAGTTGAGAGGTCAGATAGCCTAATTGATATTCTTCTCTCATGCTTTTATATTTATTTATTTTTAATTTTTTGTCTGCATCTACTTAATTAAACTCTATAATTAATAGAAAAAGAAGAATAAATGGAGCAACTTAAAGGAAACTCACATCTACCACATCATCCTTGTAATGCTTTGATCTCTACTTGTAAGTCTCACCTTCAACTTTTTGAGGAAACCTACATCCACCACATCTTCCACGAATGGAAGCCCGGACCTTTTGCGCCCCCCCCCCCCCCCCCCCCCCACCCCCTCTCATCCCTTCCTCTATTTTGTACCAATTATTTTCGGATGCTTAGGGTATTTCATAGTTCCTTCTCGAAACTTTGTAACCTTTAGTTTTCTTTAATCAAATTCCTCTTTACCAAAAAAAAAAAAAAAAAAAACCAAAATAGTGAACGGCATTTCAATTAACCATTTTTGTTATTAAAAAAAAAAAAAGCACAGTAGAAAGAAAATAGAAAGCCCCCATAAAATCCTCAATTATTTATAATAGTAATACCATTATTTAAACCAATTCTTAAAGAACTAAACTATTTTCTCCGCACACAAAAAATAAATAAATAAATAAAACATGTCGCTTATTTGAATATGAAAACTACGTTCATAAGATAGCATTTTTAGATCAAATAACAAGCATATCCAAAATACTCCATCCAATTCATATCTAACCGTCTAACTCCAATATTAAAAAAAATAATAATAATAAAAATTAAATAAAAAAAAAAAGGTTGGGGAGATAAACATCTTGGGGAGTTTTCTTGAATAATTAATATAATATATAGAAATACACTTTAACCCAAAATGTCTAAACCCAATAAGTATGTACTCAATTATATTATATTAATTAGTTATTCTTCTCATCATTATTCAATGTGGGACTTCACTCACATGTGCAACCCAACAATCTCCTCTTCACGTGTGAGTCTCTGCCTCTCTATGGGCTTCAAGACCTCTCTGTGGACCATGAATAAGTCCTACTCACTCCCCTTGCCTAATGGGCTTTTCCCTTCACTAGTTCATCATCCATGGGCCTTCACGTGTCAACCCCGCACATCTTTTATCCTCCATGGGAACCTCGCACCTCACTATTGTCTAACACCATTAGCAACAATACTCCTTTGTTAAGCCTTTTCCAAGATCGTATATGTGCCTTTATGGGCTTGCTTGGTGCAATATACCATCCCCGCTCCAACTGCTAAAGGGACCTGCTGTACACCATTTGCGAAAGGGTTTCAAGTACACACACCCCGTTCCTGCTCCAACTGCGAAAGGAACCTCAATAACCTTGCCACCTTTGCCCCACGCCACCATGGACTGTTATACCACTTGTTGGGGAGATAAACATTTGAAGGAGCCTCCTTGAATAATTAATATAACTTATAGAGACACACTTTAAGCCAAAAGGCTTAAACCCCAATGGGTATGTGTTCAATTATGTTATATTAACTACTCATTCTTCTCATCATTATTCAATGCAGGACTTCACTCACACAAGTAACCCAACAATCTCCCCATCACATGTGAGTCTCTGCCTCTTTATGGGCTTCAAGACCTCTCAGTGGGCAATAAACAAGTTCTACTCGCTCCCCCTTGCCTAATGGGCTTTTCCCTTCACTAGTTCATCATCCATGGGCCTTCACAAGTCAACTCTGCACGTCTTTTATCCTCAATGAGAACCTCGCACCTCACTATTGCCTAGCACCATTGGAAATAATACTCATGTTAGGGAAATAAACGCCTTGAGGAGCTTCCTAGAATAATTAATATAACATATAGAAATACACTTTAACCCAAAAGGCCTAAGCCCCAATAGGTTATGTGCTCAATTACATTATATTAACTACTCATTCTTCTCAACATTATTCAATGTTTGACTTCACTCACACGTGTATCCCAACAGTTAAGGGGGTTTAAAGATGGCTGATGCTCATCAAATTTGTCCTTTAACAACCACTGACGTCTTTTCTTCTTTCATATAATCATATTTTTGTCTTTGTCTTTGTCTTTCTAACTCTCTCTCCACTCAGATCTGTGTTCTTCTATATTTCATTTCTTCTTTCCTTTATTTCCAAGTTTCATCAAAATTTATTTTAGTCCTTTTAATTTACCTTCATTTATTATAGTCCTTTAACTTTCATGTTTATTCAATTAAGGCTTTCTGTCAACTTTTGTTAATTTTTTTTAATTTAGAAAATAGGTTTATATCATTAATTGGATTTTTTTTAATTTGAAATTTTAAAGAAATAAAATTGAACCATTAACGACAACATTTAACAGAAGTTAATGGAAATGCCCTATATTGAATATCCTTGAAATTTAGAGGACTGAAATGAATGAGAGTAAAATTAAACAACTGAAATGAGCTCTTGTGAAACATAGAGAATATGTTTTGCATTTTAGTCTTATTTTTTATGCTGCACTTGATTTTGCATGTTGCCAATTAGGGGGTATGAGGCCAACCCGCCAAAACTGACCCGACCCAACCTAACCCACCAGGTTTAGTCAATTTTTAGAGCTTGGTTGGTTGGGTTAGGTTACAAAATTTTTTTTTGATAACGGGTCAGGTTGGGTTCGGGTCATAAAATTCCAAACCTGCCAAACCCGACCCGACCCGACCCACCCATAATTTAATATATGTTTAAAATATATTATATAATTAATAAATTTTTTAAATAATTAGTAATTAGTTCACATAAATCATAGAACCTTTTCTCTTAATGTGCCGCCTCCCACTCCCCTTTCCCACTTCACTCCCTTTTGAACCCTAACCCTCTCTCCCTATACTAAGCCACTGCCGTCCATCAGCTATCATTACCGCATCGGCGGTGGTTCTATCTTTCTGGTGGTAGCTTTCTCTTTCGGTGTTAGGTAAAGTTTCTTAATGTTTTCTCTCTCTCACTCTATTTCTCTTTCTCTTGCTTCTCTCTCTCTCTCTCTCTCTCTCTCTCTCTCTCTCTATTTATCTCTCTTACCGTGGTGGATCAGTATTTATTTTTTGTTTTGTTGATTTCTTAGTTTTCTTTTTACTGATTTTTAAATGATTCTGCATTGTCTCAACCACAGGTCTCTTTCTTACTCTGGTGGTTCTCTCTTCCAGTATTAGGTGGAGGTACTTAGGTTTCTTTCTCTTGCTCTATTTCTGTTTTTCTAGCTTCTCTCTCTCCTCTCTCTCGCTCTATCTGCTTATCTCTCTTGCCATTGTGGATCAATGTTTAGCGTTCGCTTTGTTGATTTCTTAGTTTTCTTTTGGCTAATTTTTAAATATTTTTGCTTTGTCTCAACTTACAGGCCTATTTCTTACTCTACAATATTTTCTCTTGCCAACTTGTTGTGTCCCTTGCTCTCTATCTTGCTTTACAGGTTTGTCTCTATCTGGCCCTCTCCCTGTTGTTTTTACTATTGTTGTTTAGTCATTAATGTTGTTTGCCTTCAAGGAGTTACATTGATACTAATCTTTAGGTTTTTTTAATATATTTATATTTATATTTTTTCTGTTCAATTTAATAATAATAGTAATAAAAAATATTATCCAACCCATGGGTTCAACTCGACCCAACCCAACCCATGTGGGTTGGGTTGGACTTATGTAATAGGTTGGGTTGGGTTGGGTTGAATTTTTTTTAACCCATCATGGTGGATTGGATCAAAAAATCTCTTTAAGCCAACCCATGCACACTCCTATTGCCAATTGTCTCCCAGAATAGTTTAGTTTTCAAACACTCAATGACCCAAATAAGTTTGCCACCACAAATTTGAAATAAAATTTCCAATTGGGTTAGTTCAAGTGATCAACTCAAATTAAATTTTTTTGGTCTACTTTTTTTTATAAAAAATTATTTAAAAAAAAATTGATATTGGAATTCTGAAGGGATTTCTGATACTTTGTAGACTGTTTTGTAGTTAATGACTTGCTTATAGGAATTCTATGGATTTGGGCCAACCAAGCCTCTATATTTTGAAACAGCTTTGTGGGACCATGATCTTTTTACATATGCTATATTTGTAAGTGTAAAAGAGTCTTTTCTGATGCTGAACCATATGGTACCTAAATTCTGCTATTCAGATGAAAATTCAAACCAAGGTTTACCTAGTCATAACAACCAATAGCAATATGTCACTTTAGATTTTTTATAAAAGTATTGTAAAAATGTTGTATACATAGCATTTCTCATATTCTAATGAAGCAAAACAGATTAAAATGACTTTTGAGATACAAGTAAAATCCAATCAATTCTCTATTATTACTTTAAAATCACTAATAAATCATGTTGACCAGATATTATTTTGTCAAATGCATTTCTTAGCCTGCCGAAGTTTTTCAATTATTAGTATAGAGTAAACAAATCTCACAATTGTTGATGTGGCCAAGTGTGGCAACTTATTAATGAATAATGATAATGTGCCAACTCAAAAGTTGTGAAATTTGTCATGCATTACTCGAAGTTTTGCATGGCACTAAATAGAACTTAATAGTTAATACAGGGCTATTGCACAACCCAATAGAGCAAACATAATTGACGAATATGCGAGTGAGGAGGTGGGCAAGCTGCCATTGTCTCTCCTGAGGAAGAGACCTTGGTAAACAGACAGGTTGATTAAAACCAGCGGACCACATAAAAGAATCTGCAATAATGTAAATGATTCTGAAACCGAAGTTTGCACATCCGTAATCACCCTCTTCATTCCTCCAACAATACAGAATGTACGTGTTTAGCAATGCAAGTGTTGCTAAAATAATTAAATGACAAACTTTGGAGAAGTACCAAACTCCATGATCTCTTGCTCCTTGATTCGAAAAAAGATTACTAAATTCGATGTTTTGTTTGTTTGGCAATCACTGAGGTTTGCACGGCTGCTTGTTTCTAACATTCATGGAAGTATGGAACTCATTCGACATTGGAAAGCGCAATACACATCTGTCCACGTGGCCATGAGGCCCAACTTTCTCTGTCATTATAACTATAACTATGTGTTTTTTTTTTTTTTTTTTTTTAGTGAATATCATTATCCATATCGGTATTTTTGAATTTTTGTAATTGATAAATGCATTAAACCTTAATTATAATGAATGAAAAGTACTCCCTCAAGAAAAAATAATAATATTGAATGAAAGTACTGTGCTTTAGAGAGAGAGAAAAAAAAAACAAAAAAAAAAGGCCTCTAAGCACACGCTAATGTTAATAGACTTAGCATGTAGTCTTGTGCATATTTATAGTTAATAATGAATATGATTGATATCACATTATAAACATAATATTAAACAAATTTTCGAATTAACTTTTTTTTTAGTTAAAAATTGACATAGATATTTGTAAGGTTTATATGACATAAAATCTATAGTAGTTATAGTATCACTCAAAAAAATAGTTATTTATTGTGTTGCTAACACAACATCAATCATATTAATTGTCATATCATACCATGCGAATTTCATGATAACAAATATAACTAGAAACACACACTAGAGATTGCTATTGAGAAGTGTCGGCCAAATATAACTAGAAAAACACACTAGATATATCATACAATGCGAATTTCATTAATGCAAATAAGTCAACGTCCATAATAACAATATTTGAAATTTGTACAAAATTGGCGACTAGTTGAGCTCGATCTTGTTCAAAGCCATCTTGTACACCTTAAAAAACTGCTGCTTTTAGTCTCCTCTTCAATTCTTTCCTGCATGCAAAAAAATAAATAAATAAATAAATAAAAATAAAAATCAACCCCACCGTAATTAACATCATAATCAATTAATACATCCAACTTTTTTGCCATAAAATTTTATAGAGTACTAAAATTTACCTCATGAGTTGCCTGTCAAGGGATGAAGCTGATAAAAGCCCTCTATTCTCTTCAGCCCTCCTTAGAAGGTATGGTATAACTGTCTCCACAGGGCCAAATGGCATATACTTACTAACTTGAAATCCTGCATTTCTCAAACCAAAGGAAAGTGGTTCTGACATTCCGTATAATTGTGCGAATTCTAGCTTTTGGCTTACCCTTCCAATACCTAAATCATATGCTTTTGCCACTGCTATTTTCCCTATTTATCATCAAAACCTTAAATTAGATATAATGTGACAAACAAACAGTGCATTATATTACAAATTCTTAAAAATTAAAAGTGAAAATTTTTTACCTGATTCCACATTATGAGTTGCAAGAACAAGTGCACCAGGACCATTGGCAATCTTATCAATCATAAAAGAAGCACATTCATTATAGCATGCATGTGTTTCTTGTATGCTATTGTGAATAGGAGATTCAAAACCTAAGGATGAAGCTAGTTTTCTTTCACTTGACATATAAGCTCCTCTGACCAATTTGAAACCCATTGGGATTCCTATGTTGTCTGCAGCCTTTGATGCTAGCAGCAATCTTTCTTTTGCATCTTTCAAGTAAGCTTGAATTGTCCCATACATGACAATGTTATCATATTTGTTGTACATGATCGCAGAAGAGTATGTCAAATAATCAATGGCTGGTTGAACTGACGTATGTTCGGCATCAATTGTCAAAGGGACATTGGCATCTAGACACTTTTGGCATATTTTAAGTAATCTCTGGTGCCCTAGTTGGAGATCATGTTCTTCTTCTAATGTTAATGGTTCTGGCCTTTTGAGGGTGTGATACGTAGGGCTAATATCAGAGAAAATGGGGAGGGTATCTAGCTTCCATGGTAGATTGAAAGAAGAGTCTTTGTATTGCCATCTCAACAAGTCACTAACCCGTTCAAGCAGCTTCATGGGACAAATAGCAGATAGTTTCACAATTATAAAACTCACCTGTTGAATGGGAAGAAAAAAAACAGTCAATTATTCATATCAAACTTCACAAGAAAGTGACAAAGAAAGCAATGAAAAACACAAATCCCACTAGCCTTTTGACAAGTCATCAATGAAAGTTTCTATAACATCCAAACCCAATGATTGCCTTAGTGCATTAAAGTAAAGCCTTTTAGAGACAAGTTCATAAATGTTTACAGTTTGAATTGAAAAGTAGTAGAATTTAAAAATATTGACTTCAAAATATCCTATGTATGTACAAAATTTAATCTTCAGATAGACTTCTAGTAGTAATCATAGATATGTCCACACTTAGCTTACTTTTCAACACATTCATCTATAACATAGGATGGAAACATTACAATCCATATATACCCTAGTTCACTATTGTCAGATCATATTTGCAATTATTATAGACTTTATTACTAAGTAGACTAACAATTGCGGTTAATCTTTGTTACTGTCACTGCATCACAAGTTGAAAACTGGTACCACAGGTCCACGACTAAAGATTGGCTTTTTCCAGACATAGAAGTACTTGGGGCACATGTATTCATGACAAACATGTCCCAACCTCATCTCATATCATGTATCCTAAACTTACATGCTTATTCGGTTTTATCTACTTGTGTTACGTCCTTCTCTTTGTTCAAGAGTGGATTGCAATTTCTCCTTACCTAACCAAATTATAAATTCCAAAAACAAATTATGGTTAACGGGAAAAAAGAAAAGTAAGATCTTTAATATTTCAATCTAACCATCTTTCTCTTCACATACTCATCAAAGTAATATCTCAAGCAGTGAAACAATTCCACGAATATCAATTATTAAAAAAATTAGAAAATTCTTTCAGATTATCTCACGCATATACAATTCACATACACATCATCAATCTCGAGTTAATTGTGAACTCATTCTTAAAAACACAAACACAGGTTGTGAAAATATAAATATTGTGTAAAAAGAGTGTACGTACATCAACATGTGTGAATCAATAATTTCCCATAAAAATAACCAAGAGAAATAGCTTACAGAAGATGGTGGAAGAGACTTGGCTATCTCAACGGTGTCAAGGAAGGCTTCCAAGTTTCGATCACAGGACTGATTGTCACTGGCATATTCCACAGCATAAACCAGCATGGCTCTAAGTCCAGCGCCACCACTGTTCAGGCTCCGCACGGTGTTTTCAGTGGCCAAAGCGTTCTCTCCTGCACAAAAATGCTCGTAAAACGTGTGCTTCACAAAAGCCAACACGATATCTCTGAAAACCTCCATGTTCATGAGCTTGGAGTTCATGATCCACATTCCCAAATCCACAATGGGCTCCATGGACGCCAAGTGCAGGTTGGCAGTGGCTCGTAGGAGCTTTGTGGTCGATACAGATGAGAATAGCTTCTCAGCATCGTGGAGGTTAATGTAGGAGGAGTTGTTTGTGTTTGTGTTTGTGTTTGCGGATAATGCAGCAAGTTGGTTTTGGAGAATGGATTCGGGCTTCTCTGTGAGGTTGATGGAGATGGAAGAAGAGGCTGAGGGTGAAGCGGAAGCGGCGGTGTTGAGAGGCCTAGAGGAGAAGTAGCGGTGAGCGAGGCTTTTTAGGAGTTTCTTTTGAGGCAAAGCACGGGTTGCCATCAAATTCCACAGTTCTCTCTTCTCTCGTTTTTTTGTTACGCTACCAAGACTAGGAGGGAATCGGAATTTGAAGAAATCAAGAGAATCTCTCAGTGTGTCTATTCCTTTGTATGGAACTTGGAGAGTGGTTATATAGAGAATTATATGGCAAACTAGTCAATAGGAATACTTAATAACTTCTTTCACTACTTTACTAGATGTCAAGTTATGAGTGGTGCAACGTTATTCGTATTTCATCTTTGTGGTTATTATTAGCCTATTAGGCTTATTAATCAGTCAAAGATTAAAAAAAAAAAAAAGGTTACTTCATCTTGTGTGTGCGTGTGTTATTTGGGATCAGTGTGTAGGAGACATAATATGATTCAATTAAATAGTAGTTATTTTTATGGTTCATAGTTTGATGCTCTCTTTTTCAAAAAAATAATTCACTTTTCCATTTTAGAAGATCTAAAAATGATTGTTAGAAGGAAAAAAAAATGCTATTTTTGCATAGAAACTATAGTGGCAAGGTAATTTAGTATAGTGCAAGTGAGTAATTTTATTTTAATATTTTTTAACCTTGTAGGAAACTCTAGAATTAGATTTTGGGGGGATAATAGTGTCAATGTGTCAAAAGGGTTGGGTGTACCGAATAATATTTGCTTGCTTATGTATGGAGTAGTAATTAGATGGAATCAGAGAAGTATGAAGTGGCAATTGTGGGACCACAAAAAAATTGTCAAAATTAAGATTGAAAATCCAGAGTTGAACTTGCTAGATTTATGGGGTTAATGACCAGGTAACACAGGAGAATGGTGAACATGTTGGAATTAAATTAGAGAAAAAGGATCGGATACACACTACAGGCTTCATGTGAGCGTGACCTAGTCTCCAGGCTGTCTTAACTCTTAAAGAGTGGATCAGTAGAAGATTATGTGGCTCCACGCAATCTTAGATGCTAATCATTCTCGCTTAATAAAGTATGCCTAAAAGTGTGAAGGACTAGAATTATTCCTAAATAAAACAATTGAACGGAATCTGAATCTCACACTTATTCTACTAACTGAAAATAGGAATCTAACAATCCTAGTAGTTAGGAGGAATCTGTGTGTATGCTAGCTCCACCAAGACAGCAACCAGCAAGTGAGGCTTTGGTTGGGACTAGTTGGAAGTGTGGTTATATGGGGAATTAATCAAGGTAAACGGTAAACTTAAAGGGTGAACGTGGTAAATTAGTCGAGGTTGAAGGTTACTTGTGTGCCCATTTGGTTAGAGCTTTTTGGGTTAAAATCACGTTGACTGTTTGAAAACATGACTATATATAAGGTACTTGGTAAAATTTTGAAATCGTGTAATTTTTAGCCTTGTAAATATGAAAAGGTGCATTTTTTGCATTTTATCTTTTGAGCAACAATTATAAATCTTCACTTTTTTAAAAATCAAAAAGCGAAAAGCTTAACCAAACTCACATTTGGCCATGTGTCAAGATGGGATTGTCCATACAATAGTCTAACTCGTTAGAAGTGAGAACTAACTACCAATTGTTTTCGGGTCTTTATAAATCAAAATACAATAAAAGTGAGTATTTGTTGTTGTTTCCCTTGACTTTAAATAAATAAATAAATAATCCAACCTTTGTTTTTAGATCAAACCTTTCAAAACCTTACTAAATTCATCTATGCCAGAAAATTGTATAGACATTGAGTCTTAAGATATTGCTTTAATATCTTGACAAATTAATCTAATATGTCATGGATAACTATTATTTTGTAAAACTGTGAAGAGAGTTTCATTTTCAAATTCCACTATATGGTGTTCGACCAATGAGGCGTGTTAGAAAACTAGAAGCATACTTCTCGTGTATCTTGAATTTTGAATCTTATTATGTCATCAATGAATCGATTTTTTTTTTTTTTTTTTTTTTTTTTGTTATTCAGCTAAATTTGAAAGCTAAACTAAAATTATGATGATATTAATATTAAATAGAAGCAAAAAATTAAGATCCTATTTAAGAAATAAGCACTTCACCACAAAAGGGAATCGGTAAAAAAAGTCCTGCAAGACTAAAACTAATAATAAAAAAAAACACCGATCAACCGTCCAAACTCCAAACCGAATTTAGTTTTCTTTTTCTTTTTTTCAGTTCGATTCGAATTTTTTATTTTTTCAGTTGGATCTAGGTTTCAGAAAATATTAAACCAAACCAAAACCAACTTATACGTATTAAATTATTAATATCTGCAAAGTATTTCAAGTTTGTACTTGTAGTTTAGCCATCATACATATAGGATCTCGCTACTCATCTACATAATGATACCATTTTTCTTGCGGCCACATGGAACTCCCTACTAGTCCAGACACAATGCAACCATTACGCCCCGACCTGGTCCAACTTACTTAAGCAACCTAAAAGCTTGGCCCGGTCTTAGGGTGTATCTCACGCATTATACTACGTGGTTTTAGACTTTGAATAAAAGCTAACCCTTCCTCTCTTCTCGATCCCCACTTTCTCTTCACGTCTCCATCGTTCCTCTCTCTCACAATAGCCTTTCTCCAACTCCCTTATCTTGGAGCATATAGAATATAGAGTATAATTTGGCATAATATTGTAGTATCTATCTTAATCCACGTTGATGTTTGTGTAGCTCAATAAAGAAAAAAGGAAGATCTTTGTCCAAACTTTACAAACAAATTATTCAAGTTCCTACAGGATATAAGCGGCACTTGTTATTAGTTTCTTTCAATATTTTAATAATTTTTTTGACAAAAAATTGTAATATTTAATATTTTATTTTATAGACAAAATAGACGTAGTTTAGTGATTTGATCATACTATATTGTTTAAAATTTTAAAAATTGCAAAATATAGTGATTGATATATAGACATGTTTCACGCCTACTCAAGAATGCAAATATTATTTTGATAAAATAAAAATGATATTCTTCAAAAAATATATATATTTTTTGATTGTGTCATTAATTTTTTTTTTCTCTCTCTCTCTCTTGTTGGACTTTGTTTCAACTGTTGCAAGCAACTAAATTTGAGCAAGAATATAATATTTCAAATTAATTTTTTCTCATATAAATCTGAGAAAAATAATAACAAAATTTTATTATACTTAAATAATTAATGAATCACATAAAATAAGTAATATGACAAAATAAATGTATTTATCCTAATAATAATCTTTTTAACTACATAAAGTAAATACTACAATTTTGGTTATATATATATATATATATATATATATATATATTACATGTCACTTAAGGAAGTTAGGAAATTTAAATGGTTAAGATTAATTTTAGTAAATTCATAATTTTTTTTTTTAACTTTTGTGTTAATTGTTGTCAAAGCAACTAAACATGGGAAGAATGTTATATTTTAAATCTATTTTTATTATTATGAGTAATTACACTTCCCTCCCTTTAGGTTTGGGGGAACGACACTCCACCCCAAATCTGAAGAGAAAAAAACTCCCCTCCCTTGAAATTTAAAGAAATTAACACTTTCCCACCATTGGTTTATATTAGTGATGAAATATTCTAAATTTTTATAAGAATTTTTTTACAAAAGTTTAACCATAGTTATTAAAAAAAAAAAAAACTAATAAATTTATAATAAAAATGCAAAATTTATTAAATATCAAAACACTTACAATGGAAAATCTCTTCATGATCCGTTGAAAAAAGAAAAAATAATAATAAGCAAAATTCAAAATTAATATTTTAAATTACACTATAGTTAAAATTTTAAAACAATGAATTTTAATTATGAATTAAGATAATTTTGAAAACCTGACCTTAAGCAAAAGGTAGGTCAGTACACAACATTTTTAATATTAATTTAACAAAGTTTGGCTAATAGGATGTCAAGAGAGGAAAGTGTTTTTTCCCTTCAAATTTGGGGTGGAGTGTCATTTTTTAACATAAATAATTAATGCACAACTATAAATAATTAATAGGATAAATTGCAAATTACACCTCTGAAGTTTGAGGTTGATTGAATTTTACATCCCAAAGTTCCAGAAACTTGATTTTACACCCTGAAATTTGGTTCCGTTAGCAATTCACCCCTTCCCCCCCCCCCCCCCCCCCCACAACAATTAGTTTTTTATGTTAAGTGACACATTATCATGCTGATGTGTTTTATCTTTGCCAAATCAGCCTCAAAACTATGTCATCTCAGTGATAACTAAGTGAATGGTTGGAACAATCAAAAATACGTCATTTTAAGCCTAAACTTAAAACACAAACTATAGCTTAAGGCAGGCCACAAACGAGGTTGTGCGTGCAAGATCTTCATTCACGAAATCACTGGGCCACAAACAAAAATGACCTCCACCTTTGTTGGTTAGCTTCTATACAGTGATGAAACTATATCATCCAAAATGGGATTCTGGGGTATATTTACTTGGTACTATGAGTCTATGACTGAAAACCTTGATCCACTTGCTTTTTATTCCACGCTCCAATGAAATGAGAACTACGAAGCAATTAAAACTGGGCTATAAAAAAAGGGCTCGTTGTTGTAATCAGCGAGTGCAAACTACAAAGCAAGGTTGTGTGTGCAAGCATAATAGCATTCCTTATTTCATCACTACTAGTCAAGTATAGCACAGAGATCTCCAGATTCCCAAAAAAAATTTAAGCATTTTCATAAATTCAATGAACATAGTCATAGATCAACTCCATTCACAGTCCGTGAATTTTGATTTGACGGAATAGCCCCTTTGTGAGCACAAATTAAACATATGGTGGTCTCAGGTGAGCCTGAAGCCTTCACCGCCTACCAAGGTTCATGAGACGAGCTGATGGGTTTAGGTTAGAGAGGCCTAGGTTCGTGGGGTTTGGGTTAAGGAAGTATGAGGTCTGCCTTCTTTGTGGTTTTTGTTTTTAATTTTAGAGTTTGGCCTATCGTTGAAGCTACAGTTTGTGTTTTAAGTTTAGGCCTGAAACGACGTAGCTTTTATTGTGCCAACTATTCACTTGGTCATCATTGAAACAACGTAGTTTTGGGGCTGATTTGGCAAAAATAAAACACATTAGTATGATGATGTGTCATTTAACAGCAAAAACTAATTATGGGAGGTGAATTGCTAACAGAACCAAACTTCAGGATATAAAATCAAGTTTCTGAAACTTTAGAGTGTAAAATTCAATCAACCCCAAACTTCAAGGGTGTAATTTGTAATTTACCCTAATTAATATATGTATTTACTTCATTAGCTAATTCAATGAATCAAGTAACACTTTGATATGAATGCAAACTTTGTTAAGAAGGAAACCTAAATAATAAAAATCTCAAAAAAAAAAAAAAAAAAAAAGTACCACATGACAGAACCTCACTCCACACATCAGTCTATGCACCTCTATCATCACTACTGTATAATGGCATTTTAGAATATATATATATATATATATATATATATATATATATATATATATATATATATATATATATATGCTAGGAACCTAGTGATTCCTAATGGGGATAGATAGGAATTATAGAAAAATTGACTTAATTCAAGGTAATTACCCTCCAGAGAGAAAGAAAGAGATTAAGAGAGAGAGATGCACTAATGCACTAATGCACTTAAGCAATGAGTTGGTTTATTCTTCAATCATGGAAATGTGATTACAAGTAGGTATTTATATAACCATAAAACTTTTCTATTGGCCCACATAACCTTAACCTAATAATCTTATTATTCTCATGTGCATTAATAATTCCAACATGTGTTAAATGTGATTTAACATGTTTGGAATTATAACTAATTAACCAACAAACTAACTAAATACAACATCACAACAATTATTATCTATATGCTTATAGCATTCCTAACATTTCCTTCCCCTTGAAAACACCTTGCCCACAAGGTGTTGTTGTAATCTTCATGAGGGTGATTGGCCACTACACCAATACCAATACCTCAAGACATTTTGACCGTTGAACACACCAACAACACCAAAGCAATTAATCACAACTCAAAATTTGAGTAAACAGGTTTCGTTTCAAATTAGACCAACAATGGACACTCCCAGCAGGACCTTGACCCTTGATTTGTTGAATGATTGAAGTCGTGCACAACAATCCCAACAGGGAAGTTTGCTAGTACACCATCACATATGGGAGTGTGTCTCTCTAGACCAATAAGACCAAATTCTATCATTCTTTGTTGTCCGCAGAATACAGCATCTTCTTTTTCTACGTAGACCATAACCAAAGCACCAAGGAACTTGGAACATTCCATACCTTTCCACGTAGCCAATATTTCCTTGTCCTTCGAAACAAATTCACTCCATTTTGTAATTACAAAAGCCAACTTCTCATAAACTTCATACCCACACATCATTCTCAATGCCAAGGGAAGGGATATTCCAATGAATGGTTAGTGAATGGGAAGTACATATCAATCCAAAACATTTCCATTGTACCAACTATATCGCAAGGTTCAGAATTTCTCACCTTTGGACAAATCTCCTTCCCATATAGACCACAAGCACCCGGTGTGATTTTGATCTCTAAGTGATCCGCACTGATGAAGAATGTTGGGGTTATACCAAAATGATAACCCATGAAGGAACTATTATTCAATTTTCTTTGTTCACTAAACGCAGTCGATTTACTATTATCAAGAACCACTGTTTGTTCTTTGAGCTTCTCAAGACTTTGCTTAATGAACAACAAAGATTATCACATGAATCTTCAAAATCATGGGCAAGTTCAATTGATTTAGGAAGCTTTAACTTGTTGCCTGTACCTTTAAGAAGCTGTATCTCTTCTTCGGACATATTCTCAAGATCCTCCTACACTCTTGAAAGTTCTTCCTTCATGGCCATGTTAGATTCAACCAAGTCCTTGACCTTCTCCAAAATGGCATTGAGAGATTCGTACAAAGCCTTGAAATCCTCTGAAACTTTGTTCACATTTGCCGTAATTCTTTCCAAAATTCTCTTCGATCACATTCATCTGTCTCAAGATCTATGGCTCTGATACCACTTGTTAGGAACCCCATGGTTCCTAATGGGGATAGATAGGAATTATAGGGAAATTGACTTAATTCGAGGTAGTCACCCTCCATAGAAAAAGGAGATTAAGAGTGAGAGATGCACTAATGCACTAAAGCAATGAGTTAGTTTATTCTTTAATCATGGAAATGTGATTACAATTAGGTATTTATAGAACCATAAAACTATTATATTGGCCCACATAGTCTTATCCTAATAGTCCTATTATTTCTCATGTGCATTAATAATTCCAACATATGTTAAATGTGATTAACATGCTTGAAATTGTAACTAACTAATCAACTAACTAAATGCAACATTACAACAATTACTATCTATATGCTTATTCCTAACAAAATACAATTATTATATATGCCAGAGCTCCAACACCATAATTGTACCAAATGTGGTCTGCACTCATCAGCCTATGCACCTTACCAAGTCATCAGCCTATACACCTCTATCATCACTACTGTCCAATGGCATTTCAGACTATAGAAGCTCCATTCTGCATTGTTATTTTTGGCATGCTTTGATCTTCCACATTAATTTTTGCCATCGGGGACTGTGATTCAACAAACCTACACAATTCTTGTTCATTGGATTGTATGGCAAATAAAAGCACTCAGACTGTATGATGTTTCCAATGCATGATTTCAGAGCCTTCTTCAAGAACCTAAAAGAGGTTCACTTACCCTGGTGGGCTAGACGGTTTATAAGGTATAGGAGTTCCCTGGAACACTGCTAGTAGACCAGCATTACAAGTTACTTTTCTAGACCCAGAAGAATTGTTAAATGCTAAACCATAATAACGTAAAAGAGCGACAAAATTCATTAGCAGCATAGACAGATGGGAGTAGTGGAGAAATGGAGAAAGGATAGGCAATTGGGAACAATAGATGGGGATTGGTTAAGGGAACAAGAGCAATAGTGATCTGGTGGCAACAAATGGAACAACAGGAGGCATGTCCTGTGGCTAATGTGTGTTGCTGTATTGCTGAAAATTGAGCACTTTAGTATAAACCATGGCAACCAGCAGGGGAAGTAGAATAGATGAAAACATGAATGTCGAATTCACTAAAATTAGCAATTATGAGAGACATTACAAGCCATTATCTATAAAGCCAACTTAGCAACACTAGCCACAGAGAAATATAAGAAAATCATTTGTGATGTTTACAGAGATGCATGTCACAAAACCAAAAGCTACTAGCATCTTCGACCTTTTAGACTTTTAGTGATGCCTTTACAGAGATGCATGTCGCAATACCAAAAGCTAAAAGCATTCTGAACCTTTAATGTTCATATCAAGTTCTTTTAGACTATACATTCTATCTCCTAACAGAATACAAGGTACCTTGTAACAGAAGGTTCTGCAAAAGCTGGCCAGAAATCAATACAACAAATAAAGCCCAAAGAAAAACCATACTCTTGGTAACATAATTAATCAGAGAACATGTCTGAAGGTGAGGTTAATACGAGTTGTGTCTACTTTTGCACGCTTAGGCACTGAGTGGATCCAATCCCGTTGAGTGTTGCCTCTCATCACCAACAGTGATCCATGCTTAAGTTTGAAAGTGTACTGATCAGCATGGCAGCTCTTCTTCAATCGCTTGCTTGCAGGTTCTTCATCATGCCTTTTTGACACTAGAACCAAAGGACAGTTGTAAACATAAAACTATAAGTTCAATAGAAAATTCTTACAAGATTAGTATAATGCCAAAAAATGAATTAACAGCGTCCAGGTCTGTGCTTCAGAGGAACAAGTAAACTTGATGATAGCTGTACTTGATGCAAACATACAGCTATCATCAAGTTTGTAAGAAATATACAATACAAACAGTAGTATATATCATTGCTTAAAATAAATAAAACCAACAGTTAGTTGATGCAACAATATATAAGAGCATCCATGAAGTGCAAAGTCCAGACCCTACAGAAGAACAAAATGAACACATACAAAACACTTGCAAGAAGTGAAAAGACACTTAATCATACCATTTGAAGTCTTGCAGGGTTTCTTCTTCAAGAAGAAATCACGATCACATCCGAAGGATACTGAAGCAATCTCTGGAGTCAAACCATAAAGCTTCTCATCATCAGAATGCCAACCAACATAGTCATTACCACCTTTATACCTATTTAAGAGTAAGCTATTGAAATAACTCCCAGGAAGGGCTTTATGTACCTTCATAAATAAGCGAAGGCATCAGCTTCCAATAAAAATACAACTGTATTGCACTAATAAAGATATCTTGTAGTACTGATTATAAGAAAATTTAGACGAAATTATCCTTACCGCATCCAAGATGTCCTTAAGTGGAGGATAATCATCCCAAGAATAGGCATGTGGCTGATATCCACTGTAAATCAACTCTGGCAATCCTGGACTTGCAACATAACATGTGTCTCTAGGCTACAGAAACAAATATAACATAAGAACGCACAATTGAGCAAAGATGTCCAACTATAGCAAGAACCCACATTTGAGGAAGAAGAAGAAGCATTGCTTCTTACCTCACATCATACATGATTAACTCAGTAAGTCCTACTAAGTATGATTAAATCAAATTATTCAGCCAAGAAATGTGCATCCCATTATGGCATTACATATAAAACCAGAAAATTCATCCTGATAAGAAGATCAGCCCACACTGTACCACTAGGATGTCACATAACAATTTGAGGCACAACTCCAAACAAAAACATCCTTGAATTCACAACAATGGCATACACATTACAAGTCATACATTCCACAAGCTCCAACACCTTTAATTGAGTCACTCACTAAGTATGGTTAACATGTTCTAAAACTTCACAACGTGTACTTTAATCAAATGACCCATTAAGTTATTTAAACAAGTCACATCCACCTAAGGATTATTGAAATTCTTGCTCCGATTGGACTGTTTGTATATACATGCATTGGGATCTTGATTCATGGAACTTCCAATTCAAGAAATAAAGATACAAAGATCAAAACAATTCTTTCGGCATTATTTCCAAATCTAATAAATGTTGATTGGTATATTTTATTCTAATTCTATAAATGTTGCAATCAGATCTATTCACTAAATAGATCGATTCAACATAGTTATATTTGATTTGAATCAAATTTCAAATCAACTTATATCAATTGACTGCCTCCAATTCCATGATGCAGCACAAGATTAAAGATTTCCAGACCCCTTTTTTTTTCAAACATTGCCACATAGTGGGTTGTACAAATTTTGCCATTTGGGACAAACTTATGTCCATTACAAAAAAATCTCCCTCTTCCTCCTTACAAAGAAAATTGTTAACTTTTCTTGATTATAATTTTTTACATAAAAGGTTAGAACTTAATTGATTAAGTTGACCTTATTACTAAGATGCTTGCATTACCAATTACAAATTTTCACAACCAAAAATAAAATTTTTGTGTGGGTGTGTTAAATTTATCATTCCAATCACTAATTAACCAAATGGGACATGTTAAAAAAAATTAAATAAATAAAAGAATTGGTAGTACCTGAAGACAAGAGCGACCAAAGACACGAACGGTGGGTCTGGTCCAAGGAATGTGATCGTTAAGAAAATGGAACCATTTCCAGGATTGGTCGTAGGTGAAGAACCTTTGTATGTACAGGACTTCGCTTCCATTCCTTAAATCCACTATCTCTCTCTTTCTTATGCTTTCATTGTTGGGGTTTTTCGGATCGGTGTCTGAGTCTGACACCGCTTTCAACTTCAAACTCATCGACTCAAAGGACCAGAGACCAGACACTAGTTACGCGCCAATACCAGGTTTTTATGCTTTTACGAATGAAAAAATTGGAGGGCACAACCCAAGTCAAGCAAGTCAGTAAGTAATACAGAGTCACGGCCAAAAAAAAAAACTACAAATTACAAAAATTGTAGGAGGTGGCATGCTAATAATAACCTATCAATATTGCATTACTTGACGGAAGGTGACTTCCTAATTGGTGAAGCCAATAAGTTTAGGGTCTAGCCAAAATTCACTGCAAATTAAAAAAAAAAAAATTGTATGAGGTGGCAAAGTTATTAATGTGGATAATAAATTAATACTAATAATATAGTGTCTATGATTTGCTCATAAGGTCCTCAAAAACAAAAACAAAAAATGATTTGCTCATAAGAGAATTAATAATAACCTATCTATCAACTCAAAGATTATAAAATTTGTTGTGAAAATTGCTACATTAGTAGCACTATCATTTGTTGATTTGATATTTTTTATCACATCATCAATAATTTACATAATTAATAGGAGTACTTTTTTTTTTTTTGAGAGGGAATTAATAGGAGTACTTAGGAGATGATTTAATGTCGGTATAATTTTTGTAACTATATGGTTAGATAGGGTTATGATTATAAAATTTTTAAAAAAAAATGGTTAGATAGGGTTACTTAATTTAGGTTACTTTTTTTTTAAGGTGGTCGATGCAATTTTTATAACTATATTTTGGATTGGATTGCATTACCTAATTTAGATTAGGCATAAATAAATGCTCCATCTCATTAATTTACTTGTCAGTTAAAATTTAATGATGGGATTTGAGGGATACCCTTTCAATTCTGATGGACGGACTTATAAAACGAAAACACATTTAAACGATATGTTATCACACTTGGGTCAATCCCAAGCATATTTGATTCCAATACCTCTTGTGGTTCAAAACCCACCAACCCCTCTCCCTCTATTTACCTAAATAATGCCAATTTTTGATATCTCCTGTGTTTTTCATTTTTTTTCTTAAAAGAAAAAATGACTTCATAAACCATGTCTACAATCGATTGCTCCTAAAAGTTGCTAAAGCAAACAATGCTAGGGATACAAAAAAAATCTGTAACTTTTGCCACAACTCATCACGTGGCAAGCTGTAAGTGGTGAAAGTATAAACCCACTATTTTACTCACAACTCATCCCGTGACGATTCACGAGTGGCAAAAATTATGGACTTTTTTGTGACCCTAGCATTTTCCGCTGCTAAATGTTGACTAAGGAATGCAAAAACTCGCGTGTATTCGCAAAGTGGCATTAACTACCAGCTATCATGGACTTGTTTTTATATCAAGCCCGTCCATTCAATTGCTTGTTAAATTCTTAAATTGCAAGTCATGTTTATATATATATATATACACACACACACACACACACATATATATATATATGATAATTAGATAGTTTATAACAATAGAGGATGATGGATTTAAACTCTAGAAATCTCTATTGAAAACACCAAGAAGTGTTAGTTGAGTTTCAAGACTTTTGGCAAAGATATATATTATATAAATAACTTTGTAATATATATATATATATAAAGATATATAATTAAAATGCAAAGACCACTGATAAAATTCATATCAAACCCCTGCAAACACTTGGCCTCCTATTTCAACATGCTTGAAAACATATAGAAAAAAGCAAATTACACAAGCAAGGTTCCACTTGAGCCAACCCACAATTATACTAATTCTACGCTGAGAATGCCTTTAACATCTCTAAGGGGTTACATGAGACTGGACTAAACTACACACATATTGGACCTCATCCCCCCATTGTTAGAAATCTAAGCCTATGCAAAACATAGATTCTCCACTACTTCGAGGGAGTTTCAAGAGGATCAATGAACTTTATCTTCAGTTCGATCTCCCCAGACTCGACTCCACCAAGCCTTAACCAAACGCTCTGTACAACTTCACCATTTACACAACAGATAGAGCTCTCTCCAACAAGACAGTTGTCACCATCTGGGACTACCTTCCTTAATGTTGTCTCTCCAGAAGAAACCCCTAGAATCTTTCTCAACCTAGCGGCAGAGACTATTGGCTGAAGGCTGAGGTGAGCATTCCCCATCTTGTCATCTGCCTTGAAACGATCTTTATCAAACACTTCCTAAAGAAAAATGCACTTTGGTCACATTCCAAAATCCAAAAGTATCATTAGCTTCACTAAGATTACTTTAGGAGCTAAATAATCAAACGACAACTACACAGCAAGATTTCCCATTTTAAGAGAAGATATGAGAATAAAATTGTATTTACAAAAATATGATGGGACAGATAAACAGGCCAAAACCAATAAATGAAAACCTTCTTTGTTTTGTAAGAAACAAACAAAAGAAAAATAGAGGCTGAGAACACAATGATCTTCTTAATGATAAAAATAACAGAATATTCCAATCATTAAAAGGTTCTTAATGATAAAAATAACAGAATATTCCAATCATTAAAAGGTTGGAGATAATTCAAAACAAAAAGTAAGAAAGCAATGCAAAATACTACAACAGACAAACAAGAAGCACAATACAAAGAATCCAAAAAATGAAGGAAAAGACGAAAAGTCAGCAAACAGCTGCTGATTTAGACAATAGTCTACATACCATGGTCAAATGAGTACCAGACTACTCTTGCAAATGACAAAAGATTAGGGGTTATCTACTTCTTCCAGAAGATTACCAAAAGATTACAAGAATCAAATACGCACCAACATAGGAAACCAAAATACTGAAGGTAGAATAATAAATCAATTAAATACTGAGCAGGGCATATTAAAACAGAAAAGAAGACAAAATTTTAAAAGTTGTTGAATTTCCATCCAGCAAACCCACTCTTTAAGGTTTGATATGTACTCTCACTACAGAACAAAGAATGTTGACTTTCATCTTATATTGCAAACAGCTGTTAGTTACGTGAAGGATATTATATGGTATAAACCCATCCCTTAATAGCTACAAAAAGGTTTCAATCATCTCAAGGAGAGGAGTTTGAAAAAGGCTTTTTGAATTCGCAAGTTGAACGTAGGAGTTGAAGAAAACTAAGAGACACACAATCAGGAACAACAAGAAATGATAATTCAAAGTAAGGATAAGCAAGAAGTTAGGCAAATTTGATAATTCAAATTACAGAATGAAACAAAACAATCTGCTGAGCACAGAATAAACTGTGTTTTTCACCTTTACTAAACACAATTGGGGATCATAGAGCCTTTTAGGTATGCATGCCACTGAACCAATTTGCAACTTGACAAAGGCAAGATTGAAGGGAAAAAAATGTGCATATTTAAGAAACTAATAAATTCAAAATTTTAGAAACTTACAAAATTTAAAACTCCAACAGGTTCTGTGAGGGAGAAACTTAGTTCTTCATTCCAAACAGGATTAAGGCAACTATAGATAACCTTGGTCTTTGCAGTCTGATACAGATAACACAAATAAGTTAATTTAAAAACATAGTCAAACAACAGAGTGCAATATGAAGGAAGTCATTAACAAGCCCAGTGCCCTAAGCATTCAAATAGGTGCCTAAAAGAAGTTATCAAGTGATATTCTATGATTCTTTCAAAAAATATCAAACCAGAAAAATTTTTTAGCTATTGACAACAGAATACTTGGGGAAAAAAATTATAGAAACAAAGTAAAAAATCCTGGCAGATAAATATAAGTCCAATCTTGGTTTATAAATAATTTACAACAACTCTGCTTGCTTCATTGTTTTTATTCAAACCATTAACTCAACCCATTAGATCTATCAATTCAATAGCTTCATCTCTCATACATTGATTAAGGAAACATACATGAGCTTTGAAATCATATGGTGTATACATTGCATAATAAGTGACAGCAAAGAATGTGTATCATCACTGATAATGAATCAACTGAAAAGATAATATACTACCGAATATCAATAAACAAGCTTAGAGATCAGCAACGTAATTTCCGATCAGAGTAAAGTTAGAAATGCAAGTGCTATCAGATGAATATGATTGAATTCACTACAGCTCAGATTTTCACGCTGCACATATACAAGAGCCTAGAATCACCTGATTGCCTAACTTGACTATCACATAAGGATCGCTACTCTTGAAATCCCGGATTACCAATCTTTTTCCTTGCACAACCATCACTTTTAGCTGCCCAAGCGGCTCCCCCATAATTGGCTTCTAAGGATTTGTCAACTTCACAAACACGCCCAACCACTGCAAAGCATTGAACCAAAATGAGTTTCAACTCTAAAATACAATAATCATACATCATATACTACATACATACACAGGCAATTTTACACACTAATGAGTTAAATAACTCAAGAGGTACTTAAAATACGCCTTTAAGTCTAAAATACCATTCTTTATACAAATCCCAGCAAAACCATTTAGCTCCCGCACATACATACATACATACATTCATACGTATACATCTATACAATGCATACATATACAACAGAAAGAAAGGACCTTGTGAGATCTTACATGAGGAAGAGATAGCTTTAGATTAGAGAGAGGCTGTGAGATCTTTGTGAAAACGAAAAAGAAATAAACAAACTTTGCATTAAAGTTAACAAATTTAGAAAGTGACAAACCAACCACCCCCCCCCCCCCCCCCCCCCACCCACAAAAAGCATGTTCTATTCATATGGTACACGCTTCAAAGCAAAATCCCAAGAAAAACAAAACCCAGAAAACGAAAAAAAGAAAAAACCACAAGTAACTACCGACAAACCCATATAAAATCACTAAAACTATAGAGCAAACTGTAATAACCACCAGCAAGTATGTGTTATCTCTAAAAGCAAATAAATAAACAGAAACCCAACAAAGAAAAGCAGAAGTAGCTGAAACAGACTTACCAAAAAAGACAAAGATTTAGGGGCTTTCAGGAGAGCTTTGGTTGCTGATCTGTTTGTCGGTTCTTCTTTTTCTGTGCAGTTTTTTGATACTCACACAGCCAGATTAGTACATAATTTATAACACCGGCAACTACAGGTCGTTGAGATCTTTAAGGCTTTTTTAGCTATTGGGTTTGCGGGCTTTTGCTTCCGCGTGTATCTACATTATATAGTGTAACGGAGGAATTGGCAGATGTCAGTCTGCGAGTACATTGACGAGACTAGGTCTTTACTCGTTTCTAAAGTGAAGCAGTAGTACTAGTAATCCGGTCCTTGGCTCCTTGATGACTCTGACCGATCTGCTTTTTGGTTGAAACAATAATTTGTCAAAATTTTTTTTAAAAAAAAAAATTATAAAAAAATCCAATTTCTTTGGATTCTGTTTTTTTCTCTATCACTCACTCATGACTCGTATATAATAATAATTTATTTAATTAGTCTAATTCAGCCAAATAAAAAATTAGTTAATAGTCTAACATATAATTTTATATAATTCATCAACCTTCTTTAGCTTGGTGTTTAGGATGTGTGTTTTGCTATCCCCCAAAGATCAAATGCAAATTTCTGATTTTATCAATGAAAACTTTTTATTAAAAATAATAATAATTAATTATACGGTAGGTGAAACAAAAAAATGGTAATGGGAGACAGATGCTTTTGTCAAAGATTTTATGCTTAAATTTTTCTACTCCTTGTAATTTTTTATTATTCAGATGTAAGATTTCAATTCAAAACAGATGAGACATCCCTGCCCGGTCAAAGCTTTTTGATGTATATGTCTAAAGACAACAAGTATGCGCTTATATCAGGGAGCTATTGATGGTGATGTGCTTGTGATAATCAAATATGGCCCTTGAAACGTAAGTTCGATAAAGAAAGAAACTAAACAAATAGAAAAGATTTATACTTTTTAACTTTTAATTGCAGTGGAAGCCCATTCAGCAAAAAGATTGCAGTGGAAGCCTAACATTTAATGAATATTGATGCAGTCCAAGGGCAAAGAGATTTGATTCTTAGACACGGTCAACCCAAGTTGCCTTTGACCCTCTCCGCTTGAACTTGACGGGAAATTTGGGCTGCGAGAAGGCTCTTGTTTAGGGTCTAACATTGATATATATATATTAAAACTACCACGAGTAATAATAAGTCTGGACACAATTTATCATAATCTTTTTTCACAATTACTAAGGTTGTATGTTCTGATTGATGCTAATAAAAAGTGATAAGTGACTGTCAAAGTAATATTGCTCTAATCACAATCTGCCACATCAACAATTGTGGTTAAAGAAAACAGAGAAGTGAGGAATACAAATTACAGAAAAACTGTAGACAGAGTAGCAGTCAGATTATAACTTGTAAAGGTTTTGTTAGGAATCAAACATGAATATACTAACATACATCTATCCCCACGTATAAACTGTACATGTGGCCCATCAATTTATCAATCTGAGAGATCAAAAAAGATGCGCACCACACCTCATGATAAAATTATGTGCCAAATCTACCACCACCTAGCCACTAACACGGTCATCTGTTGGATCATCACCCCCACTTTCTAACGCTGCACTGGTTACCTAAACGTGGGAATTTCTACTGTTATTTTACATTCTACACATGGCTGCCCGCCCAGCAAACTACTCTGTACGCTTATTAGTCTTGTTTACATAATTGAATGGCATTCATCTTCTTTCACTCTTGGCGCCTATAACTAGACCGAAAGCACTGACATTGAACCTGCCACAGCACCACATCTTAGTGAAGTATTGTACGTCACTGCTACTACAGCTACTTACCCTACCGTCTTGAGCCACTTTTCCTTTTCCCTGCTCGCCGCTTCCACTTCATCTGCATTTAATAAGAGTCGAACTTTTACAATGCAAGCTAACATAACTTAATACAAATCTATACTAAATGCAAAGGGTGGAGATAATTACAAGAGGCTCATCATCAGAAATTTCAGCATCAGGGGCATCAGAAGGATCTAATGACCCTCTTCTAGGCTTCTTCTGTTTTGTGGGACTGCTTTCATTGGTTTCTTGATTCCCTTCTGAATCGGATTTGTCTTCTTCATTAGATACCTCTTTCAAGGTGCTGCTTGATTCATCTGCTTCTTTATCTTCTGAATGAGATTTCTCTTCAGGACCATTTTGACCATCTTCTGGGACAGTCTCAATATCTTCAGCACTTATCCCTTCAGAATCGGGATTTTCTTCTCCATCAGGTTCATCCGCAAGATCTGGGCTCTTCTCCGTGTCTTCCAACTGTTTTGTTTTTAAAACTGGCTTCACTTCCTTCTCAGGTTCCTCACTATCTGTTAGGTTCTCGTCCATTTCAGCTTGTTCCCCTTCTGAATCATCTGGAAAGAAAAACAAATCAATTAAATACTAAGAAACATATATATTATAATCTACATGATGACTATGCAAGTTTATACATCAGTAATGAAAACAAAGAACTAGAAATGAAAGAATTCAGTGATGTGACCACTCTCTCTCTCACTTATATTTAAAGGCAAAACACCTCACAACTACATATATAAGGAAAGCATTGGCCCCCATAGAATAGTGTGATATATATCATCAGATAAGATGAGTTGAATTTGAAGGTAAACTTGGCATGCCATGTTTTAGAGTTCAATTACCATTCTGCAACACAAGCGCAACACTATACCAGACAATCTCCACGGCCAGCGCCTGTGATGTTTGTCTACCAAAACACAAGTAAAAAGCGACCATCTTTCATTCAAAGAACATATGCCTGTGGCCAATTATGTAATTAAATATTGAACTAGTACATATTTTTGTTTCATAAGATGACAACATTTTACACAATCCTGTAATGGTCAGCATTCCACATCTAAATGAATGGTTAAATGGCTTTCAAAATATTAGAATTGATACATGTATGATACTGGGATAACATTCATTCAAATGCCACCACCAGCACCACCAACAAAAACCACCTTTTAACTCCCTAGCACATTGCATTGCGTAAATAAAGCAAACATAATTGGACATTCTTTTACAAGCAGTGAATACACAACTCACAAAATGGGATTGACCCATGATATCACCCACCACTCCTGTATGCGGAAAGGATGCCAATTGGTCCAAAGTCCAACAACCATTGGCACGTATTAATAACCTATAGAAATAGATGAGACACTTCACCTGAGTTCATTTCATCTGCTTTGGATGATGTAGTGGGTTCAGGATTTGGCATGTCAAAATTCCCTTTGTCTTCAGCTTCACCCAAGTCACTTTTTAATACGCCCTTCCGTCCATGCTTCGGATTTCTTTTTGGAGTTCTTTTTCCTTTAACACTAGAAAATAATAATTATTCAATTAATTCCTACCTGAGAAGTAAACTGAAACTAAAAAATTGCACCTGAAATGCTTATTTTAACTCACTTCTTAATCGATTCCTTATTCCGATGAGAACCACCTGAATTTTTATTTTTCTTCCCAGGTGACCTGTAAAACAATGAAAGAGATGAATAAAAGAAGATAGCATACCAGTGCAGAACCATGTAATGAAGATGATAGAGATACACACAGATATTACTGTAAAGCCAAACAGTACAAATTCTCATTTCAAAAAATATGAGTTGACCATTGGAGTATGAGGATACCTACATACAGTATCAGAAAGGCAGTACTTACACTTCTTTCAAAGGGGTGCCCTTTGATGAATTTAACTTCTGTTTCTGGTGAAAGAAAAGGGTCAGAAATAAGTCACAACTCATTGCTCTGCTAAAAACAAATAATAGAATTTCTTCAGCTAGAGGAAGAATGCTAATGAAAATCTTAAACCTTTGAAGGCTTGCGACCATTGTCAACAAGCTCCCAGCGCTCCTTTTCTAAACGGAGAACTTCCACATCCCCATCTTCGTATAATACCTTCCATATGAAATTTATGAAACTTATGTGATAGATATCATGTAAAAGAATTAAGACTAAAAGGTATTATTTGGTAGAAATTAAGTGTGAAAAGATTGTCAACTAATCCCAAGAATGTAACTCAGAGGGAGAGAACAAGGTGCAGCTTACCACATGCTTTCCTTTTAGAGGATCATAAGACTTAACCGTTCCTTGATAAAATCTGGGAATTTTGGCAACAAGACATCAGGGAGAATATTTGAGCTAAAATTAAAAGGACAAAAGTTTGTCCCTTGAGAAGA
Source organism: Quercus glauca (assembly GCA_023736055.1). NCBI lineage: Eukaryota > Viridiplantae > Streptophyta > Magnoliopsida > Fagales > Fagaceae > Quercus > Quercus glauca. The sequence goes on from CM043319.1 coordinate 78,095,244, forward strand.
ATAAGACACAGAATGGAAAATAAAAATACTGTTTTCAGAAAGCAAGTAGGGCCTTTACAAACAATGGCACAGGGTGGATATGTTAAAAGGTTTTCTGAGGTCTCAATCTCATAGCAAGTATGATTGATCGTGTGTGTTTGTGACAAAAAATGTATGGCCTCAAGCTTTCTTTTGCTTTCCTTGCTCTGCCTAATATAGATGGAAAGAGGACTCACTTCTTATCCATAGGCCACCAAACTTTTATTCTGCAACCACTCAGATCTTCGATATCTAGTCCACCAGCCTTTGATGTGCACTGTGGAGGAAAAAAACATCAGGTCATATAATAACATGTTCTAAGGGAAGTAATTGATTCTGTATACAGATTACACCATGAAACCTCAATACAAGAAAAAAAAAATGAGCTCTAACTCAAATGGCACCTCCTCCTATGAGAATAAGATGGAGGATTATATGTGTGCGTGTTGTTTGTTTGGGGGGGGGGGGGGCGCGGGTGCACAGCCATGAGCACAAAAGACTGTTCATTATAGTTTGGTATATCATAGCACTTTTTAAAATGCTAAAAATTGGAGATATAAGTTAGCTGCCGAGACATATTAAGGGAATCTATAATCAGAGATCATTTAATTACTGTCCTAGCTCTGATTTGTCCTTTGTATCATTCTGCTACACAATCACGATCACTATTATGACTGGAAAATACTTTAAATTTTGTAATCACACCTTTTCAGCAACTGGGATTAGTGCAAAACTAAGTAAAGAGCAACCAATAGAAACATTTAACTTATAAACCTCATTATATCTGCATACTAAAAGGTTCTAGGAAGGTATCACTGCTTTTTGGAGTTGCTGGAAGTACAAATAAGAGCAGACTCATATTTAGCAAGAAAGTGCATTAAAAGAACAAAACTATAATATTGATCAGAAAGAATGTGGAAATATTGACCTTCGCCAATCCTGCAATGCTTCTCCTCTTCCGCTTCCTGCTAGACCCCATTGGAGACTTGACATTACTATTTATGTTAATTTTATCAGTCTCTGTCAGCACATTAGGCTTCTGCAAAGAGAGGTAAGAAAAGAAGTAAATATCTTCAATTTTAGACCACCAGGAGAATATTAGGTCTAAGTAACTCTTAAAGCATATTGACAAGTAGCAGAGCTCACCTCCACATCATGGTCATTGGCTTCTCCCACTTCATTTTCCTCATCATTATGGCCCCAGTCAGACAACTTGCCCTTTTGTTTTGATGAGGAGCTTTTGTTCTTTTGAATGGAAGATACCAACAAGTCTGTCTCAGCACCTTCAACCTTTTTCTTCTGCGTAGATATTTTGTCTTTTACATCAGAGCCAGTGTCTTGATCCATTTCAATGGATTGAAGTGAGGAAAGTCTGCTTCTATCTAATTCATCCCTAGAAACTCTTGAACGGGCCTTTGAAGTACTTGTTGGTGATCTGAAAGCACTGTGAGCTGGTGATGATCTCCGGCGTTTCGGTACTTGAACAGATGCTGCATCACTAGCGATTCTTTTTTTACCTTTTTCATGCTTAGGATCAAATTTTGCTTTCTTACTTGGAAAATGTTCGTGACCATTGCTTGATTCAAACTTAGTGGACATCCCCAAGTTATCAATATTAATTTCCCTTACCATTTTCAAGATATCAACATCATTTTCAGCCTTTTTTCCTTCAGCCGGTGAAGACTTGTTCTTTTTCACCTGTTTAGCCTTGGCCCCCTTAGATTTTAAGTGTTTTAACATTTTCCCTATGGGCATTTCATTTCCATCTACTTCACCATGTTTTTCTTCATCCTGAGCTCCTTCAGAAAAAACCTGCTATTATAAAAGCGGCACTATTTTAGTAAAGATGCATAAAATATCACCTGACATTACCATGTAGCTGAAAGCTATTGATCAAGAGAACTTACCTTTTCATCAGTTTCTAACTTAAGTGATTCAAAGTGAGTCAAGATGTTCTCATCGGCCAACCATGTTTGCCCCACATTGGCCTGTTGAATAGAAGAAAGGGAATTAATGGACAAGATATAAAAACAACAAATATAAGCACGAATTAATCTAGCAGATTCCAAGAAGGGTCAAAATTGGGGTAATAAACATCAGTCCAAGTCATAACATATCTGTAGGTACTAATTCTTTTTCCTCAAATTATCCTCATCATTTTGTTTATAGTAATCAAAACAAAAACAATCAAAACTTTCCTGCAAAATGAACACCAAGTCCATAAACTAAGCAAAGCTACATCTACACCCGACTTCAACTATGACATGCCATATCCACCCACCCACAAATACACACACAAAGATCTGCCATCACTGCCTAATTGAAGTGATGAGACTTCGCACACAATGGAGCATCACACAAAAACTCACTGAACAGAATCATCAACTAATATAGATTACAGATTCAAGTAGCGAAGTAGTTGTAAGTCAAAATTGTAGTTGTAAGTCAAAATTGCCAATGCAAATTAATTCTTTGCAGGACTTACCACAGAGTCATCCCCTTCTTGCTTTTCATACGATTTATACACCATAGAGGGCAAAGGGATTGATGTGGTAAACCCTTGTAAGTCATCCTCCTTCGCAGCTAAACGCTTGGTGATTGACAACCCAAGGTCACAAATAGCATGCGAGTTCTGACAATTTCAAATGATGATACAGATCAGATAGGAGTTATGCATCTATTTATCCAAAAAAATAAAAGATAGGAGTTAATGCATCTCTTTTCATTGTTCTAAAATCTCTTGCTTTGGTTTTGATGAATTATACTCTAAAAGCCTGTTTGGCATCTACTTCAGCTTTTAGCTTTTAGTTTTTATGTACAGCTTTTTAAAACCTCAAGCTTTTCCCCACATTTTCAAATTTTTTTCAAGGTACAAGTATATTTTAGCACATTTTCAGCAAAAAATTTTCAGCAAAAAACTAAATAAGCTGTTCCCAAAAGGACACTAACAATAACTGAAACAGCCAAGAATATGAGATAAGAACCTTTGATTTTGCTGCATCAACCACATCCTCAGAGCACTTGATACTATGAAAGATAGAGTTAATAACAGAAATAACTTCTTTCTCCTTTTCCTTGTTCGTACTAGCTTCTGACTTGGCATCTTCATCTCTATGCACCAGCATAGAAATAATTAAGTGCAATTTCCTGAAAAACATATAGTGTAAAGGTCAGCAAGAATGAGCTTTCACAATACATACCAGATACAACATGATTATTTCAAGCTACAGTTAACATCCTTAAAATCAGAATAGTTCACCCTTATTTGCATTGATACAATCAGTCATGTTTCAAAGCTATGCTGCACACATATATCCATTGATGAAAAAGGAAGAATCACTGACACAAAAGTAGAGACGCATAAGAAAAAACCGTAGATAGAGTTTGCTCAAGGAAATTACTAAACAGAGTAGACAAAGTCTTCCGAAAATGCACATATTCAGTATACAAAAAATCTCCACATAATTTCGTAGAATATAAATTAACAGACTTTTTTCAAAATAAGTTTTGGCCAAGGACACTCGAACCAGTGACTTCCTATTTTATGAGACTTGGTCCCTAATCAATTGCGCTACCCCTTGGGGTCTCATAAATTAGCAAACATGTTACGATGCCTTGGGTTCAGTTTTCTTCTTTCTGCTGCTCTAAAAAATTATAGCACCCATTACATACAAAACTTCCTCATATGAAACAGTATTCAGAAATTCATCTAAGAAAATATAAAATGTGAAATAGCCAATAACTCTAGCTCAAATTGGCACCCCCTCCCCCCCATAAAAATAGGCAGTGGATGAGGTTGTAGGTTCAAAACCCACTAGGGGGGTAAAGAAGGTAGTCCCAGTGCACAAGGATCCAGATTTTGTGAGTGTGTAACTTATTAAATATGCGTGTATATACCTGTATATTAGTTCAAATGCTTTGACATCTTTACATTCATCAATATTGGGACATGAATGATGAGCAAGAGCATGAACCAGGAATGGGAGAATGTATTCAGGATAATTTGTCAAGGAATTTCCATCAGATTGCACAGAGTGTTGTCGAGCCTTTGCTTGATGATACATTTGAATAATGTCAGCAAGGTTCTGCTTATCCTGCATAGCAAACAAAACACAAGATTCACCCAACCGTATCTCATAATCATAAATATAACCATTATGGCATACATAATATGGACTTGACTAGAACATGGAAACTAACATGAATCAATCAAGTTTAGGTAGTTACCTCTTCAAACTCTAGTGGCTTGGATCCAATTAAGAATGCACAAGCATATTTTGCATCCAAATGTCGATCCTTTATATACTGATGGACTTTGCTCAGGAATAGTTTTTTAGCTTGAGGGAAACTAATCTACAAGATCAGTAGCAAGCAAAAGAAAGGCAATACTTTCAGATCTATGTGAAAACTTGACATCTTAAGTTTTCTGTTATTGAAAAAACAAAATAACAACAAAAGCATATATGGTAAAACAAGCATTAAAGGAAAGGAGTCCACCTCTGATGTCCTCAAGGTTAAGTAGAAGATATCAACAGGAATCTTCTCATCCCAATGCTTTGACAGACGAAGAATCCCCTTTGCAGAAGCAAGCCTCAAATGGGCCTTATCAACTGAGCTGTATGATGCCAAAAACTTGTATGTATAATTTGAAGTTTTATCGAACAAGCTAAACATTTAAAGTAAATGATAACACAAAAATCAACTGAGTATTTGATTATAGTGATGTTTGAAAATGATCCCATGTGGCAGATATTACCTTGATTCTACATCTTTTGATATCTCTCCCAAAGAAAGTATGTTTCTGAGGATATCCAGAAGACCATTGATGCCAGGACGAACATGAGCATCTTTAACAGGCAAATAGCTTTTAACCAAAGTCTTGATGCCAAAAATCTGCCACACCCCAAAAAAAAAAAAAAAAATGATAAACCAATCATTAAGTTACTGCATCACTGAAAATATCAGAAGATAACAATCCTGGACATACTGTCAAGGCAATACTATCAAAGCTTTTTTTTATATAGATAATACTATCAAAGAATTTTTATCAATGCTGCTTTTATTATCACATAACAAATAAAAGAATAGAAATACAATTCCCCCCAAAATAACCAACCTTTAACAAACAAAGTTCACTTCTGTCATCCCAAGATGTTTTTGAATCATCTTCTGCTTTCTGAAACAGTAAAACATTAATATACATCAAATGTCAGTGAAGCGCACATAAATGAAAACTAAAAATGATTAAAGTCAAAATAGGAAATAATTGCACAAGTCCGGTGGATCTTGGAAGCCATACATTACTGCACTTCAGAATCTTGTTTATTATGAAATCTTCAATTTCACTCTCTCTGGTTTCAAAAACTGGCATTGCAGTCTGTGCTATACACCCTAGAGATTGAAGTACAGCAGGCAAATGTGTCTTCTCCTCCAACATATCCACAAGCCTCTGCAAATTGAGGAAGAACTCAGCTTTCGCAAATATTATATGCAGACATTGAAATTGCTAGGGGCTGAGGAGATCTACCAGTTATGTATGAGAAAGTATCAATTGCCTAATAATAAACTAGTTGCACCAGTGTTTCCACAGCCAAATAAGAAACAAACCTTATATAAAACAGAAAGTGACTTAAGTCCATCATCCTTTGTTATGGCAGCCAAGGCATGTACAGCATACTTGGCCTGTCTTCGACTCCCTTCTAAACATAGCCTCTCCAATATAAGGTCTATGGAACTGCAAGCAATCAATAGTGAGATAACAAACATAATACTAACATTAATATATGAGGGACTTGGCATCACAAGTCAAAAAATTCAAGAGTTGCACCTCAATGAATCAGCCAGGGAATCTGCCAGTTGTTCTCGGATGGTACCACCAGCCCTTGCTAGAACATGCAAGACACCTTCTTTTATTATTTCATCATCATCTTTAAGAAAATTTAATAATTCCCCTTCAGAACCACTGAGCAGCAATGGACAGAAGCGTGCAAGGATCTGAAATTGTGAAGAAAAGAACTAAGATTAAGTAACTCTTGAAGAGTCTCTGTACAGGAATAAATATAGGAATGACATGCTTCTACCACTAGTATATTCATGCATGATTGAGTATATTGTGTATTCCCAGCGGATTTTTGTGTGGCAGCCTCCAAAAGTATTTCTTTCACATGCTCCTTGTTGAAAAGTAAATAAGAGCACTTCACAGAGAGATTGCTCAGAAAGTCATAGAGTCGATGTTTCTCACCAAGTATCCTAAGCAAATCATCCTACAAGGAAGGAAAATATCATATGAAAACCAGCACATAAAAAATTAGAACATGCAGTATCCCACTGCTATTAATAAGGAAATATAAAGGTGCATTATGTTCACAAGATTGAAATTATTCCTTGCATAGAATTTGAATTTGAAGATCCTGAAATAAGTATTTAAAGTTCAAACTTTAAATGATCATCAGAATTCCAATTCTTCTTAAAATTGAACACAAATCTAATTCTGGAACTATACAACCGACAAGTTTACAATGGATGTGCAGGTGTTGAGGATGTGATTCTGATAGAGGCAACAAAATGGCACCTTGAGTGGCAGAATGTAGAACCATATTGCTGAAGCTCGAGCTAATATTAGTGGTAGTGTTCACAGTTTTCAAAGGTAATTGTGGGGTCTGTGCCTACAAAAGTGATGGCAATGGCGCTGATGAATGTAAATATGAAGCCTTTGGGCCTTGGGTGGTGATAAGGGTTTCCAAGTATGCATAACATTGGTATTAAGAAAGTTGTTAAAGACAGCACAGGTTTTTACAATTACTATAGTCTGTAGGGGAAGTAATATGCAGGTGGTGGTGATGAAGGGTCAATAAGATTATGACAAGCTAATGTAGGTGATCATGGTAGAAAGAGCAGCATACCTTATTAAGTGTTAAAAAAGATTATTAAAAAACTACTTTAAAAATTTATATTCACAGAATTTGCAATCAACATCTAAATTCACATTTGTGAATCACAACGCATTATGGATTTTCCGCTCTCATATTTTAGGTGATATATCAAGTTCAATCAAAACCCAAACTTTGGAGTTGAAACAAAGGAACCCCAAATCAATGACTTACCTATTTCCTTCCAACATGTGACCTGAACAAAACCAATTCTAAAATTAGATGGCATTAATCAGTAAATTCCTACCCGAAAAGTGTAAGCTTGATGGAAGTTAGTGTTTGGATCAACAAGATTTGTCAAAATCTTCCAGATATTAGCATCTTTCAATTGATCAAGAATCAGAAAATTCTCTTCAGCCTTTATAGGGTCAGCAAACGAGCGAGACATAATTCGGAAGCAGAAAATCACTTTTTTTTGGATCTCAGGAGCATCACCATCCTGTGTTTGAATGGAAATCAATCTCTTTGATTTTGATAATTCTCATAATAGTTCAATATGTGTAACTTTCAACATCTGCAAACCTGATTCATTTGCCTAAGAGATAGATATCTCTGCATCTCTTGTTGTAACCTGCAGCCCCAGAAGAAATCCCCCAAAATCAATCCACAAATCATCACATATCAAAACTGAAAGATTGGGAGATTCATAAAAATCCATAAGTCAAATGGAATTGCCTGGTGCTAAAACACCAAACGGTTATAAGCATACCTCTGCTTCTGTTCCAGTATCCTCTCAAGGGCCTTCACCTCAACTTTATCAAATCGTGAGAAAACTCTTATCCAACGCTTAACTATATCTTTGACCGAGGACTCAATTGGGAACAAGGACCCACACAGAATAGATTCAATTGTATCTGATCTGCATGGTTAAAGTAATTAAGAACATGAACACTCAGCAAAAAGAACCAAAATTTACAAAATCAAAGTGCAGTATTATTACTGGAGTTGGGCCAAACTAAATGCAACCGAATAACAGACTCCAATGAATATCAGCTGCATCTGTTTTAGTACAAATTCCTATATTCATCCGGAGAAGTTTAGTTTATTGTCAGTATGTAACAAATATCATACTAGACTTTTCTCTGGAATTAGCTATAATTGTTAGAGACCCATGAAATGATATTATTGTTTTAAGTTTTCCTGCTTCCATTAGACTTTTAAAACTGCAGGGTTTTTTTTTTAAATAAAAGCAAATTATGCAAGCCATTGCCAACTCAAGTTTTTTTTTTTTCATTGTTGAACAGTTCAAGTCATATACAACTAGTTAAGTTTCTTAACAGGTCAGCTATACAACCCATCATCTTTGAATAATAAAAAAAGGTATGAGGCTGCCATGCAGTGCTTCATCCAAATCATCTGTAAAAATGGCAAACCTAATGCCTTTCGCTCTGCTTGAAATCAAATACCATGAAAAGGCATAAGCCAAAAAATAATTAAATCTTGTGCAGCATGGATTAAAAATTTTACCGGAAATCTTTGTCATAAAAACATCTTAAAATCTTCCCAGGAATCCAGTCAAAATCATCGGACATAATTGAGCCATCAGAGCACTTCAAGCAGTAAACCCTGTATATCTCAGCCAATCTCTCCATGGTATATTTTTTAACAAGGAGCTGGAAATTCAGAGCAGAACGAATATTAGAACAGAATCACCAGCTGGTTAATGAAACAAATAAGCACGAACAGAGAGAAAGGGAATCATATGTACAGATTTGTCCCGAACGCGCTCAGCTACAAGTTTTACTGTTTCAAGAGGGATAGCATTTAGAGCCTGACATGCCACATCGCAGATTACAGCAACAACTTGTTTTCGTACATTTTCGTCGAAGTCCAACAGTCGGTCACAAAGTGCATCTATAAAAATGTTGACCAATATCAAAATCAGTAGATGTTATATCAATGGTATTTGTCTGGTACATTACATTAGTAAATGTTACAGAAATTTATATTTGTATATCAACTTCATTTGCTTACCAATTATTTGAGCAGCTTCAGCTCTTAACGGATTAGAGAGCAGACAGCTCTTGACATGTTCAAGAACACACATTCGAACCTCAACAACTCTGTCAGTCAACCTCTTCAAAAACTCTGAAAAGATAGGCTGAAAGGCTTCAGGGATAGCAGTGCCAGGCAGAGAAAATAGGTCTCCAACTAACCCCACTGCTTTTAACCGAGTATCTAGCTGATCAGTCTGCAGATGAAGAAACCAAGAAGCCTTTTATCGTCATTAAATACCATTAAGGGGGAAGCAAAAAAAAAGAAGTCGCTGAATCAGTAATTACCAGTAGCTCTCCTGTCAGGTATGGGGCTACTCCTAATAGGATCTGAGGAGCACAGCGATATATATCAAAAATAACTTCATGGTGGTCAATTTGGCTATTCAGCGACCTATTATCTCCTGAAATTGATGATACAAGGAACTGTTTTATGCCAGCTTCAAGTTTTCCTGCACAGTGCTCTACAACATTCATCGCAAGCCTCCTTGCAGCCATAGTAATATCCTGGAATTCAAGTTTTATAAAGTCAGTTCCCTTGTAAAGTAGTATAAGATAAACTTAATGTTATTGATGCTAAATACATGTTACTTTTACTCAAAAAACGTTTTAATCAATTGCAGATGCCAGCATAAAGAAAATATACTTACACTTCTATTACGACCCAGTATAGACAATATAACAAACAAAAGATCCTCCCTGACATCCTCACTCTCCTCTAAGAGTACAACCATAATTGTTTGCATTGATGACCGAACACTTTCTGAATGATCATCACTGCATACATAACAAAATTTAGAATAGCAGTTATTAATTCTGCAAACCAAAAAATAATCCTTCCTTCAGTCAACAAATTGAAAGGAAATAATAAGAAGGGAAAAGCTAACAGACAGTGCACAAATACCCACTAAAACTCTATGCAGAACACGTTAGCCAGCTATTGCATAAAAACTTTAACTAATAAGAGAGCTCATAATAAAATTTCAGGTTCAACTTTTAGCAAATTACTGACAAATAACCTCTTTTTTTGGCTACAGATAAGCAGGACCGATGCCTTAAATAGAACCCAGTCGCACCCACGTGGGGCGAGCTGGAGATGCCATCCCAACTAAAGGTTGGGTGGTTACTGACAAATGACTAATTCAAAGCAGTGATAATTCAGTGTTTTAGCCTATCAATGAGCTCCCAGTCAAAACTCTATCATTTAATTCATAAGAACAATTTATTGTCTATATTAGTACTTGAACATACAACATGCCAAGTCTAGTAGAGAGAATGAAATATAGCTCTTTTCTGGGCCTTGTCATGACTTAACAGAGTTTCACATCTCCCATTCCAACTGTAATAGAGTTATAAAGTTTCTAGGTTACTTTTCATTATTTGGGACCAAAAATGAAGATCAAAATTGCAAACTACACAACCATTATTGATAATGCCCAACATTTGCACCGATCTGCTTATTTCAGGAATAAAGTTTAAAATAGATAATAAAGATGAAGGAACAGAATAAAAGCTTACAGCCTCAAAATAATAGGAACAGAAATTACTATATTTGTAAAACTGACTTTCAGAAATAAGGATTGTAATACCATCAATATAAGCACATTCATCAAAACTAATTCGAAATTTAAAAAATTGACAAAATCAAACCTGGCAACAGCAAAAAATGTACTGAACATTTCATTCACCAGATCATCACATTCAAGATCCAACATCACAACACATGACCTATATTTTGCAAGAGTCTCCAAAATGACCACTCTCCTACCAAATGATGGACCACTAGTATCACTTAACCCACTAAAAGTGCTCACAATCAAACGAAAGATATCCTGCAAACAGATCAAACAACCACCAGGTTTGAGTACAAGTACACAGAAAAATAAAATAAAAAAGTTTATTGGGAAATGCACAACCAACTTTGTTAAAACAGTATCCCTGATAAAAGACATGCACCTTTAGAACATCATCACTATAAGGAGCTTCAGGTGCAGTAATGCGGGTTATCTCACAAATACATGTTGCTACTAGAAGCTTGACATCCCTATCTTGATGCCTCAGCAATTCAGGATTGACGATTGCATTAAGAAAAGGCTGCATTGACTCCATGATTGAAGCTGATGGTGATTGATCCAACTCAGAGAGACATGTTGCAGCTTGCTGCAGGTTGATAGGAAAATTTGCATAATATTACTAACAAGAAATTTAACTTTTAAACATAATTTTACAGGCTTCAGCATCTAACAGCATCAATTGAATATTGGATAATGATTACGTTTTTTAAGGCTTTCTTAAATAAAATACATACTTGGAAAGTGTTTCAGTACTAACGGTTCAACATTAAAAAATAAAAATTAAAAAAAAAAATCTATTGACAACATTGATAATAATATAGTGCAGGTAATAATGATAAAAACGATGGTGATTGCTTCTAAGAGGCAGAAATAGGAACAAAAGAATTAAATAAAAAAGGGTAAGCATGTGGAAAAGAGGCAATCTTGATATATGTGGTTTACGTGCAACTAGTAGGTCTTAGTTCAACATGTCAGATCAACAGAAGTTCAGACAGCTTTCAAACACTAATTTAGTTAATTATAAGATTCAGCTGTTCAAGTTAAAAAATAAGAACTTTAATTCTGCGTATGAGTATGAAACATCTTGTGATCATCTGATAACTATCCTTGGTTAAAGACAGGATGTAATTCTGCATATTTCGAACTTTTTAATCTGAATTTTTTACATCATCACTTTTGCTCTTAACTATCACATCTTGTCTGTCAATATAATGATCTCAACTGGGAAATTCAAACCAGTAGCATTTTCCTTTTTATTATGGAACTCTATTATATCTTTCAACCATCATTCTGGTATTGGAAAACAACGAATTCCTCAATCAGAAAAGTTATGGTTAAGATCACAGATTATTTAGCTTTTAAATCCAACAAATAAATCTAGAAAACACACACACACACACACACAAAACAAACAAACTGAAAAATTGATATTGCAATCGAAAGTCTTCTATAAAAAAAACCCAATTTTTTGTGTAAAACTGAAATAGCTCATTCAATAGATTTTCATTTGAAGATCCTCCTAGGTGCACTCCAATACTTCTAAATCAAAGCTGACAGCTCTAAGTACTATCAGTTCACAAACAAGTGCATTGTACAGCATGACTACAATACAGCCCCACATAACAAGAGTAGATTGTGCCAAGCAAGAACTGTGAAAACAGCTCAAACTAGCATACTCAAACAAGTTCTAGTATCAAATACCACTTAATCATTTAACTTGCAGCTCAGTACAGTTCAGAACACAAACTGACTACCATTATCTGTCCACATAAACCCCAGCCAACTCAAGCTATCCAATAAAGTAAAAATCAAAGCAGAACTACCACAAAATGTCACTAATCTATTCCCAAATTAATTGATATTAGAGAAACAGTAACCCACTGGCCCTGCTCCTACTTCAACCAGAAATACTGAAAATCCAATAAAAAAATTACAACTTTCTAATCCCGAACAAAAGCCAGAGTTTTTTTATGCCTTGCCTCGAAAAAAACAAAAAACTTCCATTCAGCCTACCCCAGTACAACTATTACCCTTCTGGGCTACTTTGAGTTGAGCACCTCAGCCCTTGGAAACCAAAACAATGTATCACATAACACTCACAGTTCTCTATTTTTCTTTTGTTTTTTTTCTTGACACTCTACCCAATTAAACTAAAAACGCAAAATTTTACACCACAGAATTCAAAAAAAGGAAACAATTCATCTACAAGATTGAAAACTAAGTGTGAATTAAGCCCTAATTTAACCAAATTATCCTCAAAATTTGACCAAAGCAATGAATTTATCAACATTTCCAATTCTAAAATTCCCATACCACTCCGTTTATGCTAAACATCAAAAAACAAATTCAAAATCTCAAATTAATTACCAAATTAGCCCTAACCATAACTAATTCCCACACTTCAGCTTAAGCTAATTCAGTTTTTTTTTTTTTTTTCCCCTTAAAAGAGAAAAAAAAAAGTCCACACGAGAGTCAAATTTGTAACTTTCTTTTGCCTTCATCTTTCCTTAAGCTTTCTCAGCAACCAAACAGAGCCAAACTCTCACAAAACAAAAACATTTCCTGACACTATCAACTCTAAAACTCACAAACCACTCTGCTTAACCTAAACATATAAAAACAAATTCAAAATCTCAAATTGTCGCCAAAATTAGCCCTAACCATAACTTATTCCCTCACTTGAGATGGCTAATTCAGTTTTTTGTTTCACATGAGAATCAAATTTGAAAATTTATTTCCTTAAGCTTTCTCGGCAACCAACCAGTCACCAAAGCAACAAATTTCTAGACACTACCAGCTCTAAAACTCACAAACCATTCTGTTTAACCCAAAAATACAAAAACAAATTCAAAGCCTCAAATTCATCGCCAAATTAGCCTAACCATAATTAGTTCCCTCACCTGAGCTAGCTAATTCAGTTTTTTTTCACATGAGAGTCAAATTTGTAACTTTCTCTCCTTGAGCTTTCTCAGTAACTAAACAGTCACCAAAGCAACGAATTCCTCGACACTACCAGCTCTAAAACTGACAAACCACTTCATTTAACCTAAACATACAAAAACAAATTCAAAACCTCAAATTGTGGCCAAATTAGCCCAAACCATAACTAATTCCCTCACTTAAGCAGGATAATTCAGTTTTTAGTTTCACGAGTCAAATTTGAAACTTCCTTTCATTATGCTTTCTCAGCAACCAAACAGTAACCAATGCAACGAATTTCCCGACCCTACCACCTCTAAAATTCACAAACCACTCTTTTAACCCAAACATACAAAAACAAATTCAAAATCTCAAATTTTCACCAAATTAGCCCTAACCATAACTAATTCCCTCACTTGAGCTAGCTAATTCCACAAGAGAGTCAAATTTGAAACTTTCTTTCCTTAAGCTTTCTTGGCAAACAAACAGTCACCAAAGCAACAAATTCCCCAACCCTACCACCTCTAAAACTCACAAACCACTCTTTTTAACCAAAACATACAAAAACAAATTCAAAATCTCAAATTTTTGCCAAATTAGCCCTAACCATAACTAATTCCCTCACTTGAGCTAGCTAATTCCACAAGAGAGTCAAATTTGAAACTTTCTTTCCGTAAGCTTTCTCGGCAACCAAACAGCCACCAAAGCAACAAATTCCCCGACCCTACCACCTCTAAAACTCACAAACCACTCTTTTTTACCTAAACATACAAAAACAAATTCAAAATCTAAAATTTTCGCCAAATTAGCCCTAACCAAAACTCCCTCCCTCACTCGGGCTAGCTAGTTCCACAAAAGAGTCAAATTTGAAACTTTCTTTCCTAAAACTTTCTCGGCAACCAAACAGTCACCAAAGCAACAAATTCCCCGACACTACCAACTCTAAACCTCACAAACCACTCCGTTTAACCTAAACACACAAAAACAAATTCAAAACCTCAAATTGTCGCCAAATTAGCCCTAACCAAAACTAACTCCCTCACTCGAGCTAAATATTTCTACAAAAGAGTCAAATTTGAAACTTTCTTTCCTTAAGCTTTCAAGGTCACCAAACAGTCACCAAAGCAACAAATTCCCCGACACTAGCAGCTCAAAACCTCACAAACCACTCCGTCTAACCTAAACACACAAAAACAAATTCAAAACCTCAAATTGTCGCCAAATTAGCCCTAACCAAAACTAATCCCCTCACTCAAGCTGGCTAATTCCACAAGCTTTTTCTGGGGAACCAAACAGAGAGCGCAAACCGAAAAACTGAAAAAAAAGAAAAGAAGTTTGAAAGAAAAAAAGGCAAAAGAGGAATGTAGGTAAAAGGACCTTCAAGAGCTTGACGAGAGAGTCTTTGGTAGAAGGAGGAGTCTCGAGCTTGGATCCGACCTCCTTCAGCTGAAGCTGAAGCTTCTGAGCCATTCCTTCCTTCCTTCCTTCTTTCAAAACAGCGTCGTGTTTTTTTTCTCAAAGCTCTTCTTCGTCTTCGAGCTCTTCTCTCATCAGCCTCTCTCTCAAGTCTCAACAACAATATTGAAAATCCAAAGGGTTTTCGGGTTTTCTCTTTCTCTCTCTTCTCTTTCTTTTTTTTTCTTTCTCTCTCTCTCTATCTAAAGCTTATTTTTTAATGGGTTTTGCCCGAAGTCCAAACAAGTGAGCGAAATAAACTCTCGAAATGAAACCGAAGAAGTGTGTATGTGTGTTTTTTTTTTTTTTCTTTGCCCGAATTGCTGACTTCACAACGCTGTGCCTATTATGTAAGAGATGTCTATCTCCCGATAGATGCTATGGCCATTTTAAATTATTTTGTTGTAGTTTATAAATAAATACTGTAGGGACACTCATTAATCAAATTCTATATTTTTTTTTATGATGCATCCAAGAATTGATATTGTTGTACTTATGAGACTTTAATGAGCAAATAAACCCGAGTTTATGTTCCTTCCATTATAGATAATAAATACAAGAAATTTGCATAACTAATTAGGTTGATAATGTCCACTTTATGATAATTATGTAGAGTAATATTACAGCCACAAATTATTTTACAACATTTTTGCAAACTGTTGATGTGGTTAGCTTCTTATTGGTTTTCATCTAGACCCGCCATTAGCATCGCTTTTTTATTTATCAATAATCACTCACCTCATTAATAGTTTGTAAAAAAAATTGTATCTCTAGCATTACTCAATTATGTACGCCTAAAACATTTGAATAAAATCATTAATGACTTATAGGTCAAATGATATTTTTGTGGTATTTTTAATGGAAACGTTTAGGTTCATAGCCTCTTTTCCTGCTTAAAATGTATTAATAAAACACATAAGCTGCGTTTGTTTCAGTGGTAAAGGAAATCAGGAAAACATTTTACACCCTGGAGGGTGTTTGGGTGCACATGAAAATTCGGTCAAACTGAAAATAAATTTAAGTTGATCGTAAAAATAGAGAGCCTCACACATGAAAACCAATTACACTTTTATTTTACCTCCAAATGATTTCCGAACTCACAGACACCCAAAGAGAGAGAAAGAGAGAGAGAGAAAGAGCAAGAAGAGAGAGTACAGAGAAAGAAGCACACCCTCGCTGGACTCACACCAGAGAAAAAAGACCACACCTAGAGAAAGAAAACCCGTCCCTCAAGCTGAGCAAGGAAAAGGTACTCTGCCGACCCATCCTTTATCCTCACCGATCCATCCCACTCCGGCAACCCATCCCACTTCGTTGACCTATTCCTCATCGTCACCGACCTAGTGAACGACCCACCCCTGAGCTGATTTGTCCACCGCGTGAGCAACCAAAAATTATTGTATTTATGAGACTTTAATGAGCTAGTAAAGCCAAGTTAAAGTTCCATTATAGATAATAAATACAACGAATTTGCCTAACTAATTAGGTCAATAATGTCTACTTTATGATGATTTATGTATGATTAACACATTTGAGTAAAATCATTAATGACTCTAAGTCAACTGATATTTTTTAGTATTTTCAATAAAAACGTTCAAGTTTTAATCATTTTATCTCACTTAAAATGTATTAAAAAAAACACTTAGAGAAAAAAAATCTATTTCATTACAGTGCTCTAATTGACTTTGGTCTACACTTTGCATGTTTTCCTCATGTTTGTTACTTTACAAATGTCTTATCCCAAATTTGCCACTTGTCATATTGCTAGCAAGATAGAATTTTTTAATTTTGTGAGCAACATATTAGAGTCTTTTGGCTAAATATTGCCAAATCTGAAACTTATTTGCGTTATAGGCACTGTTACAACTTATTTAGGAAATTGAGGAGAGAGATTGAATTTCGACAACCGTGTTGCCGAAATTTCAAGAAAAGTAGGAGAGAGAATGAGAAAAAGTTTGAAGAGAGAAAAGGTTGAATTACGGCAATGGCATTGTCGTAATTTGTTCTGCCCAAATTTCCTCTCCTGACCGAATGTGTAAGTGTGAGAAGTGCCCAGAGTGGGAGTGCCCAAAAGAAATTGATTGTGGCAATGGTATTGCCAAAAATGGGAGGGGGAAAAAAAATGAATGCCAAAATCTGAGGAGGAATTAAAAAAAAAAATATAATGTGCTATGTACACAATATTTTTACAACATTTTCACAATAAATCACAGGTAATTAGTTATTATTATTTCAAATTTAAATTTAACATTGAGATTATTATTTTAATCCAACAATAATAATAAGTAACAACCTGATACTTATAATTTATTGTAAAAATGTTGTAAAAATTGTGTGCACTTATCATTTCTTAAAAAAAAAAAAAATGTAATGGATTTGCTGAAAATTTTGTGGCAATTGTGGCTTGCCGAAAATGGGAGGAAAAAAAAAAATTGTTTCAATGGGTTTGTGGCAATGGCATTGCCGAAATAAATTTTTTTTTTTGGCAATTATGGCAATGCCATTGCTGAAAATGGGAGGGAAAAAAAATTTTGTTGCAATAGGTTTGTGGCAATGGCATTGCCGAAATTGTTGGGGAAAAAAAATAAAAAACTTTTTTCCCAATTGTGGCAATGCCATTGCCATTGCCGAAAATGGAAGGGAAAAAAAAATTTTGTTTCAATGGATTTGTGGCAATAGCATTGCCGAAAGAGTGGGGAAATTTTTTTTTGGCAATTGTGGCAATCCCATTGCCGAAAATGGGAGGGGAAAAAAAAAATTTGTTGCATTGGGTTTGTGGCAATGCCATTGCCACAAATAGTAGCGAAAATTTTTTTTCCCAATTGTGGCAATGCCATTGCTGAAAATGGAGGAAAAAAAAATTGTTTCAATGGGCTTGTAGCAATGGCATTGCCGAAATAAGGGGCAAAATTTTTTTTTGGCAATTGTGGCAATCTCATTGCCGAAAATGGGAGGGAAAAAAAAAATTTTGTTGCAATGGGTTCGTGGCAATGGCATTGCCGAAATAGTGGGGATTGTTGGATTAAAATAATAATCTCAATGTTAAATTTAAATTCGAAATAATAATAATTAGTTACCTGTGATTTATTGTGAAAATATTGTAAAAATATTATGTACGTAACACATTATATTTTTTTTTAATTCCTCCTCAAATTTTGACATTCACTTTTTTTTTCCCCTCTCATTTTCGGCAATACCATTGCCACAATCACTTTCTTTTGGGCACTCACACTCCGGGCACTTCTCACACTCACACATTCGGTCAGGTGAGGAAATTTGGGCAGAACGAATTACGGCAATGCCATTGCCGTAATTCAACATTTTCTCTCTCCAAACTTTTTTTCATTCTCTCTCCTACTTTTCTTGGAATTTCAGCAATACAGTTGCCGAAATTCAATCTCTCTCCTCAATTCCCTAAATAAGTTGTAACAGTACCTATAACGCAAATAAGTTTCAGATTTAGCAATATTTAGCCAAAAGACTCAACATATTATGCTATGAAATTTCCCTAGTTCATTAAGCCCTAGTGCTCTACAAGGGTTTTTTTTTTTTTCATCTCAAAAGAGAATATACAACTATTTTAAATCACACATTATTTTTGCCTAACTCATTTTTTTAAAGTAAAATAAACCAATGAATTAACTATATCAAACAAAGACATATCTCATATTTAATCTATATAATGAGATAATGAGTTAGCACTAAATCATAGATCATTAAAAGAAAGAGGAACTAATTTAACTCATAAGAAAAGAAAAGGGAGGATGGTGGCATTGTGCAAAACGGCATAACATATTGATAGGAACAAGGAAGGGTCATATAGTCCTATTCCTAAAGTCGATGCACAGATACTTCTGACTTCTGACTTCACTTGAGGCTCATGACTCATTTTCTTAACGTTGGAACATCAAAGATTCAAAATAACCTTACGTTTCAGTTATGGAATTTACTATTTCTGACGCCCTTTTCTTAAAAACAAAAAACAAATCAAAACAAACAAACTTTTTCTAATACCCTGATTTTATCAATTCAGTTATATATATATTAACTTGTAATTTCATGCATATGTATTGATATATATAAAATATACACATTAAAATACATAGTATAATAATATTTACTTATATAATTTAAATATTATTGATAGTTATTCTTATATTTTTTTTTTTAACTTTTTAAAAAGTCTATTAAGAATGTTATTAGGTAGAAAATGTAAATTGTCCATTTTTAAATATTTTTGTACATAGCGCAAAATTAGACTTTAATTATAGAATTTGATTGGATTTTTTCTAAACTTTACCTATTAAAATATATATAAAATTTTTGTGCCAAATGAATTTTCTTAGTTATAAAAAAAAAAAAAAAAGCTCATAAATATAAAATCATTCAAAATCTCTCTCTCTAATTTTATATATAGTGTTAGATATATGATTATGTTTTGTATAATTTATTTATATTGGACTCGTCGTTTTCTACTCCAAATTAACTCATTTGGCACTAAAATTAAAAAACTTCGATTAGATGGAATACGTGCCGTAAAATTAAACTCTAATTGAAATACAATATTTACACTAAACTAACTAACTTGGTTCAAAATTTTAAAAATTTTGATTAGATGGGACACGTGACGCAAAATTAGACTCTAATTGAATTTTAATTTAAACTCTAATTGGATTTTCTCTTAGTTTTACTTATTAATATATATACATATATATATATATATATATATATATATATATATATATATATATATATATATATATATATATATAGATGACTTATAAACTTGAATTGTTTTTAGTTCTACAAAGAAAAAGGCTCATAAATATAAAAATCATTAAAAAAATATGTTTTTTATGGTTTACTTATATTGGACTTCTCATTTTTTTTACACTAAATTAACTCATTTGGTACAAAAATTTTTAAAAAAAAAAACTTAAATTAGATGAGACACATGTCGCAAAATTAAACTCTAATTGAAATCCAATTTTTACATTGAATTAACTCACTTAGCACAAAAATTTAAAAACTTAGATTAGATGAAATACATGGCGCAAAATTAGATTCTAATTGAATTCCAATTTGAAATCTAATTAAATTTTATCTCAGTTTCACCTATTATTATTATTATTATTATTATATAGATTACTTAATGGATTCTCTCTCTCTCATGTTTCTTTTAATGTAAATAGTAAAATACACTTTACCACCCATGTGTGATTTGGGTTATTTTAATTTTCTCTCTAATTTTTTTAACTTTACTCACCCAAAATTATCTCATTTTTGCAATCATTACCCACTTCATCACTTTCAAATTTTTATTTTTGAGCTAGTCACTTTCATTATTAAAAACATAATAAATAAGTAAAAAACAGAAATCAACAAATCTATACTAAATTAAAAATAAAAATTTCTCTGCCTACAATATACAACAAATCTTACCCAAAAAATTTACAAAGAAAATTATGGTGAAATATCATAATAAGACCAATGCAACAAGATTCCACAATCCACAAGCAAGCAAGAAAGATTCCAACTAATGCCATATCATTTTATCACATATTTAAGAATAAGTCAATTTTAATACCCATATATAAATCCAACCAAATTGGGAGTTTATTGAGATGTTATTAGGTGTGGTAGGATGTATTGAATTTTAAGTAAAATACTTATATGGCAATTTCAATTTCTTATTGGATGGTGTAAAACATGAGTTTTACACCCCATCCTTACTAAATTCAAACTTTTTAAAGTTTAGAAACGAAAAACAAACTTTTGGTAAAGTTTAGGGACCAAAATGATATTTTAGCCTTTATTTATTTATAATACTATGTTTTTATTTTATTTTATGTTTGTAGTGATGAAAGTGATAAGATGGGTAACGAATGCATAACAGGTCTTGGGTAGGAAAAATAACAATTTTTAAATCATGAGTATATCCAAACCACAAGTGGATAAAGTATAGTTAATCTTATTTAAAATTTAACCTAGTACCTAGTTCATAGGTCATACTTGTGCCTCAATAACTTCTTATTGTCCTTCTCAAAAACAAAAAAAAAAACTTCTTATTGCCATTGTAAATGTTGCCAAATAATATTTGTTTCTAAAATAAAAATATTTGTAAAAATAGTAATGTTTGAAAGTTATTTAACAAGATAATTAATTGTATTAATTCGTATATCATTTATTATAGAGATGAGCTCAACACAGAATGACAGAATTCCACCTCTATGCTAGACACCATGTCCATGTTGGCGAACGATTACATAAAACTCATCTTTAAGAAATATCAGTTTATGTTTTGAGTGGAACTCGTCTTTTAGGAAAGACGGCTACACTTGGACTTGCTTATCTGGTCAGTCACCAGTTTACAAGAAATGCTGGGGTGTTTGATAGGGGTATTTAAAAAATAGTTTTCGTTGTTTAAACAACATAACACGTATTTTTATAACACTTTTTCACTCACACGTATTTTTAAAAAACTTAAACAACGTTATTAGAATAACATTACCAATCGGGCTATTTTCTTAAATAATTTTTACAACATTGCAAATTCAGAAAATATTTTTTTTTAAATTGTATTATTTAACAAAAATGTCTGCAAATTTGGGTTAAATTGCCATGAAACTGGAGGAGGAGGCTGATTTGTTTGGGACATCAGTATGGCTAATTTTATAATTTCACTCTGTAAAAGTAAAATGGAATATTTTAATTTTTACGGTCACACTCATATGGCATGCACACGACTGATGGGTGTATTTGTTGTCTCTAATGAATAAATTGAGGGTACTTTCGTTGAAAAGGGAATCACAGTTCATGTTGTCATTGAAAGACAAATTTCATATTTTAAGGCTTTTTTGTCAAATAACATTCAACAATTGTTAATTTGACACCAAAAAAAAAAAAATTTAATGGTGAATTGGTACTTTATAAGCAAAAAGCAAAAATGGCCCACATTTCATAATACATTTTATGAAAAATATATTACATTTTTTTGGTTATTGTCTGTTTGGTTGATTAGTTTGAGTAATGTTGTTTGGGTGTTTTTTATATACGTGTGAGTAAAAAAATGTGTTAGAATATGTATAAAATTATTTAAAATATGAAAATGTTGGTTAGAATACTTCTAACTTTAGCAAGTCAATTTTCAAACTTGTGCACAGCACTGCAGTGACGGAACCGAGGCTTGTTCAAGCGGGCCCAGATAAATACATAAATAATTTTTAAATCCACAAAATAACGCTTACACGTTATTCATAAAAAAATAAAATAAAATAAAACAACACATACACTCACCATACATATGTTTGACATAAAGTGTGTATTTACCATGATTGGTCATACCATTAAAAAAAAACAAAAAAACAAACATACATACATGATTGACCGTATATATTATTTTCTTAAATATAAGAAAATTTCATCAAGTTAATTATGTAATTCGTGACAAGTACTTTATATCAGTAAAAAGTCATGTGAAAATCATCTATTTAAACGATGGAAGATGTCAATTGAGTTATAAGACTTTTGACAAATATGAAATGAATCGAATCATTAAATAAAATTTACACAAATTTTTATTAGTAAAATGGAGGGCGGGAGGAATTAGAAAAGACAGGGAGCATTGGCCCCACGTCTACCTCTATCATGTAGGGTTTGTTTGGATACTATTTATTACTGAAAACTGAAAATTTATTGCTAAAAACACTGTAGCAAAATAATTTTTAAATGATAAATAATTCCCGTGGGTCTCAAGAATAGTTTTTAAATGATGAATAATTTGTATTTTTTCGTACAGTTGGGTCCCATGAACAATGCACAGGACCTAGCTACTGAACGCAAACAACAGACGTAATGAGTTTGGAATGCAATCCAAACTCACACTTAGTATGAAAAATTAAGATAGATTACAATATAAACAATACAATTATAGAATTTGTAAAAGAACAAAACTCAGGTACAGTACCTTAGGTACTGTTCATTAGGTTTCCTTTTTAAGAATTAATCATGTGACTATTTAACTAAAAAATATGCTTCCATCTCATGGAAAAAAAAAATCCACATTGCAAAATTTTAAGAGGAGAACCTAAGAAACAACACCTAAGTATTGTACCTAAGTTTTGCCATTTGTAGAATATGTGTAAAAAAATTATAATTTTTTTTTATGAAAAAACAAATTATAATTAAGACATAGTATTTGTTACAGGGAAACTAATGTATTAGTGTCTAAATTATTATAAAATAAATAAATTATAATTCATACGGGTATAGAAAAAATAAATAAATTTTATTTATAATTTTATTTAAAGAGTTTCAACCTATGGCGTCTGCTCCTGATGATAGCTTTTTATTATCAGACCAAGCCATCAAATCATTTTTTTGGTGTAGGTAGGGATTGAATCCCAAATCTCTTATTCAATCATCAGAGACTTTACTATTTGGCTAACTAGAACCCATAAACCCATAATTAAATAAACTATAATATCATAATTTTCCTTTTTAAAAAGAAAATGAATTTGGATAAGTTTGTTTTAAAAATATGGATTAGTAGAAGAGTGTCCTATTTTGTAGGCATTTCAAGTAGAGTTGGAGATATATTTTTACTAGGTTGTTCTCAAGTTTTTTTCCTATTAAATATAAGGTTTAGGGGTATTTTTGAACCACAAGTTCAGTTCAAAGATAGGAATCGTCTTATAAATAGTACTGATATATACACACTTAAATTTGGGGCGAAATGAGAGAAATTATACAAGTAAGAGTCTTTTAGTGGAATGGTGGACCACGCCACTTGTCCACTATGAGCACCTTGTAATTTCTCATGAAGTGAGGTGAGTAAAACCTATCTTTATCCCGTCACTTTTTCGGAGCTAATAAAGTTTGTGTGGAATGGAGCAGGACATTGCAAGTTAGGCGGGGACATTTTTGCCATTTTCGTTTATAAAAATTGCTCCTAGTATTTTCTCATTCCTTGGAAATGTGAATACCCATTTCTTTTCAAAGGAATATTTCCACAAATGTGAGAATCGAGATTATTTGGAAATGCTTATGCATTCTTTTATAACTTCCAAGAATCTTAAAAGATTGCTCATACCAAAATTCAAAGCATATTTCCTGATTAGAACTTGATTTAATTATATACACAATTGTTCATTCTCTCATTTACTACTGTGATCGCATTCAAATTTATTAGTTACTTCCAATCTTCACAAATGAAAGTTTTTCTAGCACCATTCAAAGCAAACAACACAATATTGTACTTTGTATGATACAAGCCACTCAAAACTACCATTATTCACCTTCTTAAATTCATCCAATTGCGTTATATTCTTTTTTTTTAGGTAAATTCCCTTCTTATAATTTTTCATTTTCCAATTGTAATTGTTACAAGATATTTTTATTTTTGATCCAACACCACCAAACCATTAACCCTATACAAGCTCTACATGTATAACAAACCAACACATGATCATGTAATAAGGGAACGAGAAAGTATAAATGACACTTGCAAGACAAGATTTAGCCAAAATAGATACTTGAAAGAAAGCATATTATTAGTTACACTCATATATTTAACAAATCCAACAAATCATTTTTTTAACTGTTTTGAAATTGTGTCAAACTTTCCTTTCCACAGGTACGGCTATCTTATTAACAAACTGAATCTAATTTTGTATGATATAATTTTAAAATCATGCTTGAAATTAAATCTTAAAATCAACTTCAGAAAATTAAAACATTCTACTTTCTGTTAAATTCCTTAAAAAAGTTGAAAGTACAATTTGTACTCTCCCCATAATCACAACAATTAAGACTTAGTCCTAAAATTTTAGAGTCGGTTATGTATTCTCAATAAACCAATTAGGATTAGCATGTGTATTCTTTTTCGTCATTCTATTAAATCCGAAGCTATATTTTTTGTTACCTCCTTTATTGATAGATCATTTTTTTCCTCAATATTAAAAATTAAACTTAGCCTAAACTTTCATTTCTTCAACAACTTGAGGCTTTCTTCCAAAAAATGGAGTAATTAACTTGAGGTTCTCCACTGCAATCTGCATACTCCAATAATCTAGCATAATCACATTACTTACACTTATTTTTTCCGATGCTATATTGAATTTCCCATCGGTTATGCTAATAAGAGAAAAGGATGAGTAGTAATGTAGTATTCGACCATTATGCAGTCATGCAATCACTGTGGCATTGCCATTGTCAGTTTAACCCTATACTATATGTGCTGCTAGCACAATATCCTTCTTTTACAACTTCACTGCATGCTTACTTGAGAATACTCTTTCTTAAGTTACTTATGGTCTATATCCAAGTCAGGATGTCATACGAACCTTTTGTATATTGGGACTGCTAGATACATTTGAAAGGAGAAATGAAGGGTAGGGTGATTTTTCTTTCATTCTCTTTTCCAATTGGGTTTTTTTGGTCCAGACTGCCAAATTATAGAAGTGGAGGTTAACTAATTAGAGATTGTGCTCTTCTTTCTCTTTCTAGGTGCTGAAGAAAATGGCCACTGAAAATTCTATGATCATGAAATTGCTTGCCCTTGTTTCTTTTTATTGAATTACTGTAATTGATATATATATATATATACACACACACTAAGACAATATCCTACATATGGTTCTTACAATCAATCAAGCATAAAATAATCTGATTTTGTACATATGTGGAGTCTTGAGAAAAGCGTGAACTTGTAAACTATCATAATTCAAGCAGATTCAATGTGGTCAAATCCTAAAACTCAGCAAACCAGAGGTGCAACTATACAACACAAGCATCAGAGCTGCAAAATTAGAGACAACAAAGCAGTTCACATGCACGGTAAATGGAACTTTCCACGAACTACATAGGACCCTGTTTTGAACAGAATATCTTATGTTTCTACCCAACATCCTGCCTGATGGCTCAAACAAATAACACGACTAGATGAGAAAGCAAGTCTTTGCACTAGTGTTGACATGCTTCAAACCATCGAATAAACCACAAATTCTGAAATCCAATCAATAAAAATAAATAAACAAAACTCACAATTACTAATTGCAAACTGAAACATCCAAACCATAAATTCTGAAATCCAAATAATAAAAAAACTCAAGAAAAAGAACTCAAAAGTCAAATTAAGTACTATGCACACTGCACACCATTTAAGTATCTAATGCAACTAGACTTTTTCAACCAAAAAACAAGTTGATTTCATAATACTAGTTGCTTCTCCAACAAGCTAACAGTCAGTGGATCCAGACTTCTTTTGGTGTCTTATCTCTTTAAACATATATTTAAGTTGCTTACATTCTACCAATCCATCCAGAATCTTATCTTCTAAGACCTTAGGTGAGATTTTATGCTGATCATTACTATGACTCGAAGAAGAGAACAGTGACTCAGACAACATGTCTTTCTCAACTTGTAGATTATACTTTTCCTCTTCCTCTGCCCCAGAAGCAATAAGATGATAGATGTACACAACTTTTTTCTGCCCAAGCCTATATGCACGACATACTGCCTGCCTTTCCACTGCTGGATTCCATACCACATCTAGTAAAACAACCCTTGAAGCCCCAACCAGATTTATACCTTCAGAACAAGCCCTTGTTGATGCAAATAATACCTTTGCTTCACTGATTGGATCGTTGAAAACGTTAATTGAAGATTGCCGCTGCATAATTTCCATCTTTCCATCCATATACAATACCTCATTCCCTTCAGTCCAACCAAAGTGAGATTGAAGTTGGTCCATTATTAATGATAATGGCTCAAGATGTTGACTAAAAACCAAAACTTTTTCTTTCAAAGCCGTAGAAAGCTGGATGAATTCAATTAAAAATTTTGTTTTGACTCCAACCTCAGCATTCAATCTAAGTCTTTCTAACTTCTTTTGCTTGTTAGAAGGAAACTCTTCTTTACCACACTTGAGCAACAGTGAAGGATGGACAGAGATTAAAGATTTATAATGATCATATTTTAAATGGTTCTTTGTAGTACCGTAGTCATTCTTGAGATCTTGCAAGAGACTCTTCTGCAGCTGGGTTGGGTGTAATATAACCAAAGAGTCCCTCAATCCAGGAAGTTTTTCTTGTAGTATGGAACCTTTGTGCACATGCACAAATGGGTCAATCATATCTCTTACCCTCTTCAGCTTCTCTTTTTTCACATTTTCATTAGTGATGTTGGTGAAAGAACTTGTAAGAGCATCCCATTTACCTTTTTCGCGCGCAAACTTTGGCCTTGCCAGGCAGAGTGAATTATATAGCTCCTCAAAATTATTTTGGAAAGGAGTTCCAGAAAGGATGATGCGCTTCTCTGTTTTGATATTTGACAAAACCTGAAAGATAAGACTGTTCTCATTGCGAGGGATGTGACCTTCATCAAGGACTACAAGACCAGGATCATCAAGAAGTATTTTCCTGAAATTGTAGTCACGTGCAGTAAGTTCTTCATATAGTGTGTAACTCATCCACAAGATGCTTTTTTCATGTTTCCAAGAATTCATCATTGACTTACGAATATCATCTTTGCCAGACAACTTGGGGTGACTCAGATTGTGAAATGGTATATCAAAGTCCCATTTCTTAAACTCATTTTCCCAGGTTTGGAACATGTTACAAGGAGCGATAATGAGTGGTCTGCATGTAGGGTATAGTTTCAAATATGTTTGAAGAAAAGAAATGGTTAAACAAGTTTTTCCTGTCCCAGGAGCATGTGATATAATGCATCCACTTCCACCAGCAAATGTTGTTTGGTTTTTTAACTTTTCAAGATGGATTCCTCCAGCTATATTCTTCCAAATAAACTCAAAACCTTCACATTGATGTGGATACATATAGGTCTTTAAATTAGGAATGATGTCCCACACAGTGCCTTCAGCAGGAACCTCAGGATCACAACCAGAATTGAAAGCAGATCCCGAATCTTGAGACTTTAACTCATCAGAGTGGGAGCGGTTCATTTCACGTGAGTCACTCCAGCCCAATTTTCTAAGACGAAAATTACTCTGCAATATGCAAAACCAAGTTTAAAGAAAAGAAAAAACAGATGATAGTTTATACAAAACTCCTCCATTATCAAATTAATTAGTATGGATTTCCAGAACTGAGAGATGTGTAAAAAAGTAGACTATGATCTTAAAACAGTAAAATTAAATAAGCAACTAAACTCAACTAAGCCTTAACCAAAATTTGGTTTGACATAAATCACCAACCGTTCAGCTAAGTGGAAGAGAGAGATAGAAAGAAAGTAACATAAAAAATGTCGATTAATTTAAATGGGAATAAGACAAGTTGCATGACTTACAGAAGGTAATGTGATATCCTTAATCTCTTGTGCCACATAACTGCAATATCTACATATAAGTCCGATTTGTTCATCAAGAATTAAGTCATGATCCCCTCTGAATGGACAACGGGTAGCTCTATCAACTTTAACAGTGTCTTCAACCTATTGATCAACATTAAACAATAAAGTTTCACCAAAAACAAGTGCACACACACAAGTAATAAGTTGCAATGTGAGGCAGATGTGTTAACAATACCTTAAAGATATTAAAATAAATTGAATGCATCCAATCCATTTTGTTCACCAAAAGGCCTTACAATAACAACTCTAAATTTAAAGAAACTTGCAATTTTAGGTTTTATAGTCAATGCTTAGTACAGATATTTATATACATGTCATGCACATATAAGATAGCAAGTAACTGCTCTCCTCTGTGAGTACTTGAAACCAATATGTTCAAAACTGCAAGATTTGAATCAATTATGTATCACTGTCCAAGTTCAAGGATCGAAAACACAAGCAAAATGATATTTAAACATTAAGCAAAAATATAGGCTAAAATTTGCTCCAAAGATAATAAAAAATTAATGGATCAATTTGCAATTAATCAATACATGAATTTGATTGCATTCCCCTTCTTTCAATTAGAAACTATTGCATGCATAATAAATGCTATAAACATATTTCTTCAAACTCATTGAATTATGTAAAACAATTATTCCAATTTTGATAATAAAAAAATAACCTAATAATTGAAACTCGGCTATTTATTAAGTGCGTTTTAATTATTGTCCATCAATTTATATGACATTTGGTTATTATAATTTAGAACTTGATATGCAAGTTTCATTACTATATATTTCAACAAAACACTACAAACTTACAGTCTTTGTATTCTCGAAAAAAAACTTAGTCTTTGACTTTTGGGCCAAATTTAAGCAAGAGCACAATCAAAATGGGATACTCAAATTTACAATTTCACCAAAACAGAAGATTCTTTTACAAATAATACTTGACACTTCCAGTGGCTAAAATATGTAAATTTTCAAAAATTGATGATAAGATAAATTGTAAGGCAAAATAGACAGAAAACAGAAGTCACTGTGGCTCACTCACAGCTTTGAAGCATGAAAAGCTTTAAACCAACATACCTTATCAGGATCATCTGAATCAATTTCAGTCAATCTAAGACAATAATCAAGCTCATCCCAAAGTCTATCCAGTTCTTTCTCCTCTTCCGTTTTCTCTGGTGGCTCTGGCTCTTCTTCGACGCCAAAGGTGAACTTCAAAGGCAGAGTCATCTCAGCAGCCAGTAGAGTGCTGTCAGCATCTCTAGAAGGAGCTGACTCTTGAATAGGATTCTCTCCCTTATCATCAATCTTTTCCACTCGCTTTCCTTTGCTTTTGTTTGTCTTTAATTTCTTTCCAGTTGAAACCACTTTGAAATCACCAACATCATCACTGATATCATCACCTTCATCACTATTATTTTCCTTAGATGCTTCCTCCTCATCAACAATAATTGGACAACTTAAAGTTCCCAACTTCGTTTCCTTCTTGTCCCATTTTGAATGAAAATGTGAGCGGGTTCTTTGTGATACACATCTAAGATTTGCATTGTCATCAACAAAATCTAAGTCAATCCACATGTCCAATCCGACTATCCTCCTTTTCACTCCAAATACAGCTCCTTTTGGTCTACAACTTCCTCTATTCATATCCACATTTTCCACCTCTTCACACCCACCATCATGAACATCCTTAGCTTCTTCTCCCAAATCAGCCACCGCATCCGAATCATCGCAAAGAAGTTTGTCACGACTATCAGAATTCAGAGCACAGCTTTCCTTCAAATCTTTCTCATCACTCAAATCATCTTTTTCATTACCATCAATACAAATAAAATTTGTATCACTACTCTCCGCCCCCAATCTCATCTCATTCTCACTAACAAGCCCTTTATATTTTTTCCTACTCCTACGGCTACCAGGCCAGTCAACCCCATTAATCTCCTTCCTTTTCTTCCTCTCGCTTTTCAGAACTTGCCTGTTCCGGGTTCTGGTGGATATAGGCAACCAAAGTGCTTGCTTTTGCCTGGTTCTGCTTGCTACGGTGTCCATTACTAGTCCAAGTCCCAATCTTTCTAAAAAAAGACAAAGAAATAAAAAAACCAGTTCACAAAAAAACACACACATATACATATAACAATACAGAAAACATTCTAAAAAAACACGTACCGAAAGTAGTCCTAATCTTTCTAAAAAAACACAAAGAAAAAAAGAAAGAAAGAAAAAACCAGTAAAAAAAAAAAATACACACGTATATAAATAGCTAGATATACATATAACAATACAGAAAACATTCAAAAAAAACACGTACCAAAAGTTAGAGACTGCTTGAGAGACAAAAATTAGTTAGCATTCAATATTGAATGCGAGTTGCTGCACTAACTTATATAGCGAGAGAAAGGAAAGAGAAAAGTGACGAAACTGCTTTTGCTGCAGGTATTTATTGTAGGTAAAGGAGAAGAGGAAAACAATCAGAGTATTTTTCTTAATCTCTATTACGTACGTACGTAGGTTTATCAAATTCTAGTAGTTTAGGATTCAGTCTGTCTACTAGTTAGCTCTTTTTGGTTTTCTGCTCACTTCTGATAACCAAGTTTACCGACTTCATAGTTCGTATAAAATAATATTAAAAAAAAAATTAATTGAAATACTTATCATAAAAGATATGCATGGAAGGTATAAGATTTTTTTTTTTTAATGTTAGAGATATATTAACTCATTAACATAGCTCAAACTTAATTCTACTTTGTATAGAAGCTAAGTCTCCTACTTGTACTAGAAGTCTATTAGTTTAGGGTTTAGTCTTATATATACCATATTATGGTTCAATGTAACACAAAATTTATACTACACTCTAATATATTAAGATGTAGCCCTTTAGAGTTTCCGCTTTACGTAGATGTAGGCTGTAAGACTAAACCATATAACCCTCGTGTTCTTGTGTTCCTGTTTTATACTTCTTTAATAATAAGAAGATAATAATTATTTAGTGATACATATTATATAACATGTTTAAAAGTTACATTAGTTATACTTCCAATCTAATTATATATACTTAGTCATATATATACTTCTTCTAACCTAAACTAATCAGTAATGTTTTAGGGAGTTAGGGACCCTATTTTTATTTTCGGAGCCCACAAAATGTGACATCTGATGGTTTATGAAAAATAATGTAAAACAATTTAATGTACAACTTTTACTATATGGATCTTACAAATTAACATGTTACCAATTATCATAAATATTTCCATATTAGTTTGTAAGCTTTATACTGTATAATTTGTGGTAACTTTATGGTGAAATGTTTACAATTTGATGTAAATTTAGGGTTTTGTGTCTTTCGCTTTAATTTCAGTTTAAGATTTTTATTTGTGCTATATGTTTTGTTGCATAGTAAGCATAGGATTTGGATGAGCAGAACTAATGTCGATGGTAAGTTGCAAAACTAACAACCCAATGAATACCACTTTTTCATAAATACCACAATTTAAAAAAAAAAAATTGTTTCTTTCAGTCATTCTACTCTTTTCACCTTATAAAAAATATAGAAACATTGAAAGGCACTATAGCCAATTAGCCATTCTGCTAATTGGTAAGCTTGATTAATTTGAATTACAATGCACTTTTACATGTTTGAAATCTTGAATTTTATCTCAACACAAAAATTTGTTATCTGTTGCCTATATAACAATCTCGAATTCTACCTTAACACCTAAATAACAATTTTTTTTTTTTTTTTTTTTTTGAGAACAGATAGAATTTTATTGATTGTAAGTGTAACCGTATACAACAAGGTAAAAAAACAAGCCAACTATGCTTGTTTCGGAGAGACAGTAGCAAGCTCATAAAACGTAAGAAACAAAAACAGAGGACGTACATTTCAAACTGCTTCTTGAGTTGCAGAGACCCGCTTGTAAGTTTCGTATATGGCCATCGCTCCTTCCAAAATCACGAGTTTCTCAAAGTAGAACTTATTTCTTGCATTCCAAATTGACCACGACAGCACTGCCCATTGCTCAAGCTCCATCTAATTAACAAAACCTTAACACCTAAAAATTTGTTATTGGACTACTTCACGATGAGTTTAGACAACCAAATATAGATTAGTTAACAATATGTAATTAAGAAATTATAATTATTTTAATTTATTGAGAAATGCATGTCTACAAGATTTTCATAACTCACAACAAATCTTAGGTGATAGATTATTGTGGGAGAGGTAAGATCCAAGCACAGAATAGAGCCCATGGACCCAGTCTGAGTAGAGGGAAGGACCCACCCGCATGTCAGTCTTGATCCGACAAGTAGATGGGAATCCAAGGAGGAAAGGTGAAGAGGCCGACCCCACCCCTGAGGAGCCTAAAGAGCGAGCATTTCTTGGGAGGCGTTGAGCAGGCTACTTGCACCAAAAGACAAATTACTAAATAAGAAGGTAGATACGTGCAAGCAGAGAAGAAAGGAAATGTCCAGATAAAGTATTCATGACCTTCGCATTCAATGCACTACACCAACTTAATTGGCCGCATTAATGGTGAAATGACTCTGAACAGTACCCTCACAGCTTTTAACACCTTCAGCAGAGCCCTGATAGGAAAAGTATCCAAAGAAGAATCAATAACTACAGTAACTGTACAAATGGAGGTTTGGGATGTAATTCAGCTGGGGATATAAAGAGAGAAAACTCCTCTAGAGTGGGGGACGAAAAACTGAAAAAAGGAATACTGATATTGTACAGCACTATCCTGTGAACAATATAAGAACAACTGCTCTTCGACCAAGCTCGAGAAAGTGTTAATTCCAAAAAATTGTTCCTCTCTCTCGAATTACCTAACTTTTTCCCATCCATTAAGATTAAATCATATTAGTACATTAAAGTTGACATTGGAAGTCCACCCTCTAACAAATTAATTATATTGGGCCATCTAACCTAAATCTACTCTTCTAAGTGGGCTTAGCTTGTTGGACCCACTTACAATTATTATTGGCTAATTGCTATTAGTGGATAAAAAAGTAATTCCAGTAGTGAGTTCAAATTTAAATTTATAACAACTTAGTGCCTAGGATTTTTTTTTTATGAAAATACACTTCTCCAATTCATTAGCTATGTTAGAATTTAAACATGAATTTTCAATGAGTTAAAAGGTAAAATTCAACTCACCAGAAGTAGAATTTATCAAAGACAAACAATATATTTTAAAAAATAAACCATTACTTATACCAATCCAAACTTTTTTTAATAATCCAAACTAATTTATTAGGCATTATTCATTCGCTATATAAGAGTTTATTCATGAATTTTAAATGAAAATTTATAATTATGATAGTCATTATTAGGCATTTATTATGATTGTATTTTTATATGGATTATATATTCTAAAAATAAAATAAAATATGATATACCAAGATTTTAATGGAGATTTAAAATATAAAATGAAATTTAAATTCAGTTAATATAAATATATATATTTATTGTGGGGTCCCATTTCTAAACAAAGTGAATACAACCAATTAAAATTAGGCACA
This sequence comes from Quercus glauca, assembly GCA_023736055.1. Taxonomy (NCBI): domain Eukaryota; kingdom Viridiplantae; phylum Streptophyta; class Magnoliopsida; order Fagales; family Fagaceae; genus Quercus; species Quercus glauca. The sequence continues at coordinate 78,129,014 of CM043319.1, forward strand.
TGTAATACCAAAGAGCTATGCATAATGACACATGTTCATTACATTAAGCCCACATAATTCTTTGAATATCTACAACCAGGGTTCTTTATAAAAGGGGGAGAGACCATTTGGAAAAGAAGATGCTCTCTCATTCTTTTTAATTCTCTTAGAGTTTTGAACCTTTGAGGGGTTATCTCCCTTTGTCTAAGGAAACTTTCCGGAACACTTTCTCAGGCCCTCTCAAGTACTCTCTCTGACTTGGTCGAGGTGCATCAAGCTGAGGACTCTCTTTGGCTGAGGAAAGTCTCATCTCTGCCCCCAATCTCATCTCATTCTCACTAACAGGCCCTTTATATTTCTTCCTATTCCTACAAGCCCAGTCAACCCCATTAGTCTCCTTCCTTTTCTTCCTCTTATCCTCTTCAACCACAAGAAACTACGTGCCTGTTCCGGGTTCTGGTGGATATAGGCAACCAAAGTGCTTGCCTTTGCTTGGTTCTGTTTGCTATGGTGTCCATCAGTCCCAATCTTTCTAAAAAAACACAAAGAAATAAAAACCAGTACCAAAAAAAAAAAAAAAAAAAAAAAAAGAACGTATATAGATAGCAAGATATACATATAACAATATAGAAAACATTCAAAAAAAAAAGTACCAAAAGTTAGAGACTGCTTCAGAGACAAAAATAGTTAGCATTCATTATTGAAAACTGGTTGAGTTGCTGCACTAATTCAGAGACAAAAATAGTTAGCATTCAATATTGAACACTGGTTGAGTTGCTGCACTAACATATATCGCGAGAGAAAGGAAAGAGAAAAGTGACGAGACTGCTTTTTAGGTATTTATTGTAGGCAAAGGAGAAGAGGAAAAACGATCAGAGTATTTCTCTTAATCTCTATTACGTATGTAGGTTTATCAAATTCTAGTTGTATTAGGATTCCAATCAGTTGCAACTTGCTGCTAGCTAGCTCTTTTTGGTTTTCTGCTCTACTTCTGATAATTATTAGTTATTTCTCCAACCAAATAAAAGTCATTCAGTACAAACTCTTTTTGGTATCTAATCTCTTTAAACATATGATTAAGTTTCTTATGTTAAATCCATCTAAAATCTTATCTTCTAAAACAGATTTTATGATAATCACCCTACACATCCTTCTTAACTTGTCAATTATACTTTTCCTCTTCTACTGATCATAGATGTACATGCGATCAATTATATCTTCAAAATCTTGAGTACCAGCATTGGAATTAGATTCTGAAGGTTGATGCTTTTAACTTAGGAGCTCTCCAGCCTGTTTTTGAGACCAAAACTACTATGCAATATTGAGAACCAAGTTTAAAGAAAATAAAAAACAAATACTAGATAGTTTATACAAACGTACTCTATTATCAAATTAATCTATATATATATATATATATATAAAACCTAAATCTCTTAATCTTCCATAATTTTCTACGTCAGCACAATATTTAAATAAAATTGTAATTTTATTTAAATAAAATTATTTTTATTTAGTCCAAACTTAACAAAAAGTGAAGCTTTATTTTTCTAATAAGTCCAACTTAAACTCAAACTCATCATTTTTTTTAAACAAAATTATTTTTGTTTAGTGAAACTCTATCTTTCTGACAAGTTCAACTTACACTCAAACTCATCATTTTTTTAATAAAATTATTTTTGTTTAATCCAAACTTAACAAAGAATGAAACTCTATCTCTCTAACAAGTCCAACTTAAACTCAAACTCATCATTTAAAAAAAAAAAATTACTTTTGCTTACCCAAAACTTAACAAAGAGTGAAACTCTACCTCTTTAACAAGCCTAACGTAAACTCAAACTCATCATTTTTTTTTAAACAAAATTATTTTTGTTTAATCCAAACTTAAAAAGGAGTGAAACTCTATTTCTCTAATAAGTCCAACTTAAACTCAAACATTGATAATTTTTCTTTAATATTTTTTGGTTTTTTAGAAGTTTTAATATCTGAATTTTTGAGTTATTTTTTTGTAGTATCTGTAATTGTCTAACAAATTTTTTGTAAGTCATTGCACGTTCAAGTAATGACTTCTTCATCAATTTGTAACACAAATTGAAATTATATAAGAGCAAATCATGCAATAGTGTAGTTTCTTAATCAATTTAAAATTTTATAAAATTATTTTAGTCTACCTCACAAATAGGTAAATTCCAGTGCATGGCACGGGTTAGCGACTAGTTAGTACTATTTTAGTTCTTGCACGCGGTGAGGTGCATTTTGTTGTTAGTTTCCTTTAATATTTCAATAATTTTCCTTGTAAAAAATCGTAATATTTAGTGCTCTATTTTATAGACATAGAAAGACCATAAGAGTGGTGTAGAGATTTGATCTTACTATATGTGTTTACAATTTGAAATTTGCATGATATAATTACTGATATAAATAGGCATGTTTCATACCTACTCAAGAATGCAAATATTGTTTTGATGGTGTGTTATTAAATTTATTTATTTTTCTTTTGTTAGACTTTGTTTTAACTATTGCAAACACAACTAATTTGAGCAAAAATACCATATTTCAAATCAATATTTTTGCACATAAATCTTAACAAGAAGACATTAAAATTTCGTTATATTTAAATAATTAAGGCATCAATTAAAATAAAAAAATCTAACAAAATGAATGTATTTATTCTATTAGTAATCTTTTTAATTAAGTGAATTCATTTTTATATATATCACAGTATAAATTATAGATTATAGATTATTATAGATGATATATTATGGCATGATGTGTTAATTTTTTTTTAAATAAAAAAATCAAAATACAAACTGTAGGGACTCAATTTGTAATGGACCCCTAACAATAAAAATTTGTAGAGTGTGGGTAAAAGGGTTTGGCATCATCGAAGTAAACAGCCGTTGATATGAAGTTTATAACAAATAATAGATGACATGAAATTTATAGGAACCTTATCAAAGAAATTTGGCTAAGTGTTTTTGTAGAGAATGATCATCACTTTGGTTAAGTGTTTGCGAAGCATATTTGTCCTCGGCTCAGGCGGAGGATCTCTTTTTCTTAGAACTGATCTTAATCATATCCTTTTTTCATAGGACTTATCCTCATCCCCCTTTTGTGCTGGGAGTCTTATCGGTTATATAGTCTCATTTTAGTTAATCTTAGCCATCCATTTGTCGATTATCTGAACTCTATGTACAGGGGTTTGTCCCATCATCTGCAATTGCAGGCTTTATGTTAGTTCCTAGCCGCCTTTGCAGACTTTCTAATAGTTGAAGTGATCGAAGTATTAGGGTTTGCAAGTCATCTCACCATTAAGGCGGCCAGAATGTTGGTAGCGTTCATTTAATGGATGAAGGAAATTTTCTCTTCATCAAAGTCGGTTTGCCGAGGATGTGGGTATCCTCGGCGAGGCCCTTGGATGACTTGGGCTCTTTCCCATTATCCTCGGCCTTTATATTATCTTCGGCGTGGGCTTTGGGCCTGGTATAGAGTGGCTAATATTTGGGGTCCCACATAAACTTTTGATGTATGATGTCAAGAGCCTTGTAACTCAACTGGTTAATACCTTCTGGTATTTTCAAATGAAAACATCCAGTGTTCAAATAAAATTTAAATTTCTTGATAGTTTTGTTTAGGGGTGACAAAATCCAACACGACCTATGAACATTACACGACATGACATGAAGTTAGCAAATAATAGGTTGAGGTTTAACGAGTTTGTATTATATTTGGGTTGATATGACTGACTTATTTAATAAATGTGTCGTTTTCAAATGTTAATTATTATTATTTTTTAAAACCATTGTACACACAAAATACATGCTATGAAATTCTTATTTTTTTTTAATAATAATTCAATAGTTTTTTGAGTTGAAATAATTGGATAGTTACAATGCAATGAAGTTAGTCTACTTCATAATGAAAGTAAAAATCTTTGTTGTGGGAGGGAGGGAGAGAACTAGGAATGGCAATGGGTCGGGTTCAGGCCAGGTATTTTGATACCCGTACCTGACCTGTAGGCCTTCCCCTGTTACCCGGACCCAGACCGTTTAATAAACGGGTCTTTTTTTTAGCCCCAAACTCGGCCCGTCAGGTCTTCATGGGCCCCGCAGGCCCCGTATAGCCCCTTCTAGGCCTAATCTATGGCCCAATCCAACCCAATCTTATTAAAAAAAAAAAAAAAAAACTCAAACACAAACACAAACACAAACAACAACACAAATCAATCAACATTGTTATCAGTTTTGCTGAAGTGAGATTCTTAGACAGAAAATAAATAATAAATAAACGCAAAAAAATAGAAGAAACAAAACTCCACTTATCATTTATGGACTAATCATCACAAAACTCCGATCATCACATCTCTAATCATCACAAAACTTCGATCATCACAAAACTCCTCTATTATCAAACTAACGTTCTCACACAGGGCGAGGTGCATTTTGTTGTTAGTTTCCTCGAATATTTTAATAATTTTCCTTGTAAAATATCTTAATATTTAGTTCTCTATTTTATTGACATAGAAAGACAATAAGAGTGGTGTAGAGACTTGATCTTACTATATGTGTTTACAATTTGAAATTTGCATGATATAATTACTGAAATAAATATGCATGTTTCATACCCACTTAAAAATGCAAATATCATTTTGATGGTGTGTTATTAAATTTATTTATTTTTCTTTAGCTAGACTTTGTTTCAACTATTGTAAAAATAACTAATTTGAGCAAAAATACCATATTTCAAATCAATTTTTTATCATATAAATCTTAACAAAATAACATCAAAATTTCATTATATTTAAATAATTAAGGCATCACTTAGAATAAAAAAAATAACAAAATGAATGTATTTATTCTATTAGAAATCTTTTTAATTAATTGAATTCATTTATATATATATCACAGTATAAATTATAGATTATAGATTATTCTAGATGATATATTATGGCATGATGTGTTAATTGTTTTTTAAAATCAAAATACAAACTTTTGATACATGATGTCAATAGCCTTGTAACTTAACTAGTTGATACATTCTGATATTTTCAAATGAAAACATTTAGTGTTCAAATAAATTTTAAATTTCTTGATAGTTTTGTTTAGGGGTAGCTAAATCTGACGCGACCTATGAACATTACATGACACGACACGAAGTTAGCAGATAATAGGTTGAGGCTTAACTAGTTTATATCATATTCGGGTCGATATGACTGTCTTATTTAATAAACGTGTCGTTTTTGAATGTTAATTAATATTTTTTTTAAACCATTGTACACTCAAAATACATGCAATGAAACTCTTTTTTTTTTTTTTTTTAATAATAATAATTTAATAATTTTTTGAGTTGAAATAATTCGATAGTTACAATGCAATGAAGTTAGTCTACTTCATAATGAAAGTAAAAATCTTTATTTAATCTTTAACAGGATTGAGTTTGTCGGCCCAAAGGCCAATTGGGTCGATATGACTGACTTATTTAATAAACATGTCGTTTTTGAATGTTAATTAATATTTTGTTTAAACCATTGTACACTCAAAATACATGCAATGAAACTCTTATTTTTTTTTAAATAATAATAATTTAAAAACTTTTTGAGTTGAAATAATTCGATAGTTACAATGCAATGAAGTTAGTCTGCTTCATAATGAAAGTAAAAATCTTTATTATATCTTTAACAGGATTGAGTTTGTAGGCCCAAAGGCCAATTGGGAGAGCCTGATAAATAGAGGCCTAACTAATTTGAGTAGAGCAGGCCCGACCTTGAAGAACCTCAAAGGCACGCCAAGGAGGAAAGAGATAAAGGCACAATCATCTAAAGGTTGACCACTCTCGACGAATCTCTAAGGATCACCTTATCCTTTGTTGCATGTCAAGAACCTCACCCCCCCCCCCCCCTTCATGATGGCAACGAGAAGGCAGACAAAGGATTTTATGAGTTAAATAGTGAACAAATCCAAAGGCCTAAAGAAAAAAGCGTTTGAGCTAAGCAACCATCCCCTCCACATTAAATGCTGTCCACCTGCTAGCAAAGTTGTATTTATTATTGAATGACCATCAGAATAGTGCCAAACGCCCCATTTTCTACCTAGTTTTACCTCAAAAGAATTGGGAGGGAAGTAGGGAATGAGACAAGTATCTACCCTGCGCCATATACGCCCTATAGGTGGATGGTAAATGATGAATAGATCCTAGTATAAATAGGGGCAAACTCCCTATGAATAAGGGCTCGAAAATTTTGAGTAAAAAAATGTTAAGTGTAATATCAAGTGAGAGGAAAAAGTTGTATTGATCATATTCATATTCATCCTTGGGACTTCCAAGGATATAATTTTAACCAAATATTAGTCTTTTTCATCATTTCTATTGTGTATTTTGTCTCAATCCATTGAGCTTTCTTTTACTGGTTAAACTCTTGACTCATACTTACTAAATTAATTCTAACGGTTATTTAAGTAATTCTTCTTAAAAGGTATTATTTTAAACCACACATTTATTTATTGAAAAATTATTGGGTAGCTCTCTGTTATATATTTTTAAGTGATTTAAGCTCCATTATTTCTTATCATTGATTATAGGCGAAAACCATATTTTCGTCATTACATTTTCACTCAATTCCACTTTGGTCCCTAACTTTTTTTTCCACCGCTTTTAGTCCCTATTCTGGAAAACCCCTCTCGTTTTAGTCCCTGCCGTTACATCAAAGACGGAAAATGCTGACGTGGCAAACAGATAGTACTGTTGGCTGACGTGGCCATTAAAATAATAAAAAAAATGTTATTTAGTATTAAAAAAAATTAAAAATTAATTTATTAATTTTAACTGAGTAAAAAAAAATCAAAACAAAAATCAAAATCAAAATTTATATGAATTAAGATCAAAAAGTATCTTGAAGAAGAACACTAAGAACACCAACACCAAACCACCATTTCTGGCCACCCAAACACATATCCGGCCAACCCAAACACCAACCCAACCAACTAAGCATTAACCCACAGCCACCCAAACACAAAACCACCATTTCCGGCCACCCAAACACATATCCGGCCAACCCAAACACCAACCCAGCCACCCAAACACCAACCCACAGCCACCCAAACACAAATTCGGGCAACCTAAATACCAACCCAGCCACCTAAACACTAACCCACAGCCACCCAAACACCAAACTACCATTTCCAGCCACCCAAACACAGATCCGGCCAACCCAAACACCAACCCACAGCCACCCAAACACCAAACCACCAATGACAAATCGGAGCATTTAGAGAGGAAGCGAGTGATGGCGAGAATGGCATTGAGCTGAGAGCGAGAAACCTTAGGAGGAGATCTTGATAAGAGCGAATCGGGTTGCGGACACCTGTTGCAAATCCACGACAACTTGTCGCAGAATTGGGTCGGGTTTTGTGCCACCAAATTGCATAGCTCCGTCATCACCTCCATTTTCGAAGATTGAATCTAAAGTGGCTTGCTCTGTGCTTTGGCATTTTGGCTTTGCTTTTGTTTGGTTTGCTCTGTGCTTTATATTGGTTCAGTTTTGTTTTTGTACATTTTATCACTGAAAGTTTTTTTTTGGATTTTTTTAGATTCTGTTTTTGGTTTGAGTTTCTTGGATTCTTTTTTTTTTTTTAATTAATTTGATTTGGATTTCTTTCTGTGTCGTTGTCGTTGTCTTTGTCTATTCTCTGTGTAAGTAACTAAATTTTATCTGTCGCGGTTTGGGTCACGTGATATTGACCGAATGATCTGAGCATTTGGTGTTGGTGTTCTTGGTGTTCTCCTTCAATATACTTTTTGATCTTAATTCATATAAATTTTTATTTTTATTTTTGTTAGTTAAAATTAATAAATTAATTTTTTAATTTTTTAATACCAAATAATATTTTTTATTATTATTTTAATGGCCACGTCAGCCAACAGTGCCATCCGTTTGCCACGTCAGCATTTTCCGTCTCTGATGTAATGGCAGGGACTAAAACGAGAGGCGTTTTCTAAGATATGGACTAAAAGTGGTGGAAAAAAATGTTAGGAACTAAAGTAGGAATCGCGTGAAAATGAAAGGACGAAAATGTGGTTTTCGCCTTGATTATATAAATAAGGACAAAATTTAGTTACAAAATTGGTTGTAGTTTTAGACTACAACTTTACTCAATAAAATAAAATAAAATATAAATAATTAGTTTAGCAAATAGTTTATTTCTCAAAAAAAAAAAATTGTAGTTAAATTTGTCCTATAAATAAAAGGAATTTATTTTTCTAAAAAAAAAAAATTAAAACATTAATATAAATAAACGAGAGCAATGGTCAAATTTGGTCTTAAGAAAAGGGCGGAAAAAAAGAAAAAGAAAAAAAAGCGCATGTGGACGACGTCGTTCCACTCTTTTCCTTGTCATTCGATTTCCCAAGGAAACGTTAGTGCCCTATCCCCAAACACACTCGCGTTCAAACACAGAGAAAAGAGAACAACACTGATTAGAGCAACAATGGAGGCCACGCAAAATGACGAAAATGCCCTTTCAAAACCACAACCACAACCACAAACTCTCTCGAAGAACGCTCAGAAGAAGCTGCTGAAGCAGCAGAGGTACGAAGCGAAGAAGGCGGAGAAGAAAGCGCAAGAGAAGCGGCAGAAGAAGGAAGACGCCGAGCGGAAGAGGAAGGAGTGGGAGGAGACTTTGGCGAGCGTCACGGAGGAGGAGCGAGCGAAGCTGATAGAGTCGCGGCGGAGCTTGAGGAAAGAGAGGATGGAGAAGCGGTCGGAGGAGAAGGAGAAGAAGATGGAGAGGCTGAATAGAGCGATGCAGTGCGGACACAAGATCGTCGTCGACCTCGACTTCGCTCACCTCATGACTCCCTCTGAGATTCAAAGCCTCGTTCAACAGGTCCCTCTCTCTCTCTCTCTCTCTCTCTCTAATACGCCGTCGTTTTTAGTAGTAGGTTTTATAAGACGCTGTCGTTTAATCTTTTTGCTGTGGTTATTCATGAGACATAAATGGTAAAGTTATCACCAATTGTAAAAAGTTTACAAATTGATTTTTTTGTTTTGTGTTTAAAAAATGAACACATTAGTTTGTACTGGTTATGTAGTAAAAATCAAATTTGTAATTTTGTACAATGAGGGGTGCATTTGGTTAGTTTCCAGGGCTTATGAATTTTATTTTATTAAACATTTGTTTCCTAGATATGAATTTTTCATGTGATTTTCTAGCTCAAAACAAGTTCTTTTAATTGCTGTTTATCGCGTTCACTATCGTTATAGTAAATGATATTTGAAGTTCCTTATATTTGTGTGTGTGTGTGTGTTTTTTTTTTAATTTTGGTTCATCATTGAAATTTAGTGCAGGTTTGATTTCTATCCTTCAAATTTAAAAAGGTGCAATTTTTTCATTAAAAAAAAAATAGAATTTGTTAATTTTTCTCACATAATGAAAGGTATGTCAGTGATGGGTCTATGTGGAAGTAATGTGTCATGCCAACTCTAGTTTTCTCGCATAAGCAATTCCTTTAATGATGATATACGAAAGGGTGAAAATTGCATCTTTTCAATTTTACAAGGAAAAGAATTGCAGCTTTTTAAGGAACAGAAATTGAAACTGGACGAAATTTAGTTTTGGTTGAATCTTTGTTCAAAATTAATAATCTTACATAGGGGTCTCTAATAGTTGAGGTCCAACCTTATCTCTTGGATGTCTTACATATACTGATATCATGGCGCAGAGGGTCACTCCTTTTTGTAATTGAATCCTTGCAACTTAGAATTGATATTTGTACTGTTCTCACTGTCAGTCTCTGGTCATAAATCAGTGCATTCTTCTTTAATGTTATTGGTCCTGTTAATGGGTGATTTGTTTTGTTGTGGAACAGTTCAATATTATTATGTTTTTTTTGGTAATTTATGGAATAACTTTATTATTGATGAAACCTGCAGATTATGTATTGTTATGCGGTGAATGGAAGATGTACTAGCCCTTGTCATCTCTGGTTGACTGGATGCGAGGGAGAAATGGGAAGCCAATTGAAAAGACTCCCAGGGTTTGATAATTGGATAATTGAGAAAGAAAATCGACCATATATTGAAGCATTGCAAGAGCAAAAGGAAAATCTGGTATATCTCACAGCAGATGCAGAAACTGTTCTGGAGGAGCTTGATCCAAAGAAAATATATATTGTTGGTGGATTAGTGGACCGTAATAGGTGGAAAGGGATTACCATGAAGAAAGCAAAAGAACAAGGAATCCAAACGGCGAAGCTCCCAATTGGGAATTACTTGAAGATGTCAAGTTCCCAGGTATAGTTGGTCTCAAACTCTCAATACTTGCTTTTTCGTTCTCTTGGAAGGTTGAATACCATAGCACTAGCACTTGTTATAATAGAAATATGTTTTGAGAGGATTAAGTTTCATTTAGAGCTGCCTAACAATAAGTGGAGTTGTTGACAGCAAACATTCGTTACTATTCCGGTTTCTATGGGGGAATATATTCATAATTTGAGAAGTACTCTCTGTCTCAATTTATGGTCCTTACTTAGCCATGAAATTAGGAAGTATGCATTGGCAAGTTCTCTCTATGAGTATATGTTCATCCAAAACTGCATATTTGGTTCTTATAGGAGTTATTCAAAGACTCATTTGGTGGGGTGGAAAAAGGTGTGTGCTCCTAAGGCGAATGGTGGATTGGGAGTAAGGAAAATAACTACTTTTAATCAAGCCTTATTAGGAAAATGGTTATGGCGGTTTGGGGTTGAGGAGAATCGTCTTTGGAGGAGGGTTGTAGCTTCGAAGTTTGGGGAAGAGTGGGGGGGCTGGTTTTCCAAGTTGGGTAGGGGTCCCCACGGGTGTGGCTTATGGAGAAGTATTCGAAAAGGTTGGGAGGTGTTTAGAAGGTTCATTCAGTACGAGATAGGGGTGGGAGATAGAGTGAAATTTTGGACAGATCAGTGGTGTGGGGAGTTACCATTCCATATTTCCTTCCCGACTGTGTTTGGGATTGCTTTTAACAGAGAGGCATCAGTGGCCTCCTCTCTTGAAAGGTTGGGGACTGAGGCTCCGAGAAGTTGGAATGTTCGTTTACTCAGGGATCCAAATGATTGGGAGTCAGGTGAGGTGGAGGATTTTTTTCGTTTCTTGGGTTCTAATTTACCTAAATCTGAGCAAGGCGACCGTTTGAGGTGGAAGTTGACTAAGAAGGGGGACTTTGACATCCGCTCTTTCTACAATAAGCTCCGTAGTCCCCCGCCTATTAACTTCCCTTGGAAAGGTATATGGAAGGTTAAGGCTCCTCCTCGCGTCTCTTTCTTCGTCTGGAATGCTGCTTGGGAGAAGATTCTTACAGGGGACAATTTGCGGGGTAGAGGCTTTGTTCTTGTTGACTGGTGCACTATGTGTCGTCGTAGCGGGGAGACGGTGAACCATTTGCTTCTCCATTGTGATAAAGCTCATCAGCTGTGGAGCTTGGTCTTTAGATCTTTTGGGATTTCTTGGGTTTTGCCAAGTTCGGTCACAGATATGCTTCTTGGTTGGAGGAATTGGTTGGGAAAGCACTTTTCTAGCATTTGGAATTTAGCCCCTCTATGCCTAATGTGGTGTATTTGGAGGGAGCGAAATAGGCGTACTTTTGAAGACGTGGAAAAATCCGACGATCAGCTGCTAGCTTTCTTTTGTGGCTCTCTTTTTGATTGGTCTAGGGCTTGGGGACTCACCTCTAGTGATTCTCTCCCTTTGTTCCTTAGCTCTCTTCTTTGATCTTTGTTCTTTTTTGGTTGTTGTTTGTTTTGTGTTTTCTTGTTTGTTTCCCTCCCTGTAGCCCTTTTCTGCCTTATGTTTTTTTCATAAGGTAGCTTCTTGAATATACATCTTTCTTAATTATCAAAAAAAAAAGGAGTTATTCAAATACCCTTCCTCTCTCTCTTTCTCTCTCTCTCTCATGCGGTGTGTGTAAATCTGATGTGTTGAATTATGAACGTGATGAAAGTAATGCATGAGTGATGATTAACATCATGTGATTAAGATCTTGCTACGTTCTTTCTGATTCTTGTTTCTGAATCTTTTTAATTCTTTTCCTTTTGTTTTATCAAACTGTTAAACTTATAAGAAAAAGGAGTAATTCAAATTATGATGCATCATTTAGCTAAAGTGACCTGTCTCAACCTTACATTTAAACTGGGGTTTATCATGTTCTCTTTCAAAGTTATTTGCAAAACTTATGAAATATTGCCATTACATAATGTTTGGCTACAAGCTGTTGGTTGATTATCATGTTGCCTCTTGCAAGTTGGTGATTGTTATCCTTCTCTCAAATTTCAAAACTTCACATCTTGTTTATTTGAGTGCAGGTCCTTACTGTGAACCAAGTGATAGAGATACTCCTCAAGTTTATTGAAACAAAGGATTGGAAAGTTTCTTTCTTTCAAGTAATTCCTCAAAGGAAAAGACCTGAAGCTGATCCAGAAGGATGTCAAGAAGTAGAAGGTGAAGAAAATGAAGGGAAAGACGATCAATTGGATAGCAAAAAGAAGTGTATTGAAGTCCCTTCTCAGAGGAAAAGACCTGAAGCTGATCCAGAAGGATGTCAAGAAGTAGAAGGGGAAGAAAATGAAGGGAAAGATGATCAGTTGGATAGAAAAAAGAAGTGTATTGAAGTCCCTTCCCATGGATAGGACTTGAATGGGTACAAGTTCCCATTAATGTGTTGCATTTGTAAAAGGGGAAAGAAAAATTTTGCCACATAATTGATTTTTCAACCAGAGCTTCACATTTTGCATGCACATACCATATCTTTTGCACTTTTACTGTAATCACGAGTGCTAGAAGCAGTAGACAGTAGCTTGTTGGTTTTAGTTGCCTTTGTTTGAATTTGCATGCACACCAAAAGCTGTTTGTTTGTACAGTCCTTGTGCAAGAAAACAACTAATCATGTGCATCAAGCACTGGAAGTTTGACTTTGAGGCCCTTATATCATTCTTAATGATATTGGCCTATTGCTGCTTCTGCTTAAACCAGGGATCTCTATGACTCCACCGTATTAGTCTATTACACTAACATCTCCTAATGCTAATGCCCTTTATCATCCCAGTGTGAAGGCGTGCTAGATGGCTGTGTGGAACCTCCCCTATTTACAAATAGCTTTCTGCATTTCAATTTACTCGTTTTCTCTGAAGTTAAGCCGAACTGCCCACTCATGAGATTGGTTGTGTAATTTTAGCTGGCATTCGGGATATCAACCTATCGATGAAAAGCAATAATGTTAGCTCATCATAGTTGATTCACCCTAAACATAAAGAACTGGTGCTTCTTGTAGAATTTGAGTGTAGTTAAGGAAAAAAGAAAAAAAAAAAGACGAGAAATTTTGTTTGAATGTTGGACTTCATCAGATGATAATTGTGGAGTTCATCCAAATGGCCAAAAAGTTTCAAATTTCAATTATAGCTCACTCTAGAGTTTGTACAACAATTACCGACAGTGTACAAGATGTGAGAAAGAAGGTACAGTTGTAGTCCTTGCATTGGGTGAGAATTTAAAAGTGTTAAATAATAATTGTCTCCAGGACCACCAACGACGTCGCTTCCATAGCATAGTGGTAGTGCGTTCGCTTCGTAAGCGAAAGGTCGCGAGTTCGATCCTCGCTGGGAGCTCAACATATCTGTTTTACCGTAACTTTCCTTTACTCGATTGTCGTATTTTCATAGGCCCTTCAATAGTAGTCGTCTACTGATACCATTTGTCGTTTTAGGCAACATTTTTTTGTTTTTTGTGTGTGTGTGTGTGTGTGTGTGTGTGTTGAGAAACGGCAACACTTTCAGTATGTATCAATTTCACCGATTCTATCCTAGCTGGTGCTGCCATTTCCATTTCAGAATTCTAGTGAATTTATTTGTCATAAAAAAAAACCCAATTGGCTTTGGTACCTCGAAAATTTAGTTTATTCCAATCCATTAATTCTTGATAGGTTGGTATTTTTCCTTTCCTTCCTTATTTATATTTTTTTTTAGAGAGCGTTAACTTATGATGTTCACTTTTGATAATAACTCTTTATCATCAGACCAAGATATTAATTATTTTTTGTATAGGCGGGGATTGAATTTTAAATCTCTTATTCAACTATCAGAGATTTTACCAATTGAAATAACTGAAATTTATTTATTCATACATCTATAATGACTTTAGACATATAATTTTTTTCCTAGTACTTTAAAAAGCACATGTATATTATTATATTTTTTTTCTTAGAAATTAAAGCATCTGAAAATTGCAAACTAAAATTAAGCAATACCCTCTTCAAAAAAAGAAAAAAAAAAAAAAAATTAAGCAATACCTCAATATAGAAACCATGTTATTCACTTTTATTCCACTGCATGATAGATTCAAAGTTTCAAACTCCCAGATGCCTCTACGTTAGTGCGTTACATAATCATAGATTCATAATTATCAGCATACCATAGCATATATATATGCATCGATCCATGTGATCTTATCTCACTTATACTGCCCAAGTGGTTCACCACTGGCCACAGCAGCTTGAGCCGAAGGTCCAGCCACATTTCCATTAGGCGCATCCTTCAAGTTCCACCCACCCATTGTTGCAGTACCAAAGAACCCATGGTGATGCCCCATATGAAAAGCTGGTGCAAATGCAGCAACCCCAAATGCCCCAAAATCAACACTGCCACCGCTACCCCTTTTCCCTAGCGGTTCACCTCGAATGGAGCCACGGTCACCTTCCATCTCGCGGTAGCGGTGGAGGTACAATGTGAGTGGCTCAATGTAGTCATCGAACCCGAGCTTGCTCATGGCCCAAAGCACATCCTCGGCAGTGATAGTCTTGCGTTGCTCGCGCTGGCAGCGCTCGTTGGCTTCCCCAGTGATGAAGCTGATGTACTCGGACACGCATTCTTGGATGGTCTCTTTGGCATCATCAGAGATCTTGGCGTGTGGAGGGAGGATCTTGCGCATGATCCTTATCACGTTCGCGATCGGCATGAACCTGTCTTGTTCTCTCACCGTGCATTCGTTGTCGTCTGTGGTGGTTGTGGCGGTGGTGATGGTGGTTTGGTTCATCTCTGCTAGCTGCCTCATGTTGATGTTTGTTAGCTTCAGGCCTGGGACAATGTTAGAAAAGCAACAATATAGCTTATGTTACAACTGTTGGAAATATTTTTTTTTAAGTAAATAAACAAGTTTTGAGAAATTAGCCGGTTTAGTAATGTTGTTATACTAACGTTATTTGTATTTTTTAAAATTTTTTGAAAAATACGTATGAGTGGAAAAGTATGTAAAAATACATGTAATATTATTTAAATACTAAAAACTATACCAAACAGCTCCTAATATTTATCATTTGCTTGAAAAATCTATAAGTTTAAAGCACAAAAGGAGTGCGAGAAAAATGTTAAAATTATTATCAATTTTATTACAAAAATACGTGGGTCCGTTTGGATAAAACTTATAGTTGCTGAAAATTGCTGAAAATTGATTGTTGCTGAAAACACTGTAGCAAAATAATTTTTAAATATATAAATAATATCATGGGACCTATTTTTAATATTTTTTAATGTATAAACAGTATGTGAACAGTGCCACACTGTTTATGCACAGTAATTTTTTTCCTCAAAAGTCAAACAATGCAAAAAAATAAAAAAAAGAGAGAAAACGCAACTAGGTAAAACGCACCGCAACTATAAGCTCTATTCAAACCCTCACACTGTGATATTACAGAAAAGGCACATTATAACGCAGTGACGCGAGCATCTCAAATCGATCAACAGAAAAGGTCAGGTGATGACATGAGCATTCTCTTTATTTAAAAGAAAATGCTAACAAGTGTCCTTAGGGCACTCTTTAAGAATCTATTTAAAGAAAGTTTTTACGGGAAAAGAAAAAAAAACAATTAATATTTTGCCAGCTTTTTTCATTTCTCATAAAAGTTATGTCAAAACTTTTTTAAAATAAATTCTTAAAAAATACCCTAAGAGCACTCATTAGCATGATCTTTATTTAAATTTGAGAATGGCAATGTGCACATTTTAGGCATGGCAAATAGAAACTCAATATTTTAATAATTTAATTGAATGTGCAGTGTAACTGTGTCAGGTGTGAACTACATTATTGTGTGGGAACTATTGCTTCAATGGGCCCCCCCACATAAGAAAGATGACACGCAAGGTTGGGCATGAATGTGATGTGGCTTTTCAGGAAGGGACCAAGTGGCCCTTTTACTATTCACCACATAAGCATATATAAATAAACAACTGATTCTCAAAAAAAAAAAAAAAAAAAAAAAAAAGAAGAAGAAGAAGAAGAAGAAGAAGAAGAAGAATAAACAACAAATCTAATATCTAATTGCACTTTGCAAAAAAATAAAAAGACAAATCAGCCAACCAATGCTATTCATGTTTTTTTGTATTCATCGATCATAACTTAAAACGCACCTCGAGAGCATCTTTTTTAAGAGCATCTGAGCAAACGAGTTAAGAGCATCTTTTTTTTTTTTTTTTCTTTTTTCTTTTTTTTTTTGATAACAAGAGCATCTTAACTCTGCTAGCTCAGCTCCTAACTAAATCTAAAATTTATAAGAATAATACAAAAATTTATGAGATAACTAGATTCTAATAACAATTAACGATACTATATTTTAAGAAAATGTTATATCTATAACATTTTCACAATCTTTTCATAATAAATTTTAAATGGTAAATTGTTATTAGTTATTATTGGTGAAAAAATAAATAAATTAAGTTGTAGATTCAAATTAAAACTAATAATAATTTATCATTTATGATATGTTGTAAAAATTAATACTATGAACACAACATTTCTCATGTTTTAAAGTAATTTTTATCGATCACAACTTAATAGGTTAATAAGTTGGAGAAAAAAAAAAAGAAAAGAAAATTTTTTTTGTGTCTCTTAATTTTGAGTTAAGTCTAAACTATCTCTAAATGAAACATAATTGATTAATTGGAGACCCAAGAGTAAAAAGAGTATGAGTGTTGATATTAATTGCTACTGAAAATCTTAAATTTATTTCTAATTTTATTAAAAAATTTACAAACGGACGTGAAAATAAATATAATTGTATTATTTAAAAAAAATAATATTTCAAATTTTAAATTTGAAATATTTTGCAATGGGTAACACGTTGGTTTATAAAAAGTATGCAGAAAAGTTATAATATCCTAGCATATTCATTGAAGGTTGCAGTAGGTGGAGACTAAAGTGGGGGTCCCACTTTTGCTTGCTTATGCATGAAAGACACATGGTCTTGTGGGGTCCTAGATTGCATGCATGATACATGCCACCTGTACAACAAACCCTATTTCAAAGTTTCGTCAGCCGTTACCTTTCCACCAACATTTTATAGTACACAACACTCAGATGAGATCATATAACTAAAGCTGACTTAAAAAGAGGAACAAAGAAAAAGATTTTTACGATGACATTGTTTATTGCATACTACCCAAATACTAAGTCACGTCTGTATATAGTTTGTGTGTGTAAAGCATTGTGTGCAATATATTTTCCCCTATTATTATTGAAGTGAAAGGTATCAAAGCAACAGATCAATCAAATAATAAGTATCTTTGTTGCAGATGATCAGATATATTTAGCCCACTGTAAGTGAATAGATAGTCGGAACATCCTGCAGAATTTAATAATGGACAGAAAGAGAGAGAAAGAGAGAGAGAGCAATAAACAGTTTATCTGCGTATTACTATAGAGAACTAAAACTTTCCCAAAAGCAAAAAAGAGTTACACAAGCAAATATAGTTGCATGAATTGAAAGATCAATAGAGAAACCCACTGAAGTGAAAATAGAGAGAACAATTATGCTAAAATATCAAAGAATTAAACAGCTTGAGTGCCTTCAAGCTCTTTAATGGTTATTAAGCTTGAAGGTTCTTGCTTTAAGGTCTGTTTAAATTGAGGTGGAGGGAGGGAGAGTAGAGGAGAGAAGAGTAGAGCTGGCTTAATTAAGCCAACTCTATTCTACTTCCCTTCGTTCTGCTTAATCCAAATGGACTGTTAGGGGTTTGTGTACAAATCGTGGTGCCAAGAATTTGTCACATGAAAAGGTTGATCTGGGTCTGAAAGCTTAAACTGCAGCTAACCTATTACTTTGCTAGCTAGCTAAGAGGGGCTAAGCTTGATGATACATTCCTTTGTATTCATCAAAAATGATTTAATTAAAAAAAAGAAGAAGAAGAAGAAGAAGAAGAAGAAGAAGGAAAGGAAGAAAGAAAAATACATTTGCATGCAAGAGAAGATGAACATTAAGATAATTGCTTTCATGCAAGAATAAAAAGTATGATCTTCAAGAAAGAGAAGGTCAAAAAAGATCCCAGATAACAGAAAATGTCAGCATATTATAAAATGTACAACACACACACACACACACACACACACACACACACATATATATAATGTACAACACATATATATAGCTATAGCAAGAACATATATGTATATATAAGAAAAATAAAAATTACAGTGACAAGTAGTTGAGTTCGTGTAAATATTGAGTTTACCAGAGTTTGTGTTGGGGATCTTGCGGTAGCCATTGAAGCCTCCACGTTCCATTTCTGATATCCCCACTAAAGCTAGCTCTCTCTCTCTCTCTCTCTCTCTCTCTGTGAAATATTTTGATCAATCTATGGTGGCTAGTGGCGTGAGTGTGAAGTTGAAGCTAATAGTACTTGGCAAGTGTCAAGTTATATAGTGCCAAATTAAGTATATACAGCGTGGCAGAGGCGACGTGAACGAGGAACCCGCTTGTAACCGGTCGCATTAACAAGACAGCACTCAGTAGAAGCTAGTTGATATGACCGGCACTCGCAGGTTGCTCCCTCATCCTCAACCTCCACTTGCACAACCCCCAAGTAGTCACGTGAGTGAGGCTCACATACATAGAAGTAGGCCTTTCAACTTGGACCACCACATCTTATGGGGCTGTGGGCTCATGTCAAAAGTGGGGGCTCGAAATTCTACAAAATTTTTTTAAGAGAGAATTTCAATTTACGACGTCTGCTCCTGATAATAATTATATATTATCAGATTAAGATATCAATTAATTTTTGGTGTAGGCGAAAATTGAACTCCAGATCTCTTATATAACCATCAGAAACTTTACTAATTAAGTTAACTGGAACTTACCTAGAAAAAAGTAATTGAATAGTTGAAAAGGCAATATGTTTTAAATGGTAAATTGTTATTAGTTATTATTGGTGAAAAAATAAATAAATTAAGTTGTAGATTCAAATTAAAACTAATAATAATTTATCATTTATGATCTGTTGTAAAAATTAATACTATGAACGCAACATTTCTCATGTTTTAAAGTAATTTTTATCGATCACAACTTAATAGGTTAATAAGTTGGAGAAAAAAAAAAGAAAAGAAGAAATTTTTTGTGTCTCTTAATTTTGAGTCAAGTCTAAACTATCTCTAAATGAAACATAATTGATTAATTGGAGACCCAAGAAAAAGAGTATGAGTGTTGATATTAATTGCTACGTGAAAATCTTAAATTTATTTCTAATTTTATTAAAAAATTTACAAACGGACGTGAAAATAAATATAATTGTATTATTTAAAAAAAATAATATTTCAAATTTTAAATTTGAAATATTTTGCAATGGGTAACACGTTGGTTTATAAAAAGAATGCAGAAAAGTTATAATATCCTAGCATATTCATTGAAGATTGCAGTAGGTGGAGACTAAAGTGGGGGTCCCACTTATGCTTGCTTATGCATGAAAGACACATGGTCTTGTGGGGTCCTAGATTGCATGCATGATACATGCCACCTGTACAACAAACCCTATTTCAAAGTTTCGTCAGCCGTTGCCTTTCCACCAACATTTTATAGTCCACAACACTCAGATGAGATCATATAACTAAAGCTGACTTAAAAAGAGGAACAAAGAAAAAGATTATTACGATGACATTGTTTATTGCATACTACCCAAATACTAAGTCACGTCTGTATATAGTGTGTGTGTAAAGCATTGTGTGCAATATATTTTCCCCTATTATTATTGAAGTGAAAATAGAGAGAACAATTATGCTAAAATATCAAAGAATTAAACAGCTTGAGTGCCTTCAAGCTCTTTAATGGTTATTAAGCTTGAAGGTTCTTGCTTTAAGGTCTGTTTAAATTGAGGTGGAGGGAGGGAGAGTAGAGGAGAGAAGAGTAGAGCTGGCCTAATTAAGCCAACTCTATTCTACTTCCTCTCGTTCTTTCTTAATCCAAATGGACTGTTAGGGGTTTGTGTACAAATCATGGTGCCAAGAATTTGTCACATGAAAAGGTCGATCTGGGTCTGAAAGCTTAAACTGCAGCTAACCTATTACTTTGCTAGCTAGCTAAGAGGGGCTAAGCTTGATGATACATTCCTTTGTATTCATCAAAAATGATTTAATTAAAAAAAAAAAAAAAAGAAGAAGAAGAAGAAGAAGAAAAAGGAAAGGAAGAAAGAAAAATACATTTGCATGCAAGAGAAGATGAACATTAAGATAATTGCTTTCATGCAAGAATAAAAAGTATGATCTTCGAGAAAGAGAAGGTCAAAAAAGATCCCAGATAACAGAAAATGTAAGCATATTATAAAATGTACAACGCACACACACATATATATAGCTATAGCAAGAACATATATGTATATATAAGAAAAATAAAAATTACAGTGACAAGTAGTTGAGTTCGTGTAAATATTGAGTTTACCAGAGTTTGTGTTGGGGATCTTGCGGTAGCCATTGAAGCCTCCACGTTCCATTTCTGATATCCCCACTAAAGCTAGCTCTCTTTCTCTCTCTCTGAAATATTTTGATTAATCTGTGGTGGCTAGTGGCGTGAGTGTGAAGTAGAAGCTAATAGTACTTGGCAAGTGTCAAGTTATATAGTGCCAAATTAAGTATATACAGCGTGGCAGAGGCGACGTGAACGAGGAACCCCCTTGTAACCGGTCGCATTAACAAGACAGCACTCAGTAGAAGCTAGTTGATATGACCGGCACTCGCAGGTTGCTCCCTCATCCTCAACCTCCACTTGCACAACCCCTAAGTAGTCACGTGAGTGAGGCTCACATATATAGAAGTAGGCCTTTCAACTTGCACCACCACATCTTATGGGGCCGTGGGCTCATGTCAAAAAGTGGGGGCTCGAAATTCTAAAAATTTTTTTTAAGGGAGAATTTTAATTTACGGCGTCTGCTCTTGATAATAATTATATATTATCAGACTAAGATATCAATTAATTTTTGGTGTAGGCGAGGATTGAACTCCAGATTTCTTATACAACCATCAGAAACTTTACTAATTAAGTTAACTGGAACTCACCTAGAAAAAAGTAATTGAATAGTTGAAAAGGCAATATGTTTTAGAGAACAAATTTTAAAATTCTTAAAAAAATATACCCTTCGTATATGTTCTCTCTCACAGTTAGTGGGTCTTATTAAAAAGTGAGATCTATCAATATTTTAGTCAACAAAGTCTAAAATTTAGAAAAATATACCCTGTATTGAGTATGTGTTTCCTTTCTCTCATAGCTGGTGGGTTCTATTGAGGAGTGAGACCCACCAACTATGAGAGAAGAGTAGCGTATACTCAATGCAGGTTATATATTCTCCTAAGATTCACCCACATATCAGGTCATGTATAATTGTGTAAAAATACATACTTATTACTGCGTCTGCTCTTGATAATAATTATATATTATCAGACTAAGATACCAATTAATTTTTGGTGTAGGTGAGGATTGAACTCCAGATCTCTTATACAACCATTAGAAACTTTACTAATTGAGTTAACTGAAAATCGCCTAGAAAAAAGTAATTGAATAGTTGGAAAAGCAATATGTTTTAGAGAACAAATTTTAAAATTCTTAAAAAAATATACCCTTCGTATATGTTCTCTCTCACAGTTAGTGGGTCTTATTAAAAAGTGAGATCTATCAATATTTTAGTCAACAAAGTCTAAAATTCAGAAAAATATACCCTGTATTGAGTATGTGTTTCCTCTCTCTCATAGCTGCTGGGTTCTATTGAGGAGTGAGACCCACCAACTATGAGAGAGGAGTAGTGTATACTCGATGCAGGTTATATATTCTCCTAAGATTCACCCACATATCAGGTCATGTATAATTGTGTAAAAATACATACTTATTACGGTAATTGTGTAAATTTGTATTGACATTATTTATTTTACATTTAATTATTTATTAAATTATGCCATTTAAAGGGGTTATTTTACATTTAGTTATTTCAATTCAGCCATTTAAAGGTTAAAAAAAAAAAAAAAAAACTTTTCCAATATAGTCATTTTTCATTCACTTCACATTATTAAATTTACCAAAATAATGTTGTTTTGAAAATAAGATTCGTTAAAATTAATAGTGAGATTGAATGAAATTAGATAGAATAACTAGATAAAAAATAGACTAAAATTAAATGAAGGAAGTGGAAAAATAAAAACCTAAGTATTGAATTAAAAATAGGTCAATGTTAGATAGTGTGGTTTGTAAAATGTATCCAAAATGCTTTTATTTTTTTAATTCTAATTTACTCTAAAAGAGTAATGATGGAGACAAAAACTTTTTCTTTTGTTAAGGTGATAAGTTTTGATTGGAAGTTATTTTTACATGGCTCTACTATTGACATAATTTTTTTCCTTGATAAAATTGACACCAATTTTATTATGTCTTGTTAAAAAAAATATAATAATCATTGATGGTGAACTGAAGATTGAATAAACTCCAATTCGTCCATGAGTGTTGTCCAAGTCAAGAAGACAGGAATGATCATCCCTCGTAGGATGATCGTCCATGGGCATGAGGGTCGTCCATTAGGAAAGCGCCTAGATGACCCCCAACACTTGGAAAATCTCCAAAAAGATTTACGTACAAAAGACTAGTGAATCGAATCACGTGTTACTATTTTGAAACATGAGTGAGATCCTGATTTATCTCTATAACTTCCTACTAAATACTTAACCTCCAATGACAGTTATAGAAGATAAAATTGAACATTCCAACTTCTATAGCGGTTTGTAGAAGAGGAAAATACTAACTTAAGCATCGGAGGGTTCTTGGCCGGTTCAACCCGGTCACCTTTGATCTTGTTTTTTTTTTTTTCTTTTCAGGCCTCTCAGGAAATCACTAGCCCATTGAAGCCCGGAGCATTCAGCCTACTGATTTTCTTTGTATCATTAATCATAACAAGTCATTTTTGTAGCTCTAAAAATTTTTGTGTCACTAGAAATTGTTGAAGACTAAAATTCCCTTTAGACCCTCCATATAAGTTTAGAGTCACTTCTAAATCGATTTCTCAACTTTCAAACTTACAATTTACACTATCTAAAACTACAATGAAGTCAATGCACCTCTTTCGTTAAGGTTTGTCTCATTTTCTTTGTTAACCTGACTAAAAGCAACTCTTTTTTTTTTTGGTCTAAGAAAATATTGTTTTTGTGTGGATTAATGATGAGATTCTAACAAATTTTGACATAAGGGCACATTTTATATCATTGTAATTGTAATAGTTGACCGTTTAAATTGTAAAAGTTGATGCATCAATTTAGAAGTGACCCTAAACTTAGAGAGAGAGAGAGAGAGAGAGAGAGAGAGAGAGAGAGAGAGAGAGAGAGAGATTTAAAAATAATTATATAGATATATATATATATATATGTGGGGCCCCAATCGTTAACTACTCTGGCCCACTCTATACCCGGCCCAAGGCCCACGCCGAGGATATTGTGAAGGCCGAGGATAATGGGAAATAACTCAGGTCACCCAAAGGCCTCGCCGAGGATGACACATCCTCTGCACACCGACTTCACTAAAGGGAAAATATCCCTCATTCATTGAATATATCTCACCAACATTCTGGCCGCTTTAATGGTGATGTGACCAACAAACCCAGTTGCCTCGGTTACCTCAACTAATAGAAAGTCTGCAAAGGCAGCTAAGAACTAACATAAAACCTGCTAATTACAGATGATGGGACAAAACCCTGTACATAGAGTCCAGATAATTGACAAGTGGATGGTGAAGATTAAGAAAAATGAGACTATATATCCAAGAGGGCTCCCAGCATAAAAAGGGGGATTTGGATGATAAGTTCAAAGAAAAAATAGATCCTCGGCCTGGGCCGAGGACAAATATGCTTCACAAACACTTAGCCAAATTCCCACATTTAGATTCCAATGAATCTCAAGTCATCAATTATTTATTATAAACTTTATACCAGCCATTGTTTACTTCGGTGATTCCAAATCCTTACACCCACATCTCTACAAATTTTATTGTTAAGGGTCCGTTACAAATTGAGTCCCTACAATATATATTTTACAAGTATATATATATATATATATATATATATATATATATATATATATATATATATATATATATATATATATATATTTTGCAAGTCAGGTTTATTCATATGAACACTGTGAACTCAACATAAAGTTGCCCATGAATCTAACAAACACATCATAAAAATTGAATGTACAAAATTTTGTCAATTCTTTGTGAAAATGTGTATATTGAATATATAATATTGAATTTTTTTTTTTGAAATATTAGATACGTTGAAAAAACAAAATGATGTAAATTATTTAAAAATTTAAGTACTTAAAATGTATAGTATTGTGTACATTCTTTGAAAAATAATGTGAATTAAATATATAAAATTGTGTACATTGAATTTATATAATTGTATATAATTTTGAAAAATTGTGTCTGTTAGTTGTGATTGTGTACATTATATTAAATACTGTGTACATAGTATTTATAGAATTGAAAAATTATATATATTGAATATATTGAATTGTGCACATTCTTAAAATTTTTTTGTAAATTGAATATATAACATTATACACATTATTTGAAAATTTGAGTAAGTTTAATGTACTATATTGTGTATATTTTTTGAAAAATTTTGTACATAATTATATACAATTTTTTTTTTGAATAATTGTGTACATTGAATAAATTGAATTGCGTATGTTTTTTTTTTTTAAATAAATTTTGTGTTAATTTAATATACAAAACTGAAAATTTGAGTATTTCTTTGAAAGTTAAAAAAAAAAAAAAGGAATTAATTAAACCCTCTAAGTTTAACATGTCTTCAATTTTGTCCTTTAAAGTTTTGTTTTGTTTTGTTTTTGTTTTTGTTTTTTTTTTTCAATTCCATTCTTTAGTTTTTTTTTTTTTATTTTAATATTTGAGGGAAAAGAGATTTAGACCCTTAGAGCATCCGCATTTGGATGGCTATATGCCAAATGCAAAGCTCATTTGGCTTATAAGCCCAAAACACACCCAGCAGCTGGAAGGCTATATCCTATATGCAAAAAAAATTTTGAGATTTTGCTACAGTACCATCTCAAATGTAAGATGGTACTGTAGCAAAATGGTATAAAAAAAATTATTTTTTAATTGCTTTCTATTACCCGGCAAATTTCTCACTCCTCTCATTTTATCTCTTTCTTTTCTCTCTCTTCCTTCTCTCTTTCTCAAATCCTCTCTCTCTCGCCGAATCACCCCTCTCTCTCTCGCCGAATCACCAGACCGGATCGGAGCTGACGCCGGATAGAATTTCTAGATCGGCGTGGTGGCGAGCTGGTGGCGCGGCTGAGATCGGCGTGGGTGCTGTGGAGATCCGTTCCGATGGGGTTTTGATCGCGCGGGTTCAGATGGGGTTTTGATCGGTGGAAGGAGATCGCATGGGTTCCGTTCCGATGGGGTTTTGATCGCGTGGGTGCTGTGGAGATCCGTTCCATTCCGATGGGGTTTGTTGGTTTTCCGATGGAGATCGCATGGGTTCCGTTCTCTGGGTTTTTTTTTTTTTTTTTTTTTTTTTGGTGTTGACGGTAGTTTCTGGGTTGCCGGTTGTGGTGGTGGCAGCGGTGGTGGTGTGCAGCGGTGGTTGTGTGGCTCTGTGTGTGTGTGGTGATGGGTTTGGCTCTGTGTGTGTGGCTGGGTTGAAACCGGTAATGAGGGAGAATTTTGGGTTTCTGTTTTTGTTTTTGTTTGTGTGGCTCTGTGTGTGTGTGTGTGTGGTGATGGGTTTGGCTGTGTGTGATGAAACCGGTGATGGGTTTGGCTCTGTGTGTGTGTGTGTGTGTGTGTGTGGCGCGGTTGAAACCGGTAATGAGGGAGAAAGAGAGGAAGAGGAATAGAAAAAGAGAAATAGTAAAAAAAAAAAAAAAAGAATAAAATAGAATATTTAAATAAAATGAGATAAGAACTAGAATTTTGGGATGCTGGTTGTATTGTAAATAGTATGGTATAATTGAAAAAGTAGATTTTTGAGATGGTAAAATAGGATGAGATATAAGATTGGGATGTGGATGCTTAGACGTCACAACAGCAATCTCGTTTATTGGACTACATAGCTCTTGACTTAAGTGTACTGCCCAAATCTATATATATATATTTTTCCCCACTTTTAAAAGTCTAAAAAATCAATTAATTATAAATAACATAACAAATTATATAAATAGAAAAAGAATTAGAGAATACATTCAAACTCAAGATTGAGAGTTCTTTACATAGCATAGGACACAAACGACGTCGGTTCTGCGTGTTCTTAGTCAAAAAACCATAAATCTCTTTTCAATTCCACAAGAGGGTTTTAGTTAAAATCACTTCCCAGTTCCCAGCACCATTTTTTAAAAAGTTTTTCTACTACCTGTGGAGTTCAAAAATTCAGTCAGGCACAGAAGTCATTGCTTCTACACAACTAAACAGGTGCGTTTTTCAATCCCCATGTTTAATTGTCTCTACAAAACCATTCTAAATGGTGAGAAACACATTACTAGTAGATATCCAACCCCAGTTCACAAACTGGGTTTTCTTCAAAACCCATCTTTATCTTTGAAATACTATGTTTCCAGCACTTCAAGTCAGCAACCATTTGCTGTCTCTTACCTCATAAACTCACTTGGGTTCACACCAGAAGCTGCTTTATCAGCTTCCAAATATGTTCATTTCGAAACCCCAGAAAAAGCAGATGCTGTGGTTAAGTTTTTGAAGAACCATGGGTTCTCTCAAACTCAGATCTCGAACCTTGTTAGAAGACACCCAAGACTGCTCAAATGTAATCCTGAGAAAACCCTTTTGCCCAAAATGGAATTCTTTTCCTCTAAAGGGATTCCAAGTCCTGACCTTGCAAAAATGTTTACTGGGGCCCCTGATCTTTTTAGAAGAAGCTTAGAGAAACAAATTATCCCTTCCTTTGATTTGTTTAAAAGCTTGCTTCGGTCTGACGATAAGACTCTTCAAGCTATACAACGATGTTCGGGTATGTTTAAATTTTATCCTGAAACTAATGTGGTGCCCAATATTAATACATTGAGAGAGAGCAGAATGCCCGAGTCGAATATTATTTCTATACTTCAAAAACAGCCAAGAGCATTCAGGGCTCGTCCTGTTCTGTTTAGAGAGACTGTGGAGGAAGTAAAAGAAATGGGATTTAATCCTTCGACGATGAAGTTTGCCACGGCAGTACATGCTGTTCGGTCAATGAGCAAATCGACATGGGAAAGGAAGCTCAATGTTTATAAGAAATGGGGTTGGACTGAGGATGAGGTTTCTATGGCATTTAGAAGCGATCCACGGTGTATGACGGTGTCTGAGGAAAAGCTTACGAGGGTAATGGATTTTCTTGTCAACAAGATGGGTATGGAGTCTTCCCTCATTAAGAAACACTCAAAGCTTTTTTCTTTGAGCTTGGAAAAGAGATTGATTCCTAGGGGTTTGGTTCTTCAAGTTTTGCTATCAAAAGGTTTGGTGAAGAAGAATTTTAAAATGCATGCGTATTTTGAGTGCCCTGAAAAGACATTTTTGCAGAAGTTTGTTATGATTCATGAGGATGAGGCTTCTGAGCTGTTGAAGTTATACAAGGGATCATTGGATTCTTCAAAATGAGAAGAGAATAACCTTGTTAAATTACTTGCTTTAGTTGAGCTCCAAGATTGCAATTAACCCATATTACTTTTTTATTGGTAATGTGAGTTATCTTTTATTTGTTTGAACATTGTAGCTCGAGTTCAAAAATGCATAATCATCTGCTAGGCTATTGTGATCTGTTCTTGCTTGATATATGGGCATAATTCTGCAAATAGTTCCATGGCTGAAATTTTGTAACTAAAATATAATTTATCTGTGGAACTTTCGTCACAGAAATTTAATTCCTTTCATTTTGTTGCTATAAAAAAGACATCTAGCTCCCTGATACATGCTCTTTGTATGCAATTGTATTACTGGATGGTGTTGTAATGTTGGTGCATGCAATTTTGAGACTGATATTGCTAGTTCAAGTTGGTTACACTAAGTATATATTGAAGTCTCATAATTTGTGTGCATTCCAAGATACCTAACAGTTTTCTGTTTAACATGTTTGTGAGCAAATTCTCTCAGTACTTGCAGAATTTTTATGTTATTTTGATTTGCAGAGCTCTCATATGGCGCCTATCTGGAATGCAGTGCATGTTCAGATGGCTACAAGAAAGAGCAGCAGAAAGTATATGGATTTCTACAGAATAAAAAAGAAAATGCAAAAGTACTTGCTTTATAAGCTGTTTATCGTAATGGCTCGAGTCAAATTCAGGTCAGCCAAGTGGACAAATCCAGCAATCAGCTTTCTTGTGGTGAAAGTAAGTTAGGAGAGTGTTTTGAATTCATGTTTGTAAGTCACAAAATCTATCATGAAGCCTAGTTGGACCATTTTTTACCATCACACCTTACTTTGACTTGTGATTGGACAATTGTTATTTTAACTCTCTTACCAGGATTTATGTGACTAGGCAAGTTGACATTTGCCCTTTATTTCAACCCTATCTTTTATATACAAGTAAATTTTATTATAATTGAAAAATTGTGCACAATTGAGATCTTTGGAACCAAACTTTGTGTTTTAGTTGAAAATGGACCTGCATAATGCAACTCAAACACTCCAACCTACCTGAAATTGTATGAAATGAATGAGTATTGAAGTCTTTGGTTGTGGTCGAGATTCCACAACTCAGAGAAGAGACTCATTTTAAGGGCTTTGGTACTCGTTCTTGTTCAAGTTCGTGAACAGTCCTATAGAAGGTCCACCCATCTGCAGAATATATACAGATAAAGCTTGGATGTTACAAAAATGGGAGCTGGTTGAGAGGGAAGTGCATAGTGCAGCAATTGCATAATGATCACACAGTGACCTAATTTGTTTGCATTTTTTATTTGTTAGATACGTGTTTCATCCTCAAACTTGCTTTGTTCCAAATTTGAGTGCAGCTAAGAGAGAAAGCGTGCGCGGGCAGAGGGGGGAGGGGTGGGTTGTTGAGGAGCCGGGGAATTTTTTGGCTAGAGTAAAGACTTACTGCTGTTAATGCAATGTGTGACATGAGTTGTTTAGGTGAAAACAGAAAGGTGTATTACAAGTTGTTCTGATATGAATTTGTGATAAATAATTTAGCAAATACAAGAACAGTGTCGTGTGTTCTTGAGCAAGTGACATATATCATGCTGAATTGTTTTAAAATAAATAAAGTGCTTTCTTGTATTCAGACAATTGTTAAGAGGGAGAGAGACTTGGATGCATCTGTTATAATTGTTTACATCATGGATATAAGTTCTTTGTGTTTTTCTTGTTGTTTACACATTGTTCTTGAACTTCATTCAGTCATGTGTAAGGTGCAACTAATTTAGGCTAAAGTTTAAATCCTTTTCTGTTTTGTCTAGAGACATCCGATTCTAATTTATGTGATTGTGTTGCATGATCCCAGCTAGTGTAAATGCTTACATCATAGATCCTCAATTGTTTCTTCTCTTGATTGATCTTTCATTTTAACAAGATGAACTGATTATTGCTATCTTGAATACTACCCTGTAAGTAATATTTTGTGGTTACTCTTGTAGAGGCTCAGTGATGTATTGGTCTTGTTATTAAAGTATTGTTTGTTCAATTTGGCTGTCTGTTTTTTATTCGTAAGTTACACTCGTATTTAGTGGGTCACGGCCTCATCTTTCGCCACTTTTGTTAGGTAAGGAGGGGCCATTTGAGCTAAAGTTATTGTATTCTACTCCTATTTTACATGGAAGCTGCTGTGAGTCGTATGTGGCATGCAATTCTTTTTCTAAAAGCCAGCATTTTGTTAAAAATTGTTTGCTCATGTTTGTGAGCGAATTCCCTTAGAAGTGTAACATCTACTTCGATTTATGGAGCTTCTATATGGTGCTAGTTGGGATGGATAGATGTACCCTGATATTGCTGCTTTTGGATTGTTATGTGATATTCATCCCCTTGTGTGTGAACGTATTCATTTTCTTTTTCATTGTCGGGTTAAGGGAGATTAAAATCCTCATTATTTTGCCTCTTTTTTTTATTTTTTATTTATTAATCATGTAAGGACCAGATTTGAATTCCAAGTCCACTACGTGGATGGACTTAGGCCCAAAAAGCTCAAAACAATAAATTTGTAAAGAATGAATTAGAAAATTGGGCTATAACTAATCAAACAAGCACTAGGAAGAATTCAGATTATAAGAGAATGAAAAGACAAGGGTTATATTGAAGAAAAATCGTCCTCGGCAAAGTCCGAGGAGAATTGTTCTTGTAGATTATTTTCAAATTGGGTTACACGTTTAGTTTTTGAACACTACAGTGTTTCTTTCTATAATTTCCGATCCTCTTTTTCTGTTGCCTTCTTCTCCTTTTATATCATCTTTTTATCTAATTCTCACCTTACACGTGTATACTGGAGGGTCGGTGACTCCAGGTAGTAGTTGTAAGGCTGAAATGCTCTGTTCAGGTATCACTTTCACATTAATGTGGTCGGGAAGTTAGCTGCAATGCATTTAATGCGAAGATAGTAGCTTTCCCCTTAGATATTTTAGGACACTTTCATGCCCGCCATCTTGATAATGCTTATCAACATTCGCGAGACTTCTTGGAGCATCACCTTGATTGTTAGACAATCTTTTTAGACCACGGCATTTGTCAGGCGAGGTTGCATTTATCCTCGGCCCACCTCTTTGAGTCATTGTGGTCAAAGTTGACCTCTATTTTGCTATACAGTCCTTTTTAATAAAGATTTTCCATCCTCGGATAATCTCTTGTCCTCGGATTGGGCCACAGGCCCAATAATACAATCCAATGATAGACTTCCAAGCCCAATATCCTGGCAAATCATGTTTAGAAAAATCTATCTTTTAAAGGGACATTATTAAATGCCTTATCCTATCCCTAAAATTGGAAAAACTTTTCAAAAACTTACCAAAATAAATCTAATGAAAATGGTTTTTTTATTATTATTTAATTTATTTAATTTTTTTATTTAAATGAAGAAAAAGCTAGGAAAGTCATTGATATTTTGTGGATGATTTTTTTTTTCCTTCTAAAAAGATGATATTTTAAGACACTTTAAAAAAATGGAATCAAATAACCAATAAAATGGACCGAATAAATTAACAATATTTTCTAAGACCTAAAAGAGTAATGATGGAGACAAAAACTTTACTTTTGTTAAGGTGATAAGTTTTGATTGGAAGTTATTTTTACATGGCTCTACTATTGACATAATTTTTTTCCTTGATAAAATTGACACCAATTTTATTATGTGTTGTTAAAAAAAATATAATAATCATTGATGGTGAACTGAAGATTGAATAAACTCCAATTCGTCCATGAGTGTTGTCCAAGTCAAGAAGACAGGAATGATCGTCCCTCGTAGGACGATCGTCCATGGGCATGAGGGTCGTCCATTAGGAAAGCGCCTAGATGACCCCCAACACTTGGAAAATCTCCAAAAAGATTTACGTACAAAAGACTAGTGAATCGAATCACGTGTTACTATTTTGAAACATGAGCGAGATCCTGATTTATCTCTATAACTTCCTACTAAATACTTAACCTCCAATGACAGTTATAGAAGATAAAATTGAACATTCCAACTTCTATAGCGGTTTGTAGAAGAGGAAAATACTAACTTAAGCATCGGAGGGTTCTTGGCCGGTTCAACCTGGTCACCTTTGATCTTGTTTTTTTTTTTCTTTTCAGGCCTCTCAGGAAATCACTAGCCCATTGAAGCCCGGAGCATTCAGCCTACTGATTTTCTTTGCATCATCAATCATAACAAGTCATTTTTGTAGCTCTAAAAATTTTTGTGTCACTAGAAATTATTGAACACTAAAATTCCCTTTAGACCCTCCATATAAGTTTAGAGTCACTTCTAAATCGATTTCTCAACTTTCAAACTTACAATTTACACTATCTAAAACTACAATGAAGTCAATGCACCTCTTTCGTTAAGGTTTGTCTCATTTTCTTTGTTAACCTGACTAAAATCAGCTCTTTTTTTTTTTTTTTTTGGTCTAAGAAAATATTGTTTTTGTGTGGATTAATGATGAGATTCTAACAAATTTTGACATAAGGGCACATTTTATATCATTGTAATTGTAATAGTTGACCGTTTAAATTGTAAAAGTTGATGCATCAATTTAGAAGTGACCCTAAACTGAGAGAGAGAGAGAGAGAGAGAGAGAGAGAGAGAGAGAGAGAGAGAGAGAGAGAGAGAGAGAGAGAGAGAGAGAGAGAGAGAGAGAGAGAGAGATTTAAAAATAATTATATATATATATATATATTTTGCTAGTCAGGTTTATTCATATGAACACTGTGAACTCAACATAAAGCCGCCCATGAATCTAACAAACACATTATAAAAATTGAATGTACAAAATTTTGTCAATTCTTTGTGAAAATGTGTATATTGAATATATAATATTGAATTTTTTTTTTTTGAAATATTAGATACGTTGAAAAAACAAAATGATGTAAATTATTTAAAAATTTAAGTACTTAAAATGTATAGTATTGTGTACATTCTTTGAAAAATAATGTGAATTAAATATATAAAATTGTGTACATTGAATTTATATAATTGTATATAATTTTGAAAAATTGTGTTTGTTAGTTGTGATTGTGTACATTATATTAAATACTGTGTACATAGTATTTATAGAATTGAAAAATTATATATATTGAATATATTGAATTGTGCACATTCTTAAAATTTTTTTGTAAATTGAATATATAACATTATACACATTATTTGAAAATTTGAGTAAGTTTAATGTACTATATAGTGTATATTTTTTGAAAAATTTTGTACATAATTATATACAAATTTTTTTTGAATAATTGTGTACATTGAATATATTGAATTGCGTATGTTTTTTTTTTTTTAAATAAATTTTGTGTTAATTTAATATACAAAACTGAAAATTTGAGTATTTCTTTGAAAGTTAAAAAAAATAAAAAAAGGAATTAATTAAACCCTCTAAGTTTAACATGTCTTCAATTTTTTTTTTTTTTTTTTTTTGGTGAAAATAAGATTCATAACAAAACTAAGGAGCAGCAACACTCCCAGAACAGACCCTACTAAAGAAAACCCCATTGAGGTCATCCTCAACAATATCTAATAAGTCCACAGGCGGACTATCAAAAGTAGAAATATCAGAATCTAGACAAAAACTCATTTTAGCAAGACTATCAGCACACCGGTTTGCCTGGCGGAAGCAATGCTTAATACACACCTGAGGTATGCGAGAGATCAAAAGCTTGCAATCATCCATAAGAGGCGATATGACGTTATTCACATAGGAGGGATTCCTTAAAGCATCCACAATAGACTTGGCATCAATCTCAACTTCAAGAGCATTTATGTTAAGGCTGCAGCAAATTAGAAGGCCCTCCCTTAGCCCCCACAGCTCAGCGGCAAAGCTGTTGGTCAATCCAATCCTCCTACTAAAACCCATAACCCACCTACCTGCATCATCTCTAACCACTCCACCACAACCAGCCAAGCCTGTGTTACCACTACAAGAACCATCTGTGTTGAGCTTCCACCAACCTTGGATAAGCTTTTCCCATCTAATCCTCCTCAAAACATTCTGGGTCAGAAGCCTTGGAGAAGAAAGGCAATGAAAAAATTCCATAGCTTGGTTAATAATTGTCAAGTCTAGCTTCGGATTCCTACTTTTACCATTGAACACCATATTGTTTCTACTCTTCCAAACATTCCACACAGTAAAAGGAAAAACAACTTTCCAAGGCAGATGAGAAGCACCTAACATGTGATTAAAATTGCTGTTGAACATAAGCCAATCATGGAGGTTGCTCCTCCAAAAGGCTTGATTAGAGGATAAAACCCCCAACTGAATCCAAAGGCACCTTAAAAGCGGGCAGTCTCTCAGGGCATGTAAAATGCTTTCATCACCTTCCTGGCATAAAGGGCAAGCAGTCCCATGACCAATACCCCTCCTTTCAAGGCAAACCTTGACTCCAATGCTGTTATGGGCGCACTTCCAAAGAAAGGTTCTAATTCTTGGAAGAGTATTCACTTTCCAAATCCAATAAGCTGAAAAGGAATTTAAACCATCATCCCCCATGGCAAACCTGTAAGCACTCTTTAGATCAAAGGTGCCTTTCGGAGACCCCGACCAAGCCAACTTATCAACACCTCTACTCAACAACGTAATCGGGGTTGCTTGAATCAACCTTTTAACCTCTACAGGGAGATCAAAAGGAATCTTCCCCCAATCCCAACCCGTATCTATCATAAAGTCTTTAACTTCCAAAAAACTAGCCTCCCTTGTGATAGGACCTTGAATCAATTCCCTAAGAGAGCCTCCATTCGTCCACTTGCTTTCCCACACATTAAGACTGCTATCTCTACCAACCAGCCACCTGCTACCTTTATTGAAGGTATTCATACCTTTTTTCATTGCAGCCCAAATGTGAGAACAAGGAAGCCTATTAGCATTGGTAACAACTCCTCTCCTCCGGTTGCAATATTTAAGATTTAAAACTCTAGCCCAAGAAGCCTCCTTTTCAGAGTGGAACCTCCAGTTGAGCTTAGCCAGGAGGGCTATATTCTTGCCCCTAGCTGATTGCAACCCAAGCCCCCCCTCCTCTTTAGACTTTATCACTTGATCCCAACCAACCCAATGAATCTTCTTGGCTACCTCCGAGGAGCCCCACAAGAAATTTCGATTCACTCTATCCAAGCCATCCAAAATTCTACCAGGCAAAAGGGTACATTGCATCACATATGAAGGAATAGCAGCCAGCGAGGTTTGAATAAGGACCTTCCGCCCTGCCATAGAGAGCATGTTAGCCTTCCAACCCGACAGCTTATTCTTCACTCTGTCAAGAATGAAATTATACTCCTGGGAAGAAGAGCCAGGGTGCTTTAGAGGAAAGCCAAGATACTTCCCCAAGAACGGAGTGGAAACAAAGCCAAGAATGTCACAAAGAGATTCCCTAGTGTCTCTGTCTACATTAGGAGAGAAATACACTCTCGACTTGGCTTCACTCACTGATTGCCCAGATAGATCACAAAAAACATCAAGAACATCTCTAATGGCGGAACAATTTACCCAATCTGCTTTAGCAAAAAGGATGAGGTCATCCGCAAAGAACAAGTGAGAGAAAACAAGACCACTTTGAGAAGTTTTAACTAGCTGCCATTTCTTCAAGATGCACTTCTCTTCTATTAGCTGACCAAGAAATTCCATGCAAATGATGAAAAGATAAGAGGAAAGCGGGTCACCCTGCCTTATCCCTTTAGAGGGAAAAATCGGATCCAAAGCTTCCCCGTTAAATAAAATGGAAGTGGAGACTGTCGATACACAACTCATAATAACATCTATGAGCTTTGTGGGGAGGTTAATCCTGGTAAGCATGCTTCGAATAAAACCCCACTCAAGCTTGTCATAAGCCTTCTCCAAGTCGATCTTTATAGCCATGTACCCTGTCTTCCCTTTCTTTCTCCCAAGAGAATGAATTATTTCTTGGGCAATGATGACATTGTCTATCCCCTTTCTACCTGGAACAAAAGCCGTCTGTAAAGGAGATATGATCTTTTCCAAGAAAGGTCTCACCCTCGCCACAATGATCTTGGTTACCACCTTATACATCGTGTTACAAAGGCTAATAGGTCTGTAATTACCTAAAGTCTCCGGACCTTGGATCTTAGGAATCAGAGTAATAAGAGTTTTATTCAAATGCTCAGGCATTTTCCCACTCCTAAAAACCTGCTTAACTTCCTCTATCAAAGAGCTCCCCACTACTGGCCAAAATTTCTGGAAGAAACCCGCATGAAGCCCATCCGGACCTGGGGCTTTAAAAGGCTTTAAGGACCATAAGGCAGCCTTGATTTCTTCCTCTATAACCTCCCCCCCCAATGCTCTCCCTATCCTCATTCGAAAGGCTGGCCAGGCATTGACAACAACTAGGGTCCTCCCTTGAAACAAGCTCATGAGATGTCGAGTATATCTCATTGAAACCGCTTCTAATAAACTCCTTAATATCCCCCTCCTCATGAATCCACTCCCCCACTGAATTTTTAATTGCCATGATCTTATTCCTATTCCTTCTAACCAATGTCGAAACATGGAAAAAGGAAGTATTGCGATCACCCTGAACCTGCCAATTTACCCGGGACTTCAAAGCCCATAACTCCTCCTCCTGATTAAGAACAAGGTCAAGATCCCTAAGGAGATCCACTTCCAAGTTGAGAAGAAAGCTAGAGGGTTTATTAGCAATAGCCTTCTGAATACCGTTGATCCTAGCCATCAGAATTTTCTTCCTCGTAAAAATATTCCCGAACTGATTTTTATTCCAATCCACAACATTCTTAGTGAAGCTATCAATGGCCTCAACAAAATTATTTGCACCTCCCCACGCATGAGAAACCACATCAGGAAAGGTAGGGTCCAACAACCAGCAAGTTTGGAACCTAAACGGCCTCTTCCTCCCACTACAAGCTCTAGGCTGCATCTCCAATAGAACAGGGCAATGATCAGAATGGATCCTAGGGAGATGGGTAATTTTCGCATCCGGATAGAGCAAACACCACTAAGGGTTCACAAAAAACCTATCTATTCTCTCCTGAATCAAAGCTCGAATATCCCTTCTATTAGTCCAAGTGTAACGAGGACCCGCAAATCCGATATCTATCATATTACATTTATCTAAACACTCTTTAAACAAAAGAGAACTGTTTACACTCACACCTCTACCCCCAAATTTATCATCATTAACCAACGGCTCATTAAAGTCCCCTGCTATAACCCACGGCATATTGTGAAGGTCCGCTACTTCCATAAGATTATTCCATAAAATATGTCTTTCAGCACACCTAGGACTAGCGTACACAGCAGAGAAAAGCCACAAAACGTTCGAAATTCGTACCTTAACTGTAAAGTGAATTTCTTGCTCAGTGCTGGCCAAATGAGTAACGTCAACTCTATCAGAATTCCACAGCACCCAAATTCCACCAGTATACCCAACTGCATCAGAGCGAAGAGTTCTATCAAAAGGAAGCCTCTCAGAGATTTCCCTTGCTCTACAACCCCCAACACGAGTTTCCATGACCACCAAAATAACCGGATTATGCTTCTGAACCAAATCCCCAACACGCTTCTGAAAAGAGGGCTTTAAAGCACCTCTACAATTCCAAATGATGCAATTCATAATAACTACAAGAAAAGGGAATAGACGACCCTCATTGGGAAGTCCCACCTTCCAAAACCATCTGATCCGCATCAAGAGCTACACAGCCCTCACTCCCATCCCTTAAAGACCCATGATCAGGCCGACCATCTCCAGCAACAGCGCAATCACCAAAGCAGCCCACCAAACCCTCATTACCGTCAGCCATCTCTTCTTCCACATCCTGAACTTCATGATGCTCCAATCCGTGCTTCCAAATCCGTTTGCTCACCTCCCTGCCACTTTGATCACCGTAGAAAACTTCAGAACCTTCTATCTGAGCCTGCCCTCTCGCTGACACATCACCGGCAGCAAAGCGGAAATCTCCATCAAGAAGCGGCGCTCTGTTCTGCGACACACCGAAACGCCCTATCCCAGTCGCAGCAAAGTGACCCAGCTCAGCCACATTACCATCATCGGCTTGACCCCTCAAACGCACCGGCGCGCCCCTCTCCTTACTTCTCAAATCAGCGCCACCCTTCATCTTACCTTCGCCAGCGGCACAAAACAGAGGAGTAGCTCCAGCCTTTGAACGCGCAGCAGCTTTCATGCCCTTAACAGAGTTAATCCCACGGGCTTTCTCATTATTTGGGCCTTTAGCTTTCAACCCTGCAACTTGGGCCGGACCGGAATGGGCTTGCTTTCCTAAGCTTTGAATAACCTGCTCAACTTGGGCTTTCTCCAAGATCCTTAAGGGAGACAACTTTCTCTTTGTCTCCCTGTTAAGCCCAATGGATTCACCCTCCTTCCCCATACCAGCCCAATCTTTCCTATTAACAAAATGCTGGCCGTTACTCCTCTGCCCAAAAGTGAGACCACGATCAGTACCAGCCGCACTACTTCTTTGGAGTTTTGTCTCCTTCTTTCTTCGTGCCACAACCACCCAGGGACCATACGTACCCTCACGCAAATCATCTCTAACGGCTTCGTCCTTTTCATGTGGTCCCTCCTCTGTCTCAACGTTGTCAGCACCATGCACAACGTGTGCGCTTGCACCCCCGTCGCCTGCACCTGCCACCTCCGCTTCCTCACACGGCGGCACCGGCCTAACAACAAAAGGACAGAGCTCTCTTCTATGGCCCATTCTTCCACACTCAAAACATAAATTATGAATCCCCTCATATGTAATAGATTGTTGAAGCTTCCCTATCATCACCGTAGTGATAAGCGGCTTGTCCACATCAACTTGGATACATAATCTTGCGAACTTACCTCTAGACTCAGTTGCTGTAAAGGTATCAATCCTGAGCACATTACCAATAGCCTTTCCGATGTGTTGGAGAGCCTTAGCATTGTAGTACTCAATAGGTAACCCACTAAGCCTTATCCAAACGGCAATGGAAGCCACATTGGCTGATTCAGGCTTGAAATCCGGTTCCCATGGTCTAACCGAAAGGAAATGGTCTCCTATGAACCAAGGACCTCTCTTCAAAACATTCTCAACATCCTCCTTCAATGACATCCTGATGAGAAAGAAGCCATGCTCTAAGTCTACAACATCCAACCGCCCTGCTGGCTTCCATAAAGATAACAGTCTAGCTTGAAGAAAATTTAATCCAACCGCTCGGCCGTATACCTTCACAATCAGTGCTCTCATCCATGGTCTTCGAATCTCCTGTTTGAGCTCCTTCGAGAACTTCACAGCTACCATTCCTTGCCTGAGCGCTTCCACCTCATCGTCCGACTCGGCATCATCATCCATAAACTCTTCAAAACCGAATGCCTGCGTGTAAGCATCTGGTATTTCACCCAAGAGCTTATCTCTAAATGAAGCATTAAGGCTTCCAGTACCCCCAGCGAAGCTAGGAGATGAAGACCCAGAGCTTTGGCCTTCACAAAATCCGGCATGGTTCACGTTTTTAACTTTTTTATTGCTACGGGCAAGTTCGGCTTGTTCCTCGAGCGAGAGAGAGCGTTCAGAGCGTTCAGACATCAGAGCGTTTAGAGCGTTCTTTTGGTGGAGATTTACACTAAAATAATCTCATCTTATTTTTACATGTCTTCAATTTTGTCCTTTAAAGTTTTGTTTTGTTTTTGTTTTTCAATTCCATTCTTTAGTTTTTTTTTTTTTTTATTTTAATATTTGAGAGAGAAGAGATTTAGACCCTTAGACGTCACAACAGCAATCTCGTTTATTGGAATACATAGCTCTTGACTTAAGTGTACTGCCCAAATCTATATATATTTTTTCCCCACTTTTAAAAGTCTAAAAAATCAATTAATTATAAATAACATAACAAATTATATAAATAGAAAAAGAATTAGAGAATTCATTCAAACTCAAGATTGAGAGTTCTTTACATAGCATAGGTCACAAACGACGTCGGTTCTGCGTGTTCTTAGTCAAAAAACCATAAATCTCTTTTCAATTCCACAAGAGGGTTTTAGTTAAAATCACTTCCCAGTTCCCAGCACCATTTTTTTAAAAGTTTTTCTACCTGTGGAGTTCAAAAATTCAGTCAGGCACAGAAGTCATTGCTTCTACACAACTAAACAGGTGCGTTTTTCAATCCCCATGTTTAATTGTCTCTACAAAGCCATTCTAAATGGTGAGAAACACATTACTAGTAGATATCCAACCCCAGTTCACAAACTGGGTTTTCTTCAAAACCCATCTTTATCTTTGAAATACTATGTTTCCAGCACTTCAAGTCAGCAACCATTTGCTGTCTCTTACCTCATAAACTCACTTGGGTTCACACCAGAAGCTGCTTTATCAGCTTCCAAATATGTTCATTTCGAAACCCCAGAAAAAGCAGATGCTGTGGTTAAGTTTCTGAAGAACCATGGGTTCTCTCAAACCCAGATCTCGAACCTTGTTAGAAGACGCCCAGGACTGCTCAAATGTAATCCTGAGAAAACCCTTTTGCCCAAAATGGAATTCTTTTCCTCTAAAGGGATTCCAAGTCCTGACCTTGCAAAAATGGTTACTGGGGTCCCTGATCTTTTTAGAAGAAGCTTAGAGAAACATATTATCCCTTCCTTTGATTTGTTTAAAAGCTTGCTTCAGTCTGAGGATAAGACTCTTCAAGCTTTACAACGACATTCGGGTATGTTAACATATTATCTGGTGCCCAATATTAATACATTGAAAGAGAGCGGAATGCCCGAGTCGAATATTATTTCTATATTTAAAAAACAGCCAAGAGCATTCAGTGCTCGTCCTGTTCTGTTTAGAGAGGCTGTGGAGGAAGTAAAAGAAATGGGATTTAATCCTTCGACGATGAAGTTTGCCAAGGCAGTACATGCTGTGCTGTCAATGAGCAAATCGACATGGGAAAGGAAGCTCAATGTTTATAAGAAATGGGGTTGGACTGAGGATGAGGTTTCTATGGCATTTAGAAGCCATCCATGGTGTATGACGGTGTCTGAGGAAAAGCTTACGAGGGTAATGGATTTTCTTGTCAACAAGATGGGTATGGAGTCTTCCCTCATTAAGAAACACTCAATACTTTTTTCTTTGAGCTTGGAAAAGAGATTGATTCCTAGGGGTTTGGTTCTTCAAGTTTTGCTATCAAAAGGTTTGGTGAAGAAGAATTTTAAAATGCATGCGTATTTTGAGTGCCCTGAAAAGACATTTTTGCAGAAGTTTGTTATGATTCATGAGGATGAGGCTTCTGAGCTGTTGAAGTTATACAAGGGATCATTGGATTCTTCAAAATGAGAAGAGAATAACCTTGTTAAATTACTTGCTTTAGTTGAGCTCCAAGATTGCAATTAACCCATATTACTTTTTTATTGGTAATGTGAGTTATCTTTTATTTGTTTGAACATTGTAGCTCGTGTTCAAAAATGCATAATCATCTGCTAGGCTATTGTGATCTGTTCTTGCTTGATATATGGGCATAATTCTGCAAATAGTTCCATGGCTGAAATTTTGTAACTAAAATATAATTTATCTGTGGAACTTTTGTCACAGAAAT
This sequence comes from Quercus glauca, assembly GCA_023736055.1. Lineage (NCBI taxonomy): Eukaryota > Viridiplantae > Streptophyta > Magnoliopsida > Fagales > Fagaceae > Quercus > Quercus glauca. Next base: position 78,170,446 of record CM043319.1, read on the forward strand.
TTAATTCCTTTCATTTTGTTGCTATAAAAAAGACATCTAGCTCCCTGATACATGCTCTTTGTATGCAATTGTATTACTGGATGGTGTTGTAATGTTGGTGCATGCAATTTTGAGACTGATATTGCTAGTTCAAGTTGGTTACACTAAGTATATATTGAAGTCTCATAATTTGTGTGCATTCCAAGATACCTAACAATTTTCTGTTTAACATGTTTGTGAGGAAAATTTCTCGGTATTTGCAGAATTTTTATGTTATTTTGATTTGCAGAGCTCTCATATGGCGCCTATCTGGAATGCAGTGCATGTTCAGATGGCTACAAGAAAGAGCAGCAGAAAGTATATGGATTTCTACAGAATAAAAAAGAAAATGCAAAAGTACTTGCTTTATAAGCTGTTTATCTTAATGGCTCGAGTCAAATTCAGGTCAGCCAAGTGGACAAATCCAGCAATCAGCTTTCTTGTGGTGAAAGTAAGTTAGGAGAGTGTTTTGAATTCATGTTTGCAAGTCACTAAATCTATCATGAAGCCTAGTTGGACCATTTTTTACCATCACACCTTACTTTGACTTTTGATTGGACAATTGTTATTTTAACTCTCTTACCAGGATTTATGTGACTAGGCAAGTTGACATTTGCCCTTTATTTCAACCCTATCTTTTATATACAAGTAAATTTTATTATAATTGAAAAATTGTGCACAATTGAGATCTTTGGAACCAAACTTTGTGTTTTAGTTGAAAATGGACCTGCATAATGCAACTCAAACACTCCAACCTACCTGAAATTGTATGAAATGAACGAGTATTGAAGTCTTTGGTTATGGTCGAGATTCCACAACTCAGAGAAGAGACTCATTTTAAGGGCTTTGGTACTCGTTCTTGTTCAAGTTCGTGAACAGTCATATAGAAGGTCCACCCATCTGCAGAATATATACAGATAAAGCTTGGATGTTACAAAAGTGGGAGCTGGTTGAGAGGGAAGTGCATAGTGCAGCAATTGCATAATGATCACACAGTGACCTAATTTGTTTGCATTTTTTATTTGTTAGATACGTGTTTCATCCTCAAACTTGCTTTGTTCCAAATTTGAGTGCAGCTAAGAGAGAAAGAGTGTGCGCGCAGAGGGGGGAGGGGTGGGTTGTTGAGGAGCCGGGGAATTTTTTGGCTAGAGTAAAGACTTACTGCTGTTAATGCAATGTGTGACATGAGTTGTTTAGGTGAAAACAGAAAGGTGTATTACAAGTTGTTCTGATATGAATTTGTGATAAATAATTTAGCAAATACAAAAACAGTGTCGTGTGTTCTTGAGCAAGTGACATATATCATGCTGAGTTGTTTTAAAATAAATAAAGTGCTTTCTTGTATTCAGACAATTGTTAAGAGGGAGAGAGACTTGGATGCATCTGTTATAATTGTTTACGTCATGGATATAAGTTCTTTGTGTTTTTCTTGTTGTTTACACATTGTTCTTGAACTTCATTCAGTCATGTGTAAGGTGCAACTAATTTAGGCTAAAGTTTAAATCCTTTTCTGTTTTGTCTAGAGACATCCGATTCTAATTTATGTGATTGTGTTGCATGATCCCAGCTAGTGTAAATGCTTACATCATGGATCCTCAATTGTTTCTTCTCATGATTGATCTTTCATTTTAACAAGATGAACTGATTATTGCTATCTTGAATACTACCCTGTAAGTAATATTTTGTGGTTACTCTTGTAGAGGCTCAGTGATGTATTGGTCTTGTTATTAAAGTATTGTTTGTTCAATTTGGCTGTCTGTTTTTTATTCGTAAGTTACACTCGTATTTAGTGGGTCACGGCCTCATCTTTCGCCACTTTTGTTAGGTAAGGAGGGGCCATTTGAGCTAAAGTTATTGTATTCTACTCCTATTTTACATGGAAGCTGCTGTGAGTCGTATATGGCATGCAATTCTTTTTCTAAAAGCCAGCATTTTGTTAAAAATTGTTTGCTCATGTTTGTGAGTGAATTCCCTTAGAAGTGTAACATCTACTTCGATTTATGGAGCTTCTATATGGTGCTAGTTGGGATGGATAGATGTACCCTGATATTGCTGCTATTTTGGATTGTTATGTGATATTCATCCCCTTGTGTGTGAACGTATTCATTTTCTTTTTCATTGCCGGGTTAAGGGAGATTAAAATCCTCATTATTTTGCCTCTTTTTTTTATTTTTTATTTATTAATCATGTAAGGACCAGATTTGAATTCTAAGCCCACTACGTGGATGAACTTAGGCCCAAAAAGCTCAAAACAATAAATTTGTAAAGAATGAGTTAGAAAACTAATCAAACAAGCACTAGGAAGAATTCAGATTATAAGAGAATGAAAAGACAAGGGTTATATTGAAGAAAAATCGTCCTCGGCAAAGTCCGAGGAGAATTGTTCTTGTAGATTATTTTCAAATCGGGTTACACGTTTAATTCTTGAACACTACAATGTTTCTTTCTATAATTTCCGATTCTCTTTTTCTGTTGCCTTCTTCTCCTTTTATATCATCTTTCTATCTAATTCTCACCTTACACGTGTATACTGGAGGGTCGGTGTTGATACTTGTCCCATTCACCCCTTCCATCAGTCTCCAGGTAGTAGTTGTAAGGCTAAAATGCTCTGTCCAGGTATCACTTTCACATTAATGTGGTCGGAAAGTTAGCTGCAGTGCATTTAATGCGGAGATAGTAGCTTTCCCCTTAGATATTTTAGGACACTTTCATGCCCGCCATCTTGATAATGCTTATCAACATTTGCGAGACTTCTTGGGGCATCACCTTGATTGTTAGACAATCTTTTTAGATCACGGCATTTGTCAGGCGAGGTTGCATTTATCCTCGGCCCACCTCTTTGAGTCATTGTGGTCAAAGTTGACCTCTATTTTGCTATACAGTCCTTTCTAATAAAGATTTTCCATCCTCAGACAATCTCTTGTCCTCGGATTGGGCCACAGGCCCAATAATACAATCCAATGATAGACTTCCAAGCCCAATATCCTGACAAATCATGTTTAGAAAAATCTATCTTTTAAAGGGACATTATTAAATGCCTTATCCTCTATCCCTAAAATTGGAAAAACTTTTCAAAAACTTACCAAAATAAATCTAATGAAAATGGTTTTTTTTATTATTATTTAATTTATTTACTTAAATGAAGAAAAAGCTAGGAAAGTCATTGATATTTTGTGGATGATTTTTTTTTCTTCTAAAAAGATGATATTTTAAGACACTTTAAAAAAATGGAATCAAATAACCAATAAAATGGACCGAATAAATTAACAATATTTTCTATTTGTACAATGCGTCATCCTTTAAATTCAAAAAAAGAAATTAAAAAAAAAAAAAAAAAAAACCTAGAACGTGCCTTTGATTTATTTATTTTATATAGCAATATTATTCATGTCTTTTATAAAAAAAATAAATAAATAAAATAAATAAAATAATTTCATGTCTTGTTAGCGTCAAACCTTTGTTGTTTTGATACATGTTCCGAACCCCATGGAATTAGCATATCTGTCCCATATGATATAATCTCAACTCTCAAGTGAAACTTTGGCCGAAACGTCATGTTGGTACAATTTCAAAAACTTAGCATATATGCAAACTAGCCAACCGTTGTGACCCCCTGCCAAGCAACACCATGCAAACTATTTATATATACATATTCATACCCCCAATGATTGCCTAAATCTGCATGTGACTCCCCCACACATTTTGCTCTTCTTATTGACATTAACCGTTCTAATATTCAAGGTTTTGTGAGGGACTGAACAAGAGGTTTTGATCAAGATGGAAGAGTTTGGTTGGGGCATTGGTTCGATAGTGGCGATGTTGGTGGTGGCCGCGGTGGTTTTCTTTTTCCCATTGGTGATGGGTCCATTGCATCCGCCTTCTGCTTCCGTACTCCTTATCTTCCCCATCGTGTTGGTCGCGGTTTTCATTTTCCTTCGTCAAGCCTCTAAGTGATGCATATGTCTTTTTTTATTTTTGTTCTTTTTAATTAGTGTGTTTGTGGTTAATTAATTAATTAATTTTGTGATACACATTTTCGGTTTTTTGGTTGATGAGAAGAGTGTGTAATGTAACATTTGGAATAGATTGTGTCCCTTTATTATGAAATGTACTTGAAGCCCTTTATATATATCATAATTAAATTCTTTCTTTTGAATATTAACTACTTTTTCTAATGTTCGGTTTTTTTTTTTCCTTAAATTTATTCTTTCATTTGAATATTTTTGTCAATATTAACTTTTTTCTAATGTTCTGTTTATCTGATTCTTTGTTTGATTAAGGCTTATTGGAGTATTGTAAATTATTGAAATAAATAATCGTAGTGGACTTACGATGTTAAATCTACAACCCAAAAAGAAAAGGTCCGTGTGGATTTTAGATGCATCTGGTGGTTAATTTAATTCGATCAATAATATGATACTTGCGGTCTTTAATTATCGGACAGTGAAATTTTACATGTTTGTTAGGTTTACATGAATGAATACTTTTACGTATAAACTGTGAAAAACTGAATGCAAATCAATTTCAATGAGCATTCAAGACTTGTGAATTATAATAAGACATGGTGTACTTTGAGTTACACTTTGAGTTGCTCTTTTTTTTTTTTTTTGGTGAGAAAAATTTGAGTCACTCTATTAAATCTATATCTTTTGAGTCTTATTTAAAATGTTTTCAAGTCGTATATTTGTCTATATATATAGGAATTTTTATCATATATAATACTATAAATGTTTACTATGCGCAAAGATTTTGTAGTATTGCATTGTTAATGTACTTTTCAGTATGAGGTGTGAAAATTGCTTTCAATGATTTGTAATCATATAGATCTTGAAAAATTGTTTAAAGAAAGAATTTCCTGAGGACGGGGAAAAAAATTAAATGCATAACTAGGGTGAAAGCATCGTTAATTACTAATTAGGGATCAATTATATCGTTTTTATTTATTATTTTTTAAATAATCCTGCCTCAGAAAAATAATTTTTGATTTTTTTTTTTGAGAAGGAATTTTTGATAAACCTTAGAAAAGGTTTTCTGTACATCTATTAGTATATTGCAAACATGTTACCCAAAGAATTTATAGAGGCAAAAATAAATGTGTTTGTATAATGTATATAAAATTTCTTTTTTGCCTTATAAAAGAGGTTATTGTAGTGTCTTGCTCAGGAGCGACTTAATGTCTTTGGGGGCCTAAGGCAAAAACTGAATTGAGATATTTAATGACTTAAAAAAAAAAAACTATATATTACTTAAACTTTATTATCTTATTTTAGATGCAAATTACTAATTGTGGGGCCCTACTACATTAACCACACAGGCCCACTTCGTATCGGCCCAGGACCCGCGCCGAGGACGGTTGGAAAGGGCCCAAGTCGTTCAATAGCCTCGCCGAGGATACACCTATCCTCGGCGCACCGATGGTTGATGAAGGGAAAATATCCCACCAACATTTTGGCCGTCTTAATGAAGACGTGACCAACGGACCCAGTCGCCTCGATTACCTCAACTAATAGAAAGTCTGTAAAGGCGGCTGAGAACTAACATAAAGCCTGTAAACTAAAGATGATGTGACAAACTCCTGTACACAACGATCAGATAATTGACAAGTGAATGGTCAAGATCAAAAGAAGGAAGACTATATAACTAATAAGATTCTAAACAAGAGAGGGGGGCTGGGGGGAAGAAAAGGGGGATGGATCTTCTTTTGAAGGAAAATAGATCCTCGGTTGGAGCTGAGGATCAATGTGCCTTACAAACACTTGGCCAAAATGACAACGGAGGTGGTCTTAAAGATTTAGCCAAAATGAGGATCTTTCTTACAAAAACTCCTAAGTCCGGTTCGTTTAGGGAGATCTGCCCTAAAATTCGTTATTTGCCTGTTAGATGCCTAATCCTTCCTACCCATTCTCTACAAATTTTATTGTCTGGGGTCCATTACATTTTGAGCCCTTACACTAATTAAACATGAATCACATAGAATTTTTTTAGTAAGTTTAGACACAAAATTTGACAAAATTTTTCACACTTGTCGATGTGGCAGATTGATAGTGATAAGTAAAAAAATGATGCTAGTGGTGGACCTAGATGAGAACTAGCAAAAGTTTGCCAACTCAATTGTTGTTATAAATTGTTGTGAAATTTTTTGTATATTGCTCTTTTTTTAGAAGTGTTATATTCACAACATTTTCATAACAAATCTTAAGTGTTAAGTTGTTATTAGTTCTAATTTGAATGTACCACTGAAATTACTTTTTTTTTTACCAATAACAGTTAGCTAGTTACAGCTTGTTACTTAGAATTCATTAAGAAAGTATTGTCAAAAACGTTTTGGACATAACATTTCTCTTTCTATTTCTGTCCAAACGTTTTGGAAATGTTTTGAACATAACATTTCTCTTTCTATTTTTCTTGCTTTTCATTTGATAAAAATACTGTTATTTTATTTATTGGCTATTATTAATTTGGGTTTAATTAATACTATTACAATAAAAATAAAAAAAACTCTATTAGTTAAAATTTGAGTCTTTTTTTTTCTTGAGGCCTTATATGATTGCCTCATTTGCCTACACTATAGAATAGAGTTGGCCCTAGTCTTGCTAGAAGACCTTACCAAAAGTTTTGTAAAGTTGATTGTTTCGACTTAATAGCAGAAAATGTTGACACGGTCTTTTATTTGGTAAAACTAAACCTTCAATTTAGCACACTGTTCATACAAATTTCTTCTTCTTCTTCTTCCTTTTTATAAATAAAAAAAAAATTTAAATCACAATTTTTAATAATTACATGGTGAACAACAATGGTGATTTTTGTTCAATGTTTTTTCTTGTAAAACTCATGATATTGTTCTAAATCTAACCCATTACACCGATTGTTTGGCACATGTCTTATTATAAAAAGCTATGTAATCTCTGATAATTAATGTTTATAATGTGCGGTGCATATATGTCATCTTAAACAAGAAACTGACTTCTAATCGAATACGGGTGTAAAATGTTCATACCATTGGTCAAATCACTTGATAAATGCAAAAAAACATAAAAGTAAAAAACATATTTTGGTGTGCTGTAGTTGGGTCAACTAAAAACAGATGGTAGATTTGAATCTATCTTATATAAAAATGAAACCAGTGGATATTCATGATAATCACGACTTAAAGTATTTAATACCCATTAATTAACAGTATGTCGTAAAAGAATTATTATTATTTTTATTAATATTAAATTATAAATAATAAATTAAACACAGTAGACTAGTGATAAGAGTATTTGCATTGGATTGGGCAATTTTGAGCCAAATTTAACTTTAAAAAGTCATTTTTTCTGTTTTGTCTAGTCCATTTCATATTTATACTAGCATTAAACTATCTATCTTTTTTACTAGTCTATTTAAATATTATTTATCATTTATATTTTATTCACACGCAAAAAAATTGGATAACATATATCTTGCCCAAGACCAAGATTGATCACTCAATGGCCAAGATATGACACCCCACGACCAACTCGACCCATTCATGCCCAACTAGACAGCCAACAATGAACTTGCTCCCACCAGAGTTAGGATTAGTTACTTACAACCTAGATCTATAACTCAATGGCTAAGATTGGCCATCTCACAATAGATCAATCTAAAGGAATTGATTGAGAATTGTAAGGGAATCGCCTTAGTTTGAGATAGTCACCGTTCAAAGATTTAAGAGAGAAAAACATTAAATCAATCTAAAGGAATTGATTGAGAATTGTAAAGAAATTGACTTTATTTGAGATAGTCACCCTTCAAAGATTTAAGAGAGAAAAACATAGAAAGAAGAATTTGGCTCACCTCCAGTACTTTTTTAACTGGACATATTATTTTTTTTAAAAAAATATACAATGATAAGTGGTAGTAAGTTTTAATTCCTATATTTTATTTATTTAGTGGGTGATGTAACAATCTTTCATTAAAATAAAAGGAGATTCATTTTAAAAAAGTACTAGAAGTAAGCCAAACTCTAGAAAGAGTTAGCTAGAATGGTGAGATTTAGCGCGTTTGGTATTGGCTTAAAAAGTCAACTTTTTTATTATTTAGCTTATTTTTGCTACTATTCAGCTTATTTTTGCTAATTTTGAGTTCTATTACACTTTTTGATACTATTCAGCTTATTTTTGTTAATTTTGAGTTCTATTACACTTTTTGATACTATTCAGCTTATTTTTGTTAATTTTGAGTTCTATTACACTTTTTGATACTATTTATGGGTCTTATTGTACTATTTTAGCTACCTTTTAACTTTATTTACCGTACTTTCAATAAAAAAATTTCAATTTTAACTAAATAAACTGTTCACAATCAAACAATTAGAATTCTAAAATGACACGACTCTATCACCAAAGGCCAACTCGGCTCCACCCATGTACAACAATGGCCACCCATGGTCGATTAGGCACTCAAACTTAAATGCATTTGGGCTAATTTATGGCTAGTCCAATGTGAATGCTCAAAGAAGGAAATAACGCACACCAACGAGGCCATAAATGAGGCTATCAAAGTACAAGTACTAAACTCTTCTAAAAAGAAAAAGAAAAAGAAAAAGCTAAACACGTGTTTTAAAATTTTAATTCAAAATAACGTTTGAAACTTTGAATTCTTATAAGCCTGCCTCATTGCACACGGTTCAACAGACAGAAGGAAACTTCAGGGAATAACGTCAACTACCAAGTTCTCCTGAATTTTTGCCCGCGCATTAAAAGCAAAATTCATGCACTTGGAACATATTTTTGCTCATACACTGCATGTACCAATCAATCTTAAAATAGAGTTGCAAACTGAATTTTATTAATACATTTTACTTAATTTGACTTTCCGATTTCTCAAAAGAAAAAATTGACTTTCCGCGTCATCAATATATTTAATGCAAACCCAATGCGCTCTCAACCACGTTCTACCCTCATTCTTCTGAGAATAAGGATGAGCAGTGGCGGTGAAAATAAAAGTTGTGCTTCGCTCTTCATGGGGTTGCTCTTGATATCATCGTTGCTTATGTTCCCATACTACATGAAGCCTGAGCCACCTCTTGTACTGTTATTGTTATTTTCAGCCATCCCCAGCTTCATCTTTGTCTATTTCCTCATTTTAGCTGTGTTTAAATGGTGATGCCGAGTTGCAATTCATGCTTTCTTATGTTAAATGTAGCTCTAGAGACCTCAGCTGATCTTTTGCTCCCGCAGGACCAGGCCCAATGGGTAGAGTATTACTATGGTCACGCCCAGGTGGAAGCTGTTAACTTAGGTCGTCCTCCTTTACCTATTTTTTTCCATAAAAAAAAAAAGAAAAAAAAGAAAAAGAAGAAGAAGAAGACCTCAGCTGATCAACTTGTAGTCCATGTACAAAACGGACCAACTTCCCCTTCTACTTATTCTTTGGTAGCAGAAATTACTCAAGGGATTTGGAATACCAAATACAGAGGCTTTTTTTTTTTTGGGCATCTGGCGGGTTCCCACGTCATTAGTTCAACTACAAGTCTCCATGACTCCATTGATTGTTTTGCACATTTGAGGATTGTTGTGTACTTTACATGAGCCTAATGGAAAGAGCAGCTTTGTGGCTAACTACATAAAAAATTGTACACTAGTTTATGTTGGAATTGCCAGCGGCAGTTGTGAGAAAAAAAATTTGAACATTTTTTGATAATCAAGAAAACATTTAGATTTATAGGGGTGTGCACAAATCCGAGAAACTAAAAAAAAGGGGCCGAAATTGGCCAAATCATTGCCAAAATTTCGGTTTGGTTTCGGTGCGGTTTGGTATCGGTTTTCATTTTATAAAAATTGAAAATTTCGGTTTCAGTGTCCCACACAAATATACCGACCCGACTGAAACCGAACTGAAATATATTAAATATTAATTTGTACAAATTATATCAAGAAAGTTTTTGGTATTTTAGTGGCAAGAACACGCGTATTCTCACAACTAAACCCAAGTTTGACCCATAGTAAAAACTTTATTATTTTTTTCTCCTTATTACCAAAACTACGTTGTTTTGGGTTTGTTTCATAACCCTACTAACCCTATTTTTCAGCATTTCTCTCTCACTTCAGCAGCAACCGTTCTCCCCTCTCCCTCTCCAATTGTTCTCTTTCTCCCCATTTCTCTCTTTCTGTCGTGCCTCCGTTTCTCTCTCTCTCTCTCCACCACACTGGCATTTCTCTCACTCTCTCTCTCTCTCTCTCTCTCTCACATTGCTTCAGTACGCTTTTTCGTTGTTCTCTTTTTTATTTTATTTTTTTGTGTTTGCTACTTTGCTTGGTGCTTGGTGTTTGAGTGGTGAGAAAACGTGGGAAAGCAAAGGGAAATATGTATATATACATATATACATACATATACATATATATATATTCTTATTTTGGTATGTTCTTTGAATATATACATGATTTTGAGTTTTTTTTTTTTTTTTTTTTTTTTTTTTTTTTTTTTCGCACTTGGTGCTTAGTGTTTGGGTGCTAAGAAAATGTGGGAGAGCAAATGAAAATAAGCTCTTTTTTTTTTCTTTGATTTGTTTGGTTTCGAAGAAATTGGAAGCAACCGAAAGCTGGCCAAACCGAACTAATTGAAATCTAGTCAGTTTGGTGTTGGTGTTCCTCCCTTACGGTTTGGTGTCGGTACCAAATTTGGTAAAATTGAAAATTTTGGTCCGGTGGAAAAATCACACTTCAACCCGACTGAACCGCACCGATTACACCCCTAATTTAGAACATCTTTATATAGTACCTAATCTAACTCATGAAAAGCAAAATAAGAAACAAGAATCAAGCCCTCGCATAATATTAATGAGAACTCTTGAGCGGCAATTCTTGCAGACAAAACTGCACACTTGGTATAGGCACCAAATTCAGCAGCCACCAAACCCAAATAAATCTGAAGATGATTTCAACAAATTTAAAGTACACTTTGAGCTAGCATGCCAAATCATATTGTCAATTGCCTACGAAAACAAGGATGATAAATATGTACTGTGGGCGAAGGATAAGAGAAGACATGAGGAAGCATAAAATGGAACACCAACTTCGGATCAGCACTTGATTTCAGCCTAACTGCATCCCTTCATCTGTTTCAGTTGGACAAGAAACAGCATAAAACACTGCCCTTGTACAGACAAACTAAAAACAATATCATAGGCACATATCTAAAAGTTCAATGCAAATATACACAAGAAAGCTCCACCGAAAACATTGACAAAAAAGGGTACCAAGGCCCATAATATTTAGCTCTCAGCTGCTTCTTCAAAGTCTAAATAAAAAGCTTTTCCAACATTTACTACTCCTTTTCAGTTTTCACTCTTGGCCTCATTCTCAGTGTTTGCATTTTTAACATTATTTCCTGGATTAACGAGTCCATTTCCATACAGAATGTTCAAGTCATGAAAATATTGGCATGCCTTACCATTTGCAGCATGCTTCTTCCCACTTTCCATTGACCTTCTGAAGTACTTGTTCATGTTATCCCATTTCTCTTTACACTTCTTTGCAGATCGGTTGTAGCCCATATTGTACAACTCAACAGATATCTCCTCCCATATAGATCCTCTGGAGCCTGTGGGGCGAAACTTATGCTCCAAAGTAGTTCGAAGTGTTATCAGTGCTTGTACTTCAGCTTCTAGCCATTTTTTATTATTTGGATCGCACTTGACCTCATTCTGCATACCAATTTCACCTCCATCTTCTTCCTTGCATCGGGTAATTAATGGTTGGGGAACTTGAATTTCGTCACCCAAAATATTCTGTATCAAGGAAATGAGGGCTAGGCTATGAGACATCTCTTGGGCTCTTACCTCCTCTTCCCTTTTCATTCTTTCCATCTCCTGCTGCCTCCAAGCTTCTTCTCTGATTCTTCTCTCCTGCTCCCTCTTTTCTATTACCTCCATCAACTCCTTATGCATCCGTTCTTGCCTCTCCATTACTTTAGCTACCAAACTTTCCAGAAAACCCTTAAGCTTTTTACTTGATTTTCTCTTTCTCTTCCGGTTTATAGGTTCATTGATGTTTGCCGATGTATAATCATCATCATCGTCATCCTCATCTGAAGAAGAGCTGACAGCAGAAAGGAATCCATTAAATTGGTTAAACATGTCATACAAGTTTCAATGTCCTAATATCCCAAGACTATGACTTGAAACACAAAAAATCAGCCACCTATAGCTGATGGGATGATGTTACTTCAAATAAAACACTTCCATAAAGCTATTGAATAGTGCATAAACAAACCAAAAGGGCCCAACTACAAAATCCAAGTGTGTCCCTTCTGACCCTACACAATAACAAGAACAAAAAAAGTAGCTAACACTTTTAATCTACATCACCTGCCTATGCCCTTATCACACCAAAAAAACCCTTCTCAACCCCAAACCTAATTCCACCAGCCATTATTATCCCAAAAAGTCCCATCACCACCAACATCCAAGATCCCCCATTACAACAAAATTGCAAACTCATCATGCACATACACTATTATAGTTCACTACAACCCAAAAAACAAAAAACTAATACAAACTCATACAACCATTGCCATTTCAAACACAACCACACATACCCATCTAACAATTTCATCTTAAATTTTCATCACATTTCTACTACACCCAAGTCCAACATTCCCCACCTCATAGTGTGAAAGAAAAACCATAAAATTCAGCTTATTTTCACCATATGTAAAAAAAAAAAAAAAATTTAACAGTCTAATTTTTTATTTGGGTGCAAAACTTAACTTTTTCCAATAAACAATACCAAAGGGACCCTCACAAGAATTGTAAATCCAAATTGAACAGTGAAAACCAACCACAACAACAAAAAAAAAAGTCATTTTTTATAACAAAAGAAAGCTTTTTTAAGAGAAAAATTATATAAAAAGCATCAAAAGCTCACCTAGATTCTGCTTCAAGTTCATCCCAAACCCGAACCTCATCATTCGGACCCCAGCAACAAGTACCCGACCCGACCCGCTTCGGAGTCTCAAAACACTCGCCATCGCCATCACCGCCGCCGGCCACTCTATTAACAGCACAAACCTCCTTACCGGCGGCTAGAAACCCTGCGTCCTCCTCTTCCGCCGAGCAAGTCGCCAGGGTTCCGGCGAGCATCGGTTCAGGAAGCTCGGAACTATCCGGCGGAGACCGCCTGATCGGGCGGAGCTTCTGCGGCGGAAGGCTATGGCGTTGAGGGATCAACTGCACGGGAGAAAAGTTAATCGCAGGCGGCGGATTGGCGTAAATCAGTTCGGCGGTGTCCGGAAATGGCGCCACGTGGGCATGGAAAGGCTCCTCCGGACTCGGAATTTCACCGTCGCCGGTGAAACCCTCCATTAGAGTAGAAAGAAAAAAGCGTTTAAAAGTAAAAGGTAAAAAAATAAACGAATGAAATTTATGCGGCGGTGAAGTGAGGGTTCGTTTCTTTCTTTCTTTCTTTTTTTTTTTTTTTTTTTTCTTTTCCTTTTTAAGTTTGGTGAAATGGGGTTAAGTAAATAAGAGTAAAAACTTACAAAACTACAAAAGAGTTTGAAAAGTCCCAAGTAGGTTTTTTTTCTTTGCACATATTTACCTACCTGTCCTCCTAGCTGCCGTGTCACTTTGTCAGCAAGCCAATATTTCTTTTCTTTTTTTAGATATTTATTTCTTTATTCTCTTGTGTATAGTATAGGGTTTTTTCTTGTACTCAAAAAAAATTTTTTTTTTTAAATTTTTTTTAGGGTTTTCAAAGCAAAATATTTTAACCGCGTGCATTTCATGCAAGCTACGCTTTCTCGCAATGCTTCTTATGCATGGGCACGATGTTGTTGAAAGAGGTTCGTATCAAAGAATTTTCATTAAAAATAAAAAGGAAGAATTTTTCATATTGGTGAATAGGTAAAGTTAAGAATGATTAGTGGTATACCTCTAAGCGCTAGGGCAACAAAAAATGTTTTCATTTTGGTTGGGATGGAGTTTGGCCAATTTTTGTGTGGAGGAGTGCTTATTACATGTTGATAAAGGTTTGGGATTAAAATATATTGAGACAAACTCTCACACATGCGCGCCAAAAAAAATTCAATATTTTCTATCAAAACTATGCTTCATAACAATTTTTCATAAAATAAAATTCATCTTTAACCATTTTAATAGTGAAATTTTTAAAATTTTCATTTTTAATATAAATTACCAAATTGTTTACCAAAGTGAGTAAAATTTTTTAATTAATTAAAATAAAGTGTCTTCTCTATAACTATTGAATCAATTAACCACTTCTTCTTTTAAGAGCATCATTGGACGACAAACTCAAATATTTTTGGGGGTGGGGAGGATTCCTATTTTTGTAGGCTAAAATTTTCAAATGTTAAATATTTGAAAGGAGGGGGGGGGGGGGGGGGGGGGTGCTGTTGTGAATTGTGTGGTAAGGAAGTTGAAATGGCCTCTTATGTCTTTGGGAGGTGTCAAGTGCTTCGATGGTGCATTTTCCTACTATCATGGATGTTGCAAAGGAGTTTAAAGATGTTGCAGCTTATGTTCAGGATGAACATGCTGGGATGGATAAAGCCATTTTCTGTACAACTGTGTGGTTGATTTGGTGGAGTCGAAATGATCTCTAGTTGATGGGGGGTGTGCAAATGAAGGGCCATGGATTTGATGGTTAAGGCTTGTGAATATGGGAGTTTAAGGAGTTGTAGAGTTGTAGACTATTCAAAATAAAATAACTTTTTTATTAAAAAATAAAAATAATAAAATTGGCACCAACCTTGGAATCCTTTCTCCAATCATTTCCATGGGGCATGAATTTGGTGGTTGCGAAGATTTGATTGTCAATTGGGGATACGGATGACTTTCAACAATGCGACTATTCTAATGGGGAAGCCGATGAGATGTCACTTGTCGGTTTGCTGATTAGGCATTTCCATGGGTGAGTCATGAGTGAGTTTGCCAATTGTGTTTGCTGATCAAGGGTAGAGGGTTCTGGTGGGATATGTGGATTTAGGCCATGCTTAATGGTAGTACAGGGCTGGATTTTGTTGACTATATGATATTTTTGGTGAATTGCTTTTCTTTTTAAAAAAAAAATTATATATATTTTTAATTTTATTGTATTGAATTTGTGATTCAATTATGATGTTATGGTGCTTGTTGTAACATTGATTTTGTTTCGTGGTGATTTAGGCTTGAAAATTGGCATTTCTTTTCTTTGGTCAAGTGTTTATCAAAATGTCTATACCCATTTGTAAGCAAAATAATTTTAGTTATTAAAAGTTTTTATAACATCAATATTTTAAAAATTGTTTTTGATTCATATCATACCAATAACATTATTTATTTGAAAACAACAGCTATTTTTTTTGTTTTGAATCTTCAAAACAAGTTTTTTATGCTTTTGAAAACAATTTTGAAAATGCAAATTAAAGGTGTGCGTGGATTGTGTTGGAGGGGTTTTTCAATCCAATCCAAGCTTGTTGGGTTGAGAAATCTCCCACCTATCACTTGCGTATAGGGACAGAGCCAGAACTTAGAATTAAGGGGAGCGACTTTGTTGCTAGTTGTGTACAGTGACTTCGGTCTCTGACTCTGTTACTGCTTAGCTACTAAGAGGTTTATTTTTTTTATTATTATTTTTTTTTATGCGCTATTGGGTAAGAAAAAAAAATATTTTGTTTAAAATTTTTTAAAGGGTTGTTGGAGGAAAAATTTTGATGTTCCCAAATAAAATATGGGGTAGCCAAGGTGAAACTCGACGATAAGCCCTTGAAATAAAGCCCAAAGGCTTTTGGTGTTGTGTAAGTCCGTCCAAGCAAGAGATAGAGGTTGCACCATGACAAGAAGACAACAATAAAGCCCAATAAACATGTTACTGTTGTTAGTTTGTTATATTATTAGTCCTTTTTCAGCATCATAGTTCGAACCAGTCCTCCAACGGTAGGGTAATTTATATTCAATTATTAAATAAACTTAATACAATATTAACTTCAGGAAATTCTTGTGTATTTTGTTCAATAGGGTCCTCAATACTCTCAGCCATCATTACATTAATATGAAGAAAAAATTCCAAAAAAGTCTCAAATACATTATAGCCTCCCATAGTAAAATAATAAGTAAATATTAGTAGCTGTATAGTGATGAAAAAAGAGTTATTTGGCATGGTATGAAGGGAGAGAGAGATCCTAGCTCAGTGCAGCAAGTATTAAACCAAGATTTTGGTGAGTATGTGTGCATAAGGCATGAATGAGGTAATGTGGGTTGTTTTGAGTGAGTGAGATGAAATTAATACTGAGGTTAAGGCTTTAGTGAGTAGTGGGCTATTTGTGACTAATAGGGAGGCATTTATGGGCTGTGATTATGCAAAAGAGGGAAAGGAATGTTTGAGGCTAGGTGAGTGTGGGTTAAGGGGAATGAGTTGTGGGCTTGAAGAGAGCTAAATTACAAGCAAAATGACAAACAAATTAGAAAGTTTCAGAGGGAGTAGTTGTGTGTTATTAGGCTAAGGTGCTTATACTTTTATAATGGAGTTTAGAGAAGAATTAATTAACAAGAATCCAAAAAATGTAGGTTTGATTCAGGGGAGCAGGATAGCTGAATTAATAACCTGGATTTGGCCTGAAAATGGGAAATCTGCTTTTGGGGCTGTTTTGCTTCTTTGGGCAACGTCACACATGGGTAGTATTTGGAGTAATCTTGCATTAAATGCTAAGCTTGCTGAGATTGTGTTCAACCAATGAGATGAAGCAAGTCTTAAAGAAGAATTTTAGTGCTGCAACTGAGATTTGGACCCTATGAAGTAAGATTGCAACTGAGATTTGGACCCTAAGAAGTAAGATTCAACACCCCAAGTTAGGTGTCAAAGTTTAAGTTTACTTCATAGGGCCGCTGGAAATCCCTTTATGCCCTTCAAACCACATGTTCCCAAATTTTCTCCTTTAGGATTCATGGACATACATTTTTAGTATTAAAATAAACTATTTGGTTGAGGATTTCATGAACTTAGAGGTCTTGGTTATGGCTTCCTTGAGTTGTAACCAAAACTTGGGGAAGAAGGGTATTTATTGCCCATTAGCCTTTAGGTGTCAGCCTCTGCTACTGTTCATGTTAGAGTTGGCAGTGGGACAGGTGGCTAGTTCCTAATTTAATGCCCTTCAAATCACATGTTCCCAAATTTTCACCTTTAGGATTCATGGACATACATTTTTAGTAATAAAATAAACTATTTGGTTGAGGATTTCATGAACTTGGAGGTCTTGGTTATGGCTTCCTTGAGTTGTAACCAAAACTTGGGGAAAAATGGTATTTATTGCCCATTAGCCTTTAGGTGTCAGCCTTTGCTACTGTTCACGTTAGAGTTGGCAGTGGAACAGGTGGCCAGTTCCTAATTTGGTTTGGGAACTTGATTGCTTCTTGAGGTAACCTCCAGCGGAAGGCAGAACTGAATGGAGTTCTCCAGCGGGATCAGTTTGCACACATGGGCTGTTTTGGCTGAGATTTCATGTTGGGCTTGCCCATGAGGGCTGAGTATTTTGATGGGCCTTTGACTTGGTGATTATCTTCATTTGGGCCTATCCTTTTACTTTCTCATTGTGAGCCCTACAAAATGGACAAAACTACCATATATTGCCATGGATTTTAATTCCATATGGGTTTTAGTTGTTAGTAGAAATAAAATGAATTCATGAACTTTAATAAATATTTATGATATATTTTAGGTATTAATTTCCATGGGCTTTAAATAACAACTTGTATAGTTTCTCATAATTTTTTCTATAGATTACCTTGTAAATGATATTTTCTTTGGGGCTTTTTAAATAATGACCTCCAATATTTTCTTGAGAATAATATTTACCATGAGTTTTAAATAGAGGCAATATCCATGAGTATTAAATATGGTAACAACCACTATAATGGAATAATGTGATATTCTCATAAATTTTTCTATAGATAATCATAATGGACATGTAGGATGAATAATTACCATAAGTTTTGGAAATAAATATAATGAATGTTGTGATGTAAGATAGATAGTGAACATGAGTTTATAATATGATATGAAATAAATAAATGTCACGAGTCTA
Source organism: Quercus glauca (assembly GCA_023736055.1). Taxonomy (NCBI): domain Eukaryota; kingdom Viridiplantae; phylum Streptophyta; class Magnoliopsida; order Fagales; family Fagaceae; genus Quercus; species Quercus glauca. Next base: position 78,188,506 of record CM043319.1, read on the forward strand.
AGATAAATAATCATAACTTTTCATAGGTTTTTATAAGATGATTGCCATGGGTTTTGAGAATAGATAAATCATAAATTCCATGAGCTTGTAATATTATAGTAATATGTTTAAGAATCTAAAGTATTGTTCAGTATTGGACTTTTAAGTGAAATAATTATGATATAGTATTTTGCCAAGTATTAATAACCTTGAGTTTTTGATAAAATAGTGTCAAGTAGTTAGCCTGGGTTTTTAATAGTGCTAACGTTTGTTGGGTTTTTGATTTTGCCAATGAGAATTGAGCTTTGATATTGCCAATGAGAATTGGGCTTTAAATATTGCCAGCGAGAACTGGGTTTTGATATTGCCAATGAGAATTAGGCTTTGATGTTGTCAATAAAAATTGGGCTTTGAAGTTGCCAATGAGAATTGGGCTTTGATATTGTTAATGTGAATTGGATTTTGGATAAATAAATTGCCATGGGTTTAAACCAAAGGCTTTGATTATGGATTTGAATTCCATTGATAAAATTGTTTTGCCATGAACTTGAATCATGGGCTTTTCAAATATTGCTAAGCATAAATATTCTTGGGCTTTAAATAGAATAAGATGTGTGTATTGGGTTCATAGGGCCAGTACTAGGCTTAGCTAAATAATGATAATAAAATTGGACAAAATATAAGTTTTTGGCTTTTGTGATAGTTTATATCACGACCCAATTTATACAGTGAGATATGAAACATTTGTGATTAACATAATAATAGAGCAAAAAATATTTGGGAAAACCTAATAAATTATTAGTGGTATTTGAAAATAAATAGGTGGTACTCAAATAAAATTAGGTGTAAAAAAAAAAAAAAATACCCTAACAAGGGTCAAGTTATTTGTTTGGGTAAAATTGGTCGACTAGGGTTAATTTTTTTTTTTTTTTAGTTTTACTTTTTTTTTTTTACTATTGGTAATTTTTGTTGTTGGACTAATTTTTTTGGGCTTGCATATTTTGTTTTAGATTTTAGATTTATAATTTTTTTTTTTTATGGTCTTTAAAATAAGGAAAATGCTAGAACTACAAACTTTTTTACAAACCGCTGATGTGATGAACAATTATTGGTAAGTAAAAAAATAATGTAAGTAGTGGGCTCAAATGCAAACTAATAAGAATTTGCTGCCTTAACAGTTTGTTTAAATATTGTAAAAAAATTTGTGACTATATAATAATATATTTGGACAAAAGTGCAATTTTATAAAACAAAATTACTAAAATTAGTACCAATATATATAATAATATTTTTTTTAAAAAAAATTGGGGGCAAGTCCAACCATGCCTCTGTCCGTGCTTGCGTAGAAAACCTACCCAACCCAATTGGTATATATGTTAGGTTGACTTAGATTAAATTGAATTTGTGATTCAATTATGATGTTATAGAGTTTGTTGTAACATTGATTTTGTTTCGTTGGTAATTTGGGCATGTAAACTCTCATTTTTTTTTTGTTTGGTCAATCTGAGTGTTTATCAAAATGTCCATACCCATCTATCTGCAAGCAAAATAATTTTGGTCATCAAAAGGTTTTTTTTTTTTTTTTTTTACTTCTTTTTTTTTAAATCGTTTTTTATTTATATCATACAAAACAAATTTTTTATTTGAAAAGAACAATTATTTTTTTATTTGAATCTTAAAATAAGCTTTTTATGCTTTAAAAAACAATTTTGAAAACACAAATTAGTCTTTCAATCCAACCTGAACTTATTGGGTTGGGAAATTCCCAACCCATTACTTGTGTAGAAAGTAGAAACCGACCCAATTGTAGGGTTAACATGGGTTGAATTGGATTAGGTTGGGAAATTCCCAACCCATTACTTGTGTAGAAAGTAGAAACCAACCCAATTGTAGGGTTAACATGGGTTGAATTGGGTTAGGTTGGGAAATTCCCAACCCATTACTTGTGTAGAAAATAGAAACCAACCCAATTATAGGGTTAGACATGGGTGGAATTGGGTTAGTTTTTTCAGCGAGGAAAGGAACACAAAATGTGAAGTAATGACCAAGACTTACTTAGAGACTCTGAGAAAGAATCGGTGTTTTTTTTTATACCGGTATGAATTTTTTTTTTTGAAAATTTTAATTTATTACGTCTGCTTATGATGATATTTTTTAGCATCAGACTAAGATACCAATTAATTTTTAGTATAGGTGGGAATTGAAAACCAAATCTCTTATTTAACCATCAGATACTTTACCAATTGAGCTAACTGGAACCCATAATACCAGTTGAATTGGGTTAGTGAGATGTGCTTATAAGTCTTATGTCTTAAAATTAAACTTTCGCTAATAATATAATTATTTTTAAATAAAATTATTACAACTTACACAATATTTCTAAATTATACTATAAATTTTCCAATTCAATAAATCAAAAATAAACTAGGTGACTCGACCCACAAGCTCAAAAATAATGCTAATGCCATAACAAAATCCACATATTTTGCTACAGTTTGTTTAAGCAAAGAGTTGTGAGTTTATGTGGAGAGACGGTATCTCATGCGCTCGGCACATATAAGAGTTTTGTCTATGTATGAGTCCATAATTCCACTATTTACAATTTGTTAAATTATGACAAAAGTTGTGGGCTTGACTGTGTTACTGTTTATTCCCAACTCAAGCATCAGACTGGGTCGAATTGAACCGGTTTCTCACGCTGAAGAGACCAGATCCATGCATGTTTCTCACGCGGTGGCATTAGCTAGAGTCTTCGACAAGTAACAACCTGAGACTGGGAAAGCATGACTTACTCTAAATTATATATTTTTTTTTTCAACTTTTTATTTTATAATAATTTACCCTGTTTCTTTTTCTTGTTTAATTTACCCTGTTTCTTTCATTTTTTCAACTATATGGTCAAAGGTTTAATTTATTTCCTTTTTTTTTTTACAAATTATTGAAATTAAAAGGTCAATGAGCATGTTTGGTATATTCCAAACAACAGTTTTTAATATTTAGACACGGAAAATTGTAGTTCAAAAAAAGAAAAAACAATGTTTTTAGTAAGAGTATTTTTTTAGAAATGTTTGAGTTAAGTTGTTCATTTTAAGGTGTTCAAACATTGAATTTAAAAAACTCTTTCTACTAGTTTTTAGTTTTCAAGCAAGATTGCTAATGACACTTTTGTAAATGTTGAAAACCATAACTCTACTTGATTAGACAACATATAAAACTTTATTTTTCAATTCCAATCATGGGCCCATTTGACGACATTTAAAAAAAAACACATAATTATTTTTTTCACACACTAAAATATTATATAGTACCAAACACTCTTTTTTTCTTTATGACTACCTTAAAAACTTGTTTTCAAGTTACATTTTAAACCACAATTTTCGCATCATTTTAGACCATGATACTAAAAATCTCCAGCTAAAACGGCCAGATTTCCCCCCTGAATCTAAAAGGTGCGACTGTGTGTTGAAACGAAATTATGAATTACGTTGTTCAAATCAAACGGTCTTGGGCTCTTAGCGAAAGAATCAAAGTCACAGTCAGTCATTGACAACCCCTGAACCCACGGCGTACCTTTCACCGTTAAAAGGAAATTGCAATGATAATTTCACCTTCTTATTCCTCTTCCATTTTGAAGGGTATAAAAATGATCAGAATCCGATGGCTTTCCAAGCATTGCGGATACCTTCTCTTACTGTCTACACCCCCAAATCGCTCTTATTTTGCAAACCCCATTTCTTTTTTACCTTCAAAAGGTACATAACAAAAATGCTTTACTATAAAATTTTTAAGATTTTTTTTTGTTTTTTTGGTGGGGTTGTGATAAAGTTTTGTTTTTTGTGTTGTGGGAATTATTAACCATTAATATTAAGGCTAGTGTTACTACTAACGTTGTTAATTTTGTTATGTGGGATGTTGGTAAAGTTTTGTGTTTTGTGTTTTGTGTTGTACTAATAAGGTTGTTAATTTTTGTGGGATATTTGTGAAGTTTGTTTTTGTGGGTGTTGTAGATATTAAGGTTAGAGGAGCAGGTTGTTTGAGCGTGAGAGCAGCCATGTCAGCATCTGGGACAGCTTCATCACAAGCCGTTGAGCGAGTTGTTGTTGGCAATGAAGAAGGGCAACGAGGAGTTGAGATATTAAGTTCGGTTAATGATGGACATGAAGGTGTCATTGTGGAGCTGGCTGAGCCTATGGACGCTGCTGTGTATGGTTCCTCACTAAGAGCTTCCATTTCTCATTGGAGGCAACAGGTATTCAATCATTGTTCTTATCAACTTCTAACTAAATATTTGTTTTGTTTTCATAGTTGAAAGATCAGGCTTCATGGTTGTGTAACTTTTGTTGTTCTGTAATTGTTCATTATGGGTTATGAACTGATCTTGGTGTGATGTGGTATGGTTATTACAAGATGGGTATGGTAATCATGGGTATAAGGTGTTTGTATATATGATTCTGGCTGATTGTGTTTTGTCATTATTTGGTGGGTTTATTTATTTATTTATTTTTTGGGTGCTTTCTAGTATCCAAGAGTGTGCATTTCCTACTTGAGCTAATTGCAAGGAAGCTTGATTTGAATGTATTTGTCAATTTGAGCATGTTTGGTAAACTGGAACCTGTACATGCTTCTTCTTGTTCTTCTACTTGTTCTCTCTCTAAGGAGAATTTGAGTATTCCATTTGACTTGGGATCACACCCTTATACGTGCTCATTTATCTTTTGCTTACCTGTTTACGTAGGTTAATGTACAAAGTTCTGCTTATTTTATTTTATTTTAAATAAACGCCTGCAGGGTAAGAGGGGAGTTTGGATAAAGTTACCTATTGAATTAGTCAATCTTGTTGAAGCTACTGTTCAGGTGATTTTTTTTTTGTTCAATTTTGTTTTATTGACTTCTCAGGAAGCTCATGTTTAAGAAAAAAATTGAGGTCTGGCTGGTTATATATTGCCCATTGACCTTATCCTCTGTTATATGCTTGTGCAGCAAGGATTTTGGTACCACCATGCAGAGCCAAAGTACTTGATGCTTGTATATTGGATTCCTGAAGTTGAACATACTCTTCCTGCAAATGCCACACACCGAGTGGGTATTGGTGCATTTGTCATGAATGAGAAAAGAGAGGTATTTACCTGCAATGTATCATTAGAATGCCATCCTCTCTTTATAACTGGTTTTGCCTTGCTGTTTGATATAATCCTCATAATCTAATTAATAGCAGTCTTTATGCATGATCTCTCCAATGCTTGCCAGCATTCTATGATAGCCACCCCATCCCCTACCCTGAAAAAAAAATGTTCGGGAAAACTTCCATAGGAAAGTGAAGCCTGCTATGCCCTTTAACTATGCTTTGGTATTGGGAGACAATGTGCATTTAAAATGTCTATGCAAAGTTGCAAACATACTTCAAATTCATACTGCTGCTTCTTCTATCAAAATTTTTGATTCACACCTGTCCTTCCTAGAGTGTGTTCTAGATCTTGTCAAATTGAACTTCATGATATAGGCTTGTGTCACTCAAACTGTCAGGACTCAGGAGATCCTTTGCTATGATTTTAGTTATTTTACATAGCTTATACTCATTCATCCAACTGTTCAGGATGTTTTTCTTTTACTTTGTTATACCTATGGCAGGAATGAAGGGACCATCGCAGTTATTCTAACCATTCAGATTTATCCTTTTTTTTTGTGTGTCATCTATTCTAAATCCAATCATTTATTACTGAACTTTTTCATTTGACAAATTTAAGTGCTACTCTGTCTCTCTCTCTCTCCTCCATGATACTTTTATTTCTTGACAGTAGTTTTCACATTTTAGCAAGCACTTATGCTTCTTGCTTCTGAAGTAATGCAACAGACCCGCGTTCATTATATTGCTTACTCAAATTGAGAGAATTACATTCTATGACTCTGTAGTCATGTATTATAGTTCTTTTTTTCAAATTTTTTTTTTAGGTGTTAGTGGTCCAAGAAAACAGTGGAGTTTTCCGGGGAACAGGTGTCTGGAAGTTCCCTACGGGAGTTGTTGAAGAGGTAAGCGCATAAAGCTGAGCTCCTCATGTTATTTGTAAATTGTAGAACCGTGTATTGTGTATATTCTCCGCTTATTGAACTTTATCATATCCAAGGGGGAAGACATCTTTGATGCTGCAGTAAGAGAGGTTAAAGAAGAGACAGGAGTAAGTGAGAATTGCATGAATTTGATATTCAATTCATTCCTAGTTATTACAAATATCAGTTGCTTAAGCCTTGTGAATACTAGTTTATTGGTATAATTTTATTTCTAATGTTTCTGGGACTTCTTATGCTTCAGGTGGACTCCAAATTTGTGGAAGTACTAGCATTTAGGTATGAAATTTGCTTACAATCAGATAATTTTGTGTTTGTTCATTTTATGGTCATATATTCTATGTGTCTAGGTGGTAAGTTGTCCTTGCTAGATTCCCTGAACCTGGCCAAACTTCTGCCTCTATGTCCTCATAGCCAGGCCACGGTCTTCTTCATCTGTCTTTTTTTTTTTTTTTTTTTTTTTTTTTGCGTCATTTTTTGTTCATTAATTAATCACTCTTTGACATGATTCACAGACAAAGCCACCAGGCATTCTTTCAGAAGTCGGATTTATTTTTTGTGTGCATGCTGCAACCTCTTTCTTTTGACATCCAGAAACAGGATTCAGAGATAGCGGCAGCTCAGGTAATTTTTAATCAAAGTAGAAGATAAGAAGAAAATATTTTTCACTCGACATGTGTATGGAAGCATCCATTCTCAAAGAAAGGAAATGCTTCCCCCCCACCCCTCCCGGTAATCGTAGTATAATACCATGTTATCATGGCATCAACTAATATGCCCACCTCTTAACTTTGATAAAGATTTTCTGTACTACACATCAAAAGATAACGTACCTGAAGCCTGAAACTAGTCTAATATATCAAATATTTTCGATTTTAGTGTTGTGTAAATTTAACAAAGGAAAGAGTTAAATTCAAAACCTATCAGCATCTGCTCTAACTGGCAAACACTACTCACATGTTTTGCCTGCAGTGGATGCCAATCACGGAGTACACAGCACAACCATTTGTCCAAAACCATGAACTCACAAAGTATCTTATTGAAATATGCCTGGCGAAGATTGATGGGGTGTATCCTGGGCTTTCTCCAGTGCCAACTGCAACTCCTATGCCAAGATCATCAAGTTCTTCTGATAAAAAAAAGGCCTATTTGTACTTGAGTAGATCAGGCCTCAATAGGGACTAAGATGTTTGTCAGCCCCTGGAATTTTTCTCTTACAAGGATTTAATTCTATAATTCTATTTCTAGAAGTCTACATGTATTATTTATTCATTATGTGAATGATGCTGCTCCACATGAGGGGAAGCCAAACATTAAAACAAATAATTTGTTGCTTATCATCTTTCTTTCAAAAATGTGAAAAGATGATAGCTTCGAGCTCAATTTTGGTTGTTATACAATATAGAAGTGATGATAATAAAGTTGCATTGGATTTTGTAGTTGTTTCAAAGTTGATTTCTTATTCCATCCACGGACAGTAGAATTAACAAATACCGGAGGAGAAACTGTCATTGTTGAGGGGCTTTGTTATATACATTTCATTGCAATCCTACTAAGAATAGCCAATAAGTTGCCTGCAATTATAAACCAAATCTTGATATGCTATTTGAATAAAAGAAATGAAATCTGGAACCCCAATTCAATATTGGGTTCAAGTAGCAGCTAGAGCATGAATATATTGGGCAAGATTTTTCCTTTTGGAGTTGGCTATACCTATATGTAAAATATCTTAATTTGTTATACATTGAAGTAAATTTGCTTTATCAACTGAATCTAGTAGGCTGGTTTCTGATAAGACTACCGTGGCTAGTTATGCATCACTAGGCGGATGGACTCAAGCTTAACCACACGAATGATTCTAACTCCATATTCTCTTCAGTCACTGGTCGTTCTCAACCATTAATGAGACCCCAAAAGTTGTTTACTACACATCTATGTCAAGTTGTCAACGATCTCACTTGGCTTATTAAAATGCAGCAGTAGCGTATTTTGAATGAGATATTTCTGTAAAAATGGAAATGCTATTACAACTTTTGACAAGCTAATGAATTTGAAAAATAACATTGTTATATCTCACAACTTTTTTCTTTATTAATTTGTTAAAGCAGTAATTAAGTTGTGATTGGTGTAATATTGTTTTCATGGCGTTTCATTCCTGTTATTGTACACCAATTATACTTTATTATCTCAACAATGGTGAAATGAGTCCTGATTTTTTTTTCGTCGCATTGATTTGTAGTTTGAAAAATCTGAAACTTTATCAATTACCTATGGCATACGATTAAAACCACCGACTTGTGATGTAGACAAGGCCAGGCCATGAAACACCTAAAGGCTAAAGCTAAAAGCTGTCAACACATCATTATCACCTCCCTTTTCCCTCAAGGACAGTGCAAACTGTATTTGCCTCCTGCTAGCTGCTGCACTCTTGCCAGGTAGAAAGGAGTTAAGAGTGTCAATTGAAAAGCATCCAATGATATACAACCATTTATCCTTAGTATTTTCGGTTACCTTTTGTTACTGATAATTGCACACGCAGCCGAGGGAAAATCTTTTTTTTTTTTTTTTAATCGAGGGAAAATCTTGTTAAACACTTGTTTTTGCAGACTCTATACACACTTCCTTTGAAATTGAGTTTTCAAAAAACGATTTTAATTGGAGTATATTCGGAGTGTGCAATAGCAAGTACGTGATAATCATTACTTTGCATCTGATTAGTCTTGAACTCACAAACAACTTACTCTATATTTGCTCATACTTGGAGTGGAGGTGTGGTTTTATCTAGAGCTTCATTAGCAACATATTCTCGCACACACACATATAATGGGGAAAAGATCAGTTAGTGGTAAGAGCAACCGCAAATGTGGGCGTTTTAATTATTTTGATAAAGCCTAGCACCAAACCTTAACTCTTGATTGCAGGCTTGGCCTCGCAGGACGAGTAGCTAGCAAGATAGCCATTAAAGACACCGTGTGTAACTAACGCTGTTTCTTTTTCGTAGCTATTAAAAATATTTAACAAAACCAGTGGGTAGGGGGAGGCTAAGAATTAAGCTAGCTAGCTATCATGGATTTTTGGAGCACTAATGAATGCTGTTCTTCTTTTTAAATCAAATTCCTCATCCATTATGATAGAGTTTGAGGCAAGAGATTTTTTGAACCTTTGGGTTGCTATAAGGAGTAACGACTATGTATTTGCCACAGTTTTATGATAGATATCATTTATATGTTGAAAGTTTGTAACTCTCTTCTCACAAAAAAAATAAAAAATAAAAATAAATAAATAAAATGAAGAAGAAGAAAGTTTGTAACTCTCGACCTTAATATTCAAAGTACCACACCGCCCCTTGATTCTCTGCAAAAGGCCCGACCTCCCAAGACTAAACAACAAAGCCAATTGGAGCATTGACAGCAATGTTCTTTTATATGCTAATCATTTTTATCAATTATACATTGAACTCTGACCAAGGGTTATGGACAAACCTGTTTCGTACATTTTGTCAACCACTCAAAAAGTTGACAATTGGGCATTTTCTTTTGAAATGAAAAGGCAGATATGATTGCAATTCTCCCTAATTTATAGGTTTGGAACAAAGAGATCATCTTCATACTTGAAATAAAGATAATACATTTCAAAGTTAAGATTTTCAACGGTGTATATGATATGAAGTCATTTAAATTTTTGATCGATGTAACACTAATTGCACTTTTAGTTTTTCAATAAGTCTAATGACATAACAAATTTTACAATATTTTTCATAATTATTAATTTGATAAATTGTAATTAATGTACAATAAAATTTATGTTAATAGTTCAATGGAAGTGATATCGCAGTGATCACAATTTCTCATCTCAATAACTTGAAAAAAAGGTTGTAAATATTTATTGTGTTTATAGTATTATTATTAGAGTTTTAATATCAAAGCTATATCATGAAAGTGATATATTTCAAATGGAGGCTATCTTTTTCTATAAAAAAAAAAAAAAAAAATAGAGAGGTAAAGGAGGAGGACTCCTCTTCCCCCCATCTACCTTATCCAAGTATAGGGTAATTAGGATTAAACTGATACAAATATATAGAGACAATTTTTTTTTTTGGTAACTACATATATATGGAGACAATTATTCATAGAGAAAAAAGTAGTGAAAACTATTCAGTTGGAACTAGCCAAATTCAAATGGAAACAAAGATGCTTCGTCGATCTCTTTTCCTATGAGGGGTAATCGCTAGATATATAAACAAAGCAGTCGACAAGTATAGTAGCAAAATAGGATCTACATTACTCACTCAAACAACTAACTCTAACCGGTCCTTCTATCCATTTCTTATGTACTGATCACCGACCCCATAAATAGGCTTTGTTATGATAGTTTTTGCTGAACTGCATATCTGTATTCTCAAGCCAAAAGGTGTTATACTATATATATATATATATATATATTCTACCTTAAATTTGAATTATGAATCGAAGTTTGAAAATAATAAACAAAACCTCTATATATATATATATATATACATTCATTTATATGAATTATGAACCAAACCATCACATGCTTATCTAAAAAAGAAAATCACTTTGCTACGAATTATAGCAAAGAAAACTACTAAAATTTACCACAAATATAATTAATATGATATGGAGTCATTACAATTTACGATGCTCAATGGGAAGATCTAACAAGAGTGACAATATCCTAGTGTTAATGTGGGTAGGCATTTTATCTATCTTTCTTCCCCCCAAAAACTCCTGCATTAGCTTCACACAAGCAATCTCCTAATTAAAAGCACAGTGAGAAAACAAAACAAATTATATAGAAGAAAAAAAAAAAAGCATACTATCATAATCATCCACAATCCACACTACATAGCAAATAGAATCAACAACACCATTCCATTATACAAACCAAAAAAACAACAAAATCATATCCTTCAAAGTTCAAACACTTAACAAAAACCTACCTTGGCCTTCCGGAAGAGGCTCCACTAGCACTACCAGATCCATACATATGGCCCTGATGATAATTGTTCTGATGATAGTTATGCTGCTGCTGCTGCTGATGATTATGGCCCATCATCATCATAGTTGACTGTACCCCACCATACAATATCCCACCCCCAGAATTCCCACTATTCGCAACAACAGTAGTACTAACATCTCCAATACCATCTCTACCATCTCCATGTCTTCCTCCCATGGCAGCTGTACTTCTCTCTCCTTCCATTTCTCTAAACTTCTGCAGATAAATCTTCAAAGGCTCAACATACTCTTCAAACCCAAGTGTAGTCATGGCCCACAGAAGATCATCGCCGTTGATTGTCTTCCTCTTCTCTCTCTGACACTTATCAGAAGCCTCCCCAGTGATGAAGCTGATGAACTCAGACACACACTCTTGTACAGTCTCTTTCGCTTCCTTTGAGATCTTTGCGTTGGCTGGTAACGCTTTCTTCATGATCCTACTCACGTTTGCTATTGGCAAAAACCTGTCTTGCTCTCTCGGAGACAAGTTTGTGTTGTTTTGCCCTCCAGAATCATTGTCTGAGTCAGCCATATACAAACACTTTCACACACACCCAACCAGCTAGTAGTGGTTAGCCCAGAATATATATATATATATATATATATATATATATATATATATCAAACAAATACAAACTTCTTGAGGTTGATTCTATATATACACAAAAATTAAAAAGTTGGGTCTAAATGTCACCAAAAAAAAAAAGAAAGAAAGAGAGAAACTGTACTGCATGAATAGAAAATATATGTGTGACTGAGTGTTTAGGATTATAGTTTGGTTTAGGGTTTTAGTGAGAAAGCTGAACTGGAAATGTTGAATATAGGTGGATTTTTTTAAGGGTAGGCTGTAGTGGGTTTGTGACTTTGTAGGTATAGGGGGGATATTTTAAGTTTAATTATGGTATTAATGTTGGATTAAATATTAAATCCAATGTGACAGGTGGGATGGTATTGGACCGTTCATTTTTATGATAAGATTATGACACGTGGACATGGGATATGCCGTTGGATGGAGATGGAGGAGAGGAGATCTGGTTCTCTTTGAGATTTTAGCACGTGATCGAGGCCTTTGGTTTGGTTGGCTCAGCTTGGCTCTGGCCTCTACCTAGACTAGCTTTTAAGCCAAAGCTGGTTGCATGGGAAAAAAAGAAAAAGAAAAATAGAATATAATTACTAATGGTGCAATTGCAAATCATAATTGTTAATCATTCCCTAATCAATTAATTATTTTTAAAAAGGTACGTAAGAGTTCATTTATATTGGACGAAAAATGAGGTATAAAGTTTTATAATGACAAGTTACCATGATTAGTTTTATTAACTTAATAGTTAGGTGAAGCTTGTGGTATTTATGCAATGATTTATTAAAATAAAAGCACTTATTTATGGAAAAGAATACTTATTGAATTTCTCAGCTTCACTAGTGATAAATATATTGTTTCTTTACAGAACAAGTTATGCTGGTGATTTGGTTGCTCAGCTTAGAGAATCCAAAATTATATGATATCTATCATTTACAAAACTCCCCGAATAAAAAATAATAATAGACCAACTGTTCCTTAAGCTTAATAACACTATCTTGTGCCAAAGGTCTTGTAGCGAAATTGGCACCTCTCCATGTATAAAGTGCTTGGGGTTTAGGAGAGAAAGAGTTTGATCTGCGGAGTTAGCAGCATGTTGTAATTATCTCTATAAAAAAAAAACACTATCTTGTAATTAGTAACAATACTTTTTGGAAGCAAAAACAGTGTCTTATAAGTTATAATTTTGTCTAATGACATTTATTCTTCCCTGCATATGTGGTGATAAGATTGTGAGTTCGAATCACAATGAGTGCATAAATATATGAGGTGATAACTAAGATTGAGTTCAAAAACTAGAATGCATATCCTTTGCACTCCACTTAGCCAAAAATATTATAGGTAACAGTATGAGAGAAAGGACTAACCTATAAAATGCGTATTGGAAGTTCTCATTTATTTTTGAGCTTTGTCTATAAGAGTCGTTCTATTAAAGAGAAATTTTGGGATTTCACTTCTTCTTCTAGAAGAGGTGGATTGGAACTATATGGGAGCAATGTATATTACTTTTTTTCCTGAAAAAAAGAAAAAGAAAAAGTGGGTTTTCGAGATGGATTTATCAACTCACACAAATACGCCCGATGTTGACAATAAATAATACTACATGTACTATCGAGACATTAATAACACTATCATTGTAGGTACAACATATTTGTTAAAACGCGTCCAAATAACTCAACTCTTACCAAGTATCATGTGAAGTAATATAAAAACTCCTACCATCCACATATGACATATTGTGAAGGCTCAACCTTCTCAAGCCAGTGTTGTTGGCAAGCTGCCATGTTATCCAGTGAACTTATGTCGTCATCCTTACAAATTGATGATGTCTAATTGGTTAATTCATTGTGGGACCT